>JANXHW010000002.1:56035690-57372690 GCA_026170595.1 Plestiodon gilberti rubricaudatus
TGACTCATATGGAAACATAAAATATCAAATAGCTAGTTTTTATACGTCGCACGCATGACTTCCAGTTTGTTTGCTCTCATTGAGACCAAAACTGAGTCCCAGCTCTGGTTCAGAGTCTTTACTGTCTCCCTAGGATTAAATGGCTGAAAGAACAGGCAGAACTATGCATCATCAGCATACTGATGGCCCTTTAGCTCAGATCTCTATGACCTAACCCAGAAGGTTCATATAGGTGTTGAAAACCATGAGAGACAAGTTGGATCTCTGTGGCGCTCCATGTACCTGGAGCCATTGTGAATAGCCGTGCTTCCCTAGCACCATCTTCTGGGACTATGCCACTAAGCAGGGCTGGAACAAATGTAAAATTTGTTTCGTTTCCAGGCACAATTCAAATTCTGACTTCTAAAGCCCTTTATGGCTCGGGACCAGGGTATTTGAGGGACCGCCTCCTTCCTTATAATCTGACTTGTACTCTGAGGTCATCAGGGGGCCCCATGTTAACCGTGCCACCATTGGCAGTGCCGTAACTAGGGTGGAGCGCGTGGTTCGGTTGAACCAGGCGCCCACCGCTGCAGGGGCGCGCGCCGGACTCGAGTCAGGGACTCGAGTGTCAAAGACTCGAGTCAGGGACTCGAGTGTCAAAGACTCGAGTCAGGGGACTCGAGTCAAAGACTCGAGTCAGGGAAATTAAGGACGGGGCGGGCGGGGATGGACTGTCACTCACTTCTGCGCCACTCCGACGAGAAGAGGAGAATTGAAGGAGGGGGCAGCAGACGTCACTTCCTATGCGCCGGCCTGCTGCGCTGCTGGCTGCAGCGTGGCCAGCGCTTCCTAAATGGCCAGCCGGACGGGAACGGCATGAAGGTAAGCCGGCCGGGTCCGCACTGGGGGGGGTGCCCGGTGCAGGGTCCCACCGGGTCGCCCCCACCCCCGGAGCGCGGCGCCCACCCCCGGAGCGCGGCGCCCACCCACCCCGGTCTAGGGGCACCAATTCCATCCCTGAACCGGGCGCCAACGGACCCAGTTACGCCTCTTTACGGAGGTGAGGGGGATGGCGGTGAGAAATAGGGCCTTCTTGGTGGTGGCACCACAATTATGGCATTCCCTCCCTCTGGAATTAAAAATGGTTCCCTCTTAAGAGACCTGACAGCGGGGCCTCAGAACCTTTTTATTTAGGTTGGCGTTTGATTACTCACGTGGTGGGCTGGGTTTTTTAATCAATTGCAATTGTAAGGTGACCCACTGGTGTTTGTTTTAATTGTTTTAATTACCTTACTTGTATATTTTCAACATGTTTTAATCCTGTAAGCCACCTTAATTGCCCTGTCAGGAGAAAAGTGGGGTACAAATCCTTTAAACAAACAAACAAACGAACGAATGAACAAACAAACAAACAAACAAACAAACAAACAAACAAATAAAATGGTGCCCAAATAGTCTCAAAAAGGATATCTTCCCAGAAGGATAACATGCTCAATGGTACTGGAAGCTACCAAGAGATCTAGGATAATTAACTGAGTTGCACTTCCTTTGTCCCCTGGAGAGAGACGAGTGAGTGCAACTCAATAAATTCTTCTAGATCTCTCACAGTACAATCCTACAGAACTATCTGGCTGGCGGCCCAGGGCCGCCGGATCCCATGCTTGCTCCGGGCCGCTCTGCAGTGGCCCGAAGTTCTACTCGGGGAAAGGAGATGTTCGTCCCCTTCCCACGGTTTAGAGCTGGGACGGCCCAACAGGCCTCCTTGAAGGCTGTGTAATGGCTGAGTCGGACCAGCAGGAGACAGAGATATGGCGGATGCCATCCCCACCACCTGGGCCATCTCGGCCAATGGCCCCCTCCCTTGCCGCCCGGACCTCCCCCGCGCCCTTTTGGGGTTCTCTTACCTGCCTCCGGCAGCCGTTGGAATGTTCCGCCAGCGGCCGCCCTCACTCCCAAGTCATCGCAAATGTGCTTTACGGCATGTTCGCGATGGCTTCCGGTGGTGGAGCGCTTGCGCCGCCGCCGGATTACACCGTAGGATTGTGCTGTCAATGTATGTCATCTACTAGGGTGACCAAGACAGCTTCATAATCAGGCCCGAATCCAGATGAGTAGACCCAAATAATTAGTCTTATCCAGGATATAAATGTAACTAGCAAAAAATCTTAAACAATTAAATAATGCTTTCAGACAGATTATACGAAGGTAGCATTCACTGAGATTGCAACTCCCATCTCCCTGCTTCCTTTATAATGTAAGTGTACAATCAGAAGACAATTTAAAGAGAGAGAATTGACAGGTAAGCAATTGACAGGTAAGTAACCTTTCCCCACCCTATGATTCTTACCTGCCAATGCCTCTGCAGCCCACTCTCCCTCCGCCCCCGTTCCACCTCCGCCACCCTTCCCACCTCCCATGCCATCTTACTGCCTTGGCAGACCTGATCTTCTCGCTGGTACTCCAGCAGCCAGTGCTGCCAGAGCGCGCTTTATGACTGCTTTGCAGAAGCAGCGCTGGCAGAACGTGCATTCCATTGGTGGGGCAGCCTAATAGAATTGGGCTGTAAGTTTATGGACTCACTCAACAAGGAACCGCAGCCAATCCTGACTTTCTGATGAGTATGATGCACCTGTTTGTCACATTTACACTTTACAATTTTGGGTGTACATTATTTAAAAGATGTGGTACAAAACAACAATGAATGATGAGACCCCCAGAGTCTTGGGGGAGGCTGCTGATTCTCCACAAATTTATACAACAAAGAACGAAACAGTATATTTCTCTACATTTTGTCAAGGGATTGTATGACTGCTTTTTTTCTTCTGCATCTCCCTGCATCTAACTATGACTATGACTAGTCAGGCTTTCAAACATTGTTCAGAAACCTCATTACATTGCATTAATTCCTGTCTTCTGCTGGACACAGAAATGTGATGGATTTGTGCTGTTTGCCTGCAGAACTGGCATATGGGGGAAACTACAACTCCTTAATAAAAGGATTGTCAGCTGTCATGTTCTGCTGATATATGTTGCTATAATTCGTGCGGGTAGTTTTAAAAAATGTGTGTGTATAGTCAATTGCAAGCTTATTTTGAGTCCTGAAGATGTACTACATTCAGATTTGGAAGGAATTATTTCTTTTTATGTGTTGCCTTGAGATCCAGATTCGTGCTGGAAAGGAAACAATATTACATTTCAAGTGTCTCCAGGCTTAAATAAATCCATGCAAAATGTTTCATTTTGTAGGCATGGCATCTTTGCCCATTTATTTGGAAGCTATCTCGGCAATAAAGAGGAGTGGGTTTAGCACCGATATAATGGTTTTTTGTGTGTGATGAATTGCAACAGCCTGGGAGTATTATATTGTGCTCAGTTTATCATGCAACCATAGCAGAAGGGGGTGTTAGACGTTTATCGCCTTCTGTTTATGTACAGAGGTAGGCTTCCTTAGTGCTAGCTAGGAAATCATCATGGAGAAGCCTGGGAATACAGCCCTACTTTGTGCATAATCCTGGTAGCCCAGCTGACGAAAATCAATGAGGACAAAGCATTGATCTCCTTGCCGAGTGCAAATGCAGTTAGCTCTGAAATACTCTGCTGGGGATTTTGTTATTAAAGTCATTTGGTTGCAGAACATGTTTGCTAACCAAGTTCTTATGCAGCACCTCACTAGGCTAAGCTGAGCTTCAGTGCGTATTATATAGATTCAAGAGAAAGAGACACAGAGGAGAGAGTCGCAGAGAGAAATTTGTCTTTAGAAGACGAAAAACGCTTTTGCATATGCACAGCCGACTTCTCACGTTTGCTCAAGGCTAGACCGAATTGCCTTTTCTTCAATGACATTTCACAATGTCACCAAGTATATGAACACCTCTCAGAAAGGTGCGTGAATATGAATCACTCCAGAAGAATATATATATTCTTCAACTGTGATGAATTTTATGAGATTCTGAGTGAGGTGGTCAATTTATTTTCTTTGTTTGTTTTGCCTTTCTAGTCTTATAAACTGAGTAAATGTGACCAAGTTAAACCTGAAGGGCTTACGATACAGACAGATGCACTTCTTTCTTTATATATGGTCTATATTTCATGGTTGTCAGTGAAAATATTTTTATAACACACAGCCTTCCCAACTGTGGGAAATAAATCAAGTTTTAAAAAGTGATTGTAGATGATTCATTTCGTGCTGTCATAATAGAGTGTTTTCTTTAATGAAAATTTATATCATTTCCCCTCATGCTGAAGCTCAAAGGTATACATTTATATTGAGAGATGGAAAAGGACTGATGCGTTCAGGGCTAACTGCTGACTGATACTTGCAAATAAACATGGCTCAGCTGCTGAGATATATATGCCTGACATTGTTTAAGCCATTCGGAGTAAGATTTTTCCATGTAATGTACAAACGTCGCTTCAATAGCAGAGCAGCTGAAAATGACCTTTCTAATACAACAGAACCCAAACAAAACCTATCAAATTATCTGCCTGCAATAATTAGCCATCATTTCTAATCATGGTGAAAAGCTTTAACTTTGCCTTTAAGAGCACACAGTATGTACAAAACCTGATGAATTCCCCAAGATGGAGGCACAAAACAATCTTGCTCTGTTCCTGAGCGTGAGTAGTGGATTGCTTGAAAAAAATATGGCTGCCAGTTTGAATTGTGTGAATTAGTTCTTTGCCAAACCAATGAATCTAATCCTCAGTATTTGTTGCTTGAATGAAGTTTTCACTTGGTGTGGCATTGCATTGTTGTCTTTCTATATTTTAGGTGACATAAAATCGTTTTACGTGGTTATAGAATGATAGAGTTGGAGGTCCAGACCCATGCTCAGTTCTGGATATCCAAAGCTAGAGCATCTGCAACAAATGGTTGACTTGTCTCTGCTTGCAAACCTTCAGCAAGGAAGAGTCTGCCTCAGACAACTGGTTTCACTGCCGAGTTGTTCTTACCATGAAGTTTCTCCCAATATTCTGCACATATTTACCTTCCTGTAAGAGGGATGATCCAGTCCTGCTCACTGGGGCAGCAAAAAACAAGTCTTTGCCCTCTTCTCTGTGACAGGTCTTCAGGTATTTGAAGACATCCAGATCTTCTAATGAAGCCCTGTTTCATCAGTTATAGATGCTAAGCTGTTCTCAACAAGGAGTAGGGTATTTTCTGTGGTGGCCTCCATTCTTTGGCGTGTCCTTTTTTTGACATTTCAACAGGCACAACTTTCTTCTTTTTTTGGGGGGGGAGTTACTTTTTCCTTCAGAGATTAGGGGTCCAATTCCATTCAACTTTCTAGCACTGATGTAGCCATGCAATGGGGTGTGTGCTCCATCCTGCAGTGTGTGTGTGTGGGGGGGGGGTAGTCACATTGCCACTGCATCGGTGCTGGAAAGTTGGTAGGATTGGGCCCTAGATTAAGCAAATTGGTTTTGCTCTTGTTGTTTTGTATATTCTAATGGTCTGTTTTGATATTTGCTGTTGCTTCTGGCATCTGGATTCACTATTAGATTTGAATTGTTTTTATTGTAAAAACACCTTGAGAGCTATTGTGCCCAAAAGACAATCAGGGTATACATAAATAAATGATACTCTGGTGTCTTGAATGGAATGTGACATGAACTCATTGAATGTATTTTGGCATGCAACGGTTGAAGTGTTGGAGAGTGCAGGTGGTGTGAGGATATATATAAGATGTATTCATGAAAGTGTGACTCTAGAATTCTTTGAAACATGGTTTGCTTTGGAAGAACTGGCAGACTTATTTGGATCAGGGCATCCATGTGCCCTCATCTGCCAAGTTTCAGCAGTAAGTCAAATATGTTTTGGGTCTCCTATTCCCAGCCAAAATCTTAATCAGTCCAAAATATTTCATTTAATAAATGTTCCACCCTGAGCCTTCTTTCATTTCTATTCGGTTTTCCCAGTCAACCGTGCCATCATGCTTATTTCTCGCAAGATTTCAAAATCATTTTTTTCAAGTATATAGAAAGTAGGAGAAGAGGCAACAGAGTATCACAGACAGACACACTCAATGTACTGTTAAATTAATGAGCTATGTGCTAGCTTCACTTGCTCCATCACTTCCTTTCTGTCTCTTCTCTGGTCCTTTGTCTCTTTGACTACATAGACATGGCCAATGTTTGACAGTAAGCTACAATATCAGTGATGTTCAATGCTATGTGTTCAATGCTAAGAAGACGTTTCCTTCATTTCTGGTACTGTGTTTTAGGGTCCAGCCAGAATATTAGGAAATAGTACCAGGAAAAGGATAGTGTCATGTTTTCTTTGGATGCTGTGCATCCTTTGTCAATGTGCACTATGACACCTCTGGTAAATTTGTACATTTTCCTCCATTCCACCCTCCATCCTCCATACCTCTTTGCAGATTTCCAAGGGATTGCCACAAGTTCTACATGACACTGTATGATTTGTGAGAATTAGATGTAGTGAACCAATTCATAAAAGGTTTGGAAAAAACACGAGATGGACGTGCCACATGTACTAACAGTAGTGACCAGTATACATTATTGTACTGTATCCTGTCTATCTCTGTGTCTATCAATATGAAAATAGATAGCTATGATCCAGTGACTGTGGTATACAAATAGCACCAGAGCTTTGCATCATGCTATTTAACAGAATGCATATTTGTATTGGCAGATTGCAGAAGACCTGTTTATTATGAGGAGTTAGTGGTCAGCACCAGTTCTTCCCTGCAGTCAGTCTGCTCTGTATGATTGGGTTAATCTTTCTAAAATTGCTGAGTCACTCTTAGTAAGCTTTCACACCTGTTAGTAAGGGTGCCACCTTTGCCATTATCATGTTTGGAGAGGTTCTGGGCGCCAAGGTCATGCATCTGGATGAGGCCACAATTCTGGGGATTGCATCATATACTTCCCCCCCCCTCATTAAGTTGTATAAAAGGGGGCCTGGAAACACCATGGCATTATAGTTATACAGCTGGCATCAGTGTGAACAGCTGCAGATGTGCCACACACAAACTTGCCCAAGACAGAAACACGTCGATAGAAGGAAGTGCCACTTCTATGCTGAGGAATGTAAGAGCACTGTATTTTATTCTGTTTGGGTGGGTTGTAGCTTGTACAAAGCTAAAAAAAAATCATGGTTTCTGTCTTTATCCCACTCATCTGTTCCATTGCTTCTGTATCTGAAAAGAAACTCCCTATAAGGTGATGGATGGATCACCTTATAAGATCTTTCTTGTTCCTTGAGACAGATTTGGAGTTCTCTTTAATATAACCCACCCTCCATTTCTTCTTTCCTCATTGCTTTCTGGGCAGCCCAATCCTATGTACCTCCCTGCATGGCGATGCATCCCACAGGGGAGTTTTAGCATACTGAGGCCTCCTCGGGGTAAGGGAACATTTGTACGTTTGCCCTGGGGTAAGCCCCAGCAGCTGCCATGGATCAACGCATACCTGCGTCAGCTCTATAGCTGGTGCAAGTTAGTGTTGACCTGTGAAGATGGATCAGGCCCAGGAAGGAGGTTAAGATTCCATGGGTGCCGCTGAACGTGCCTCCTTCCTAGGCCCTATCCACCCTCCTCCCCACCCCATCCCCTCTCCGCCTCCCTCCCACCTCCTGCACTGCCTTACCTGTGGCGGTAAGTCTATTGTCGCTCAGACCTGGCCACTTGCTGCTTGTGGAGGCAGCCAGGCCACATTTATTATTTATTTATTTAAAGAATTTATACCCCGCCTTTCTCCCGAGGGCACTCAAGGCGGCTTACAACACATTAAAATACATATATACACATTAGAATAATTAATTAAAACAATTTAAAATAAACAACCCCAGTGGGTCACCTGAGTTTACATATGTTAAAAGCCATTTGTTAAAAGGTTAAAAGGTCAGCCCACCATGTCAGACATCCATCAGTGCTGTCACTTTTGCGACAGTTGTAAAGGAGTTTACACTACTGGAATGCTCATTCTGGTAGCATAGAAGCCCCTTTGGACCCTAGTGAGGTATATAGAGTCTGAACCTCACTAGACAGGGAAGATAAAGGAAAGCCTACAGCAGTTCTTGAGGGACCACATCCAGGAACCTCAGAACTGCAACATCCCCTAGGCTCTAGTTTGTGCCTCCTGACATAGCTTTAGCTGTTTCACAACCTGCATTTTCCAAGCTAACAGGTTCCTGTGAGCAGTGGTGGCCCATGTCCCCATGCCACCTGAATCACCCCGAAAATTCTGGCCTTGCACATAGGTGCACTCCCCGTGGATGAGGGGACAAGTGAGCAGATGGGCGGGTGAGGCGAATCAGCAAGCCAGCAAGAAGGCGTACCACTGACCCCCCCCTTTTCTTACCAAGAGCACAGCATGCAGTGTCCCTCCTCTGACCTACTTCTGTTTCAAATGAAGAGAAGTGGTGCATGCTGGGAAAATAGAAAGCAGAAGCCGTGGGGAGCACGGAGTGTCATTGGAAAACAGAAGCCGAGGGGAGCACGGAGGCTGCATGCTGACCTCTTGGTAAGTAAAGGGGAGGGGAGAGGCATGCTTCAAACTGCTTCTCCCTGCCCACTTGGTGCTTTGTAAGGTGCCCTTAAGGACTGCTAGTGTGGCTGACTTTTGTCAAGCAGTGTAAAGTCTTCAAAGTTAAAATGGATTCTGAAAATAGTTGTCTCATTATGTTTATAGTCAGGTCTAAAGGCTTGCTGCTGATAACAAGGACATTGATGGAATGAGACTGTGCAAATCTCAGTGTACAAATGAAAAGAGGTTGTGCAGCAGCCATTCTTGACAGTAGGAATGCAAAATGTTGTTCTAGTTTTTCAACAAAATTGTGGTTTTATTAGAGCTGTTTACAAATGGCCATACCCATATTAGTCCATCTTGCATCAATGCAATAAAGAGGCGTGGCAATGGCTAATGGCGCAATCCAGTGCAGATATCCCCTGGTAGAACTATAGTTTCACGAGGGAAGGTGTTGCAGACATGCCTTGCAGCACATTTGCAGCAACTGGTGCCATGACCAACGCCGCTCACTCTGCATGGGGCCGGAGCCGCTGCCAACGGACACAGGTAAGTTCTGAGCCAGTTGGGGCAGGGGCGTGGGGAGAACAGGCAGGGGTGGCAGGGGAGGGGGTGATTGGGCTACTAGGCCTAGGAGAGGGTCGGGAATATTGGTGGGGTGCTCTGCCAATATCCTAAGCCCTGTCCTGGGCCTGGCCGGTCTTACACAGCCTCCCTGGATTTGCACCAGCCATTTTGCCAGCGTTCATCTGAGGCCTATAGGGAGAAAGGGACAAACGTCTCTCCCCAGGAGAAAGGGACGAACCTCGAACGTCCTTTCCTCCAAGGTGTGCCCCAGCTCCGCCAGCACTGGCCGGATCCTGCTTAGGATCCGGTGCAGTGTGCTTAGCGTGCTGCGACAAATCTTATGCAGGATATATATATATATATATATATATATATATATATATATATATATATATATATATATATATATATATATATATATATATATATATATATATATATGCAGGGCTGAATGAATCACAAGCCGGAATCAAGATTGCCGGGAGAAATATCAACAACCTCAGATATGCAGACGATACCACCCTAATGGCAGAAAGTGAAGAAGAACTAAAGAGCCTCTTGATGAGAGTGAAAGAGGAGAGTGCAAAAGTTGGCTTGAAACTCAACATTAATAAAACTAAGATCATGGCATCGGGTCCCATCAATTCCTGGCAAATAGAAGGGGCAGAAATGGAAGCAGTAACAGATTTTACTTTTTTGGGCTCCAAGATCACTGCAGACGGAGACAGCAGCCATGAAATTAAAAGACGCTTACTCCTTGGAAGGAAAGCTATGGCAAACTTAGACAGCATAATAAAAAGCAGAGATATCACCATGCCAACAAAAGTTCGTATAGTCAGGGCGATGGTGTTCCCAGTAGCAATGTATGGTTGCGAGAGTTGGACCATAAGGAAGGCTGAGCGCCGAAGAATAGATGGTTTTGAACTGTGGTGCTGGAGAAGACTCCTGAGAGTCCCTTGGACTGCTAGGAGATCAAATCAGTCAATTCTAAATGAAATCAAGCCTGACTGTTCCCTGGAAGGACAGGTACTAAGGCTGAAACTCAAATATTTTGGCCACCTAATGCGAAGAGAGGACTCTCTGGAGAAGACTCTGATGCTGGGAAAGATTGAAGGCAAAAGGAGAAGGGGAAGGCCAAGGATGAGATGGTTAGACAGCATCACCGATGCAACAAACATGAAAATGAGCGAACTCAGGAAGATAGTGGAGGACAGGAAGGCCTGGCGGGATATGGTTCATGGGATCACGAAGGGTCGGACACGACTTAACGACTGAACAACAACAACAACAACATATATATATATATATATATATATATATATATATATATATATATATATATATATATATATATATATATATATATATATATATATATATATATATATATATATATATATATATATATATATATATAATGTGTGTGTATGAGAGAGAGAGAGAGAGAGAGAGAGAGAGAGAGAGAGAGAGAGAGAGCCTACAGTTTAAGCCAATAATTTATTCCTACTTAATTCATCTGTCCATGAGTTACTTTAAATATAATATCACTTTCTTCAACATGAAATGGTACTGTGTCCTTTTCATAAAATAAACTAAGTCCACCCCCTGCCAGCATCTCAGCACTCCTCAGCATCCCTACTGGAGTCAGTTTAATTATTCATTGTGAACTATCTGAATGTAGCTCTGTTCTTCACTAGTGAATTGCCTGAGAAACGATCTCCATTTTAAGAAAATAGACCTTATGCATCAGTGCTGAATAGTTTAACGTGATCAAATTTTAGCCTATGACTTATTCACAAAAGGACACTTAACACTGTTTGCTATTCACTATTCATTGTGTGTGTGTGTGTGTGTGTGTGTGTGTGTGTGTGTGAGAGAGAGAGAGAGAGAGACAGACAGACAGACAGACAGACAGACAGAGACAGAGACAGAGACAGAAAGAATGCTAGCTCATCTGTGTGAGATGCTATTATTGCTTTTGCGTCTGCATAAGATGAGAAGACCTTTTTAAGGGAAACGTTAATGAGACAGGCATCTAGTGTCATTCAACTTTGGATTTTCAGATTATTTATCCTCTACTAGTTGCCCCATTTCTCCCCCCCCCCTTGTACTAGTGGTGTTGTACCAGTGGTAGAATCCTACTGGTGCAAGGATGTTGTGACACACTGGTGGATGCTCTGTGCTGGCACATCCTAGGGCTCTGGCAAACTTAGCAGGGTTTAGGAGCGACCCGGATCCTCCTAGTGGTCACTCCCACTCCCATGTACAGGACAGGGCTGGAAAAATACTTTAAAATGGAGTACAATAAACTGCAAAGGGGATTAGCAGAATGAAAACATGAGTTCAAGAACAAGTGAAATACTAGTGGTACTGTGATAGAGTCAACCCAAATAAAGCCTTAAGGCAGGAGTGCAAATATACAGCCCGTGGGCCAGATATGGCCTGCGGAAGCTCTTTATCCAGCCCAAGCGGGCTCCTCCTCCTTCACCTCTCAGCTGCTAAGTTGCAAAGTGATGCCTTGGCAGAACCAGTACTGCTGAAAGTGCGCCGGCGTGTACAGGAAGAGGAAGGCAAAGAAGCGGCTCTGTCCTCAGCTCTCACAACCTGCGCAACCCACTCTTTTCTTTCCCACACTGTTTCCCTTAGTTGCTTGAGTGTTGCAGGTTTTCTTCAATGAAATACGTATGAATTAGAGATCATTAAAATTTGTGTACATTTTGGGGGAGACACCCTGTAGGAATATGGGCAACCTCTATGTCAACATTTCCTCTTTCTTTGCAAGCAGGATTTGATCTCAGTTTCATTCTCCCACTCCTGCTGAAATATACATTACTTCATTGTCTATTTCCAGCTTGTTGCATTAATCAAAACATATTCCATTTATAAAACAGCACCCTGCAACTCAGGCATTGGAAATGCAGCGTGCCAGCAAGCAGCTGCTAGGTACCAGGAAGGGAAGAGGAGGTGGGGCAGACTTGAGCAATTTACCAATTGCATTTCAAGTGACTGAACAGCCTCTTTATCTCTTGGTGACACAACCAGGGATTGTGACTGTGTTCTTCAAGGCATTGAAACCCAGAGCTACGGTTCAGTCATTGCATACAGTCGTTTCTATAGCCTTCCCAACAGTCTTTCCGGAACCACAGATAAGTATATGACCTTTGGGGGAAGGGGGAATACACAAAGCCTTGATTTCTGCACTGTTAAACTTGACAAAAAAGGAACATTCCTGTGGAACTGAATCACATCAGTGCAGTTGCTTCTGAATAAACACAGTCCAAGATGTGTCCAAGCCTTTGCATGTCTACACTGTCATAAGCACCCCTGCATCCATGGAAATTAGCAAAGGATTGAATGTATTCATTTAGGTTGCAATCATGTACACACTTTCCTGGGAGTAAGCCCCATTGAACACAATGAGATTTACTTCTGAGTAGACATGCGGGTAGACATACTTCTGAGGCCAGCGGGTGGCGCAGCGGGTTAAACTGTTGAACCATAAGCTGTCGATCGAAAGGTCGGCAGTTCGATTCCCGCGACGGGGTGAGCGCTCGCTGATTGGCCAGCTCCTGCCAACCTAGCAGTTCCAAAGCATGTCAATGCGAGTAGATAAATAGGTACTGCTTGCGGGAAGGTAAACAGCGCTCCGTGTTCCAGCTGCATGCTACGCGCTGCGGCAAGGAGAGTCATGCCGGCCACATGACCACGGAGGCGTCTTCGGACAATGCTGGCTCTTCGGCTTTGAAATGGAGATGAGCACCACACCCTAGAGTCGGACACGACTGGACTTAATTGTCAGGGGATATCTTTACCTTTAGACATGCATACAATTGTACTCTTAGAGAAATCATAAAGTGCCTTTCAGAACAAGGCTCTCGGGAGGTGTGCACATTAAAATAATTAAACAACCAGG
Organism: Plestiodon gilberti rubricaudatus; assembly: GCA_026170595.1. Taxonomy (NCBI): domain Eukaryota; kingdom Metazoa; phylum Chordata; class Lepidosauria; order Squamata; family Scincidae; genus Plestiodon; species Plestiodon gilberti. Next base: position 56,048,643 of record JANXHW010000002.1, read on the forward strand.
GCTGGTGCCAGGTCGATGGGGGGATGACGACCATGACTGCCATTGGGAACCCCCCATTAGGAGCAAGGTGGGATGGACAGTCATGCTGGTGTCTGCTAACCTGATTTCCTACCTATAATGGCCTGGTTGCTGCATCCAGCAGGAAGGGGGGAAGGGTGGATCTCAGCAGCACTAGCATGCACCAGATATTATCTCCTCTTTTTGAAACCTCCTCACCCCTTGCTTTTATATCCTCAGACTTCTGTCAGCAAAATGTCTGGCATGAGTCCAAGGAGATCCATAAGTGATCAGGAGACCTACTGATAAGTAAAAAATATTTTAGTTACCTCCTGCAGGCTGATTACCTCCCCTCCCCATAGCATTCAGCACATCCTCTGTTGGCACGACTGCATGCTATAACATGGAGGGGAATAGGATTGGGCAGTCAACGAAGTCAGATTAGAGAAAATCCACACCAGATTTGGGCCACTGGGTTCTTCCATAATGAGTGACACTCAAAATTATCGCATAAAATTACAAATAGTGGGCACAACCAAATTCTTTGACCTTGATTGTAGGTTGTTGTTGTTCAGTCGTAATACTGCTCTAAAAGACAAAAGCACAATAACTGTTTCATCATTGATAAAAATGAAATTAACCATGGTTTCTAGTAAGTGCATAGAATCCCAAAAATATTCAGACCAAAGCAAACTGGAGGAGTTTATGCCTTAAATATAAGATTGACAGTGAACCACCTCAAGATAATCTATCAGTGGTATCAAGATAATCTATAGTACCACTGAATCCTAGCTGCATATTTTTGTTGGAAGTGTAAAATGTTGAATGCTGATTGTTTAGAAATGTGGTACACCTTGTTGAAAGCTCTCTTAGGGGAACAGAGTGTTGCTATTTATATATGAGTTTACAGGTTTCTTTATCACTCAAAGCATTTTATTGGGGCAGGAAATAAAATCAGACCTAAAGCTATGAAGGCAGTCACTGTTCTGCTGACAATAGCAAGAATTGAGGCTTTACTTCTGTGGCTCAGCAGTTAGAGCTAAGGAACAACAAGAGGACAAAATAGCCAAACCTGGTCTTTTCAGATTTGGGGGGAGGGGCGCTTTATTAACCTTTGAAATGTTGAATATGCACAGGTGAAAGGATTCACTAGTGTCTTTTGATAAATGTTTATATAACCAAAGCTGTTCAGTACATTTAGAACTGTATCCCATGGAAATTTGTCAGACCTCATCACCATCAATGAGTCATGACTAGTTTTCTTTGGATAGAACAATCTGTTGTCCTGTTTGTCACTCAAAAGGAGAAAAAAGCAACACGGCTGGGAATTTTTAGACCCAAAATATAGGGAATTGGAGGAGGGATTGGTCATGGAAGATTGTAGGGCTGCAATGCTACACAGACTTACATGAGACTTAAACTCAATGGGGTTTACTTCTGAGAAGACATGCATAGGATTGCACTGCCAATTAAGGAATTTGGTGATGATCAATTTGGGAAGTTTTTAAAAAGTGTTTGGGATTTTGGTGCATTGAATAGTCCTAGTCCAAAATCTTCTTGGAAATGTCAGTTCAAACCATTCCTCCTTCAAACCACTCCTCCCTGTACAAGTTTGGTGAAGCCCCGATGCTGTTGGACACAGGGGTTGGTGAGGTCTCCACAGTGTTGTCATGCTCATACCTCAACTCCATCCTTGCCACAACTCAGTCCACCCACTGGAACACATCTAAACCTTCTCCACCCATTGCTGTCCAGAAACCCTGCCCATTCTGTGCTTCATATTGATTGACTTTAAACTTTTCTAGCCTGCCTTTCTTGCCTAGGAAGGCAACCCGAGGCATGTCACCTGAGGTGATAACTGAACTATACAGTGAAGAGGTGGCTTGTAAAGTATGCAGGTCCCAAACTGTTTAGGGCTTTAAAGGTGATAACCGGCACTTTAAATTCAGCTTGGATTGGTAGCCAATGCAATTCACAAGAACCAAGGTGGTGTGATCCTCAAACAACCCCAAATCACCTGGCTGTCACATTTTGCACCAATTTTTGCACCAGCTGAAGTTTCCAAACACTTTTCATGGGCAGCCCCAAAGAGAGCACATTACAAAAGTCCACCTATACCTCAACTCCACCTTGCAGTTCTTCTCACTCAAACTTCTCTTTCATCTTCTTTGGAAGAATGCTTTGGAGAAAAAAAGGAAGTGTACTTTTCTGTAGACACTTTCCATCTGTTCAACCAGCCTGGGGATTGGCTCATGTCCTTAAATATCACAGCAGAGCTCAGTCAGCCCTCTGAATTGCTTGGGGCTTTGCTTCCTGAGGCAGATTTGCAGCGCAATCCAAACCAAATTTCCAGCGCTGATGAAGCCACAATGGCAAATTTCCAGTGCTGGTGAAGCCACATCGGAAAATTTCCAGCGCCGGTGAAGCCCCGAGGTAAGAGAACAAATGTTCCCTCATCTTGAAGTCATCTTCCACACGGTGTGAGTCCTGTTGGCAAGGTTACACCGGCGCTGGAAAGTTGGTTAGGATTGCGCTGTGAACCAAGACTATGTTCTCTCCACAGTCATATGCCAAGTGATGGCTTTGTCTACTTCCAGAAATTTCAACTGTATAATTCACTAGTGAGAGTGGATTACTATTTTTGCGTTCTTTTTATATTTTTCCAATATATTTTTGCTATCAAAGCAAAGCCACATGCTTTAGCCCCAGCAGAAAAGTGACTTTAATTCATACTGGATTAGCACTGTCCTGAAGAGCAGAACGTTGCCTTCAGACAGGCCTGGCTGAAACTATTGGGCTGCCTGAGGCAACACAGAGCTCTGCCCCCACCGCCCCCCTTCCCAGGCTCCTTCTTCCACGCGGACTCAAATCAAACAGAAAATGTAAAGCACACCTAGATCACTCCAAGAGTGCTCTCCATTTCTTCATTTGTTTAAATAGCCTGCACGGAGGAAAGAGCGATCTTGCTCCTTCCCTCACTGGGCACTTCTAAAGCACCTGCTGGAGTAAGAATCAGAACACAGTGAATCCGAACACAGAATCCGAACACAGCGATTTCACTCCTTCTTCTGCATGGGCTTTTGACATAAAACTGGAAATGCAGGGTATGCTGAGAGGATGCCCTGCATCCCCTGCTTTGATTAAAGAGCCACATGGAGAAAGAAGGTGGGCATCTATTTGCTGACCCTCTGCTCAGGCCTCAATCTGCCGCCTGATGTAAATGGGCTCCTTTGCACCATGAATGGGCTGGCCCTGCCCTCGGGTTGTTACCATGGGCTTTCCTCATTTTTGCCATTATGAAGCATATATTTATCAGTGCCTTTGTGTGTGTTTTCAGGCGACAATTTCAGCTTATTGTTATTTTGTTGTTGTTATTTGTCTTTGGAGCTCATTAATTGACTTCAAGTTCCAGCTTGCCCGAGACCGGAGTGTAAAAATTTCCGTCATAACAAAACGTTGTCAGTATGATTTGGAAAGCAAATATTCATTAAAGACTCAACACTCTTTCTTATTCCTGAGAACTTGTTTTGTTTGGTTTAAATAGCCAACTTAATCTCGGTTGAAACAGTATCACATTCGCGGCTTGTCATCTCGGTGAGGGTAAGAATCTCTAGCTGCATATGTGGAAGTTAGCACCCTGGGGAGAATATATTAATTACAAAGCCAGGAAATCATGTTCTGAATCAGATTGGTGAAAAGTCTTTATTAACTGCTTGGAAATAGTTAATTCTTCATTAGTCAGAAGACCGGACCAGAGGCTGCTGCCTGTGAGCCATTGATTGAAGTTTATGGAAGCAATAACTTCCCTGAAAAACATTTGTTTCCACACTTAATGACCATATTTTAGTCTATTAACCTTTCATGGGAGGTCAACCAACAAAATGGATGTTAACTGCTTGTAACAACCTATATCTTTGCAATGAATATTCAGATGCCTTTCACGCTAAATATGCTCTCCTCCTCCTTCTCAAATCCTTTTATGATAATAGCAGTGTTCTTGGGCTAGTGTTTCCTTTCCTTTAAGAAATAATAATGTCTGCAGAGTTCTGAGGTAGACAGAAAATCTTGCACAAGCTGACTCTGCTCCAGTCTTTCAATTACTGCATGTGCACCATTGATCAACAGTATATTGGCTAAGCAGATGCGTTATTAGCAGGATCATGGGGGGGGGGGCTGATGATGCATTTTGTTTCATTGCCCCACCCCTTGTGCTCCCAGAAGGCTCTTCCAAGAGCCAGGGTGGGTGGGAGGGTCAAGAAAATGCACCAATTTTGGCACATTTCAGCTCTGCAGCTGCAAACACAGCCCTCTGGGTGCAAAAAAAGCAGTCGTGGAGCCAAAAAAGCTCACCGTGGCTCCTTCTCATAAAGAGACTGCGATTGTGACACAGGGGCATTGACTCCCCCCAGCCCCACTATAGCAACACCACTGCGGCTAAGAGCTGTGAATGGACTTCCACTGTTCAAAATGTGCTTCTACCATGAACCCATGGCGGTGTTGATGTCAGGTTGCTGGGGGCCCTGAGGCAAAGCCCTGCACTGGGCTTTCCATGGCACACAACCTCACTACCTGATGGTATATTAGGCACTGCGACTGGTACTGGAGGCCCAGGGCTTGGCCTGGCCAAGTAGGACCTCTTATGGGTTTGGGCCTTTGGCTGTGGTCAACTTGGTGAACCCCTGATGCCATCTTTTTCACCAGGTGTACTTAGGTAAGCTACTCCTTCTCAGCCTCAACTCCTTCTCAACTCCAACTGTAACACGGGGATAATAATACTTACCTTACAGAGTTGTTGTAATCGAATATATGTGAAACACTTTGCACCATCAGAAAGCACTAAGCCAATTCAAACTGAATCCCCATCAGAGTGAAGCCACTCAATGCTGACAGGATTGATGATTGATAGATCATACTTGTATCTCACTTTTCAAATCAAGACAGTTCACGTGAGATTATTCCGTTTCATCCTCAAAAAACCCTGCAACCGAGGCTTGTCCCAGATCAGTTTGTTTGCTTCATGGCTGAGACATGGCTGGGACACTATCTCTATCTACTGAGCAAACACTAAATCATTCCAGTCATTTCCCCCAGGTATGCAGCATACGCGTAAAGGAAAGTGAGAGCATGCCTGCCATCCCAGACTTGAACCCTGCGTAGTCAGTGCGTATGTACATACAGGTGAACACATGTAGGTTCTCCATGTAATTGGGAATACTTGTATCCTGTCGCCACTCCCTTGCACCTGGCACAAAGAGAGCCTACTCCTACAACCAGAAGGTTGCTTAACCCCGTCATGGCTTGTAAGCTGTGATGGACTTTTCCTCCATAAATCTGTCCAATCCCCTTTTAAAGGCATCCAGGCCAGGTGCCATCACCACCTCCTGTGGCAAGGAGTTCCACAGATGAATTACACGCTGGGTAAAGAAATATTTTCTTTTGTCTGTTCTAACTCTCCCTCCACTCAATTTTAGTGGATGTCCCCTAGTTCTAGTGTTGTGTGAGAGGGAAAAGAACTTCTCTCTATCCACTCTCTCCATCCCATGCATAATTTTATACGTCTCAATCATGTTCTCCCCTCAGTCGCCTTTTTTCTAGACTGAAGAGCCCCAAATGCTGTACCCTTTCCTCATAAGGGAGATGCCCCAGCCCACTAATCATTTTGGTTGCTCTCTTCTGCAACTTTTCCAGTTCCACTATATCCTTTTTGAGATGCGGCAACCAGAACTGGACGCAATACTCCAGATGTGGCCTTACCATTGATTTCTACAATGACATAATGATATTGGCCGTTTTAGTCTCAATCCCTTTTTTAATGATACCAAGCATGGAATTGGCCTTCTTCACAGCTGCCGCACACTGGGTCGACAATTTCATCGACCTGTCCACCAGTATCCCAAGATCTCTCTCCTGATCTGTCACAGACAGCTCAGAACCCATGAGCGTGTATGTGAAGTTTTGATTTCTTGCCGCAATGTGCATCACTTTACACTTACTTACATTGAAGTGCATCTGCCATTTTGCTGCCCATTCTCCCAGTTTGGAGACATCCTTCTGGAGCTCTTCACAATCCCTGCTGGTCTTCACCACCCGGAAAAGTTTAGTGTCGTCCGCAAACTTGGCCACCTCGCTGCTTATCCCCAACTCCAGGTCATTTATGAACAAGTTGAAAAGCACCGGTCCCAAGACCGATCCTTGGGGCACACCGCTTTTCACCTCTCGCCATTGTGAAAATTGCCCATTGACACCCACTCTCTGTTTCCTAGTCTTCAACCAGTTCCGTAACCATAGGAGGACCTGCCCCCTTATTCCCTGACTGTGGAGTTTTTTTCAGGAGCCTTTGATGAGGGACCGTGTCAAACGCCTTCTGAAAATCAAGATATATAATATCCACGGGTTCTCCCGCATCCACATGCCTGTTGACTTTTTCAAAGAATTCTAAAAGGTTTGTGAGGCAAGACTTCCCCTTGCAGAAGCCATGCTGAGTCTCCCTCAGCAAAGCTTGTTCTTCTATATGTTTTAAGATTTTATCCTTGATGAGACTTTCCACCATCTTCCCTGGAACAGATGTTAGGCTGACCAGCCTGTAGTTTCCCGGGTCCCCTCTCCTTCCTTTTTTAAAGATTGGCGTGACATTAGCTATCCTCCAATCCTCTGGCACAGTGGCCGTTTTAAGGGACAAGTTGCATATTTTGTCAAGATATCAGCAACTTCATTCTTGAGTTCCTTCAGAACTCTTGGGTGAATGCCATCTGGCCCGGTGACTTATTGATCTTTAATTTGTCAATTAAGTCTAAGATGTCTTCTCTTTTAACCTCTATTTTACTTAATTCTTTAGTCAGGAGTGGCCGTTCTGGCAGCGGCATCTGCCCAAGGTCTTCTGCCGTGAAGACAGATGCAAAGAACTCATTTAATTTCTCTGCAGTCTCCAAGTCCCCTTTTATCCCCTTTCCCTCCCTCACTGTCCAGCAGGCCAACTGCTTCTCTGGCAGGTTTCCTGCTTCTAACATATTTGAAGAAGCTTTTATTATTCCCCTTAATGTTTCTGGCCATACGCTCCTCAAAGTCTTTCTTGGCCTCCCGTATCATCTTTTTACATTTCTTTTGCCACAGTTTGTGCTCTTGTTTATTTTCCTCATTAGGGCAAGACTTCCATTTACGGAAGGAAGCTTCTTTGCCTTTTGTAGCCTCTTTAACTGTGCTTGTTAGCCATGCCGGCACCCTCCTGGACTTAGTCAAGCCCTTCCTCCTTTGTGGGATACACTCCCGCTGGGCCTCTTTTACTGTTGTCTTATAAACAGCCTCCATGCACTCTGGAGAGATTGGATTCTTTTTACCTTCCCTTTCAGTTTCTTTCTAACTAGTCTACTCATATTAGGGAAATCCGTCCTTCGGAAGTCAAGGGTTTTCGTGTCAATTTGCTTGGCACTCTCCCCCCGACATGCATGGTGAAACAGATCGCAGCATGGTTACTGTTCCCCAATGGCTCTGTAACATTTACCTCCCTGACCAGGTCCTGAGAACCACACAATATCAAATCCAGAGTTGCCTGACCTCTGGTTGGCTCTGTGAAGAGCTGCTCTAAGGCACAGTCATTTAGCATATCCAAAAATCAGAGCTTGAACTGACGCAGTCAATATGAGGATAATTGAAGTCCCCCATGATCACAACCCTGTCTCTCACTGACATCTCTCCGATTTGCTTCCTCATCTCGAGGTCCCCTTCAAGTTTTTGATCTGGGGTACGATAACATACCCCCACTAATACATTGCTCCTTGAGCCTGGTAATTTAACCCACAGTGATTCCATGGTAGAGTTTGACTCCCCCTTCAATCTCTGCTCTGCTAGATTCTACCCCTTCTTTGACATAGATGGCCACTCCACTTCCAACACGTCCCTCTCTGTTCTTCCTATAGAGTTTGTATCCTGGGATTGCGGTATCCCACTGGTTCTCCGCATTCCACCAGGTTTCCATTATGCCCACTATGTCAATGTTTTCCCTCGCCACCAAACATTCCAATTCTCCCATCTTCGCTCGGAGACTTCGGGCATTCGCATAAAAGCACTTGTATGTCAGGTTCCCTGAGAAGGGTTGTTTGTTTGCTTTATTTCCCCTGCAGCCTCTCTTCCTGATGGACTGGCTGTCTCGTCCCATCCCATTTCCACTCCCAATTTCTACTCTGTCGTAACCTTGCTGTTCCTGAACCTCTCCACCCTCACTCCCTAGGGATGAGGAGTCCCGAACCGGATGCCCCTTGGCTCCTGTCGGCTTTCCTCCAGGGGTCAGTTTAAAAGCTGCTCTGCCACCTTCTTAATGTTACGCGCCAGCAGTCTGGTTCCGTTTTGGTTCAAGTGAAGCCCGTCCCTCTTGTACAGGCCCGGCTTGTCCCAAAACGTTCCCCAGTGCCTAACAAACCTAAACCCCTCCTCCTGACACCAGTGATACCAGTCTCATCCACGCATTGAGACCCCTGAGCTCTGCCTGCCTAGCTGGCCCTGCGTGTGGAACAGGTAGCACTTCCGAGAACGCTACCTTTGGTGTCCTGGATTTGAGCTTTCTACCTAGCACCCTACATTTTGCTTCCAGGACAGCCCGGCTACATTTCCCCACATCGTTGGTGCCGACATGAACCACGACCGCTACCTCCTCCCCAGCACTCTCTACCAGCCTATCTAGATGAGATGTGATGTCCGCAAACTTCGCACCAGGCAGGCAAGTCACCATGCAGTCCTCACATCCATCACAGACCCCCCTCTCTATGTTCCTGACTATAGAATCACCCACTACAAGAAGGCCCCTTCCCCCCTTCCCCAGAGGAGTATCCGTAGTGCGACTGGATACGGGCCCACCATCTAGAGAAGGTTTAACCCAGGATGGCTAGGGCTAGGCTCTGGTTGTGTTCAGCCAACCACAGACAGACAAAGGGTTAACATGTAAAAATATGGGGAGGGGTTGGATAATGCGAAGACGAAGAAGTAAAACAAGCAGACTTGGGAAATGGCTTGGACATTGGCAGTTCAAAAATGGCTTGAGCATTGGCCCAGTTGTGGATCTTAGCAAAAGTACAAGCAGGTGAAAAGTACAAGCAGGCAAACTCATAAACAAATCAAGTCCCTATTAGGGAATCAGGGATGCATTCCTTAATGCATCTAAACCTCACTGTTCACTATCTGGTGTCTCAAGTGTTCTCTCAGGCTGTTGGTGGTCTCTAGAGGAGAAAATGACATGAACTCCCTGGCCTGGCCTTGGCCTGGCTTGGCTTGGCCTGGCCTTCCCTCCTTTTGTCTTTCAGGTTCCTTGAGAAACCTGAAAGACAGGAAGATTTTTTTTTTAGGAAGATTTTTTTTATTAGAATAAAAACATACTACTTTACCTGAAAGACAGGTCTTATATTAATAGCCTCTTGTGAGCTTACATACTCACTTCCATTTGAAGAACTGTTTTTCCCTGTTTCAGGCAACATAATACCTGTATATATTATGTACAAAAACAAACTACCAGTTTTATTCCTTTCCTCTTTGAGGATACAACTCTTCTGAAATCTGAAATCAACTCAATCCCATGACACATACAGTGAATACATGATGGCAAGTTGGGGTTGATTCTGCTGGCCTCTCCCTGTCCTTTAGTGGCTATAGGAGCAGCATCAGGGATTCGCCAGGTTGGACACTGGCTAAGGGCCAATCTGACCATCTGACCAGACCAACCATCTGACCAGACCAACCTTTGAAGCCTCAGTACTGTGGGAGTGGTAGAACCCAATGTGCCCAGTGGGAGGGAGGTGCCATGGAGGCCCAATGCTGGATTTTTGCACCCCACTGCACCCCACACTCCATCTGCACCCCACTGCACCCCACACTCCATCTGCACCCCACTGCACCCCACACTCCATCTGACCCCAGGGTCCCCAGCAATCTGGCACCAGCACCAGACTGTGTGCATGTAGGCTCTGTTCTATAGTGACAGTTTATGATTTAAAAACATTTCCCTTGTCAGTTGACTAGTGAATTCGTTCTGAATCTTCATACCTTTAGTGTGAATAGTCATGGATCCCCTATGTTCTGAAGTTCTAGTGCAGCGGTTCTCAACGTCCCCGAATGGAGTAATACTGCTGCTACCAGGGTCCTCCCCATGTACCCACGGACGTAACTGGCTTTGGCAATGATGTCATTGCCAGTTACGTCCAGGTTGGAGCCCCCGATGGAGCTCTGCAAAGGCTGGTAAGATGCTCAGGGTGGGCGGGAGAGCCTTTTCTAGCACGCGAATCCCACATGCTTCAGCTCTGCTTGCCAAGCCAAGCCTCTTGCTGACTTTTGCAGAGCTCCATCGGGGTCTCCAGGATGTGAGGTGAATGTCCGTGGGTGTTGCGCGCACCGCCTTGTGTGCCACCAGTGGTACGCGTACCAGCGGTTGAGAACCCCTGTTTTAGTGAATGCGGAAGGTCAGGGATGGGACCTCAAGCTTATTCATTGTATTCATCATATTCTCTAAATAGCTTGTGTTCTTCATACATGGGGTCTAGCCCTGAAAAGTTATACCACGTAAGCAGTGCAATCCTATACATGTCTACACAGAAGTAAGTCCCACTGAGTTCAATAGGACGTACTCTCAGGTAAGCATGCCTAGGATTGCAGCCTAAAGGCTGATTCACATTACACGAATCCCGACGCGTCACGGAGATGCGCAGAGCTCTTTGACAGCATTTCGGAAGCAAGCGGAGCAGCTGCACTCTCCCTTGTACAAGATGGTGAAAGTCATCTTTTGAGAGGGTGGGCTTCGCGGAGCTGGGGTGGGTTCGCGGAGCTACTGCAGCCTACCAATCGGATGAGAGGGGGGAGAGTGGCTGCATGCCAATCAGAACTACCTCCAATCACCTTCATAAGAAGGTGGGACAGCAGGAGGGACAAAAGGCGGGAAGACACTCCTTCCGACCAGCTCTGCACGCGGGGGCAGGGGCATCTGCACCTGGATTCGTGTAGTGTGAATCAGCCCTGAGTACCACAAGACCGTTCTTCTTAATGTAGTGGTAACTGAGCAATTAGTTAGGTGTGGAAGATGTATGGACAAGACTGATGAGGGTGTAAATCTGGTAGGTGAGTTTTAGTATTCCATTAGTAATGAACTTCTGTGAACTGTCTCCTGAAAAGCCTTTCATGGTTTCTGTTCACCCCATATGGCACTCTGATGAGCTTACACTTGGTATTAAGTACTTGGGTATAGGAAAACATGAACAAAGCTGAAACAAAGTGAGTCATATGTGTTTGTCTTTACTTTCACTGCATGAGATAATGTGGAGGTGTTAATTACAAGACTTCACTGAGTCTTGACTAATAACAGTGTGCAAACAAATGGATGTCAGCCTCAGCTTCAGAAAAGCTTCTACTAATAAGGTAAAACTAGCAATTAGAGCTGACAATGAAGAAATACTTTGCCTTGAATATTCATGTGTGAAGTTCTCCTTTGATATGCTTCTGCCTGTCCAGATGGAAACTAAGAATAGGAACCCACAGACGTTCACTTAAAATGATTTAAATATCATTTGGTGTGCTGGCACATTGGATTAATTCTCCCTTTGTACTAATGCACTGACCTTTGGCATCAAAGCAGACATGTAATGTTCACTAAGATTTCCCAATCTGTGACCTTGGCGTAACAGAAACAAATTGAATTCCTAGAAGAAGAGAAACAACAGTGACCGCATGAAATCACTAACTGCGGGTTTGCAACGCCATTTATTTCATTTAAATTCTAGACTGCAGCTGCTTGAGGTACAGGAATGAATATGATTACCTCACTAAACACAGCCTTCTCACTTAAATCTAGTCCCCACACTCCATTTGACCCCCTCCCCTTCCCCGTTTCTACCAAATGAATTTTGACATGCCTCTTGAAGCTCACAAGTTGTGTTCCCATGCTGGATGAATAAAGATAGAAAGTGTCTACTCAGTCAATTCTGAATCATGCTTCTGAATTAAGAACAGCCTTTTCTCCCCCCTCCCCCCCACACACACTTCATGCTTTCATATTGCTACCTGCTAACTGGATATTAATTAAAGGTGTAATTGTATTTCAGAATTCATTTCTCCATTTTCATTCTTTTATTTCAGGTCATTTTAAGTCATTTTAGTCTAGGGTTCTCCATCAACAGAAAATGCAGAAAGTACTTTGAAAGATATGGATGGATTTAAGGACTCTAGCAAGACAGTGCCGAGACTGCATTTTTGCGAGGGTCCCATTTTCCTTGAAGCAGTAGGAATAGCTGCTTGACAAAAGACTCACAATTAAGTAGCACTGGTGTTGTTGACATCCCTTCTGACTACTCCCAACCATGAAACAACATGACTTGGCTTGTGTACAGTAGGATTTGGTGCCGCTTTTTTGGGGGGGATGAATTTCACGGGGGAGGGGGCAGAATGTTGCGGGGCACTTACCGTTCTTCGCAACCATCTCGGCTGCGGTTTGGCCCTCCTGTCCGCCCTCACTCCGTTTGGTTCCAAAAAAGGAAGCCAAACTGCGGTGTGTGTGTGTGTGTGTATGATTGGAGCTGCGCGCTGACGTCACGACGTGGGCGTCGCCGCGTCGGCGGCCCCCCCACGTGGGGGCGGAGCAACACCACTGCCTGTCTGAAAAGGGCTCACAAGTTAAAAAGATTCAGAAGACCAGCAAACATCCAGTAGAAAACATATTGCACTGAGGTGAAGATGGACAGTTACTCTTCCCCTCCTAAATATTTTAATTAATTAAATTTTTAATTATTTTAATGTGTTTAATTAATTGTTTTAAAGTTGTTTATATGTATTTTAATATGTTGTAAGCCGCCTTGAGTGCCTTCGGGAGAAAGGCGGGCTACAAGTTCTTTAAATAAATAAATAAAAAATAAATATAAGACAAGTACCATTTGCCACTTTGCCCAGTTAGCAGGAGTTGATGTTAGTTCAGATGATGAACTAACAGTGCTCACTTAATGATACCTTCTGTGCTTGGTTAGAATGGCACATCAGCATCTAGACTGAGAATCTACAGTGTATGCTCAGAGGCTACTGCACAATGCAGTAGCCTCTGCATTGTTCCTCTGCCTAAACAGAATGCTCTTCCTTTAGAAATTCACCCAAACATCTTTTAGAGGAGCTAATTGTAAGGTGGTTTTCAGTGGCAGCCATGAAGGTGGCTGAGATGAGGTTTTAGTATTTGTAATATACTAAAATCTAATCTGCTTTTAATAGGGGGTTACGCTATAGCAGCGCTCATACTAAACTGACATCATCACCAGTTCAGGGGCAGGAGAAACATAGGGTTAACTCTCTCTCTCTCTCTCTCTCTCTCTCTCTCTCTCTCTCTCTCTCTCTCTCTCTCTCACACACACACACACACACACACACACACACACACACACACACACACACACACACATGCCCAGGCATCCAAATCTATGACAAGTCACAATTTCTTCATTACATATATGATGCATAGAATACCCAGGGCTCTGTTCACAAATCTAATCAGTGTAATAGCAGTTAGTTGTCAGCTCTGCCACAGTTGATCCACAGTACACAGCAGCTAAAATCTAGAATTTCTCAAAGGGAACAAACCCAGCAGTCAAACATTTAAGTGAAATGCAGAGTTTTAGAAAGAGCGCTTCTCTTAATTATATCTTACAGCAGGTAAAGGCTGTCAAGGTAATGCATTACTACACTATTTGGAAAAACTACAGTTCTAATTAGATGAGCAAATAAATGTTCAGTTCAATTTATTAATATAGCTGTAGGCCTTGTTGCAATTTATCTCTCATTTCTGAGACCAATCCATCTCAGGCTGGAAATCATTGTGGTGAAGTAACAGGCTTTAATAATGGATACCAGCGGTGAATTATTCATGCAGAGGGGAGCAAGCCGTGATGCTTTCCACTCGCTCCTTTAATTAACTGTGAGATGCTGACGAGTCCTAGAGTGTGCCTAAGCTTTCTAGGCTTAGCTTCCCTGGAAATGTGAATCTCTTGTAGCCACAAAGAGTATTCTGTTTGTCAACAGCTTAATCCCTCAAATGCAATCTTCATGCAGAAGCTGCTCAGCAGCTGTTCTTTCTTGTACCCCCAATTTATTGACTATTTATAAACATGTCACCGAGAAAATGTGGTGTTTAATGGTTACCAAATTCTATATTAAAATCGGCTTGCCAATTATATATAGAAAGTCATTAAGCAGTAAATACAGCACTTCTGAGACTTTAGCCTATGCAGGCGTTATGCTTGTCATGAATGCCTGATGGGTGGGGCAGCAGATTGTATCTGTTAGCCATGCAATCCTGCCCCCCATACACCCTCTCTGGCCCCACCCCTGAGCCTCAGTGCATCTGGTGCTTGTCTGCAAAGGTCAGTGCTGATCATGGGGAGGCTTCAATGGGTGTGGAGAGATACCAGCTGAATAGGGCTTTGTCTATACTGAGCACAATAGTGGAGGGCCGCCTGGGGCAGGGGGGCGGGGGAACGAGGGAACCCCGGGCGGCACGCAGGGGTGACAAGCGCCCATGGCGGCAGTTGAAAAACAGCCGCGTGGCTTGGAGGATTGGCCCACTCGCTGCCCAGGCTCCTAGGAGCTTAAATCCAGCAAAATAAATAAATAAATAAATGCTGAGGGGGCAGGGGAGGGGATGCCACCGGCACGGGCAGGGCTTGTGATGTTATATGCAGGGGGGTGCCATGGAGGCTAGCTACGCCTCCAACTGAGCATGGTACTGTTATACATGAGAAAAGGAGATCAAGCAGCAGAACACTGGCATAGCCGTGCTGTGTCAATATCTTCTGGAAACCCAAACCACACAACAGAATATACCTACCCAGAGCAAGGGTAGGTATGCTCAATTCTATGGCAGAATTCATTTCATTCTGCACAGCATACCTGTGTTCCCTTGAAAATGTCCAGAGTCTGGATGAAACGTTGGGACTGATATTGACATTTTATGTGGATCCTCTGTGTTTTTATATTTTTATATATTTTAAACTGGAATTCCTCGTAATTGTTTGATATTAAAAAATTTTTTACATGATCTTTTAACCTATTAATCTCTACCTTTTTACTCTATGGTTTGGGTTTCCCATGGGTTTCATCATAATAGTGAACTGTGGACTTGCTGTGGGGAGATACAGGTTCAAATCCTCAGTCCAGCCATGAAGCTCACTGAGTGGCCAGTCGCTACCTCCCAATGGAACCGACTTCACAGTGTTATTTTGAGGATAGAAGATGGGACAAACTGTGTATGTCGATGGGAGCTCCTTGAATGGAGAACATGTAATAAATAAGATATCTAAAATTGCGAAAATTATATCTTTCACTTGCATCTGTTTTGAGAGGTGTGCTGCCCAACAGCGGTGTCATGAAATGGAGGAGGGTCACCATCACACCAAGATATGTCCCATTTCAAAAGTTAGATGGAAATGATCCACTGCCTTTTCTGCAACTTAGCCCTGGCACAGAGGAATCACTAGGGTTTGCATCACCCGGCGCGAGAGCTCATTGCGTGACACATCTCAGCTCTGATTTATAGTTTATCCATTAAAATGATAAAAAAAACTAGATCCTGCAACTGAAAAGGCTACCTGCTACCTTGGAGGAATAGGGATGTGTAGTTACTGGTATACATCAAATTTGTACCCGTTACTGAAATACATCCTCCAAATATATTCCACAGTATTTGTTTGCATTATTTGTTTGCATTACAGTATTTGAGGACAGGAAGGCCTGGCGGGATATGGTTCATGGGATCACGAAGGGTCGGACACGACTTAACGACTGAACAACAACAACATTTGTTTGCATTGTGAATTTTGTCTATGTTGCACAGAGACTTTCCATAGGGTATGTTGCATACATTGGCTTGTTCGTCTATGTTAAAAACATCCTGTAATAACAGCCACAATAGTGGCCAGTAACATAAGGATACAATTAACATGTCACCATAGTATTGCATTAAAAGTAAAGCGCCAATCATATCTGTAATTTGTGTACCATATAATCTTGTTTATGAGCTGTTTGAATAGACTAACACTAATGTAGTTACTCTCCAACAGTTTCAGGAGTTGGGCCTCAGTCCAAACAACTCTAAAAAAAGAAAACGAATATCTCCACAAGTAACTTTACTAAAACTTTTTATAGTCTTTATAAACTTTTAATTCAATCCTTCCTTTTTTAAACAGCTAACAGAACTTACATTTAAAGCCGTTATTGTTTTGCTGCTTAGTTAACGCGTTACCAAAATATTTTCAAGCCTGCATTTGATGTAACATCAAACGAAATCCTAAACTTGTTCCAAATGTCAGCTTTGCAGTGATTTGCATCTGTGCAAGTCTCTTCCAATTTATGGTAGTTTAGCATTGTGTCTAAGTTAGCATTCCCCATCAAGAAGCCATCCTCAGCATTAAAGTAAGCCAGAAATATCTGGACAGATTTGGTCCATTGCAAGCACACTGAAGGAAATACTGGTGTGTGTGTGTGTGTGTGTGTGTGTGTGTGTGTGTGTGTGTGTGTGTGTGTGTGTGTGTGTGTGTGTGTGTGTGTGTGTGTGTGTGTGTGTGTGTGTGTGTGTGTGTGTGTGTGTGTGTGTGTCCAGAAGGCAAACTGGAGGTAAGTTAAAATTGGACTAAGTCCAAGGAGAGCCAGGGGGTGTTCCAGGGTGGAGTTACAGAATAGGATCTAGTGCAGTGGTGGCCAACCTTTCAACATGAATGCTGGCCCTTTAAATGGTTGCATGGGTGAGGGCATTTCAGCAGGTGAAGCTGCTTTAGCAGCACTATTAGCATTTGCAGCTGCCAAGATTCTGTCTTCTACACTAATCTTAAGAAAACAGTAGCCCTAATGGTGGAAGGTTGGCCACCCCTGATCTAGTGTGTGGGATTGAAATAAACTAGATGAGAAATGCATCATCACAGTTGAAGTCACTCTCTGCTTTATTGTTTTGGAAGCAATAAAGACTGTGGGGGAGGGCTTAGCTGACCACTTCTTGGCAGAAAATTGAATCGCTATTTCTCTCAATCATAAACCGACATTAAGAAGGCTGCAAAGTAAACAATGATGTATGTGAATCAGTAGCCCATCCTTCGTCAATACAAATCAAAGTGGCTTTGTGATGGTATTGATGTGGGTTTTTTTTTAAAGCTCTTTCTAAGGTGGAATATATTTCTGTATTTACCACTAGGGAGATTGTTGATCCAAATGAATCTATTCACTTTGAAACCAGCTCATGGTCATGGAATGGAATATTGGTTAAAAGTCCATCAAGGACTGTATTTTCAATCAGCATCCTTATTATGATTCATCTTGAACATGGCTGGTCCATCTATGAAGCAGGAGCAGAGGTGGCTTCACAGGTGAGGGCTGGTGGGGCCCAGAGCTGTGACCAACCAACTCCTGTGGTAGTGAGGACCCCTTGCTACCACTCACCACAACCTGGCAAGCCACCAGGGCCCCCAAAGATGCTTACTGGGGATTGTGGGGGAGAAGCAGTAGCAGCACATCTTCTTCTTCTTCCATCGATTGCCGTTTTACGTTTGTTGGATGTCCTGTTCCCTGACATTGCATGGGGCCCGCAAAATCCAGGAATTGTTAAATAGCACTGAAAAAGAAAGTTAGCTGCTGGTCCCCATTACCTCCAGGTAAACGTTCCCGTTGGGCTCTGGGACCCTGATTGACTTATTGGAAGGGAGAAGGGAGCAGCGGTGGCAGTGGACTGTCCTCTTCTTCCTCCAATGCCACTTTACAAAGCCTGATGCTGCTGCTCCTTCCTGATGTTGCTATGCCTTAGGGGGAGCACACAGGGGGGGGGGGTTCCCCAAGGCTGAAGATATCACACAAAGCCATGGTTTAATTCTGGTTTCACATGAAGTTGGAACCAGGTCTCAGAGCTTGAGCAAACATTAGAAAAGTGACAGAAATAACAATAACAATAGTAATAGTACTAATCATTTTCTTATTTTGACCTGGTACATCAGTTTAGATACAATATGCTAAAAAGAAATTAAGCCAGGTTTCCTGAAAAAAAATCACACAGACATGTCTGTCTCAGGTCAAGATCTTACTTGATTCTGCAAACATCAGGACTGTTCATGAAATGTCATACCACTGTTTGATTGAATAATGAAACCTTTCAGGCACTGGAACAATAACTACAGAAGACAGAACATAATCATCTGACTCAGAGGGAAAATAATACACAAACACTTGAGTCAAAAAAGAAACGCAGCCCGTTAGTTCAAATACAAAACACATATGGCAACAAAGACTGAAATTAATATTCAAAATATAACTGGAAATTTGATACGAGACAAGCTGAGAAGGGATATTCTAATTCAGACAGCAACATTGGAATATCCAAATCTGGAGTTACTGGATATCTAGAGGAAAGTGTGATTGTCATTATGGATGACACACTGACTGGACGTAACCATGTTAGTTGAAACTGAATCAAGGAGGTTGGCAGGTTTTTCGAGCTAGGAGGCTTGCAGATAGCTAGCGCTGACGGGATCCATCAGTCTTCCTGTGGTAACTCCAGAGGCATTGCTACGGTGGGGGCGGTACCATAAGTTCCATGCCATCCTAGTCCCCGTTTACTCCCTGGTACGAGTTGACCCTGCCCCCTCGCTGTCGGAGCCATTCAGTGCGGCGAAGGCAACGGGCAGGGAGTCTCCTGCCCATTGCCTTCGCCGCACTGAAGGCTCTGACGGCGAAGGGGGCAGGGCTACCTTGTACAGGGGAGTAAACGGGGACTAGGATGGCACGGAATGTACGGTACTGCCCCCACCGTAGCGACGCCTCTGGGTAACTCGGTGTGCGGCCTTGAGGGCTTCTGTGTTTTTCACTACACGTGGAATGCTGACTTGCAACCCTGTGTAATGTTAGTCCAATGGATCACATTTTCCATTACAAACGACCTTCAGTAACAGGCACTTTCCAGCAAGGAAATGGTGGGGGGACAGGAAGTGTTTAATTCTTCTCCTGTCAGGTGCCTCACTCTGAAATGCCCCCAGAAATTTTAACCCACCAGTGTTTTGGATCTGTTCACTTCACTGTCCTGGAATCACCACCCCCTGAGGACACTGAAACACCTCTGTAGATCGCCGAAAAGTCATGAGGGAGGGGGTGGTTCTCAGATCCCCTGGCAGGGAGTTCCACAGTTGTGGCGCCACAGCAGAGAAGGCTCGCCCACGTGTTGCCACTCCCCTAACTTGCGATAGAGGTGGTACTCGCAGGAGAGCCTTCTCAGATGACCTAAGAGAGCGGGACGGAATGTATGGGAGAAGGCGGTCCCTCAGATATCCTGGACCCAAACCGTGAAGGGCTTTAAAGGTCATTACCAGCACCTTGAATTGGGCCCGGAAACGAATGGGCAGCCAGTGCAGCCGCTGAAGCAATGGTTCAACAGAATCAAACCGCCTAGCTCCAGCAACCACCTGGGCCGCCGCATTCTGCACTAATTACAGCTTCCGAACCGTCTTCAAGGGCAGCCCCACATAGAGCGCATTACAGTAATCCAGTCTTGAAGTCACTAAGGTGTGATGGACCACCGTGGTCAGGTCCGATCGACTCAAGTACGGCTGCAGCTGGCGCACGAGTCGAAGCTGGGCAAATGCACCCCTGGCCACAGCCGCCACCTGGCTTTCCAGGGAGAGCTGTGAGTCCAGAAGTACTCCCAAACTTCGTACCCGTTCCTACAGGGGGAGTGAAACCCCATTCAGAGTGGGCAGATGACTCAGTACCTGCATCGAGGCTTTCCTGACCAGTAGGACCTCTGTCTTTTTTGAATTCAATCTCAGCCTATTAGCCCTCATCCAGACCCCAACTGCCTCCAGGCAGCGCTCCAGGACTTCCACAGCCTCCCCAGAATGAGGCGGCAAGAAGAGATAGAGCTGGGTGTCATCGGCATATTGGTGACACCCAACTCCAAATCCCCGGATGATCTCCCCCAGCGGTTTCATGTAGATGTTAACAAGCATGGGAGACAGAATAGAACCCTGCGGCACCCCACACTGTAAAGGGCAGGGCGCCGAACAGGCGTCTCCCAGCAACACCATCTGGGACCTGTCAGCCAAGTAGGAACGGAACCTACTTAATGAGACAAGGTGAGAAAATGGGGGCTATGGCTTAACTGGAGCATGACAACAAGGAGATGCTGAGGCAGCTGCTAGCGCTACACCACTCAGGCCAGTCCCTCATGTGCAGGTTTAGTGTGGGACAAGGGGTTAAGAATAGACATTGCATGAGCACCCTGAGGTAAGTGGAATTACGGCCCAATCCTATCCTCATGGTGTGCTGTTGTGGCAGTCTCTTCACCAGTCTGCGCAGCACTGCTGCTAGTGCAATGGCTGGAAGGCCGCATGCCACCAGTGGTGCTATGCAAACTGGCCACTGGCACCTTTCTTCCAGCAGAGAGGCCAAAAAGGGGTGGGGATTTGGGGGCAGGATGGGGATGGATTGCGATGACACTGGTGCCTGCCATATTCGAATCCCCATCTCGGACCTGACACATCCCCAACAGGTTTCTCACATCTATGCCAGCAAAAGAGTGGTCGCTGTACCAGGAGCCCAGCATCCTGTGCACTGGAATGGGATAGGATTGGGACGTTATTCAAGGGGGCTGCACAGACTGTTCAAATCAGGGAAGCTGGTTGGGACTTCATTTACCAATCAGTGCAGAGTCAACCTCAAAGACTGATCCACTTGGGATTGGGCAAAGCACCTCAGAGTCTCTAGACTCCTTTTAAACAAATAAGTGGTAGTGATACAATGGGAATGGCATGGGATGGTCCACAGCTTGGAGCCAGGGTAGCGATGCCCGCATAAGAAGAGGACTTTACAACAGCAGCGATCAACTGTCTCCCCCAAGGTAAGTGCCCTCACTAAATGGAGGTTTATTAGGGAATGGGTTATTCCTTTTGCATTACGATAATGTTGTTGATAAAGTTGTGGCCCATGTACATTCCAAACACCCTGTCTTGCGTCTCATTTGGGGTATTTGGGCAATGACTCTAGCACTTGGAAACATATGCTGAAAGAAATAGGTGAGTCTTTAAGGTGCCATGAAAAGCTTCTTTGTTGTGTTTGCTGCAACACACTAACATGGCTGCTCCTCTGGAAAGCATAATTAAAAATCTTGGTGACTAGCTGGAAGCAGCCTTTAAAGCACATACACAAAGAGAAGGGTGAAGTATTTTTAGTTGTCACCACCACCTTTGCCCATTTCTTCAAAGAACGTGCGGTATCCAGAGCTGGGACTTGTACATCGCAGCAGTGCAGGAGGCAGGCGTATCGCAGTGGAGATGGAAAGGAGGGGAAGGGAGAAACTAATACTGATCAAGCAGTGTGTTAATGAAACATTTACATGAGCAGTTTATGTGGTAGTAATAAAAAGGCATCTTTCATCCCACTCTTTCATTACTTAGCACAATCCTTAAGAGGATTAACAGAGAGAGAGAGAGAGAGAGAGAGAGAGAGAGAGAGAGAGAGAGAGAGAGAGAAGAATGTGCTTATCAGTTGAGTCAGGATTGGTAATGCTGCATTCTTAATAGATAGGCCCTGGATTTAGGATTACCTCTTTGCAAGTTCTTTCAGGCATTGCTACAGAATAGAAAGGAATCTACTCCTCCCACTTTACTCCTTCGTATGAAGAGCGCTATTGACTTCGTGATGAAATGACGAGGCTGCCCAGTTTGAGCATACTAAATCCTGTCAGCTGCAGCCGAGCCCCTGTCTATTTTGTCCTTTCAAATGCAAAGGTTTTATTTATTTATTTATTATTTTCAGGGCGGACGGTGGTGGGAGAGGTTTGATGGGAGACTGCACTAAGGCATGAGCTAATTCCTTGGCTAGAATGATTAAAAGCTGCTGAAAACAGGGGTGGGGAATGGACAGCGTAATGGCAGCTCGCTGCATTTCCTGAAGGATGGCAATCTTCCATTCCACTGGGAACAACGATCAAGCCTGGAAACAGATACTATAGTCCAGAGTTTCATTGCCTATTAATTGAGATGTTCTCATTTTAGGCACTGGTATGACAGAGGAAACGTACCCAGTAAATCTCCTCCCTCCCTGGCCTGTGTTTCAACATAAATCAGGTCTAAAAATGTCATTCCATATCGAGAGAGCAGTCCAGAGCATTCCACGCACACAGGGACTGTCTGTTCTTTGAGAAGCAATGTGCTTCACATAACCATGCATGCTTCCCGCAATGCACGCACACAACATTATTCCTCCTTCCCAGAAGAGAAGAGAAAAAGCTCTTGCAGATGCCAGATTGTGGATCATGGCCATAATAATAGATGGGTTATTTCAACAGGGACCCTCTGGATAATATACATTGACATTTTCATAACAGTATCATAAGGCACTATCTGACAACGATAAAAAAGAGGAACAATTAACAATCCATTTAAAATCATAATGTTTTCAATCAAAGTTTTACAAGATACTTTACATACTGAATACCTTCATTGAAGCAGTAGACTTTACTATTCATCCTCTGTTGAGAGCTTTGGTAGTCTTCTAAAACAGGCCTGGACCAAATTCCCCACAAATAACCTGTTTTCGCTTTAAAAGCGTTTTTCAACTCTTTTTTTTTGCAAGTAGAGAGGAAGAGAAGCAAAAGATTCTAATCTTGCCTCAAGGAGAAAACAGAGAGCAGAGCGCTGAAGTGTATATATATCTTTCATTTATTTTTTGTTGTGTTTTGATACAGGAGATCTTTACTTACAGTGTTTCAGGCTAAGGCAAAACAAGGGTGGAGCGAAGGCAAGTAGTTCTGCAAGACTCCGTTACACTGAAGTCAGCGGCCCCTCCCCCTTGCTGTTGGAGCCATTCCAGTAGCAACAGGGAAGTGTCCTGCGTGTTGCCTTTGCTGCCAGAATGGCTCCAACAGCAAAGGGGAGGGGCCGCTGACTCCAGTGTAACGGAGTTTTGCAAAACTACTTGCCTTCACTCCACCCTTGTTACACCTCGGGTTTCAGGTTGTATTCTGAATGAATGGTGCTTTGAAGCCCAAGCAAGACACACATACAGCATATCTTCCCAGCATTCCTTGTATTTTGTACTAAACCTTAGGAAAAAACAAAATAATGTCTCTTCTACCAAAACAAAAAACCATCCAATTTCTCAACCACTCAACCATCTGTTCTTCCCAGATGAAAACACCATGGTGTATATTGAACCTGATGGTATCTATGGCAAGCATGAAGTAACTATGGGTGTAGTTCAACTCCCATTGCAATGAATTGCAAAGACAGTATTGTGCAAAGAAATACACAACTCACACACTGCAGAGTACACCCCAATTCTATGTATGCATACTCAGAAGTATGAGCCATTAAGGCCAGGAGGTCTGACTCAGTGGTAGAGTTATATGCCTGAAGATCTGAGGACACCAGTTCAAGACACCCGGAAGTATCCAAGAGCTAGCGATATGCTGCTGACGATCTGCAGAGTCCTCAATGAGAAAGAGGAAAAAGCTGTCAGCTGTACTCCGGGTGGGAGACTGGGTTGGGAGGTGAATGCCAGAGAGAAGCCAGACTGTGAATGAAACCATCTGGAATAAAATAGTTCTATGCAAGATTAGAACTGTTCTATGCAACCGCCTTGAATTAAAGTCGGAGGAGAAATCTGATGACCAAGAAAAGGTGGTATATAAATACTGGTATTATTATTATTATTATTATTATTATTATTATTATTATTATTATTATTATATCAGTGCAGCCTTGAAGTATCAGATTTATTGCCACTGAATATAGTAGTAGCTTCAAGAACTTACAGCGCAATCCTCTCTAGCCAGGCTACAGCGTGGGCTTAGAGCCTGTGTTGCATCCTATTCAGATGCAACTGGGACTCTCCTCAGGGGAAGGGGATGTTTGTCTCCTTATCCTAAGTAGAGCCCCAGTCGCCCCCGATGGGTCTACTCAAATGTGCACCAGCTATTTTGCTGGGGCACATTCGAGATCCCCATGTAATGGCGGCCAGGCCCGGGAAGGGGAATAGGATATGAGAGAGGAGGCCTCCAATGATCCGTCCCCCTTCCTGGGCCTGGTCGACCTATCCCTCCCCTCAGCAATGCCCCGTTCCACCCTCCCCACGCCCTTCAATTGCCCAGTGGGGAATTTTATGGATCTGCGGCAAGTAGAGCAGTGCCGGCCTCAGCACCAGCACTGCCTAGTCACCCTGTGCTGCACGTTTGCAACACCTTAGAATGGCGGAGAGCGCGCTCTGCCAGTCTATTTCTAAACACAATTGGGCTGTTACAAAAATATTTTCCATTTAGTAATACTGTTATAGTAGTTTATATGAGTGGTCAGTAACTTGTAGCCCCATGGCCAAATCTGACCATCAAAGAGATTCATTTAGTCAGCTGCAAACTCCAAAGAGGTCAGAGGGACTTGGGAAAACAAGACAAAGCAGGAGGGGGAGGGAGGAAAGGCACAGGATTTGATCTTGCCCTCCAGTCATGTTTGTTTATTTCTGTGTTTATCATCCATGTACATGGCACTTTACATAGAGAGAAAAGGCAAGGGATGCCCCCAAGGGCTTACAACCTAGTTATGGGCACAAGGGTGACAACAGAGGAAGGGATGGAAGCAAGGGTAAACAGGAGTAGTAGCATATGCAACTGCTTCCATTGCACACACTTTAGTTATAGTAAGGAGCAGAGACTAACTTTTGAGATGATGAAATATATAGGGTGTCATAAAATGTTCCTGGAGGAAATATAGATTTATATGCATTGAACTGATGGCTAGAAAAGAGAGAGGGAAAGAGACATAAGACACTTGAAGACGTAATTTTGCTATTGTGGTATCTAAAGCGTAATGCATGAAAGCCAGGAGATGTGCTGTAATCTGGCACAATCAGTAGTTCTCTGATGTCTCTGTCTTTTCCGGGCAGAAGAATGCTATGGAAGGAAACCCTCGGCTCAGAAAGTAGCAATGGAGAACGAGTTGCTTCATGTGACATTTCAGTTCTGAGCAGCGTAAGAGATTAATGCTCTCTTCAGCATTTCATGCACTAGAATTTCCAGCTACACAGAAGTGAAAAATCATGTACTCAACTCATTCTTTATTGCATAAATGTTATACAGAGAAAATGAGAATTTGCACTGAAGCTTTCCTTCCTGCTAAAATACTACTATCTTGTTAACTTTAGGGAGAGAGAGATTGGCACATTTTCTTTGCTACTGTCTATGAAACAGCTCAATACTGTACTATATTTTGAAAGTGGGAAAATAAGAGGCTACAGTTGTCGAAATATGTGTGATTACATGGCTGTGAATAGTCTGAATTACATTTTTATAAAAAGCTAGGCAGATACCTTTCTTTTGTCCAAAAATCACTGAGGAAACAACCAGCCTGTCAGCAGTGCGCCTCTCATTGAATAGCCAAGAAACCAAATAATATTGATAGATGCTTTCAGGGGTGACTAACTGAATGTTGAAACAGAAGAGATTGCTGCGAAAGGGAGATTTTTCCCCCCCTGCAAAGACTTGCTCATTCACAGCCCGTGAAATGTGTCTCTTCCTAATACAGATACCACTTTCTCATGAGGAACAGTGGTGTATTAGAGGGAGAAACTACTTCAACTGTGTCTCTTTGGCAAAGAGACAACTATGTCATGTCAATGGAATAAGTGACAGTTGTACTTGGCAGAGTTAACTGTTGTTCCGATGAGACAACCATTGATTAATTTGCGACGAACCCAGGCCACTAGGCTGTGTACAACACACTTGCTGAGAGATGCAGAGTCAGGATGATAAAGTGGCTCTGTCCTTTTCCGTGCCAACAAATTCCTTTGGGGCAGTTTGCCTTCTTCATAGATCTCTTGGCCCATAAAGGCATCTGTTTTCATCGGCCTATGGTTTTGCACTCCATAAGATAGGTTAAAAGAAGATGTAGTAGCGACATTATTGGAAAGATAACTCAGCAATGCAGGAGAAGTTCCACCTTGCATATGATATGCAGCTTTCCTGCTAGTCCATTCCTATTGGACATAAGGAAGGTTCAGTCCATAAAGTTACTCCTGTGATGGCTGCAATTATCTCCTGTCATTTGAGGGTGATTACCAATACATGGTGATCAACAAGAGCAGTATCCATCAGTGGAAGGACATCATATATGTAGAGCTGAGCTGAATTTGGATGCCTCAGATAAACTTTATCTGAGGCATCCAAATTCAGCTCAGCTTCTTTGTTATTCATATTATACTGCTGTAACAGACCAAAGTCCAGTTAGTTCAGCTTCTTGCTTCTACAGCACTCAACCAGATGCCTCTAGGAAGCACAGGACTTAAAAGGCAATAGCTTTCTTCCTCTGATGTTCCACAGCAACTGGTATCCAGTGGCAAACTGCCTCTGAACATGGAGGTTCCCATATAACCAGCCTTAGACAACGTTATGGACCTATCCTCCATGACCTTGTCCAATACCTTTTTTTTTTTTTAAGTTATGTCAGGCAATGGCTATCTCCATATCTTGGCAACTGGAGATGACAGCAAATTCCATAAACTACATCTTATGTGAAGATGTACTTTCTTTTGTCTATTCTGATTAATTTCATATTGCTGATTAATTTCATTCAATGATTCTGAACTCTAGCATTATGGAAACTTCTCACTATCCACTTTCTTCACACTATCATGATGGGAACTTAGCACTCCATCTGCATGGGCCACCAGTTAGGCTGTGACTATGTGGATGTCCCCTGAACTCCGACTAAAAGAGCACCCAGTGGGGTGCCTGTGTAAAGGGAGGAAATATCATACTTATGGCCCAATATTATAGAGGGCCTATGGCAGCTGTTCTCCTGATCTGCTGCCGTAAGTCCTCTAATGGCAGCACAACTGTCTCACCACAATCGTGCCCATCAGAGCTATTGGCAGAAACGGTTTCATGTGCCCACCATACATGGACCCAGTCCATGCTGGAGCAGATAAGGTGTCAGTAGGGGCAGGCCATGGGCAGGTTGTGTGTGGTTTGATGGAGGTTGGTGTAGTTTGGGGACTAGGGGGTGGATCCTGGTGGCAGTGGCATGCACCAGGATGCTAGTCCTATTTTTCCAGCCTGACACACCCTTTGCCTCTCCTTGGACTTATGCCAGCAAAATAACTGGCATGGGTCCAAGGAGACCCATTGGAGACCAGGCAGCCTATCAGGAAGTAAATAAGAAAAAGGTTGTCTGGTCAACCCCCCCCCCACACACACACCATTGTGTGCAGTGCGTGCTCCATCAGTATGGCTGAATAGCAGAAGATGGTAGGGATAGGATTGAGCTTAAAGTGCACTAAGATCTGCACCATGATATTTATTTACACTGTGGAGGAAACCAGCTGGAATTGTAGGGTTCTATACAGAACAATATTGTAAAGATCCTTATTGGATCTAGATAAGCCTGCCTATGTAAACTTCCTTGAATAATATCTGAAGAGCAATCTGAGGATAAGAAAGGCGGTATATAAATGCAGAAATAAATAAAATAAATAGGTTATCATTACTCACTTGTAGTTCAGAATAGGCTACAAATCTAAAACAAAAAATAATGTATGAACTTGCTATTAAAATTAGATCAGAACATAAAACAGGTTAATACTTCACCCATTTGCAGTTTACCATGTTTAACAAACTCCAGGATAAATGAATGTTTAAGTGTTGATGAGTCTCCAAAGATTCTGAGGGAATGAATAGGACAGAGAGCCACGAAGGAAAACCCACCAACATACAGTGTCTGCACTGAACAGGGTTTGAACTAGATGTCTTTGAAGCTCTCTTCTGGTCTATGCCTACCTGGTCACCGTGGTCCCAGGGGTACCAAGTCAGTCAGAGTCCCTGCCAGCCCTTCTGGTTTTCCCACCTGTCAGCCCACCCAGGGCCTCTCCCATTAGGCTCCCCTTCTGGGCCAAACTTGTCCTTCAAGGCCTCAGAAACTACCCTAGGGGAGGGGGGTTGCACTCCACCTCACGATCCTTCTCCTGGGCTGCTCCTCCTGTCATTAGGCTGGCCCCCTAAGCCTCTCATTGGCCTGGTTGCCCTCCATTGTTAGACTGTTCTCCTCATCAGTCACGCCCAGGTGTTTATATCCCCTGAAGCTAATGGCTAGCCCTGCCTCTTCCTGCCTCATTTCTCTTCTTTAACTGCCCTCCCTCACATGCTCCTGTTTCTCCACCTGTGTGAGGTCATGCTAGCTCAATTCTACCACCTGGCAAGCTTGTCCCCCAACAGTCGATAATTCTAACAGTCTATGATTCTAAAATTTGTTGGAACAATGGAACCAATGGGACAATATCTCATTGCAAGGCAGCCAAGTGCATAGAAGGTTTATGAGAGCCCTAGCTGGATCCCTACGCCCAGCACCAAAGTCTGGATGATGGTTTGAGGGCACTTAAATGTAGCCACCTTATTAAAGCTAAGTAGGTCTGGTCAGTGACTGAAAGGGAGACCTACTGGGAACCTCATGTAAAATGCATCATTTGCCAATCGCATTGTTGAGTCTGAGGTTTAGCTGACAGACCAGCTTACATAACAGTTTCAGTAGTCTCCCATTCTGGCACTAGGTCCTTACTTTCTTAGCATAGAATCTGGCCTTAATCAAGTCACTACTTTGTCAGTCTTAACCAGTTCTAGTTTTCAAGTCACTATTTTGTCAGTCTTAACCAGTTCCAGTTTTCAGAGCCCTTGGCAAAGTGCCCTTTGTGGCCTATCATGGTGAGCCCTCTTCCTCCTTATCTTGGCAGTGGATGGCAGGTTTATATTTTTCTGCCACAACTACCACCAAGGTAAAGAGAGGAAGGCTCACTCAGCTGCTGGCTGCTGGCTAATGTCTAGACCCAATCATCCCCAAAGGCCAAAGGCCAGCATGATGACCATCTCAAGGCTCTTTGGCCCAGGCAGCTGTGCAATGCTGGCCTCAACTATCCAACTATCTGTGGATGCCATTATCGAATGGCATCTGTGATGTCACCAAGAATTCACCAAGAATAGATTGTGAGCCCTTTTGGGACAGGGAGCCATTTAATCATTTGATTTTGTCTGTAAACCGCTTTGTGAACTTTTTGTTGAAAAGCGGTATATAAATACTGTATAATAATAATAATAATAATAATAATAATAATAATAATAATAATAATAATTCCCTGCCCCAATTCCCAGAGACGTTTTGCACTTTAAAAAATGTCCTCTTTTTTATTTTAAGATGATGAATGAATGGATAAATGTCTCTGCAAGATTAAATACCAACAACTACAACACACTGTTATCCTACACTTAGCTATGCCCGCATAAATCACATTGAATCCTATAGGATTTGCCCTTGGATAAGTGATGGCAGGGATGCACCCTCATCCCTGGTTTGTTGCAGTTACTGGTAGCTTCAGCCCTAAAGAACAAGGAAGAGAGGAAACAGTTAATTTCTCTTGGCTCCAGAAGTTGTCTGCCAATGTGTCTTTCATTCTTACAGGCATATGCACTTGTAAAGTCATCTGTGTGATTAGGAGATTAACCTATCTAACATAACACCAGTTAAGTATATGCCTATCCAAAAAAAGCCACAAGATAAATTACACCCACGCCATGTTAATCTTTCTCAGTGGGAGAGAACAGGAATCTTGGACCACTGCTAACACCATCACAGAAGGAATGATGCATTTGATATGTGGAACATCAGGTGCATAGAAAGGGCACATCTTTATAATACTGCCCCAAGGGTGAACATTGGTCAACTAGTGTCATCGTTAATCTTGTAGCACTGTCTAAAATGGCACAGTCATTTAGTGCAAGAAAACACTGCTTAACAGCAAGAGTACATATTTGATTTTGATCCAGTGACAAATGTAGTTTGAAGGCTTCCCGGCTGGCCAATGACATATTAGATCATGTCTGTAAAACAAGATTTAATATTAGAATAGTCAACCAAGAGTCCACAGTCTTCCTCTTCCTTGTCAACTTCTTTTTAGGGCATGAAACAGAATAT
Organism: Plestiodon gilberti rubricaudatus; assembly: GCA_026170595.1. NCBI lineage: Eukaryota > Metazoa > Chordata > Lepidosauria > Squamata > Scincidae > Plestiodon > Plestiodon gilberti. Next base: position 56,078,618 of record JANXHW010000002.1, read on the forward strand.
AGAGTCTTAAAAAAGTAGCAACGAAGTTACTGAAAGCTATAGCAAGGCAGGTAGAATAAAATATGTATTACAGTATTACTGAATGTTTTATTGAAAGATATATATTCATTTCAGAAACAATGCCTGTGACTTGTACAAACAAGGAGAAAGTGTGTCTGGTAGTTGGAGAAGGTGTATTGAGCATTACATTATGAATGATAGTACTAAATAGAATTAGGAGACAATGTACATTAGAATTCCACTACCTGAACATTAGCTACTCGAAACTCACAATTACTGTCATAAACCGCATATCTCCAATTTAAGCAACCCAAGCAAATAGCACTTTTGCCAGTCCACACTGAAATGTTCTGGGAAGCTCTGGAGCATTTTCTATAAATAAGACTGTTAAATCACCTTTGCTATACATAATCATGATTGACATCTGATAGCTTGAATACAGGATGTTGATCAGATGCCCACAAAGGAAGAAGTCTTGGAACAATCAACACACTAGATAGTAGCAAGTAATTGGATGAGTTCTTATGGAACTCAAAATATGAAGTAGTCTCATTAAAACAGTAATTTGCCATTCAGTTCAGCTTGCAGTTGACAGGAACGTTGCCATTGTAATACTGAATTTTTTTAAAGTGTGTGTGTGTGTGTGTGTGTGTGTGTGTGTGTGTGTGTGTGTGTAAGAGGGCTGATAGGTGACTTTCTGGACCTGGAGGCCTGTCAATTTCAGTCTCAGTAACTGGGTAGAAAGCAGTGGTGTAGACTTGAGTCTATTGACTCGGACTCGAGTCGGACTCAAGTTGCGCCAATGACTTGACTCGGACTTGAATTGGTGATTGTAAAAGACTGGAAAGACTCGACTGAAAACTTGGAGCCTTTTACAACAAGTCTAATTTTATTCAGGTTTAAACCCATTTCCCCATTAAATAGATAGGGACTTGCAACTCGCAACCAAAGAGTCGGAACTTGGGGGCAAAGACTTAGGACCTGACTCAAGACGTGGAGTCAGAGATGTGATCCACATCCCTGCTAATTGTCTGAACTGACAAATGTTTGATTCGGGGACAGATCCTCTCTGTGTTAAGGGATACTGAAGTTTTGAACAACCAACGGACAATATTAGCTCCAAATCCATACAGACCTATAGCACAAATACTTTCTGTTTCTTCTTCCTAGAGTGCCTTTAAGCAATTTGTCCGCAATGAGTGTCTTCTGGCATCTTGATTGGGTTTAAGGAACAGATCCAGCAACAAGTCTACACAAGTCTTCTGTATCTTCTGTTTATTTACACAAGTCTTCTGTATCTTCTGTTTATTTTCTTTTGTTCATCCGGTTTTCTACCAGGGATGTGGATCAAGGCTCTGACTCCAAGTCTCAAGTCAAGTCCCTAGTCTTTGCCCCCAAGTTCCGAGTCTTTGGTTGCAAGTCCCTATCTATTTAATGGGGAAACGGGTTTAAACCTGAATAAAATTGGACTTGTCGTAAAAGGCTCCAAGTCTCGAGTCGAGTCTTTAGTCTTTTACAATCGCTGAGTCAAGTCCGAGTCAAGTCATTGATGCGACTTGAGTCTGACTCAAGTCCGAGTCAATAGACTCAAGTCTACATCACTGACAATTAGTGTGCAGGCCCAGCCAAAACGATGACTGAAATGTCAGCATTTTTTTCTGCCCATTCTTTTTTTTGTCCTGAGTATGCATTATGAAAGCCCCAAGGTTTCATAATACCTGGAGAGTGTTTGAAAATGTGAGGGAAGTGAACACACTGTCTCTTCTCTGAAAAGGAAGGCAGTGAATATTTGTTCAAAGCACCTCACCACACTTAAGAATATTTTCATCCTTACAATTCTGTGAGAATATCAACAACCTTGTAATCCAGGACCGCACATCCTCCTCATCTTCTTCATCTATCTGACTGCATACAGTAGCTACAGCCTTGCAAGGTGACAGACATCTGGATCATGGCCCCTTGACTTAAAAAACACCATGTAAAAGCTCTGTTTCTGATTCTCACTTGGGTTGTGATGACTGGCTTCTTTTTAGGACTGAGTCTGAAGCCTGACAGATTGGTCCAGACGTCACAAATAGCCCATAGGCAAGAAGTTCCCTGACGTGGTTTACATAGCTGTCCAAAACTGTTGTGCATCAACAAAATCAATAGAAAGGGAGAGAGGAGAGCTTAGAGGCTTTCTGCATGGTACGTTTTTTTGAAAGGCCACTGTTGTATTTATTTCCTGTTTGAAGCATGCAGCCCACACCGTTTTAGCCTAACCATTACTTTTATTACAGAGGAATCTTGTTTTTCAAGAGCTATATTTGTGGGAAAGAATATTACAAAAATGCCCTGGAGAAATGGAAATAGAAACCTCTCAGGTTACACACTCCTTGCAGTTTTAATTTTAGTGTAAAATGTGATTGTGTAAATGTCACTGCAGCTTTGGGGTTGCTGTTTGTGATGCACTCTATGGGAGGCCACCTTTGAAAAGTGTTTGGAAGCTTCAGGTCCTCCAGGATGCAACCGCCAGAGTGTTGTCTGATGTGAGGCTTTTGGATCATGTCAGGCCAGTGCTGTTTCAGCTGAGCTGGCTACCAATTTGTGTCTGGTTCCTATGCAAAGTGCTGATCGTAAGGCCTTAAATCTCTGGGTTCAGAATACTTGAAGAACCATCTACCATATTTCTATTTGAGCCTGCTTGGTTCACAAGATCCTGATCATTGTCCTTCTGCTGCCCAAGGTATGGTAGCTGAAAACATGAAACAGGGTCTTTTCAATGTGGGGGGCTTACTGTAGACTGCCTTTCCATGCTAGCAGGGCCAGCCCAAGACTTCCTGGTCTCTGGAGAAGCATGTCAGGTGCTGCTCCCCCTTAGCTGGTGATATTCCAGCCTTTGCCTCCTCCCACTTCCTGAACTGGAAGAGGAAAAGGGAGATAGAGTAGATGAGGAAACATGGATGAGAGGAGAGTGGTGGGCAAGAGTGTCCCCATCCAGTGGCATCCCTAGATGGGTGGTGGTACTGTAAGTTGCGCTCAGGTCTACTCAGCATTACACGGTGGCCCTGCCCACACACCGTCGAAGCCATTCCGAGCAGCAAAGGCAACGTGCAGGGAGTCTCCTGCTCGTTGCCTTCGCAGCTTGGAAGGGCTCTGATGGCAAGTGGGAGGGGCCACCGTGTAATGCTGAGTAGACCTGAGCGCAACTTACAGTACCGCCCCCCTCTCGGGATGCCACTGTCCCCACCTCCTTCCCCAGTCCACTCCTCTATTCTTTTCACAATCTGGGGAGTGGAAGGAAGTGCAGTGGAGGTGAGTGGGCAGATGGAGGTGGGCAGTCCCTGCCAATCTGCTGCCTGAGGTGACAGCTTCAGTTGGCCACATGATTGGGCCAGACCTGCATGAGAGGCATTTGTCAAGTGGCTAACTTGCCAGTCACCCTTTGATGCACAACTAAAATGTGGCTTTTACAAACAACTAACTTTATTTGCTGCTGCTGCTGTTATAAATGTTCTTGTGGTTGTTTTTGTAGTTGTTCATCCTTTATAATTGATTGTTTTAAACATTTGTCCTGTAAGCTGCCTTAAAGTCTTTGATGGAAGGGTGAAATATAAATGTTAGATATATAGATAGATCCCTCACTCACTGAACCACATTCCATTACAAGTCCGAAAAAAGAAAGGGGGCGGGGAGGCTTGCAAAAGAGGGGACAGGATCTGGCGTGTGCCATTGCCACTGGTTCCACCCCCTCCCACCCCCTGCCTCTTGCAGCAGTGCTCCCAAAATGGCTGCCGATGGAATGCTCTGTGCGCTGTCGGCAGCCATTTTGTGACAGCAGAAGTGTGTTCTGCTGTCACCATGCGCTCCAGCCTGGATAGGATTGGGCTGTTAATTTAGTGGGGTGGGGGCACTTGCCATTTCTCTCTCCCCTTGCTAGTCTTCCTTATGCATCTGGGAGTCTATAGCATAGGATAACTGCAGAATGTGTTGTTTCAGCAGACTGTAGCATGATGCCTCCACATGCGGCTCGATGTCCTTCCATTTGTGTACCTTCTTGCCTGCGTTCGTAAAACCAACTGAAGAGCTGGCTAAGTGGGGATCATTGGGGTCTTTATGCTTCCTTCCCTTGTGGCCAAATGGAGATAAGTCAGACTGTGGGATTCCTTGGTCAGTATCAGTCTGATGCATGCTCTGAGGTCATGTGCCCCATAGTTTGAGAAGCTGGGAGCTACTGCATGAGCCCTTTGTGCACATCAGGTGATGGGGAGTGCACATCCTGTGGCATTGGGGAGGGGGAAGGAAAAGGTGAGGTGGTAAATAAGAGCAGCAGGCTATCCCCTTGTTGAATAGAACAATCCACTATTTGTATTTAAAATTGCACTGGCTGTAACAGAGAACTTCCTTTGCTGTGGATTGCTCAATATAGGTGCAACAAGACTGGTGGAAAGCCTGATATGCGTTTGGGGAGCACTCTAGGTGATCTCACGGATAAGCAGTTTTCAGTAACAAAAACTGAACCTAATTTTGCCCTAATAAAACCATCTGTTTTAGAAGTGACTGCTATATGGAAGCAGTGACTGTGTAGCTTTTTTTTTTTTAAAAAAAAACATGTTTTCCACAATTTGATCAGTAATAAGTGTCTCCTGTGGTCAACTTTGTGTAACATGACTGGCAACGTTATTTTGGAGACAGAGGGAACGTTAATGTTAAAAGACACAGACGCTTCACATAAGGTACCTGTCTTCTGAAGTTTGCACACTGCCTCATTCATGAATCTCTTAGAGTGACACCAGCTCAGATTTAGCCAGCTATGACTTGAAAGACCATACTTTTGGAAAAATAACATTATTTACGTTGTACATGAATAGGTGCATTTTGTGTGTTCAGTTTTGAATGAAACCTCTTTTTGGTTGTGCACCAACTGGAACGTGGAGTATATGATATCCAAGTTGCCATTATGCAGAACGGTTGGAATTGGGCTGGAAAAATGCAGGACAGTCTTGTGAGCATCACAAATGGTACATTTATTCATTTCCCAAGCTGAACGGAGAGCGCATGAAAATAGTGCACAACATTCCCGCCATCCATATATCTTTCAGAAACTCCCAAAATGGGATAATATAACTGGAAGCCAGTGGTTAGGTGACTTTGTACACTACAGTGTTACAACATTTAATGTTATGGACCACATTTTGAAAAGCTGAAAACCGTGCATACAAAGACTTGCGTTTCAATGGATGCCTAAATGTATGCAGTGAATGTGCTTGTGCATTCGACCCCTGGGGCTGCCTGCATAAATGTCAAGCAAATTCACTGCCAATCTTGCACAAGCTCATGGCTGAGAAGAATTGAAGCAAAGATTCCCCCCCCCCAATCTATAAACACTGCTCATACTTTCTTCCATCAATTTGTTAATTGTGTGCCCTTTGCTCCAATCAGATTTGGGCAGTGGTAATTGGTCAAGCATATGCACAGATGCAAACTCAGGTTGTTGCCAGATAATGTGGGAAACAGTCCACAGTCAGTGACCTTTGCTGCACCTACATCTGCCTTCAAGCTATGCCACATACTTGTGCTTTTTCCATTCAGGCAGGGCTACTTTGAATTAGCTCTTTGCCTTGTATTGAAAGAGACCTTCCTTCTTAAAACATCCCATTTGCCTTCAATGCACTTTCAGGTCTAGTGTACAATGCCTAGCATTTCTCCTGCTTTGAATATTACTCTCTTGCCACTGCCTTTGAGGCAGGAGCATCTTTGCCCTGTCCCTCCTGCACATGAGACAGAAGCAGGCAAATGGAAGCACGCTATTGGTTGCTTCATGGAAAGGTGGAAGGTCTAAGGCAGCCATTAGCCGGGCATGCCTTTCTTGCACTAGGTGTGCTTCAAGCTGTCTTCAACCCCACCCTCCCTTCCGATGAACAGTCTGAGGCTAGCCAGTTGCCAAGTGGGGCCAGGTAGGATTTTTTTGCTGCTCATTGGATTGGCTTGCGGTGAGCAGTTTTTTCACCTACCGCAAACAGTTGCTAAGGTGGCTGTTTTTCTAGCCAGGTTGGTCACAACTGGCAGGTGTAATGCAGAGCAGGGAGTAAGTGTAGGGACTTTTGGTGTGCACTCTGAGGTAATAGTCAGTAGGGGAGCCAGTACCAACCTCCAGAGGTCACCTGGCTCAGAGATGCTGGCTCATAACCTGTCAGACTTGGATTGTAAAGTCGATCTCAAAGGTTTTCCAGGGTAGGGTGGAGGATGGAGAGGGGCTTGCACGGGGTGGAGGGCAGATGGAATGTGGAGGATATGGGAGCGGGAGGTGGGCAGGGTGGGAGGTGGGCAGGATGGGAGCGGGACACAAAGGTGTCCATTTGCTTTCTTTCTGCCTGATGAAGAGTACTGTAGAACTTGAAAGCTCACTTTTTTATACACAGTTGGCGTACATCTTACACAAGGATGATATTCCAAGGTTGGCACATAAAGCCAATATCACATACAGGTGCCCCCAGTATTCGCGGGTTCAGTATCCACGGTTTTACTTATCACAGTTCTCAAATTCCCCCTCTCCTGTCACGCTCATGACCCACCCCTCTTTGTTTGCAAATGCTTTGCAAAGCAAAGCTCTTTGAAAAAGGAAGCAGTCAGAGAACACTAGACTCGTAGCTGCTAGAGAAACACCAGAGTTTCATCTTTACAAATGAAAAACACAGTACAAGAGACATGTGGGAACAGAGATGACTAAGAAAATAGCCGTTTCATCCCCTCATTTCAGGCTCTCTCCTGGGCATAAACAGAGTAACAACCCAGTCCTATGATGGCTTGAGTGATTCATCAGTGGAAGGCTCACTTTTTTGGCACTGTGGCGACAGCAGCAATGCACGCAGTGGGGCTGCAAGTGTGAATGGCTGGAGACCACGTGCGCACGCCATTGGAGCGCCCAGCCACCACCAGAGGAGGTGAGCTGGCACAGGGGGTGGGCTGTGGGTGGAGAGGGAGAGGATTGGGGTGAAGAGGGGGGGAGATCGGGGCTGTGATTTGGGCCACTGGGAGGCATGTCGGGGTGGGCAAGGGGTGGTTATCAGCTGCAATGGCACCGCCAAAATCCTATGCCCCCTGCCTGGCCTGGCCACACCCCCTTGAGACCACTCAAATTTGCACCAGCCAAAGAGCTGGCTCAGATCTGAGTAGGCACATTGGGGACCATGCGACAGTGGAATAGGTAAGTGAGCATTTCGTTTACTTACCTGTCCGTCATACTACGGTCCCTGTCCAGACCACAGCACGCAGCAGAGGCTGCGTAAGCACTGCTGCACCCTGCAGGCTGGCTGATGATAGGATTTGGCCACATAAGTCAAATGGTGGGAGGAATCACCTGCACTATTTAAACTTGTTTTTCTCTATCTTTTTTGGGGGTGGTAGTGGAGTGTGTATACTTGAAATTGCACAAGTCAATCGCGTGTAAGATGCAACTGTACTTTGTTACTTTGGGGTTTCTCCTAAGGAAAGCATGACCTTCCTTTGGATTATGGATTTTTGTACAGGGTTAAGTTACAAAGGTCAGTGTATTAAGCCTGATGGGCTAGAAGACCAGGGGTCTAGTCCCCTAGGATTTCCTGGGTGAATGTGCCTTTCAGTTATATTCTGTCTCTTGTTTGTTTAACAAAGCAGTGCGGGAGGATTACATGATAAATCACTGTCATTTTTATAATGTAAATGAAACCACTGGTAGAGCAGGAAACCTTCTCAAAGCACATTGTGCTCAATAATTATTGTGAAGCTTCTTTTACAACAGAAAGCAATCACTTCTCTTACTCCTCTCCAGCATTTAGCAGCTCATCCCATGACAACAAAGTATGTGTTAGGGATCTGTGTAGAGACAACAGAGTGTGAATGAAATTCTGACAAGGAGGTGGGAGTATCTAGGCTTTTTTTTTTTGGTTTTGGTTTTTTGCATTACAGGGCTGGCTGCATCTGATAAACTGCGACACAGAATTAGCAGCTGAAAGAATAAACACTGCCAGGAAGGGTTTATTGGTTCTACATATGCTGTGCTCCCAAGCCAGCTGCTGTTGGAATCTAACACTCAAGCTAGATATGTTTTTTAAATCTTTCAACGAACTGAAAAGTCTTGCTTTTTACAGCTCTCTCCAGAAATAACCCTCTTTATTTCCCAAACTGGGACTTCTACATTCTTAACTAAACAGCTTTTCTATTGAGAGGTGGTGTGGTATCCTGACTAAGAGCCTAATCCTATCCTCCTCCCCCCACTGGTGCAACTGCTCCAAAAATGGGCAGGGTGGGTGGGTGGCGGATCAGGAGGATACATAGGCGAAAGAGGAGATATACTGTACACCTCTGTAAGTCTCCTGCTCCGCAATGGCTCTCCTTGAACCTGCACCTGCAAAATTGCTGCCGCACGTTCAAGGAGAGAAACAGGGCAGGGAAGCGGCAGAAAAGGGGGATAGGATCCGGCGTGTGCCATCGTGCCTGGATCCACCCCTCCTAAGTCTCCTTGCCACATTCCTCCCCCTCCCCACCCAGTTTCGGCCCTCCCTGCCCCGTTTTGCCTCCTTCCCACCCCCACCACTGCCTTACTTTCTCCAGTGGGTGGCTAGCGATCCACTAGCGGACTAGAAGCACTGCCGCCTGGCACAGCAGTGATCCCAAAATGAGAACGATAACAGAGCTGCACCCGACAGCCCAGTCCTCAATAGGATTGGGCTTTAATTGTCTGAACCTTCATCCATGGAGTCCCCTGGTTCAAATATCACCATAGCCAAACATTTATTAAGTTATCTTTAGCAAGTCTCCACTCTGCCAGGATTGTTGGCTCCACAGTTGAGGGGTCCATCGGCAAAGTGCCCTCCAGGGGTTACTCTCTACCTAGGTAGAAATACCCCTGTTACTTGGTTCACAGTTGTGGTAAACATGGTTTTTGTTGTTGTTGTTGACACTTCTGGTGGCAGCAGACAATAGCAGCAGCAATGCCTGCCATGTCCCGTCCCCCCCAAAGCCCAATGTTGTAGCAAAACACTGTATAGGACACTATGAGGGAAGAAAGAGGGTTCTTGTTGCTGCGGTCAGCCCACTTCTACCAGAGGTGGAAGCAAAAACTAACACACAGCAACACTCACCACCATGACAAGGAAGGTTACCCAGATGGTAGCTGAATATTCCCTCAAAGCAGGTACCAGCAATGGGCCCCCCAGGAGACCTGGGTCCTGGTGCCTGCAATAGGGTGTCACATGCTGCCACCAGGTCTCAGTCCCTGTATCTGCAGTATGGGAATAATACAGCTGGCTGTTGCAAAGACTTACAAGGCTATTTTAAGTATTACAACAGGAGTTTATAGGGCTGTTGTAACAGTTACTGTAATAATATATGTGAAGCACTTAAAACACATGAAATAAGAAAGCTAAGCATTATCTATCACCTCTCTGGCACTTTTTAAGTACACACAGCCACTTGCAGTAATTATCCCATCCATCCTTACAACATGAACTTTGGATGTGATCATCAATATTCTCATTTTAGATGAAAGGGAATCCCATCAAGAAGGCTAGCCAGAAGAAGAAAAGAGGTTTGAACCCTGGTATCCTTGACCAAAGTCAAAACCTCTGTCATCATAACTATGTCATACTGGCTCTGTAGTCAAGGAAATTATCAATACTATGTATAGACTTGTTCATTACTCAAAAATATATTAGATAATTTTCTTTGGACATTACCACATTTCGGGGCCAATCCTATCCACCTTTCCAGCGCCAATGCAGTCACAATGCAGCCCCAAGGAAAGGAAACAAACATTCCCTTACCTTGAGGAGGCCTCCGTGACTGCTCCCCCCCCACAGCAGGATGCAGCGTGTGCCCTGTTGGCATGGCTGCATCCACTGGCGTCGCTGCAGGGGGGCGGAGCTCTAAGTTCTGCTTTCACCGCTTTGAATGGTTCCGAAGGCAAGGGGGCGGGGCCGCTTCATACTCTGGTGTAATGGAGGGTCGGAGCCTCAGCAGAACGTAGAGCTCCGCCCCCCCTGCAGCGACATTAGTGGCTGCATCAGCGCTGGAACATTGGATAGGATTGGGCCCTTCATGGCTTTTTATGGTACAAGTAAGCACTCTGATGCAGAGCCCCACACCAAACAGATGATTGGGGGGGGAGGAGGCATTTCTTTAGGAATGGAGAAAGGGACCTCATAGGTGTGACAACATTAGTGGATCTCTAAACACAGGTCAGAATGGCAAAAGCTGCAGAATTGGGGAGAAAACCCCCACTCAAAACATATAAATGGAACATTTGCTAGGACTGATGTTCCTTTTAATTGGTCTGTTCCACCCAAAGCACAGCTCCTTCCTTTGTGTCATAGGGAAAATTCACCTGTAGAAACTAGTTAATTAGTTAATTAACGTTGTAGACCACTCCCATCTGGATCACAGTGAGTGAGTGGCTGGCAGGCAGGGTTATATAAGGGTTTACTATTAGGCATGAAAACATGTACATGAATTCTTTTTTCAAAGAACTTTACATCTCATTAGTTCAATCTGACCCTGACTATAGGTGCAGGGCTCAGAATCTTACTGAAAGAGATAACTCCATTTTGTTTTAGCATTAATGTATTCCAATGTGCAAGATTCTCTCCCCCCCCTCTGCTCCCCAGTAATTTCACACTCACCCTGCTCTCATCTGGCAGTGTGTAAAACTACTGGTTCCATCTGAAAAGGCATCATAACCCGTTGGAGAAAAAAAATATGCAAGATTAGCACATTATGAAGAATAAAGAGCAGCGTTCAGCTATCTGCCACTGATGGTGTTTATCACATTTTTCACTAGCCGGCTTGGATAACACGGGAGAGATAAAGAGGTTGAATACATCAACTATAATAGAATGTTTTACAACAACAGGAAGAAGCATAAAAGATGATGCATGCCCCATTTTTTCCCCTTTTTCTTAAAAAAAGAAAAAGAAAAGAAAGCCCTCCACTTGTTCAAAAGTGGGTTTGGACTCCTCTCTCTCTCTCTCTCTCTCTCTCTCTCTCTCTCTCTCTCTCTCATGTTAATGTATTCATAGAAAAAGCTGGTGCTAAGGGTAGCGCTCCAATTAAGACAAATGAGGCACATTGAATATCTCCCCCAGGGCACAGCAGGGGTGCTGGCAAAATCGACTTTCTTCTTTTCTGTCAGGGCTGAACTGGAAACAAAAGCATGAAAATGCAACACATCCACTTACAGAATAATAAAGGCTGTTGTTTAAAGCGTGAAGAGTTTTGGCACCCTTCTGGGGCCTTATGCAAATCAGGCGTTCCCTACAAGGCTACCCAGCCATCGGTCTTGGAAATTAAGGACATACACTTGATTGGTGAAGAGCTGAATAGAGAAGCACAGCCTGCAAGTCAATTAGATATGTATTAAGCAAATAAATCAGGGCTGACTGATATTGGCTAAACTCAAATGCCTTCTTATAGGCTGACAGTAATTCTAATTTGATTGACAAATCTGTGTGGCCTGTTATTAAACTAAATGAAAGATGAGAATAATCCTATTATTTTTAGAATTATATGCAGGCAAATAAACTCCTTCCCTCCAAAGCAATAAATAAAGATTGCCAATGCTGTGCTCCTATGACATTTCTTAAACAGGAAGGCCTTATGTAATATTCAACCTACTGAATGCAATTTTTCCAAGTTCAGACAATACTAATTACTCTTATAAAGAATTTAAGTCACGTTTCTTAATGCTGGTGTTGTGTCCTGGCTAAGCTCCTGAACTGCAAATTACGTCTGTCTGGGCTGAAAATCTCACTCTCCCATGTACTGTCTAGGCTCCCTCTCAGCCTTGGCTGCAATCTGAGGATAATAATGCTTACCTTAGAAGGTTGTTGTAAGGATTACATCAAGAGAATATATGCAAAAAGTTTTGCGCACTCTGAGAGTGTTATGCAAATAGTGAATTATTATTTTGAAGAGAGTGAAAAGCAAACCTATAAGGCAGTTGGGCACTAGGTTTTATGGGTGGGTTCTTACTTCTGTTTGAATAATTGCTTTTGCTCTCATATTCCTTTACTATGGTTGATTGCTGCTGGTGTTTCTTAATCTTTGCATATGGTATTAGCTAGGTTTTTTTTTTTTTTTTTACAAAAAACGTTTTAATTATGTGTTTGATGTTTTATGTATTTTGAAAGCCGCTTTGGGTGCCCATCTAGGAGAAAAGCCGATATCCCAAGCCCTTTCCCGGGGGCCGGCTTTACACGGCCTCCCCAGACGGCCTCCAGAGCTGGCGTGCATTCGAGACCCATTGTGGCCTCCGACGCATACACTGGGGGAAGGGGACTAATGTCCTCTTCCCTCGAAGTGAGCCCTGGCTGCTTTGGCACAGGCCACATCCTGATTAGAGATTAGGATGCAGCGGCCGGCAATTGAGGCCGGCCGCCGCATCTTAGGCAGAAACGGACTGTAATGTCTGCACCTCTCTCTCTCTCTCTCTCTCTCTCACTGTGCTATTTACATGCTAATATTCCCTGCAGAAGTCATTAGTTTTTGGGTGCTTTCAGTGTGACCTGAGTTCATGGCACTTCCCAGCAGGTTTTCCTCCCTCCATTCATTGGAGAGTGGTCTGGCTGTTCTGGGTTTTGTGTCTGCCCACGTTAACACCATTCCAAGGTTAAGCATATATGGAACATCAACGATGATGTGTTGTGTTGATATTCTCTCCTGTGAGCAATCGGTATTGTGCCATGATCAATTTGTGTGGGTGAGGTTGAAAGCACCCTTAGCTTCCTTCTTTTATTTCCTGCTCACTATACTGAGCACTGGGAATCAATCTTGACATCCTGGCATATTTTCTTTCCCCAGGATGATGGGACAATGGGGCGTTTCTCTATGAATGGTCAAACAAACAGAACTGATTGGCCTCCACTGTAGGATCAGATGCCTAGTGCATAAACATCTCGTCCTCCTGCCCCAGAATTATTGGACTATGGAGTATACATTGATAGATGGCCCATTTCATTTTAAACCTAAGTATGTAAACATAGCACACTCTCCTATAGGTAGGCTTACCATTCGTCCCGGAAAACCCGGGACTGCCCCGGTTTCCGGGCTCCGGTACCGGGTTAGACCCAGGCTTTCCGGGTTCCGCCACCTCATGTGCCCTTGAGAGATTTAGGCGCCAGCATCTTGGATCTCATGAGATTTTGCGAGATCCACGATGGCGCCGTCGGAAAAAGAGGTACCAGTTCTTGCTGCCATCACTAAAAGTAGAGAACCAGATAGACTGTCTTGGGAAAACGTATCTCCCAGGTTAACAGGGAGCCCTCAAATCTGAGGTCTCCCCTTAAATATCAAATGATAGCAGACAATAGGCAGTCAGGCAGATGTAGCAACCCACTTCCTCTGGACTAAACTGAGACCAAGCAGGCAAAACAGTAAAAGTACAAGGAGTTGATAAAAAGGTTGCAAAATATCAAAGGAAAGGAGGGAAGGATGTAAGAGTAAAGAACAAGACACTGAAAATCTAACAATGAGAGGAAAAAAAACGAAGACAGCAAACGCTGGCAAGGATGTTAAAACGCAAGTGTCACATAAACCAAAACCTGAGACCACTTTTCGAGGTACTTTCCCCACCATCCTTACTCACAATGTTCCCAGTTCTTGTTCCTTACACCCACCTTCTAGGAGGATGGTGGGAGACCCCCATAAGAATTTCAGGTGCTCCAGGTGTCGGACCAGGGCAAATGTGCAAAGGGGGGGGGCTGCATGACCTTGCTTTCTATAACCTGTGGGTATTAACCAGACTTTACTTGAACTGTTGACTTTCCTGCTCCAGGGAATCAGGTGGGTTTCAGGGTCCAGTGAGCTAGCTCAGAGCCAAGTTCTTTGTTTACTGGTCAGTTGGCGAAGAAGGAGAAGGTCGGCAACAAAGGAACAATGGCTCCTGCCTCTGGGTGCCTCTGCAGCCTCCAGGATTCTGACACATCGCAGAAACCTCTGAAGTGATAGAAAGCTCCAAATCAGGTGAAAAAATGGGCAAAACATTGGGGGAAATCAGAGATGTTCACCACGTGCGCATAAAAAGGTACTCCATGAGAACTACAAAGTGGTTCATAAGACAAACTCATGGTGTAACGAGAACACCTACATCGGCACAGACTTGGATTATGTATCCGCAAAGGATTCACAAGCTTTTCAAAAGGCAAACATGTCAAAAGCCTCTTTGCCTCAAGCTTTCCTGCATACTTGTTTTTGTGTGTCTGTCAGCAAGAGATAACACGGAGAAAAAGAGGAAAACAGTATGAGTGAGGAGGAGTGTGGTGGAGGAAAGATAGAGAAGAGTTCATAGATGGTGTTTCAGCTATACCTTCAAACGTAGAAGACTTCAAGGTTACTTAAAAAACAACACACAGACATCCCCAGATGTGTGCATTCCCTTGCTACACAGAGAATAGATTTGGACCCACATGTCTGCACAACAGAATAATGCCAATATTTGATTGAACACCTTTTTTTTTTTTACTGAACACCTTCTAATTATGATTGTTGGCTTACCCCCAGTAGCAGACATCTGACGAGATTAAGGGGGGGGGGGAAGGATGGCTTGAAGACATCCCTTGCTCTCTCTCTGCTCACATCTCTTGAAACAGAAGACATCCAAAGTGATGCGGGATCAAATCTCTGCAGCATCCTTACTGTTGAAAATGTTTCCCACTCCCAGCTCTGAGAGTCATCTATATTAGAGATGCTGCTGCAAAAAGAGAATATTCTTGTCTATCCCTGTGGTCTTTTGGAAAGCGTTCAGTTATTAAGAGTGCAATCCAGTGTAAATTTAGGCCAGCAGAGCTCCCGCTCCGCCGGCGTAAGGTGCAGCTCCTCTGGAGTAAGCAGCGCTAGCGAGGAGGTCGGTGCCACTCACTCCGTCATCCAGGTTGACCCGTGCTGCCAACTCAGGTAAGTCCTGCGCTGGTCGGTGCAGGGGCATGTGGAGGGTGGGCCGGGGTGGTAGGGGAGGGGGCCATTGGCCAGCCTGGCCTGGGAGGGGGCAGGGATATTGGCGCTGGGTTGCGCCGATATCCTGAGCCCCTTCCCGGGCTCGGTTGGCCTTACACAGCCTCCCTGGACACACGCCAGCTCTTTAGCCCATTGGGGCTCTGGAGTTTACACCGGGGAAAGGGGACAAAATCCCCTTCCCCTGAGGTGAGCCCTGGCTGCGCCGGCGCGGCCCAGGCCATTTAGGCTGGCTGCCACATCTTAGGATCGGGCTGTAAGGAAGGAAGATACGATATTGAGGAGAAAAACTGAGTCCTCTTCAGGCGTCAGACTGTGCCAGGGTGAAAGACACAGAAAGGGTCTCTGCCCTTGTTCAGCTGCAGAAAAATGCTAATGACAGAGAGGCTGGGGGGCAAGGCTTCAGGAGCACATCAGCATGGGGGGGGCAGTGCTAAGCAGTCCTCCCCGAAACATGGCCTATGTCCATATGAGGCCTGATGCCTGAACTGGGCTCAGGAGGCAATAGTAAGAAAAGAAGTTTCCCCTGCAAGACTGACTGTGTAGTGAAACACCCAGACCCTCACACAGCAGCCTCTCTGGAGACAGCAGTACTCACAAAATGTGGTACTTGCAAAGGTGTTCCTTGCAAAAAGGTACTCACAAAAAAAGGTTGAAAAGTCCTGTTCTAGTGTGAAGGCATCCCAAGACACAAACAGACTACAGACAAAGAAGGCTGCCCACTTCCAGATGAGGAATACAGGAGGAGTAGTTGTGTTATAATGAGTTTTCTGTTGTGCAAGGGTAGGCTTACCATATCGCCGACCGGGACGCTCCGTTTTGCCCTTAAGGGGCGGGGCGGGGGGAAGGGAACAAGAGCGCGCCCGGGCGCGCTCTTGTTTCCTTCCCCCCGCCCCGCCCCTTAAGGGCAAAACGGAGCATCCCGGTCGGCGATATGGTAAGCCTATGCAAGGGGCTCAAAAATAAACAAGCACAGTTCATTTAGTAAAACAGCAATTAATGTTAAGGGGATTATTTCTGCCTATGGGTCTTTTAGGGATTTTGAAAGATAATCTAAATAATTTGTTTTCTTAAAATAATATCCTTTTAGAAAGTACATTTATGTTTAATAGGTTGAAGACTTGCAATTTGAAGTAAATAATACAATAATATGAAACGTGGGAGACCTGGACGCTGCTCTTATAACTGCATAAATAATGCATGATTCCATGATTACATTTTAATGTAATCTCCCATTTTTGAGCTGCTATTCAAACTACTGTGGGATCTCATCCATGTTTTATACATTATTTTCCCCCTTGCAAAAAGAAAAGAAAAAAAGAAAGAAAAGGAGGTTTTTTTAAAAAAAAATATCCCAGCCAGAGGTTTCTGGAGAATTTTTTGTGCTTAATTTTTCAATTTAACATTTGTGTGCATGATGGATGTAGAAGAGAAGAAAGCTCCGAAATGTGCTTAAACCAGAGTACCAATCTGAGAACCAAAGTAGCATGGAGATTTTCATGGCTTGTCACAATTTGTAAAGAAACGGGATTTATGGGTTTTTCAGCCATGTGTAGTTTCAAGTTGAAGGTATGTGCAGTTAATAAGGAATTTCTTCAGGCAAGTTTTTGTAAAAACTTTATTTCTTCAACTTGAAACTACACATGGCTGAAAAACCCAGTGGTTTTCATCTTGTCAAGACTCACTTTACTTGGGACTCACTTCAAACCCAAACTGCAACAGTGACCTACCTTCAGGAGCCCCTTTATTCACTGGCAAAGCCCAGCAGTAATAGAGTGAAGCCCATGTACCCACAGGCAGAGCGCCGTCTAAGCTTCAAAATGAAATGGTAGCTCACCTGAAGTTGGATCATCACCCACTTCTGGGTCCACCACCTGCTGAAGACTTCACACTATAGATTGTTGTGCTCAGTTAGGCACAAGGAAACCTTATTCTTCCTTTCCTGGCGAATACGTTGATCTTTGTGGGGTTTAAAAACATTTCAAAAATCACTTAATTGGGCTTTTTTTCCTCCTTGTGAACTTGTTAATAGATTTAAACTCTTGGATTCTTTATCGCTCTATTATGCAGGCTGCCCGCCTGCTGCCCATCTGCTTGCCACTATCAGCTTGCATGCTTATCAGCGCAATCCTGAGGAAGCAGTTGAGAACATACCATAAAGCATGTTCGCGACTACTCTGGACTCGGAGCAAGGGAGGCCGGTGCAGAGGCCAGCCTTCCTTGCTCCATCGCTGGAACGCCCGAGTGGCCGTCAGAGAAGGCAGGTAAGGATCTGGCGGGCACGGGGGCGGTTTGGTGGGCGAGGGTGGGGGCCCATTGGCCTAGCCAGTTCGGGAGGGGGAGGGGGATGGCCTCGGCCATATCCCTGTCCCCACCGGGCCAGCTAGGCCATTACATGGCCTCCTCTACTTCTGCCAGCTATTTAGCTGGCGGAAATCTGAGGAGGCCGATCGGGCCGGCCTAGAGTTACACCCGGGGAAGCGGAGGAGCGTCCCCTTCCCTGAGTATACTTCCAGCCTGGTGACAGAACGGCCGCCGGGGCTCAGGATCCGGCGGGTGGCCCTGGGCCACTGGCTGCATCCTTACACAGTACTGCGCTTTTAAGCATTCTGTGAAAGAAAGAAATGTTCTGTTAAAGAAACGCTCTTTTAAGAAGCTAAAGGAAGGTAATGGGCACATGGGGGAGCCCGGGAGGTGCATGGGGTGTGTGTGGGCGTGGATATAGCATTCCCCCTTATCCTCTCTTTCTGGTATCTGTGGGGGCCAGGAACCTATCCCCCCACAGATACCACTGTCGCACTGCACTTAATTTGCACGGTTGCTATATGGATTACATATAAATGGCGAACCAATCCATGTATATGGATTGCAGGGTTGTTATACAGTCCTTTGCACTCTCAAGAAGTGCCATACAAATGCTAATTGTTATTTTTGACCACTGGTTTAGATGGTAGAGTCCCAAATAAAATTCCTATTTATATAGCCTAGCTCAGAGGCGTAGCAGCAGCGAGTGCTGCCTGGAGCACGGGGCGGCGGCGCTCCAGGGGGGCAGTGCTCTGGGGGGCGCCGCCGCTCCGGGGAGGCGCCGCCGCTCCGGGGGGGGACCCGGCTTCCGCGGGTGCTCTGAGGCCTTCTCCCCTGGCCTCGGAGCCGGAGAAAGCCCCAGAGCGTCCACCTCAACCGGTGGCCGGGGCTTTCTGAAGTCCGACTGCCGCGTCAGACTGTTTATCTTTGTTTTGCACATGCGCAAAACGTTAAAACGTTTTGCGCATGTGCAAAACAAAGATAAACAGTCTGACGCGGTAGTCAGACTTCAGAAAGCCCTGGCCACTGGTTGAGGTGGACGCTCCGGGGCTTTCTCCGGCTCCAAGGCTGGGGAGAAGGCCTTGGAGCGCCCGCCGGGCGGGGCGCACTCCGTGGAAACACTGGAGCGAGCGGAGCAGCGCCGCCTGGGGCGAGGTGCCGCCTGGAGCCGCTGCTCCGCTCGCTCCAGTCTATCCACGCCTCTGGCCTAGCTACTTGGATAAATGTAATGCCTTTCATGTTTCTCTCACATGGTAATGTACTCACCATAGAACAATATTCCTTCCATGGACTGATGGAACCAGTTTTTGGAAACAGCATATTTTCCAAAGAGTTTAAGTAGAAGGAGTGAAAACTAGTAGATATTTGAAATGATCAGACATACAATGATGATACAATGATATCATACAATGATGGTAATGTAGGCATGAAAACCATATGCTGTGGTATTTCATGTTTGTAACTGTAGATGTTTTCTTTCCAGCTTATGTTTTGTTTCTTAAAAGTATTTTTGAACACTCAAGTTTTATTTTAAAACTAGACATCTTATGATGGGCATGTAGAGTCAAGACTCCACTCCAAAAAGTATTAGAGCACTGATTAAAGAGATGTTATTCCAACACTCTTCTATTATGATAAAACCACAGAAAAGAATGTGGGCAGAATTATTGCCAGAAAGTATTTATGAAGTTTGGCTCCAAAACGAAAACAACAGCGGCTGAACTTCTCCCAAACAGAACATTTACGCTCAGTGTGTGCTACCATTCAGCTGAAATTGCTTCTAGGTCACAGCAAAATGGAGGTTCTTTTTAACAATTGCGGTGATACTTACAGGACAAGCTCTTGTCAAACAATACTTGCTTTTCTGTGGCTTGGGACAAAGCCAAGGCAAAATTGAGATTCCTTCGCTTTTCTTAAAAGGTTCTCTACAACAAACAGAAAGTGAACTCTATAAAGCAGATTTACAATACAACAATTGTGTGGGGTTCAGCAAGACTATAAAATATTACATTCGACAAAATTAATGCTGCCGAAAATACACGCTGCCGGCGGCTCAGATAATTACAAGGGAAAGCAGTTAGTAATGAATCCTTTAACACAGAATTCAAATATCGGACTGAATGTTGCCCATTATTGCAGTTCAAAGGCAACTATCTCTGGAATTGTTCTTTTAATGTTTGCTCGATGGTTTTAGTTGTTCTTTTCTTGTCGGCACACAATTGTTGTCTTGATCATTGCGATAAAAAGAGCTCCGCTGCAGCTTTGTAGTGACTCCAGTTGGCTCGGTAATGTATTCTTTGAAGAATTCCAAAGCAGGGAAACAAAGACTGAGGAAAGAGAAGGCCCAAAGCTGTTTGTTCAGGGCTGTGGGAATCGATCAGAGAGCCATGAAGCCAAGAACCTCTCAGTTACAGCCACGTTCATACGTGATTCTGTGCCGTTGTGTCTTTTCCAAACCAGATTTTTTTTTTTAGTGCTGCTTATAATATAAGTATATTGCTTCTTTTGTAAACTTGCCTACTGTAATTCCCAGGAATCTATAATTCTCTCCAGGTTGTGTCTCTTGAGAGACTCGTTCAAAGATACAATAATTGCCATATAACTATGCATCGGTGAGAATGGCTTTGCCTAATGGAAAGAGCATTAGGTGTGATTATTCAATGAATGTTTAATAATAGGGTAAAATTTGGCTTCAGATTCATTGAAAGAGCAGATAAGCAGCAACTGGGCTCTAGAAGCTTTAAATTATTTAGCATCGTGCAAATGGATGCTATTCCCTTCTTGTTATTGATTTGATTAAAAAAAAACGTTTGCCATAGTTTTTATCTTCCTGTTTTTATCCCAAGCAAGCACAGACTTTGCCTTTGCAGGTAGAAGTACTATGTTTGAAGCCCTAAATAAAACATTGGGGATGATTTATTGAATCCAATAGAACTGCCTAACAATAACATACTTTGTAATAATAATGAGTTCTTTGATCAACACAATAACTTATTGGAACTTTTTTCCCTGGTTTCTTTGCAGTGCTAGGACATAACAAGAATGATATGCTTGATCCTTTCAGGTTCTTTATGGAACTTTATTAATTGTGTAACATTGTGCATTAAATTAACTTCCTTGCAACCCTTGCTAACTGGGCAAAGGGGCATCTTTCAAAGTGGTGTCCTCTTATACTTAGCAGGGGGAGAGCAACTGTCCCTCTTCACCCCATCATGGCGTCTTTTCCAGTGACTGCTGCTGGTGTCTTTTCTGTATTCTTTTTTTAAAAATGGTATTATGAGCCCTTCGGGGACAGGGAAGCATTTATTGATCTATTTTACTATGTAAACCGCTTTGCGAACTACTCCTGTCCTCACTGCCCACTCCCTTTCCCCACTGCTGACATATCGGCTCTGGCAGGCAAGGTGAGATTCAGCGACAGAGCTGTGGAGCTGCTGCCACTCATGGTAGCGTGTGCAGATTGGCTGCCGATGGTGTGCTGTGCACGCCATCGGCTGCCATTTTACAACAGCAAAACCTACCTCCGCTGTCATAACTCCAACTGCACAGCAGCCCAATCCTTGATAGGATTGGATTGTAACATCTCATCCAGCCCTACCAGGACATCCCAGGGAATCAGAGCTCAATCCTGCGCAAATCCTGCGCCGCCTTGGGCATTTGCCTCGGCATAGGATAAGGCAGAATATAATTTTTTAAAATAAATAAATAAACGGAGGCGGAACGAGCGTTCCAACGCTGGAAGCTGTCGCAAACGTGCTGTAAAGGCTGTGTGTAAGGCCGGCCACCCTCATTTCTTCACCGGGGCATCCTCACACGGCCTCCTCCTACTTCTGCCTATTTAGCTGGTGGCAATCCGAGGAGGCCCATTGGGCCTTCCCCGGTTTACACTGGGGGAAGGGGACAAATGTCCTCTTTCCCTGGAATGGGGATAGGATCCGGCGGGCGGCCCTGGGCTGCCGGCCAGATCTCTACGCAGGATTGCACTGTCAATCTGAGACTTTCTGGATGCAACGCATGTGCTCTGCCACTGAACTGCATTCCATCCCATCCCCTCTTCTAACGTACGAACCTAATCTCTGTCGAACGTGCACGTGAGAATGTGACACCCTTTCCTCCTAATTATGAATAAAAATGAGATGAGTTGTCCTTCTGGGATGGATACAAAATAGTTCTTCATAAGGCTAGGTTTGGACTAAGCTGAACAGCGTGAGTCTCTTCTATTGATTCTCTGTTGTCTGCAGACTTTAAGGTCAGTCTTGCAAATCGATGCTTATAACAGCTGCATTCACCTGCACCTCACACACTGCTCTGCCTAGAAGGCTTCAAGGTGAGACTGCCGATGCTGCTTTCCTTTTGGCATGTTGTCACAGACCTTCCCCTCCCCCACCCCGAAGACTGATATCAGTTTAAGGTGGAAAGCATGAAATGCCTTGGGGCTATACGAAGCCTCTGTCTCCTCAGCAGTTCACACTGCATTTCTTGAACTGGCTGTGAGCAAATCAGATTAATTCAGGCTGTTGCTGGGTCAGGGAAGAACTACATGTTATACTTGCAAAACACATCCTCCTTTTTAACATGTGACTGGTGGGTAATAGGAATGCAGGCAGGACCATTTAAAGAGAAGGTTCGCTAGGAGGCCGGGGGGGGGGGGTTTGGGTTGCTTCATCTTTCCCCTGCCTGCAGAAGGTCTTCTCTATAAATGTGCATCATGTCATTTTCCCCAAGGCCAGGATTCTGCTCTTGGTGACTGGGACAAAACGACAATAAACAACAGCTAGGGCGGGGTGGAGGATGTGGAAAAGAGAATAAGTAGGGTGGAGATTGGCTAAGTACCCCTTCTCACCCACTGATTCTGCTATGCAAATAACATCCACATCATTGTTACAGTTAATATTTCATAACTAGGGGCAGGAGAAAATGGTGATAACGAAATAAAAACACAAAACACTTCTTTCTGCTAAAAAACCCCCTGCAAATAAATACCGGTAAATAAAATAAAACCATGTAATTTTGCGTCATTCTTCATCTGCTGACACTGTACAGCCTATACCACCTAACTTGTACACTTTTAAAGTGGATACAATTGGTAAAAATGGAGGGGAATTGGAATAAAAATGCATAACATCGCTTTCTGCTATTTCATTTTGGTTAAACACTGAAATCTGTGAAAAAATAAATCCGTTTTCTCCCACCTCTATTCATAACATGAAGTGTTACTGTCAGTTTGAAGGCCGCAATGTGCTTCCCCCCACCCCTTTCCTTTTTAATGTAATCATGACTCAGTCTTGGACTATTAACTATCTGCATTTTATAGTGACTCCCCTGCTGAAATACTTCTGAAATCAATTAGCAAAAACAAATCAAATACCAGCAAAGCAACAGTGGGATGGAACTGTCGTTCTGAGATGTCTGAATCCACAATGTATTGGTAAAATTTATCTAAAATCAATAAAGTAAAACAGTAAGAAAATGTTAGCAAATGATTAATGACAGAAGCAACAAATCTTAAGAGCAACAGCTGAAAAAACAACCTGGAATAAAATAGTTCTATCAAAAGTGCGCAGTGATAGGGTGAGGTGGGCTCCTCTCTGGAGGCTATTCCAGATGTGAGCACCATAGCAGAACAGGTCCTGTCTCTTGTACCCATCTAGCAAACATCTGATGGCGGGGGACATGGGGTAGAGCATCCGAACCAGGGGACATGCACTAAAATTGAGTGGAGGGAGAGTTAGAACGGACAAAAGAAAATATTTCTTTACCCAGCGTGTAATTAATCTGTGGAACTCCTTGCCACAGGATGTGATGATGGCACCTGGCCTAGATGCCTTTAAAAGGGGTTTGGACAGATTCATGGAGGAAAATACCATCACAGGGTACAAGCCATAAGCAACCTCCTGGTTTTAGAAGCAGGTTTTCTCTGTGCCAGGTGCAGGGGAGTGGCAGCAGGAAACAAGTTATCTTGTTGGCTGTGTGCTCCCTGAGGCATTTGGTGGGACCACTGTGTGATACAGGAAGCTGGACCTTTGGCCTGATCCAGCAGGGCTCTTCTTATGTTCTTATGTTAAAGTGAATTGCAGTGCTCAGGCAAATGCTTGCACATAGTCACAGCAGCATATGAAAAGAGAAGTTGGAAACATCCACATAAAATCCAGATCCGCAACTCACATAAAATTAGCACACATCTTTATTGAATTGTGATGTTCTATGATCACATCCTGAGAGAAGACAACATTGGTAGAAACAAATTCCTGCTCACCAGGTTTATCCATAAATAACTTGAAGAAGACTGCATTCCTATGCACACTATGAACACAGTGGAAATTAAAACCGCTGAACCATGAGCTGTCGATCGAAAGGTCGACAGTTCAAATCCGCGACGGGGTGAGCTCTCGTTGCTTGGCCAGTTCCTGCCAACCTAGCAGTTCCAAAGCATGTTAATGCGAGTAGATAAATAGGTACCGCTTGCGGGAAGGTAAACAGCGCTCTGTGTTCCAGCTGCATGCTACGTGCTGCGGCAAGGAGAGTCATGCCGGCCACATGACCACGGAGGCGTCTTCGGACAATGCTGGCTCTTCGGATTTGAAATGGGGATGATGAGCACCACACCCTATAGTCGGACACGACTGGACTTAATTGTCAGGGGTCACCTTTAAACATGCATAGGACTGCACTATAAGATCAAGACATTAACAAAAATATAGCAATTTGATTTGGAAATGTGGGTAACCAGTTAACATGAGTTATGTGCTGGCATCACGTAATACAGTGCAAACATTCTGGTGCACTTAAGCTAGGTTCTGGTTCAAACATTACTCAGGGAGGCGCTCCGTTTTGCTTGGTAGAGAAACAGGTATGTTTATTTCTCTTTCACCAAAGAGGTATTTAGGAGGCAAGAACTCTACATCAATGTCCAGTTATATAGTAGGACTCTTCATAATGTTTCTTCCAGGGATGTGGATCAAGTCTCTGGGTCCAAGTCTCAAGTCAAGTCCCAAGTCTTTGCCCCCAAGTCTCAAGTCTTTGGTTGTGAGTTGTGAGTCCCTATCTATCGTATTTAATGGGGAAAATGGGTTTAAACCTGAATAAAATTTGACTTGTCGTAAAAGACTCCAAGTTTCGAGTCGAGTCTTTCAAGTCTTTTACAATCGCCTAGTCAAGTCCGAGTCGGGTCATTGACGTGACTGGAGTCTGACTGGAGTCCAAGTCAATAGACTCAAGTCTACATCACTGGTTTCTTCCCTTTTTTTGGAAGACAAGTCTGTCAAGTGGGTATTAGCTAGAGTAAAAAAAATTATTTATTGTATCATCTGCATGAGGGAGGTTAAAACAAAGAATAGCACCACTTTTGAAAGTGCATGAATGGGGCTATGATGAAGGCAAGATTCAACAATGCCAGTCAAATTATACGCAGGAGATACTACAGGAACTCTGCATTCAGAATTAAAGTATGCATGGCAACGTATTACCCACTGAACTATTTTTTTCAAATCTACCAATCTATTCTAGGTACATGAGCCAGAATGTGCACATGAAATGCTCCTTTTCAATTCATTTCAATGAAGGAAGCTGATTCACACTCAATCAAAACAAATGGAGCCTCACACTCAATCAAAACAAATGGAGCCCCATATATAGGCAAGGCATCCATGCGTTCATGTTTGGGTCAGAATAAGACTCTTCATACCATTCCCTATGTACATCCTTGTACGTATGCTCTAGGATAAAATAACCTTTAAAATATGAATCATAATTGGATAATTATAATAGCTGAATAATTACAGCTTACCAAAGGAAACAATCAGTGACCTTATTAGCAACATTGATCTTGAAGACAATGTGAGAAGCAAAACATATTTTATTCTCTAAAATGCAGTGTATTTTTTAAAGCAAACTAAACAAAGATAGTGCCACAAATCTAAACTGACACTTATCGTAACCCATGGCTATGAAAAAGCCGTTTCAAAAAAGCATTAGAATAAGCTAATTTCATTTCTCCCAGCTGCCTGTCTTTCAGTTCTTTATCCTTGCTATCAGGTTAGAATAAATTTCATCTCTCACACTAGAAGTAATGAGCAGGCAATGACTTATGAAGCAAAGAGACCAAGCTGCAGCAGAATTAGAATACAATTTTAATGAGACGGAACTGAGAAAGTGGAAGTGTTACTCATTTGACAGACTTGGCAAAATACCCAACATTCTTTCAAATGCGCCTTCCTCTCTTTAGAGAAACTGTCAAATATGTATGTATGTATGTATGTATGTATGTATGTATGTATGTATGTATGTATGTATGTATGTATGTATGTATGTATGTATGTATGTATTTATTAAGGCAGTGCTCTGGAGGAGCCTCGTAGAAGTATATTGTTAAAGTGATGTAACTCAAGGACATGTTACTCAAGAAGTTGCTTGATAGTAACTCCTAATGTGACTTTAGTTAAATTGTACTCTGGGTTGCAGTGAACGGTACCTTAGTGAAGATGTACTGTACTGCCTTTTGCCATACATAGTCAGGGCTCACCCATCTATGAAACTGACTGAGGCAGTTGTCTGAGGGACCCGTTTGGCAGGGGGTACCCACTTGCCTCCATTGCTCCTCCTCCCACTCTCTGAATCAGGAAAGGAAAAGAAGGCCTGAGCAGGACTGGAAGTGTGGAGAGGAAGGGGTACAGGGAGGGCTAGAGTTTTGAAGACATTCTAGATCACAACTCTCCTCTTCACTTCCTCTACCTTTTCCAATCCATGGAATGGGAGGAGCATCACCAGGTGGGAGGCAGCATTTTGCATGCTACCTTCAGGTGCCAAGAGGTCTTGGGCCCACCCTCTATACATAGTCCTTCATTGAGGGCATGTCCAGATGGGCTTCTTGTAGCACCAACCAGTTGTTTTTCCACTTGTCACATGGGGAATTACAACATTCTTTACAAGCTTCTGTAAACTGACAGCACAATCCTATCCGACTTAAGGCAGAAGCACACCGGGCGCATTCTGCGTGGCGTTCTGCATGTGGTGCGTGCGGCGCGAGAAACACAGCCAAACCTGGGAATTGCCCAAGGGAAGCGTCAACGCAAACAGACCTCTCTGCGGCTCCAGGCGGCTTTTGGCGTTCTAGCCGGAGGCAAGTCCCACTAAAAGAACGCTGGGGCAGCCGGCCGCAACGCGCCCGGTGTGCTTCCACCTTTACACCACCAGTGTAACCAGTGGTGCAGTGAGAATGGGAGGCCCCAGAATGAAAAGGGGATTCAAATCCCCTCCAAAAGGAGAATCAAAGGAGATTTAAATCTCCCTTCCTCTCCAAAGCCTCCCGCCCTGCCCTTCCCCTACCCTGCACATCTAGAAATGTGTCTAAGGCACCTTTGCGTCACCCGGCAAGGAGGTGCCTCTCTCCCCACCCCAGATCTGGAGCTGCATCTGCTGGGGAAAGTGAGTTCCCTGCCGTGCAGCGGAGAAGCAAGGGGAGGGTGGAACAGCATGGTGCTGACCCAAGTAGTCCCATAGCAGAGGCTGGGGCATTACTACTTGGGGTAAGGGAACAAATGTCCTCTTACTCCGAGGAGACCCCAAGCTCACTCTTCTCCAGAACAGGATACAGCATGGGCCTAATATCCACGCTGCACCAGTGCTGGATAGGATTGCACTGTAACTACCCACATTTGTTGGACCAGGAATGTGATGTCTGAGTTGGGCGAATGTGTTTCCCACAGAGCTTAGTTGTGATTCTTTCTCAGTCACCATTTCTGTGTTTTTCATTGGCAAACCAACTAATTATACAGGTATGTGTACCCTTCTCTGCTGATGTAGTACACATCAAAATATGGCTCCAGTATTTCCGAAGATCTGAGGAAGGTCAGATCACTCACATTGTATACCTGGACTTTCCAAAGTTTTTGCCAACATACATCTCTCCGAAAGTTATTGAGTAAACTCAGCAGTCATAGAATAAGAGGACAATAACCTTGGGGAAAAGGTGATTGAGGGGGGAATGTTATTGAGACATAAAATTGTGCATGGTGTGGAGAGAAGTGGTAAAGAGTTTTTCTCCCTCTCACACAATGGTAGAACAAGGAGTCATTCATTGTAACTGATTGGCAGAAGATTTAGAATGGGCAAAAGGAGGTAGTTCTTCACAGAGCCATAATTAGTCTGTGGAATTCACTGCCACAAGGTGTTATGATGGCCATTAGGTTGGATGGCTTTAAAAGGAGATTGGATAAGTTTATGGAGAGCAGGTTTACTATTGACTACCATATATACTCGCATATAAGACGATCTCACTGATAAGACGAGGTCGAGTTTTGAGCAAAAAATCCTGGAATTTGCTATGACCCTTTGATAAGACGAGGGTAAAACTTAAGGACTTGTGGGGTCAGATCCTGGAAAAGCTCAAATGACTTTACCAGTAATCATTACCTAAGAACTCTACATTCAAATGTATTGAATAGTAAAAAGAGTGGGAAATGTTTGGTAGAAGTTGGTAGAAGAAGTTCTTTTTAGGAAATTACAGGTTTTATTAAAAATCATAAATGAATAGGGGGAGGTGATGCTAACATTGCAACTCATATCTGGGATGAGGCACAGTAGCCATAAAAGCAAACAACCCCCAACAGACCATGTTAACAGAGATGCATTGAGGTGGATTGAACATTGCAACTGCAGACCATATGAAGAGAGCATGTTAATATGGCAGAGCATATGACAGAGCACAATTAACAAAAAAAAATGACAGAACCATTGGGAAAAAAGTCACCTCTTTTAAAAAAAAAACAGGCAGAGAACCATGGGGGGGGGGGGGAATGCACACATTGTACCTGCTGACAAAATGTTGATTCAGATGATGATCAGAAGAAATTAGGAGCTACAACACTGCAAATTCTGCAGTCTCCCGCCAAATACCGTATTAACTGCTGTGAGCAGGACCTGCTCAGCTTTCACCATTTTCAATTGCTGGTCTTGCAAAGTGCACAGTTCCCATTGCTTCTCCCCAAATCCTGACACATTGCAGTTTTGCAAATTGGTAAAATATCTTCTCTTTCCCCATTTCACTCTCAGCCTCCCTCCCTCTTCTCAAACTTGGCCCAGCCACTTATTGGTAGATCAAAATTAATGGGAACCTGCAAACATTCAGGGCAGCACTTTCTACCAACAATATTTGCAATGCAAAAGGTTGTGTACGGCTATTGCAGATGCTCTTATGTGCATTTTAAATATGTCTTGCTGTTGAATGGTTTTTAAGAAAGCAAACACAAAACAAAAAGGATCTTTTAAAGGCATAGAAATAACCCTCACTGCTTCAGCTTGAAATGTCCCTGCAGCTCAAGGCTTGATATTTTTTTCCTGCTTTGCAAAGTGTGCTAAGTGCTTATCTTAACCATTCACGTGCCAATTGCCTGACATTCTATTCTTTGACTAAGATAAACACAGGCTCTTCTGTTAAAGAAAAAATGTGCAAGTTCATGAAGTTAGCAGTACTGCATAATGGTTTGCCTGCCCAGCCTTAGACACTGATTTTCCCCTGCTCCTGATCCTCAGTGTCACCGGGCAGGGCTGGAGAATGAAGTGACGGGGAGAGAGAGAGAGAGAGAGAGAGAGAGAGAGAGAGAGAGAGAGAGAGAGAGAGAGAGAGAGAGAGAGAATGAGTGAGAGAAGGGGGAGGGGAAGCAGGGACATGTCTGGCTCTGTAAGCTGACTGCAAACCTGCAGTTTTTTTTGAAGTGAATGTGAGTGACCTGATATAAAGACGAGGCAGGTTTTCCAGGTCTTTGTTTTTGCCTAAATTTCTCGTCTTGCAGGCGAGTATATACGGTATTAGTCATGACGATTATGCACTACTTCCGAGTTCAGAGACTGTGTATCTCTGAATATCAGTTGCCGAAAAGCAATAGTGGAACAAAGTTTGCCTTTGTCTCCTGCTTTTGGGTTTCCCAGAGGCGGTTGGTGGGCCACTGTGGGAAACACTAGACAAGATGGGCCTTTGGCCTGATCCTGTGGGCTTTTC
The DNA here is from genome assembly GCA_026170595.1 of Plestiodon gilberti rubricaudatus. Lineage (NCBI taxonomy): Eukaryota > Metazoa > Chordata > Lepidosauria > Squamata > Scincidae > Plestiodon > Plestiodon gilberti. The sequence goes on from JANXHW010000002.1 coordinate 56,107,878, forward strand.
TTATGTTCTTATGCATATAAGAAAAAAATCATACCCCTGAATTTCAATGATCATTGCATGCCTCAAGCATTATGCCCCAGAGTCCCCAAGCCAGGTTCATAATATGTCTACCTATAACACAATAAGGACATATTGCCAGCTTTTTCTCCACGTAATTTGTTCTAAAAAGGAGAACTTGGGCTTAAAAGCATCATAAGAGTTTAATGAGGTTACCTACGGGGGTTCTACGTGGCACTCCAAAATTAGCTTTGTTGGGCAATTAGGATCCCTCTCAGTGGCTGAAACTCTGGGATTGTCTCAGGACACAGTCTTTCATGCTTCACAGCACTCGTTTGTACAATGAAATGTATTACAAATAACCTCAGGGAAGTGAAAGGGCAGACCTAAGAGAGCTCTATAAACAGCTCTTAAATACAATTAAAGAAATTTCTTAAGGCACTCCATTTAACAACTCTGATAACTATGTCTCCGAGGAAAAATTAAGTTAAAGAGGTACTGATAAACTAAATGCAATCCATTTCCTTATCAGAATTCCACAGCTGGGCTGCAGCCCTTTCGCAGGCATAGGCCCAAACTGCACATTACTTGAAAATGTAATGGTAACCTAAACTGGTAGTCTACTTCTGGGGAGGGGGGAGCAATTGGAAACAGAATCAGCAGAGGAAGTGATTGCTTAACCCCTTCGCTGTCCACTGTTTCCCTGTTCTCCTGTAGGGATTTAACTGTGGGGAAAACATGTATTTAAATCCCCACAGAGGGGGAATGCTACTTTGGAAGGTAATTCGAAAATGGCGGGCAGGGTAGCATATGGATTAAGCCGCCCTCTGATTGTTCCCACAAGAAGCATATATTTTCCTCATATCAACAAATCATTGCATGTACTGTGTAGTCTTGGCCATTTGGGCCATGCGTAACTGAGCACATGACTGCAGCCATGCCCCCCCCCCATTAGATCCCTACTGGCAGTCCATTTTCACCATTCCAGTCCTTTAAACATAGGATGGGATGTGTCACGTTATAGCTGTACTAGTCTTCTTTCATTAGGTTAAATAGTGCTTCAAAATGGAGACTTTTATGAGTGATGCACCAAATCAACATAGCTGATAGCTACAGTATAATCCACATGGTGGATGCGCATATTCCCATGTGGATTGTTGCTGCTAGTTCAACTAGGTGAGCAGGCGCTATAGAGGCGCAACAGCAGCTGCAGACCCAAACCAGTAAAAGTGACCAAAAAATTAGCGCCAGCTGGTCCCTCTTTCATGAGGTACTTTTTCTCCACTTCCTGTTTGGTTCCATGGTTGCTGAGGTAATCATCCATTTGGAAGCAGCAAATGTCTTCCCCTTATGTTGAAACAGTTAGAGACTATACCAACATTATTTAAGAATACTTTTGGTTATTATGTCATTTGGTTTCTGTAATACAGTGGACTTTATTGAGAAGCAAAAAGAAAGATTCTCTTGTATACTAGTACTTGCTGGACTCAGACCCCTCATAAGAGACCTTCTTTCCGCCAGCATTGAGCAGTGACGAGAAATGTAACCCCGCCCCCCCCCCCCAGGGTCTCTGAGATGTCACTTATGGATTTATGTTTTGGTGTGTTTTTTTTGTAAGTGGCACCTGCTGTGAGCATCTCAGTATAAATGCAGCCTACTTTAGCAAATCACATGTGTTACATGATGGGAACAACTGACAGAGATAAATCACCAATGGAAGAGCGGAACTGAAGAAAGCTGAATAGAACAAAGAAGAAACCTAGTTCCCCATTATATTTTAATACTGGTAGTGTGTTTAGGCCAGGACTGTCACACGTTGTTCACTCACTCTTTACAGGTAGTTCACACGACATTGCCATCCATCCATTGTCCTCCTGAATTTTTCTCGTGAGTAAATCATCACATTTACTATTGTGGAAAACATCTAACTTTACAACAGCAGTGCACTACCTCAGTTACATCACTCATGCAGACTGTGATTAGAGTTACCGTTCCATCTTTTTTGAGAGATGCAGTTCCAGATACAACAGAAACAGGAGGGTTATTAAAAGATGGGTGTTCGGTTTATTATGTCCCCAAAACATACTATCAGCGCAATCCTATCCAACTTACACCACCGGTAGGGAAGGGCAGGGCGAGGAAGGGCAGCGCTGCTTTCACTGCCTTGAATGGTTCCAAAGGTGAGGGGGCGGGGCCGCTTCGCGCTCCGGTGTAACGGAGGGTCGGAGCTGCAGTGGAACTTAGAGCTCTGCCCCCCCCCTTGCAGTGATGCCAGTGATAAGTAGGGACAAGAACACTTGGTCAGGCGGTAGCAAGAATGCACTGTCAAGTCCTGTCCCACACAGACATGCTCCTTAGCTAGATTCGTTCACCAACTATGAGCACTGTGTTTGTCCACAGCAACATATGGTGTGCTTAAGGAAATATACTTCCCATGATAATGAATGCGGAATACACCACCTGTCTCATGTTCTTCCCTCTACAGTACTTGTACAATGTCTGCACAAAAAGTGGGAAATTATTTGGTGAAATCAGTATTTCAGCTATGTTTATATAAAAGTAGCAAACATTTATTTGTTCAGTAAATCAGTTAAGAACACTTCTAGGCTGAATTATTTTTGTAAGAACTACTATTGACTTAAATGCTTGGAGGCATCGTTCTGAGGTGGTTCCACTCCTTCCTGGCTGATAGATCTCAGAAGGTGGTGCTGGGGGATGCTTGTTCAGCACCCCTGGCCTTGAGGTGTGGGGTGCCACAAGGGTCAATTCTATCCCCCATGCTGTTTAATATCTATATGAAGCCTCTGGGAGAGGTCATCCGGGGGTTTGGGGTAGGGAGTCATCAGTATGCTGATGACACCCAGCTCTTTCTCTCCTTTCCACCCGACTCCAAGGGGGCAGTCGATGTCCTGAATCGTTGTCTGGAGGCAGTTGGGAGCTGGATGGGGGCAAACAAGCTGAAATTAAATCCTGATAGGACAGAAGTTCTTCTGGTCCAGAAGTCTACGATTCAGGTATTGGACCATCATCCTGCTCTGAATGGGGTTGTACTCCCTCTGAAGGAGCAGGTCTGCAGCTTGGGGGTTCTCCTGGATGCGCAGCTGCTCCTGGATTCCCAGGTGGCGGCTGTGGCCAGGGGGGCTTTTGCCCAGTTTCGGCTGGTGTGCCAGCTGAGACCGTACTTGGACCGTGCAGACCTGGCCACAGTGACTCATGCCTTAGTGCAGGGGTGCACAACTTGGAAGTAGGTAGGGGCCAAAATGAATAGACTAAACTTCTTTGGGGCCGCACAGGGGGGCGTGTCAAGGAACCGTGATGTCACTTCCTCAGGAAGTGACATCACGGGGTGTGTCCATGAGCCGGAAAATATCCAGAAAAGCAACATATTAATAAATAAATAAAGATATTTACAGAATTAAAAGTTCGGATTTGCCCTCCCGCCGCAAATCTGAGCCTCCTCCTCACACGGAGCAGCGACAGCGCCAACGGGACAAGCCCCCAAACCTCCGCGCCCATTGGCACACAAGAGGAGACGCAGCTCTTCTGGCTCCTGGCTGAATGCCAGGAGACTCCAGCTGATCTGCGGTGATCAAACGCCGCCTTCAGCAACAGCCTCAAAGCCTCCTGGCCAATGGGCTCGCAAGGCTCAGTGACTTTGTCCTTCTCGCTCGGCGACCCGAGCAAGAAGGCTGCACAGCTACGTGGCTGGAGCGAAGACATCGGAGATCCCTTGGCGCTCTCTTCGTAAGCAACGCGCACCAAGGGATCCCCGATTTCTTCGGGGGCCACCGGAAATCCTTCGGAGGGCCGCATGCGGCCCTGGGGCCGCATGTTGTGCACCCCTGCCTTAGTGACATCTAGACTAGATTACTGCAATGCGCTCTACGTGGGGCTGCCTTTGAAGACTGTTCGGAAACTGCAACTAGTGCAGAATGCGGCGGCCCAGGTGGTTGCCGGGGCCTGTTGGTTCGACTCAGTCGGACTGTTGCTCCGGCGGCTACACTGGCTGCCGGTTCATTTCCGGGCACAATTCAAAGTGCTAGTTTTGACTTTTAAAGCCGTGAAAGGATTCATGGCCAGATACGATGTTCAACGAAACAGGCAATATGGGATTAAAAGCCATGTATTTTTCTTAAAAGGAACAATAAAACTTTTAAAACAAGGCCCGATGTTGCAGCTTTTTTCTTAATCCAAACACATACCCGTTTTAAAAGTACACGAAGGAACAGCCAAAGTGACAGCCAAGATAAAAGTTTTTGTTTCTTTGCAAAAGTCAACGTTTCCTCCTAATATTCCTAGGACATTGTCAAGACAGGCACAGTACAGGTTACTGTTAGACATCTAACCTCCTTATAAGAAAAATACATGGCTTTTAATTCCATATTGCCTGTTTCATTGAACACTTTTAAAGCCCTTAACTGCTCGGGTCCAGGGTATTTGAGGGACCGCCGCCTTCCTTATAATCCGACCCGTACTCTGAGGTCATCAGGGGGGGCCCTGTTAACCATGCCGCCATTGACGGAGGTGAGGGGGATGGCGAAGAGGAATAGGGCCTTCTCGGCAGTGGCGCCCCAATTATGGAATTCCCTCCCCCTGGAATTAAGAACGGCTCCCTCTTTAGAGACCTTTCGGCGGGGCCTTAAGACATTTTTATTTAGGGTAGCATTCGATGTCTGACATGGTGGGCTGACTTCTTAACAAATGGCTTTTAACAAATGTAAATATAGGTTGACCCACTGGGGTTGTTTGCTTTTAGTTGTTGTTTTAATTGTTTTTAATTACTTGTTTTTAATTTATTTTTAATGTATATGTATTTTAATGTTTTGTAAGCCGCCTTGAGTGCCCTCGCTGGGAGAAAGGCGGGATATACTTTTTTTTAAATAAATAAATAAATAAATAAATAGGATTTTTGTTTGAGCAAGAATTGAAAGTTCAATTCAATAATAAGCTTCATTCTGCATATAATAACTTATGAATCAGTTCTAAGGCCACAAACTAGAGAACCTTACAATCAGCTGACTGTCATGAGTTCTGTTATGTCATTTTGAAATGGATTTTCAAAAGCACGTTGTGAATGTCATTCGGCATGGTGGAATTTGCTGCTGAAACTAAGAAAAAAAATCTGAAAATTTCCAGTTAAGTGAATCCATCCACTCAGAATGGTGCCCTAACTCTATGCCTCTGGGACTGTATTGTCCTCTATTTCCTAGGTCAGGGGTTCTCAATTAGTGGTACACATATCACTAGTGGTACGTGGACCGCCGGTTGGTGGTACTCAAACCCCTGGCCGGCAAGATGGCAGCTGCCAACAAGCCCATGCCACGCCATAGGCCTGAAAATGGCGGATTGAGCTCTGCCAAGTCAGCAGTGCTCGAGCGCACGGGCTTCCTGCACTGGGAAGGGTGCTCCCGCCTGCCCTTGCCTCCTTATTGCTTGATTTCTTGACTCTGGCATGGTGAAAACCCAAAAATAAGTGGCAATGACATCATCACCACGTACTTCCAGTGGTTTTCGGCATGACGGCAGCCCAAGAGATGGTACACCATGCTGAGGGGGTTGGGAACCCCTGCTCTAGGTCTTCCAGAGACCCTTCCTCCGGGTGCCGGGAGGACTAGTGACGCCTCTGTGTGTGTCTGTGTGTGTGTGTGTGTGTGTGTGATCTAAAATGCCCACTTATACATGTTGCAAAGCCTTCTGTGGTTTAACAGAACTGCCCCCCCCCATTAGGAAGAAATGAAGAAAATATATTCCTTGAGGAATGTGGTGGGTGCAAAGGGAGAGCCAGGATGCATGTGCTTGCCATGAATGTGCACATAATTAAATGCATGAGTCCTGTTGGATGGGGTGAGTATAGTCTGAACGAGCCCATTGTGTTGAAATTACTGATCCACAGGTTATTTTTGTTATGGAAATTAAGAGTAAGGAAATAGGAGTTGCAGCCCAGTCCTATGAAACTATAAGTACAGAGCATGTGAAGATGGTGTGCAATTGGGACTTAGTTTAAGAAGTAGCACTGTATAGCAGGCCTCATTAGTAGTTCCACATTTAAGTGGCACAAGAGGTCAACATGCAGGCAGAACTGATCACAGGCAAGAGTCTAAACTGAGGAGCCCACCTGAAGGAAGATGGAACAAGGACATAGAGAAGCAGGAGACTAGATGATACAAGGGAGATAAGGAGGCCGGAAACTGGAAGAGCAACAGGCAGGGAGGGAGGCAGAGATGGGCAAAGATACCTAGGCAGAGAATACAGCTGAGACCTGAGGCTGGCTGTTGTCCAGGAGTGAGGCTTCTCCCCCTATGTATTTATAGCTAGGTCATTAACCATCAAAGGTGGATAGAGCTGTGTTGTGATGTGGGGGGGGGGGAGTGTTGAACATATGCAGTATTTGGCTGCTAGGACCTGAGGGGAAGTGGGTGTGGTTTTTTTGGTCACTTGCAAGGACCTTCACCTGACTCCTCCTGTCTGACCTGAAAGGGGTGTGACCCTGACCTTTCTCAACATCCTGTCTCTGACCACGTTGCTCGCTCTCTTCTTCGCATCTACCTTCAAGGAGGAGGACGTGTCTCTCCAGGCTCCTCGCCTGGAAGCCATCTTCTCCACATGGGTGTGCCAGCTTTAGGGGCATACCGTCCGCTTTATGTTTAGAATACCTCTAGTCAAAACTAGATGAATGTAACTATGAATGCTGAATTGTAAGTAATATATTTTTCTTTCTACTATGCAAGCCTCAGACTCCGTCTCTTTATTTCAATAATAATGATAGCTAGCTAGCCTGGGTGCTGGGATTAACTCTACTGGTTAATTAACAATAAGGTCTTCTTACCGTTTGCAAACTCTGCATATTTGAACCCACTAAGGTTCACAAAATAGTTTAATAAACCCAACAGAGGTTATGGGCCCAGGAATTACGCAATAAGAAACCTTAAATTAACCTAAGAGTTGTTGCATGTTTTTGGAATTTTGGATTTTGAGTTTTTGGTTTTATCCTCACCCAAGTTTTAAAGGCTAGACTTGAATGCTATCTGTTTTTTCTTTGTTTGATTGCCTGACCACACAAGCAATTAAATAACAATGGCAGGCAGAGAAGGAGGAATGTTTTATGAGGCTGTAGAAAAGTTAGACCCAAAGGTTTTTCAGCAATGGAAACGTGAACTTGAGATTACTTTAGAGGCTCATGGAATCTCACACGTACTGAGTGAAACTGCTCCTGCTGGAGGGGATGAACTTGCTGTTTGGAAAAGAGCTGATGCTAGAGCAAAAGCAATAATCTACAAAGGATTAAAGCCTGATCAAAAGTGCCATGTAGCAGATGCAAATACAGCTAAGGAAATGCTTAACCATTTGTCTGAAGTATTTGCTAAAACAGGCACTAAAGATGAGACAAACCTGATTAGAAGTCTCTGCTGGCTTAAGCTGACCAGAAAGGACCAGTGCCAGGAGCATTGCAACCAGCTAGTTCAAATTCTCCAAGATTTAGAACTAACAGACTTCCGCACGAATAATAATCAGAAAGTAGGATTTTTACTGGCTTCTCTTGATGAAAAAGTTTTTGGAAGCTTTATTACTGGGATGACGGGTACAAAAATGGATTTTAGAGGAGTTGTCTCTGCCCTGCGTACTGAGTGTCAACCTTATGTAGATCCCAGAACCGAGAAAACTCAGACTGGCTCCATTTGCATGACAAAGGCCAGAAGCCAAAGAGATAATGAATCTGCCCAAGGAACTGGCAAATCCTGTTTCCGCTGTGGGGGTTGGGGACATCTTGCAAGGTCCTGTGGTACCCCAGACAGAAGGAATTCACACCTAGCTCGAAACCATGCTGAGAAGGGGAAGCAGAAGTCTGGAGAGAAGGGAGGGGCCCAACTCCACCCAAAGCTGCCAGACAGCAAAGTGAAACAGAAAAACTCTTTCAGCATGCTTGCTAGAGAAGAAGAAAAATCATACAGTCTAACATCAAATAATGAAACGTCTTGGTTACTGGACAGCGGTGCATCGTCGCATTGTACCTCGCAATCAACATTTTTTCATGAACTGGACCAGGACTTTGATGGGAAAATGACTGTAGCCAATGGGGAAAGTTTGGAAATCCGAGGCAAAGGCCAAGGAAAGCTCAATTGTCTTGCCAATGATAAATGCAATAATAATGTACTAACTGATGTTTTGTATATTCCAGAATTGCAGGAAAATCTGATAAGCATCTCCGCTTTGGAGAAAAAGGGTTTCAAAATCACATTCTTTGAAGGAAAGTGCACAGTCACTAAGGATGGTGTATTGGCTGCTCAGGGAACTGAGTGTGCAGGTGTGTACTATTTAAATGTTGCAGGTGAGAAAGCCATGACTACAAAAGGAAGCTGCAAAAATTCTTGTCTAGAATTATGGCACAGACGTTTAGGCCATAGAGATTGCACAGCAATCATGGATTTGGAGAAGAGGAATCTCACAAAAGACTTAAAGGTAACACCATGCACTAATCACCATGAAAAATGTGTACACTGCATTAAAGCAAAGGGTGTAAGACCAAGCTTTCCACAGAGGACGGAAAACAGATCAACTGAAGTACTGGAACTGGTTCACAGTGACCTGTGTATGCTCCCAGTGGCTTGCACAGAAGGTAATAGGTATATAATGACTCTAATAGATGATTTTTCCAGGTACTCAGTGATATATTTGCTGAAGGACAAAAGTGAAGCTCATGACATGCTCAGGAGCTATGTGGCAGCAGTAAAGAACCGTTTCAATAGAAAGCCGAAAACGCTGATGACAGATAACGGCGGTGAGTACGTTTCACATCTCACACAGGCATTCCTGCGAGAGGAAGGGATACAACACATATGCACTGTCCCTTACACTCCAGAGCAGAACGGTGTGGCTGAACGAAAGAATCGTACACTCCTAGAGATGGTCAGATGTATGATATCTGATGCAAAGTTGCCCACTCGCTTTTGGGGAGAAGCTGCAATGACTGCAAATTATTTACAAAACAGACTTCTCACAAAAGGTGCATCGAAAACTCCTTTTGAACTGTGGCATGGGAGAGCACCAAGCATGAACCACATCAAAGTATTTGGGAGCAAAGTTTATACATATATTCCCAAAGAAAAGAGATCAAAACTAGACCTCAGAGCTGAAGAAGGTGTTTTTGTGGGTTACGCACCAGGCTCAAAAGGGTACAGAGTTTTGGATCCACATACTGGGAACATAAGCATACGTCATGCATTGTACTTTGATGAAAAGGTAAAGTCTAATGAATGTCAAATCCCTACTAATGATTTACCAGATGCAACTCCAGAGGTTGTGTATGTGCCAATTTGTCACTACAGTGAACCAACAGGATCCAGACCAGAGGAGGATTCAAGCAGTACACAAACAGAAGGGGAGATAGCCGAGGGAACTGAGGCAGACGAGCCAGACGTCGCTGATACAACAGGTACAGCAGACCAGGTTCCAATGCCAGAACCCAGACGCTCAACCCGTGACAACAAAGGTGTACCACCTGCTCAGTTTGGAGTGTCCTACCTCACAAGGTTGTCGCCACAACGTGAGCCAGAGTCGTGGAAAGATCTTCAAAGGATGCCCACAGACGAAGCACGTAAGTGGACAGATGCTGCAAAAGAGGAAATGCATGCACTACACACCAATAAGACATGGACACTAACCACATTGCCCCCTGGGAAAAAGGCTATAGGGTGCAAGTGGGTATTCAAGGCAAAGCAAGATTCAGAAGGGGATATTGAACGTTACAAAGCAAGGCTTGTAGCCAAAGGCTATTCTCAAAAATATGGAGAGGATTACGACGAGACTTTCGCACCCGTCGTAGATCACACTACTTTAAGACTGCTTTTAAGCGTTGCAGGTTCCAAACAAATGAAAGTCAAGCATCTTGATGTGAAGACTGCGTTTCTGTATGGACAAATAAAAGAAGAAATTTACATGGTACAACCAGAGGGTTTCAAAGACAGTAAATATCCAAACCATGTGTGCAAACTGCAGAAAGGTTTGTATGGGCTCAAACAAGCTGCAAGGGCTTGGAATGAGAAGCTGGACCAGATGCTTAAACAGCAAGGTTTTAAGCAGGGTGGTGCTGACCAGTGTTTGTATACAAAACAAAAGAATGGTGAATGGATGTATGTATTGATTTATGTTGATGATTTAATTATCTGTTATTATAATGAGCAGGATTATAAAAATGTAGTAAAGCATCTCAGCAGAGAAGTGGAACTCAAGGAGCTGGGAGATGCCAAATTCTACCTGGGAATTGAGATTCAGAAGGACGCAGATGGGAGCTATCTTCTAAGCCAGAAGACCAAGACTTTGGAAATAGTTGAATCTGCTGGCCTGAAGGAAGGGTATGCAGTTGCCACACCAATGGAGACTGACTACTTCAAACAAGGAGGAGGTGAACCGTTACCTCCAGAAAACAGGTACAGAGAATTTATAGGTAAACTCTTGTATCTTTCTAAAACCACGCGACCTGATATCGCAGCTGCAGTCGGCATCTTGAGCAGAAGAACCAGTGCTCCAACGAATGGAGATTGGATGGCAGTATTGAGAGTGATCAAATACTTGAAGGGGACTGCAGACTACAAACTAAAACTGCCAAGTTGTGATGACCCAAGACTGATTTGTTTTACAGACTCTGACTGGGGCGAAGATCCCATAGACCGCAAATCAAGAAGTGGACTTTTGTTTATGTATGGTGGTGGGGCTATTAGCTGGGCAAGCAGGAAACAAATAACTGTTGCTTTATCTACCACAGAGGCTGAATACGTGGCTGCATCTGAGGCATGCAGAGAGGTAATCTGGCTGTGCCAATTGATGCAGGACATGGGTATAGAAGTACCAAGGCCCATACAGGTTATGGAAGATAACCAAGGTTGTATAAAGATGATTAAATCAGAGGGCCACAATGCACGCACAAAGCACATTGACTTGAAGTATCATATTGTGCGTGATCAACACAAGAAAGGTTTCATCAAGGTGGACTACTGTCCAACACAGAACATGCTAGCAGACATGTTCACGAAGCCTTTACCAAGGGACCGTTTTCAGAGCCTACGAAAGCAAACAGGCCTCGTAGACTGAGTGAGCACCCAAACACTGAGAAGGGGTGTTGAACATATGCAGTATTTGGCTGCTAGGACCTGAGGGGAAGTGGGTGTGGTTTTTTTGGTCACTTGCAAGGACCTTCACCTGACTCCTCCTGTCTGACCTGAAAGGGGTGTGACCCTGACCTTTCTCAACATCCTGTCTCTGACCACGTTGCTCGCTCTCTTCTTCGCATCTACCTTCAAGGAGGAGGACGTGTCTCTCCAGGCTCCTCGCCTGGAAGCCATCTTCTCCACATGGGTGTGCCAGCTTTAGGGGCATACCGTCCGCTTTATGTTTAGAATACCTCTAGTCAAAACTAGATGAATGTAACTATGAATGCTGAATTGTAAGTAATATATTTTTCTTTCTACTATGCAAGCCTCAGACTCCGTCTCTTTATTTCAATAATAATGATAGCTAGCTAGCCTGGGTGCTGGGATTAACTCTACTGGTTAATTAACAATAAGGTCTTCTTACCGTTTGCAAACTCTGCATATTTGAACCCACTAAGGTTCACAAAATAGTTTAATAAACCCAACAGGGAGGAGGCACTGCTGCCCCTTCTTTCTCCACTCTGCAGCCCTGACTGGCACATCACAAGGGTTGTCAGTGAACAGACTTCAGGATCAGTTGCTGGCGGAACCTGACAGAACCACTGTACTGCTGAAGCAGTACATGCTGGCATCCATGGTGTGGGAAAACAGTTTGCCCTCTGGCAAACAATTTGGTCTATGCACCAGTGCAATGTCTACCTTTAGGCAAACTCTGGACAACACTCTGCTGCTCTGGTAGGAGATGGAGAGGGTAGATCCCCCACTGTCTGCTTTGCGCAGCATCCCAAAAGCCCTAAGGGAAACAGTGAGGTGAGTACAATTCTGCACAATCCATATCAGAAGTGAGGCAGGGAAGGGGCCTGGGCTTTCAAGACCTGCTATTTGCCTTTACTTACTTTTCTGACATTTGAGTCAACACGCATGGTTCGGATTCTGGGTGGCCTACAACTGCTGCAGGAGCCACCAGCCCAGTCCCTGCAGCCTCCTTAAGCAAAAGTCAATGTTCAGAAGCCAGATCTGTATTCTTCCACCTACCTTAACTCTGGCATCTGTCATTCACAACCAACTATACAATCATCATCTACACTTCTCTTGACCCATATGGTTCTACTATGGTTAAGGCAGCTGTGAAGTAAAGGTCTTTTGGTGTTCAGTGAAAACTCCGCGAGAATGTTGTATTTGCTCTCTTCAGATAGTGATATATCATGGGATCTCAGACACCATAACAAAGAGAAAAATAAACAAACTAGGGATAGTTCTGTACACGTTGTAGCTCTCTGGGCAGTGGTGCGCTATTAGATCAATGATTTTTGATCTGATTTTTGATCAGTAACAATGAGTTACTGATTTTTCTCCTTTGTAATAACCCCCCCACAGTAACAACTTAACTAAGCTAGCAACAGTTGTCACTTCAACAATAGCAAGGTGACTGACAGAATTGCAGAAGAGTGGAAAAAAATTAAATGGGGAAATGTCACCTTGCATGGCCATACCATATACGTAGTTGTAATGAATTTTTTTTTAAAGAATGAGATATATTCAAGGATAAACAGATTTCAAACAGTGCTAGAAATGAGTTCACTTCTGAATCTTTTTAATTCAGAAGAAAAGAAAAAGCCCTGAAAGTTAATTCCACATACATTACTAAAATGTTTTGTTTCGTTATAATAGCTTTGCGCGGATCATAAAAATCAAGGTTGCATTCTTCAAAATGAATCTGGCTGAATATTTAAAAAGTTCATATTCATGAAATAATTTGTCACTCTTAGTATTATGCTCAGGAAATGTAATCCCCGGGCAAGTCACAGCAGGGATTGGGAAAAACCCATTTTCTACCACTGTTGCATTTTTGCACCATTGGTAACAAATAGAATAGAAAGTCATTTTGTTGTCACCCCTCCCTGGGGTGTCACCTGGTCCAGTCCGCACTCCCCCTAGTGATGCCCCTGGTGATATCACATAGTTGTGTACTGTTGAATGGTGAAAAAAACCTCATGACAGTGTGGCACCCCACACCAAAGGGATTGGAAAAAAAATCCGGGCAAAATATTTTTGGAGCAAACTTTTTCTAGTTTTTCCAGTGGAAACACTGCATTTTTTTTACACTGATAAGTGAAATGCTTTTTGAAGTAATGTTTTACACAATTACACTGCCATAAAACTCTTTACAGCCAAATTACTTCTTCTTCTCCTCCTCCTCCTCCTCTCCTCCTCCTCCTCCTGTCCTTCCAGGCCAATTGCAGGAGGTGGATTGGCATGTCAGCAGTACACACTAAGTTTTGATTGGATAGGAGGAGAGAGGCAGCAGAAGTGACCACTCAACATTTAAGACTCAAATGTTTCAGGGTAAAAACCCTGAAAACCTGAGACCAGGCAAACCCACAGGAGAGTCATTATTTCTTTTTTTACCATATTTCTTCTCCTTTTCTCTCTCCCCTCCTTTCCTTTCTCTGTTTCTTTTGTCATGTCCTCTCCCTCCCTCTTTCATCTCTCTCCTACGGAAAACAATCATAAACAAACACAATAAGAAAAGGGCTGCTGGTGTGACTCCTCATAGGTCAAAGCACAACTCGCTTGTGGTCCCAGCCCCACCAACTGAAGAACAAGAGAATGGAGAATGCTTAACGGCCAACTCTTTATCAAGTAGAAGAGACAGGCTGGTATTTTCTCATCAACCTAGAGATAAAAACTCAATTGTTATTCATGCCATGGTTTACCAGATTTTATAACATCTAGTGTCGACAATATACAGTACTCTTACCATTTCCAATCACCCTTTCAGGAGAAAAAAAATGATTAAAAATGCCCTCAGGTAGGAGACCCCATGAGATTTTAACACCAAATCACCGGGGAATGGGAAAGCTCTGTTACTGGATTTTGTAAAGTCATATCAGCCTGACAGGCTAAGGTCATTGAAGTTCAGTTCCGAAATGTTCTCATCCCTTAGGAGAATGGGACATTATTAATATTTTTGTAGAGAAGAGCTCATGAGTGAAGCAGTCTCTCTCAATGATGAAATGAAAAGGGTATTCCACTGTGTACTGTGAAATATATAATATATCTTCCACATAGTTGGTTGGGGATCAACTGCCAGTTTCTTCACGGTTTGAGCTCCTGATTGAAGTGCCAGCTGTGTTCCAGGGACTGAAAGAGACCTTGAAAATGGCAAAGCAAGGCCCAGCATACCGAGCTGACAAAACAAAACTGACAAGAGCAGCAATAGCTATTCTTTCCAAGTGCTCATCATAGGAAATGTCATCGAAAAAGATAGAACGAAAAAGAAGAAAGGCGTGGGATGGGGGGGGGGAATCAAATGGTCTTTTCAGTTAGACTTGGATATGGTTTGTTTATATTTTTTTACACATACTTAAGGAGAACAATTCCTCAGACTCTGACATAAAATTAAGATGCAATTTAAAGAAATTTCCTCTATGAACAGGGTGGAAATAATTATCTTCCCTGAAAACAAATCCAGACAGAGTGTGTGTGTGTGTGTGTGTGTGTGTGTGTGTGTGTGTGTGTGTGTGTGTGTGTGTGTGTACATATGTATTCAGCTGCGCAACTTTGAGACCTTGGATTTGTGCTGTTCTGTTCTTTGTGTTTGACAAAGCAGCCAGTTTTTCATGTTATTGTTTGTATTTTAAAGAAAATGATGTGTTTCTCTTTTTTCATCGTAGACATGTGAGTGAGAAAACATTTGCTCTGTGGGGCACCAAAGACATTGAAATTGGGGCACCAGCTGGAATAGCAGAAAGACCTTTGAAAGTTGACTGTGATGTAAAAGTTATTATTATCATTATTGTTATTATTATCCTTTTTCTATTCAAAACCATGCAAAGTGGCTTTCAAAATTTAAAAGCAAATACAATAAAACGCAAATAAAGCAATACAGTGCAAGTTAAACATGGCTGAAAAAGAAACATCTTTAAAAGAAGCCTAGAAACAGATAAGGCCAAACAGATCACCATAGGCAGGGCATTCCACAATTTCGGCACCAGCACTGAGAAGGCCCTTCCTTGTGATTCCTTTGAGATCACAGAAGCATAGGACAGAAATAGGCCTCCTGATGCTGATTTTAAGTACTGGACAGGCTACTGTGGGAAATTTATCTCCGTTGTATGCAATGTGCTTTAGAGTAACATGTGACTCTAGAACAACTCATAAAGATAGACCACTGTCTGTTCTTCCCATTTTACAGATAAGGATTTAAGAGTGAGAATGAATAATGCGTTAAAGGTCATTTACAGCCTGATCCTATCCCCCCCTTGTTGGTGCAGCTGTGCCAAAAATGGACATTCTGTATCCAGCGGGGGGGGGGGGGCGGATCAGGAGACTTTGGAGAGGGGAAAGGGGATTTAAATTCCCTTACAACTCCGTAAACCTTCCGTTCCACAATGGGTCTCCTTGGACCTGTGCTAGTTGTTTCGCTAGCGCATGTCTGAGGACAGAAAGGGGGTGGGGAGGCTGCTGCTGGAGGGGATAGGATCCTGCGTTGTGCATCATTGCTATGGATCCATCCCCTCTTACAGACTTCCCACCCCTCATTCCTTGCCCAGTTTTTTGTACTTTTTGTTTGTTCTAACTTCTGCTGTTAGCTGCTTTGGGGTCCCATTTTGGGGTTGGGCAAAGGCAGGATAGAAATATTTGAAATAAATACTGGAAGTGGGTGTTATGATAGAAACAAGGACCAGCCAATTAACACTGTTGAAATAGAGCCTCTGCTGACAACCAGAACAGCTTTTCCCTGTGTTTGATCTGGAGACGAAGGTTCTACATTTGTCCCAAAGTCAATGAGTGTACTTCCAGAGCAAGACACTGCTGAAATGATCTATGTCTGTATGCGCTCTAAAGCTTTGTCTATGAGTTCATCTGGCAGAATCTGGCACAATATCCTGGGTCTGGAGGAGGCTGGTTTTAGACTCTTTGACCTGGCACAGTTGTTAAATGTGGTCATATTGCTGGTGGTGGTGGTTATTTGTATATGCCTAATAAAGGTTAATGATGATGATGATGATGATATAAGGCTTAACTGTCTGCTCCCATAGATATATATGGCTGCATCTGCACAACGATCAACTTGAGCTGACATTGCTACAACAAAAGCCTGTAAGAAGCAAAGAAGGCATCTCTGTCCTGCCATGCTGCCTGTCAGTTTGCCCCAGCTTACTATGATAGATCAAGTACGAAAAGAATTGCACCTTCACAGTTGACTCTGTGGCAGGTCTCTAAGGCACAATCCACTTTCATCTACCTCTGAAATGTTAAAGATAATATTTTAGAATGGATATGAAATGCTGAAAATGCAGTTGGAAAAGAAGCAAAGTGTTTTTGGATGTAGAGGGGAATGAACAAATCTTGAATTCAGTGAGTAAACCTATAGGATGACTCTAGAGCAGGTGTTCTCAACCTGTGGTACGGGTACCCCTAGGGGTACGCGGACCTTTTGCTGGGGTACACCAAGCCCTGCCCCTTATCTGCCCCATCAGCAGCTAATTAAGTGTTAATTAACATGGATTTTAAATTATAATTATTTTCTGAGCCCTTCTGTCTCTCTGATTTTGGTTTTGGGTTTATTTTTGTACTTTGGAAAATATACTTTGGAAAATGTACTTTGGTGGGGTGGGGGAGGGAGGAGCTGATTTTGGGAAGTGTGACGGAGAAAAAAAGAGATCCTTGCATGTGTGTATGTGTGTGTGTGTGTCTCCCCCCCCATACACAGTTAAATAAGACATTTTTTCACATTTAAAATTGTTTTAGTACTTTTTATTTAATGATTAATTACCTAATTAATTGATTAATCCAATTAATTAGCAGTTAATTAGTAGGGCGTACTTCAGAAAAATGGACCGTAATAGGGGGTACCCGGGTATCCAAAGGTTGAGAACCCTTGCTCTAGAGGACTTTCACCAGCTTCCAGTGAAAAATCGAATTGGTTGTGATATGGTATGGGAATCAGTTCAAGGAAACATGTAAAAGAATTCCACCACACAAATCATTGGAAGCACCTGGCATAGTTCTCTGAATCCCAGTCATAAAGTTATGGTAGTTTGAACATTTTAGCATTTGTATAATGTTCTTTTTCCCCCTGGGTATTACACCAAACTGTAATTATAGATATTTAACAGCCCAATCCTATCCTTCCCTGGCGTGGGCTGTGCAGTACACGGCCCACGCTGTATCCTATCTGAGGAAGGAGGCGGCTGGAGGTCCACTTGGGGAAAGCGGACATTTGCCCACTTACCCTGAGTAAACCCCCAGCTGCTGCAATGGGGCTACTCAGTTCTCCACCAGCTCCATAGCTGGCTCAGAACCAAGCAGCCCTGTGTTGGGGAAAAAGGCCTGGGAAGCGGGATAGGAAATGGTGCGCTGCGGCGTTGTCAATCCCTCCCCCTCCCGGGCCCGATCCTCCCATCCCTGCCCTCCACCTGCCCCATTACGCCCCCTTCTTTCCCTCTTTTCGTCCTCCCCCAGCCCCCATGCCCCTCGCTTCGCACAGGACTTACCTGCTCCCTGGCACAGTCCTGTAGGCCCAGCACCAGAGAGATGGCACAGGCTGTCCTGCCAGTGTTCCCTCCTCTCCGGGTGGCACAACGTGCTTTACAGAATGTTTGCGACACCATAGGCTGGCGCAGTGTTGTTGCATCAGCCTACTGGGTGGCATAGGACCACTGGCGTCACTACAGGGGGGGCGGAGCTGTACGTTCTGCTGAAATTCTGGAGACTCCCTGCGCGTTGCTTTCGCTTCCCTGAAAGGCTCCGAAGGTGAGGGGGCGGGGCTGCTTCATTGCTCCGTGTAAGGGAGGCTCCAATTTCAGCAGAACTTACAGCTCCGCCCCCCCCTGTAGTGACGCCAGTGCATAGGACTGCGCCGTAAACCTAATACAGGAAACAGAAAGAAACCATCTAATTAGATTGTCTCCAGCCCTACTGTGATATCTTCTCTTCCTCCGTTTCTGTCCAGTGCATCAAATTGTGAGCTACAAATAGTCTGGAAGATAGTAGCATGGTCAGGCATTGTTGCACCTATACTATAGGCTGAGACTGAGCACACAGTCAACAAAGCAGCACAAGTTGTGAAGTTCTGCTGGCACTGCCATTTTTCTCCTGCTCATATACAATCATGTGTCTGTATAGCCAGTCGGAGAATTGGGATATTTGATTTAAGAGTAGACTTTATGTATAGGTTCTGTAAGGTCATCTTGCATTCTGGGTATCTAGAAGAAGAAAAAGAGCTTTTTTTGTACAAATAACTTCTTACCTTCCAAGGAACATAACAGCTTCTAGGAACTTTTAACATCATTTCCCTATTTAACATCATTTCCCTAAAGTTCACTGTTAATTATTCTTATTCTTTTAAAGAATATTTATATACCTGTTTTCAACAAAAAAAGTTTACAAAGAGGTTTACAGAGAAAATCAAATAACTAAACAGCTCCCTGTCCCAAAAGGGCTCACAATCTAAAAACTGTTTTTCCCCCTCCCTCCTCTTTTTTTATTTGGCAGCAAAAGTACTGAAGTGTCTATTGGTATCCCCTGGAGACTTCATTTCCACCATCTGACACTGCCAAAATTATCAAACTGTTGAGGGTTTATCTCCCCTACTGTGACTCAGTTGGAAAGTCTAAATCAAAACTGTCATGGAGCATGAACCTGAGGTTGATTACAGTAAAACTGAAGAGGTCCTCATTTTGACTGCAAGATCTTATACCATGGCTGCCATTTTTCAAAGAGAGTGCAAATAATCGCATGCATTCAATCTCAGCTCAGTAAAAATGTGATAATCAAACATTTTAAACAGAGAAGAAAAAGAAGCGTGTGTGTCTTCAAGGAGAAGGTAAGCATCCTATACTGATAATTCCCAGATGGATGCAAAAGAGAAAGTATAAAATATTTACAAGTATCATGACGAATATAATTGCTGCCATTTTAGATACTTCTTAATGCAGTAGTTGATGGGGTGAGAACAAAGCCCCATTTGGATATTTTTTCTTATAGAATGGTATTTTCTAGTGCTATTTGGTATTATTCTTATAGGCTTATCCCACTCTTCTTTGTGTTGGATATTGTAAGGGAAGTCAAAGGGCAAAAGATGCAGCACCTCGCAGTTAGCAATGGCTAGAGGCAGTTCAAAATGGTGTTTTCAAAAAGCAGATTTCTTTCCAAAATAAAATTGCTGAAAGCCGTGCAATGTGTTTATATTCCATTTTTATAAACTATAATCACTTTAATAATCACTTTAAAAGTGTACTAGGTAGGTGATTTAGGTGGTATAGTGGTATAGTGTCAGCAGATGTAGCCACAATTGTTCCCAATATGTAGAAGTGTTAGAAAATGGTTTGATTTTTTGTAGATTTCCGGGGGCGGGGGGGGGGGGGGCGGGGGGGCGGGGGGGTTGCACAGAAAGCGGTGTTATGTGTTTTTATTTCATTATTACCAGAAAAGACTGCCCCCAACAATGGCACCCTTCTCCCTTGCTCTCTGCTTCACTCTTTTTTTCCAGTTAAACTGGGAATAGCTGAGAAAAGGAATATCTTTGCTGCCACCACCCAAAGCTAGGAAGCCCAGCCAGAAAAAGGATGCCTTGGGAAAACATCTTCCCCAGATTTACAGGACAGCTCCAAAATGGGGGGGGGTTTCCTTAGGACCAAGCAGTAGGAGATGACTATCCGAGAGAAGTGTATCCCCATGTTCTCCTCCTGGATTGACATTCCTTTAGCGATGTTATGTGGGTCTCGGTCAAAGCAACGTCCATGAACTGTAATTCATCTGTGGAACTCCTTGCCACAGGATGTGGTGATGGCACCTGTCCTAGATGCTTTTAAAAGGGGTTTGGATAGATTCATGGAGGAAAAGACCATCACAGGTTGCAAGCCATAATCAACCTCCTGGCTTTAGAAGTAGGTTTTCTCTGTGCCAGGTGCAAGGGAGTGACAACAGGAAACAGGTTATCTTGTTGGCTGTGTGCTCACTGAGGCATCTGGTGGGGCCACTGTGAGATACAGGAAGCTGGACTAGATGGGCCTTTGGCCTGATCCAGCAAGGCTCTTCTTATGTTCTTAACTCTGAATCACTCTGTGATCATTGTAGATCACAGACATCGCTGCAGCCTCCTTTATCAGAATGAATCCCCAGAAAAGCTCATTTTGTTGATGCTGGTGATGTGCAACTAAAGATATATCTCCCCCCACACCAGTCTGCTGTTTTGTGTCAGTGGTTCTGTCCTCACGCATTGAACATTCAGACATATGAAGCTGCCATCCTGAGTCAGATCATTGGGCCATCTAGTTAAGTACTGTCTACTCAAATGGGCAGCGTCATTTCAGAAAAGGATCTTATAACTAGACATGCCAAGTCATACCTAGACATGCCTAGGACTGAACTTGAAACCTTCTGCATGTGCCCTGCCACTGAACTACAGCTCCCACCACCAAAGAATGTGTCAGAAGTGATATTTGAACCCATGTCTCCCTTTGGAAACTGAGGCATCAAGGAGAGGCAACAGTAGAGCCTTGGGCCTGTCACGTCAGTCAGTGATCCATGCTCCATCTTACACAGACAGAAGATTGACTAAACAGATGATTGATTGGAATAGTCTGACTAATGAGACTTCTGGGGAGGCTCGTATCCCTTGTTGCCATTGTGGCTCCTTTTCTCTTTCCTACTTCCTCTGTTTCAACAGCTCCCACCATCCCTCAGCAGACAGATATAAGCTGCCTGCCTTGTGTCAGGTTTCTATTAGAATATGTACAAAAGCACCTGGGGGTGGGCTGGGGGAGGGATGGGCTGGGGGTGGGCTGGCTTTAAGTCAACCATCCCTTTACGCAAATGTAACAATTCTTCCTTCATCCTTAGCAGAGAGGAATTCTTCAAAATGGCTTTCCTAATAAATTCCAGCTGGTTTGAATGGCAGGATTTATAGGCTACTTCCAGGAGAACGTGGATTGTATAACCATTGTTCCTCAGCAGAAATTGTATCCTGCATCATAAGACCATTTTCACGAAGGGCACAAGTTAGGCACTGTTATAAGATCTATGGCTATTTTTTTTTTCATGAACATCAAAAGAATCCTTAAAACCTACCATTCCTTTCATTCCCCAGCGGTCTCCTTGTCTTATAAAACCTCTTCATAAATGCATAAATTACAGGGCACAAAAGTTGCCTTTCAGTTGTGCTAGAGAAGGCCTTTCTCCTTTTTATTACACAAGATGTAGGAGGCTTCCAGTTTCTGTTTATTGAGATGTCCATGAACTGTAGACATGGGCAGCCCAATTTTGAACACATTTGCTTGGCAGATTGTTCCGTTAATTCCAGTGAAATTGATTTCCAAGTACATTTATGTTGGATTACTTCAGGAGATAATTCCATGCAACCTGTAGGTTTAGGGTATAATGTAGACCTTTTCCTGCATGTGAAAATGCACCTATGTAACTCTATAGGCATACACACAGTCAGAAGTGGGAGGAGAGTGGAACGCGTGGAGCAACTGCTCCAGACGCAGGCGGACCTACCGGTCTCGTCCTGGCGCGGTGTTCATCGTTGTGCTGTGCTCGTAGTTTTTCCGGCCCTCCTGCCCTCCCTGGAGCCCGTACGGCTCCGAAATAGGTAGGAAACCAGCGGGGGGGGGCAGGGTCGGTGATGCGCTGGGCACGTCACGTCACCTAGGCCCCGTCCCCTTCCTCCGGGCGCCGGGAGGTCTGGTTACGCCTCTGCACACAGTTCTCCACATGCAGAAGGGTGGCCCAGTGAGATGAAGGGGCCACTGGTATGATAATATCCTCATATACAGCTCTGCATGTAGGAGGGATAATACTCCCTTCATTCTGTGTTTTTCTTTTAAGTAGTTCATATTGCTGGATGTTTGGGAAGGACTTGCTTATGGATACATCTTTTGGAAAATCAGGTATCTGGCTTATTCCTTCAGTTGAACCACAGTGGGTGTGGTTCGCAGCTGCACTCAATTAGCACTAATTAGGACAGTACCAGTAGGAGCAGTAAGGCACTTCACCAGCTCGCCACAGGGGACATGCTGCCGGATTGCTGAGTGACAACGATGACTCTGCTCAGATGGGGAACCTCTGCTGGATTGACTACAGAGCCAAGGACCTTGAACTGGAGAAAGGAGCCAGAGGAATTCTACCACCAGCCGTGGAGAAAACTCAGCTGGACACTTGCTGAAAAAGACTGGTTTTGGGGGATTTTTAGAGGGAGACTATTTCTGTTGTGTGGACTGCTTTGCAGAAGGGTTTCTGCTTTGGGGAGAATTTATGGGTGTTAGAGATAAGGGTTGCTTGTAAAGCAATAAATTTTGTTAATTGCCTGTCCGGAGTAAAGTAGACTTTTTGCACGCAGCGTTATAACTATTTGAGAAGGGAGAGGTGGTAATCAGTCTAAGCGGGCATTTGGAAAGCATTTCAGAGGGAAATTGTTAAAGGGAACAAAAGTAGCTCCTAAGAGTGGAGTTTGGGTCAGAACCAATTTGGTTAACGGGACATGATCCAGGTATGTTGATGGCAGGGGTGGATTTTGGCAGGGATTGGGCAGGGCTGGGGTGGATGTGGAGCA
The DNA here is from genome assembly GCA_026170595.1 of Plestiodon gilberti rubricaudatus. Taxonomy (NCBI): domain Eukaryota; kingdom Metazoa; phylum Chordata; class Lepidosauria; order Squamata; family Scincidae; genus Plestiodon; species Plestiodon gilberti. Next base: position 56,130,582 of record JANXHW010000002.1, read on the forward strand.
GGACAGGATGGATCTCAGTGGCAATGACATCTGCCAGATCCAATGTGCCCATTCCCTAACCCTAACCCTAACCCTACATGCCTCCTTGGCCCTAACCTACACCAGTAAAATAGCTGGCATAGACATGAGGAGGCCCATAGAGGCTCAGGCAGCAGTGGGAGAGGTAAGTAAAAGTTTTCTCCCAGTTGGCCTGGTCCCCTGCTGGCACACAGGATCTGGCGGAGGCTGCACTGGCAGCCTTAAATCCTATGCGCCAGTGGAGGATAAGATTGGGCTGTTAGTGGTTTTAATTGTAAGGTGCAGTGTACACAACAATTCTGTGCATTGCTAGGCACTTGTCTTGTCAGACTCTACCACACACATACCAATGTGCACAATGGTATTGTGCAACATACCAATGGGATTTCTGACTTGTTCATAAATATAAATCACACTCTTGTATATCTGTCACACCAACTTATAGGGATATAGTAAGTTTTGCAGTGGCATGAACAATTGAAGATTGTTATTAGAATTGCAGCTCAATCCTATCATCCACCACACCATAGCATGCAGTCATGAGTGCATGCTGCATACAATGGGGAGGTGATTAGATGGCCAGTGAGAAAAATATTTTATTTATTTATCTATCTCCTGGTAGGCTGCCTATCTCCTCAGATAGCTATTATGCTGGCGTAACTGTGAGGAGAGGAAGGAGGCAGGGCAGGTTGAAAAATGTGGGATAGTATTTAGTATGTACTTTTGCCACTGGGATCCACCCCTCCAGGCCCCTACCCCCTGCCCTCCCTGAACCTCTGCCAGACCACCCATGAACCTCCCCCTCCACCACCTTACCTGGGCCAGCGGAGCATCCGGGTGAGTCTGGCATATGACTGGAGCCCCTGACCATTGCTGCCAGTGGCTCTGTTGCACACGATGGCAGTGTGACATTTGTGCTGTTGCAGGGCCATTTACGACAGTGGTTCGATAGATCTGCTGTCTTAATTGCCCCATAGGATTGGGCTCTAAATTATGCAACCATTCATGTAAGATGGTTGTGTAAATTGGAGTTGGCAGGTGCTAAGATATAGAGAAGATGAACATTTCATACACTCCTAGTAGAATCCTGCAAGTGGAAATCGCATTCAGTATACACAGAGTTTGGACAAAGTTTATGTTCAAGCGAACTACTGGTAATATTGACACAACATTTTAGAATCTCTCCAGTGTAGATAAGAAGTAAACAATGCTCTGAAATACACTTATCATTGTGTCTGTTGAAGATCAAGGTCTCACAGACTTCCAAAAGACCTTAAGATTACTTTAACACATTTAAGAGCAGCAGACTTGGTTTTGGATAAGAATTCCAACTGATCAGTCCTTTTAAGTGAGCTGTATGCTACCCTACATTAGATCAGAGGTCCTGTCATAAATGTATTTGGTGAATGTTTTATATTGTCAACTCACAACGCTTCTGTGTGTTATGCCTCTCTTCATAAGATCTATCACAAAATCCATAACCCATATATAAAACAAATAATAAAGAATGATAAAAAGAGTAATTTGCGCAAGATAGGGGAGACTATGATGAATATCAAAATCCTTTTATTTCTAGTTCAAAGCATAGTATGACTATCTGAGAAAAGCCATGTAAGCAGTATCCAGCCAACAATAGGCTTACCAGATTTGCCCGGTTCTTAACCGGGACACCCCCCCCCCCAATTTAAATAAATAAATAAATAAGATAAATTTTAAAACCCTTTTTTGGGGGGTGAAGTGCCCTTTTGCCGGGCCTTGCATGGCTGGAATTTTCATTTATTTATAGTTATTAAATTAATTAATTAAATAATTAAAATGACTTGCCTGTGCCATTGCCGCTGCCCATTGTGCTGCCATTATTGCCACTGCCTGTCATCGTCCGTCGTTGCCATTGCTTCCTGTCATCGCCATTGCCGCTGCCCGTCGTGCCGCCATTATTGCCCATTGTGCCGCCACAATCGCTCTGCTGTCCATCGTGCTGCCTGCTGCCCACTGCCTGCCGTCGCCTTGTGCCGCCACCGCAGAAGGCTTATTCCGGAGCCTGGCTGGCCATGTCCAGGCTGGACAGGACTCCCAGGTCCCCCGACACTGCTGCTGCCGCCAATTTTAAACTTCCTGACCAGCCACATCCAGTCCAGGATGTCATGCTGCCTGCTGCCCACTGCCTGCCGTCGCCTTGTGCCGCCACCGCAGAAGGCTTATTCCGGAGCCTGGCCAGCCACATCCAGGCTGGCCAGGACTCCCGGGTTCCCTGACGCTGCTGCTGCCGCCACCAATTTTAAACTGCAAAAACTTACCTTTTTTCCTTCTTGGATGTTGTGAAATCTCGCGAGATCCAAGATGACAGCACCCCCCAAAAAGGTAAGTTTCTTCCGTTTAAAAACAGCGGCGGTGGCGGCTTCCAACGGCCTAGAACGGTTTTGGGACAGTTCCAGGACTCTGGGTTCCGAGACCGTCCCGGAAATTCCGGGATGGATGGGAAGCCTACCCAACAAAAGGTAAATGCAAAGGGCATTCTGTGTGAAAAGCATGTGCTCTAACTCTGAGTTATGGCCTGTCCACAAGAAGAAAATCCTGACATTGACTGTAGAAACAAACATTGACCCCTGTGAGCTTGAATGCTTCTACCTGGTAGCTCAAACTGCTTAGTGTCCAGCATTAGAGCCCACAGGCAGAGGCGTTGTTATGGTGGGGGCAGTTGGGCCGGTGGGCCCCAAGCGGCGGGTCGCGGGGGTGTACCTGCTGGCAGATCTGTTACTCCCTTTGCCGCTGGCCTGTCTTTGTGCAGCCGTTGTCGGCTGCAGGTTTGGCCTTCCTGCCCTCCCAGGTGCTGTTTGGCTCCATGAAGATGACGCACGAAGATGACATCACACCCCCCACGGCCGGGGCGTGTGGCATCCCGTGGGGGGCATATGGCATCCTGCGGGGGGTCGTAGCGGCGGCCTCCCCCCACGGGGTTGTGGGGCCACTACTGCCCACAGGGACAATACCTCCCCAAGTTCTGTTTTTGCTTGAGCAGATAATTACTGTACTCAGGAGGTGGGGCTACTATGGACCATATTGATACAAGGGAGGGGCTTTCCAGCATGCTCCCAGCACAGTTCATACAATAATATATGAAGATGACTTAGGTCTTTCCTCAAACTTCATAGGTAGCCATATTGTGTAGCCATATTCTCCAAAATTCTAGAGAAGACATTTTACCCCTTGGATTATTGACTTGGCGTATGGTTTGTGGAATTAGAAAAAAAAATTCCGTCTCCAACTTGACTAGATACTATCTCCTGAAATCCTCATTTAAAAGGGAATCACTTTTTAAAAAACTTTTTAATACACACGGAACCACAGCCAATTACTCCTGCAGTTCAAAGAAAATTGCAGCATCTCCTCAAGCACAGTGGAAAGTAAACTCCGGCAGCTACGGCTTTCATAGAAGCATCTTTCCCATGACTAATTATTCAAGCAAAGCTATTAATTATTCACCATAGTTTACATATGAAACCTGACGTTAAGATTTCAAAACACTTCGAGTGAAATAAGGTTTCACAAGGTGATATGATCTTTGTACAGCCACTCATCTCTAACCAAGTATGTATACATTTCAATAATTTGCACACAAATTATTGTAGTTCACCAGGTACATTTTTATTGCATATGTTTGCATTTTTTTTAATTAAATGTACTTTGCTCACTCCCAAATCCAGAATATTAAAAATGTAGTTGGTTGTTACATGCATATTATGTATGATATTGTAACCATGATGGCCTTTGGGTGGTTTTTCCTTTTTAATTAAAAAAGTCAAACATAGGTATAGCCTTATTCATCCAGAGAAAAGAAAATAAGAACAGAAAAATAACATGATGACAGACACCAAAGCAGATAAACAACCACTAAGGCAAAAACCCAGAAACAGCAGCAACAACAACAACAATAATACCGTATTTCTTCCATTCTAAGGCGCCATCGAGTCTAAGGCGCACCTTTAGTTTTGCTACCACCAGCAAGGAAAAAAATCCTGGGGAAAAATTATGTTCAAATTGCACCCCCAAAACACCACCACCTTACTTATTACCAGGGGTTTTGGTGGCTTCGGGGGGGGGCCTGCGCGACCCTCTGCAGGCCTCCCCGATCTTCAGTTCGGCAAAAAACAGCGGTTTTCGGCCATTTCCAGTTTTCGTGAAATGGTGGCGTTTTGGGGTGCAAATTGCACACCTTCGATTCTAAGACGCACCCCCTTTTTTAATTGCTAAATTTGGAAAAAACGTGCATCTTAGAATCAAAGAAATACGGTAATAATAAATTCCAAAGACATTACATTCCTGCTAATATTCCAGTATTGAACGAATGATTTTTTGATGTTGTTGAAATAAGCTGTGGCAGATTTTGTTTTCCTTTAGAGAGAATCTCAGATCCATTTTTAAACCGCTCTTGCTCCAACCCATCAACCTGTTCCAGGCATGTGATTGCCAAAGCCATCCTTTTGTAAACCCTTGGGAGGGGAGCTATAGCTTGACTGTCCAGTTATGCAGGCATGCTGGATTTCCAAACTTCCCAGGATTTGTGAGTCAGTGTTCTGGAGACAATACAAGGAATGCAATCACAGTCTGGGTGTACTCAATGCAGTGATTAAAAGTTGGCATGACGAAAGGACTGGAGAAACAGAAATTGCTTTTAAAAGCAGGATAAATAAAACTGCTGCCCAGGTCAGTAGGACAGCAAATTGTGTCTGCCTATAAAAAGTCAAGAAAGCACTGATCTGGCCAGGTGCCATTGAATTAGTAAGCTATGGTAGCTATAGAGCTCTTAAATAGGATTAGACATAGTGGCCATGAATATAAAATCAGGCCCTTCCTTTATTTATGGCTGGCTGAACAGCTGTGAATAAGTTCGTCACAGATATATCCAGGAATAAGCAGGAGTGGGATGTTGTCACAAGTTGGTTTTACTCTGCTTTAGCAATCTTCTCTTCAGGGCAGCCAAAGGATGCCAAAAACAGGTTTCTGAAGATAAGAGGCAAATTAGCCACCCCTGGGATTCGCTTGACCTTATGTCAATATTTTCTTCTTTTTGTCTTGTGCTAGTCCCACTCAGATACGATGCAGCCATGTCTGGGAGTGCACCAGCAAGTTCGTTCCTGCCATGCTTTGTAACTCCGCCCCCACTTTCCTCAGGGATAGTATTTTTCTGAAGAGGCAAACACTCTCCCTAGGAAGAGCATCCCCATGAGCAGTGGCATACTGGGGGGAGGGGGATGCAGCGCAAAATGACACTCCCGTGACATCACAAACCGGAAGTGAATTACCCCACCCCCCAGGAACGGTGCCAGTCGTGTGAAAAGATACCTGGGGGTGGGCAGGGAGCACCTTTCATGCCGCCGCCCACCTGCAAGAACACTTCAGCGTCGCTTTGGAACCCTCCAGGAAGAGCCTACAAAGTGGCGCAAAAACCTTGCCGCCATCACCAATGTGACAACTTTGACACAGCCCCCACTTGCTGCCTGGGGGTCCACCGCCTGATGCTTCTGCCTATGATCTGAAAGCTTTATGTCAGGAAGCAGGGCTTGCTGGTGCCCTTCCAGATGTGCTGTATACATGAATGCTGTCCATTACATTACAAGTCTGAACAGGGCTTCTTTCTCATCGTATAATATATACTACTACCTGTATATTGTATACCGTATATATATACTAATAGTGAACTTAGATGGCTGATTGACGATGAATTTGGAAGTGAAATGGGGCCACCCAATATAAGGTACTGGTTTCTACATAGTCTGGCAAATCCCTAGGCAGGGGTAGGTAGGTGTGTGTGTGTGTGTGTGTGTGTGTGTGTGTGTGTGTGTGTGTGTGTGTGTGTGTGTGTGTGTGTGAATTAAATATATTAGAAGGAAAATAATATTTTTTCAACTCCAGAAAGTATCTCTGTGAGCTTATCTTCCAGGACCTTATGGACTATTGAGAGCATCCAGATAAAGAAAATGCCATGACTAATCAAATAGTCTGGAGAGCAGGAAATCCTGCTCCTCCTTTTGTTTTTTGAGGGGATAAACAGGCCACAGTCACTCAATTATAGCTATTCTATAACTCTGGACTTCTCCATTGTTATCGATGGGTAGGTCTCTCTTTTGCCCAGGAGGAGAAAATAAGAGGGTCTAAAGAACCCGACGTTGGCTAGGCAGTGCAAGAAAGCAGTTAGGACAGGTAATATTGGGGTGCCAGTTGAAAGAAAATACATGGGAAAGCAAAAGGGAGGGAGAGAGAGAGAGAGAGAGAGAGAGAGAGAGAGAGAGAGAGAGAGAGAGAGAGAGAGAGAGAGATGAAATTGCCATCTTTAAGCCCCTAGCAGCGTATAATAAGTACCTTGGAAAGGGGGATCACGCGTATGGGTGTGTGTAGATGTGCTCTATCAGTTCAACAAAAAGGTTACCTTTCCCCTTTCCAACTCTCCAGACACACACACACACACACACACACACACACACACACACACACACACACACACACGACCCTCTAGCACTTGACCTCTAGCACTGTATAGCAGGGCAAGTCTTCAAGGGAGTGAAAAAGGGGGAAAAGTATCCTTTTCCCTTCCCCCTTCCTAAAGTCCCCCTCCCCTCCTGTTGAGGTCTAAAGAGCACTGCAAGGCTCTGCTCCAGGCTGTCTGGAGTCTGAACAGATTAAGCCTTCCTCTTCAGGCCTGAGCATATACTGTCACATTTTGCTGTGTATTCCACTGGTATATACCAGTTTGTAACATTCTGTTTCATTCTCCCAACATTCCATCACACTGGAACATGGCCAAGAAACAGAACCAGGATGGGGCTATTTTGAGTATGCATTCTACTGTTCTATTTTGAGTAGACATTATTTGTGCCCGAAGTAGAGATTATTTCTTAATTAGTGGAAACCAGGAAAGGCTATTTAGCCTTTTTAAATGAAACTGCCAACAACCCCTCAATGAAGAGATTGTTTCCTCCTATTTCCCCCTTTTGTTAAACCTTTAAGGACATCAGGCCATAAGAATTTCTTTCGGTCGATTTGACCAAGATCCATCTTGTCCAGCAATCTGTTTCCTGCAGCAACTGGCTATACTTCTCTGGAAGTTCACAGTCAGGGGATAAAGGTGATGTTTATTCTCACAGTTTCTGATATTCAGAAAATACTTCTTCTGTATCTGGGGTTCTGTTTATTAATCTTACCTAAGAGCCATTAATAGACAAACCTTCCAATAATCTCCCCCAAAGTCATTGAAAATCAGTCCAGTGAATTAATTTGCCTCACCGTTAAGGATCTCTGGATTGGAGGCATTGCATGGCATATGTACATCTTACACAGTATTGGGGCCATAATTTAGTTGTAAGTTTCACGAAAGAGAGAAAACACCATACACATGCTGCTCCGATAGTTTCAACTCGCTGTAAACAAATGAGCTGATGGAGTCATTTCTTTTAGGAGCAAGTTAAAGTTTCCCTTACACATACACATGCACACTCATATCCTCTTGGTTGTAATTTCAGCAGCCCTACATTCTCAACATCAAACAGAGGTTAAGTACTATGTTATTTAAACAAGATGGAGGTATTTGATAATGACCGAATAAGGAAAGTGGAGTCGGAGGAATGTAGGAATGGAATGGAACTTCTATCAGCAGGGCACAGGAGAGAACCTAAACGCAACAGCCCATAAATCTACTTGAATCAAAATATTGCTGTCACAACACAGTAATTCATTTCTCTACATTTTTATGTTTCCCACTTTGGAGGATAACTATGTCTATAGATATTCTTTCACCTTTTTTAATTGTGCTATTTGAGAGAGTATCCAAGACCAGTTAGATTTAATTATGCCCATTAAGTTATGTTATATGTCAGCCACAGCCAGCATTTCACATATGTGTCAGTGGTAAGGAACTTGTTAGTAGAATGCAGGAGATTTTCTGGTTGACCATCAAACTAGTGGCACAATGTTTCATTTTCTCAATATTTTATCACATGTCAGTGACATTATTTCACCACAAAGTGGTTTTCCTGCATTCATCTCTGGTATTTATAATCGAAAGAAGATTGTTCAAGGAAAGGACAAAGAGTCAAAATATTAAAATGTGCCCTTCTTTTCATGTCATTTTAGTAGATTTATGGCACAATCCTACTAACCTCTTGCACCGGCACAGTGCGTGCTGTGCCAATGCTGGCCATTGCAAAAGCGCCATAAAGCACTTTGTGCCACTTGCCCGTGCTGGCACTTGCGCATGCTGGCAGAAGGAGCAGGGCGCATCAGAGATGTGAGTTTTGCGCTGAGTAGTGCAAGGGCGGAACGGGGCAGGGGAAGGATGGGGAAGGCATGAAGGCAGTGCAAGGGATGGGCGGCAACGAGGTGAGCAGATCGGGTCTGGGAGGGGCGGGATTGGTGGCACTACTGTGTGCCACATCCTATCCCCCTCCTGGGCCTGATCCTCTGACATGGGGCAACACAAGCTTGTACCAGTTCTCAAGCTTGCACAGGTCTGAGTTGCCCAATAGCAGCTGCTGGGGCTTAACCCAGGGAAAGGGACAAATGTCCCCTTACCCTGTGTAGACTTCCAGCAGCTGTTATTCACGCACAGGATGAAGCATAACCTGCTATATCTCTGCGTGGGAAGTTAGGTAGGATTGGGCTGTTTGGCTCAAAGTAGATGTTACTTTAACATTGGGGATTAATGTGCTTGAATTTTTATTCCTCAAATAGCAGCCGAATTGGGCTACCTGTGGATTGGGGCCATGGTGTCAGGGGAGGTTTAACCCTCTGCCCTGTTATAGTATCAGTCTATCAGGACTCCCTACTGCTGCTATTTGCCCTGGAAAAGGTACCTATTGTTCACAGGCATGCAGACAGAAGAGAAATGGTCAACACTTTATATTTGGAGTTTCAAAAAGCTTTTGATGAAGTTGTCACCAAAGGCTCTTAAGTAAAGTTAGAAGTCATGAGATGAGAGGACTGGTCCTTTTAAGAACTTGTAACTGGTTAAAGTACATGAAACAGTGAGCGGGAATACATTGACAATTTTCACATTGCAGAGAAGTAAGAATTGCAATTCCCCCAAGTACCTGTACTGGGACCAGTGCCTTCTATGTTCCTATGTTCAGTGAAAGTCAATCATTTTGATGATACAATAGGAACAACATCCAACTCTGATCCAGTATGAGTAAGTCCATAGCAGAAATATGAATAGGGGTGCCTATCTGCGGTGGGGTGGGGGAAGCCAGTTTGTTTCATTTTCCTATTTCCTAATTTCAGCAATTCCAGACTCTCAAAATGACATGGGTGTGGTCCTAGTAGAGTGTGTTGCTCATTACCAGTGATACCGTAGCCATGAACCCACTGAGGGCCATAGCACATGCTTAACCACATTCCATGCGCACACACACACACACACACACACACACACACACACACACACACACACACACACTCCAAATAGCCACAGAAGCTTAAGTGGGGCAGATAGAGGTGGGGACTCTTTTTCATTAGAGTGTTTCCATTAGAGAAGAGGTTCTCAACCTTTGGAGGCCCGGGTACCCCCTATCACAGTCCAATTTTCTGAAGTACCCCCTGCTAATTAACTGCTAATTAATTGGATCAATCAATTAATTAGGTAATTAATCGTTAAATAAAAAATACTAAACAATTTTAAATGTGAAAAAATGTCTTAATTAACTCTGTGTGTGTGTGTGTGAGAGAGAGAGAGAGAGAGAGACAGACAGACAGACAGACAGACAGACAGACAGACAGACATGCAAGGATCTCTTTTTTTCTCCAAGTCACACTTCCCAAAATAAGCTCCCTCCCCACCCCACCAAAGTACATTTTTCAAAGTACAAAAATAAGCCCAAAACCAAAATCAGAGAGATAGAAGGGCTCAGAAAATAATTAAAATTTAAAATCCATGTTAATTAACACTTAATTAGCTGCTGATGGGGCAGATAAGGGGCAGGGCTTGGAGTACCCCCCAGCAAGTGGTCCGCGTACTCTTAGGGGTACCCATACCACAGATAACCCCTGCATTTTCTGCATCAAATGACCTAGCATTTGACCTAGGGATTGATGGGTGTTTGGATCCTCACAACAACTGAATAACAATCATTCATTTATAATATGAAGAAACAATACATCAGGAAAGGCCCTTTGGAAAAACTTAAAGTATTTGCTCCCTTCCCCAGTAAATGACTGTATGTGAACAATTTGTTCTATCACTGAATATATGGTGGGTAGAGAAATAATAGCGGCGATATTTCCAAATATATCTGACAGCCATATTATATGTTTGTCTTGCAATGTCAGGGCATACAGGTAAGCTAGATGAATGGACATACGATACTAAGAATTGGTTCCTGCAAGGAAAATGGCATATTTTTTCCCCAAATACAACCTAGTCTCCCCCCTCTATTAACCTGATTCTAAACATATATGCTTAAAAATAAGTTCTACTGATTTCAACAGAGCATCTTTCCAAATAAACCTGGTTCAATAATGCATACACATAAATTGGGTTGCAATCCTTTACATGCTTACCCGGGAGTAGGTCCCATTGAACTGAGTAGGACTTACTTCTGAGTAGACATGTCGAAGATTGTGCTGTTGATTACTATACACTTGCATCGGTTTCCACTTGCGTGTTCATCGTATTTGCTTTGCATTTCTTCCAGTGCATTATTATTATTATTATTATTATTATTATTATTATTATTATTAACAGTATTTATATGCCGCTTTTCAACAAAAAGTTAACAAAGCGGTTTAGAGACAAAATCAAATGATTAAATGGCTGCCTGTCCCAAAAGGGCTCACAATCTAAAACAGATGAAGAACACCACCAGCAAACAGCCACCAGAAAAGACACTGTGCTGGGGTGAAAGGGGGGCAGTTACTACTCTCCCCCTGCTAAATATAAGAGGAGCACCAATTGAAAAAGTGCCTTTTGCCCAGTTAGCAGGGGTATTTGGGTTGCAATCCTTTACATGCTTATCCAGGAGTAGGTCCCATTGAACTGAGTAGGACTTACTTCTGAGTAGATTATGCTACATGAACGGATGCTGTTTCTTTCCATGGGAACATTTACTTCTATATCTACAGGATTCAGATGTGACCAATGAGCTGTCATGAAATGTGTGAACTTTTCAAGAGCCCTGATGACTTTGTGCAGCATATTTTATAACTTAGCAAAAGGACATCAAGGCTCCTTTCACTACTGATATAGTACTGATTTCGCCAATAACTGCTAGTAATATAGTTTGTTTTTTAAATATAAAGGACCTGGACATTTGTCAAATAAGAGCCACCATTCATAGCTCACATAGTATCTCTTCTCTCAGCCATTCTTGCTTCACCACCGTCCAGTGCAATCCTAGGAATCGTCCATTTAACTCCCTTGAATGTAGTGGTGTCTCTTCCATGTTCACAGGGGAAATTAACAAATAATTCATTGGAGAACTTATTTTAAATTCTTTTTTAAAAAAGATTTATATCCTTATTTCCTTTTGGATTGAAGGTGGCTCACAATTAAAATTAAAAGTATATTATTGCCAAAACACAAAATTAAGAAAAGAGAAACAGCAGCAGAATAATCAAGCCAAACACAGTGAGAAGGGTGGGTGGGGGAGAGAGAGAGAGAGAGAGAGAGAGAGAGAGAGAGAGAGAGAGAGAGAGAGAGAGAGAGAGATATTTGTGCAACAAGGAATCAAAGTTAGGATAGGAACAGAGGAAGTTGCTTTATACCAAGTCAGACCATTGGTCCATCTAGCTCAGAATTGTTTACATAGACTGGCAGCAGATCTCTATGGTTTCAGATATGGGCACTGACGTCACTGCAGGGGGGCGGAGCCAGAGGCGGAACTACGGTGGAGCGCGTGGAGCAGGCACTCCAGGCGCTCCATCGTGGGCGGGCGGGGATCTTACCTTGCCGAGGAGCATTGCGCCCTTCCGCCCACCCTGAGTCCGTTTGGCTCTGAAATGAGAGCGGGGGGGGCGCGTCTACGTGACGCGAGGGCGCGTCGCGACGCTGGCCCCGCCCCCTCGCTCCAGGGCCCCCTCCCGGCACGTTGCGCCTCTGGGTGGAGCTCTAAGTTCCACCACGGCTCCGCCCCTCTGTTACACCGGAGCACGAAGCAGCCCCGCCTTCGGAACCATTCAAGGCGGTGAAAGCAGCGCTTTCAAGGCTCCTCAGAGACTTTCAAGACTTTCAAGGCTCTCTAAGTTATAAACGTAGAGCTCCGCCCTCCTGCAGCGACACCAGTGGATATGGGTCTTTCCCAGTCCCAAGTGGAAAAAATCAGGTCTTCTGAATACAAACCATGTACTCTACCACTGAGCTGTCACCTCCCAAAGGTTCTGCTCCCTTCCAAACGAGTCATTTTTCCTGCAGGTAACATCACCCAGTCACCAGGCCTTTCTGGCCACCATGTAAGTTTAGAGTCATGGACCAACTGGTCTGACCAGTGTTCAACAAGTTACCATTTTGTAAGTGTACAGGTGTCCCCATCCACTTAACAACGGGGATTGGGGAATGCATCCCTGTCGTTAAGTGGGGGACACCTGTACGTTTGATTAACAAGTCTAGTCCATCTCCATTAGTTTTTTGACTATTGTAGGAAAAATATAGGCCAGTGGGTGGTGTGGTGTGGGATCTTATACAGACCCGAGAAAGGAAAACCTACTGCTCTTTCCCTCTTTGGATCTAAGAAACACAGCACACGATTCTGAGCCAGTCAAAGTTAGGTACTTTAATGTTTTTAGTAAGAACTGCCAAATGCATAGAGCAAAATAAACACAATGCAGGCAAAAGGTTGCAGTCATAAAACAAAGGTACGCTAAATGCTTTCCTAACAAAACATCTCTCCAATTGGTTAGCTAAATGATCTCTTCATACCAGCAGAGGAACAAAGCCTGAACCAGATCCACAGCAGTGTGCAGGTGGTCAACAGATGAAGCAAGGAGGGCTGCTCACTCGTATATTGAAGCTTGATACCTCAGTTATTTACAGCTAACTCTTCTCCATTCCTTTGCAGTGTTTTTGCAATTCCCATTCCTCTTATGGCACTCCGGAGGTCCTCTCCTCTCCTTTCCCCAATGTTAGCTGGGCCCTGGTTGCCCAATTCCTCTCTTTATTCACTGTAGTTTCCTGCATCCGCTTCTCAGGATACCATGAGTTTTATTCTAGTTGTTACCAAGGCCTGCTCTGGTCGAGGGTACTGAACTACATTCTGAGCAGTTCCTTCCATCCATTCTTACTTCTCAATAATCACAGAAATGTGTCCTTTGCTGTGCAAATCTGTGACTGTATGCATTTCAAGCTCTGCTGTGATAATATTTTGAGTGACCAACTTCCTGTCCCAAGTAGGACAGCCCTCCCTTTGTGTACCAACTTGATATAAAATGCACTACATGGCAGAAAACTAACACATGGGCAGCCCAATCCTGCGCAAGTATGCGTGTCCGGCCTAAAGTGTCAGCCGCTGCATCCTAAGCCCATTGTGGCCTGCACCAGTGCATGTGTTCCCTTCCCCCGGTGTAAGCAGCGCAGGCCGCAATGGGCCTCTTCAGATGCGCATCAGCTCTGAAACTGGTGCACAACTAGGGAGGCCATGTAAGGCCGGCCTGGGCTGCGATGGGGCATAGGATATCGGCGCAATTCAGCGCCGATATCCCCGCCCCATCCCAGGCTGGCCAATAGGCCCCTCCCCCTGCTCTTGTGTCGGTGGCTGGTGCAGGTCCAGGATGCTGGTGGAGTAAGCAATGCTGGATTCCGCACTGGCACCGCTTACTCTAGAGGAGCCGCAAGCATGCTTTCCGGCATGTTTGCGACTCCTTAGGCTGGCGGAGTGCGCGCTCCACCGGCCTACAGTATGGTTAGGCAGGATTGCGCCCTAACACTGCAATCCTATACATGCTTACACTGGGAGTAAGTCCAATTGAACTCAATGGGGATTACTTCTGAGTAGACATGTATAAGATTGTGCTGTCAGTATGGCATTCCAAAGTTGTGTTTTCAATATCTATTTTTTTAAAATAAAACCTATGGAATCAAAGAGAGAAGGGGAAATGGGAAAGGGGGGAGTGCCAGGATAGAAGATGTGGGAGGACTGGTAAGACCATATGTTCCCTTGCTGTTCTGAATTTTACATACAGAATTTCCAGCGTTCCAGATGGAAGAAAGTGGTGTGTGTGTGTGTGTGTGTGTGTGTGTGTGTGTGTGTGTGTGTGTGTGTGTGTGTGTGTGTTGTTGTTGTTGTTGTTGTTGTTTGCAAAGCACACATGGGTTCCTCCAACAATGCTCAGCAATTATAAGTAGTCTGTGTAAAAACCCATCTGACTTATCAAATCTGTTAAGTACGAGCATTGTAAAATTCTGGGAAACTATAGCGCATTGCTAACAAAAACATTTGCACATCAACTTATCGATAGCATTTTTCTTACAATGACAAGATTGGAGCTGTAAAATCAGCATACACTAATTCAACAGAGTGGTAGGGAAAGATTTCTTGCCTTCCCGGCAGTTTCTACCATTAAATAAAAGACTTCCAGATAACAGCCGATCCCTTCATGTTGTTTGCATGAATGTGCACATCTGATAGACTTCGATCAAGATGGCAAGTTTTCCTTCACTATAAATCCTGGTGCCAGCAGGCTGATGGAAGCATTTTGATAGATAATGTAAACTGAAGCTTTTCGATAGATAAACTCATCAGTCAAAATCCGCTGACACTTAATGCCATAAGAAGTTTTAAAGGGCCACATTCAGTGTGAATATCAGAATTTCTTTCGAGGAAGCTTCAGAAAACACTAGGAGAGATACCTTTTATCAGGAGTTGGAGGAGGACACGTGAAGGTTAAATTTAGTCAAAGACCAAACAAAAGCTACATTCACAGTGCTATCATTAATACTCAGTTCCTCTTCCCAGAGAAGGCTGGCAGCCATCCAGTTTATAAAAATTACAATCAAAGGCGGATCTTCCCTCTGTACACAGAATGAGTCAAGGATGGATCGTTTACTCAAATAGCCTTGCTCGCTGAGGTATAAAAAACATAAAGGCCAAGAATACATTTGGGAAGAAATTGTTATTTTACGAATATTGCTACAGTCAGGCCAATTTTGCCAGGGGACCATTACCTTCACCTCGGATCTCTAAACTATGCAGGGTGATGCCTGCTGATTAATGGAGCAGTTCCAGTTAATTAAATGGCCCTTTCATTGAAGCAAAAAGCCCTTTAATATTGGCTTTCCTGGTGAGCCTTGTGTATGGGGTCCCTTGCAAGAGTAAAGTATACATGTTTCTCTTGTCTCGAGACCAAGGACAAGGATCTGAGCCAACCAAAGAGTTAAGCAAGTACTTAATTTTCTCACTGAATCAGACTGGAGCTGATCTGGTTGACTGCATCATGTCCATAGTTTGAAACTGGCAGAGCTTTGGTAAAACCTCTGTACATACAAATAGGACCTAAGGGCACACAAGAGCTTTAGAGTTGTACCAGGTGTGCTCAGAGCATCAAGTCATAGCATAAGCACTATATGCAGTGTTTCTAAGCAGACACAATGAAAGCCCTAATCCTGGATTACGCTATCATAGCATGAAAGGAAAATACATATGGCCCATTTTTATCCAAATCATTGTATGCATAGGCAGAGAGAATACAGAGAGGTAATCTGAACCTGCTTGTATCCTCATGCTGCTTACAAGCATGTAGTCTTGAAGTGACTTGCCACAACAAAGTCCATTAGACTGCATTATATCAGGCAAGTAGCTTCCAGTAGTTTACATGCCATTACATGGCGACATGCCATTCAGCGTGGCTGGGCCACTGCTGCAAGCAGCAAGCAGCTGGTCCATCCATGATGAGCTACAGTAGTGACTTTGCAATGATCCCCGGAGCTGTTAAGTCAATGTGGGGGCTGGGCGGGAGGCGGGGGTAGGTGGACCAGGACAGGGAGGGGTAGGAATGGGGCAGAGACCAGGATGGGGTGAATAAAGGCCAGGAAGCAGTGGTATTGGTGGCAGCATTGCTGCCAATATCCTATACCTATCTTCCTTCCTAGCCTTGATCTGCCTTCCTGGGTCCACTCAGATTTGCAACAGCAAAATTGCTGGTGCAGGTCCAAGTAGACCTTGCGGGGCCAAGTAGACTGTCGTGAGGGCTTACCCCCAGTTAAGGGAACAACTCCCTCACCTGACGGAGACCTCCAGGACTGTGCCACCCCCCCCCCCCCAGGATGCAGGACCCTCTCTGGTGGTACGGTTTCATCTGCAGGAAGGCATTTAGGTAGGATTGGGATGTCCTAAACACTGATACAAGTGTTTATGCATATATGCTAAAGAGAGGCCATAGCTCAGTGTAGAGTGCATGCTTTGCCTGCAGAAGGACATGGGTTAAGCCCCAGGCCTCACCAGGTAACTCTAGGAAAGACCCCTGTCTGAAACCCCAGGTAACTGTTGCCAGTCTGTGTTGAGAATACTGTGCAAGATGGACCAAGTGATCTGACTCAATATAAGACAGCTTCCTATAACCTTAATAATGACAGAGAATAAACTCATGGGTGTATAACACTTCCCTAGTTATTCATCGGGTTCTTAAAACAATGGCTTTATAGATACTCTCTCATTTCTAATAGACCATGGTTATAATACCCAAATAGTTTTATATCTAAATGGCCTTATAGCTCTGAATACTAAGGCCCAAGCCACATGTCACATTGGATGCGCATTTTGGCTCTGTAACAGCAGGAAGGGGGATAATCAAGACTGGGACCACAGTGCACAGGAAGGTGATATTTGACCATTTCCCACCACATTGCCACCATAGAAACTTCCCTACTGGGACAAATAGATGTTTTGGGGTCAAAGTTTTCATCAGGAATGTATTGTGCCGTAGCCCTGGTGCAGATTACCCCCCCCCCCGCAACTTCTATTTACATAGGCTTACCAGATTTTGCATTGGTTCAACTGGGACAACACCTCCCCAACTAAATAATTAAATAATTAAATACATAAAATAAATGTCTGGGTTTTTTTCTTTTTGGGGTTCGCCACAGTTTCCAATTATATATTTATTTAAAGCAAGAATCAAATAAATAAATAATCAAATCAATAAAATAAAGTTTAAAATATTAAGAGGGCATGAAGTGCGGCCGCATTTTTATTATTTATTTATTTTTCCTATTAAAATAATAAATTTAATTGACTTACCTTCTTGATCCAGGCCGTGGTGCTGCTGCTCCCCTTTGTCTCCGCGTTGACCGGGCCGAGCAGCTGGGCAAGAGCTGGCCGAGCGGCTGGGCGATAAGCATGGAACGCGCTCTCCCGGCTCGTTTCCTCCAATGCCGCGCTCGCAAGGCCGCTCGGTCCGCTCTCGCACAAGAGCGAGAGTGGCTCGAGCAGCTGGGCAAGAGCGGGCCGAGCGAGAGTGCGGGGCCACGCTCGCCCAGCTAGCTGTTGCTGTTGCCGCCGCCATTTTAATTTTTAAACTTACTTTTTTCCAGGATCTGGCCTCTTGGATCTCGCGAAATCCAAGATGTCAGTGCCCAAATCTCATGAGGGCGTCATGCCCTCACGAGATTTGGGCGCCGACATCTTAGATCTTGCGAGATTTCGTGAGCCAAGATGCCGGATCCCGGAAAAAAGGTAAGTTTAACAAATTAAAATGGCGGCGGCGCGGAAGCTTACCATTCGCCCCGGATCCCTTCTGGGACAATTCTGTGAATCAAGGCCTGTTTCCGGGACTGTCCCGGAAATTCCGAGACGAATAGTAAGTCTATATTTACACATAAAAAATAAGATTGCATCCCCAAACTACATGTTTTACATGTTGTAACAAAGACATGCATTTTGGCCCTACACTGTGGAGAGCATGCAGGGTCTTGATAACATTAAGGTTTACGAACTAGAGAGCAAAATGCTAAGAAAACAAAGAAGATGAAAAAGAGATTAGGGAAAATTGATAATGGGCAGACTTGAAGAAAGAAAATCTATTGCATAAAATATCATTTGTGAAGGAAAAATAAATCTTTTTTGTAGTAGGTTGAGTTATCTTAACTCCTTACGGGGGGGTGGGGAGGGGATGGTAGCCATGTTAGTCCGCTGCAGCAAAAACAACAGTGTCTTTAGCACCCATTTAATTCAGTACCAGCTTCGGGGAACTACAGTCCACTTCATCAGATGCATGAAGTCTTCATCTAAAACCTGAGGCTGAAATAAATTGGTTAGTCTTTGAGGTACTCTTTGTTGCTTTTATTTTCACAAAAAAGACGCCTCTGCTGGCTCTTTAGAACCTAGCTGAAGATTCTAACGGGGCTTACGTTTGAATTAACGTGCAGAGAGTTTGCTCAGGAGAATGTCGAGTCCCAGTAGTGGTAAACAGCTTACAGAGAATGGTTTTGTTCGCTTCCTCCCAATCACCAGGTTCCCAAGACCACAGCGTTCCATGTGTGTCATCTGCCCCTAATTAAAAGCCCTCTACATTGGCTTTCACACCTACAATTACTTGTCTCAGGCAGTAATTTTAGAGGTTAAACAGCACTTCTGTGTACCCAAAAGGCAGGCAGAGATGTAAGGCAAACAGTCTTCACGCTGGAAAAATGCCTCTCTCAGTCAGCAGGGCCTGCCTCAGGGAAAACGGTGCCTCCTCGTATCTGCTTTGTTTGCAAGGCAGCATTTCCTAAACAAGGCTTTGATAATGACACGGTCATATTGAATCGGGGCTGTGTGACTGAATGGCTGTTGAACTTCTAAGTTATGATTCAGCACACCACTATGAGAACAGAGCACAAAACACACACACACACACATTAAACACCACCAGATGGTAGTTCAAAGCCCATCAGATACACAGATTCCCTTTTCTTCTCTGCAAAAGATTGGCAAGGCTTCATATCTAAAGGGAGGGGGGAGAGGGAGCCCATTAAGATAAATGGAGCTGATTTGGCTTTTGTCTTGCTAGGCTGTTCTAGGGAAGTCTTCTGAATGGGTCAAATTACAAACAGGCCTGGATCAAAGGATTACTATGGCAGTAGCAGGTCAAAGTGATTCAAGCTATGTCAACTGGATCAGCGTGAGACCCTAAACAGCAAGGCAACAACTCTTCAAAGATTTGACCAAACAAATTACAAGAAGCAATGTGTGTGTGTGGGGGGGGGGGTGGAGGTTGCTGCAGGTTAAAAAGAACACACAGAACCGTATATGTTAACAAACCAGTTTATGTGAGTCTACGTCAAATCTTTTATCTGAAGCTGGGTGGGAGAATGAAATTTGCAGGCATGGGCTCCAGATTCCATGGGGTGGGGGTGGGGAAGAAGATCTATACGCACACAGTGTTTTGCTGTAGAGGGTGAGGTCCTCAGCATCATTGAAGCTAGTGGTTTAGCTCTTCCCTCTCAAACAGGGCTGCCAACCTGACAGAATTGCAGATCCTCAGCCAACGTTCTACCAACTTGCATGGCTGACAGAGTTACAGAATCCCAAACCAGAAACATCACCAGCAGTGAACTTCTGTTCACTTACCCCGGGGAAAGCCTCTATCACCACCATGGGACTCCTCAGATTCCTCAGATTATGCCTATTTTGCAGGGATAAGTCAGAGGCGTGTAACAGCGGCAGAAAGAGAGACAGAAGGGGCTAGGATATCGGCGCTGGCGAGTGCTGCCGATCCCACCCCAATCCGCCTCCCTCCCTGCCCCACACCCCGCCTGTATCTTCACCTCTCCATCACGGGGTGGGGATGGAGTGGAATGGGGAAGGTCCCCACCCTACCTGGGAACTCCCCCGTTCCACCCCTTCCCACCCCATTCCTTCTCCACCGCCATTGGACTTACCTTTACTGGTCTGGTAGTGGGCCTCCTGTGCTGCTGCCAGTTGCGGCAGCATGTTCAAAATGGCCACAGCTGGTGTGCTGTGCGCGCTGTGTTCAGCTGCTTCTATAGTGAGCCATGCTGCTTCTTTCTTAATATCCACCGTCTATATTGTATGGTCCCAGTACAAATATAGCCACACACAGCAGTAGGCTGTACCTACTAGTTCATCTATCCGCATGAGGATTTTCCCTGCTGAACAGAGAATTTTTGACACAGGAGGAGGGACATGCCCTGTAGCAACTCTCAGAACTCACCCTGCATGGTAGCGACTGGTTTCTTGAATGTGGGATTTCCCTCCATAGAACACACTTTTCTATGAACATACTAGTCCATGTGCAAAATCCTGTTTCCAGGTGTGGATTGCCCTTGCTACAGTGGGTTGATATGACTTTCTTCCTTTATATTCACTAGATAAGAATGAGTGTTCTAATTTTGAGGTTGTACAATAGACTACTTGTGTCATTAAACATTGAAGGAGATATTGTTAACTATTCCATCCCAGCTTTAATTATTATCCTTATAATCCACCTCTCTTCAGTTTTTCTCCAAGGTTGTACGTTGCATGAAGAATGTACAAAAATGATGAAATGAATGTCTTTAGAAACACATCCTGAGACTTTCCATTAGTGTTGTTATATGAAAACACAACCTCTCTTGGCAAGTGCTCCAATTTCAATAGAAGGATTTGATTGCGAGGTAGGAGATCTGAATGTTTTAAAAGTCAAGGATCCAACCTTGTTCCTAGCAAAATGACTCGCATATTTGACTGTTAAAGATTAGGTAAGGAACACACAGTGAATGTAATTAATGTTCTTTAAAGTTCTTAAAAATACACAGAATTCTCTAAAAAATATCTTTCAACAAAGCAGATAATTAGAACAGTGGTTTTTGACACTATACTTTACACAATAGTCACTCAATGTACCTCTTCCATTCTGTAGCCCTTTGATCTCACCTTTAACAACTTGTTTCTCTTTCTCTGTCCCCATGTGACTCTCTCTTCACACACACGCACAACACACACACACACACACACACACACACACACACACACACACACACACACAAACAGAGGCGTAACCGCCTCCCTTGGCACCCGGAGCACGGGGGGGTAGGCGTCCCTATACGTAAAAAGGGCTGCCCTTTTCCCTCAGTAACAGTCTGAGCATGCGCAAAAAATTGCGCAGCGGGCCTGCCTTAGAAGGCCCCGGGCAGCCGGCTGGGGAAGACGTCCCCAGCCGGCTCTCCCCGATTGAAGGGGCCGGCCCGAGTCGGACTCGGACTCGAGTCTCCGAGTCGGACTCGGACTCGAGTCTCCGAGTCGGACTCGGACTCGGACTCGAGGCGGACTCGGACTCGACTCGAGTCCGAGTCCGACTCGCGGGTGGAGCGGCGGGGCGCCCTTCGGGCGATGGCGCCCGGAGCGGGTGCTCCGCTTGCTCCGCCGTAGATTCGCCTCTGCACACACACACACACATACACACACACCTGCATACTGAAGATCGTACTTCATGTATCTGATGAACAGGGCAATCCAGTGTATATTAATGCTGGCGGGAGCTCCCGCATAAGGCACTTTTGCAGCACCCGTGGAGTAAGCAGCGCCGGAGCTGAGGCCGGCGCGGCTCACTCCACCACTGGACCCAGACAATGCCGCAGATGCAGGCAAGTCCTGCAGCGTGGGAGCGTGGGGAGGGTGGGCTGGGGTGGCAAGGGAGGGAACGATTGGCAAGCCAGGCCAGCGAGGGGGCAGAGATATCGTCAGCACACTTTGTCGATATCCTAACACCCTTCACAGACCTGGCCGGCCTTACACGGCCTCCCCAAATGTGTGCCAGCAAAATAGCAGCTGCAGATCTGAGGAGGCCCATTGGACCTGCTGTGGGCTTACACCGGGGGAAAGGGATGAATGTCCTTTTCCCCCTGAGGTGTGACCTAGCCCTGCTGGCACAGCCGCATCCTGCATGGGATGCAGCGGCCGGCTGTTTAAGCCGGCCGGTGCATTCTACAAAGGATTGTGCAGGAAGTTGATTATAGTTCAGAAAAGACTTATGTTTAGACTTACCAGATTTTCCTGGGTCCAAACTGGGACCGCCCAACAATTAATTAAATATATAAATAAATAAATAAATTTTAGAAATTGGGGGGGCGGGCGTGAAGTGCTTTTTTGCTGCCCAAAGGGCGCCCAATTTTTTAATTATTATTTATTTTTAGTCAACCATTAATTAAATCGACCTGCCTGTCTCTGCTGCTGCCCTTTGCCGCCTTGCCCTTACTGCCATTGCCGCCTTGCCCTGGCCACCATTGCTTACCTTGCTTGCCCTCCATGCCGCCTTGCTTGCCCTCGGTGCCAACTTGCCCTCTGTGCTGCCTTGCTTGCTGCCTTGCTGGCCCTCCGTGCCACTGTTTGCTCTCTGTGCCCCCATGGCCCCACAGCCACCATGGCCCTGCAGCCGCAGCCGCTTTTAAAATGGTTAAACGTACCTTTTTTCTGGATGCTGCCATCTTGGATCTCGGGAAAAAGGTACAGTGAGATGCCGAACAGAAGGAGCACCTCTAACAGCTGCCTAGGCTAGGCTCCTTCCTGTGGTGCTTCCACAAATGGAAAGAGATAACCCTCCTGCCTTGGCTGTGGGCTTGTGCCCACAGGAATAAGGCAAACACACCACTTTCCCATGATCCTCTTGGAGAGGATGGGCAGCATTTTCTTTCTTTCTTTCTTTCTTTCTTTCTTTCTTTCTTTCTTTCTTTCTTTCTTTCTTTCTTTCTTTCTTTCGTGGAGTTGAACGGAATTTTGATAAGAACATCCAAGCCTCATATGCTGAACTGGAGTGTGGAAATTCTCACCTCAAAATCCAAACACTGAAGTGTGAGTGGGAACATTTGAGGTTTCAGTCTTGCTATTTTAGTTTCAAGCTCTGTGGGAATTCAGTGCATAATGTTGAGAGTGAAAGCCATGCTTCAAAGGACACGGTTCACTGATTCTGTGAAAACTCTTGGCAATTTGCACTCGTGTCCATTTTCTTTCCATTCTGTAGCAGCAGCAGCATCCCTTCCCTTGCATCTTTCCAGCAACAATCAAGTCATTCGATTCACTCATTATCAGAGGCTCCCCATTAAACTTGCTTAATTCCGACATGTAGGAAGCCTGCTTGGGATTCAGAGGACATGTCTGCTTTTCCGGTTTAATTTGAGCAGAAGCTTCAGGCTTGGGAAGTTTACAGTGTGGGGGCCAGTGGCCTACTTTGCTATGAATAAGCAGCTTTTAATAAGTGATGCATAATTTTTCTCTGCTGCAAACATCCCCCCCCCTTCTTTCTCTGGGGTCAGATGGAATGAAATGCCAGCACTTTTTAAAATGCTGAATGTATCAAAGCCCCCGATGATTTCGAACAGTCCAGCACATCACACAAACAGCAGTTATACTGGTGGGGGCGGCACTGGAGGTGGGGGAGGAAGCTCTCCTCCGCCTCGCTCTGCACTGTGTTTCTATTCATGGCTAAATCAGCAAACGTTACAAATGCCTTGACTGAGTAATGAATGGGTTCTGGGTTAGTTACTGTACTGACAGCAGGTTTTACATTCTATTGAGTCAGGCAAGGGAGAAGGTGAATAGGGTAGAATTACAGGAAAGGATTAATGAAGGGTTCCTTGCTGAACATACTGCTGCAATGTTCTCTAAGTCGCTATACCAAGCAGTCACAGATTTTCTCTCTCTCACTCTTTTTTTCCCTTTTGCCTTAAGGCCCTCCTCACTTTAATAGCTTCAAATAAGCTTCCTTAAACAAATTCGCATCAGACAATGTGCACGTGAGCACTTCATTGGTTTCAATAGAATTACTTTCCTAAATGCTCTTTTTTTTCGGAAGCAATTTTTGTACTTGAAAATGCATTACAAGGAACATTTACTGCAGCTACAGTACAATGATGTATAATATGACAAGCCACATTTTAATCAGCATGAACTGCAACCCATGAACGTACATTGCATATGGAGGTTCTCTGTTGCTGTTTCCTGTGATGCTTGCTTGTTCCTCCAGAGTCATCATTAAAATCCATTCGTTCGACCTTTCCACATTGTCTGCTTTTTATTAGTGGGCGTTTGCTAGTCAAGATTGCTGGCCCTGCATGAGAATCGGTAGCAGATGTCGGATGACGGCTTGATGGATGTGTGTTTACCGGTGTTACATTATTTCTGCCCTTCGTGTGTATGTGACCATGCCAAATAAGTTCATAAGATCATTTGGCTAGCACAGAAATCATACACATGCTTTGCTCTTGTCTGCACTTTGTCAGAAAAAGAGAATGAGTAACTAGATCCTTTACAATGGATTTAGCTGCTGCTACACACACACACACACACACACACAAAAAGAGCTTATGCTGTTTTATCTAAAGCCAGATCCAATGCCAGGAAGAACTGAGATGGCCAAATCCTACCTGGTTCATCACTCTGTGCTGGTTCAGATGAGCCAACAAACTATGGTTTGTTGGATCAGGAACAGGACCTAAATGAGCCTTATGTTCTTGTGTTTCTCTTTTTCTTTCTTCCTCATCTTGGGCACAAAGCAGTGATACAAGAATCCTCATTTGTTAAACTACAGCTGTACATGTCATCTGCACCTAGAAGCTGTGGTTTAACACTGGCTTCCAAACCAGGATGTGAAAGTAGGATTTGATCATGGTTTCATGTCAGAAGCGTCACTAGGACGCGCGTCACCCCGAGGCAGGGGGGCGTGCATCACCCTAGTGACGCTCCCGCGTCGCCCTCCGGACGCTCCGAGGCCAGCCCGGGAGCCGGCCTCGGAGCGTCCGACCCCGCCGGCGCTCCAGGGCCTTCTGAAAGAAGGCCCATGCAGCACGTTAATATGGGTATTTTTATAATTTTCGCGCATGCGCAGAGACCGTTTTGAGGGCTTCTTGCCCTCAAAACGGTCTGCGCATGCGCGAAAATTCTAAAAACTCCCATATTAATGTGCTGCATGGGCCTTCTTTCTGGCTGGCATATCATCGAGTAAGAGGGGTATGCTGTCTCTGGTGTCATGAGGTCTTGGGTCAACCCTGGAAATACGTATGCATTTCCAGAGACATACTGTATCTACTGAATGATTCCTTGTTCAAATGGGCAGTTTGATCAAAAAGTACAAGTAAATGGTGTAAATCTTGGTGTAATGGTAAATGGTAAAACCTGCAAATGGTAAAACCTTGGTGTAAATCTATTGATCTCAGTGGAACCATTGAGAAATGTCATCCAAAGCTATATTACAAATAAGACATTTGTTACAAACGTTTCCTTGTCGTTGAAGCAAAGGTGGGAGTCAGTTGTGCCGTAGAATGGGATTTTTTGTTGTTGTTGTAGGCTTCTAAAATACCGACTGTGCCAATCCAGTTTTGCTTAGCCTTAGCTCATTTACTCTGCATCTGAACTTGTAAATTAATCACTTCTGGCAACATCAATTTAGTTGTAATTAATCATACAGGGAGGAGCAAAGGAATTGCACTGATGTGAGTCATATTAACAATATCATTTGATGGCCCTCAGTGTAATATACTAGTAGCCCGATGTGCATGTACAAGGCTTCTGCTGGTGTTCTGGCACATGAGGCAGTGTGTATCATACAGAATACAATAGGATGAATAATAGATACCCAAAGTGCCTGAGCATATATATTACTCACCCTCTTGCATAATTGTTTATGTGCAAAAAATAGTACAGTATGTAGCTTTGGCTTGTTTCTTGTTCCTAAAATTCTCCTGTGCATGGAGAGATAAGGATATGATGTGCGTCATCCACTGGGAATGTCTCCCACACAAGCTCCATTAAATAAACAGAAGCTATCCAAGAGGAGAAATACTCTTTTGTATTCCCATTCATTTAAAAGAGAATGTCACAGTACACTTTGCCCATTTGTGATTCCAGGAAAAAAAGGGGGGGAGGCACAGAAAGTGCAAAGTGTATTGTGGGACAAGCATGTGAAAAGTGGCTTCCCAAGTAACTGCAGGGGGCCAGCAATGGGCAGTTGCCCCCCGACACTCTTCTGGTGCCCCCTGTGATTTTGTCACTTCTCTACACCAGCTTATTAAAAAAAGACCATGTCTATAAGTGGTTTAAAATTAAATTCAAGATAAATCCATAGTTGAATAATTGTTCAGATGCATAAAGCATGCATGCTCCTTCATTTGGATGCATGCCAGCTCTGGAACTGGCGTGCGTCTGGGAAGGCCATGTAAGGCTGGCCCAGGCTGGGGCATTGGATATCGATGAAACTCAGCGCTGATATCCCTCCTAGCCCAGGCCAGCCAATGGCCACCTCCTTTGCTGCCCCTGCCTGCCCTCCCCCATCCCTGCACTGACCAGCGTGGGACTCACCTGTGGTGGCCAGTGCATGTCCTGTTAGGCCACGGAGCAGTATCGTCACTAGGACGCGCGTCACCCTGGAGTGGGGGCGCGTGCATCACCCCTGCCCTAGGGTGACACTTACCCCCGCTGCTGCTGCCGGCTCCAAGTGCGTCCTTCCCAGCCAGTGGTCCGGGGCTTTCTGACGAGGCCCAATGCGTCAATACGTGCACTTTTTCGCGCATGCGCAGAATGTTTATGAGGGCAAGGGCTGCCCGTTTGCCCTCAGAAATTGTCTGCGCATGCGCGAAAAGCTAAAAGTGCACCTATTGACGCATTGGGCCTCGTCAGAAGGCCCTGGACCGCCGGCCGGGGTGGACCTTCCGAGGCGTTCTCCTGGCCTCGGAGCCTCCGCGCGGAACGGGGGCGACGCGCGCGGGTGCGCACCCCCCGGCGGCCCGCCCGGCCTGCCACGCTCCAGTGCCGCAGCTGCCGCAGAGTAAGAGTTGCCGGCCTCCGCATCAGTGTTGCTTACTCCTGAGGAGTTGCAAATGTGCTTTTCATTTGCGACTCCTTAGGCCAGTGGAGCGCTTGCTCTGCTGGCCTATAGTTAGGCAGGATTGCACCATTAGTCTAACCTACCTCACAGGTGTAGAATGTGGTAAAAGTGCCACTCTGACCACCTTGGAGAAAGAGTGGTATATAAAATGTGAATAAATAATTGTAATAGAAACAGATGGAAAGAGAGTAACTTCCACTGAGTAGTTTGAGAAGACTTTTAGTAAAAACAACTGGCCGTAAAGTATATTCTTCCATGACAACAGTGTGCAGTTTCAAATGAATTTCTTTTAGTTGGGTTTTAAGGCATGGGTAGGCAAATGTTTTGGTCTAAGGGACGCATTGGAGTAAAGAAATTGCAGACAGGGCCATAATCCATACTTGTTGTTATAATAATTGCCTTTGTAATTTTGATTCCAGCTCTGTAAAAAAAAAAAAAAAAATTGGCAAATCTGCGTTCTTTTTTTTTTTAACAAACAAGATGCATGCCCCTTTTTGTTTTGTATTTTCAGTACAAAATACAATTTTCATTTTTGAATGGGAGGAATTCCAGAAAGAAAAGTAGGACGTTTTCCTTTCTTGCTCAGTCCATTGCTTATGGCAAGTTCTTTTTGATCTGTGCTACTCCCAGATAGGACCTGTGCTTTCTCACACTCAGTCCCGGCCTCGTTGGTTGGACAGCATGTGTCTCTTTTCTTCTTCTGTGTGCACACACACTGATGCTGATGCCGCATCTGTGATTGAAGTTGCTCTGTCACACCAGGGCAAGCAGCACCAGCACATAATAAGAACATAAGAAGAGCCCTGCTGGATCAGGCCAAAGGCCCATCTAGTCCAGCTTCCTGTATCACACAGTGGCCCCACCAGATGCCTCAGGGAGCACACAGCCAACAAGATAACCTATAAATAGGATCGAAGACTCTTATAACCGGTTACGATATACACAGAACGAATCATCTCCGGGATTCAGGTTATAAGATGGCTTTATAAAATGTAAAGACTGTATAATACTGATGAATTCAAAAGTCAATTAAAACACATATGTGTATAAATACCTTTAGAATTTTACAATAAAATACAATAAAACATTTTAAAAAGGCTGCTTTCGCATGACGTTTCGTTCATTTCCCATGAACTTTATCAAATGCAACCCTGCCTCAGTAGACAGGAAGATGGAAATGGAATCCCCATCGCACAAACTGTCATTTGGAACGGAAGTTCTGCATCTACTGGGACATGACCCCAGGTAACCCTATCTATGCTGCCCCTGGTGGTAACCTAGATGATAGCAGCCAGGGTACAAAAACTATTCAAATGGCTTACTATTCTTGCTTAATACAGGGGTCCAAATTTTATTAATAAAGGAAAATTCCTGCTGGCGGTTAAGAACATGGGACCCATGCTTGAATATTTCTATGGCTTCCAAACTTAGCCTAGCCTTATAATTGTTTTCATTACACAACTTGACAGTATTGTCAAATCTGATCTCATGTCCTGACTCCTCTTTATGTTGAGCCAGGGCAGATTTCTCATTCTGTCCCAATCTGCACGCACGCTCATGCTCTTTTATTCTGGTACTAATAAAACATTTCGTAGTCCCCACATACACCTTCCCACAACTACATGGCACCCTGTATATGCCTGGGGTGCTCAAAGGGGGTCTGGGGTCTTTAGGGTTCCTTAAAAGTTGACTAATTTTATTCGTTGGTTTAAAAATTGTTTTAAAATTATATTTCCCCATTATTCTACCAATTTTATCAGTAGTCCCTTTCACATATGGCAGGTACACCGGGGGCCTGATTTCTTCATCTGTTAGTTCCTTCACCACTTTCCCATTCTGTTTAATATAAATTTGTTTTTCCCAGGCTCTACTGATTTGAGACTCCGTATATCCATTATTTAATAGTGATTCCGTCACCTTTATTTTTTCCTGCTGTAAAGATGCTGGATCACATAAGTTAAGAGCCCTGTACATGAGTGAAGTCATGACAGAATTCTTCTGCCCGGGGTGGTGGTTAGATGTATTATCCAGGTATCGCCCCGTGTGTGTGGGTTTGCGATATACTGAGCATGCACATTTTAGGTTACATTTTAGGTTATTTTAGGTTACCACCAGGGGCAGCATAGATAGGGTTACCTGGGGTCATGTCCCAGTAGATGCGGAACTTCCGTTCCAAATGACAGTTTGTGCGATGGGGATTCCATTTCCATCTTCCTGTCTACTGAGGCAGGGTTGCATTTGATAAAGTTCATGGGAAATGAACGAAACGTCATGCGAAAGCAGCCTTTTTAAAATGTTTTATTGTATTTTATTGTAAAATTCTAAAGGTATTTATACACATATGTGTTTTAATTGACTTTTGAATTCATCAGTATTATGCAGTCTTTACATTTTATAAAGCCATCTTATAACCTGAATCCCGGAGATGATTCGTTCTGTGTATAAGATAACCTATATCCTGTCACCACTCCCTTGCACCTGGCACAAAGAAAACCTACTCCTACAACCAGGAGGTTGCTTATCCCCATCATGGCTTGTAAGCTGTGATGGACTTTTCCATAGGTGAGTGTGCATGGGAGAAGAGTGCCGGATTGTTAACCATGAATGGGAAGCAGGACGACGAAATTGGAGATTCTCACGAACCAGACGCAAGCCTTGCCTTGCCCACCTGTGGTTTAAGGCATGCGTCCTGCAGCAAAGTGTTTTGTCATGTTCGTCTCACATGCAAAAGCTCCCTAATTCAAACTCAGGCAGAAATATCATTTAATAAGATTCAGGACAGGTAAAAGAAAGCGTGTCTTCACACAACACATGTGAACTAATGGAATTTTCTGCTACAAGATGTGCAAAGTTTTCTGACTTAGATGGCTTTAAAAGAGGATTTGACAAATCCATGGGTGATACCTCTGTGGAAAGCCCAGGGCCACCCAGGGCATTAGGCCACCCAGGCGATCCTGGGGTTTGCTGCCACCATGACAAAAAGTTTTAAATGCAATTTGTAGACTTGCCAGGGGTTCTGGAGCCCTCTGGAGGGTTCGAGGAGGCCTGCCCTCCCCTCTGCAGGACTCCCTGAGCTTCAGATCATGGCTCTGCTGTGATTTACAAACACTTCTGGTTTTCACGAAAACCAGAAGTGGTTGTAAATCGCCGTGGAGCGGTGATCTGAAGCTCGGGAGGGGGTCTGCAGAGGGTAGTGCAGGCCTCCCCGAACCTTCATATGGCTCCAGGACCCCCGGTAAGTCTGCAAATTGCATTTTAAAACTTTTTCGCTGCAGCGGCGATCCCTGGGATCGCCTTACAGAGAGAACTTTGAGAAACGCTGGTGTAGGCAAAAGATATGGAGCCATTTTGCTCTGTTGTCTCTGCCTCCAGCATTGGTGCATTCGACAGAAAGTGTAATAAGCGAGTCTCCAATCATATCTTCCTGGGTGACCTTGGGCCAGAGGCGTAGCTAGACTGGAGCGGAGGCAAGTAGTTCTGCAAGACTCCGTTACACCGGAGTCAGCGGCCCCTCCCCCTTGCTGTTGGAGCCATTCTGGCGGCAACGGCAACACGCAGGACACTCCCCTGTCGCTGCTGGAATGGCTCCAACAGCAAAGGGGAGGGGCCGCTGACTCCGGTGTAACGGAGTCTTGCAGAACTACTTGCCTCCGCTCCAGTCTAGCTACACCTCTGCCTTGGGCCAGTCACTATCTCTCAGCCCCACCTACCTCACAGGGTTGTTGTGAGGACAAAAAGGAGGGGAGTATGTATACCACTCTGAGTACGTATACCACTCTGAGCTCCTTGGAGGAAGGGTGGTATAAAAATGATCAATAAAATTTATTGTAGATCAATAAAATCTACAGAGCCTACATTCAAACAGTTGCAGTTGCCTTATCCTGAGTCAGAGCTTGGGTCCACATAGCTCAAACAGTGACTGCTCTGGGTAAGAGTGGCTCTCCAGACTAGTTTCGGACAAGGGTCTTTCCTTGCTGAAACCAAGGACATGCCCCATGCAAAGCACACCGTCCTTCCCAAGTCAAACCAGAATCTAGTCATGTTGAGATCTGCTCAGGCAGACTTTCCTTTGAACATACAGAGGTCAAAGACAATGGGCACAATTTCAGTCCGCCCTGCATGTGTTATGCCAAAGTCTTTTTGAAGGCTTGGATGGCTTCAGAAAGAAAGAAACCCTTCACTGTAGCTCAGGAATCAGAAGCATTTAAAAAAAGAAAAGATAAGCTAAGTAAAGTTCAGTGTTCAATGAACACCAGACAAGTCAAACAATTTAAAACTACTTCTGTGTCTTTGGAGTTATATATATGTACCACTTTATTTATAGTCTTTGTATTTTACTGCAGTAGATGTGGGGGGAAAAATGTCTGTTCTCCTGGGTGCCAACCCGCGTCTGAAATCCCAGCTTGTTTTCAATTTGTGTTCTAAAAGTTGCCTAGAAACTTGAAAAAGACTATACAGGCTTTCATAAACTGACTCCTGTTCTCTTGAGGCTTGGCCTTAGAAATATGAATGTGATTTAAGTCAAACCAACACATGTGCTGGTGTTAGATGAAATCATAGCTAAAATGTGTTTGCAATTTCATTAAAGTTATACATTGGTTGGTATTAACTATCCTGGCCCAAAAAAAGGTGCTTACAGGCAGAGCATGTCGTTCTCAAAAAATATCCCAAGTTCCTACAAGAATACTTAGCATTTGAGAGCAATCCACATGTCACTTCTTGATGAAGTCTTTACATCAATCCTGGAAAGGAAGGATTATTATCCCCATATTGTAGCTGGGGAGCTAAGGCAGAGAGGAAGCGGTTTGCCTAAGGCTACCTAATGAGTTCATAGCAGAGGTGAGATTTAAAACCAGGTAAGTCCTGTTCAGAGTTCAGTCACTTCGCTGCTCTGCTGCATCAGCTCTCATGTAAGGTCACTGCATGCTTTGTGTGGGTCAACTGTACACTTTTCCAAGTGCAACAAACACTGTCGCATGGCTGGTCTTCAACTTGTCAAGAGGTGGGACCCATCTCCAACCTCTGGCGTCACTACAGGGGGGGGCGGAGCTGTAAGTGCTGCTGAAATCCGAGCCTCCCTTATACAGACAAACGAAGCAGCCCCGCCCCCTCACCCTCGCAGCCTTTGAGAGAGTCTCCTGCCTGTTGTTTTCGCTTCCCTGAACGGCTCCGAGGGTGAGGGGGCGGGGCTGTTTCATTCGTCTGTGTAAGGGAGGCTCGGATTTCAGCAGCACTTACAGCTCCGCCCCCCCTGTAGTGACGCTAGTGTCTCCAACCACAATCTGCAACATCAGACCCACCTTCAAGAGCCCAGTGTTTGAGAGGGGTGAGAAAGAGCAAGGCCACAGTTCTCCCAATTGGTGTGTGCTGCTACTGTAGTGACCCACCCCTCTTTCCTTCCAGGCAAATTGGGAGGAGAGGATGGACAGAAAAAGGACAGCATACACTCCATTTTGGACACTGCGGAGAGAGAAAGAGGATGTGAGATTGGACAAGGCAGAGAGCAGAGGGCGTACCCCAGCATAGAAAACAGGTGGGTGGGTTGGAGACTGAGGGGACCTCTTGAGGTTTGTGGGGCTTGGCCAAAGCAACTTCACTAAAGCAGAAATCTTCTGCAGGACTTTTCTCATCTAGAACACCAGTCCGGACCATTGTTCAAATTGTGCAGCCCTGAGACTCAAAACAAAATGGCGGCGGCAGCACAGCTGCAACCTACCTGTAGTCAGGTTGCAACTTTGTGTCCTGACCCACCTGTTGAAGACCTTTGGCATAGGCAGTTGAGCAAGATTTCATAAAAACAAAAGCCAGCATGGAACATTTGACCCTTTGGGCTGATCCTGCCTCCCCTCTCCCTTCATTACTTACTTGCCTCCACAGTTAACACTGATTTTCCCATCAATCTGCCATCCCTCCAGCTTCGGATGGTTTAAAAATGGTGCACTGAAACAACCACGTAGCACCTGATGGTTTTTTTTTTTTTAATCCCTTTTTTTAAGGGAAAAAACTACTTCAGGGAGAAGACGGAGGATGTTTTGTAACCATGTAGGCACCCAGCTAATCAGTTCTCTACATAGCTTCTCTGTTTAAAATGGGCAGAACTTGTTCCCCCTTTCATCAGCCTTCAAGAGAAGACTGTATGAGTGACATACACAAGTGGCTTCTAGTATGTCTACAGTCTATACACGCCCTAATAAGTTCCACAGTACAGGTGGGCCCCCATATCCGCTGGGGATATGTTCAAGGCCCCTCCGTGGATACTTGAAACCATGGATAAGAGCGAACATCCCCTCCATGGTTTCCTGAGGGCCCCCCCCATCCTGCCTCCCCTGCATGCAGGCATGCTTGCCCCCCCCCCAGCTCTTATTTTTCTTTCAGCAAGCTTTGTTTCTTCCTTAAAACAAACAGAGAAGCAGCCTCCATTGCAGGCAAGTAGAACAAGACTAAGTACTAGAGAGGCTCTGCAAGGTTAACAGAAACCTTGCAGAGCCTCTCTAGTACTTAGTCTCGTTCTGTTATTGTTCAGTCGTTAAGTCGTGTCCGACCCTTCGTGATCCCATGAACCATATCCCGCCAGGCCTTCCTGTCCTCCACTATCTTCCTGAGTTTGCTCATTTTCATGTTCGTTGCATCGGTGATGCTGTCTAACCATCTCATCCTTTGCCTTCCCCTTCTCCTTTTGCCTTCAATTTTTCCCAGCATCAGAGTCTTCTCTCTACTTGCCTGTAGTCTCATTCTACTTGCCTGTAATAAGCAGCCAAAGGCTGCTTCTGTTTCTTTAAGGAAGAAAAGAAGCTTACTGGGAAAAAGGTAAAAGCCTGGGGGGTCCCCACGATCCGTGGATAACTGAAACCGTGGATAGCGAATCAGTGGATATGGGGGCCCACCTGTATTTCCCCTCTTTTTCCAAACAGGCATTGGATTGGGATTGTCAATTCTTAGGCTCAGAGCAGCCTTGGTTCCACACGCAAGCCAGAAACTGTACTAGAAGGTCTGAAAAAATAGTGAGATAGTGTCACCCTAGACTCAGAGCAGCCACTGTAAGGCTGAAATCCTATACACTTGTCCTGGGAGTAAGTTCCATGGACTTCAATAGGCATTATTATTTCCAAGTAAACATGCATAGGAACAGGCTTTTAGAGTCCTATGCGCAAGCCTCAAGCCAGATTGGAGGTGCTTCTCCTTCACCACTGCTGGAAGAGCATTGCTAGAGATAAGCTGTATGCATAGAAAATGTGATGCCCAGAAGTGGCATTTTGGGGACAAAATTCATCCACATTTTGGCTGTCCTCTAAGTCAGTGTTTTTCAAAGTTCTTCCCGTGTTTGCGGGGGCGGGGACAGCAGCAGTGATCCTGGGGATTGCCACCACCACTGGGGGGAAATGTTCAAAAAAGTGCTTTTAAAAAAGTGAAAAGTGCTTTCAAAAAATTCCTGACGGCCCCCTCTGCGTGCCTCCCTGAACTGTAGATTGCTGCGGAAACCATTAGTGGTCAAAACCGCTGCTCTGCAGCGATCTACAGCTCGGGGAGGCCCGCAGAGGGCCCGCGGCCTCCCCGCACCCTCCAGAGGCCTACCAGGACCGCCAGTAAGTACAAAAAGCACTTTTTGGAACATTTTTCCCCTGGCGGTGGTGCCGATCCCTGGGATCGCTGCTGCCGCCATACTGTCCCCATCCTTTAAGGTGGCAGGGGACAGCATCCGCTTCTCCTGGTGGGTCGCAACTCACCAGTTTGAGAACTGCTTCTCTAAGTTATACATACCATAAATGTGCTGCCTGAGGGAGCATCTTCAACCCATTGCATGATACAACTGGGTGGACACCAGGTATTGTAATGTTGGAGATTTTAACCCTAGGAGGGAATGAGTTCCTATGGGATTTAAATAGCATGTTACTGTGCTCAGAACCTGAAACAATTTGCTTTCAATATTCCGGTTGTTTTGCTGGATGTTAGGAATGCAATAAACCTTCATTAATAAAATCATGTGTTTTTACAGCCATCAATTTTTATTTTCAAAATATATGTGTTTCCTGGGCTGAGAACTTGTTTGTCAAGTTTCAGCTCAAGGCAAATTTGAAGAGGTGAATTATAACACTCCAAATAAAATGTTGGTAATGGAAATTCTGACAGAAACTCCGTGTTAGTGGTCCAGGCAGACAGAAGTCTAATCAAGCACAGGAGAGAAAAGAGTGTATCTTGGAAAGCCTCCTAACTGGTTGGTGTTAGCAAAGAGGAATGTGGGATTAGTTTGTTGCAATCGGTGTCGTTAAATGTGTGGTTTGCAACCATTCCATGCCTTTCATTAGGTTTCAACATCATTACTGATAGTGGTGCATTTCTTTTTAACGTATTAACTACAAAAATGTTAAAGTTAATATTTGGTGTTTTTTTCCAAGGGTGTTCACTCTAGTGATCAACCATGGTGACTAGGAACGGAAGCACCACAGGCAAATACAATATACCACTGTGAGGTGGTTCAAATGTCAAGGGATGGCAGTGTTCATCATGCCCCGCTTATTATTGGCTGGTCACTATTGGAGACAGAGTCCTGATATTGTTGGTCTGAATCAACTTGGCACTTTAGTAGTAAGATGGTCTCTACTTACCTAAACACAGTTATTTCAAATTAAGTCCCACTGGCTTCTCTTCATGTTATTGCCAAGTGTGTTCAGGATCGCAAGCTAAGCTTTTTAGGTTGCATCTTATACATCTTGCATGCACTTCCTTGTAGAGCAAAGATGCATGAAATAAGTATTCATAACAGTGGGAGTATTACGAGTGCCTCACACAATTCAAGACTCAAGACGGAATTCAGTCAGTACCATTAAACTATTTGGCATATCCCATATCGAAAATATGACACAATGAGGTTTTGGGCAAAGGTGAAGGTCCTCGATTCAAGTGTATGCCCACACAGCTCCGTCAGAAAGGCCACAGTTGTGCTGACTGGCTGTTCAGCAGGGAGAAAGCAGCAGCAGGGCTGGAGGAGGGAGTAACTCCAACCCCTTCTGAATGGCAGCTCACTAGTGCAATTGCTAATTTAGCGACAAGCTACATATACAGAGCCCTGCAGCTGGGTATGGGGGAATAGAAAGACATAACATACATACCACTCAAATGTTTTCGTCCTCTGTTTTTTCTTTCTAGTAACAACTTCACTGACATTTATGACTACCTGGATCAGTATATGAATGTGGTCAGCTCACAATGCTTAGCTGTAGATTACGAATTGAGTGCCCCTAGAAGTTCTCGACTGACTTGGAATATTCCATGAGCTTTCAGAAGGGGTTGAGACAAATGCATAGATTAGTGGTCTATCACAGACTGTTAGTCATAATAACTATACGTTGCCTCCTGGTGTGACAGCAGTATGCCTCTGGGTTACTGGGTGTGCTTTCAAATCATGTGTACTGTGCAAATGGGGAAATCGATTGCATGTGCAGAGACCAAGTGTAGACGGTTCGTGGCAAAACTCAGTGGAGTGGCATGAAATGGGGAGGGAGGCAAGGTTCAAAGTGCAACAATAGATACCTTTTGTTATGGGGTTAAAGGTGCAATAACTGAGAAAGAGAGTAAAGATAAAAAAATGGATCAAGGAGTCCTAGAATCTCGCATACTCGTCACACTCGTACAAAAGGCAGAAAAGATGGAAACAATAAGCATGTCATCAAATGGACTGCGCAAGAGACACAAAAAATAGACAGAGGTTGTGGGACAATGGTCAGGTTGCCAAAGGTGAAGGTTACCTATCTGTTTCTTCTAAGGCCAGCTTGAATTGCTGCAGAGCATGTGGGACTAGAGTGCCAAGACACAGTAATCTCCTGGTTGAAAGGCAGGGAGAAAGGCAGAAAAAGACTTGAAAGGCAAACCCCGGAGGGATAGGCAGTAGCACGGCAAGGGAGCTGAAATTACTTTCCTAGGGAAAGGGTTCATTGCGAGGAGGCTCAGCAATGCTGGAGTGGTGGTCTGCAGTAGCACTCAGGAAAGGAAGAGCGCAGGGAAGAGCGTTGGAAAGAGAAGGGAGATGGTCTGCATCATCAACATCATCGCTGGGCTTCCGGGAACGCTACGCTCCGAGCTGCATGGAGCCTGATGTAGAGCCGCACATCCACGCAGCCACACAAAGGGAACACTGGTCATGGGATTTTCCAAAATGAGAAAAAAGGCCAGGCTTCTCCTAAGCCAGCCATCTTGGGGGTGGGATGCTCTGATGAACCAAAGATTGGTCTTTCCTCTAAGGCCTGAGGCTTCCCTGCCATCAGCCTAATTCAAAATGCTATGACACTGTCCTTGCTTATGCTCACCACCTGGCATTCACTCAGCACCCTGTTCACGTGTAGACAAACATGTCACAGAAAAATGTGTTCAGTCACATCCGAATGCCAGTTTCTGGGGGAGCAACAGCAGGTACGGTTATTGTCCTCCTCATGCCCTGGCTTGTGGGCTTCCTCAGGGGCATGAAGGAATGGTAAGAAACAGAATGCTAGATTTCTTAGATCTTTGGTCTGATCCAGCCAGACTTTTTGTTTGTTTATGATCTTAACCAGTTGTTCTCAGTGAAATTCTTGTTGACTGTTGTGAACTATCCAGTCAAGCTGTGTTTTGTTTGGTGAGCATCTTTTCTATTTGGGTTCATTCTCTTGACTGTTTTATGGGACTGTTGTCTTTCCTCCCAAATTAAAATTCTCTGTGGTTTCCAGTTTACTTTCTACCATGGCTGGTTGTGTGTGTGGTGGTGGTAGTGGTGCTGAAGCCAATCCACCATTCCCAGGAGGCGATGCAATAATGTGCGTGGCACCACCAGTGCACATGCACCAACATTCCAAGCTGGGAGTGAACACTGAGAAAACGTTTTCTGAACAGCTTGAAGTAAACTTGTAAATACCCAGTCAATTATGAATCGGGTTGGGTGAGTTCAACCATCAGTGGTTCTCCTTGGATTCTGTTGCCTCCCTTGAAACCAAATATTTCAAACAGATATCTGTGCAGTGCGTATTTCCCTTTCAGAGACAGCTTCTGAACATAAAAAACAATATTTTGATGAAATCACTTTACTAATATATCCTGGGAGTGATTCAATCCATTCATTTTCTATCAGAATGCCATTACAGAAAGAATAAGCTTTTTTATAATACAAAGTTGTATCATTTTAAGACTGTTCAAGCAGAGTGCGTACAATCATTATAGAGACATTTATTTGAATTATCCAGTATCACCACATGATTCATCAGTCTGATCCAATTCTACATTGCTACAATGGCAATAAAGTTATATCGTTGACAGTGAGTGCACTGTGATTATGAATGGTAAATCAGGTGCTTCTCCACTGAAGTATTTTGGGTCTCAGTTATCCTCCTTCAGCACTTCAAAGACCTGAAAAGTCACAGAGTAATTACCCTCTAATCCCCACTTTGACAATCATTCCTTCAATCAGCAGATGGGTGAATATTAGGTGTCAACAACAACATGCAAGATGGCACCACTGGCTGCACTTTTGATTTCTCACTACAAGACCAAAGGATGCTCCAGTGAGCAAGGTCATCCCTGCTCTTGAGTCAAAAACGGATTAGCAGCCCATACAGGAATAACAAAAGAAGCACTTTTCCCCCCAATAATGCACAACACTATCTATTTCCCATATTACATATTTCCTGACATGTAGAAATATTTGCCACAAGATATTTGCCACCGGGATGGTGTAGTGGTTTGGGAGTCGGACTTAGACCTGGAAGATCCAGGTTCAAATCCCCGGCTCAGCCACAAAGCTTTCTGGGTGACCTTGGGCCAGTCACTATCTCTCAGCCCCACCTACCTCACAGGGTTGTTGTGAGGACAAAAGGAGGGGAGGAAATATGTACACCACTCTGAGCTCCTTGGAAGAAGGGCAGTATAAAAATGTGAAAAATAAAATAAATAAAATAAATTATGGGGGCAGAAACCCCATAATGACCCCATAGTGACATCCAACTTCCTTGATCTAGTGAGGGCAAGGCACTCAAGGACTGAGCCCCTCCCTGGGAAATGATGTCATGATGTTTATGATTATGTAAAAAAAGTATTTATTATTATTATTATTATTATTATTATTTCACCAACTGGAGCAGATTGACTGTGTATGATCCCATCCCAAGGCTGAAAAGATTGGAAGGCGCGTGCACTGGCGTCGCTCCAGGGGGCGGAGCTCTACGTTCCGCCGCGGTTCAACTCTCCGTTACACCGGTGCACGAAGCGGCTCCGCCCCCTCGCCTTAGGAGCCATTCAAGGCGGTGAAAGCAACGTGCAGGGAGTCTCGCAGGACACGTGAAAGGACACCCTAGAGCTTTTTGGGAACTTATTTCCTTTTACACCAAATGGTAAAGAAATGATGTACCACACATTGTTTTGATCTGCATCTCACTCCGAATTGTTGTTACTGAACCTGCCAGCTGCCCCTCAGCCCCCTCAACACTGAAAGGAGAAAAGTCCCAAAGGCCACTGTGTTATCACAGAGGGCAGTGGAGTATTTTTCTGTCTCTGGGATGAGCATGGTCAGCCAGCTCAGAAGGGGTATATGACAGACTGTGGTTCACTGAATTTAGCTTGGGCATCATTTTTAGAAAGGTCTTATTCAAAGCAGTGCAACCTAAGCTCAACATAATTAGCTACACCTCATCACTCCCAGTGCTGACGGTTTGCTCCAGTAGCCTCTGCAATGGTGTAGAAAAGCCTTTGGATTCTCACTTCCTTTAGCACTAGGATGGCTGAGGCTAGGCTAGCCAGCTATGCCCCCAATCAGCTGCTGACCAGGGTGTTTTCACGTGCCTTGTGTATTTATCTTCTCAAACACTTGTTTGGCTAAAATAGATTGAAAACTGTTATGACCAGCTATAATGTACAACTAGTGAAGCATCTTCGGGATAATGGTCATAAAATACAAGGATTAAAAGTTTACAAAGTATTTATAAAAACGACTTACAAGTCTTTTAAAATGCAATATATGCAATAAAATCCTTAAAAATCTTTAAAATACAATAAAAACAATTTAAAACAATTTGCATGACGTTGTTTCATTCATTTTGTTCCATGAATCTCATCAGATACAGTCAGCCTGGTAACAGGCAGGAAGATGACAAAACATCACAGTCCTGCTGTTAGTTTTTAAAAGGAATTGTTTGGCTCTTTATTTTGTTTAACGTTCTTCCATGTTGAAAACGGTGTGTTTGTGTGTCATGTCATGATTTACGGAAGGCCAGCCAATCGGCACTGAACAGCCCTGCCGTGATAAGGAAGGCAGAGGCTCTGTCAGCGATGGAATTGCTTGCTGTCCAATCCTCACGGCAAAATTCCAGCTTCTGTTGCAAATCAAATCATCCTCTGAGTTTGATCTGGGAAGAAAGTAGTGCATTTGCCAAAATGTAATCAGTGCACTTTCAGAGCAGGTTCACTGTTAATACTCTGTACATCTTTGTGCTCCATTTCTAAATGGGGTCTAGGCAGAAAACGAGACAGAAGTGAAAAAATATGAGGTGCTGTAGAAATGAAGGCTTTGAGAACATCTTGCGTGATCTGACAGCAGACATCTCAACCGTATTCTTGCTACATTGAAAGCTACAAATGAGGCTGATATTGAATATTTGATGAGTATTTACATGCACAAATGATGAAAAGGAACCAAGAAGCAAACATTGCGCTTTGTACTGTAGTTATAAATGAGTTACATTTTGTTTAGTTTTGCTAGAATGACTGGGAACGTTTGTGGCTTCATTCTCAGTTTAGATTTATTTCAAGAGACTAAACCAAAGCTGCTATAGGAGCCTAGACTCAGGCATGTGGGTTAAGATTGTTGCTTATGTGAACCAGAATGTGTTTATTGATGCTGATGTTTACATTATTTGCATTTGCAATGGCATGTAGATGTAACCAAATAGATCATTTTTTGTCTATGCAATGTGTTACATAGTGTTAGACCAACATGACAACAACCCCCTGTACTGAGAAATTTGCTTCCCAAAAAGGAAAAAAATATATATCCAGAGGGAGGGAAAAAAAACCTGACCATTCTAGAAAACATGATTTCCAGAAGATTTAAATTTTCCAGAAGGATTAAAATTTGAAGGATGAACTCAATGCTGAATCGGCTCTTACGTTTGCTAAAATGTTTTATTTTTCCTTTATTTGCTTTGTCCTGAAACATTATGTTGTCTGTGCTTACTTGTCTGTGCAGCCCAGCCTTCTTTTCATTCTGAAAAGAAAAGCATCTGCTTTGGCCACTTATCTTAGTGGTCAATTCATAAGCACCCACAAAACTGTATTTCATACTGAAAATTACTTCAGTATAAGATCTAGTCACACATTGCAGTATATGCATTGTCTAGGTGTTGGTACATGCATACATATATTTGTGTGAATACATTTGTGTGAATACAGGGATTCATTTGAAAAGTGAACCCTGAGACAAAATCCCTTGAAAGTAGGGCACAGATTGTGTGTACTAGTGAACACTCACTGAACATACTGTGGGAATATCGGTAAAGTTAGTTATTGTACTGAGTACAGTTCAACAATCTGCGTATGCTACTACAGCTACTACAATATAATACTGAGTATACTACTACACCTAGACCATACATATGCACAGTGTAATGTGTGAATAACCCTGTGGGCAGGTCTCCACAGAATTGCAGGGAACGTTTGTGGCTGAAATGTTTGCAGCCCATGAACCAACACCGATCTGCAACTGCATAAAGAGATGGGGTCATACTTATGTGTCTCTGGATGAGTTCACACATAGGTAGCTGCTTATACTTTGCATGCAGAAAGTTCAGTTTTGGCATGTCTAGGATCCCTGGTAGCAGGGCTACGAATGCCCTCTGCTAGATACCTTGGGGAGAGCCATTGATAGTCAAAGTAGATGGTGCCAGAACAATGGACTGACTTGCTGTAAGGCATCTTCATTTTACTCTACATTTATAGGACTTTAATCTGTTATTCAAGTCATTACTTTAGGTCGATACCTATATATGCTGTCAAGGTCAGGCTTAACTCACAGTGGCAGAGTCCTGTATCGTTCCAAGTGTACTATGGGAAACTTTGCTGTGCTTTTTTCTGCATAGTTGAAATGCTTTGTATGTGTCAATATTGCAGATAGTGAATATGTTAAGTAGTCTTGTGATCTATTCAGCTGAAAGGTGGGCTATTGATATTTGAAAATATAGTTAGAGATCTGTGCCTATTTGCTTCACCCCAAAACCTAAACTATACAGAATTCTATGTGAGTGCAGAGAAACAGAAAAATGAAATACGGGCCTCCTTTTCTGGCGATAACCTCAATGACTTTGCCTGAACCTTTATTAAATTATTAGCCCAATCGTATCTGGCGAGATGCGGCCATTGTTGCAGTTGATGGTCTGAGACTCACTGCTGATGGAGTGGCAGCTGATAAGCCCCCTGCCAGCAGCGTCAGCATAAGTAAGGTGGCAGTGGGGGCACAATGGTGGCACTGTCAATCCCGCACCTCTCCCTGGATGAATCCAACCATCCACCGCGCCCATCACCATCCTCCCTCCCACCGCCCCATTCCACCCCCCTGCATGGTCCAGTTTGTGTCCGTGAGGCTGCCAGTGCCAGTGAGAAGGCTCTGGCCTTCCTGCCTGCGCTGCAAGGTCGTGTGCTATTGCAAAGTGCTTTATGGCACTTTTGCTACAGCATGCGCTGGCGGACCATGCATTCCGTAGGCGCTACTACAGCATAGGATTGGGCCATTTGTCTTGCTGGCTTTTCTTGCATCTTCTCCTCTTCTTTGTAGGGCAGTTGGTCATTCTTTAGGTTTTGAGCTTATACATTTTAATAAAATGCTGGCCAAGGTAAAACATATCGTTTCTTCCTTTTGGTCTCCAGGGTCAAAAGAAAGGACCAAATTCAGATTTAATATCTTGCCAGCTTGTATTTCACAATGGGTTTTCATTTCTTGAAAATCTTACATTGACAGATGGCACTTAACAGAGAAAGAGCATGTCTTTTCGCATACAGCACAGTTTGCCAAACATGTCTTGAAAAGGAGAGCTATCCCAAAGGTTATTCTGCACTTCTGAAGTTGTGTTTTCAGCTGCTGAAATACACTGAGTGTTTTTAGCATTCCTATTGTATAGCACCATTTCAAAGTTGATTCCATGAACAGAATATAGAATTACGATCAAAACCTCTAACAATCAGTTCTGAGAAATCCATTCCAACTTGCAGCATTCAAAAGCAACTGAAATGTTGACAGTCTGTTATCTGCTACCAGGGAGAGACCAAAAAAAGAAAAGGCAAAGATAAAGTGATGCACAGAATGGAGAAAGCCTTTAGGGACATTAAACCAATCTAGAACAATATGGAAATAATCAAGAATCAGTCAACAGACCAAATAAGACATTATGGAATGAAAGTACAGACCATAAGAAGAATTGGATGCCATCTGTTTACAGAACACACCAAGAGATTATAAGAGGTGATCTGAAATAATTAATGCTGGTTACACATAGACAGCCCACAATAAACACTTATTTACAGTCCAATCCTATGGTTTCCCTCTCCCTCTGATGCAGCAACGCCAAAATGGCTCGTGCTGCATCCTGTGGGCAGGTGGGGGAGTCCCGAAGGCCTCCCCCACCTGCCCAGGGATAAGCCTCCATGGCACAGACAGGTCTACTCGGACCTGTGCCAGCAAAAACTGCTGACGCAGGTCCTCATGGACCCATGTCGCGGGATAGGGTCTGGGAAGAGGTTTGGATTTGGTGGCTGCTACTGCATCACATTAAATCTCTTGGGCCTGATCAGTCCACCCCTGCCCTCCCCCAGCCCCCACAATGCTCGGAGCAGTACTTACCCACTCCCTGGCACAGTCCGCTGGACCCAGCACCGGGGGGATGGCAAGGCTTTCCCGTCGGTGCCAGCTACTTTCCGGGTGTCGCAACGTGCTTTGACTGTGAAAAGCCAATCTGGACTCAGCTCATGTCATAGCTTTCACACAACTGATTCCATGCATTGCAGCCCGTTCACATGTACCCACAATGGTGCAGAAGCCAGTTCCCATGGGACGACTTTAAGGCACTCTGGGAGTGTAAAATAACCGTGTAGGCAAGGCCAAATGCTTGACCACTTTTCACCCAATTATTGCTTTCTTGTTGCTTGCCACACATTCCAAAGAGCATAAGAATGAGTTCTAAGCAGGGCTTTTTATTCCACATCTTCCATATTGAAACCCAGACCTGTATCTAGTAACCTTCAAAGAAAATAAGGAGAAGGTAAATTTGCAGGTCGTTATTCAGTTCAATTCAGACAGTGCAGAGTTTTTCAGGCTAAAAAAGCAGCCAGCAGATGCACATCCAACTAGCCTAGGCAGAAGAAAACAATCACGAGGATTACGAAGAACAATGTCTATATCTGAATTACATGTGATGTGTTAGGAAACTGTCATATTACAGCCAAGATCCTGTGGAGCAGCTGTCAGCTCAGTAATAAGCTGTTGGCCTGATTCCACTGACTTGTTCTTGCTCATTCGAAGAGCTGCTCCATCTCATGTCGTTGGCTTCCACTCAGGCAGGCTGTATGGAGTTGGAGAGCATCTAGCATCCTTGGTCAATGAAATGCTCATATTTCTGTTGGATCTATCCAAGAGTGAAAACAAACTCCACTTAAAAGGGAACAGCCAGGCGCTGTGAAATGCATTTTCAAACAGGCTGCCTATCTTTTCATGAAATGACGTCAACGTTTGGCAGCCAATGGCTGCATTTTCAGAGTTGTGAATTCTACCTATAAATGTCTGTCCCTTGACAACATTCACATTTGCAATTGTGACATATACAAGAGCATATCAACTATCCAAAAGAAGTGCCACACAGTTTCTCATGGTACACCTGCTGCAACAATCCAAGACTGCCTCTATGAGTTAAAGGTGACCTTGAGAGCATCACAATGATCTACCAAAACGAATGACTCAGGTAAGAAGTGATCTAGATCAGTTCTCTATCTCTGTAGACTAGGATAAACATGCCTTCTATGAAGTCGTAACATTGAGCCATCCAGTCTAGTATTGTCTCCTCTGACAGGCAATGACTCACCAAGATTTTAAGCAGAAGCTTTTCCTAGCTCTGCTATCAGTGATGCCAGAAAATTAAACCTGGAACCTTCTGCTCACATCTAGTCCATCACTGACCTCAGGCGCTGGTTTGGAACCTCTCCTGCCCTCCTAAAA
Organism: Plestiodon gilberti rubricaudatus; assembly: GCA_026170595.1. Taxonomy (NCBI): domain Eukaryota; kingdom Metazoa; phylum Chordata; class Lepidosauria; order Squamata; family Scincidae; genus Plestiodon; species Plestiodon gilberti. The sequence continues at coordinate 56,175,580 of JANXHW010000002.1, forward strand.
TTGAATGGAAAAAAGAGACAGAGCTGGGTATTATCAGCCAATCTCAAAATACCAGATAACCTCAACCAGTGGTTTCACATGTTAAAAAGCCTGGGGGACCAGATGGAACCTTGCAGCACCTCCAAAACTAAGAGTCCTGGGGTGGAGAAGCAACACCTTATGGGCCCCCCTCTCCAGAATTGACTGGAATCAACACAGCACATCCTTGCTGTCCAATCAACCTTGTCCCAACAAGGATATCAGTAGCCTCATGACAGAAACCAGATTAAAAATATTTAGAGCCCAGTCCTATCCCCCGCCATGCTATAGCATGCAGCAGTGCCAATGGAACACATGCTGTATGCTGGTGGTGGTGGAATCAGAAGGCCATTCAGACATAAGAAAATAACTTTTCTATTTACCTCTGGGTAGGTCTTCTAGCCACCTATGGGACTCCTTGGACTGATGCTGGCATGGCGTATGTCCAAGGAGTGGAAGGTGCGCTGGCGTCGCTTGAGGTGGGGTGGAAAGCTAAGTTCTGCAGATTTCCACCCCACCATTACTCTCCTGCACGAGGTGCCCCACCCCCTCGTCGTAGAAGCCCGTCAGCGGAGAGAAAGCAATGCGCAGGGACTCTCCTGCGTGTTGCTTTCTCTCCGCTGACGGGCTCCTACGATGAGTGGGCAGGGCACCTCGTGTAGGAGAGTAATGGTGGGGTGGAAAGCTGCAGAACTTAGCTTTCCATCCCACCTCGAGCGACGCCAGTGGGAAGGTGCGGGGGTGAGCTAGAAAATCAGGGATAAGATCCAGCATGCGCCTTTGCTGCTGAGGCCCACATCTTCAACCAGCTCCCTGCCCCTTGCCCTCCTTCCTTCCCACCCCAGAATGCCCTGAAAGTCTCCATCCCTGCACCCACCGCCACTTTACCAATACTGGGGCAGCCTCTGGGAGCCGCTGGTGCATGCGCCACACCTCTGGCTGTTTGTGGCAGCAGCCCAGAAGTGTGCGATGGTGTCCCAGTTTTCAAGCTGCTACAAAGTGCTTTGTGCTGCCAGTGCGCAAGGCCTAGATAGAATCTGGTGATAAGATAGTCTCATCCAGGAATGTCAGAAAATGGACACGAGTACATGCGTGTCAAACATTGTGCCAAAATATGACACAGGCCGGTAGCTATTCAAATAGTTGGGATCTAATGAAGGTTCCTTTAGGAAGACTCTTACCATGGTCTCCTTCAATGTTATTGGGATGACACCTTCTCATCAACCATCACGCAGTGGACCAGTAGCAGCGGACTAGTCCCCTGCTGCCCACTCTTTTCCAACCAAGAGGGTATGTGGTAGGCCTCATGTCTTCAAAGATCCTGTTCATGTCGAAGTTCCACAAACTGAAAAGGATCCATGTAAATACTCATCCAAAGCTGATTTCCTAGCATGCATTTCAACACAATGCCACTTTATCCCAAACACTTTGTTTCTGTAAAAGAGGATAGAGAAAGTAACAGGGGGAGTGAGGACCTGTATGTACGCCAGAAGAGAGACTGATATCCATATTTCTACGGCTAAAGCCTGCACTTGCTTTTGAAACGTGCTAAGAGTAAGTGCTTCATGCCAAATTACAAGCTCATCAATAATTGGGAATGTGCCTCAGCCCCCCTTCCTTTCTGTGCCCTGCCTGTGAAATGGCGGTGGCTGAACTTTACTAGCAGTGAAATTATGAATGTGATATTACAGTGCCCTGGGGCAACCACTCAGAAGTATTAATGTCTAATATTTAATTATATTTAACACACATCCAAATTGCCCCTGAGTTCCAAAAGAATGTAAAGAGCTCACCAACCCCCACTGCTTTAGCTGAACTTTCAAGTCGATATATAAAATTCTAGCCCATGTTTGTTCATTAAAGGTCTCCCTGGCTGAAGCATCGTATAAAAGCATCATGTAAGTAATTTTATTACACAGTTATGAGTGCCTGTAAAGGAGGTGTGAAATGAAAATATCAACAGCTGTGCTCATTGGCAAAAGCATAAGACTCTTTCAAGGAAGGGCTAGAGCCAGGAAACCATGGACGTTCCAGACTTCCAAAAGCAAACAGAAACACCCAGAAAAGAACGTCACATCTTCTTGACAAGTATTACTGCTCCTTTTGATCTCTCAACTGCACTAGATGAGTGCCACTGGCATCCATGGTAAATGTTTTGATCCCTAGAGTGTGCAGGTCTCTCTCTCTTTACTCCTGCTGAAGATGACTCAGAACACCCAGAGAAAGAATCCAAAACTTCCACAAGTTCTTCCTCTTTGGAGAGGCACTGGTGGGACAACCTTAAAGCCGGAGCTACACTGTACACATGGAAGCAGTAACAGATTTTACTTTTCTGGGTTCCAAGATCACTGCAGACGGAAACAGCAGCCATGAAATTAAAAGACGCTTACTCCTTGGAAGGAAAGCTATGGCAAACTTAGACAGCATAATAAAAAGCAGAGATATCACCATGCCAACAAAAGTTCGTATAGTCAGGGCGATGGTGTTCCCAGTAGCAATGTATGGTTGCGAGAGTTGGACCATAAGGAAGGCTGAGCGCCGAAGAATAGATGCTTTTGAACTGTGGTGCTGGAGAAGACTCCTGAGAGTTCCTTGGACTGCTAGGAGATCAAATCAGTCAATTCTAAATGAAATCAAGCCTGACTGTTCCCTGGAAGGACAGGTACTAAGGCTGAAACTCAAATATTTTGGCCACCTAATGCGAAGAGAGGACTCTCTGGAGAAGACTCTGATGCTGGGAAAGATTGAAGGCAAAAGGAGAAGGGGAAGGCCAAGAATGAGATGGTTAGACAGCATCACCGATGTAACAAACATGAAAATGAGCGAACTCAGGAAGATAGTGGAGGACAGGAAGGCCTGGCGGGATATGGTTCATGGGATCACGAAGGGTCGGACACGACTTAACGACTGAACAACAACACACTGTACACGTTCGCGTTTCGTGTGCGCCTGGCTCTGCCGAGACGCAGCCGTGCCGAGACGTAACCAAGCCACGCTATTCCAGAGCATGTTTTGAAAATCATTGCCCAACTAATAAGCATGGCACCTTCCCCTGCCGCCCCTCCTCCACCTCCAGTTCACTTCAGGCTGCTTATTCTCTTATTATTTAGAGCTTTTCTGACATCTGCCCTGTGATTGGCTACCGCGTGAAACGCATCCCGCCCCCACAGTACAAAACACTGCCTCTGATTGGCTGCACATACATGAAACAGGCAAAAATTGAGTTGAGGTCAACTTTGCCCGTCTGGGGACGTAGCTATCAGACGGCCCAATGCTGTCAGCTGATGAGAGACTACATGGGACGTCCGTGCCCGTGCCGTGCCGTACACTTGCCGGACGCATACAGTGTAGCCCAGCCTTAAGTCTACAATTATTCAGCTCATCTATTAATTCTGATATGAATTCCATAATTATGTTTTTCACTGTATATCCACAGCGCAAGCCTATACTGGTCTACTCAGAAGTAAAGTCCATTATGTTCAATAGGCTTACTCCTACGAAAGTGTTATAGGATTGCAGCATCAGTCAAGTAGCCTGGAATTCAGGGAAACCTTAGTGAGCATGTGGAGCTCCTGCATGCAATCACTTTAGTATCAGGTACAGTTGCACAAAAATAATGGAGAAGCACATACCTGTACATGCAATGCCGAATGTTAATGTTGGTAAGCCCGTGACACACTGCAGTCGAAGCAGCGCGGGAAGGAAATCTTGTAGACTTCGTGTCGCCCACAACACTTCCTGTATAAACTTAAGCACTCCACACAGCAAAGTCCTCTTGGAGTGGTAGCTTGATTCTGATTGGCTGATCGCTTCCCTTCGCATCCCCCCCACACACACACACACTGAACTCACTTGCTGAAAAGTTCAATATTTTCAACTCCTGTCACATGGCAACGTGTGCAGCCATGCAGAATAGGAGACTGCAAGACACACCGCTTGTACACATCCATGCGGTGCTGCCTTCCAGAGCTTCAAGTCGCATCGCCTGCGGTGTGTCACAGTCTTTAAGGTGAATGAAGAAACTCATGCACAAGTATCATATGGGCATCTTGAGCTTGTGTATGCTTAAGAAGCAAGACAGGTGACTCTTCCAGCAACCAAAGCTAGTCACTTGCATTTCTCCAAGCATCCCCTTTTGTGTTGAGTGTTACTAATTGAAACATTTCCGCCAAGCTGGTTTTTTTCCAGTGACGTGGCTTTGCTGTTTAATTTTTGATTTTTCATTTGGGGTCTGATCTTTTTATTGGGTTTGTTTGTCGCCATGTGATTGTCATTATTGTTTTCATTGTGTCTGAGGTTTTTTTTCCTTTTACATTGCAAACCACCTTAGGTGGAAGGGGAAAAGCAGGGTATAAATGTTTTAAAATAAATAAAATCTGAATAAGAGGGACAAGAATGTCTGTGTTTGGAAACACTCTGAGATACATTGAAAACTAGCAGGCTGCAAAAGGAGCCATGTAGGATAGATTTCCTCTATTTTAGACAGTAGTAGGACATGTCTCTATTACAGAAAATGGAACGAGCCAGGATGGAACCCATCCATCTCATTTTAAATAAACTATACAACAGCTGTTATAACAAGAAGATTCTTGGTCAACAAATAGTTTGACAGACTGAAACAACTGGCAGAAAACAACACAGGTCTTTACTTGGCAGAGATTCTGAGGGCAGTTGATAGCTGACAAAAGAGAATGGCAGATGGATTTGCACTCAGACTGATCCTTGTAAGAGACAGGTTCTCCAACATCTTTCAACAGCTTGTTGAATGCTGTTTGGCATACTGAAAGCTGGTTTTACTCAATCTCAGAGCCTCGTGTCAGATTATTGCAACACAGAGACACATACCAAAGTTACTGTAACGTGCCTGAGATATTTGAAAGGACTAAATTTGGCACACTTTGTATGAATTCATTTGTTATGATGTGTTCATTCATCAGAAAGTCTTCCTTAGACCTCACCAACATAACAGTGATATTAAGTGGTAAAAAGCCACGTTTACACTTCACAACATCAGATCAACTAGCAATTCTGTGGATGAACACAGAACTGCACTAATCCAGTTTCATAGCAACTGAATCCCCCATCGTGCTAAGCACCAAACACCTCTCCCGATAAAAAATAAATAAATGGAAAGGCACTGATAAAGATCCAGTGAGTAGTACACACTGGTATACATTTCCATGTGAATGACTGTCCCTAAATTTGGCACACTTTGTATGAATCAGGTTTTTTTGCATATATTTATATTTTATTAATATATTAAAACATAAAAACAATACATATTTCATAAAGTTATAGCAAGCGCGAAGCAATACATCCTACTAGCATACTATTCACTGTTTTCTACATATAATATCCAAACGAATCAGTTTGTTATGATGTGTTCATTCATCAGAATGTCTTCCTTAGACCTCACCGACATAACAGTGATAATAAGTTATTCACGTACATTATTTCAGTAAACCTCAAGCCAGAGCTACACCGCACGCATCTTGGCCCGTATGTGTCTGGTATCCCACCCCCAGGTTCAAAGAAATGTTCCCTTACGCCAAGAAATGCTTTGCAGCCCAAAACTCCCCCACGGGATGCAGCATGTGCCCCGCTGATGCAGCTGCATCGCCGCACGGGGGGGGGGGGGTTAGGTAGCACTGGGCTGCTTCACACTTTGATGCTTTGGCTGCCCTATAATTTTTGTGTAATTGCTACTATGGGGAGATGCTAAAATATACACACAGAACGAGAGAAATGTTGGGAGACAGGACAATGTTTAACCCTGAGCGTCTAGTTAGCTTTGCATACCCTTCTGTGCTAGTTTCTTTATTCCAAATGCAACAATGACAACTCACCGTGAGACTGCTAGTCTGATGTATCAGTTCCAATAAATGCCGTTCAGTCCCTGGTGATAGTGCCTGGAGAGAGGGAGAAAGCTGCCTAGTTGATACCTGCAGGAGGTAGGACAATTGAAAAGAACTTGAAAAAATTAATTTACCTGAGTTGCCAAATCATAGCAGATGGTAAGATCCAGAGGGAGATAAACATTAAGGATTTAAAAGCAAGGCATTCATTCTTTCAGCTTTCAAAGACCCAGTGTAACTGAAAACTCTGCCAGTGAAGTATACTGAAACTGAGCAATAGTGATGTTTGACAACAATAAAACAAGTTTATAGGGCAGATAGCATGTGGAGCAGAGAGAATTGAAAACTCTGAAGCCGATGCAGGTTTCCTTTAAAGTCAGATGGCTGCTTTCTATGCCACATAGAAATGCTATAAAAATACAACAGGTGAATTATATGGCAAAACATCAAGCCTAGTGCTGAAATATTAAGCAACACCTGGCAGATAAACCAATAAAACTAAATGGAGGAGCTAGGTCATTCTGTATTTTATGGCAACTGTCCCTAAGAGTATATTCTCTAGAACTCGACATTCTTCAGTGATTTTAAACATGCTTCTGGCATATACCCGAATATACATTTTCTCACAAGAAGAGTTATTTATGCTTATAATACATGTTCTTCATCTTAGAACTGGCTAAGTACATTGTCTATACTCTATGGGCACTGACGTTGCTAGAGGAGACTCCTTGCGCGTTGCCTTCGCCGCTCGGACTAGTTCCGATGGCGAGTGGAACGGAGCAGCTACCGCTGTGCAAGACTTACCATTCTGCCCCATCTCTAGCAATGCCAGTGTCTATGGGTATATATTGGTTCTTTGTAAGGTGTAATTTTTGAAGCAGCCTCAGCAGGGTTAAGCCCCAGAAATTGCTTTCAGTGCTCAGTCCTGGGACACATGGAAGGTTCATGTTAGGGTGTGTCTCTGAGGGGCAAACTAGATGCAACAAGGAAGTTGTGTGATCAGAACTCTCAATGACCTTATTGTTTGCAAAAAATAAAATAAAAATAGCCATGGCCAGCGGGTGGCGCAGTGGGTTAAACTGCTGAACCATGAGCTGTCAATCACAAGGTTGGCAGTTTGAATCCGCGACAGGGTGAGCTCTCGTTGCTTGGCCAGCTCCTGCCAACCTAGCAGTTCCAAAGCATGTTAATGCGAGTAGATAAATAGGTACCGCTTGCGGGAAGGTAAACAGCGCTCCGTGTTCCAGCCGCATGCTACGCGCTGCGGCAAGGAGAGTCACGCCGGCCACATGACCACGGAGGCGTCTTCGGACAACGCTGGCTCTTCGGCTTTGAAATGGGGATGAGCACCACACCCTAGAGTCAGACACGACTGGACTTAATTGTCAGGAGTCACCTTTACCATTTTAGGGGACAGGGCAATGGTCTAACGGTTCCCCCCCCCTTGTCTTCTGGAAAAAAAGCCTGCCCCTGTCCCAAAGAGGTATCTTCCACAGCTAGCAGCAGCTTGAGGGTAGGGATGGAATTTAAGTTGAAAAATCTCCATGGGAGCAAATGAGGAACCCAGAAGTTCCCAAACTGTTTCTGTTCATGGCGTCCTTAGTGTGCTGATAATTTTTTCATGGCGCCCCTACAGTTCCTTCACTATGTATCCCTAAAATATCCAGCGGTGCCCCTGTGCATTTGCTGCGTTGCCCCAGGGTGCTACGGTGCACAGTTTGGGAATCTTAGGATTAATGCCTTCTTGTTACCCTTGTGCCATAGCCTCATTTGAAAAGCTGGTTGAACTCCTGCAGCATGTCTACTACTTGGGCCCTGGTTATGTGCAGAGGGGATCCTTTCAGATCCTTTGAATACAGGAACCATGTGGACAGAACTTAATACATGGTTCCTTGCCATCCAATCATTGGTCTCTGGCAGCGATGACATCAAAGATAAACTGGGACAGGGCACTGACCATGTCCATCAAGGGACCTACCCGGTCAGATTGACACCATAAGCCTTAGTACAGTGGCAGTGGTAGCTTCCAGTAGGCCATCTGGAAGGGTGTGAACAAGGGGTGCCAAGGGGGTCCAGTGTATGAATTTCTCCCAAGACCCCCATCAATCGGGTGCTGGTACTGCCCTCCATAGTGTTGTGGGAAGATGCCACAGGACAATAGTGATGACACACTAAATGGTAAATGTGGATGGAGTCTTGCAGCACAATCCTATATACATTTATTCAGAAGTCCCAGTGGAGCTTGCTCTGGGGTAAATGTGAATAGTATTGCAGCCTTAGTGAGTGATTATTAGATCACTCACTTAGATTATTCCTGCATTCATTTTAGTTTCCCAGCATGGTTAGGCATAGCAATAGAAACTGTTTATCACAGTGGTAATGTAGCTGCCTTTTGTATATCCACATTTGGCTCAAACATGATGAAATTATCAGATAACACAACCTTTATATAGTCATACATATAAATGTATGCATGCACAAAGACCTCATCCAAAAGCTGGTTTTGAATATCCTAAAGTTACTAATGCAGCAAAAGAAATAAAATCTTTTTTTTAATCCGGCGTTGAAATATTGAGTTTAAAAATCTGTAACAAAACATGTGTCAAACGAAAGACAGATTAACATGGGAAGAAGCCCATTTTTTTCCCAGCAGAGCCTAAGTACCAGCACTCACAAAGTTCTACGCGGCACAACATTGTGTGAGGATTATTTGCTCTGCATTCTGTATCTGTGGAGACAAGGAAGGGGAAAAAACCACATTTGGAGAAAATTATCCATTTTATGCTAAACCATGTGTCCGCTATCAAGACATTCCAGCAGAGTTTGAAAAACACATCCATTAGCGCTGAGAAAGAACTGCAAGACTAGACATTAGGAAGGGGATTAACTATCGACATGAATCCAAAGAAAACAGAAATGGCCGTCCTAAAGCCTTGATGGCATAACTTCTTACTACAGAGCTATTGGACTAAAGCAGCTTTGCGGTACTTGCCCACCAGCCTAGGCTGATGAACGGTTCCTTCTGATAAAAGTATCTGGTGCTCACAAGCCAATAATGCAGCCAGAAACACAGAACTGGGGTTGTCCCACTGCTAACAATGGTCAAGAGAATGCACACTGCTCATTTGCTCTTTGCACTTCCACTAGAAAGTACAAAGAAGGCCTAGGCTGAGAGAGACGGCCTTAAAATACACCAACAATAGAAGTTCAAGGCACTCACACATCTGCATGTCAGTAGAATGTCTGTGTTGCATCTGTCATATTCTGTGCTGAACAATCTTTTTTTCATATTGCAGGTTATTGTTGGGGACAATGCTGCAGACCACCCATGAACTCAATGAACTGAGGAATCTTTTTAAGCCTCGTTCTCTTCCTGTACACAATGAGTGGCTTCCATTAGAATGTACTGTATTTTTCCACAAAGGAAGTACAGTAGTATGATGGTAGGATGCAGACCGAGCCACACTGCTGAAACCTATCTGTTTCATCCCTATTGATGGCTATGAGCCCCCCCAAATTACTGTTGAAGTTCGTGGGACCTTTGGAAGTAGTGTGGTATGCTGTGTGTGTGTGGGGGGGCCTGCAAATGTAGGGAGGGTATACCTGAAACGAAGGAAAGAACTGTGAGTATTATTATTATGATATTAACAGTATTTATATATCGCTTTTCAACAAAAAAAAAGTTCACAACGCGGTTTACAGACAAAATCAAATACTGTAATTAAATGGCTCCCTGTCAATCTAACACAATCCCTCACAATCTAAAAGAGATGCAGAAGCAAACAGCCACCATTCTCCCCTTTGTATTCTCCCCTTTGCCATCCACTCTTCACTTCATACCATGCTGCTGCTGAGGGTCCCCCAAACCTCAGGAAAAGTGGGGGGAGCAGAGCAATCAACAAAAGGACTCTTTTCCTATGGAAAAATCCACCACCCGGCTAGGCTGCTATCAATTAACATACACAGGAGCAGAGGCTGGTTAAGGTTTCAAAAGAAACTCACAGTTTCCAAGATTACATATCTTCTCAGTGGTCAGAGGTTCCTACTACTTGTGGAACAGAGAACCCAAGAGCTCCTTGTATGGATGTGTGGGAGAGGGTGTGCTCTCTACCATTGTGGACCTTCTGCTTCCATACATCCTTCTGCTTCGATGGTGGGTGGGTGGGTGGGTGGGTGAGAGAGAGAGAGCAGGAAGGAAATTGCATTAAGGACCACACCTCCTGTAAGGATCATAGAGGGCAGGTAAGGGGTCTCAGGTGTCTGGAGTCCAGAATCCTGCAGGTGGCATTACATCCAAATTCCAACAGTGACACCAGATATTGGCCTCAGGCAATTCAAAAGAATCATGAGTCAAATGATGGGAATATTTTTAAAAAGCAAACGTCAACAGTTACATAAGAAAAAATGACATTGAATAGACATATGTAAAAGAAACTGGGCTTCATTTATACATTTTTATCATATTCTTTTGCATTTTGATGTACGATCTGCTTACATTTATTATGAAATTGTATTTGTGAATAAAATAAATACTAATATAAAATGATAAATACAATATGTTTACAAGATCAGCATCCAGGTCTATCTGGGTTGATTTCCCTATCTTTTGGGCCTGATTAAAACAGAGACTAAGAGATATGGGTTTACAGTTGTTTCCCTAGAAGAAAGATTCCAATGTTAATACACTCCCAACAAGGAAGGCACTTCTATGAAGGATGAACAACATGTGTAATCAGTATTCAAATTAAAGGGGGGGGGGTAGAATGGGCTCATCCTCTTACTTTTGGCGATTGTCCCCTTACCTACTGTTTTGAGACAGCTACTGTGGCATAATTTGCCTAACATGGAGGGGTGGGAATAAAGGGGTTGAGCACGTGGATTTCATTTGGGACCTTTCCCTCCATAATTCAAGTACTAATGAAGATCATGAATGGCATGAGATTTAGGATGGACAAAATGAAGTAATGCTTCACAGAGCACATAATTAGTCTATGGAATCTGCTGCTACAAGGTGTGGTGATGATGGCCACTAGTTTAGACAGCTTTAAAGGGGGATTAGATAAGTTCATGGAAGTCCAGGCTATCCAGAGACGTTGCTGGAGGGGGGTGGTGGTACTGTAAGGGTACCGCCTGCCCGTTGTACTCCCTACCCATTGCCTTCACTGCACTGAATGGTTCCGATGGCAAGGGGGCGGGGCCACCTCGTACTGGGGGTTAGAATGGTGCGAAACATACAGTACTGCCCCCCCTCCAGCGAGGCCTCTGATGCTATCAATGGCTACTAGTAAGGATGTCAATATTCCACCTCCATTTTCAGACACAGTATACCTCTGAATACAAGCTCCAGGGCACAACACCAGGGGAGGTGTCTATGCTTTCATCCCCTGCTTATCTGCTTCCCAGAGCCATCTGGTTGGCTGTTGTGGGAAACTGGCTGCTGGGCTATATTTGCCTTTGGACTGATTCAGCAGGGCTCTTCCTAGGTTCTCATCATTACATGTGGTACTAGTTTATTTCCATGTGTATATGTGCCATGAAATAGATACATGGGCGACATTGTACATGTGATAATCTACACAAGTTTTCAAGTACAGCAATGCATCGCGTATTACAAAACATTGTAGCACTACAAAGGGTCGTCTTACATTCTTTAGCCAACCCTTATCGTTCATCGACAGGCTTTCTTTTCTCTCCCATCTGATGTTAAGGATTTATTCAGCCCTTCCTCATTCCCACAACCATTCACAATAAATCTACTCATTGACCAAAACTAATTCACATTAGATTTAGGCTGCATTTTTTTATTTATTTGTAAAATTGACCTTTTGTTTGAATGGGCACTTTTTCCTCTTTCTATTTGAGGCATACACCAGGGAATGCAATCAGGAGATTCCTATTGATTGTTCTGAAGCAATTTAGTGCTGGTCATGGTTGTACTGGATTTGCAATCATTCTGAAGTGAGGTGTTATTGACTGCACCTAGTAATTACCACACTCGCATCAGAGCCTGCAATGTGGTCCTTGTCTAGGTTACTGTAGGGAGATGCCTTATTTTTTTAATCAGAACCAAGGTTAGTACTGGGGCTTGGAATCTGGAATTCTCTAACCTCTTTTCGGTTCTGGGACTTACATTTAACCCCAACCTGTAATGTAAGTTCCACTTACACTTGTTCACCACAGATGCTCTCTTAAGAAGAGAGCCAGGTTGGTGTAGTGGTTCTGGAAGACCCAGGTTCAAATCCATGCTCAGCCACGAAGCTTCCTAGGTGACCTTGGGCCAGTCAGTATCTCTAAGCCTAACCAACTTCACAGGGTTGTTGTGAATACAAACAGCATGGGCCAGCGGTTGTTGATACCCCAAAGGAGTCATGTGGTGTAATCAGTTTCAGTTTCAATAAAGGTTCTGAAACTGAAACTGTAATCATTTTTTTTTATTTTATGTAAATGTAATCCACAACCTGGTCATCTGGTTCTCCATCCCCAGCTAGCATTTTGGGGAAGGTCTCTGTTGTAAGCCTTGGAGAACCACAACTAAACAAAGTAAAGCAAGTCCTCACTTAAATTCGTTTCATTTAAAGTCATTTTGTTTTAAAGTTGATGGGAAAATGCCATAGGAACATTTACGTTTATCAATTAGCCTATGGCAGTGGTTCCCAAACTGGGAGGTGTGGCTCCAGAGGCGTGGAAAGACTGGAGCGAGCGGAGCAGCGGCTCCTGGCGGCTCTGTGGCTCCGGGCGGCATCGGACGATGCTGCTCTGCTCGCTCCAGTCTTTCCACGGAGCGCACGCCAGCCCGGTGAGGCGGGCGGGCGCTCCAGGCCTTCTCCCCCGGCCTCGGAGCCGGAGAAAGCCCCGGAGCATCCACCACGACCAGCGGCCAGGGCTTTCTGAAGGCGGCCGACTGCGCCGCCACGCTATTTATCATTTTTACGCACATGCGCAGAACGTGCAAAAAAAGGATAAATAGCGCTGCACCGCAGTTGGCTGCCTTCAGAAAGCCCTGGCCGCCGGTTGTGGTGGACGCTCCGGGGCTTTCTCCGGCTCTGAGACGCGGGCGGGCGTGCAGGTAAAGTTGTGGAGTGGCGCCGCAGCAGCCGTGCTCCAGGCAGCATCAGCTGCAGATACGCCTCTGCGTGGCTCCCAGGGGAGCCACGGAAACCACATCAGGGGAGCCACAGAGTGCCACGGAATCTTCTTGGAAAACAGTGCAATGCCAATCAGCAGGCATCGACATAATGTAATGGGGAGCTGCAGCAAATGGTTGCCAATGGTCAAGGGAACTGCAGGTCGAAAAAGTTTGGGAAACACTGGACTATGGTAAAATTGGTTTCATTTATAAGTCATTTTGCTTAAAGTCGCAGTTTCCAAGAAGAACCAATTGACAACTTTAAGCGAGGACTTGCTGGAGACTGTACCCAGGTAGATGAGCCAATGGCCTGTTTCAGCATAAGGCAACTTACATGTTCATAATGTATATTTAGAGTTCACTTACAGACCAATTTTTTTCTTCCTCTCTTATCTTGGTTGTGCTCACAGCACTTTGTGGCTCTCACTGCACTGCAAGGGCAAGAAAACTCATCGATTCGATTTGATCTGATTTGACAGGCATAGGTAACATTTTTCAGCATAACATCATATCATTTTTCCACACAACATAAACAATTGTTTTTGCTTTTCCAAAAGTCCTGATTAAAAAAAATGCAGCTACCCACCTTTTTGACTCTACGCTCATAGGCACAGTTAAAAAATAATCCTGTAAAATCATTAGTTTTGCTTTGTGAAGCACTGAAATAGCAAGGCGTAGCAATGTCAAGGGATCTTACACATCACCATCCTTTCCCCTGCATGCATGGCTCACCAATTCAAATGTTTACCTGGGATCATGAGCATTACAACACATCTGAAGATACAAAACTTCAGTCTGCAGTCCTTTTAAGTTCCTTATTGGCATTGCCCTACCTACAGTGTATATACATTTGTAAGAAAACACAAAGGCAGTCTGTGTATATACATTTCCCCCACACCCCATCCATGCAGCCTATAAAGCTATGCATTGACTCCAGAAGAATTTTTATATCAGGGCAAATTATTCTTGTCCCTATGAATCACATTTATGGTCAGCACAGGTTGTGGGGAACCCTGGGGCAAAGCCCCTCCCTCCATCTGCTGTCTCCCATTACCTAGTAAACTTTTCAGAGGTTTATTGGGTAACTATGGGCACAGGGGGTGCTGCCCCTAAGGAGTTGGCCAGGTGAGCCCATGGACTCATGACTAGCCTAGTTCCCCCGATGCCATTTCTGATCTCATTACTCTTCACACCACTATTTCTCTACCTGTTTTCTTCTAAGGCAGGGTTGGCCAACCTTTCAACATGAATGCTCCTGGCCCTTTAAATTTAATGGTTGTCTAGGTGAGGGCCTTTCAGCAGGTGCAGCTGCTTTAGCAGCACCATCAGCACTTGCAGCTGCCAAGATTTTGTCTTCTACACAACTCTTAAGAACACAGAGGCCCTAATAATGGAAAGTTGGCCACCCCTGTTCTAAGGGATTTTGCTTGAATAGATGGATAAATATCAGGGTTTATGTGTGACTGCTTATTTTCCAGAGCCTGTCAGTGGCTGTGTGCCATTAACAGCCCTATTGCAGCTGTACGTCAGTGGATTCTGTTCCTCCCATTGCTGCAAACTGAAAAAACAAGCTAAACCTGTGAAACATCCACCTGCCTCAAGATTCTTAAAAGCTGCTACTCAGTGCTAGAAAGACGGCATTAGACAACCATGCTGGTTATGTTTTAAGCTATATTTATGGCCTAATCCTATCCGCTGGCACTGCTGGTGGAATGCACATTTCGCCAGCAGAAGTGCATTGATGCTGATGGAAGTGAAATTCCACCAGTGAGCGTAACGAGGCCACCAGTGCAGTGGCTGGTGGCCACACAAGCAGGCCAATGGAGAGAACACCATCTGCCTGCGCCGCTGAGTTGTCAGGGGGGGCGGGTGGTAGGAGGAACAGGGGCATTTCTGGGTGGGGAGGGGAGAAAAACCAGGGGGCAGGGACAAGGTGGGAGGGAGTGGATCTGGAGGCAATGGCACATGCCGGATCTTATCCCTTTTGCAAACCTCCCTCCCCCTTTTCCCTCCTCAGCCATATGCCACCAAAGTAGGTAACATACATCCGAGGATACCCATAGGCAGCCTGAGGGCTTATTTGGAGCTAAGTACAAATGGGTTTTACTTACCTCCAGTTTGCCTCCAGATACCCTCCCCCACTGCAGGATGCAGCGCACACCTGGTGGCAGAGGATAGGATTAGGCTGTCAATCTCTTCCTATGGGAGAAACGTACAATAATTCCACAAGTTCCTTTTATATATATATAAAGCCACTTCCAGGTTGTGCCAAGACCTGCGAGCCTTTCCCTTCGCCCTGGGTCACCCCAGACAGTGGCGAGCATACACCCCCCCATGGACACCACACGCCCCGCCCCTGGGGTGTGTGATGTCATCATTGCACACCATAGCGGCGTGGAAACACCCCGCCCCGGCGCTTTTTGGCTCCTTTTGGGAGCCAAACTGCACCAGGGAGGGTGGGAGGGCCAAACTTACAGCCAAAAATGGCTACGAGGAGGCGGCAACGGATCTGCCGCTTGGGGCCCACCGCCCCTACTTGCCCCAACCGTGACAACGCCTCTGACCCCAGAATGCATTGCCCAGGTCTCAGAAGTAACTTTGTGGAGCGGCAGAGACTGCCCTCCAGCCAGTACGGTTTGCCGCTCAAAGGTTAAAAAACGCTTGATTTTTTTTAAAAAAACTTTGTATAGGTTTCTCAAGTGAACTTCACTATCTGTGGATTCTCAGTAGCTGCGGGGGTGGTGGTCCAGAATGGATCCCTTGTGGATACCGAGGGACCTCTCTCTCTCTCTCTCTCTCTCTCTCATGTACTGTATAAAGAAAATAGCCCATGTATGAGAAACTAGAGTATAGCTGCTTCCTACTACATTTTAGAATAGTTCTAGTGAAGATTAACCATGCAGAAGGCTATGGACTTAGTTCTTGAAGGGCAGACTACGATTGCACCTATTGTCAAAAGGGGAAAATAGGAGAAAAATAGGTGATACTAATTAGACTGAGAGCAGCAGATCAATAAGCAAGAGTTCATTGGGAATCAATTAGGAGATGAATGAATGACTATTCTAATGTATCCCAATGCTATGTTTCTTCATATACTACAGTCTACAGGAACATGCCCACTTTCCTTCCTCTTTCAATACACCCACCTGGCAAATTGTGATATACAATTCTATGTATACCTAATCAATGATATGCCTTCTTCTGTTGACTTCAAACTGTAACATCTGGAGAAACATTACTACAATCATTTCAAAATACGCCAATTGCAAGATAGCAATAGATTTTTCCCAGATTTTTATTTTGTGTGTGTGTGTGTGTGTGTGTGTGTGTGTGTGTGTGTGTGTGTGTGTGTGTGTGTGTGTGGGTGCGCACGCACACGCGCACCAGAAAGAGAGAGAGACAAGAGATGGAAAATATATTTCTGTATGCATGTATGCTGTATATGAATACGCCTGTCTATCTGTCTGCTAAGAAGGTTTCCAAAGTCTGCTTTTTTAATTGCCCGTCTGGTGGTCAGATATATGCTTTGTTAATCTGATTTTCTCAGACTCTGCAGAATGATTAACCCATTGAAAGAGTCCGTCTGTGACCTAGATACATCTATATACAGTAACTGAGGCAAAAGAGTTAAAGCCCATCCAATGCTGATTAGGAAATTATTTATCCATATACATTATCCTTATGGTGCAATCCTGCCTAACGTTAGGCTGGCGGAACGCATGCTCCGCTGGCTTAAGGAGCTGCAAAAGTGCCGTAAAACACTTTTGAGGCTCCTCTGGAGTAAGTGGTGCCAGCGCAGAGTCTGGCACTGCTCACTCTGTGACCTACCTGGACCCGTGCCGACTGCCACAGGTAAGGGCCCCGCCAGTCGACGGTGTTGCAGGGGAGGGGCCATTGGTCGGCTGGGCCTAGGAGGGGGGCGGGGATATTGGCAGCACGCTCCGCCATATTCCCCTCCCTCTCCCAGGTCAGGTTGGCCTTACATGGCCTCCCCAGACATGCACCAGCTCCAGAGCTGGCACACATCCGAGGAGGCCCATTGGGGACACCAGGGGACAAATGTCCCCTTTCCCAGAGGTGAGCCCTGGCCACGTTGGTGCATGTCCTGAATAGGATGCAGCATGCTGAATAGGATTTTAGGCAGGATCGGGTTGTTGATTACATATTTTACAGTACAAGCCATTCAAGAGAAAGAGAGAGAGAGAGAGAGAGAGAGAGAGAGAGAGAGAGAGAGAGAGATCATACAAAAGATGCAACAAGGTTGTCAGACGATAGTCTTTGCTGCAACAGCAAAACGAGGCACGTTGAGGAAAAATAATTTTCCTTACATCCAATGCTGAGTACTGAATTTACTCAAAGCACATATCTAGAGTTACTGATCATGTGTTCCAACTCTGATGACCCACCCAGCTCTAAATGAGTAAAGTGGCCTAATTCAATTAAATGTGGTTATGACTGTGAATTCGCCTTTGGAAAATTCCCTGCAATTTCTGGCTAGCTTCAACTTGTGCAAAGTCCTGTGGGCACATTACAGCCCTGTATGCTCCTCATAGGCCTGAAATATTGAGGAGCATAGATAACTCTCTGAATGCATCAGCGTAATGCAATGCACCCACCAGAATGCCAAACAGATCCTTACACTCTCTTAATTCTGTGGTTCCCAAACCTTTTAGCACCGGAACCCACTTTTTTAAAATGACACTCTATCGGGACCAACCTAGCTTTATGAGACTTTTAAAAAAGGTGATCTAGAAAGAAATAATATATTTATATATTTACAAGTAATGTTTTATTTATCTATTTATTTATTTATTTACAAAAAACTCAATCCATTTCTTGTAATAAGGCAGTCCTAACAAATAGCCTCAACTTGGCTTGAGGGACTTACGGCGCAATCCTGTGCAATGGTGCACAGGAGAAGTGCGTGCTCCCCTGGGGCATGGTGTCATAAATGCGCCATAAAGTGCGTTTATGGCACCCGGTGAGTAAGGACCGACGGCACAGAGGTCAGCGGGCCTTACCCTGCATCCCCGCCATCCCCACGCTCACTGGAGCAGGTAAAGCCTACACCGGCTGCGGCAGGGGTGGGGGCAGGGCAGACCAGGTAGTGAGGGGGGGGGGAACGGCCGCCCTGGGCCTGGAGAGGGCGGGGATGTCGGCGGTGAGATATGCCAATATCCGAAGCCCTCGCCAGGCCCGGCCTGGCCTTACATGGCGGGCGCAAATATACGCAAGCTCCAGAGCTCACATACATTTGAGGAGGCCCATTGGATGTTGCATTCGTCCAGGCGACTGTGGTGTGTACAATTCTGAAAAAGGTTGTGGCATGTCTGCATGTGTTGTGGGAATGTGCACTGGAGCATTTCCCAATGCTGAAGAGAACAGGACAGCTTCTGTTAGCATGAAGCTGTGTGAGCATGGCAGTGCTGTGGAGCATTGGAACATGGCCGGTATATGCTTCAAATTTCTTGAACCATACACAATTGCTGCTGAAGGCAAGATATAGGGCTACATCGCATGCATCTAACTCAGGCTGTATGGTTTTAGATATACTTAGCAAGTCAAAGAAAATAGGCAAAGAGAGCAAATTGTCCACATGACCTAAGATTTCAAGTGCCTAAGCGTATACAACACACCCATATATGCACAACAAAACACCATTAAGTAGCATACAACCATATTTGTTTGAATGGCATGTAAGATACCACCAGACATTTGGGGAAGCAAGAGTGTTATTTACAGAACATTTTCACTGACAGGTTGCTACATAGGGGGTTCATAATGAATGTGGGTAACAAGGACTTTAGAATAATCAGCTCTTGAATAACAGGAACTTTATTGTAGCGACATATCACATATCAGGCATTTTGAGACAGCATTTTTCCCCCTCTTCAGTTTCCTCACAGCAAACATCTCGCCGTAAACGTGGCTGTATGCTGTAATGAGTGCTTACAGCCTATCATAGGTTGAACATGAAACTGTTCTCATGTCATTAAAAACTCAACTAGGCAGAAAGCTCCGAATGGAGCTGTTGACAAAGGGAGGGCAGAGAGCGCTGTGGCTGCTCCTTAATGAGGTGTTGGCACTGGTTCTTGTCAAACAAGGAAAAAGGAGTGTATGAAGAAGCACACTGGTGCAAACACAAGCACCATTCACAGGACAAAATGCATTCAAGAAATTTAGGGAAGCACCCAAGGTAACAAAAATAAAAAGGGGGGGAGGGAGGGACTGCTAGCAATGGCAGCTTGGGATGAATTGCAAGGCAGATAAAACTTATCAGTTTCTAGACAGCAGCAAGCCAACTCTCTTAATGCATTTCTCTTCTTGGTTTTCCAGATGAAAGGTCAAGGGAAGTCAGATTTCTAAGTTCTCTTCCTCTCTGTGCAGCACATATCTGGGCAGCATTGGAATGCTAAGGACAAAATCCTCTGTTCCTTGAATATAAAAGCCTTTCCCGGTCAAACAGCTTCCATCTCCCCCCCTCCCCCAACACTATTTGTTAGAAGAGGTTGCAAACAATGGGATATTCAAAGGTCACAATAATATATGGCAGAAATATACATGTGGCAATATGCTAGCTAGACTAAATTCCTCTTACAAACACATTTCTCTTATACCGTTATACATTCATTTGGCATCTTCAAACTGCTAATGTGGAGTTTATTAAAAAGTCTGCTAATACGTGTTCCAAAATATATACAAAGAAAGGCTGTGTGTTTTCACAATGTGTATCAACTGTGTACATTTAAGCCACCAGATGGTAGTTCTTATAACAAAAAAGCACTCTGTGTGTGTGTGTGTGTGTGTGTGTGTGTGTGTGTGTGTGTGTGTGTGAGAGAGAGAGAGAATGATACAGCTAAGTATACTCTGAAGAAAGAAAAAGATAAGAAAAATTACCCTGCATATCACAGCTTTACATCACCCATCTACTAACTTAGGCAGAAAACAGCATATGTTCTACTGCTCTGGAAACGTCATAGGAGGAAAAAGAATATAAGATTGGAACAAAATGTAGAGACGTGATATTAAAAACATGCTAAAATGAAAGGTGCTTTCAGTCTAGTAATGAAAGCGGATGTTTATGATGTTATTCATATACTGAGCCTGAATCTCATATGGCACATAGAACAAGATTTATGTGCCATAATTGCTTCCCTCCCCCTTTTTGTTTTTTTCTCTCTATGTATTGCAGAAATTACAAATCACTTGTTTGTAAATCAAATATATTTTATTTATAGTGGTTATTTTCATTAGGCTCTCAGCTGTCGTTGATGCAAATGAGAGTCAGGTATTCTTAAAAATTTAATTAGCATATGCAAAATCTATTAATATGATTATGAGTGATGCATGTGTGATCATTCCAAAGGTTAGTCAAACTTCACTTTTTTTTTCCTTCTGTGTTTTTCCTTTTTTTCCCCTCCCACAAAATGCAGCAAGGAAGATATCCTGCATTTTTGCTTAGAAAGATTCAATTACTTTTAGAATGTGGTGTAAACATCGGCTGATGAGCCCTCTTAAGCATATTTTCCATCAGTATAAACTCGCTCCCCTCCCCCCTCCCCCTTTCCAACAGCAGAGGATAGATTCAAGGCAGCTTGTCTCAGCTCCAGCTCATTCCGCCTCTAGCACTGAACTCTTGGCAGGCAGCCAACCAATCTCCATTTCCCAATGAAGCTCTGATTCCATCTGCTCCAGCAGTGCAATATATTCCACTTCAGGTCAAAAGCGGGGAGCCAACAGTATTAACATTACACTAATCTGTAAAGACATTTTCACTAGCCTAGATAGGCTAATGTTACACTGAGCTTTAAAAGCTTCTAGGATAAGGAACAGCAGTAATTGTCAAGGAAATATACTGTATGTAGGGGAGAGCAGTTGAGAATGCATGGCAGGCTGTTGAAATGAACTAGATAAGCACAGAGAGCTACCTGTTTGTAAAATTAAAATATTAATATGGATGGGGTGAAAACATGCATCTATTTTAGTCTGTGTGCTTAAAAAAAATGAACTTCAAATAAATACGCTACTGGAACTTAAACTAGCAGGGTATACGCCAACGTTAGTTTCAGTCTTTGAAAATAATTAGTCTTGGAAAGCTACTGATAAACTGCTTTCAAAACCAAACCAGTGCAGCTATTGTTTCCAGAAAGATATATGCTCTTGCATATTTGGTGGATAAAAATGGACTTATAATCCATTGCTTCTGATTTGATGTCCCATGTATTGGGTTTTTTACAAAGATTCTCATAAAACATTACAGCAATACATTTGAAATGGCTTAATGCATACAATTGAAATTCAATATTTGCAATAAAAGCCAGACCTTTTTCATTTCACCCCCCTCAGCTCATCCTTTAAAAAGTAGTTTAAGATTCATGCCTTTAGGCACATCAGAAACCATTAAGAAGAACTACATTTCTGGAAATAAGCATGTATAAAAATTCAATTTAGGCTGCCTTTTTTGTCTCTAAAGGAAAAAAAAGAGTGATCTGGAAATTACCTACATGAGAATCCACCTGGTTAAATATTCAGTTCTTGTTTTTTTGGTATGGTTTTGATTCATATGTTACAGATGCAAAATGCCATGAAAGCAATTATACAATGAGGTTCCCAATAGATTACATGGAAATATAATGCTCTGAAATTGAAGATGAAATCACCTAAGAGCTTCAACGATTAATGTGTGATTTATCCTAAGTACAAGGTTTTCTTATATTGGGAGCAATTTATTTTCACCAGTTTGGCTACCTCTTTGTGTTTTAATTAATATATATTGCTTAATTACTTGACAGACTTTGGCTTAATAAGTTCCCCGAAGAACTTAATTTCTGTGAAAGGATGTTTTGAATACAAGATCTTATGTAAGAACTGGAAGCCTGTATTTTCCATCATAGTTTACTTTAAACAGAGCACCAAAAATGGAGCTGGAATATTTCAATGTGGCATAAGGAGGGTTGCCAGGTTGAATGCATCTAAAAACCTGCAATCTCTGAGATAGCATCACAAGGCACAAAGGAGGGGAACACTGAGAAGGTACATAATAACATTTAACAAAATGTTTCTGTTTTGAAAATGTGTTTCAGCAAATGCCTCCTTCTGGGATACAAAGAAAATTATTTCAACATTATGCAGTCTTATAAATTGGGACTATCCTAATAAGTGTGCTAAATTTTTCTGCAGCTTCTTAGAAGTCATCCCTTCCCTCTTCTGCTACTGGTTTGGGTGTGTCCCCCCCCTTTCTGTGTGATGTTCCAAGGTTGTCAACCCTTGAAAAAAAAATGAGATTCACAGTGAATCATTCACTGCCCAATCCCATCCTCTCCTTCCCACCAATGCAGCCACGCCAAGGAGGTCTCCTTGGACCTGCCCAAGCTCTTTAGCTGGCACAAGTCCAAGGAGAGAAAGAGGCTGTGCCGGCTGCTATCAGAGGGGATAGCATCCAGAGCAAGTCACCCATGCCAGGTGCCACCCCTCCCGCCTCTGACATGCCCCCCCCTCTCCCTGTTCTGCTCTGCCCCAGCCCCATTCCACCCTCCCCACCAGCCTACCTTTGTTGGCAGGTGCTTCGTTTCCCTCTGCTGTATGTGGGGCTGCTCTGGCCTCTCCAGCTTTGGAACAATAGTGTGTGGCTCCATGCACTACTGGCAGGTCATTTACGATGTCCATAAAGCATGCCCCACCGCTGGAATGCTAGGGAAGATAGGATTGGGTTGTAACTTTTGTTTCCTGCCCACCAAAGAAAAAAGAAAGCTGGGGAAATAGGTTCATAAGCCTGCCCCCCCCCTCTCTTTATATGTGCATGCATACATGTGCATGCATACACGCAGAGTCCCCATTCAAATCAGGAGAAAGACCGTTTACAAGGTTTTGACCTAGCTTGGAAGATCTGTTTAGATACAGTGCATTGACTTCAGTCTATACGGCTTTTCTGAATGCTTTACGTCCTCATCACTATACTAAGCATTTGTCGCTGACAGGCAGCCTGTTCATTCTAGCAGATAACAAATGTGTTTGGATGTCCGTTGGACCCGGCCATTCCACATGCGCTAGAAGCGATAGTATTCCATTCCTCTGATTATACAGACAGGCAGAAAGTGCTCATGGAGCTGTAATTGCCTCAGTTATGAAACATCTTCACCTGTTATCCGAAGCTAAGTTGAATCATTGGAAATTGGAACAGTGGCTGTTTTCATGCCAGCTTAATTTGAGATGATACTGCTGCTCACTTAACACAGATGAATAGGTGTGTAGGATGAGACTTTAAGCAGAAATGACACCCCAATGAATATTTGCTAGTAGTAACTGTACTGCAGGAAGCCAGATTGAAGAACAACAGACAATTGTTAAAAGCCAAAGCGGGAGAGGGGGAGCAGGACGAGGGGGGTGATATGAAAGAAGAGGAGATTGAAGTTCTGCCATGTGTATCTATGCCTATAATGATGTCTAAATGGGTGACAGCTTTTCACTGTGAGCAGGTCTGATCCCCAAAGAGCTGAGGTGGTAGAAGCTATATCGGAATGAATAGGAAAAATGGCAACATCAGAATGGCGAGAGAGCCAATGCTTTAAAATGTAGCCTTTTCTCTCCTAAATTAGCACCAACAAGGGCAAATGTGAAGTGACTTTTGTGCATCCACACTGGCGTGAAAAAATATTACACCACTTCAAACACGGGCAGTAATTCACTACTTAGGGAGTCGGCATGGGCGCTAAAATGTCTGGTGTTATTTTCACTGCAACGTGCATTGTGATGAGTATACATTACAGCATTCTGCTTACCGGTACTTTTGACTAAATAAGGCACATCCCACATTCGATTTAGAAGTGATATGTGCTTTACATATGAGAGAAATTTTGCAAAGGAAATTTATCATGTTGAGGATCATGTTTCAGCAGAAAATAACTTCATTGGTGAGCGGTTTATGACTGTGACATAGGCATGTATTTAAAATATTGAATCTGCATCCGAAGTGAGGGCTGCCTGGACTGTGCTGTGCCAATAGTGAAGAATAGAGGTGGGGAAAGAGGAACAGTGGGGAGCAGGTCTCTCAGGATAAATCTCCCTGGGAAGGCTCCACTTTGGTCATCAGTCACATGACATGGGCCAGCCAACTGAGTAGCAAAAGAGGCAAGGTTGCCTCACACTCAGACATAATATCAAGAAGTGAATTGGCAGATTTTGCTCACAGTTGTCCTACTCTCCCTCTTTTTATTTCAGTTTATTTAAATTCTTACTTTTGGGGGTTAATAGATTCACGATGGGTATCTGACTGGCCACTCAGTATGCTGGACTATAAGGAATTTTTCTAAGAGTTCAACTAGTTGTTATATGGCATGTGTAAGGTGGCCCAGTGGTTTCTTATTTTTTTTGTTGTGCTTCCAATAGTGGCTGTGGGCAGCAAAATGGGGTGAAACTGCAATGGTAGGGGTCTTTAGGACTTTGCCTGTTCTGATTCTACCCCCCCCCAATAATATGCACTATTTTAATTGGAACAACGGAGAAAAGAGGGACAATAGGCAATAGCTAGTGCTTCCTGTCTTATGTCTGGAAGGTCACTACTCACTATCATTCTAACCTTCAGGTGAAATGAAAAAGGGGGTTGTGTGTATGTTTCTGAGAGAATTTGGAGGGGGGGAATGTACACATTCCCTATGTAAAACAGTCAAAGCATGCGACATGGACTGGGGAATTTATTTATTTATTTAAATAAAGCCAGGATGGTGTAGTGGTTTGGGAGTCGAACTTAGACCTGGAAGATCCAGGTTCAAATCCCCGCTCAGCCACGAAGCTTCCTGGGTGACCTTGGGCCAGTCACTATCTCTCAGTCTCACAGGGTTGTTGTGAGGACAAAAAGGAGGGGAGGAAATATGTACACCACGCTGAGCTCCTTGGAGGAAGGGCGGTATAAAAATGTGAAAAATAAAAATAAATTTATTATCAGTAGTTAGCAATAGATGTCCATGACAAAAAAATACTGTACAGTATATGGTTTTTCCAAAGCAATATATGAACTTTCCTGACCTCTGCAGCTCCTGGTCATGTGATACCTTCTCTCTGCCCTACTCTCTTTTGCAGTCTACTTTCAGCCGAAGCCCTTCCTCTCTGGCCTTCTCATTTTCCTGTCTCTACGCTGGTCCACGCCCTTTTCCAAATCACCTTCCCTAGTTCTTATTATCATGGAAGACGCAACTCTACACTGATCCATCCACCTCAGCATTGTCTACTATGAGCAGCTCTCCACCATCCTAGGCAGGGGTAATTTCCCTGTCCTACCTGGTAATGCTGAGAAATGCGACTTGGGACTTTCTGCATGGAAAGCTTGTGCTCTGTCACACTCCCCTTCACTGCTTGCCTTGTCAGATACTGACCCCAGTTTTCCTTATTTCTTCTGTTCCTCCTTCCCTAGGCTCTTGAACCAGTTCTGCCCCTCTCTAGGAATGCAACAATTCCTCAAATGGTAGCCATGATGAGGACCCCTTCTGCTGGCCTAGCTTCTCCGACACAAGGGCAGTTCAGTTCCTCACTGCCAGACTGAAGCTTCTCCACCAAATCCTTCAGTAGTTTACATTATAGATTGAGATGTTCAGTCACATAATTTGTTGTTTTAATTGCAAATTTAGGCTTTGCTTACAGATGTTTAGAATCTGCTGAACGTTGCAGCAAGAAGAGCAGAGCGTAATAGCGGTCACAGATTTTTTTAAAAATAGGGAGAAAGTATCCGGTTCCTGTGGTTATTAAGTCCATTATCAGTGAGCCAGTAAATAGAACAGCGAGTGGATTTCTGCTGCCTAGGATGAACAGGAACCAGTTGAGTATTATCACTCAAACATCCAGTATTAAAAGAAATCAGTCACCACCAATGCTTTTTAAAACGGCTCCAGTATTTTTGGAAGCATCACTACAATTTGATTGATGAGACTTGTGTTCTGCTTGACTGCCATCCTCAATATCTACACGAGGCATGGAATGTCCTTGTAGCTGTAAATTCATAGGACATTTTGAATTTTGCATTACCTGATATAGCACTGCAATGTTCTAAATATGGCATAAATTGGTGCTGTGATCTATTCAGCATGTGGACATGGAGTATCACTGACTACCCTTGTAATATAGGAACAGTGAGAATTACTTTTGAATGCACTGAAATTGTCAGACTGAAACTTATTTTTGTTAGCATTTTTATACTTTTAATAGTTTGACCATTTTGTATTATCAAAGCATATTCAAAACATCTTACTATGTTAATGTTGGCTTTTAAAATAAGCTGTATAAATAACTTTTTGCCAAGATGGCAGTGTGCTTCTGTTCTATCTAAGCAGACACAATTTAGGATGGATCGCCCTATTTAAAATTGCTATCAGAAGATTCTATGGGAGAGAAGAAAATTCACACATGCTCAGGACTGACCTGCTCATGAAGTAGGGTGAAGTGGTTGCTTCAAGTGGCAGGCTGGAAGGGCAGGAGGCTGGCAGGAGTGTCCCCTGTGCCGCCCCCCACCAACTCAGCCTACCAGCCAGGGATGTATCTAAGTAACTAGGTCACGAGTGCGAGTGCGAGTAATTTTTGCAAGAGTGTGAGTCCGAGTGCGAGTCAGTGTCAAAATTTTGGGGCAAGTACGAGTCAAGTGCGAGTCATTTTTGCACGAGTGCGAGTCGAGTACGAGTAAGGCCAGAAACCACGAGTCACAAGTCACGAGTCGAGTCACTTTGGGGAAAATGGCTTTTCCCTTGAAAATGGGGTGTGTGGGTGTCTGTGTGTGGGGTGTGTGTGGGGACCTCTGAGACTTTTAAAGCACCCACTTGGCTCCCCCTATGCCCTTTCCCTCACCTCTCAGTCTTGTCATCTGGTTTGGGAAAAACAAGCGTGTCTACATTCAAACCATTTATTATTCCCTCCCTGCACCTTCCCCTTGCTGAGCCAAGCATCCCTTGGGCTCGGAGTTTTGGTCAATGAGGAGGAACTGCTGCGGCAGCTTCGCCTTCCCTCACTTCTCCCCACCCCTCGCGCTCGGAGTTGTGGCCAATGCCAAACAGACAGCAACAAAAGGGGGGGGGACTCAGAGCCAGGCTTGCTTTCCCAGCCCCTTGAAAACCCTTCCTCCCTGCTGCCCTCCTCCTCCGAGGTCTCCACTGCGCCTGCCTGCCTGCCTACCTGCCTGTGTTGATGCCAGCCATTAAAGGAAAATGACTTGGAAAGTCGTTACCCCCACGAGTGCAAGTCAAGTACGAGTCCCGTGGGTCACGAGTGCGAGTACGAGTGCGAGTCAGTGGGTCACGAGTACAAGTACGAGTACGAGTCAGGGAAAAAGTGGCTAAGTCACACTTGCGAGTCGAGTCATTTGACTCGAGTCCCCATCACTGCTACCAGCTACTTCCATCCAGTTGCTTGCTCACTAGAAGCATCTCATCAACATACCTTTGCATGAAACACATGCAATCTTATTCAACTAAATTAAATTTAACTAGTTTTGCGTAAGCAATCGCAGCCCTTCCAAAATCAGGACTGCACTCTTGTACAAGCAAAACAGTCTTTCTGTTCATGGAGGGAGCTTCTCTTGGAGTAAGCACTACTAGTGGCATAGCTGGGGGGGCAGTGGGGCAGACTACCCCAGTGCAGCAGGCCACGACAAAAAGGCAGGGGCGGCAGGAGGAAACTTTTAAACCCAGCTGGGTTTTAAAGAGATGCTAATCTAGTTCTGAATAGCTGATTGGCACTATACGATTGTGTGGTGTTTATCAGCTGTTCGGCGCTAGATTAGCATCTCTTTGAATCTTTAAAACCCAGCCGGGCTGGGTTTTAAAGATTTAAAGAAGTGCTAATCTAGAGTTAAGGGGCTGGGGGCGACTGGTGGGGACTGAGGAGGGAGGGCGACCAGGAGGCCCTGTTCTGCCCACCCCCCACCTGCCCCCTGTCTGGCCCCCACGCTGACTTACTGGCACCAGGGCTTCTCCTGGGGCCACTGGCAGGCAGCCATGGCTATGCACCGCTTGCGGTGGTGACTCAGCTGCACTCTATGGCATGTTGCCTTTCACAACAGCTGTGAAGATTGATGCGCCACTGGAACACAAGTTCCAGCAGTGCAGCTGGCCCATAGGACAGCTGGCCCAATGGCCTATAAGCATTACAGCCAAACCCTATCCCCCACCCGCCCATAGCATGCTGCAGCACTGAGAGAATGTGGGCTGCATGCTATGGTGGAGGGGGCAACAAGACAGCCTGGGAGAGGTGAGTAAAAATCTTTTACTTACCTCTCCATAGGCTGACTGGCCTTCAATGGTCTATTTAGCTGGTGTAAGTCTGAGAAGAGTCGGGGGGGCCCTGTCAGGCTGGGAAAAGGGGGATAAGATCTTGGTGTGTGCCGTTGCCTCCGAGATCCTCCCGCTCTGGTCCTCACCCCGAACCACCCACGATCCTCCCCCAACAGCCCCCGCCACCCCCTTACTCTGACAGGCAATCTGTGGCCTGCCACTGGCAGCACAGGCTACTGCGCCATTACTAGTAGGCCACAGAATAGCGGTGAGGCCAAGGCAACGGAGTATTGCACTCCTAGGATTAGGCCATAAGTGATCTAAGACCAATGGTTCAGGAATAGAAAAACACTGTAATAGAAAAAAAAAGAAAACTGTAATTCACATTATCTTTTGAGGGAGGGATGTGGAGGCAAGCTTTCTCATAGGCTCACAGGCTACATTCTATGCCAAGTATGGAATTTAAATATATGATTGTTTCGAATGTTTCACTTTGCCAATATTTTGTAAGTATTATGCAAAATATTTATGCAAAAATCTACAAAGTTCAATTAATGACAACTGCAGTAGGAAATGTGTGTTGTCCTCCCATTGCCCTCTCCACCTGCTCACTGTCTGGTGTTGCTCTTCTGTAGCTTTATCTTCTTGTTCACTTTCTGAGATTGGGCTCCAGCTGCTATGTCCACCTGTTTGAGATTGTCCTCTATGAGACTCCATACATGCAATTTACAATGCCTCCCGGCTCCCACTACACTCAAATTACCATTTAATAATCCATAGCAGTATCTTGGACTTTGTTTTCAGGATATTCTGCAAAGATCACACAGGAATTATTTAACTTCACAAACCTTTTTTGTTAACTTTTCTCTGGAAAAATTCTTTCAGACCATTATTAAAGCCATTCCCAGAGGTCAAGTGCTATCCATAGATAATTGTGGTTTCTATTGCTAGAAATTCCTATCACTGACCTCAGACAATCGTGTATGGCAGCCAGGGCAAGTTCTTCCTCTCTTTAATTCTGTTTGAGTTATCCAGTACACGTAAACTGCTTCTCACCTCTGGATTTCTTGGAGAACTGAAAGCAAGAAGTGTAGTCAGGGAGCACCCATAACTCTTCAAACAAATGCTGAACAGCCTAGTTCACTCGTTAGTTTCTATGTGCAATAAGAGGTTGTGAGAGGACACAAGAATCTCTCACCAGGTTGAAATTTCTGGGAAGTCATGAGCGAATAGGCATTGTTGTTCTCTCACGATCATTCTATGACTGCTATACAGGAAGGTACTTTCCTGCCACATCCTGTTCCTCAACACTAGGCTCAGGAACCAGTCACAAGGTCATGCTACAGTTATTAAGGAAACTGAACATTGATTTAGCAAGGCTCAATATAGGAATTCCATGATGTATTTGGTAATGATCATGACCATCCTAATAGGTTGAATGGCCCAATCCTATCCAGGGCCAGACTGTGAAATGCAGGGACACTGATGCAGTTTCAGATGCATCCCATAGGCTGACTGGGGACCAGGCCAGCTGGGAGAGGTAAGTAAAGAAAAATGTTACCTCATCTGCTGCTCCCTAGTCCCCTATAGGCCTTTTCAGATCTACACCAGCTATTTTGCTGGTGTAGATCTGTTAGGGTGAAGGGGGCACGTCAGGCCCAGGATGGGGCTCCGGATCCCACAGGCACTGCTAACACTAAGACCCTTCCACCGATCTGCCCCCAGCTCAGCCCGATCCTGCCCCAGAACTACCTCTGAACCTAACTCTCTGCTGGCCAGGGGCTGTCAACAGCAGGAACGTGTGGTGCAGGTATGGCAGGTGAGCCAGCCCCACCACCATAGTTCACAGAAAAGAGCCGCAGCCTAACTGTGAGATTGTATGCATGCTACCTGCTTGCACCCGAGTAAGCAATCTTACGGTTAGGCTGCGGCTTTTTTCTGTGAACTACGAGGGAGCGGGGTTGCCTCACCTGCCGTGCCCACACCACACATCCCTGGTCAACAGCCAGTCTGCGGGCCACTGTCGGCAACGCATGGCCTTCTGGGCCTTGCGCCAGTGGAAGCGCTCCACGGAACAGTTGAGAGTCTGCCACACCAGTAGCCAGCCCAATGCTCCAATAGGATTGGGACATTAGAATTCTTTTTGGCTTTGACTGGTTGTCAATTAGAACAGTGAGCTGTTCATAATGATCTGTTTGCTCTGTGACAATAGCTAAGACAACCTGTCACTGAATGTATGCTGTTAGGAGCATTTTTCTTCTGCGGTTTACATCACTTTCAGCTTACCAATACCGATTTTCAGCTGCCATTCTCTTGCCTGATTTCACCAGGTTACAAGATCCTTCTGCTAAGACTGTCTTCATGGTATGTCTTAATTATTGTTGTGCTTTCTGTTCCTACATACAAGGTTCTTGGATAACCATAGCTTGCTGTTAATGATTTCAAACAGGTACTGTACATGTTGCATGCCTGTTAACCTAATTGGCACCTCAAGATATTCTCAGAGTATCTAACCACATTGGGTGAAGCACTTTCCTTGCCCATCTCTAGCTTGCATCCTAAGCACAGAACCAGCAACTATGCTGGTTGTTCAAATAAAAAAATTGATAGTCAAACTCTCTGGTTAATTCCCCTTTAGGAAAAATGAAGTTCATGAAATGCACGTTGTCTAGAAACTTTGGAAGGCAAGTGTACCTTGGTGTTTTTTTTTTCCAATTAAAGATATATAATTCAGAGATGACAGTTCAAGAGATTAGAATATAGAATAAACTGTGCTAGATTCTCCCGTCCTTATTGTACAACATGGTTCCCCCCACACACTTTTTTTGCCACCTGTTTGTCATGTTGAAAGGGGAAAAACTTGTTTCTAACCTGCCAGTGACAGCTTTCTTTCTCTCCCCCCCCCCCCAATATTCATTTTGTTGCTTTTCCCAGGGCAGGTAAGAAGAGGGGGGGGGAAATCAAATGTCAATAACTGCAGTTTGGAGAATCTATTCAAAGCAGTTGTTGCTACCAGCTAAAGGATAAAAATGGAACTAGGTTAGGTGCTCTGGAGGGAAACTGTGGAAATGACTTGTAACTAAGAAGATGTGACCCTCTGCATAATTCATAATCATTAGTCTAAGTGACACTTCTGCAGCATATGCACCAATGCCTTCCAATACGGCAGGTTGGAGTCTAAATGGCCCACTCAGCAGCAGTCACTTTGTGATCAGGTTTCCCTGAAAGGCTACTCTGAATGCTGCATCTGCCGTGTGTGTGTGTGTGTGTGTGTGTGTGTGTGTGTGTGTGTGTTTGCGTGCGTGCGTGCATGCATTTTAAATAGTAAAGATGCTGGTTCAGCTTCATCATGTGTGCAATTTAAGGGTTGCTCAAGTGATTCCTTAAAACTGCATAAAAGCAATTCAGCTGTGCCTCAGAGACAGGCTTGCTTGCTATACTGCTCTGTGCATATATCTGCATGATTTCTCAGAGCTAATTCAAATTTAATGCATTGATAATTCCTCTTCTGCAGAAGTCACCCAGCAGTAATCTGAAGGTTACGAGGCGATATTCCAGCTCCAATAACACTTCTGGAGCTGTATAAACCAGGAGGCAAGATTCTAATGGGCAGAATTAAACTCTGCATGGCACATTTCTGTTCTCTTTGCAACCTAAACATTATTAGCAGCCTGATGTGATAAGCAGAAGAAGGAGGCATGGGAGAGTTTATGTTGATTGCAAAGTAAAATGGTGGCAGTATTGTTGCGATATCAGGGAATAATGACCAAAATGTGAGGGCCAAATTTCAAATCACAGATCAGGACTACAGCGTGGGGATATGGGGTTTTAAACCTTTGCCCCCCACCACAATCCCAATCGCTCCCAGGTGATTGTGAGGAGCAAGGCTTCTGGGCTGTGGCAGAGGAAAAGGATTAACACTTTTCTCCCACCATGCTGTGGTCCCAATCTGGATTGGACTCCCCAAACAGTTGCTAGTGATGAAAGAGTAAAGTAAACTCATCAAGCCTAATGGCACATTTGCCATCATGTATGCTTTGGCCATCAATCAGTTGGTCAAGAGCATTGAGAAAAAGAAAAATCTAGGCATACTCTGAAGAAGGTGGAAGCATCCATGAACTAAACAGCATCAATAGACAATTGCTCAACTGAGTAATCACAGCTAACTTTAGCATTTTTAACATCTTGCTCTAAACCAAGATCACCTCTTTTTTGGTTTCATTCTTGTCAACAATTTAGGCAACATGATTATAACTCCTCTGCCTTAAGACTGACCTTGGAAAGCCATCTCAACAGGCTTTGCTTCCTTGCTTTTCTTGCCGTCCAGCTTGATGAAGAGTTCCGACAAACTCAGAAGCCAGCTGCTCAAGGTTTTGTGCCATTTTGTAGCCGAGGGTGGGGTGGGTGGAGCATATGCGGAAGATCTCAGGTTCAATCTAGATAGAGCAGAGAACAATTCTTATTTGATGCCCTGGAGAGCCACTGCTAGCCATACTGCTCAACCATACTGCTCTATGTCGACTATAGTGCTCTATAACAGGGGTTCTCAACCAGTGGTACTAGTACCACCAGTGGTACTTCGGCCGACTGCTGGTGTTACTAGGACTGCCAGACCTCCGGAACCCCGCTTCAACATGGTGCTTTCGGCGGCATATTTTCACACCCGAGAGGCTCCTGCCTTTGGCTGAGCCTCTCGGGAACGCTGAGAAGGGCCCTCCCACCTGCCCAGAGTCTCCTACCTGCGTTTTCTGGCCTCTGAAAACCCAGAAGTAACTGGCCATGATTTCATCACCAGTCACTTCCAGTGGTACGCAGCAGAAGAGTGACGCTGGAAGTGGTACTCAGACGGGAAGGCGTTCAGAACCCCTGCTCTAGATGGAACCAGTGCTCTGACATGTATAAAGCAGTTTTCTATGCAACATTTTCTATGAGTATCAGTCCTGCCAGTAAGTAAGGTGATTTCCCAGATGCTATCCACATGCACATGTTGGCTCCTGACACTTCTGGTTTGGTTCTATGTCTGGTTTGGAAGTATATAGGCAGGAGTAGAAAGGCAGGATTTATTTATTATTTTTATTATTTTTCACATTTTTATACCGCCCTTCCTCCAAGGAGCTCAGAGTGGTGTACATATTTCCTCCCCTCCTTTTTGTCCTCACAACAACCCTGTGAGGTAGGTGGGGCTGAGAGATAGTGACTGGCCCAAGGTCACCCAGGAAGCTTCGTGGCTGAGCGGGGATTTGAACCTGGCTCTTCCAGGTCTAAGGGACAGCCCCAAGCAAGAAGCCAGCCCTCTGGATTGTGGAGCCTACACTGGCCCCATGATGACTTCACCATTACACCACCCACGCCAAGGCCACTAAGCATGCTTCCACATGATGTACTACCTTGTATGCCACTTTCCAGGTGGCTTGACTCAATCATGTGGAAAGTCTTCATGCTGTCACTGCATTATGTTAAAAAAACCAACAAGTTTGCTTTGATCATTCCAACTATTTGCCACCAGGGTTCCAGCATGAATGTGTGTGTGTGTGTGGGGGGGGGTGTTTCCCTGGCTTACACAGCATTCTCCAGTCAAATCAATAGGAGGACAGCTCCAAACATGCACCCTAAATAATAGATTCCTGCCCTCTCCATTGAAATCAATGGGGACAAATACTCATCCAAGAGTCTTGGATGGGTATTTTAACTGATTTCCACTCCCTCACAACAGGTCAGCTTTATTGCTTCTCTCTGTTCAGCTTTTCAGTTGAATTTTTGATGGGGAAAAAGACAGTGGTAAAACACTACTTTTTATTGCTTTGCTATATAGTAATTTTCAAAGATGAAAAAATAAGCCCACAAAACTGTTTCTTTTGGTTTTGCAGGTTCCCTTGAAAATGAACTGCATCTGAGCCTTTTACAAATCTGATATTAATTACATGCCAGGCATACTGTGTTGGTGGAAAAGAGACATTTTGTTGAATGACTTGTGAATGTCAAGGATGACTTATTACCTTCAGCACGTTTAAAAGGAAAGCTAATATGATTTCTTATAGTAAAACCCGCTATGACAGCTGCTCCATAGAGTCAATTACACTGCTGTGAGCTTTCCAACAGACTTATTTTTCACACTCACAGGGAACAGGGAACATGATGAACAAACATCTCCATAGTGATCGAGAACGGAGTTTTCCCCCTCCCTTCCCATTTTTTGTAGGGCTTGAGTGTTGCCTAATGAACCAAAGGGGAGACAAGGCCAGCCCCTTGTCACAGGATGATTTGTGCATGTGATTGATGTTGTTCCTTTGACATAATCAGTATGACTTATTCTGTAAGACTGACCATAGTATTGATAAGATTTATATATATTTTTATACAGTCTGCCCCTGTGCCAGCACCCAAACCTACAGCCCTTGTTTGGGGTCTTGTCTTCTCCCAAGTCCTGGTTTCTTGCTGCTGCAGAGATAGCAGCAGGATACAGAGAAGCCCTCTCGACCCTTTATTGTTGTCTCTGTGCCTAATGCAGGGCTTTACAAACAGTGTCACGAATACCGTAACTCTCCACCACATTATGGCAGGTGATACTTGGCCTTGTCAATCATTGCACATATGTGTGAAGCACTGTCACCGCCACAGGGACCATGCAGCACTTCTCTGCCTGGTCCAACCCCACCAGAAGTGGAGATGGTGGCAATGTGCAGCTGTGGGGCAGGTTGGAGCAGGAGGGGCAGAGTTGAGGAGGAGGAACTAGTTGGCAGCAGTAACTGGAGACGTCTTTCTCTTGCTGTAGGGAGCAGCACCTGTCAGTGTGTGTGGGGGAGGCTACCATTGCAGCCTACCTTGGAAGTAGTGGTACTAGGGAAGAAAGTGGTACCTGTACTCATAAAAGTGGTAGTCAAAATGGTGCTCACAAAACAAAACAAAACAAAAGAGATTTAAAAGTCCTGGTCTAATGAACCAACACGATTCACCACTGGGCAAAACCACAGCATTCCTCTTACTAGTTCTATGTAAAGTTGCTACAAAGGCTATTTGGGTACTTGCACTCAGCTAAAATTAACAGAAAACATTGCTACCTCAAAGATGGTTGGGTGTTGGTGCTTACCTCATGCTGTAGCATAAACACTCCTGAGGAAAAGGAAAAAGTTTCCTCTGGCCATGCTATTCATGATTCCATCAGTCTTTTGGAGTCACGAGAGAGACAGAACCCAGTCAGACTCTCAGGACTAGCTGAATTCCAACTAGTGAGACAAGGCTGATTTTATACAAATGCATAACTTGTTCTCCAAGCTCAAAGGATGCAAGATAGGCATGGTAACAATTCACAGCTGGTGCTAACAACTTCCTTGCAACACTAAGTTCATTAACTCTGTAATGAGATAAAAACCCAACGTCTTGGTTGAGGCCTATGGAGGTGGTGCCAAATCTCATGATAAACTCTAGGTCAGTTGATTCTACAGTTTACTGCTTGTGTCCACTGGTATGTGTTCAGTATGTGTATGCTCGCTATAGTTAAATAAAATTAAATTGCCTTATAGTAAGAACCCAGGCATACGTACTCACTGGTGAATGAAGGAACATCACAGGAAGGCTGGAGGGAGGGGTTATCTTGTGAGAAATTCAAACTCTGGAATTTTACTCTGAAGAGTAAAATCACACGTTGGCAGGAGATTTGGTTCTAATTAGGTAGGCATCTGGGCTTAACCAGTGGAAACCATTTTGTCCCCCAGACCTAACCCAACCTCCAATTTTGCCATATTCAAAGAGTTAATCTTTATTGGACCAGCCACAAGTAACTACGGATCAAGAGGATAGACACCCAAGCTGGAGACTGCTTGAGTGACCCTGGTCAAATAATTCCACATTCGGTCTGTGAAGGATACTTCACAACCGTATCCTACTAGCCCAGTTGGAGACCTGAGATCGATTACCTTGAGATTCTGGAATCCTGACTAGGCTTAAGGAATGAATCCATCATATACACTACAGTGGTTTAGTACAGAGGTTCTCAACCTGTGGTACCCCTAGGGGTATGCGAACCTCTTGCTGGGGGTATGCCAAGCCCTGCCTCTTATCTGCCCCATTAGCAGCTAATTAAGTGTTAATTAATATGGATTTAAAATTGTAATTATTTTCAGAGCCCTTCTGTCTCTCTGATTTTGGTTTTGGGCTTATTTTTGTACTTTGGAAAATGTACTTTGGTGGGGTGGGGGAGGGAGGAGCTGATTTTGGGAAGTGTGACTTGGAGAAAAAAAGAGATCCTTGCCCCCCCTCTCTCTCTCACACACACAGAGTTAAATAAGACATTTTTTCACATTTAAAATTGTTTTAGTACTTTTTATTTAATGATTAATTACCTAATTAATTAATCCAATTAATTAGCAGTTAATTAGCAGGGGGTACTTCAGAAAATTGGACCATGATAGGGGGTACCAGGGCCTCCAAAGGTTGAGAACCCTTGGTTTAGTAGATACAGTGGCAGGTGCTAAGCTTTGCAGAGGAGTTCATCAGGATTATAAGAGCTGGTGTCCTCTTTTCCCACAGAAGAAACTTCTTCCCCATAGAAAGTGAGGGACTTAGTGGAGGTGGGGGACCCTCCTTCCCCAAGCATGCTAGGTAACTCAGCGGTCAGCCTGCCTGGAATGGATGGTACACTCTTTCAGCCTGACATTGTACTAGGCAGAATATGTTCTGTAAAGCTTGCAAATTCAAACTGGGTCTCACTGTGCAACCCCCTTCCCCCCCCAAAAAAAAATCCAGAGATTTTTTTCAAAAATAACTGCTGATCCCAACAAGATAACTGCCAGAAAATAGCAAGCGAAGTAAGAACCATAAGC
Source organism: Plestiodon gilberti rubricaudatus (assembly GCA_026170595.1). Lineage (NCBI taxonomy): Eukaryota > Metazoa > Chordata > Lepidosauria > Squamata > Scincidae > Plestiodon > Plestiodon gilberti. The sequence goes on from JANXHW010000002.1 coordinate 56,212,646, forward strand.
TTGAACTTGCTGCTTTGTAACTGTTTTATAAGATGGAACTCCTGGTTTATTTCAGGTGAGGTAAAATTCTACGTTGTTGTTTTTTTTAAAAAAAGGCTGTTGAGCAGTCTTCTCAAGAGGCCTGTGAAAGTACTAGACTATTTACAGAAATGAACAGTGGGAGCAAAAGAAATTACCCTTTCCTTCGCTGATATTTATTCTGTACCTGCAATTGGCTAAAGCAGGCACGGCTGTCTGTTTGCATGAATAGTGCTAACTGCTCTTATGCCTGTGGAGAGGCAGTGACATGTTTTAGGCCTGATCCATAAAGGGGACTGGGCCAATATGGCTTGCAGATGTGGAAAAACACTTAAGGCACTGCAAATATTCATGTGTAATTTGTATTTCTCTGATGACAGTGACTGGAGCCCTGTCCACTGGCGTCGCTCGAGGTGGGGCGGAAAGCTAAGTTCTGCAGCTTTCCACCCCACCGTTACTCTCCTGCACGAGGCGCCCCGCCCCCTCGTTGTAGGAGCCTGTTGGTGGATCGAAGGCAACGCGCAGGAGAGTCCCTGCGTGTTGCCTTCTCTCCACTGACGGGCTCCTACGACGAGGGGGCGGGGCGCCTCCTGCAGGAGAGTAACGGTGGGGTGGAAAGCTGCAGAACTTAGCTTTCCGCCCCACCTCGAGCGACGCCAGTGGCCCTGTCTGTTGACCTCCTTGGGTGGCTGTGGCATTTAAACACCTTTGGTTTTAGCTTCTCAACTGCTCTGATTAACTAAAGCCAACTGAAGCATGTCACTTCTATAGAAACAGTCACCAAGGTACCCATACCATAAATAGGCCTGGAAAAGAACATGAACCTGAGTGTCATATTTTTAGATGGTGTAATATCTTATAGCCATTTAAAAGAAAGATGAAGGGTTTTTAGCATCTAAGTTGTGCCATCTAAATATGAGTTTTATTTAATCCTGTTAAATTTATTTTTTTGATCCTGTTAAATCATACACCACTAGCAAGCACTACTCGGGCTGGTTAGGGTCAAGCTAGACAAGATGGTAAATGTGTCTTTGCATTTCTGCTGTTTAAAACATTGCAGTCAGACTGGGACTCAATCCAGACTGGGAACACAGCGGCGGGGGGGGGGGAGGCTTAACACTGTCCCACGTCATGGTCTTGAAGAAAACATCCTCCAGAAAAGAAGCTGCTATAGGTGCAAATACAGTAGCTGCTTCCCTCTTGTGCTGAACAGCAGCTTGGTGAGTAATTTTGGTCAGGACCATAGCATGGGAGAAACCTCCATCTGCATCACAGTCCTGATCCATATTTCAGGGTCTGCAGTTGATCTACATTAAGAAATGTAGTTAGAAACACTGAGGACAGAAACAAGTCATGTTATGCTACATGTCAGTCACATTATAAATGCTTAATGTGGTATATTAGGTGCATAGTAATGGATTGATATAGCAGGCTCTGTGGTGAGTACAAGGCCTGGATCAGAAGATGGCACAGCAGTAAGCACTTTCCCAGGATTACGGGCAGCCCAATCCTGCCTAAGATCCGCCACAGTGCGCAAAGCACACTACAGCGGATCCTAAGCAGGATCAGGGCTATGCCGGAGGAGCTAGGGCACACCTCAGGGGAAAGGGACATTCATCCCTTTCCCCCGGTGTCAGCCCCAGTGGCCCCAATGGGCCTCCTCGGATGTGTGCCAGCTATTTTGCTGGTGCACGTCTGGGGAGGCCGTGTAAGGCTGGCCAAGTCCGGGAAGGGGGTTAGGATATCGGTGGAGTGCGCCGCCGATATCCTGGCCCCCTCCCTGACCTGGCTGGTCAATCAACCCTTCCCCTGCCACCCTGACCTGCCATCCCTATGCGCTCCTGATGCCCCATGCAGGGCTTACCTGTGTCTGGCGGCATGGGTGTCAGCCAGCAGTGGAGTCAGTGGTGCCAGCTTGAGCACTGGCGCTGCTTACTCTGTGGGTGCTGCAAAGGTGCCTTACAGCAACACCCTAGACCAGTGGAGCGCTCAGTCCACTGGTCTATACTTGCGCAGGGTTGCGCTGTTAGTGAGGAAAGTGATTTCAACTATGCTTCTCATGATCAACTGTTTGAGGAGGGTACAACTGGTGCTTGCTTATCATCCATTTTGTTTGTTGAATGGGCACACACACATGACAAATAAAAACTCTAAAGTACTCTTGTTAAACTTGGGAGTACCTTGTGGGGTTAGGGTTAGCCCCCAGGCTATCTTTTCCATGTTTAAAACAGTGATTGCAATTATGAATTGTAGAAAGGGCCAGAAGTGGAAAAAGCACCATCTGCCACATTTTGGGTTGCCTCCTCTGCAGGACTGGTCTGGAGTTTCCAGGGGTCAGGATCAGCATCAGTCACCAGGAGACTACTGAAAGTTATCCTGAAGATGTTGGCAGGGCGTCCCTGGCTCAATGACATGTTGGAAAAATATGTCCAGATATAGCTTCATTTAAAGGTGGCAACCCTACTCTCAGCCCCAACTAATAGCCTCTAACGTCACAGCAGAAGGGGGTTGGGGAGAGTTGGGGTGGTCTAAACCATTTGCGCATCTGCAGGAGACTCATTTGCTGCTGATAGGGGTGCCCTCTTCTGTTTCTCCACCTACTTGAGTCTGCTTGGGAAGACACGTCAAAGGAGCCAGTGAGTCAAATTAAAACCAATCACATAGTGACACACTTTTTTTACTAAGTGCAGAAGGGCCAAGAACCAGGATGAAGCCACGGAGGGAGTAAGGGGGGGGTAGTGCTTTGTCCTACTGCGGTTCAAATCTTGATTGTGCCCCCCATATGTAACTTTTAATGCAAAAATAATAAAATAAAATAAAAGGCTTCCATTGGTTTGCAGATGAAACCTTCTTTCATTAAAAAATAGCATGCATGCTTGTTTGTGCATGAGAGCAGTATTGGAACTGTGGCAGGGGCAAAACAGTAGAGTCCCCCTTCCCTTATCATGGTTTGGGCCTGATCCCAATGCATCCCAATGCATAATCATTGGTTCCAAACCATTTGGCCCTGATCACAAGCCATCCCAGAGGCGGGGCTGGGGTGGTGACGTGTCACCCCGCCCATGGCCCCCCCTCTAGCTATGCTACTGATGACTCCCACCATTAAATGACATCACACAGATCATCCTGGCAGCACGTTTCACTGAAAAAAACAATGAAAGGGAAATGAAGTACTAACACCCTTTTGGTCCGTCATGTGTCCATCTTGCAGCAGAGAAAGGCACAGAATGAGCACGGCAAAGCAAGTGAAAGCGATTGTGTTTGGTACTTGCAGCTCTGTAATAAGCTGAGCTTTCCTTTATTCGTCTAATTAAATATATGACCTCAAAAGGACTGAAGCAAAACAAGAAGCCAAGTAGCATTAAAGCTGTTCTGCTTTAGCGCCATGGCAATATATTTTATCATTTCTACCAGGAGAGGAAGGATTAATTATGTTTCATGTCCTTTGGTTTACAAGTACTTCAGTGGTTTCTCTTTGATGAAACAAATCAATGAGCATTCTGGAAACTGTGAACATCGAACAGCAGCTGAATACATTAATGCACCAGTAGTGCGCACATGCATGCATGCGCGCGCACACACACACACACAAAGAGCCTGATGGGTATTGCCCTTGTGAACTGCAGCTCAGGAGTGGAGTGTACCAAATGGATGATGTTATTGAAGTAGAGAGCAGAACAAGAGGAGCTGAGGGAGAAGTAATCTGGCATATTGCATGAGAAAATTACATTATTATCTGAAAGTAGATTGGTTTACTTGCCCTGTACTCACAAACCCCTTTCCCTTGATAATCATCTTCACACTCAACTGCACTTCATAGCTTGTTTACCATGTTGCAATGATATTTGGTCCCTAAGTTTATTTGATGTTGGCCATTTGAAAACATTATCATTTAAATTAGTTCCTGTAACTAATGAGCATATGTCTCGCAGTGAACAAGAAAATGAAAATTTTAAAGCTTAAAAAAAAATCTTGTCAGAAAATATGATCTATATGTTTTAGATACCACACAACACACTCTAGAATCCTGATCCTGGATATATGAATATACAGTACAAGAGGGGGTCTGCAACAAAATACCGCAGTATATCAGCAGCCCTTAACATCTGTGCTCTAAATTTTCGCTTGGATTAGTAGGACATATAGGACAAAGCATGCATTTTATTAAGTGTCTCCCATTTTTATCTCTTCCTTTCTTCATTCTGCCCTCACCTTTATCTCTGTTTGCAGTTACTCACACTCCTCTCTTCCCAGCTTGCCCCCACCATTTCACCTCTCCTTTATTCTAGTTTTCTCCCCATATACTCCTTTCTCTCCTTTTTCCTTCCAATTGCGGCAGCTTGCCCCCCATTATTTCTCTATTTCTTTTAAAATTATTTTCTCTCTCCACAGTTTCTCACTCCCTCCACTTTTCATCCCTTCCATATTTCTGCTATCTCTTCCTAATCTGCCTCCTGACATTTTTAATGTCTTCCCATTTCCATTCTTTCCCCCCAAACATACACAACTAAAAATAAAAATCTAAGTCTCTTTTTCAAAATATGTTTCTTATGTTTTTTTACAATCCAATCCTATCTAAACCCTGCCGCTAATGCAGCTGAACCATGGGAGCATGTGCTGTATCCTGCTGGGGGTGGGGGGGCAGTCCTGGAGGTGTCTTCCACATGAGGGAATATTTTTTTCCCTTGCCTGGGGGTTAGCATCCATTGCTGCAATGGGTCTACTTGAACCTGTTCCAGGTCCGAGTAGAGCCAGCAAGGTGGATTGAGGCCGTGAAGGGGGATTGGATATTGGTGGAGCTGCTGCCGCTGATACCACCCCCTTCCCAGCATCAACACCCCCCCTCCCAGCCCTGATCTTCGCCCCATTCCTCTACCTTCCCTCCCCGTTTTGCCCACCTCCCAGCCCTTGCGTTGACTTACTGGCGCCAGGGCTTCTCCGGAGTCCGCTGGTGCATGGCCGCTTGCAGCTGCTTGTGGCAGGCTGCACAGAATGGCAGGTAGCGCTTTGCGACTGCCGTAAAAGCGTTGCTGGAATGCAGGTTCTAGCAGCGCAGCAGACCCATAGGATTGGGCCACTAATGTTCTAGCACAGCCCACTTGAGACCCAGGCAACTATATAGCAATGCATAGCATGCATTTATATGTCTTCCATTGTAGGTAAGAGTTTATGAGGTAAAGGTAAAGGTGACCCCTGACAATTAAGTCCACTCATGTCCAACTCTAGGGTGTTGTGCTCATCCCCATTTCAAAGCCAAAGAGCCAGCGTTGTCCGAAGATGCCTCCGTGGTCATGTGGCCGGCATGACTCTCCTTGCCGCAGCGCGTAGCATGCGGCTGGAACACGGAGCGCTGTTTACCTTCCCGCAAGCGGTACCTATTTATCTACTCGCATTAACATGCTTTGGAACTGCTAGGTTGGCAGGAGCTGGCCAAGCAACGAGAGCTCACCCCGTCGCGGATTCGAACTGCCGACCTTTCGATCGACAGCTCATAGTTCAGCGGTTTAACCCACTGCGCCACCCGCTGGCCTAAGAGTTTATGAACACAATAATAAAAGTACAGAGGTTCAAGAAAATATGTACATGTACTTATTTACTTTACAAGAGATTTATTTATTCCAACTTTACAAGAGATTATGTTACACTGAAACTCAGTTTCCTCCATGGTGTTGAGGACCATTCACAGTTCCCAAAAGCAGACCAGATCCATTAAAAAATAGCATGTGTCATACTCATAATGAACCTTCTTGGGCTCTTGAGTTCATTATACAGCTTCTAATTAAATGCATCAAGACTGTATAAAGAGTTTATTATTTGTCAAGCTTAGTAAGATTTTACAAAGACACTTGCATTGATTTGTAGTGAAAGGCCAAATTCTAGCACTTATGTCTCATTAAAGGCAGCAGAGCATGACAAGATGAGGAAGATGCGTCTTGGCTGAAAGGAGAATGATTTTTTGGGGGGGAACTTTTTTCAGTTCCATCATCCAGTATCCATTCAGTGCTTTTTTTTAACTTTAATGTTTAAAAAAGCCTAATAGCCATTTTTATTGGCCATTTAGCAAACCTTTTAAAATGGCTGTCCTGTTTAATCAAGTGAGTATTCAAAATGGATAACGCTATTTTTGAACTAATTCTCCTCTTCTTTACCTGACTGAAAAGCTCACAATTGTTCTTCGTCATACAAAAGCCCTTGATTATACAAAAGCCATGTGCACTGTGCACCATTTCATTTCTGGTTCTATTTTTCAGGGCGCAATCCAGCGGAATGACGCGGCTACGGAGCAAGCGCTCCGTCGCCGCAAGCCGTCACAAACGTTCCGTAAAGCACATTCGCGAAGACTCTAGAGTAAGGGAGGCCAGCGCAAGGCCGTCCTCCCTCACTCCGACGCTGGACAGAGGACGCAGCCACCTTAGGAAGGTAAGCGCTCTCCCAGCGGCTGCGTAGGCGGTCCATCAGGCAAGGGAGGGGGACCATTGGCCTAGCCGACCCGGGAGGGGGCGGGGGATGGTGTCCACCATATCCCCGTCCCCACTGGGTGGCTACGCCGTTACATGGCCTCCTATTTAGCTGGCGGAAATCCGAGGAGGGCTATTGGGCTGGTCCCGGTTTACGCCAGGGGAAGGGGACAAGTAGACCTCTGGCCCGACAGTGCAACGGCAGCCTGGCCTCAGGATCCCTGGGCCGCCGGCCGGATCCTTAGACAGGATTGCACTGTCAGTATATTACACACACACACACACACACACACACACACACACACACACACACACACACACACACACACACGAGTTTGCTAGACAGATCTATATGTATTTGTTCTTATTTCTTTTCCCCTGTTGTTGTTAAATGAGTAGAGTGTTTATATTATAAGGCACTGGGATCCATCTCAGGAAGTTAGCATGTGAAAGCATGCTTTCATTCATGTACTGTAACATGTATTGGATCATGCATCCAAATGAATTTTGGAATTGGCATCCAAGTATGGGTACCATCTATTTGTACTGCATGGTTTTCAGTGGGATGCTCATTCAAACATACATCCCCATCCCCATTCTACATTCCCATCCCCATTTTAAAAGCAGGACTAGAGCTGCATCAGCACAAAACACTCCAATCCAGAGAATTGTTTATACAGAGATGAGCACCGTGATATATTGTGTATGTGAACTACACTATTTATATTTTTCCAAATCATGCACAGCAGATTTGCTTCATTCATTTGAATGAACAAGGAAGCATCTACGAGTAAAGAAGCACCCATAAAAATAGGTGGAATGTGCTAATAAAGTGTGCCCAGTTATAAGTGACCCAGTAGCATTTTTTTTCATTTTCCCTCACCCCCTGCCCTCTGCTGATCTGCCACTACATTGTATAAACAAACTGTGTCAGCCTTAGGCCTAGCCGGAATGCATGTGTGAATGCACCCTGCCTGTTAAGGGTTTGAAGTTCAACCAGGAAGTTTAAACCTTTGGTTAGGAGGAGTTAAAAGGGAAACTCATTTAACTTCATGCGTTTGGACTATGGCAAAGAGTTGAAAAGATGGAGTGGACTTTCCCCCACACGCCCAATTCAAATGGAGGTGTAATGTGGCAGCTAAGAGTGTGGGCTAGTGTGTTGTTGTTCAGTCGTTAAGTCGTGTCCGACCCTTCATGATCCCATGAACCATATCCCACCAGGCCTTCCTGTCCTCCACTATCTTCCTGCGTTCGCTCATTTTCATGTTCGTTGCATCGGTGATGCTGTGTCTAACCATCTCATCCTTTGCCTTCCCCTTCTCCTTTTGCCTTCAATCTTTCCCAGCATCAGAGCCCAGCCAAAACCAACTGGGTGGCCTTAGCCAACCAATTACCTGCCAGGTTCATTGCCATCTGCAACATGTTGCTAAAAAATACCTTTTTACAGGTGACTGAGGTAACGGATGTGAAGCACTTTGAACCCCAGAGCTGGCCCAAGGTCTCCTGGCACCTGAGGCAGCATGCAGACCCCATACGTAGGCTTACCATCCGTACCGAAAAAACCGGGACTCCTGGCACCTGAGGCAGCATGCAGACCCCATACGTAGGCTTACCATCCGTACCGAAAAGTCCCGGGAATCGGCCACGATTCCCGGTTTTGTCCCGGCCCGGTTTGCCGGAATGAATGGCCGCCGCCGCTGCCATCGGTGAGCGGGTGTCGTCCGCCCGCTCTCTCTCTCAGTGAGGGAGCAGGCGAACGACAGCCTGCTGCCCGTACCGCGCGAACCTCCGGCAGGCTCGCGCGGTGCGGGCAAGCAGGCTGTGTTTCGCCCGGTCTCCCAGCGGCTCCGTGCGGTGCCGGGGAGACCGGGCCAGCCTGCAGCTGCCCGTTCCTGCTTGCCGGCGCTCGACAGCAGCGCGAGGATGCGGGGAGCAGCAGCAGCACGGGGAGCAGCAAAGGTAAGGTAATTTATTTAATTTTTAATAATTAAATAATTAAAAAATTCGGGCCTTGCTGGGCCTCTAGGGATGCAAGGAGCCTGCGGACCCCTCTGCAGGCCTCCTCGCACCTCAAAATGGCTCCAGATCACGACGCACTTCCGGTATTCAGTCATGTACCCATGCGTAGCTTGGTCAACTGGAGGTTTACTTTTGGTGTGAGAACAATGGAACAAGTGAAAACCCATCATCCTCAGGAATGTAATTGCCGTTTATTCCTGGACTGTTATCCCAAAATGAGAAAATCTAGCCTGATTGTGGTGAAAGGATGCACATAAGTCTAGACATTTAGTTGCACCTCAGTGCTTCTTCCATAGATTTCAGTGAGACTTCCACGTGCCTGAACTGAACTAAACATTAATTCCAAAATGTAATCATGTTTGTCTGTCACAGTATAAAGAGAACAAAATGCTGTGATTCCAATAGCCAGAACATCCATAGGAAACATCCTACTTAATAAAAACAAATCCTATTACAGTTGTCAGCTTCACAATAAATTGATGTTTGCATTTTCTGCAGCTGTAAATTGAACAGAAGAGTCGTGTTGCTCAGAATCCTCAATCCAAAGTAGGGTTGTGCTTTTATTAGGACCAACCAAAAAGTAACAAGGCATCAAACAGTGAGCTTTCATGTTTTACAGATCTCTTCATCAGGCTTGGTGGTATCTACCAAAGTACTACTCTAACAGTGCAATCCTATCCAGCTCCCCCACTGATGCAGCCAGTGGGGGAGGGCAGAACGGGAGGCTTTGGAAGGGGAAGGGGATTTAAATCCTTTTTTTTTTTCAAAGATTTAATTATTACGGGTACCATAGCCATGTATAGTAAAACAGACTTGAATAAAAACAAATATAAAATCCACTTGCGTCGTTCGTTTCTTTCCGATTCAACAAGACACACAGAAATCTATTAAAATCCAAAGTCCAGTGTTTTAAAATTCCAACGTTTCGTTTCCTGTTCCCGGAAACATTGTCTAGGAAGCAATCTGAAAGACTGAAAGCTGTTACAAACTGTCAGTAGCGCTGGTTGTTTTATCCTAAGAAAAGCGCGGGAACGAAACGGCTGGAGCCGAGATGCAGATTTAAATCCCTTTCCCTTCCAATGCCTCCCGTTCTGCCCTCCCCCACTGGCTACACCAGTGGGGGAGCTGGATAGGATTGTGCTGTAATTGTGTATTTTTCTTCTAATGGGCCAAAGCTATACCTGCAATTTTGTCAGTTGGTCAGTCAGAATGTAACAAGTGTATCCCTTTTAATTCTGCCATATTCCTCAGAGCGACATGGAATTTCACTAATAATTAAACAAGCCTGTACTAAAAATGGTACTTGCAGGATTGCAAGGTAACTGGGTGACATGAACACCAACAAAGTACTGAGTACAGAACTTGCCAACAAAGCCTGTCAATCTGCACAGATTTCTCTGTCCATAATCACCAACTGTGTGATGTGGAGCCAGGTTGCTTTGATGCAACTCTGGTTGTTGGCAGAACATCCTACTGCCACGGTAGCAGAGCCCAAACATTTGGCAGGTGGAGCACTTTGATTGTGACAATGACATTATATCCTTTCTGAACAACTGTGAGCCAAAGCAGCCTGCTCTACGGGGTGCAGCGCAGCGAGCAACAAAACCAACCCAAACCGTCAAACCTCCAAAAAGCACAACTGCCATCAGACACTCCAGGATCACAACTCACTAAAGAAAACATTCAATTTGGCTGAGTGCATCTTAATCCATTTCTAATTGTACAAACATTGTTCTCCAGTTTGGTTATAGAGTAAAACCGTTCTTTCATCAATTTAATAAACATAATCTTATTAAAACAGTGCAAGTGCTTGTGTCAACTGTAGTTCCCTGTCCTCAGTTAACCTGTGCGATGATACTGAATGAGCTGAAACAAGAAGATGGATGAAGGTTTTTTGCATCTCTTAGGCTCACACTTATTTTTAGGCTCATATGTGCAAATCATAGGAAACAACCTTATATTGAGTCAGACCAGAGGCGTACGGAGGGCGGAGCGAACGGAGCAGTGGCTCCGGGCGGCTCCGCCCCTTGGGCGGCACTCCGGGGGAGCGCGCGCGTGCCCTCCCGGTGATGCAGCGGCTCCGCGGCTCGGGCAGCATTCCCCTGGAGCGACTGCCCGGCCTCGGAACCTGAGAAAGCCCTGGAGCGTCCGCCACGACCGGTGGCCAGGGCTTTCTGAAGGCAGCCGCTGCGTCGTGGCCTTATTTATACTTTTTTCCTGCACATGCGCAGAACGTTACGTTCTGCGTCTGTACAGAAAAAAAGTATATATAAGGCCACAACGCAGCGGCTGCCTTCAGAAAGCCCTGGCCGCCGGTCATGGCGGACGCTCCAGGGCTTTCGGGGGAGAAGGCGGGCGCGCACGCAGCCGCCCCCTCCCCGGCGGCGGCGCCGCCCCTTCAGAGGTGCTCCAGGCAGCCTTAGCTGCCGCGACGCCTCTGAGTCAGACATTTGCTCCATTTACAGCACAATCCTAAAGGGCCAGCCGATGTATCCTATGCTGGTCCTGGGCTGCCCCAGGGCAACCCGGGAACAGTTCGGGAGAAGGGGACGTTCGTCCCCTTCTCCAGGTGTCGGCAAGTCAGGGGCCTATGGGCCTCCTTGGATGTATGCCAGCTCTGAAACTGGCGTATATCTGGGGAGGCTGTGTGTGGCCGACCCGGGCTGGGAAGGGGCTTAGGATATCAGCAGAGTGCACTGCCGATATCCCTGCTCCCCCCCAGCCCAGGCCAGCCAATGCCCTCTCCTCGCCAGCCCAGCCTGGTCCACCTGGCCGCGCCCCTGCGCCTGCGGACTAAGCCTTACCTGGGTCGTTCAGCACAGGTCCGGGCCGCCAGGAGAGTGAATGGTGCCGGCCTCTGAACCCTTAGATATCGTGCCTCAAGTCGTTTTTGACAGATTTGGAGACAAAGGTGCCAGCGAAGGGACACAGCTTCCTCACACTCTCGACACTCTCCCCTCTTTACAGACTAAACACTGCTTCTTTTTCGTTCCCTCCCTGCTTTTGAAATAATTGTGTAAGTCACAGTGCAAGAGCACCTTCGAACGAAAGAGCCCTCAGAAAGGTAGTTAACACGAAGAGCAGCTCGGCATTCTCAGGGCTCCAGGCAATCTTGCCTGTATAATGAAGCCTGCTACTTTATCCTTTCCCCTCCCAGGATGAACTAGCAAGGGTCTTGATTTTAAATTGATGTTTTACACCCTAATAATTCTTCGTTTTTAATTCAATCGCAGCCTGTTAGATGCCCAGTAATAAGAGGGGGAAATATAAGATAAACTGCTCTAATTACAGTGTCATGAAGGGAAACAATAAACATATTAAACTATGAAGGGATAATCGTTATCATAGCTTAAAGAGAAGATCAGGGTCTGAGGCAGACATTTCTAACAAGGTTCATTAACTGTCCTTACAGCTCTTGGAATATTTTAACTGTGGCAATTAACATAAAAATAGATTTAGCGACACCAGCTTCTCATTACTGTCAGCTTGTATTTGGGTTCATAAAATATAATTATAAATAAAATACACTTTTTCTTCCTAATGCTTATTAAAAGGAGATATTATACAGTTTCACAGAGCTACTAATGATCAGCACTTTAATTCAATATTGTAAATTGCTGCATTCATGTGCGCAAATATATACACACTAACTGCAAGTACATCTCATCATAAGATCCCTTCATGTCACTATGCTGCTCTTATTTTATTTTGCTGTTTTCTTCCTTCCTCCATTTCCTCTTTAATTTAAAAAGGTTCTTGCATGCTATGTATATTTAGCTCTACAGCCCAATCCACAATGCAGCTGAACTGAATGCCTAGATTCCAGGTCTGTCATTCCAAAGGGAATCAGTGAAGTGTTTCAGGCATCACACTGCATTTCTCTAGAGTAGACCCATGGAATTTAATTGAACTAATTAACGGACAGCCATTCACTCCTTAATTTTAAATTAAATTTAAAATATCTCTCTCTCTCTCTCTCTCTCTCTCTCCATCCATATATAAAACACAATGTACTTGTCAGAAAGCCACTGATTTAGAGACTAACAGCCCAATCCGAACTAAATTCCCGCGCTGTGATTCAGTGGCGCCAGCACAGTCTACACTGCATCCCATAGGGGAATTTCAGCTGCTGAAGCCCCAGCACCTGCAAAGGTAAACTCGGATCTGCACCAGCGATATCTCTCAGATCAGCATTGTTCCATGTCAGGGGATTAGTCCGGGGAAAAGAGATAGCATAGGGTCACGCTGGCATTGCCGATCCCACCCTCTCCAGGGCCTGATCCCCTCCATCCCCATCCCCATCCCTAATTCAAAAAGGAGACTATGTGGGGGGATGGACTGCAGATAGTTACTGGATATCTAGGAAGAAGAATGCAACAGGATGTATTGATGGAGTAGGCACAACATACAGTGGTCAATACTTTGTTTCTAAAAGATCTTGCTATCAATTTTGCGTGCGCTACATATTTGAGTGCCATAGATTCAAATATTCCATATATTTGAACCTGAACAATCTTGTTTGCAACCTTAACGCTCAACAGCCATACATAATGAATTATGCTTTCCCATTGAATGTTAAATCTAACATTCTCAAAACACTTTGTAGTCATTCATGTTTCTGTGTTCCCAAAACCCAGCTGAATCCCTCTTTAGGGAGCAGTAAATTCAAGCCTAGAATGCAGAAGTGATTTGTGTAAAGTCGGGAAGTGAGTCAGTCGTCCAGCAAAGAACACAAAGAAGCTCTGACTAGCTCTTTGCCCTCTCCCTTGCTTCAGGGTAACTTGGTCAAAAAGAGGTTGATAAAGCAAGAACTACAGCAAGAGAACAACAACAACAACAACAACAACAACAACAGCAGCAGCAGCAGCAGCAGCAGCACCAGCACAGCAGCTTTGCTCATATTAACAAAAGGAAGCAGAATTGTGAATTTTGCAGGGACATTTGCAGTAAGCACCTTATTTCTGTTAAAGGTTTATAATTCCAATCCAGAATCTGTGTTTGCTCAACTGTGCCCATGGATCTCAGGTCTGAAGTCCTGCAGTTATCCCATTCTGAATTCACAAAACAATGTTGTGGTGAAAATCCCTGATTGTCACCCTTTTTGCCAATTGGCCCTATTTTGGGGTGCTTCAAGCTCTCCAAAGGCTTCTGTGATGCCTTATCTCCCAAACAAATCTGTTGAAGGCACGGAGCGTCTGTTGAAAAATCTGTTGAAACAAATCTGTTTCAACAAATCTGTTGAAAACGGAGTGTCCCGGTCGGCGATATGGTAAGCCTATAGTGTGTGCCTATGGGCACACACTATAGGCTTACCATATCGCCGACCAGGACGCTCCGTTTTGCCCTTAAGGCGCGGTGCGGGGGGAAGGGAGCCAGAGCGCGCTCTGGCTCCCTTCCCCCCGCCCCGCCCCTTAAGGGCAAAACGGAGTGTCCCGGTCGGCGATATGGTAAGCATACCAAGAACAATAGATCCTGGCCAGCCCTACTGCTAGGATTGACATGCAGCAGCTGATCAGGCATCCAAGCCCATGTGACCAGGTCAAGGGGTGGGTAGGTGTGCCCAGGTGGTTTTAAACCATTCAATCAGATGGACCCACCATAATATCATCAGCCCTAGCATTCTAAGGTTATGCACAAGGATGCTTAGCTGTGTTGCTCTAGTCTATCATTGAAAAAAGCTGCTGCTTTACAAAAGGGGTATCAGCTTACCTTGCTGTGTCATGAGAGTATGGGACCAGGACCTTGCAAGTGTAACTTGCATTTTAGTGTCTTTACCAACCACTTGCATTTTAGTGTCTTTACCAACCTTTGCCATCAACCCTGCATTTGTTGTTCCTGTTTACTTTCAATGTGCCTAGTTTTGTTCCTGTTTACTTTCTGATATGTGCCTAGTTTTGATCCTCTCTCTCTCTCTCTCTCTCTCTCTCTCTCTCTCTCTCTCTCACACACACACACACACACACACACACACACACACACACACACACACACACACACACACACACACCAATTTGCATTGCTCCTTCAGCCTTTTAATGAACTCCATATATTTTTGCTGATTTTCCCCTCAGTTTGTTCACCCAGGATGGGGATGGTCACCATGCCTATCAAACCACTCAGCTCTAAAACTGTTTGGCTTCAAGGGAACCCAACAGTTCTGGAGGCTTTTTATAATACACCTGAGAGAGAAGCTTTCCCAAGACAGCCTCTTTCTGCCTGAGCTTCCTCGCCTTGGGTGGTGGCAGCAGGAAATCTACCAATTTCCCAGAAAACCTCAGTTGGACCAGTAAGAGGAGTGAAGCAGGGACCAAGGGAGAAAGGTTCATCTCTAACCGCTAGGCACTACAATGGTTTTTCCTTCCACCCCCCCCCCCCCGTATCGTCATAACTGTGCAAGAGTATCTGTTTCATGGGTGATGCCAGGGGTAAGCCACTTCAAGCACTGATGGAAGGTGAACCCACCCATCCCCATCAGTGAACCCACCCAACCAGGCCTGAAACTTCAATATTAGTGGCAGAGGAACCATCCAAAGAGCCACCAGGGAGCCAATAGGGGCATCCAATGGGAGGCAGTGCAGAACTTTGTCCCAGACTCCCAGCAACCTAGCACTGGATCTGTTTCTTCTATTTGAATGAATTGGGTGTTGCAGCACAGCACCTGAATACTTGCATAGAAATCCCTAGATCTGTATGTATCACTGGCTTACCTTCAACATAGGCATATATTTCTTATTTTTTCCTTCCGAGACGATCAAATTCAGGTAAGTTATTCAAGGAGATTCCAGAATTCTTCCCACTGAATGTTTCCAGAATTCCTTGTCTTCATTGATTGCAGCCTAACCACTGAAACCTCAGCTGGATCTATTTGTTTTGGGGGGAAAATAGCTTTTCTATAGGGAATCAGGAGCATATAAATAGTGAGCCTTATTCTAAGATCAACAAATCTTGTTGACCATGATAAAGCTGATTGAGTCTTTATTCATTTAAGCCAGGATGAGTTTAGCTTTGGGACATCACAAAAACCTATTGGGTTTGTTACAGTCACAATGTCCCCCTTGTACATAACACTGTATGTTAAGTTATCCCTGATAATGCACAATCTTTTAACGATGCCTCTTTAAAAAAGCAAGTCAGTGGCTAATTTTGGGGATGGTGTGGCACTGCCAAGTGTGTCTCTGGAAATGTCTTGACATGATCACTTCATGAATGTACTTGTGTGAGTGGTGGAGCACACTGTGCATGCAAAGAGCCATGGGTATAAGAGACCGAATGCCCTTTTGGATTCACACAATGTGTAGTTTCGGAGTAATGAGACATATGCTTACATTGAATATTCCAAACACAGATTTGTCTCATTTGAAAGTTCATACACGTTTGCATCGAAAGAGAAGTGTGTGTGTGTGTGTGTGTGTGTGTGTGTGTGTGTGTGTGTGTGTGTGTGTGTGTGTGTGTGTGAATCATCATCATTCAGTCAATCATGCAACTGATTCCTTTAGGGGTCACGGTTTCAACAAGGACAACAGTTGACAGCGGAGCAGACAGACTGAGGCCTACCACCTCGATAACAGTTTGTTAATACCAAGTCTTTCCTTGCACAAACAGATGGTACAGTCCATTCAGTCTGAGTTAATCCCTCAGGCAGTTTTTGACATTCTAACCCAAACAATTCCTGAAAAAGGGAGGAGGGTAGATGGGAAGGAGAGAAATAAAGCTTCTTCGATTTCACTGCTTACTATTTTCCTTAATAACTGCCACATTTCACACTTGATCCAACCCTTTGTTGACATACTTTAAAATTAGAGGATAGGACTTCCCAAAGTTGCTTTAAATAAAAGTATTATCAGCAGAGAAACCTAGAACATATGAACACACACACACACACACACACACACACACACACACACACACACACACACACACACACATTTTAAAATGATTTTTATTTCTCTGCTGTTCCTTGGGAATAATTACCGGTATATTCTACAGGTACACAGAAATCTTCTGCGCACACACAGAATGTCTGGGCCTTGGGTGCCCCCCAAGCTAAGCTAGGTGTGTGATGGGGCTACAGCTCAGTGCTTTGCATGCAGAATGCCACCCACAGTCACCCTTTTGGGGTGTGTGTGTGTGTGTGTGTGTGTGTGTGTGTGTGTGTGTGTGTGTGTGTGTGTGTGATCTTCCTTATTGGCCCAGGTGGGAAGATTTTTTTGTCTACCCCAGGCTGTTTTGGGGGTCAGGTTCTTTCTTTCTTTTGTCAGGCTGGTCTCATCTAGCAGGTATAGTGTGGCCAAGGAATGGGAGTAGGGATTTCGGTGTGCACCCTGAGGTAAGCACGGTCAGAGAGTGGGGGCAATACTGATCCCTAACCCTAACTGGCTCAGGGAGGGTGGTTGGTGATCCCTCGGACTTGGAATGCAAAGTGGACCTCAAATGTTTTCTGGCTTGCGGGAGGCAGCAGCACAGTTCAGCTTTCTCAACCCCTTGCGGTTGGTGTTAACAAGCCCAGACTGCCAATTGACGGCCCACAGCTTGAGTCAGGGTGAGAATGCCTATAAGGGGAGAGATGCTGTTTCCTGTCACCTCTAGGTTAGATGCCTGCACTGAAGGGGGGGGGCGGAGTTGGGAGACAGGAGTTGTTTTCTGATTCATTATGGGCTTTATTCAATAAATGTTGTTATTATTATTATTATTATTATCATCATCATCATCATCATCATCATCATCATCATCATCATCATCATCATCATCATCATCATCATCAGTATTTTCAACAAAAAGTTCACAAAGCGGTTCACAGACAAAATCAAATGACCAAATGGCTCCCTGTCCCCAAAGGGCTCACAATCTACAAAAGATGCAGAAGACCACCAGCAAACAGCCACCAGAAAGTCACTGTGCTGGGGTGAAAGGGGAGCAGTTACTCTCCCCCTGCTAAATATAAGAGGAGCACCAATTGAAAAAGTGCCTCTTGCCCAGTTAGCAGGGGATAAATATGGCCCGATTCATATTCCCAAAACTTGTCTAATGTGTTTATTGGGGGGTGTGTGTGTGTAAGGTCAAGGACCCAGACTCAATCCTGGCATCTGCAGTTCAGATTGGGAAAGAGCCCGAATCACTGGAGAGCCACTGCCAGCCAACACTGAGCTAGAAAGACAAAAAATAAAACACTCCAGCCGCAAGAGAAGATAAAGGAACAATGCACAAGCCAAACGCTTGGCAGAACAGGCCAGAACAACGACAGAGAGGGCCTCTTGAAATCCTTGAGGCAGAGAGTTCCACATCCAGAGGCCTATAAGGAGATGGCTGGCTTTTTCCTGTGTGCATGTCAATCAAGCCTTGCTCAATGACAGCTTAAAAAAGGACTTGAAAGTACTGAACTCTGGCTGGATCATGTCCCATGACACTAGATTTCTTCTTCTCTCTCAGCTTCAAAAGTCTGATCTGGGCAGAGGGGTCTGGCTCAGTCGGTAGAGCTGCCGCCTTGCAAGCCTGAATATTGGTGAATTGCAAGTTCGAGACACACCGCAGACAAAAAGCTGTGAAAGCCTCTGTGAGGAGAGATAAGAGCTGCCAGCTGCATCGGCCGAGTATGGGAAGCGACGGCCAGTGGAGAAGCCAGACTGCAAAAGGATACCATCTGGAATGTAGTTGTTCATGAAAGATTGGACATTTATATATTGTTAAAAAAAGGGGGGGGGGGTTAGGAAAGCCTGCCCATGTACACCGCCTTGGATTAAAGTAAGAGAAGAAATCCAATGACCAAGAAAGGCCGTATATAAATACTGTATATTATTATTATCATCATCATCATCATCATCATCATCATTTCCAAAAAGTATTTGTCTGCTCAAGATAGATGGAGAAGTTGTAATTTCAGAAACAATTCAGACCTACAATCTGTTTTGTAAATACTGGGGGGAAATGACTTGGAATGTATCTTACAGCTTCTAATTAATCACAGCTATTATTATTTCTAACTCAATGCCAGCTCGCTACATAAAGCCTTATTCTGCCCTACTAATGGCAATGGTACTGGAAGGCAGCTGTATTTCACAGTTGCAATATAATAGTGCTGTGAATAGGACATCTTTAGAACAGAAAATGAATCTAAAGAGAATTTACTTCACTTTGAGGCAGCAGGAGTGTAATATTAATGAACCAAGGTTAGTAGTGTGATATAATGTTTGGCTCCTTTTTCTTCCATGGAACTGCTCTTACAACTAGGGAGTCATAATTGGCTGAACATCAAAATGTCAGCTGAAAAGGCCAGAACTGTTATAGTTTCCAGGTTGCAACAAATGTTTTACTAACATGATGTACATATGCCCATTATTCTACCTTAAATCTTTATAAGCAGGGCTACGTGTAGTTAGTGCTAAATGAAAAAGAAAAATCCTGCACCAAGGAAATTGCAGCCTCCTCAGCTACTGTGCTGGCGCAGGTTCAAGGAGACCCATTGAAGAGTGGAAGGCTTACAGAGGGGTAAGGGGAAATAATTCCCCTTTCCCCTCCGAAGCTTCCCAATCTGCACCCCCCCCCCCGGCTGAATACAGAGCACTCTTTTTTGGCGTGGCTGCACCAGTGGGGGGGGGGAGGATAAGATTGGGCTCCTAGGATTGGATAGGATTTTAAAAAGGCTAAAGCTAGAATGATGATGGATTCTGTGCCCAATACTACATTTTGTTGCCTTCATGCACATTTTTAAAAAATCATATATACATTGGTTATTACTAAGCTACCTCCAAAGGTTGCCTATCTGATATACTGTATACAGTACAAATTACCCTGAAAACATGGAAATATTTCCCCCCTGAATGGTAACTTTTAGCCTTTCACCCTTCTGCGAGACACGTTTCCTTGCAAGTATGGCCCCTTTCGCACTAGGAGCTGCTCTTAGATGCACTTCATTCTGGAAAGGATCCAGATATATAATAGCCAACAAAGGATGGATAAGAGACCAAGGACACAGTGAGACATTGTTCTGTGCCAGCCCCATTACGATGAATAGAAGCTGGGCAAGAGCACAGCGCTGGGTTTGTACAGGAGAACTTCCAGGTGTTTGTGTCCCAATTATTCTTTTTTTTTTTTAACCCCCCAATCTGTACCACATTAATTTTGCTATACAAACCCGGACAATAAAAATGCTTAAACCGCCACTACAACTCTCTGGGGTATGGCAGCTATTATCCCCTATTGAGTTGGTACTTACCATTCAGAGCCTGAACAATTCATACAGAAAAATAAACCATAACATTCCTGTTTATTATTGCTTTAGCCGAGAGGCGCTGACATTAAACAGTTCTGCACTGCTGCTATAAATCAGCATACTGCGGATGTTCCCAGCGTGAGGCTGGAGCTCCTTGGTAACAGCACTCATCAAGGCAACCAGCTGCCAGGATTCTTCAAATTAAACTGTTATTACTGTAGTATTCATTAGTCAGTTACTGACTATTAAGATATTTTTATATCAAAGCCATTGACACTGGATATTGCTTTTTAATATGCAAGTTATATATAAACATAATTAAGTGGTTTGTGTAGGTTGGATGGCTTCTGTTATAAATTGTTCTCCCCTTTGTAGGGGTGATGCTGTGAAAAGAGACTGGCCTGGCCTTCATAAACCAATTCTCCATTTTGGCTGGAATGGATAAATGGTGCCTGTAAAGATACACATTTGTGTGATGGGCAAGTATGTAAGTATTGTGTTATCCCAGAGAGGGAGTAGATGTTAATCTGAGCCCTGAGGAATGGCCTTGGTTTCAGGACAAATCCCCCCCCCAACTGCTTGGAGGGCTTTCAAGGGTACAAGAGGGATACTAGGGGAGAGATCCCTTATGGGATAAAGAAAAGCTGTTGTTGGGGGGATCAACAGTTCTTTAAGGTTCAGTCTAAGCCCCTAGGGGCCAGGGAATTAGCCAACACACAGTAGTGAGTTGTTGGGTTGCTAAGTCAGATGCTTGCTTGAGAATGTCACAAGGCAGGGACCTGGTGACGTCACAGATCTGCTAACTACTGAGTGACCGATAAACATCTGCCACATTCTCTCATTCCAGGCCAATTGGAAGAGGGTGTGTGCACACTCAATTTTGATTGGATGAGAGAGGGGAGAAGCCACAGAAGTGGAAATTGGACTGTTTAACTGGAGGCCTGAAGACGGCTCAGTAGAAACTGAGTCCACTGCTGAAAAATCAACATCTGGCAACTTCAGTGGGGTGGAGGGAGAACTTGACTAAACTCCACATCTGTTTTCACAGTAGCCTCATCTGCTAGGTGATACAGTGCATGCTATCTAGGAGGGATAGGGTGGTGGCAGTGGCTGCTTGCTTGCTTGCCTGGTCTCCAAAGTGCCACTTTAAATAGAGATACTTGGCCAGGGACCATATAAAATGGAGTTGCTCACAGCCGAGACACACCCTCCTGATGTCAACATTGGCTGCCTCCTAGCCTGCTGCCTTCTCACTTGGGCTTCTTTATGGGACTGAAAAGGCAGCATATTTCAAGCAGCAAATCCTTGGGGGGGGGGGGTGAGCATCACAGTCTGGCAAAGAGACCACTCAGTACAAATAGCATAGGGTAAGCCTCACTACCTGCTACAAAGTTGACTTTGGCTCATGCCTTTGGTACTCATGCATATCCATAGGGGAGCTTGTTTCACTTTGGTGCAGCTCATTACAACTCCTATTGTACTGCAGAAGCTCTAAGGGAACAAAGCAAAACACGCTGCAAAGGCCAACATGTGTATGTAAAATGAATACGTATATAGCTCCACAGTTCAGACAAGGGAAGCTATTTTCAGAGACAGAAGGGATGCAAGATTATCTTGCTCAGGCTCAGCCCACTTTCTGCCAGGGGAAAGTATCATCCACCAGCCTCAAACACATAAGCAGCTACAGTGCAGTTCAAAATTTGCCAGAAGCACTGACGATACACTGTAAAAGCAAAATTGCAAAGGAAAACTGATCTGGATCACCCACGGAAATGAACGAAGCTCCAGGGGGGTGGCAAAAGCATAATTTGATTCAACATCAGACATCAACAAGAGGATGGATCCATAGAATGATGCCCTCTGGTTCATTTGCAGGTAAATCTTTGCAAAGAGACAGAATCTTTCATACCCAACGCGACTAAAAAGCTAGTCTAGATTATACATACACACTATGCTGGTGGTGATTATAAAGCAAGAAGTGAGGTAGTTCTGATAGCACAGTCTTGCATATGTATTCTCAGAAGTAAATTTATCTATAATGAACAGAGTTTACTCCCAGGTAATCATGCATAGGGTTGTAGTCTTAAGCATTTCTATAAATATACACTGCTAAGAGCCCCACCCATGAAGCAGTGTCAAAATGGTAAAATGACTGCTGCATCCTGCGGGGGGGGGGCAGTTGTTCCGTTAACCGGGGCGGGGTAAGCCTCCTGGGCAGGCGGTCTGGCTCAGTTGGTAGAGTTGCCACCTCATAAGCCCGAAGTTCGGTGAACAGCTAGTTCAAGACACACCGCTGACAAAAAGCTGTGAAAAAAGTATCTGTGAAGAGAGATAAGAGCTGCCAGCTGCGGAGGCCGAGTGTGGGAGGCGACGGCCAAGGAGAGGCCAGACTGCGAAGGATACCATCTGGAATGCAGTTGTTCATGAAAAATTGAACATACAATTGTAAAAAACCCTGATGGGGGGTTGGGAAAGCCTGCCCATGTAAACCGCCTTGGATTAAAGTCAGAGGAGAAATCCAATGACCAAGAAAGGCGGTATATAAATACTGTATATTATTATATGTATATTACTTGGACCTGTGCTAGCTAATAGCTGGCACAGGTCCGTGTGGACCCGTGCTATGGAAGCAGGTCCAGGAAGGGGGTTAAGATTTGGCGGCCTCTAACTACTGCCGTACCTACCCTCTTCCTGGACCCAGTTTCCACCTCTCCACCCCTCTCCACCTAATTTCACCCCATCCCCATTCTGCCCTTCCCCCACCTTCTCCCACCTCTCCTGCTGACTTACCTGCTCTGGCAGGCAAGAGAGAGAGCCAATGATGCAGACAGGAAGTCTCTGGCCTTCTCAACAGCGTCCCTAGCAGCGCACTACTGAGCACATTGCCAGAGCACCTTTTACTACAATGCTGACTGCTTTACAGCAGTCAGTGCCAGCAGAAGAGGTACGACGACAACAGCCAGTAAGTAAAGGATTGGGCTGTTTATGACTGAAAAGTCATCTTTTGAAAAAAAAAATCTTATGTAATTATAAAAAACAACTAATGTTTTCTAAAGAGCACCGGGAACATCCATGGGCATAAATTCCCATTTGAAATTCCCATAAGAATGTACTGCCCCAAAGCCACATATTTAGGAAAATATGTTAACCACTGTGTATTTATAGTATGTTCATATACATGGAGTATTTGTGCATTGCGTGTTGACTTTAAATACTATGCCGTGTATTAAAAAGAGCAAGAGTTTTTAATATGTGGCAAATTATTTAAAGAGGTGAGAACCCTTTCCACAAAAACCATACAAACAGATGACAAGACAAGAAGGAGAAAATACATTTAGTATTGGGAGTGTAACATGGCAGCTTACAAGCTGGGTCTCCCCACTTAAAGGTGCTTTCCTACTTAAGTGACATAGGAAGGGTGATGTTTCCTTGTTGTTGCAAGATTGGAAGCCCCAGATCATGTGGGTGAAGTCCACAATATGGCTCCTTCCTATGTCAGTCAGTATTGTGCAGAAGTCAAGTCACACTATATGGGAATGACCTACACTCTAGACCCCTTCAATACTTCCTGGCCCTTCTAATATTACCAGAGCTGTGTGGGTTGCCACACCACAAGGGTACTGTTTAAAGGGCTTCAAAATGGGGAGTTTGTACAGCATTTCCACAATCAGCTGCTCATTACATTATGACGTTCAACAGTTGCATGGAGACTCTATACTGTTTGGGCAGTTCATGTGGCAAGCATCTGTACAGAATATTGTAGGATAACCAAAAGCGCAGCTGATACTTCTGGCAGCCTCCATGTGGCACCGTAACATGCAAACCTGAGATAAAATGACTAGCCCAAGGCCCAAGAGTATCGTGTCTGAATGGAGAAATGAGTGGTGCTCCAATGTACCATGCTCTACAATTTGACATGGTATACCTACTGGTAACTTGAAAATATCCACCACTCTCACTGCAGCTTTATGAAAATATAAGAGAAAGTTACATGTAAGGCCAGTGAAATGAAAGAGAACATGAACAATGAAACAAAAATGAACAATGAAACAAAAATATTGAATGAATGTGAAAATGGACTTTTTCCTGAGCATTCTACTATCACTCAGAATTAGCAGGGCCAATCTGAATCAAGCCCAGGGGGTGGGGTGGGGGTGCCTATTACTATCTGGGATGGTCCAATTATATTATAATATAATTTTGGCAAGGGCTTTTAAATATGTTCATTTAATTCTTGCTACTACTTGTTTGGATTTTTACCAGCTATTGTCTGTGTCCATCCTATACAATTGTAAGAGCAGCAATTATGGTTATGTAAGGATTTTCTAACAGCAAGAAGAACTACTGTATATTACAGTGCTGGAAGAAAAACCACCATGCTGGACATTGGAATTTAGTACAGCGACCCCCTGCTATCCGCAGATCCATCTCAATGCAGATACGAAGGTCACTGTAAAAAACTGGGTGTGTGTGTGTGTAAAAATAGCATTCCTTACCTTTTGTCTAACAAACCACTCCATTTGCAGGGCTGTAGAGAGTGAAATTGCGCTCCTACAGCCTCTTCCGGGCCATTCGACTTTACCCCTCCCTTCCCCTAGGTTGCCCCAGAATGCATTGGGGTAAGCCTGGGGGAGGGGGAAAGTCGAGCGACCTGGAAGAGGCTGTAGGAGCACGATTTCACTCTCTACAGCCCTGCAAATGTAGCGGTTTGCCAGCCAAAAGATAAGGAACACTATTTTTAACTTTTTTTCAGGTTTTTACAGTGACCCCCATATCCGTGCTAAAGCGATTTCGCTTTACACAGAATTCTGTATCCGCAAGGCTGGAACGGAACCTCCATGGATACGGAGGTCCAACTGTACATGAAAAAGTCATGTTCCGTAGAGGCAGGAAACTAGTTTTGCATGGGAAGATCGGGACTGCATTTTTACAGTGTTTTATATAATGCAATTTATTATTCTAGATGCAACTGTCTCTTCAAATAAGATATAATTATTTGATTTCTGACTATACCTTAACACTCAAAAGGAAAATTATGGTGTTTGTGTTTTTACATGTACTAGTGGCATTAATGTTATATACTGTACAGTATATAACATTATGTAAGCTATAAATATAGTACTGCATGATTAATAAAGAAGAATTTAGATTTCAAACAAGATAGCGTCTCAAGGCAGCAGAGGCATTCCTCCACCCCCACGTGACGGGAGCCGCCGCTGCGATGGAGCCCACATGACGCGGGAGCCACACACACACACACCGCATCGTTTGACTTCCTTTTTGGAGCCAAACGGCAGCCAGGGAGCGCGGGAGGGCCGAAACGCGGTCGTCTCGGCTGCGAAAGAACGAGCAAACAGTAAGTCGCCCCTGCGATTGTGCTCTCCTACAGCCGCAATTGCGCCTTCCTGGGTTCGGCGCCTGGTGCCTAGGGCACCAGTGCCCCCCATTGAACGACGCTTCTGCAAGGCAGCACCCAGTCTTGTCATAAATATTGCAAAAATATCACGTCAGTATCTGAGCTATGATCAACCATGTATAGATCATGTACAGACAATTTTTATAAATCGTAAAAACAAATGACAGAAGGAAAAAAGAAGAAGCCTGGAGGAAGCCATGTGACAGCTTGGTGTCAAATCTATCTACTACTGAAGCTTTTAAAGAACTTAGGTTAAGATGATTAAAGTCCAAAATATGAGCACCAGATGATCCAGTTCCTAGAACTTATATGATTTTGAGTGTCGTTATTGAAGAACTTGTATAAGGCTGCAATTCTGGACACATTTTCCTGGGAGTGAAACTGTACAGGCTTATGCTGTAAGTGGTGAAAAATTCGACAAATGAGGACTCCCATCTACGGTCTTACAGCAGAGTCCTAAACTTGTTTAGTCCAAAGTAAGTCCCATGGTATGTTATGTTGTGGGGCTTACCTAGGCAGCACAATCCTATCCAGAACCGGTGCAATGTGGGCACCAGGCCCACGTCGTATCCACTGCTGGAGTAGAGCTGGCTGGGGATCTCCTCATACTAAGGGGATCTTCGTTCCTTTACCTTGAGTAACACCCCAACAGCTGCTATGGGACTACTTGGGTCAGTTTCACCTATTTTGGTGCCGCTGGTCCGAGAAGCCTCATGTCGGGGTTTGAGGACTGGGAGGGAGGATAGGATATGGCATCTGATGAAGGCCCTGCCCCATTATGCCCCCTCCCCGCCCTTCCCCAGCCCTAGTGCCACTCGGAGTGGGACTTACCCGCTCCATGGCGCTGGGCTCCATCTTCTTCAGCAGGCTGCACAGACTTCGGGACCGGCACCGCCTACTCACTAGGTGATGCAAATATGCTGCCTCATTTTCAACACCCTAGGCCGGTGCCAAGACTGCAATGCCGGTGCTGGTGAAGCACAGGATTGCGTCATTAGTTGTGTATGGGATTGCAGCCTTAGCGTGATTCAATTTGCACTGTATTATACCGGGACTCTACCATATATTGCTGCATACGTTGATCCAGCCTAAAAGGCAGCCTCCTCTTGTCTGTTACATAGCACACAACTTCTGTGTTCAAATACATTCATAATGGCAGAATCAGAATGCCACCCTGTCCCTAAAAGTGGCTGCATGAACCTGTGTCAGTTCTGCTCTTCAAAGAAACCTAACCAGATATGGATCAGGATGATTTTGTCACCTCTTCTATTGACAGCTGCTTTTTGTCCTTTACTTGGAGAACTAATACTGTATTATATCAAAATGAAAACTGCAGCTTGGTGGGGGTTTTGTTGTTGTTGTTGCTTTCTGAGTGCTTGCATTTGCATGTAGTGTTTCTTCCCTTCACTGAACCACCAAACATGAGCCTGTAGGATTTAGCCTTCATAAAGCAGGAAAAGCTGCAGAACATCAAATCTGAAACTTCGAAAGTGGCGATAACGCTTTGGATCCTCGCTTTAGATGAACTATCTAACTTGAGGCAACATGAGATGCATAGAAAAATAAGTTGCAACCATGGGAGCATTCCCAAAGTTTAGATGCCTGGGACTGTCCCCCCCCCCCCGCCAGATTGTGTTCAGACATAGAAAAGAAAAACCATCCAAAGAGTGTGCAGTTGCCATAAAGTAAGACAAACCACAATTTAAAATAGCCTACAGTTATTAATACTGTAAATCTTTCAGAAAGATTTGAGTTGATATTCTTTGTGAACTAAAACAGATATTAAGCAAGCTATAGATCTCCCAGAAGTGACATAATTGCAAACAGCAATGAAAAAAAAATTAAACCATTCATTAAATCCAGCCTTAAAAGGAACAGATCTTTATTGTATGATTTATTTAGTTTTAAATAACCAATCACAATTGAGGTCTGTAAATGCCAAGACAATAACCAATTTATTAATCACATTTGTTTTCTGGAACTGCAGAGATAATTGGGATTTCTTTGTCATTTCATTATCAAGATTTAGAATAGTAGAGGACAGTGAATGATACCAAGAGGATGAGATTTCTGGCCCAGATGTCTGCCAAGATTCCCAAGTTCCTTTATGGAAACCAAGTATTGCCACAAAAGGGCAACAGGTGTATAATCAAAGAGGTTTGCTAAAGAACAAGGAGCTTCAGACATCAAGCAAATGATTCTGGTTACAAGTTGCAGCAAAAGAAAAAGAATGGTCTCACCTAGGGAAGAAGTTATATCTTGTGCTGAATGTGGCAACCACTAAGATCTGGAACTTAACCCATCTACGAACTGTTCCCAGTGGAACTGTATAAAGGTGTAGGTCTACTCTCTATGATATACTTATGGCCCAATCCTATCCACTTCCACTCTACAGTCCTCCCTCCCTCCTATTCTTCACCAATTATATCCCTCCCCTCCCCTACAGGCGTCTTCCACCCCTCCTCTCCCCTCCCCCCACTGGCCATCAATATGATGATGAAGGAAAACAGCGCAAAGAAAACCCAAGTCTTATAGGTGGCCGAGCCACCACCCCTCAAAGCACCGTCCACTCCCCCAAATGGGTTACTGCCCTGCTCTCACCAGAGGTAAACAAGTCTAGGAAGAGGAGAACTTCACTTCACCCTGACTGCTCGCCAAAGGGGCGAATACCTTTTGGCGTTGCCTCCTTTGGGGGCGACCCACCTCCATGGGCACATCTGGGGGACATACATACCCACCATCCTGGAAACTGATTTGAAAAGGAGCACTAGGCCGCTGAGTCCTTTTTCTCTCTGAGCCACCACCACTGATAACTCTGCATTGCTGCTGCTGCCATCACATGCCACTCACAGTCCACAGACCACTCCTATCCTCCCCCGCCCTGGGCCATGCAGCATAGGCCGTGTGGCCCATGCTGCATCCTATGTGGGGAAGGAGCTGGCTGGAGGTCTACTCATGGTAAGGGGACTTACCTTACTTCTGATGGTAGTAAATAAAGTGTTTTGAATGTGTATTGTGCTTTATTCATCAGATCAACCTTAGTTCCATTTGCATTACCTGGGCAAATTGCATATGCATTCAGAACATAATGAACTACAGAATTTGGTTGACCAGATTACAAGAATATTATTTTGCCTTGTGGTGAATGAAGGGCCCAATCCGAGGGTGTACCACTACATTGGTCACATAGAAAAAAGCATGTTATCTAGTAAAAAAAAGACTCAGGATGATGACTTTTTTTTACATATTCTCTTCCCGCTATAAACTTGTATGTGTTGGCATATCCTTAGGTTGGGGCTGTAGTTATTTAGCTGTAACTCCATCCTTTTTGGCTCTCTGTTCATCCTTGTCAATTGACATTAGCAACAGCACATGAGAGACTAACACTGGCCATAGATGGCAGGAACTAAATAGTTTATCATGCACATTACATATTTGTATTTTGTAGTTGACCGCTTTCCATTTCCTATTCACACTGAAACAAGAGCAAACTTATCCTCCTTTGGAGGGTAAGAGGATAAGAGGCTCCACTGGATAACATCTTATTGCACAATCCTATCCCTTGCCATGCTGAAGCATGCAGTTGCTGTATGCTATGGGGGGGGAATTCAGTGGTGTCCTTATGACCGCCCCCCCCCCTGTATCGGAAGTGATGTAATGGCAGGAGCTGTTATCGCTCACTCAGAGGCGCAGGGCTGGCGGGAGGGCCAAACACGTCAACGGCTCCCCTTGCTCGCCCTGGCAAATGGGACAATCCGCGCTGCCACCAGCCACCGTCACACACCCCGCCCACCTGCTGCCTGGGGCCCGATCCCGACGCCCAGGGGCCCACCGCCCCAAGGCCCCCACCGCTGATGAAGTCACTGGGGCAATCAGGAGACCTGCGAGAGGTAAGTGGAAATATTTTCCCTTACTTCTGCACAGAACCCCTGATGGCTTATGGGTCTCCTTGGATCTACGCCAGCCCCAAGGAGAGTTGGGAGCAGGAAGGGCTGAGAAATGGGAGATAAGATCTGGCATGTGGGACTGCCACTGGATCAACTACCAATTGGGCTTGCCTCCCAATTCGTCCCCCCAAATACCCCGTTACTCTCCACCCACTGCCCACCCCTGCTGCCAGAGTACCTCCAGAAGTGGCTAGGTGCTCCGATGGCTTGCATGTGGTTGCCAGCCATTCATGCTTACGGCCCTGTTGCATCACTGCTGCAATTGCAGTGCCGACAGAGGGGTCCTTCTGCTGAAGGAATGCTAGTTCCATCAGCAGAAGGCACCCATAGGATTGGTCCCTTAGTGTCCCACCAATATGACTAGGGCAGCGTTTCTCAAAGTTCTCCCCACAAGGTGGATCCAGGGGATCGCCACTGCTGCCACTGAAACGGAAGTGCCCGAAGATCGTTGCAAAACGGTGATCCGAAGATCGGGGAGGCCTGAAGAGAATCGCACAGGCCTCCCTGAAGCTCCCCCAAGCTCCGGTAAGTGCGGGGGGGGGGTGCGTTTCA
Organism: Plestiodon gilberti rubricaudatus; assembly: GCA_026170595.1. NCBI lineage: Eukaryota > Metazoa > Chordata > Lepidosauria > Squamata > Scincidae > Plestiodon > Plestiodon gilberti. Next base: position 56,242,262 of record JANXHW010000002.1, read on the forward strand.
GGCACTTTTGCAATGGTCGGTAGTCACCAGACGGCCCAGGAGAGGTAAGTAAAAATATATATTTTACTTAACTCTTCATAGGCTGCCTGGCCGTCAATGGGTCTCCTCGGACCTACATCTATATCTTTCACCAAGAAGAGTCAGGGGTGGGTCTGGACTGGGAAGGGGGCGTATGATCTCACAGTGCACTGCTGCCACCAAGATCCTCCCCCTCCCACCCCTGAACCGCCTCCTGCTTGGCCTGAAGTTGAACTATCTCCATAACCTTTTAGGTTCTTTCTCTTGCAATGCAGTACTTCATTTATATAGACCATAAGGAGAAAGGACTGAATCAGATTTTAAATTATTTCTGATATTTCAGCAGAAAAACTGGAACACTGGAGCAATGTGGTGAAGCAAGCCCAAGGTAACTATAACAATTGAAAAACAAACCACTTAAAGTACCTTTCAAGTGCTTTCATGGAGTATAAAAGTCTAATTTCCATGCAAGATTTTTCTCCTAGATAGTTCATAACACACTGCACAATGTGAGAAAGAAGAAGACTATAACCTTTTGGTAACATTAGCTGGACTAATAAAGTGTGCTTATGCATTCCACTGTATTTACTATATTATAACGAGACTCTGAACATCTGTTCGGTGTTTGCCCTTAAAGCTGCCTATGAAAGGCAGGAAGCTTTCATAGTAACATGTGTCACAAAAGCTGTGACTCACAGCCTCCTAAGACTGGAGGGCTTGCCCTTCCCCCAGCTCACATATAAATATTTGAGAATCTCTGCTTTATGGATCACATCCTAAAATTTGTGCTATGTGACTTAAAAAAAAAAAGCGGCACTGAATATTTCTGATCTTGGAAGTACATAATGCAAGGTTTTGTGTGTATTCTATAATCCCCCCCCCCACACACACATGTTCTTTACCTAATTAACATGGTTTAAAATGATAGATAGAATTTTAACAGGCTCTTTCAAGTGCAAGGGATTTGTTCTTAATCAACATACATCCTTTGTTTTAACATTTTCAGCCGAATAACTGCACAGAATGCAATGAGATCTGCAAAGGAAATCAATGGCGGCAGGAGAATATGGAAGGTGAAATATTTTTTGCATTAAAATGGGTTTCTATACTCAAGTCAGATTTAGTAAATAGGATTAAAAGAAGACAGCTTTTTTTTCTATTGATAATGTTATTTTTCAGGCTTCAGGGAAGGCACATAGAACAAGGTTAGAGATAAGAATTTTTTTTAGACATCTCCATACTTTATAATCATACTGTGGTGGAAAGGGCACAATTACTCTATGAGCGGAATACTAAGATGTTAGCAAGTGTACCAGCTCTGCTGCAAGCATTTTTTTTTTTTTACATACACACTGTTGCTGAACTAGCTTGCTAATACCTTACTCTCACCTCATTCGCTGTATATCGGCAATCATGTCTGGGGCAATTTCCCCCTTTATTACAACAGTAGCACTAAGTTTCGATCCCATACTAAGAGCCTGACAAGTGTATAAATGTAATGGAGGAGGAGAGAAAATGAGAAGTCTTACTGTGATGGGAGAAGGAACCTTACCTACGTTGTTGTCCTAATTAATAATTATAATTATTCCACTTTCAGCCCAATCCTGTCCCCTGTTATGTTATAGAATGCAACCGCACCAACAGAGCGCGGACCGCATGCTATGGTGGGGGTGCGGGTGGTGACTGGAGGTAAGTATAATATTTTTACTTCCCTCTTGGTAGGCTGCCCAATCGACTATGGGTCTCCTTGAAACTGCACCAGCCACTTTGCTGGCACAAGAAGAGCCAGGGGGCATGATGGAATGGGGGATAGGGGTCAGTGAACATCGCTGCTGCCAAATCCACCCCCTTCTACACACACCTGTTTCCTCCACTCCCCACCTGACCTCCCCCTCTCCGCCCATGAACCCTGCACCAGCCTACCTGCCCTGACCTTTCTGGGGTCCATTGTAGCAGAGATCCGCCACTGCAACCAGTGGCGTTTTAACGCCTTCCGGCACCCGGGGGCGGGGGCTGGAGCGCCCCGTCGCGCCAGAGCGCAGCTGCCGCCCCCCCAGAAGCGGCCCGTCACCGGCTTCCGGAGACGCTTTTCTCCGAAGCCGGGAAGCCCTCCTCCTTGCGACCGCCCATTTCGGCGGTCGAGGGCTTTGTGAGCCGGCCGAACGCGTTGCCTGCTTTTATTTGGGTTTTCTGCACATGCGCAGAACCTTTCTGAGGGCAAACGGGCACCTTTCTGAGGGCACCGTGTCCACTCCGCGCCTGGGGCGCAGCACACCAGCGCCCCCGGCGTAAGAACGCCTCTGACTGCAACCGCCTTATATTAATGGCCTTAAATGGCACGGAAGTGGCATGATCTTCGCACCATCAAAGGGCCTTTAATGCCAGAGAGACACTAGTCCCACTGGTGTAAAAAAAGGCCCATAGGATTGGGCCATTAGTCACATAGAGTTCAAAGGAGATGTGAAATTGACTAAGTTCTGATCTAATTAATTTCACCTTTAAAGGAATATGAAGCCATAGATGGAGATGCACCCACTATTGCCTCTATTGAATGTATAAATAGACATACAGTATAAGCATATACTATAAGTTCAGGACTGTTTTACTATACAACAAGATCCTGCAACATTTACACTCTACAGTCTGTACATATATTGCAAGTCCTCATGTGTGTGTGTGTGTGTGTGTGTGTGTGTGTGTGTGTGGTACCTGCTTTATACAGTACTGTATTTTCCAGGACACAGCTTGAAGTGCTATTCAGATTTGCAAATCCAATGGTCCTATCCCCCTAGTCTGATTAAAAAATGAACCAGAACCATTTGGCTGAACCAGACTACCGTATTTATTTATTTTAATTTTTTTTCACATTTTTATACCGCCCTTCCTCCAAGGAGCTCAGAGTGGTGTACATATTTCCTCCCCTCCTTTTTGTCCTCACAACAACCCTGTGAGGTAGGTGGGGCTGAGAGATAGTGACTGGCCCAAGGTCACCCAGGAAGCTTCATGGCTGAGCGGGGATTTGAACCTGGATCTTCCAGGTTACATTGGTACTTCAGAAATTCAAATGGTTGAATCTTGCAATGAATGAATGTGGGGTCTTTAAAAAAAAATGAGATACAGTAATCTGTTAACCTTTTATATCCGGTCTCTCTGTCTCTGGGTTCTGGTCTCTCTGCCTTCCTCTGTTTCTTATTCTTTTCCTCTTCCCTTTTTTCTTTCTCTCATTCTTTCTCTGTTACAACTTTCCCAATTGTGATAGGGTTATGACGATGGTAGACTGGGGCACTTGACAATGGAATAATGCAAATATTGCAGGCTAGATGGTTGTCTCTGTTCTAAATAATCGCTGAAAGGAAATACAGGTGTTATTTAGGAACAAGAATACAACTGTCTAGTAGTCAGTTAAATAGTTTAGAAGTAATGTCAGATTCTTGGGTAATGCAGCCACTTTAGGCTCTTGTTCTTAAATGAACATCAAGCTACATGTCAGAGTAGCTGATGACTTATTGATTTACATTGTTAGTTTCTCCAGTCTTGCAGTAAACTAGGAAATTTAGCTTGCATGGATACAAACAGAAACACAAGAAAAAGTAAAGAAAAAAGAAAAGAAGAAAAGATTCTTGATAAGTGACAGATGTAACCATTGTTAATTATCAGAGACCAAAAATCAATACAATAAAGACTTTATTATTTTGCAAGTATCATATTATGATAGTGTTTTCTTGGGGGGGGGGATGCCTGTATCCCATTTCAAAAGGCATATGCTCATGTTTGCTTAAAACAAAGGGATGGTTGACTTAATGAATTATTTACAGGCATGCAATATGGCAATAGTATCATTAAGAATTCTCTTCTAAGATCTCCTCTGGCTACTTCTGGCAGGGTGTCAATTTGCTTGTTTTTATTATAGGTGGGGGAGATTATGGAGCTCTTTTCTGAAATGTGATTCTGTTATTCTACTTGATTCAATTCCAGCAAAGTCAATGCATGCTCAGAATTGTGGGGTAGTGTTACTGGATCAGTTATAAAGAACAATCATTTTCTGAAACTGCTTTTGACTGGGAGAAAAATCCCTCAACAAAATGTCAGTGTCCAGTGTAAAAGACATGGCAGAACATGTTTGAAAGGGGAACATCTGTATGTACTGTATAAAGGTAAAGGTGACCCCTGACAATTAAGTCCAGTCGTGTCCAACTCTAGGGTGTGGTGCTCATCTCCATTTTAAAGCCGAAGAGCCATCGTTGTCCGAAGACGCCTCCGTGGTCATGTGGCCGGCATGACTCTCCTTGCCGCAGTGCGTAGCATGCAGCTGGAACACGGAGCGCTGTTTACCTTCCTGCAAGCGGTACCTATTTATCTACTCGCATTAACATGCTTTGGAACTGCTAGGTTGGCAGGAGCTGGCCAAGCAACAAGCGCTCACCCCGTCGTGGGAATCGAACTGCTGACCTTTCGATCGACAGCTTATGCTTCAGCGGTTTAACCCTCTGCGCCACCCGCTGGCCGATGTACTGTATAGATCTGCACTAACCAGGTGGGCAGGCCTATGTTTTAAGAGAGCCCTATAGACCTGAGTCAGCAATGAGGTGAGCCCTCCTCCCTCCCAAACCCAAGTGACTGTAGAACATTTGTAGACAGGTAAGCTCTTGTGGGGAGGGGTTGGCTTTGTTTGTTGGGATGCACGAGAGTTTCTGTGCTTGTCAGACTCACTTCATTTACGCAAAGTCATTTAGAAAACCATACTGTCATCTTATTGCGGTGTCCCTTCAAAATTCAGACTTGATATCATCGAATAATTCAATAAATCAATGTCTTCTAGATGCAGAGATTTGAAGGAACCATACAAATAATAGATAATCCGAACATCAGGAATATAAATGGTACATGGCATTGTTTTAATAGCAAATCATTTCCAAGATTTGGATTAATGCAGGCAGCAATAAGCAAACGGAAATGAAAATGAGAATGATGGACAGGAATGCAATCGTTTATACAATAAGAAACAAGCTATAAAAAATAAAATTGCCACTTTCCATTATAAGGCATATAAAGCCATGTTGGCATGCCAGGATTGTTGCAGGCCTAGTATGGTTGACTATAACAGGAGTGGGGCTTTCTGAATCCAGGGGACATTCTAGTAAGTCCTTTCAAGAATTTTCCGTCAAATCCTTGGGATGACCCAACATTTGCTGCTGAATTCCAGGTATTTGCAGAGTTTGGCAACAGCTCTACAAACAACAAAAGCTTAGCAAAATGGAGTATGTTAAATTTTTGAGGTCTTCCTTTGAAATCTACTACTGTGAATTTTCACTAGGAATTGTTACATATTACTGGAATATAAGGCTGTCTTATCTCAAATCCGACCTTCGATCCATCTAGCTCAGCGGCTCAGTAAACACTGATTGGCCACTCCATTGCCAAACCAAAGGAATCTTTCTTTGCCCAACCTGGAGATGCCAGGGATTGAAGCTGGAATATTCTGCACACAAAGCATGTGCCCCACCACTGAGCACAGTCTCTCATTTTAGATGCTGGTGAACCAAATCCCCGCGCGGTGATACAAAGGCTCTGGTGTGGCTTCCGATGCACCCTGCAGGGGATTTTTGGCTGCTGGAGGTCTCCTTACGGTAAAGGTATTCGGCATGTGTCACCGCCACCAATCCTGCCCCCCTCCCAGGTCTAATCTGCCCTCCTCCATCACTGCCCCGTTCCACCCACCCCTCCCGTTCCACTCACCCCCTGCCCTTCAACTCCCTCCCCACTTCTCTCCAACCCCCTGGGTGGGCTTACCTGTTCTAGCGGGTGTCCATTGGCCCACTGGCATGTGGGAGGCCGCTGTGGCCTCCCCACCAGCGGGCCCACTGCACTCATTAGAGGAGGCTGCTTTATGACAGCCATAAAGCAGCCTCCAACAGCACAATGCTAGTTACGTCGGCAGGGGAGGGGGATAGAATTGGGACACAAAATTATCTGGCTCTCAATATTGTGGATTCAAGGTGAAGAAACCACTTTGTCATGGACCGAGGAACAGAATGCTGTTCTGCTTCATTACCTGCACTCAGGAAATGAGGCTGATGAATCTCAGGAGGAGGTAGATGGGGAGAATTTCCCCAGCACAGATCTCCGCCAGCGACGATCTCTTCCGGGGGATCTCTTTACGCAGGCGCAGAACGACGATGTTTTCAATAGTCGTTCTGCGCCTGCATGAACTCTGTAAAGCGCTGCTGGGCGCTTTACAGAGTTCGCGCCCGGAGCAGAGGAACGATCTGCGCCCCCGGAAGAGATAGTCGCTGGCGGAGATCGTCGCTGGAGGCTCCTATATAAAAGCTAAGTGGGCGCAAAGCATACACACACGATTAGAAGCCCCGTTAGCGCTACAAAACCCCTAAAAACCTTTAAAAAACCGCAAAAAATTAAAAACAAAAATGAAACTAAAGGAGGCCCGTGCCCCCCCCAGAGCCTCAGCGCCCCTACGCCCTGGGGCCCACCGCCCCATATCAGCCGACGCCTCTGCTTGTACGTTATGCCAATATGTCTTGCAGTTTTACTGCTCTTCTATGCTTGATCTGCATAGCCTAAAATAAACCATCTCCATTTTACCTTGGTGTGTTTCTTTGGAACCGGGTAGGCTAAATCCTGGAAGCCTTTGTTACGCTGAGGCCACACGCTACCTTAAGAACCTATTTGCCTTGTGCCACTGTCTCCCTTGGTCAGGGAAGTACAGCTTGCACAACGTATTACCTGAGGCCACTCCAGTAGCTGGGACTGGATGGTCAAGGAACCTCCCCAACTGGTGGCAATCTACCTTCTCCTTGGTCAGGAGTGTCTCCTTGATTCAGGAATGTACTTAAACCGTAAGGGGGGTTTTCTCCCAGGGTTGCGTGGCCTTGTATTTGTGCCAGCAAGGGTAAGGAGCAACAAACCCCCTTCACTCCCTGCCCCATTCCGGGCATACCTTGTCCAGCGGCCCGGGCATCCTTGCAGCCACTGGCATGGCAAGGCCCTGCACTGTCACAAGGCACTTTATGGCAGTTTTGTTGCAGCGCGCACGCTGTTGGAACTAGCATTCTGCCAGCACAGGCCCTGTATACAATTGGGCCATCAGTTAGTTACCCATGTGGTTCTTATTATAAGAATGAAAACTGGAGTATATCCTGTTCTGAGTACCATCACAGGCATGCTGGTAGTGCACAGACTCCACAGCATGAACATGGGTCTGGTAGCCAGGCCTTCCAACAGTTTATAGGTGTCCCCCACTTAACGACAGGATATGTTCATGTAACCCCATCATTAAGTAGGCCTGTCCCTACCTTAAAGTATGAGGCCTCTCCCTGGTCGTGGGTCTCTCTGGAGCCCTGTTTCTGGCCTCTGCAGGCCTGTGAGGGCCTTGGAATGGCTCACAGAGGCTTCTGTAAAGCACTTCCGGTTTGCTTGAAAAACCGCAAGTGCATTACAGAGGCCTCTGTGAGCCATTCTGAGGCCCTCACAGGCCTGCAGAGCCCAGGAACAGGCCTCTGGAGAGACCCACGACCAGGGAGAGGCCTCAAACTTTGAAAAGGTACGGAAAGAGACCTATGACGTTCTGCTAATGACCCCCATCGTATATGCGGGGCGTCGTTAAACAGGGGGTCGTTAAGCGGGGGACACCTGTACAAGGGAGACAGAACATGCAGGAAGTCACAACCACAGATGACTCAAGGCTAGGCCAGACTTAGAAAGTAAAGCAGATTTGGATACTGTTCCAGCAGAGATGCAAAGCAGGTTTATTTACCTGCCGACCAAGGAAAATCTAGGAAGGTCCACCCTTGGAACATCAAAGCCAATCTAATAGAACAAGCAGAGGCGTCGCTGTGGCGTGGCGAGGTGTGCGGGGGGCCTCAGGTGATGCGCGTACGCGCGCGCGCAGAAAGGTGACGCGCGCACACGCGCACGTCGCCTCCCCCGCGCGCACGCGCGCACGCATCGCCTGGGGGCCTCCAGCCCGCCTCGCCAGGCCGGCTCCAGGAGCCCCCTCAATCGGGAGAGCCGGCTCAGGGACATCTTCCCCGGCCGGCTGCCCAGGGCCTTCTGAGGAAGGCCCGCTGCGAGAACGATATTTATACCGTTCTTTTTGCGCATGCTCAGACTTACTGTTACTTAGGGAAAAGGGCTGCCCTTTTCCCTCAGTAACAGTCTGAGCATGCGCAAAAAGAACGGTATAAATATCGTTCTCGCAGCGGGCCTTCCTCAGAAGGCCCCGGGCAGGCGGCCGGGGATGACGTCCCCAAGCCGGCTCTCCCAATTGAGGGGTCGCCTGGAGCGGGTGCCTGTCGGGCGCCCGGAGCGGCGACCAGTCGGGTGCCTCCCCCAAAGGTTTATAAAGGGGGGGTGTCGGGGGAGGAGTCACTAGGTGACGCGCGCGCCCCCGCTCTGGGGCAGCGCGTGCCCTAGTGACGCCACTGAGAACAAGTCAGACAATTCAAGTACCTTGGTGTTCTTTTTCATCACAAATTATCATGGATCCACCAGCTTAGATTAATTAGAGACATTGCCTATAATACAGCTAAGTCCATTGTACACTTTTTCTACTGTAAAGGGAATTCTTTTATACCAGGTGCTCTTAAGATCTTTAAGGCTAAGATTATCCCCTCAGATATTAGCTCGGATTTTTAAAAAACATGAAATAAAAACCTTGTTCCAGCCAACAATGAAATTGGAGCAGATGCTACGGAACCCAAAAGATCAAAGACCACCGCTTTCCAACCCAGGGGTATATGAAATTCCTTGTGAATGTCAAAAAGTTTACATTGGCAGCACTGGCAGATCTGTGGGAAGAAGGCTACAAGAACATCAAAGAGCCACCAGATTGGGTCAGCCTGAAAAATCAGCAGTTGCTGCACACGCAGCTGAGTCTGGACATCAAATAGCCTTTGACCATACGCGATCGCTGTTCAATGAACCAAAGTTTAAACAGAGACTGAATTTGGAGGCACTCTCTATTTCTCAAAAGAAACCTTCTTGCCTTCTTAACAGACAACAGGAATTGTGCTTTGCTAACAAGATCTGGGGACCTATACTCAATAAAGAAACAAACAAGCAGGAGAACAAGGGAGAAAGGTAAACATCAGGCGAAACAGCTGCTTCTGGTTTGCAATCAACTCATCTAGGGAACTCATAAAACAGCTGCGGTTCGCTTTCCAAGGAACCTGTCATCTAACAGTAACCTGTACTGTGCCTGTCTTGACAATGTCCTAGGAAATTAGGAGGAAACTTTGACTTTGCAAGGAAACAAAAACTTTTATCTTGGCTGTCACTTTGGCTGTTCCTTTGTGTACTTTTAAAACGGGTATGTGTTTGGAGTAGAGAAAAAAAAGCTGCAACATCGGGTCTTGTTTTAAAAGTTTTTATTGTTCCTTTTAAGAAAAATACATGGCTTTTAATCCCATATTGCCTGTTTCGTTGAACATCATATCTGGCCATGAATCCTTTCACGCTACATCAAATGGCAGAATATCTGTTAATTCTGAAATGCCCTAGTGAGCGTAGGGCTTTTCCCCTAGCCAGAAACAATGTTTTTCCTTCAGCTGTGACTTCTGGCAGATTTAGGGGTATTCCTCTTGAAAGTAGGACTTGTACCTGCTCTGTTGGGGAGGGGGTGGAGTCAGTGCAGCACATTATTTTGTACTGCCCTTTCTATTCAGACTTGCGCAGGGTTTACCTTGAGGGCCTTTTGATTAAGAAAACAGGTTGTGCTGACCCTGATAAGGTTCGGTTTATCCTTGGGGGGACTGAAGTGGAGTTAACAGAAAAGGTGGCCTATTATCTGAGTGCTATACTTAAGAGGAGAGAAAAGTATTTTTCTACAGTATAGATTCTTATTAATTTATGAGATGTTATAATATATGACCAAGATTATTGTTTAAGGTTCATGTATGTATGTATGTTTATGTTTACGTCTATGTTAATGTATGTGTATACATGTAAGATGCCAATAAAGGTTTTGGAATTGGAATTGGACCTGCTGACCAAGGACTGCAAGGTGGCCTAGCTCTGCCCCTTCCTGTGAGAGGCCCTGCTGTTGTTCAAAGGGCCCACGTCTGGTTCCGCAACCATTGACTCTGATGGCATGGGAGGAAGGATGTTATTCCCTTGCATGTTCTTCTGAATCAGAGGGGCTTCCCATGCACAGAATAAAAATATACAAAATATTTTTCCAAAGTTAGTTTTTATTCAAACCGTTGCGAGTTATAGGTCTCTGCAAAGTTTCAGTCTTTTGTGAGCATGTTCAAACCATTGCAAGATATTGAGTTGATGGTTCTCAAAAGCTCAAGGGCTTCTGAACACTTGCTTGGAACATGTGCAAGAGCTTGACTGTGTTTGTGGTTGAACACTGGGATGCTCATGCAGGTGAGGTATTTGGGTCATATATCAGTCGCTGTCTTGCTTGTGTAGAAAAACAACCACCTCCTTCCATATTCATTAAGGAAAAAAGTCCCCAACACCTTTTCATTTCAGGTCTCTTTCAAGTGCATTTTAACTAGAGCAGCTTGGAGTTGCTATTATAAAGACTATTTTATCTTCCTGGGAGTCCCCAAGCCTCAGTTTTACTATTTCTCATAAGGCGTCATGCTCTGCTTACAGTGGTGGGAATATAAAACTGAAGGTATATGTTCATCACCATTTCCTTCTGGAAGCCAAAAAGGAAAATGTGATTGTATTAGTAAATGTATTTGCACTTCAGGATCTCTTCATGGAATAAAAGAATCTCTGACATGAGAGAGAGAGAGAGAGAGAGAGAGAGAGAGAGAGAGAGAGAGAGAGAGAGAGAGAGAGAGAGAGAGTAAATGAGTTGTTCCCTCAGATTAGGTCTGTGTCTCTGAAACGCAGCGTGTTAGAATGTTAATTGAGTTTGACATAAGCATGGATATAAAATGCATGATGCCACTCAACTTACCAGCAGTGAAACTGATTACCAATTATAATCATTCTATGCTTGGTGACAGCATACCAAGATGGAGATGTTGAATATTTCAGTTGGCAATATTATCTGAGTTGTTTAAAGTACTGACTACGTGCCCTGAAACCAATAGAGGTAATTGGTATGCATGTATGAGCTGGCAGGCTGAACACATCACTTATTTATAGACTCTTTTGATGTAACTCTGTGGAGGGAAAAAAAAGTTAATGAAACATGCTTCAAAGGCAAATTTACACTCACCATTATATTATGACAAAGTACAAATTATTGTACCTAAATAACTGTTTTCTGGTGAATGGGGTTCCTTTATCCTTTTATCGAACCAGTCCAATGAGAAGGCCAATAGAAGGGGAGAGGAGAGAAAACTAGGAAGAACGTGACGGTTATTATTAACTTCATTCTTCTTTGGAGCCTATCATATGGCAGGTATGAATATATGCTAACCGTGGCAGAAAAGAACAACAGAGTACGACATTCCTTCCAGTTTGCTCCACAAATTGTTTTATGATCCTCCCAGGACTCATTCATCAGCAAACTTCATGTCAACAACTGATAGGAAAAGCTTGAACTGATCAGAAAACAGGATGCAGGAAGTGACACGCTGACCTTTGCTGAGAGGCAGCAAGCCAGCTAAATTAGCTTTAATTTAAACCCTTCTACTGCAAGAATGCTGACATTCTGAACAGGAAAAAGAATATAAAAACTTAACATAATATTTATAGTATGCCTTGTTTTGGCCAGAGTTAGCATTCGATCGGATGTGATGTTATAGGAATGTAATTTGATTGCAGAGGAGAAAGATATGCTGGGCTGCTAGCATCCTGAGATTATGTTATGTGCAGGCTACAATATTAGTAGTTGATCTGATTCAGATCAACAGGATTTACCCGCTTTAGAGTGGAAGTAGTGTACGCAGCAGGTCAAACAGTATGAACAAACCCCAGTGATTGCTTGGGATGCAAGAATTTTAGGAGAAAATCAAATAATTCTAGACACTCCCAGTAAACTCAGATGGGAAAGGACATCAGTCCTAAAAGAGAATATCTGAAGTGTGTGTGTGTGTGTGTGTGTGTGTGTGTGTGTGCGCACAAACACACACACACACACACACACACATATATATTGGTCCCGGGCTTTCTGGGCCCGGTGAAGCCTCCTCCACTTCCAAAGGTGCAAAAAGGCTCCTCCACTTCCAAAGGTGCAAAAAGGCACATTTTTTCCGTGAAATCTTGCGAGATCCAAGATGGCAATGCCCAAATCTTGTGAGGGCACATGAGGCAGTAGTAGCGAGGTGGGGAGAACTTTGAGTGTTTGCAGGGGCGGAGCCAGCAGCGGCAGCAATCTGGGGGATCGCCATGACCGAAACCGCCCCCCAAAACTGAAAGTGCCCAAAGATCACTGTTTTGCAGCGATCCGAAGTTTGGGGAGGCTTGCAAAGGCCTCCCCAAAGCTCCCCCAAGCCTGTATACACGGTCAGATACTTTGTTTCCACTTTGAAAGAGGGATATACTATGGTGAGAGGACTAGCACTGTTTACTTGCATTCAATCCATTATTGCATTCAATCCAAAAATCCATTATTTAATTATCACACACACACTGCAAAAACATTTAGCATCAGATGGGGAGAATAGAAAGTAATTGCATGGAAGAACAGAATGCCTTGGGTTTAGGCACAGAAACATACTGGTATATATCCAGAGGTTTTAAAGTACAGAGAAATGGTCTTCAGTAAAACACTAAGAAGAACTTCCTCATTGTAAGAACAGCAATGGTTCTGGAATCCTTTTCCATAGCTTTTTAGTTTGAAAAACACATTGGGACAAACTGTTAAGAAAGTTTGCCAGGCTGCAACCCAGAGATCTCTTGTGCCTTTTTACTCCATCTACAGCAGCAACTCTAGCTTCCCCCCCCTGTCCTGCTTCTGTCTCATCTCCCACATTCTCTCTTCCCACTTACTTTAGCAAATATGACTCTCACATTGTCCCATATGCATGACAGGATTAGGGAAGAAGCTGGGTGGGGGAACTCACACCATCCCTGTTTGCAGCTGCATTTTGTTAAAGAGACAGTTGCAACCTGACCACCCTGCTCCTAAGAGATGCATTTTCAAGCCAGGGGCTGTGGAATTTCTACTAGTCATAAAGTTGTTAAAGCCACATAATCCCAAGAAAAAAGCAGTGGCAACTGGCAACTCTGCACAGGTGCCTCAGACCTCCATAATTAAACATTTCATTGTACGCCCTGCTCAACAGCCTTCTCACACCTTTAACACTTGGAACAAAACCTACAGAGACAAAGCAGTTGGACAACCATTACAATATTTTCTGTGCTGAAATAGAATGAACATCCAAATTATTTTCAGCATTTCCAGATGAAAAGAATGTCATTCTAAAGCATAAAACAAGACATTACAGTGTATGAAAAGACTGTTACTGACTTTAATGCAGCAGCGTCACTGCAGGGAGGGGCGGAGCTCCACGTTCCGTCGGGCTCTGACCCTCCGTTACACAACGGGAGAAAGCGGCCCCGCCCCCCTCGCCTTTGGAGCCATTCCGGCTGACGAAAGTGCTTTTGTCGGCCGGAATGGCTCCAAAGGCGAGGGGGCAGGGCTGCTTTCTCCCGTCGTGTAACGGAGGGTCAGAGCCCGACGGAACGTGGAGCTCCGCCCCCCCTGCAGTGACGCTGCTGCTTTAATGGGATTGATTAGGTCCTCAGTTTAATGCTGTGGTGGTCCAGAAGCACGGGGAGAAATTACTTTTACACCCCAAAACCTTGGTAGATATGTTGCTGTGAGCAGGGAGATTTTGCAACTCCAAACACAGGGGAAGTTGGGCTCCCTCTCACACCCTACCTCCCATCTAGTCAGCCCCAAAGGCCAGGATTCCCTCACCATGGATGCCAGATGCTATAGGAGCAATCCAGGAATCCAACTACCATCATGGATGGAGGGGGGGGGAGCTCGGTTCTCTAAGCAAGCTGGGCAAGTGGCATATAAAAATAACAAATTTATTTTAAAAGAATAAAAAACAAAAAGGTATTGATACAGACAGACAAAAACAGGCACTTGAAAGCAAGTAAAAACAGGTCTTTAGCAGACCTTTAGTAACTTGTAGTGAAAGGCAAAATAAAAACCGTAAAGTCCTGGTGGACTAGATAGATTAGTGCCTACGGGTTAGTGCCTTTCTTTGTTGCAGTTTCTTTAACATCTCCCTCCACCCTGGGAGATGGGGCTAGATCCCATGATATGCAGGTTGACCCTCTGAGTTGTTAGAGCCAACCACTGCCTAGAGCAGCCTGGTGTTCTGCCTTAAGTAACCTTGGTTTAGGGGGGCTCCTGACTTCTGATTGGAGGGATCAAGACCACCTAAGTCTACCTACCTAAACCTCTGACCTGATCAGGTGGACTGGAGTGCCCAATGGACTGGCGTACGATGCCAGGCAAAGAGGAAGAGCAATAGACATAACAGTTGACAAGGACCAACCATGTTGTCAGCCCTAATGGCGAAGGAGGCAGAATGACTCAGCTCAGCCCCTTGTATGTTCAATGTACCTGGAGGTTTCCTTGGCTGGAACAGGAGGAAAAGGGAACAAAAAGGTGGGTTCACCACAAATGCTCAAACTGTAATGTAACTGCAGGTTGCTACACCATAAGAATGCATTGAACCTTTCAAAGAGAAAATGCACACATGGACAGAAGAAACAAACAGTAATTAGTGAGAAGAGACATAACAAGTCTTGTATTAATATGGTTATTACTATTACTCTAAATGCTTTCACCCAATTATCCTCTTGATCTGTTCATTATTAGCAAACGGTAACATAGAAACGGGCTATTTTTATCTCGCATAGAAACCATGCCAAAATTTCATTTTGCTGGAAGACCAGGAGAAATACTGCACTAGCTCACCTTACCCACAGACTGTCGATAATCTCCAAGCCTGTAGTGGGTATCTCATTAGATATCTTGAGCAAGCTCAATTAACTCTCTTTTGAAGGAGATTATTATTAATAAAATACAAAGCCCAGCAGGTAATCCAGTTCGTGACATCAGAGATATAGGCCTAGCATTCACAGAATGGGAAATGTGTTCCAATCATTACGTTTACTTATTTTGTGCATGAAGTGATTAAATCTGAAATGTGCAGCTAGAAGAATATCAGTGACAAGACTTGATATGGCTTTCTCTGTGATGTTGGGACTCTAGGAGGGTAAACTAGACGCAGCTATGGATATATTTTCTTCTGAGTAGACATGAATAGGCTTGGACTGTAAGTGGAGCAACTGAAAGGTGTCCTCTGCATCCTGCAGGCTGGCTGGAGACCAACCCACCAGGAGAGATAAGCAAAAAAAAAAAATTATTTATCTCTCTGGGCACTCCATGGTCCCCTATGGGCCTACTCAGTTCAACACCAGCTCTATGCTGATGTAGATCTGTTACACAAAAGGGGGCATATCAGACCCAGGACAGGGGTATAGAAATTGGTGGATAGATTGGGATCCTAAGATTTGGTTGGCATGGGTATTTGTGGTAGGATAAAGTGAAAGCAAATTTAGAATTTAAAAATCACTATGTTAGACATGCATTATGGAGAATTTGGAACTGATATAAAACCAGGTTTTATGAGAAAATACCATTATGGGTTGCACCATATGAAGCGCACTTTGGTGGAAGCGGCGTGCCAAAAGAGAAAGGACTATTATACAGAAATTTATTAAATTTTTCGCAAGGAGACTGTACAATGAAGTCAAGAGAAAAATTAATGGAAGAAGACTTTAATTGCCAATGGTTCGTATATGCTCAAATTTTGGAGAGATTTAAAGTGGACAAGAAGGCATATGGATTTGTAAAAGAAGAATCAATACTGGACGTACAATTAAAATCTGAAGACCAGGTAATCTCAAAAATGTATAAATTGCTTTTGAAGTTCGAGACAGAAGAAGAACAGGTTAAATAATATAGGATTCAATGGGCGAAAAATGTAGGTCATGTTATTTTAATGGAGCAATGGGAACAATTATGGTTAAAACAGTGGAAATTTACGTTAAATGTTAATATTAAGGAAAATGTGTATAAAATGATGTATAGATGGTATATAACCCCAAGCAAATTAGCAAAAATGTATGAGAAGGTGACGAATAGCTGTTGGAAATGTAAAAAGCAAGAGGGAACTTTTTATCATATGTGGTGGACATTTTGTTGTTGTTCAGTCGTTAAGTCGTGTCCAACCCTTCGTGATCCCATGAACCATATCCCGCCAGGCCTTCCTGTGGTGGACATGCCCCAAAGCAAAGAAGTATTGGACTCAGATTCATAAACAGATAGAGTTGATTTTAAAGATTAAGGTTCAAATGAAACCGGAAACCTTTTTGTTGGGTATGAGGGATGATCATGTAGGCGAAAAATTTCAAACTTCTTTTTATATATGATAACTGCGGCAAGAATTTTTTTTGCACAATATTGGAAGAATTCGGAGATACCTTCGCTGGAAGATTGGTGGTTTAAAGTTTTGGACTATGCTGAAATGGATAAACTTACAATTTTAATTAAGGAAAAGTCAGTTAACCTTTTCGTGAATAACTGGAAACCATTTATCGATTTTTTTTTGAGAGAGAGAGAACAACGATGTGATGATATGTGGATTTAATGAATAGAATGTGGGTGTTATTTTGGCTTAGTTGGATATTATATGTAGAAAATAGTGAATAGTATACTAGTAGGATGTATTGCTTCGTGCTTGCTATAACTTTATGAAATATGTATTGTTTTTATGTTTTAATATATCAATAAAATATATATATATGGGGAAAAAAAGAAATTGGTGGATACCGCTGCTGCTGAAATTTGCCCCTGTCCTGCCCTGATCCATCCCCACCACTAGCAGAAACCCACCAGCAGCCAGTCTGTGGGGTGCCACTGGCAGCGGCTTTTTGCCGCTGGGTTTTGCACCCGAGGCAGTGCTCTGCAGACTAGCAGAGAGGCGGGGTTTTGCACCCGAGGCAGTGCTCTGCAGACTAGCAGAGAGGCGGCCGCAACAGCATAACACGGGGATAGGCATGGGCCATTAAACCTCTCTTTTTTCCCCTGGCCATTTTTCATCCTTCAAAATTTTTCTATATCTTTCAGTGAAAAAGATACTGGTACTGTATCCCCAAACCATGTCCCAGAAGTCTGTACACCAGCTGGTGAGTTACATACTTTTTTTCTCCAGTAGTTGACCCTGAACAAATGGTGACAATCTTCAGCTTGTATTCATATTGGGCCAGTTCATACAATACTGCCCAACCCACCAAATTGTGCATATGTGCCATGCATATGTCATTCCACCCAGTGCACCATTCACTACCACATAATTGTGTGGGGATGAAATATCTGAAAATTCCCTCTACACCTGATTTCAATGCTATTTTAAAGTAGTATTTAAATCACACAGTGAGGGGTGGTTTGGGTGTTCTGTCTCCCATATGATTATGTGGTGATGGGGCAATGCACTGGATGGAGAGGAGAAGTGTATGCGTGCACATGTATACATGCCATTCAGATGTATCATCTGAATCAATTCATAGCAGTTAGTTTTCTACAAACTGAGTATGTACTTTCCATGTGCCAGTTGTTTCCCTTAATTCACAGCAAACAGTCAACCAATATAGAAGCCTAGAAGCCATGCTTCCAGGGCTGGCTCAAGACCTCCTGTCACCTGAGGTGGCATGCTAAATGCTGCCCCTGATGACATGCCAGCCTCTGATCCTCCTATTCACCAATGCTCTGGTTCAGCACTCCCCTCCCCACTTCCTCTCCCTCTCTACCCCTTCTTCCTTTTTGAATCCAGGGAGTGGAAGGAGAAAGGGAAGCAGTGGAAGCAAGTAGGTGAACAGAGATGCTCCCCACCAATATGCCTCTCAAGGCGATTGCTTCAGTTGGCCTCATTGATGGGTCAGCCATTGGCATCACTAGGAGAGTCCGGGGTGTGTGGACCACACTAGGTGACACCCTCAGGGGGTGCCACCACTTGTGGCCAAAATTGTGGAAACCTTGTATTTATGAATAATACCATCATGTTATATATCATTAGAAAGGTAATATAATACAGAACATAAGGACACAAACCATTTTGAATTATCTGTGTTCTACCAACGGTTATGGTAAAATAACTGAAAAAAGAAAACACAACTGCCTTAAGTAACAAAAAGTAGATTTCCTTAACTCAAAACTGACCAGTAAGACCAATTGTTCTGAGAGCCAATGAAGTGCTGTTATAACACAGCATGGAACCAATAAGGTGTTAGTATAAGTCAGCTCTCATTTCTATGTATCAGAGCTAATACTTGAACTCTTATTCAGTTGTGTGTGACATCAAGTTCGCCACTTTTTTTTGTGTTGGTTACTGATTTGTTGGGTGACCTGTACTGTTATATATTAAAATAAATAAAGTAATGGGGGTGACACCATGAATTACTGCACTGGATGACTCCAACCCTAGTGACATCACTGGGGTGATGCGATGATCTCTCACACTGGGTGATGCAGACCCTAGTGATGCCTCTGGGGCCAGCCCTACATGCTTCCTATGGTTATCAGCGTGAGACTTCCAAGAAAATCTTAGACCAAACATTCAGGCCTTGTCTCCAGGCAATGTCCATTGATTTCAACGAGGCATGCATGACAGCATTGTTCATTGGAGTAGATGTGCTCTTATTTAGAGAAGACTGGGAGCCATATGAACAGTTCCCTGGTTTGCCATTTTTCTGCATCAGAGAAGAATCCAGCTCCCTCTACTCCACTGCACAACATTATATGAGTTTTCAGAATCAATAGTCATTGTTAGATACTCTTTAAGCTCAGGTATGGGATTTGTGGGGAGGTATGCTGTTGGCCTACATTCATTTTTACATTCAATACATCATACTAAAAGTATTATAACATAAGTGGGTCAGTGCAGGTTGCCTATACTTGAGGATAAACAACTCAACTGTGGGTCAAAAAGAGAGTCTGAATTTTAGTGTAGTTTATCCCATAAAATAATAATTATTCATGATAATAAAGTGTTGCTAAATGATTCAGAAAGAATGTACACATTCTCTACTCTTATGCTGAAAGGCTGCCATTTGGGGGAAACGATTCCGCTTCTGTCAACATTATTAAATCAGAAATGCTACAGGACGGAAACATCTTTTTAAATGCCGTTCTCATTATTTATGATGTCTTTAATAAAAAAGGCAGCCCAAATGTTTAAATAAATGGCTCAATAATCTGCCATTTTCTTTTACTAATCACAGTTATTAAATGAAGTTCTTTGTGTTTTTATTGTGTTTTAAATGGACACAGAAAATCTGAATCTGATAATGACCTTTGTACATCATGCTGCAAATTGATTTTGATGACCTTTCACTCTTCAGTAATGAGGCAGGCTGTATGCACATTGCACATCCTTCTAGCTCCCACAGCTCTCCGATTGTCTAGTTCCATGCGCCTAAAAAAAACAAAACCCTCCTCTTGGCTCTCCTTTGTCTTTGCCTTTTTGTTACTGATTAGTTGTTCTAAGATTTGCTTTTCTGTGCTGAACATAAACTGAACTGGAATTTGCTTTTTGAAGAATTGTTTTATTCTCGAAAGCTTTTTCTCAGTTGGAAATGATTTTAACAGGTTTTTATTAGTTGACCATCTTCTTCCTGACTTTTCAGTCAAATAGTTTAATACTTTAAGTATATTATTATTATTATTATTATTATTATTATTATTATTATTATTATTATTATTATTATTATTGATATTGATATTGATATTGATATTGATATTGATATTGATGAATATAGTTATTGGATTGTCTTTTTGTTAGTTGCGTAGGGCATCCTCTGTGGATAGACAACAGGATGAGTGACAGCACAAACATATGTGCGTTTACTCAGATGTAAGTCCTATTGAGCTCAATGGGCCTTACTCTTTGTTAAGTGTATGTAGGATTACAGCATGAATGAATAGCAGCACAATCCTATCCAACTTACACCACCGGTGTAACCAGCGGGGTAGGGCAGGGCAGGAGGCTTTGGAGGGGAGGGGAGATTTAAATCCCCTTTGAATCCCCCTTTGAAACCCTTTTCCATTCTGGGGCCTCCCGTTCTCGCTGCACCACTGGTTACACTGGTCTCTGTTGGCCCTCTGCTGTTCAGTCTTTTGAAAAAATTAAGTTCAGCACCAGCTGTGGACCAGGTATGCAATCTACACAGTGAACACACTAGTATCCCACTAGTAGCTACATTGACAAACCAAGAGTAAGAGTTCCATAGGCCATGCATAGTCTATGAGTCAGTGGTACTATTCTATGTAAGAATGGCTGGCTATAAAAGGTGAATGGCTAGAAGCTCAGCAGAAGGGAAACTGGCTGTTTTCCTGAACCCTTCTCCAAGGAAATGGAGGTTTAGCCCCTGAGGTCAAACTGTGATGAAAATGTTTGTGGGCAATTCATTCAAAACATATCTCACTGATGCTATCGAGATCATTATGAACCAAGCCTGTTATTTGCTTTATTGAATCTGATTAATGATCTTATAGAATCTATGTAGGAAAGCAAGTTAACTGTCTAAAAATTGTCTTCTTTGATGATAATCCAAAACAGATTGTCCAGTCTTTGTAACATTCTCAGTGATCGGTATTTGGGGAAGAATAGACTTCCAAATAAGTACTATATTGAACCATAAGCAAATATGCTACATAATAATTGGACAAATGAATGCAATATAGTACTATCTGATAATGGTTTCTTGACAGATAAGTGAAAGGCCACAAAGGGAGATACAGTGAAAAACAGATAAAAATAAAATAAGCAGATATGTATGTAGTTAAACACAGAACGTGCTTTTTACCCATTTTTATGAATGGTATCACTTTTTCAGACTTGATTATAAATAAGAAACTTATGTTTAAAATGTAACATTGTCTCCCCTGAGGAAGACTTTCACAGCCAGAGGTATATCAGCAGTGAGTGCTGCCTGGAGCACTCGCTGCTGCGCCGCCCGGGAGGGCGCCGCTCCGGGGGCGGGGGCGACCCGGCTTACGCGGGCGCTCCGAGGCCTTCTCCGAGGCAGAACGCAAAAAAAGGATAAATAGCACGGCGCGGCAGTCGGCCACCTTCAGAAAGCCCTGGCCACCGGTCGTGGTGGACGCTCCGGGGCTTTCTCCTGCTCCGAGGCCGGGGGAGAAGGCCTCGGAGCACCTGCCCGCATCACAGGGCGGCCGCGCGGTCTGTGGAAAGACTGGAGCGAGTGGAGCAGCGCCGCCCGGGGCCGAGGAGCCGCCTGGAGCCGCTGCTCCGCTCGCTCCAGTCATTCCACGCCTCTGTTCACAGCCCTTCAATTCCAGATAATATTTTCAACACATTTGAAAGGAAGATAAAGATTCCAGTTAATCTACATAAGTCTGTTGTGTGACCTTGCAACAGCAGAGCATATAGTATACTATATATTGTGTTGCCCTTGTATATATCTTCTAGGAATATACATTCTAGCTGAAATACTGGATAGGTTTACTGACAGCAATGATTTTGGTATCTGTTAGTTCCAGTGGATCAAGATCAACATTTACCATGTAAAACAGATTTATATATGACGTCAGCACAAAACTGTCAGAGTACGCAGAAACATTTATGGCGTGCAGCCTCCCCAGTCCGTGTCCGCAGCGAAGAACGACACAGACACGGTAGTTTCCACCACCAAAGTCTATTTACATAGCTCACAAGTATATACAAGCAGATAAGCAAGGCAGTCTTTCATCAGCAATGTTGTACAGAGTAACAGAGCAACTGCATAGAGAATTGAAGCCTCAGATACTGGTCCTGGGTGCTTTACCTTTATATAGTTGCTAACCAATCAGATTCAAACATTGCATCCTAGTCAGCATGACACAGCACTTTTTTTCTACCACCTTGTTAACCATTTAGTATAAGCATGGTCTCATCTTTTGTTTAATCACTATGACACAGCATTTTTTGCCCTGCATGGTTTTTTCTGTTCATGCTTGTGAATTCCCAGGTTACAATAACCTGACAAAAACAATAGGCACCAGTGTATACAAATTGAGGCCATTTGCTCTTACAAAAGGCCATTTGGTTTCGATTAGAAGTTCTTAGTTCCTGTTGTCTATGTGTATGGATTGTGGAACTTAAGGCGCTTAGTTTTGTGATGACCACTGCAAATTAAGCAAATTAAATAAGTGATCAGGAGTTTTAAGGAGAAGACAGACATTGTATATAAAGAGAGACTGCTGTGCTGAGAATATGCTGCAAATACACCTTCACAATAGAACGGGATAGACACAATCCTTCCCCTCTCCTTCCATGCTGCCTTAGTGCCTTCTCCTCCCTTCTGCACTAGCTGGTCTGATCCACAAGGCTGTTCTTATTTTTATGACTAGCAACATGTCTGAAGGACTCATTCGGTTTGAACCCCCTTTTACAATGGCATCTGTTTTCAGTAAATATGGGGGCGATGTCAGGGTCAAGGCACACCCATCAGAGGATCCACTCAGCCAGGTCGACCCCTGAGCCCCTCAGTACCAGTGGCAGCAGCGTCGCGATAGCGCCCATTGCACCATCAAGAAATTGGTGGGGGTCCTGGGAGGTGTCATGGGGTCCCACTGCAGGTTGTTGCCCCTGGTGCTGATACCAAAAGTGGGATCTCATTAATTGCAGGCACACCTAGTATTGAGAAAGGCACTGTGTAAAGAGTAACTAGGATATGTGATTCATTTTACAGCAATTTTGCTGGCAGTTGCCCAAGAGTGACCTACTAACTTTCTGGTGTCATCATTTTCTCATCTGGAAAAGGCTGAGACATGTTACCCACCAGGGAGTAAGTGGCTTTGGCCAACTGTATTCAGAGGCCATTAGCAATAATAATTCTTACAACCCCCACCCTATCACAGACAAGGTTAACAGTAGACTATAGAACACATAGGGAAGTCAGTGGTTTATGTCAATGAAAATAAATTCCAAATCAGTTTCATTATTTCCTTGTTACCTATTACAGGAAAATTAGAATTAGAAATCATGTAATCGTACTTACTGTATCTTGCCCATAAAGACAGAACTTGAATGATTAAAATTTGTTGTCTTGAGTATATTGCAAGGCAGAACACTGGGACATAAATTAATTTAGTAGAAACTATTTGTGATTTCTGGATTTATTTACTCAACAGAAATGCATTTTTTAAAAGTACCCTTATATATATTTAAGAAATATGATTGTTTTGATAATTATCCTGATGATCTCTAGCCCACAGTTTTGAAATCCCCTAATGCCAATGTATATATTGTCATCCTGCTTATTTAACTTATATGCTGTATATTGTCACCCTGCTTATTTAACTTATATGCAGAGTACATTATGAGAAATGCAGGGCTGAATGAATCGCAAGCTGGAATCAAGATTGCCGGGAGAAACATCAACAACCTCAGATATGCAGACGATACCACCCTAATGGCAGAAAGTGAAGAAGAACTAAAGAGCCTCTTGATGAGAGTGAAAGAGGAGAGTGCAAAAGTTGGCTTGAAACTCAACATTAATAAAACCAAGATCATGGCATCTGGTTCCATCAATTCCTGGCAAATAGAAGGGGCAGAAATGGAAGCAGTAACAGATTTTACTTTTTTGGGTTCCAAGATCACTGCAGACGGAGACAGCAGCCATGAAATTAAAAGACGCTTACTCCTTGGAAGGAAAGCTATGGTAAATTTAGATAGCATAATAAAAAGCAGAGATATCACCATGCCAACAAAAGTTCGTATAGTCAGGGCGATGGTGTTCCCAGTAGCAATGTATGGTTGCGAGAGTTGGACCATAAGGAAGGCTGAGCGCCGAAGAATAGATGCTTTCAAACTGTGGTGCTGGAGAAGACTCCTGAGAGTCCCTTGGACTGCTAGGAGATCAAATCAGTCAATCCTAAATGAAATCAACCCAGAGAAGGACAGGTACTGAGGCTGAAGCTCAAATATTTTGGCCACCTAATGCGAAGAGAGGACTCTCTGGAGAAGACTCTGATGCTGGGAAAGATTGAAGGCAAAAGGAGAAGGGGAAGGCAAAGGATGAGATGGTTAGACAGCATCACCGATGCAACGAACATGAAAATGAGAGAACTCGGGAAGATAGTGGAGGACAGGAAGGCCTGGTGGGATATGGTTCATGGGATCACGAAGGGTCGGACACGACTTAACGACTGAACAACAACAATGCCAATGTATGTCTATGTGGAGCCCTATTCCCAACTCTTTGTACCTTGTCCTTGTGTGGAACATGACATATCTATCCTAATTTTCTCATGCTCCTACTCTTTGATATATTACTACAATCTACCACACAATGTTGTTATTGGCATTCTTAAAAACAAACATGAGCAAATCAAAGGGCTTTTTAAGTTTTCTGCTATCCTGCTCCTTATTCTAAACCATGTGTAACTGAGCAGGAAATTCTTCGTGTTTGCAGTATTTATTAAGTACAGTTTGTGCAAATTTTATGACATGTGTATCGGACGTAACTGCATGCTAAAACTATTTTCTTTGGACCTACCATTTCCTGGTCTTCTGTATATGCATCTTAAAATGTAGTCTACTTTTGGTATACATTAAGTTAATCCTATTTAGGTATAATTTAGTTGATCAGCCGGGTTGGTAGAAATTCCCATTAAGAGTAAATCCTCTAGAGTAGTCATCAGTTCCTATAATTTACAGCCCAATCCTAAACACATTACTTGGAAATCCCGTTTAAATCATGGTGGGTGCTGGTGTATTTAGTGACTTCAAAGGCAACATGCTGATATAGTTATCCTTACACAGCAAGATTGGTTGCGATTCATTTCTAGCTGCAGGACATATGTTGTGCACTTCCTGATTTGTTTAAAGGAATCATGCAAGGAAAGAATCAAGTAAGGGGGTAGGGATGCAGATCGCCACTGCCCACACCCCAAAAAACCACACAGAAGATTGCAATCCATTTACCCACTCACCTCACTCCCTCGTGTGGTCTCTATAAATGCAACAGAAAGACATGCTCCCAGAAAGTCTCACACTTCCAGTTTTATCGAAAAGGATAGCATGGAAGGAAGGAAGGAAGGAAGGAAGGAAGGAAGGAAGGAAGGAAGGAAGGAAGGAAGGAAGGAAGGAAGGAAGGAAGGAAGGAAGGAAGGAACCCTGGTTTTTGGTGTTTAGTTGGAGGGAGAGTTCAGCTCTGCTAGAACTGTATGGAAATTAGAGTCCGGGTGGCTCAGAGCTATCAGAACTCATTTCTGACAGCTCTGATCATTTCTGATAGCTCATTGATACACAGTCTGTTGCTGTGTATGAAGACAGGCTAGAGAAGGACTGTTTTGTTTCATGAAGAAAACAATATCCTGCAGTTCAGGTTATCTGGGTAGCCTAGGTAATACTGTTGAGGGGCAGATTGAGGTCCTACCAGATACATACCACTTTTGTGAATATAATACCTCACTTAAATCTGATAACGTCAGTGGGATAGAAAAAGTTCTGATGAAAAAGCCAAAGCGAATGCCATGAAATTTACACTCTGGTTTGGGAGCTGTTTGGTTCTCCTCAACTGTATAAATATAACAATATAAATATAAGAAGCTGCGGTACTGAAAAGTTGTGTTGAGTTTGAATAACAGAAACCAAATTAGGGAGATAATAAACTCGCTGTTTGTCTCCTTTCTGCCACTGGCCTACAGTGCAAACTCTTAAAGGAATGGCTGTGTTCCTAAACACAGTGCCCAGACTCAGTGCTTCACTGTCCCATGACCCCACAAATTAAAGCCATCCAAGCCATATGTATATAACCATGTACATATAGTGGACAGTATCATAACACACAGATGTTGTTATTACTGCTATTAAATTGGCTAATGGGAAAGAAAGGGCTTGTCCCTGATTCTTATTAACACCAGTGCAAATTTAAGTAAGATTAAGATAAGCCTGTCACAGTGGCCTAATGATGACAGGTGATATTTCAGCTATTGCCTGTGCATTCAGAAAATGCTGACTCCTGCATTTTTCTTTCAATGGTCAGCGTTATGTAGGCTAGGCAGAGCTCTTCAAATGAGTTGTTCTGTTTCCTGCCTGGCATTTGAAAAATTCAGCATGATACTGGAATCACTCAGAACTAAGATAGCGGTGTGCATCATGGCCCACTACTTAGATACTTTCTATTGCTGAGCTCTGACACCTTGGGGTGGTGCCAAGCTTTTGTGTCACTGACCAGGGAACTGTGGGTTCCCTTGGCCAGGGACAAAAACCAAGGGACCAGCCAACTGCTTAATCTTTTTAGGGATCAAGCTGGACACAGTCAAATGCTGTAGCCACCTACTGAAGGACAAGATGGAGGCATTGGTGGACCATGTAATTGTGGGTACCTCCTCCAAAAAGATCATGCTTACGCTATACAACTTTATTGTTAGCAGACAGTGCAAGGAGAGGGTAAGCTAAGCTAGGATACAGGGGAGGTTAAGAACAGGGGAATTTGGTGAGTTCTAGACCAATCACAGTGGCTGCCCAGCTCAGGAAGATGGGATGGGGCTCCACTGAGCAATGGGTGCTCAATCAACCTCAAAGACTGAATGGCTTGATGAGAATGAGGCAAACCTGAACTCCTTGATTCTGAAAGGGTTGGTGCTGTTGAGCTGGGATTACAAACAAGTGATTTGCAGGTTGGAGCCCGAGGAGGTCACCTGAAAAGGAAGGAGGGCATTATAGCATATCCAACCTATGTCCTCCAAGTTAGGAGCCACACTGACAGCAGGAAGGAGAGTTAGGTCAGTTGGGACCTGCTGCAGAACTTATGTTCAATAAAGTTTTTGCCTATCTGTAATCCAAATCACCTTATATATACGTGTCTGTCTGTCTGTGTAAATATATATTGCTTCTCCTGATTTCTAATTTCCACATCCTTATCTTGAGTCTCTCTGTACTGACAGCCCCTTGAATAGAGAAAAGACCATGCAACAGCTACTGAAGTACAAACATGCTACTTTTAAATATATAAATATATTTATATAAATATATAAATATAAATATAACATTACAAAGCACAGCTGCTATCTAGAAGAACTTATACTTCTTGCTAAATTTATTTCTCAAAATATGCTTTGCACACCTCTCTAGGGAAACTCTGCATAGTGTATGTGCTCTTTCAACAATGGATGGTACAGTGACAATCAATTATTTGATTGAATGTATTTGTAAACAATGCTTTGGGGGCTTCAATTGGGTTATGCTAAAAGACTGGAGGCTGCTCGTCGAGAATAGGTTGTGCCCCTAGAGAAATATCCCCAACAACTACACACAGTTCAAAACCTATTATAGTTGTTCCACAATCAAACATTTGATGCACTGATCAATGTAAAGACTGTGAAGAGGAAAGAATCACAAGAAGAGCTGAAAAGATTTGCTTCTGCCAGCTGCTCATCACTTGTCCCAACAGGGAAAGAGAGAACGTGGAAAAGGCCAGAAGTACCAAAAAAAAATCAGGCCAACGTTGCTTTCACCATACACAGACTGCCAAGGGGAAATTAGTTTCTTTTGTCTCTTTGAAGAGACATGAACATAGCTTTATAATTATTGTATTTATGGTTGTAGTTATGAAGCAACAGAGAGGGAGGAAAAAAAACTACTGAATGAGCAATCTAATAATAAAAGCCCCTTCGGAGGGTCAAGTCATTCATCCACCAGAAACAGATCAAGGGGAGAGAGAGGGGTGGGGTGGGGGGTTGGAAGACCTTTGTTGCTTGTGGATAAGTGTTTTTCTACAGAAAATCTGAAACAAACGCTTTGGAAACATAGACTAAGGAAGGCTTTGAAACAATGGACTGTATTAAAATAATAGTGTTTTTCATTCATGAGTTGCTATGTGACATGCTAGATGAATGTTAAGTCTCAGTAGTTTTACCAGAGGTCCTTCCCACCAACCCACACTTCAGCTGCCACGGTTTGGAGGGGCTCTCTCCAAAGCCCCTTCACACTCTCCTTCATGTTTCAACATTCCCTGCTGAGTTCTTCCTGCTCATGAAACCTCCTCTTCTGTCTTCATTCACACTCCACTCTATCCCTCCATCTTGAAAACCAATCCATGATGCTTGGGAGAACCCCTAACGTGGAAAGTGTCTTATCCTGCCCCCAGCAGCTTCTCTTATGACTTCTAGGTTACAACATATGACCATAGATAAGTCATCCATAGTATAAAGAACAACAGCCAAAGTTTTATAACTTGAAGTTATATACGGGCAGCCCAATCCTGTGTAAGATATGGCAGCTGTCCTAAAGGGCTGGCCACTGTATCCTATCGAGTTCCTGGGCTGCCCCGGGGCAGCCCAGGAACAACTCAGGAGAAGGGGACGATTGTCCCCTTCCCCCGGTGTCAGCGGTGGTAGGTCCAATCTCTGTGCCTGACGCCATCCTGACTGACGGGAACTTCCCCTACCGGCCAATGACACACCGCTGTGTGTATACAAAACTTGGGGACTTTCTCTTTCTGTCACCATGTACTGCATTTCCATATATCTTACCGTTACAGTGTTATGACACCAAAATCCCGGAGATCATTATGACTCATTCTGTATAGCAGAGTTTCCCAAACTGTGAGTCGCTGTGCCTTAGGGCATCACGGCACAGGTGCAGGGGCGTCATGAGATGTTCCCAGAAGCTCCTCCTACCTGTTCTCTTGGGTGCTGCCATCTTGGAGCTCACAAAGTCTCATGAGGTCTAAGATGGCAGCGCCCAGGAGAACAGGTAGGAGGAGCTACCGGGGGCATCGTGAGCCAGGAAGAAGAGACTGACGGTATCATGAACCAGAAAGGTTTGTGAACCACTGCTGTATAGGATTGCAGCCTTAAATTCAAATAATGACTTTGGGGCATCATCACTTACCATTTGCCTTTTTATTGGAAACCAGATAGAAAACCATTTCAGATAATGAGAATAAATTTTCATTATTTTTGATATTACACATCTGATTTTATTGAATTGTGGTTAATCTGCAAATTTCTAACATCACCTATATAGGCTATAGGGCGACCTGCTGCAAAGACTTTTGATCATCCAATACATATGACAGCATCATCTATACTACAGCATGGATTTCTAAAGAGCTTTGATAAGGCAATATGGTTGTGTTGCAGAAGTGGGGAGGGGAGGATGGTTTTTCTATGGCAGCTTGAAAGCATAATCCCTGACAGGAGAATTATGTGGATAGCCGTATGCTACCCAACAGCTATATATCAACTTATTTGTGGTCTTAGAAATGTCAAGGTGTTATATCAATAAATCCATCTGCATCACTGAATGAACAATAGCACAAAAACGTCCCCCCAAAACCCACCAAATTTAATTACGCATTGGAGAGCCCTTTGTGGGATGTCTAATGTTTGGTTTACTGTTGACATCCCTATCTCAATTCCATTTCCTTATTTTCCTTCCAAAATGAGATGTGATTAGATTTCAAAGGAGCTGCTTTTCAACATTTTCCATATGCAGGCGTCACATCTCATTGCATGCTTCAGAGCACGCAGCCTCTCTACATGCACATGTTTAGCATGGCTTAGAGCCACATCAAAATGCTTTGAAAATGTTACAAACACAAGATTTACTGTGCAATTTAACAGGTGGATTGTCTTTATAAAGTGCAATCACAAATGTACTTATTTCAAGTGGCTGAAAGGTGAACAATAACATTTTCTCTCGCATTCATTCTTTTAATATGCAGATAAGAGGGAGAGGTTCTGAAATACACATTTGAGTATTTTATACCTTTGAGTGCCAATTTATGCTTTCCTTGTGAGCTCAGGTACAAAAAAACAGTTAAATGGCAAAATATCACATGGCATCGCCAATTGTTAATGCACTCACATGTTTAGTTTTAATGGCTGGGAGTCCTTTCAATAGACACTCAAATGGAAACCCCGTCCTTTTAAACCTGACCATTTAAACGTGCATGTGCCATTCACAGTTAATGGTGCCGTATATGCATTTATTATTATCCATTTCAACATAGGTAGTTCATTTTACACTAAGCTCAAAATGCTAAATGTGAATCGGCTCTAAATATCTACAAATCTGTCCCTTTAAAAGTAGGGATTTCATTTCATGGGAATAGCTGTGAGGCGTCCAACAGCACAATTAGTGGTGGGAAAAAAAATCACGTTTGGGCAGCCTAAATGAAAAGGGAAGCTTTTGTTTTTCAGCTCCCCAGGAGGAGGGAGAGAAAAGAACCAGCCTTATTTTTTATAAAGCACAATGCTTAAGCAGGCTAGAACTGAGGCTCTTTTGTCGTGAATTCCTAATTTGTTCATTTTACACTCTCCGTGTAACTAGATCGAAAAGCAGTGTCAAATGCCCAAAGCTGTGTTTGTCAGCAGTTTTATCCCCCTCTCCCCACCCCCCAGCATTTGAATGGAGGAAAGTGAGGTCTGTATTTCCAACAGAAAGTCTCTTGCTGGCAGCTCTTTGCTGAAGAATGAATACATGCTAGGAGTAGAGACCATTTGTCTGCTGATTAATACAGGCCCCAGGGGAGCTGCTGTTGGCTCTCATTTCACTCCTTTCTCTCACGGTGCAGCTTCCCCACCTCCACTCCTCACAGCTTTGAGGAGCTCTGCTTCTCGTCAACTGTGGTGTTATTTAAATCTGGTTTACAAATTAAAAGAAGAAGAGATTGTCTGAAATGTGTTGACTTGGCTTGAAGGTTAAAGCACGTACGCGCACATGCGCGTGCACACACACACTCACTCACAAATAGCTCTTTTGCATTTGGTATCCATCATTACTCATATAAAGCATGCATTTGGTATTCACGAGAACCTCACACAGATCCCCCCCAAAAACGCCACTGTAATTCAACTCCGTTGGTTAAAAACAGTGGCAGGAGAAGGGAAGACTTAAAACAAAAATGGCCCAGTAGTAGGTAGCACAAGGGATAGCATGTTCTTCTGCTCCAAGTTTGCCTGTTGTTCGCTGGGCTTGATTTATGCAACTCTCACATTTGTCGAATTTTCCCACTGAAAAGAAGAGGAATCTTTTACAGCACTAAATATGTAGCACCGCGCCATTATACCGTACTCTCAAGTGGAGTGGTGATCTATGTGCCATCGAATTACATGCATTTTGCACACCTATTTTTGAAGCTCAACAAGAAATGTGTGCTTACTAGCACTGTACCTAGTGCCCAAACTGCATGTTATAGAGCTAGCCACAGCTTGTGGCTCCTTTCATGTCACCCTGGTAATGCAAGTAACACATGATACAATGTCAATATGTTAGTATCTCATAATCCCCCACTCTGCTTCATTAGTGAAATGCTTCTGTTGCTTGTGTAGGATGGGGAGATGCTATCAAAATGATGTCACATCACACATTTTTTTTGTGTGATAACTATATAACTATACATTATTAGGTAACAAAGGAAAAGACAGCACCTATGTGTTTAGCAGCTCAGTCCTACCGGAATCCCCCCCCACCGATGCAGACGCGTCACTGGAGCGTGTGCTGCATCCTGTGTTTGTGTGTGTGTGGGGCGGACACAGTCATGAAGGTCTCCTCCAAGTAAGGGAACATTTGTTCCCTTGTGTGGGAGTAAGCCTCCACTGCCCCTCCACTACTCGAACCTGCACCAGTGATTTTGCTGGTGCAAGTTCAAGTGGACTCAGGTAGGTGGAGATTGAGGCAGGGAACAGGGATAGGATATTGGTGGAGCTGCTGCCACCAATAACCTTCCCCTTCCCACCTTCAACACACCTCCAGCTCTGCCCCTGTTCCTGTCTGATTCTTCCCCTTTCCCCTTATCCAGTTCTGCCCACCCCCCACCCACCCACTGCCCTCTCCTGTGCCAACATACCAGCTACAGGGATCCCGCAGTGGCCATTGTCACCCGGCTGCCACTGCTCACCAGTTGCGGTGGCAACCAGACTGCGCTCTATGGTGCGTTGCAGTTTGTGATGGTCATAAAGTGCACCGCCTCGCCAGAACATGTGTTCTGGGGACATAGCAGCCCCACAGGATTAGGCTGTTACACTATGCATGTCAAGTCATAAATCCCTTTGCTTAAAAAAAGTGATGTAGATACATGAGTAGTTTTTGATAGTGAGGTGTTATTGTTATTGTTATTGTTGTTATACCGCTTTTCAACAAAAAAAATCATAAAGCGGTCTACAGACAAAATCAAATGATATGAGGTATAATAATGAGGTATAATATGTAGCCACAACAAATGCTATTTAAAATACTGTATACTGGTTTTGCAATTTAATTTTAAATATATTCAAGAGTTTTAGAATGAGCTGTGAATCTGACCTTGTGCATCTAATACCAATCCACCACCTGAGGCAACTACCTCAGTTGACCTAACATGCAGGCCGAATCTGCTCCTGGAGCAAAGGTTCTGGTTCTCAGATTTACAGCCCAATCCTAACCAACTTTCCAGGGCTGATGCAGCTGTGCCAATGGGGCCTGCACTGCATTCTGTGTGGTGTGGACAGTCATGGAGGCTTCTTCAAGGTAAGGGAATGTTTTTTTTCCCCTTACATCAGGGCTGCATTGCAGCTGCATCAGTGCTGGAAAGTTGGTTAGGATTGGGCTGCAAGACTCTCCCGGAATTCCAGTCATGAAGTGCCCCTCTGTTCAACTGCCCATTAACATATTTCTGGACATGTCTTTAAAATCTGGCCCTGCAAAATGTATAAAATATTCACTGTCTAATTTATGATCCCAAACTGTGGTGAATCATAGGTAGAAATGTTAAAGTAATTACCCTGGAAAGTCAATGTAATGAATGCAGAATATGTGAAGGCATTATTTCTCTAATCTTTTCTATTGGCCAATGTATCATTTTTATTGTTCATTTACTTATGTAATATAGGCTTGCTATGAATTATAATCTCTAATATTCCTTCCTTCTCTGGAATCACTTATTGTAGATCTAGGGGAAAGGTAATGTTTGAGGAATTTATACCTGATGAAGGAATTTTGTATTTGGGAAAAACCTAGATAGTGAAGCATAAATATATTTTTATATAAATAAAAGACTGTAGCCTCTGCATTTTTGAATGATTAACATGTTTCTCCCTCGATTTAACTTCTCTTCGTCCTCCTCATGTCCTCATCCTTGCACAGACAGACATATTCTGAGATGGGTACCCAAATTTGGGTAGGCTGCTGCATCCCTTTCCATCAATATTCTGTGCTAATTTTCACCCTTTCAATAGCAATAGATCATGATGTTGTGCATATAAAGTTATTTTTGGGCCATGCATGTTGCCCATGCAACCCCCAATAACCACTTGAGACAAGTTGCTTGGAATATAAATTTTGCCACTTTATTGAAAGCTAATCAGAAACATGTTCAAACCTGCAGTGGATCAAGCCGACTCCTCCCCCCTAAAGTGCAGGCATCTAACCTAGAGGAGACAGCAAAGCACCATCTATATTCACCTTTCGGCCACTTCCGCCTTGACTCAAAACTGAAGACCATCAGTTGACGGCCCAATCTTCTCTACACTGACCTAGAAGTGTTGAGAGAGCTGTACTGCACTGCCTCCCCCAAGCTGGAAAGCCTTTGAGCTCAACGTTGCAGTCGAAGCCTGAGGGCTCACCAGCCAGCCTCCCTTATCCTCCTTCTCTAGGGATTGGTTACTGGCTCACCCACTTTCTGTTTACTTCAAAGTGAACACCAAAATCCGTACTTCTGCCCCCTGGCATGCACAAACCCTACCAGAAGTGACCACTCTAGCTAAACAAGACCACCAAACCAAAGAAAATAGTCTGGGGTATACAGAAAAGCTGTTAATCAAGGCCAATTGGGTAGACTGCAAAAAATTCCTACCCAGCTCCGTAGGCAACCAGCTAACCTTAGATAGCAGAATGGGAGGGTGAGTGAGGGTCAGGGACCAAAACACATTGAGGAGGTGGCAGAAGATGTCAAATAATGGCTGAAGAAGCTCTGCCCTGAGACTCTGCACCAATGAGATCTTCCCACCCATGCCTTGCACGATGGAGGGGGCCAGGCAAAGAGCGTCCCTGGTGCAGAAGCAGTGACGGGCCAGCATTCTGCTTGCCTATGTACAGTATTTAATTTTATCCAAATTATCTCATCCAAATGTATGATTATTTACCGTATTTCTTCGATTCTAAGACGCATGTTTTTTCCCAATTAAGCATTTCAAAAAATGGGGTGCGTCTTAGAATCGAAGGTCTCTAAAAAGCACCCCAAAATGCAATTTCCTTACTTACCGGGGCTTGGGGAAGCTTCAGGGAGGCCTGTGCGACCCTCTGCAGGCCTCCCTGATCTTCAGTTCAGTGAAAAACAGCTATTTTCGGCCATTTCCGGTTTTCGCAAAAACCGGAAATGGCTGAAAATCACTGTTTTTACCGATCTGAAGACTGGGGAGGTCTGCAGAGAGTCGTGCAGGCCTCCCTGAAGCTCCCCCAAGCCCTGGTAAGTAAGGAAATTGCATTTCCTGGTGGACCACAAGGGCACTGCTCAAATGCAGTGAGGAGATCATCAGCTGCAGCGCGGGGCATGCTGGGGCGAGCTCTCAGGTTCAGGAAGAGCTCGTTGCTGAGAAGAGGGGGCAAAATGGCGCGGTAAAAATCGGACTGCCGTGGCAGGCAAGCTGGGGAGAGTTGGTGCTGAGCAGGAAGGAGGTGCGTCTTGCAATCAATGGTTTCTGTTTTTTTTTCTGCTGGTGTTCCTGAAATTAAGATGCGCCTTAGAATCGATGGCGCCTTAGACTCAAAGAAATACGGTATATGTCTCCACTGCTGTCTGCTTTGTGCTCCACATTCCAAATTCTGTTTTAGTTATTATTTTATTTAGAACATTTATATACTGCCTTTTAACATCAGCAACAACAACAGTGTACAGAACAGTTTACACTACAGAGTAAAAAAAGATGAAAAAATGGTTCCTGTATTTCTGATGTTGGTTATGTTCACAACAAGAACCCTTGACAGACGTTATTCAGTACAGGATGTGTGTGGTGGGGGAACAGGATCATGCCGACCCAATTGCCACATGCTCAACATAGATTTTGGAAAAAACAACAACCAGCATGTACTGTTGTATGCAGTGAGAGCTTTCTTGGGATTGGGAACCCTGAGGAAGCAAGGTTCCTGATTGTGTGGAGAACATTCTTCATACATACAACTGTCCACTTGGGTGCTTTTTGCAGACTTTTGTGAAGATTGGGTATACACAATCCCGTTCCTCTGCTCACCCACACACTCAGATAATTGCATACATCCTAGAGTTTGTAGGAAGCTGAGCCAATTGCATGAACATACAAAGCTGCTTTATATTGAGCAGTGCCAGGTTGCCCTGGGGAAAAGCAATGGACCCCTCCATGGCACTGTCTGCCTGTACATTGGGTTCTACCACTGCCATTTGTGGTGGTGATTTTTAGGTCACACTGGCTGGGCGGGTCCTCTGATACGTAGGTATGGGCCCTTGGCCAGTGCCTGACCTGGTCAACCCTGCTGCTGAGTCAGACCATTGGTCCATCTAGGTCAGTATTGTCTTTATTGTCATCTAGCAACTGTCCGGGGGTTCAGGCAGAGATTTTTCCCAGCCCTACCTGAAGATACTGAGGATTGAATTGTGGGCCTTCTGCATGAAAAAGCTGTGTTCTGCCATGGAGCTACAGCCTTCCCCCAAGGAGAATTCTGGACTTTGGCATTCTGTTTGAGAAAGGGGACGTTATTTAATGAGTCCACCTGCAGAACAAACAGAAGAACGATGTTTAAAACGCTGATCTTGCTAGTAAATATTCCCCTCAGGAGAAAATGTCACCTTTCCGAAATGCACAGAGTTCATTCAAGCACACATGAGACAAATCAGAGCTTAGCGGGAATACGTTTATAGCTCTGGTGGACGTCTATAGAGAAGCTTGTACAAAAACGCCACATCAGTTCAGTCCTACAATAATCACATGATTACGTTTTTGATGCATTGCTTAGTGCTGAAGTATAAAAATAAAAATACATTAGAGATTAGCTTTTCCTTTTTTAGTATCGAATCAAATCCGGTTTAATACCTAGCTGTGTGTCATACAGATCAGATCTATTTGTACAAGGCTGTACAGTGCGGAGCTGGTTCAAATGAATGAATAGCTTTCTCATTACTTCACCCTATCCTGCTGTCTCTTTTTCCTGTCCTTTGTAATGTAATGGAGGACAGCTGTGGCAGTGAAGTGAATATTAACTAACCCCAGTGCCTCAGCAGATTGTGATTTTAATCCCTGCAAATACCACTAAAATCAAAATTTAATTACACTCAGTGTAGCTCTGTTAATGCCTGAAAAATATTTAACAATTAGTGGTCGGCTTAATTAAGGAAACTGCCTTTCACAAAGCAACCTGAAAAGTCTTTCCTCCTAGCCCCCTCCCCCTTTGCCGTTATCTCTCAGACTAATTAGTCTGATGTAAGCTTACAGCTCTTCATTTACTGTAACTGAGTCTTGATGCTGAGCTGATCCAGTTTGTGGAGCTTAACTGTCTGTAATGGAAGGGGAAGTTGTAAAAAGAAGGACGGCAGTTAACTGAGCACGGCTACTTAATAAAAGAAAACCTTGAGAGTCAACCTCTAGATATAATCAGAGTCATTTTCCTATACTCCAGTTACAGGGCTGAGAATGAGGCCGCAAGCAAAACAATGGCCATGTTTATATTTCCAGCCTGTATTGGATCCTAGCAAACAGAGATTGTCAGAACAATATTTGTGCATCCTGAAGGCAACTCACTGTTCACCCTCACACCTCAATAAGCACGCGAGACAAAGGCTTGGAGAGAATGGGGTTTATTAAAACATATACAACAATACAGCAGGGATTAACCATTTCCTCCCAGCCGACAGGTGTACACATTTAACTCCTGTTGTGTATATACACCCTTGGGTAAAAATGCCTTAAATCCAACCCCTCAATGTCTGGGCAACCAATGAGGAATTGGATCACCGTGGATCTCCCCTAAGTAACAAATGGGTGTGGCCACCTGACTCAAAGCTGCACCCAGTTGGGGACTGAAGGGGCTTATCACAGCCAACCCCGAAGGGTCAAGGCAGCAGGACAGCCCAGATCCCCACAGGTCTTGTGGAGATCTGTGCTCATTCCAGCCAGCCTCACTGAGCTGAGCAAGCATCATCTGAGCGGTCCTGGCTCACCCCCTGACCTTGTTAACCTCAGAATGGATGCCAACACGTGAAACCTGCCTCTTCGGCCCGCCTTAACCTAAACAAGGAAACCTAACGGAGCCACCGAATCTGCCACCAGTCTGGAGTAGGTGAAATAACTGCCACCAAAAGCTAATCATGATGACAGCAAAAAATTCCTACCTGGCCCCCAAAAGGGCGACCCCAGCTAACCTTAGACTGAACGACGGGCGAGGCAGGGCAGGGTTTGCACTGACGATCGCAATGGCCGGGAGAGCAAAGATGCTTAATAGAGCCCCTCCTGGCAGCATGAGGCACCTGCCAATCATGGCAAGCCTGTGCCTCGCGTCATGCCAGGGGGTGGAGCAACAGCACCGGAATGGTAAACGCGGCTATTTTGAAAATTAATAGGAAAATAGGTAACTGAAGTGGTTGGAAGTGGCTTTTGTTAAAAAAGATATGAGTATCTTCATATTATTTATTATTATTAATAATAATGCTAATAATTAAAGAGAAGGCAGCCTTTAAACATGTACTTTTCTTTGTTTTTATAATTATGCTAATTTAGCAGTCATTTCATTTTTTACTTACCTGCTCATTTATCTGTCATTTCTACATTGTGTTACGAACCAGAGTCTAGAGGAGCTGGTGGGGGAAGAAGCTCATGCTTAATCCAGTCAAGACAGAGGTGCTTGTGCTTGTGGTTAGAAAGAAACCTGATCAAAGAGACAGAATTAAAGTTCTTGATGCTGCTCTGTTCTAATGTTCATTGTGACTAGATTTTTTTAAATGGTAAGGATATTGTTAGCCATTCAGAGGCCAATATGGCAATAAATGGCATGCAGACGTAAGAATTAATAAATAGTAGGAACAATAATAATTACTTTCCACATTCAAAATAGCTTTTAGAGCTCTTTTGTTATTCACTTAATAACTCCATGAAATAGTGTTGCAACTCCACACATAGAATGCTGTGTAAAATACCACTTTAGGCTGATAGTACTTGCATGTGAACTTGCATGGTACTTGCATTTTGACATTGTACATGCATCTTTAAACAACTGTGTACTGTACATTCATCTGGGAATCCTGTGTGTGTGTGCATGCTGTCAACCCTGGAACTCCAGTGTTTTCCTAAGCAATTGTAATGTGCAGAGCTGCCCATAGACTGAGAGATAATGGTTCCAATTCAGCTCTAGTACTGTGCAACCAATAGTGCTTCTAAACTGAGAGGGATCCAGGCAGTTTAAATGGGGCACAGGTTAGTTATGTTATGTTGTATGTTATGTTGTATGTTATGTATGTTTGCAATGCATGTGTTTATGAACGCATTCAGAGATGCGCATCTTCATTTGCACCAGCTGTAAAAACAGAAGCTTGCTTCCACAGGTGCATATTTGACCATGCCTTGTTGAATTTCCTCTTGGTCTCACATCAACTTTCCAAAAGATCCCCTGCTTGTCAAGATTTGTACTTTTCCAACAACTCTGACCAGATGACTTTGGCCCTGGGAATTCCTATCAGCACCAAGCCACGCAGGTAAGACTAAAACCCTTCCTTTTACAAAGGTTATTTTAATTGAGCTGTATAAGGTGAGCATGTGGAGGATGACGTGCAACACTGCCTCTCTGATATGGGAGCAATGGTGCCAGACATTCCCAATGCATCTCTCCCCAGCTCAGTCAATGGATTTAAAGCACGACCACTGCTGTGCCCACCGATATGTCCAGTCTTAGGTTTAGGGAATGCAACCACAGTTAGTGTGAAACCACCAGCTATAGGCAGATATACATATGATTGCTGCCTTCAAGAGTTTTCTACTATCTAGACCAGGATAGTTTACTTACCCGACTTCTCTTGGACTCTGAGCCCCCTTTTGGGGCTACTTATTTTGAAAATAAAATACAATCTATAGGCCTTGCTTTAGATATAGTAGGTTCACTGACCCACGAACAAGCATTTAGAACAATTAGGGGCAGGCTTCTGGATATTGAACAGCAAGAACTTCAGCATGCTGCCAACACGACATGCTCACCACTTCATTATCAGATTCCTAGTAAGTATGGCCAATGGGCAGAGTATTTATACCACCTAAAATGCCCATCTGATTGTAGGGCCTTCTTATTGGCAAGGTGTAATGTCATGCCATCAGAGTTACTTTATGGGAGATTTAGAGGGATTCCCTCTAGGGAGAGATGTTGTTCTTGTGCTGTGGGAGGTGTGGAATCTCTGCACCATATGTTATTTTATTGCCCCCTGTATAGTGATCTACGTGAGAAATATTTATATCCGATCTTGTCCAATAGGTGGGGTTGGGAGGATCAGGAAAAAATCCGGATTATTTTACAGGGTGTAGATGTTGTATTAACAGAAAAAGTTGCAACCTACTTAAAGCTAATTGTAAAGAGGCGCAGTGCGGGTCATATGGGTAGTGTATGCTAGGTTAGGACTCTTCACCCTTACTTGTTATATGTCTATGTTGTATGTTATGTATGTTTTAATTATGCCAATAAAGGTTCTGAATCTGATTGCTGCCTTCCCAAAGTCTTGATGCTGGCTGCTCTGATCCTAAAAGAATGAGCCCCACACTCCTTTGCACAGCTCTATGCAATCTTTTCTGGTGAAAAGGAAGTCATTGAGATAATGTGTGACATGGCAAAAGTTCACCTGGTCACTGACTACCCATTCCAGAAAAAAGTTAAACTTTCAGAGGTTGTAAAAGCGATGGAGCATCCCAGGTATCTGCTTGGCTGTCTTTGAAGCTGTGCTCCTGTAAAACTGACAGATACAGGCCCCCCCATATCCACGGATTCCTCATCCGCGGTTTCAGTTATCCATAGTTGAAGAATCCACCCCAGGCACTTACTTTTAGAGAGAAACCTCAGTTTTTTTCTTCAAAAGCCGAGTGAGAAGCTTCCTTACCAACAAGACGTCGGTGCTAGAAAGTCTTAGCAACCTCTCAGCTAGGTTGCTGAGACTCTCTAACACCGACGTCTTGTTGGTGAGGAGGCCTGCAACGAAGCTTCTCACTCAGCTTTTGAAGAAAAAACGGAGGTTTCTC
This sequence comes from Plestiodon gilberti rubricaudatus, assembly GCA_026170595.1. Classification (NCBI taxonomy): domain Eukaryota; kingdom Metazoa; phylum Chordata; class Lepidosauria; order Squamata; family Scincidae; genus Plestiodon; species Plestiodon gilberti. Next base: position 56,282,463 of record JANXHW010000002.1, read on the forward strand.
AGAGTCTCAGAGTAAAAATAAGTGCCTGGGGGGGTTGTGGAGGGCGCGGGGGTATCGTGGCGGCCCACGGGGTGGGCACGGGGGGGCTCTGAAAACCACGGAGGGGGCGTTCGCACCTTTCCGCAGTTTCAGGTATCCACGGTGGGGGGCTGGAACATATCCCCCGCGGATACGGCGGCCCCCCTGTACTAACAAGATCCAAACACTCAGTTGACCCAGTAAGGGATAATTCAGCAACACCAATTGCTCCCCTCTGTCACATTTACTCACAACCAGTTGACCACCCAGTGCACAAAGGGGTGCATTCATTTTGGAATGAATGAAAAGATCTAAACTGGTCCCATTTGGGTCTTTTTTCATTCTTTCAAAAACAAATTGGAAGAGTTTCCAAATGTACCTAATGACAGGTACATCATTTGGGAATTCATTTGTTTTGTCCAGATTTTCCACTAGATGGCTTTACATAGTCTCCAAATATAGTTGCACTGTGCATTTACCTGATGGATTATCTCCTCCTGCATGAGCTCATCCGCCTGGTTAGGTAATCGGGAAAGGTTCTTTGCAACCATCATATCTTTGAGTGATAAGAGGGGCCTTCTGTACTGTGATGCCCAGACTCTGGAATGTCCTCCTCTAAAAGATGGATCCACTTGACCCTCTCCCTGATAGTGTTTCATCTCCAGGTGAAACTTACATGGGCTTCGATGACTGCTGAATTGCGTTCTCCAAATGATTTTCCCCTGCTGTTTTTAGTATTTTAGTGTCACCTTGGTTGTTGTTATATGCAATGGAATGTGGAGCACAAATTTTTATTATAATAATAAATTTGCAATATGTATATTGACTTACTTGAGTACCATTATTTTAAATGGAGCTAAGGGTTTCAACATAGAGCCTTTAAATATACAGCAAGTGTAGCCAGGATGGTGTAGTGGTTTGGGAAGATCCAGGTTCAAATCCCCCGCTCAGCCATGAAGCTTCCTGGGTGACCTTGGGCCAGTCACTATCTCTCAGCCCCACCTACCTCACAGGGTTGTTGTGAGGACAAAAAGGAGGAGAGGAAATATGTACACCACTCTGAGCTCCTTGGAGGAAGGGCGGTATAAAAATGTGAAAAATAAATAAATAAAGTGTGTGTGTGTGTGTGTGCATACTTTAAATATACATCGGTATTTGGATAACTATATCCAAAATAAAGAAAAGACTGATTGAAATAAATGAGGTTCTCCTCCCTTTCTGGCATTTACAGGTCAGTGCCCATGACTTTCACGTGTGATAATGGAGTGGCTCTCTTGGGAAACACTCAGGTAAGAGGAGGCCACCGGGGACAGTTTGCTGAGGGCTCCCTGAAACTAGACCTGATATTTAGAATACTTTGTCTTGAAATTTTGACTGTGCATCCAAAATCCGTAAGACTTCATTAAGACTGATTCATTTGATGTAGTGCAAAGACCCTTCATAAAAAGTTGATTAAAGGGTCACCAGATCATGTGTCAGTGGTCTCTTGATGCAACTTCTCTTTCTCTCTCTCTCTCCCCCTCTCGGTAAGATAGTACGGATTCCTGTATGTACATTTTCCATCCCTCATCTAAGGACACAAGACCCCCACTAACACAATCAGGGGTATACAGAGTCCCGTGTACATGTGGACAAGTGTACACTGACACTACCAAGAGATTTGTGTCCACGAGGATAAAAGAGCATCAAAGGCACTGCTGCCTATTACAGTCAGAAAAATTGGCTGTGGCAGAGCATTTGTTAACTACACGGCATCCCATAAATTTTGCTGACACGCAGATATTGGCCACCTCTAAAACGTTCCTGCCTAGGCTCAATCGTGAAGCCATTGAAATCTATAAACATCGGAGTAACAATTTTAACAGGAAGGAAGAAACGAGGACAGTAAATAGCACTTGGGTACCTGCATTAGCTAGAACCAGTGTCAGGGCATATACGAACAGCAAATCCCCTTTCAATTTGCATGAAAAGATAGAACTTACAAGCAGGAGGCTTTCAACCAACTGATATTTAACAGCTGCTTGGAAGTGCACACTCTCTCTAGGCTCTTTGATCCCTGAGGAAGGCAGTTAGAAACAACTGCCGAAATGTTGGAAGTCAAGTTTTATAGTTATATTTTAATAAAACAGAAACATGGCTTTAGACCTCGGAAGCTTTTATTCTACTGAATGTTGTGGCCATGGAAACCTTGGTGTTTATTAGTATGGACTATTTTTGTCTGAGATATATTGGAGAGGATGTTTTCATTGTTCCAGTACAAGACTAAGCAGTACTGAAGTCCTGCTGCACAAAATCCTGTGCACAAAAATGATTACTAAGATAACGTCTATTGTAGTCTGCTAACTCTCCCTGCATTATAAAAAAAATGATACTACTAATCGGTTGCTTTCATGCATTACAGTGCTGGGTCAATTACTTTTTGGCTCATGGCATTCTCCATATCAGGTTCTTTTACGAGCTAGAAAAATATTATTTAAAACAAAGAATAAGACTGATCAAAGTCTCTCTTAGTAAACACAAGTAGAGGGGCTAAGGATAGATACCACACTTTCACTGCAGGTTTTTTTCATGCCAATAAACGTTAAAGTCAAAAATGGTTCTAAAATGTGAAAATAAATTATATTTGGCAGCGCCGAGCTCTCTAATGATAAGGTAGATTGCACACTGATAAAGGGGGTACACCAAGAAATCCATACGTACACATCCCCTCGGATTTTAAAATTAGATCTAGCCACTCATGTGCTCGACAGATGTAATAACAGGTTTTGATTTGATGCCTTTTGCAAAACATTAAGAAGTAATTAGGAAAGCCTCCAAAGCTAGTCAGCAAATTAATAGGTCTAGGAAGTTCAAATTGGATTTGCACTACATTTTCTTGCCATCTTTGTTCTTGGCAAACAGGGAAGCCTGTAGCAAATATTTCTGATCACTTTTGATATACAGAAATAAGAGCTTAGTGTTACCAACCCAAATCCAGCAATATTGTATTGCTTATTCTGGAAAATGCAGTCTTCATGCTCCACCCAGCCCCCCCCCCCAAAAAAAACACCACATATCAGATTCCCTGCTCCAGTTAACCTTCAGGATATTCATCTTCATCACAGCCAATATCACTCATCATTTTTGGAAAAGGCTAGTGGTTTGCTTGCCATTCATGTTAGCGTATTCTTTCCAAATAACTGTTTGAGTCAACCTTTTAAAAACTTGTGCGTGTCTCTTTTCTATAGTGGAGAAGAAGGCTGAGAAGCAAAACAACAACAACAAACCCCAGAGAATCATAGCTGTTCATAAAATGATTGTGTGGAATGTATATGATTATTGATTGATGAAGGTTACAATACTATCCACATCGTTTGTCTGCTCAACCCTTGCCCAGCACGGCTGATTAGATCTGCCCCAATGTTCCCTTGCCCCAAGGAGGCCTCTGGTGTCTGAAACATTTCTGCTGCTACATTACCATGCAGGGAATTGGGTATAATCGGGCTGTTAATCCTATATTTAAATTCAGTACTTCCATGTTGGGACTGAGATGTGACTTTGTTTTCAAATTCACAAACTATTACATGTACTAGTATATTTTATTTATTTATTTATTTTTTAAAAATTATATCCCGCCTTTTCCTATGCCGAAAGGCAAATGCCCAAGGTGGCTTACAACAGATTAAAATACATAATTTAAAATACATAAAATAAGTTTAAACAAATAATGATACATAAACAAATTTAAAAAACAATAAAATCCACCGGGGGGGGGACAGTATGGAGCAGAGAAGCAGCAAGGCAGAGCATCTTGAGATACAGGAGGCAGACCACCACCCATCACCCAAACGCTAGACGAAACAAAAACGTTTTGAGCCCTCACCAAAAAGTCATGAGGGAAGGGGTGGTTCTCAGATCCCCTGGCAGGGAGTTCCACAGTTGTGGCGTCACAGCAGAAACTTCACATTTATGCTCTTCCCTCCCCTGCTCTTTATCATATTAATAGCCCCATTGGCTTATTTTATTTATGATTATTGCTGCCTGGGGGGTTCTTTTGGGTCTGAGTTACAGGATCTAAATTGTTAAACAAATAAACATACATGAGCTAGTATAAATCCCATGTTCAGGTGTCTTTCAGCATATTTTCAGGCTAACAGTAAGTCAAAATTGGAACTTTCCCTTTCATGCTACCATGAAACCTACAGATCTGTGCTCCAATGTGGCTGCTCTCTTGCTGTAGCCTTTGCCACAAAAATGTTGTTTTGGAAGAAACACTTCCTATGAAGGAGAGATGATGTGGCATGGAAGAACCAGCACCAATGATCACCCATCATGCAATGTGGACTTCACAGACCAAAATGCTCCTCTTGATTTGCAGAGGATAGATGTAGGCAGGCTGATGTTCTCGGCAGAGGATATATAAGCACAATGTGGTGCCAGTAGCGTCGCTGGAGGTGGGGCAGAATGCTAAGTTCCGCATTGCCCTGACCTCCGTTACTCACCAGCACGAAGCGGCCCCACCCCCTCGCCTTTGGAGCCATTCAGTGGGGCGAAGGCAACGGAGTAACGGAGGTCAGGGCGATGCGGAACTTAGCGTTCTGCCCCACCTCCAGCGACGCCACTGTGTGGTGCTCCCCATCACCAACCTCTGAGCAGATGCACCTTTAAAAGACAAATCGATAATATCAAGAATATTTAAGGCAAAAATGCCCTTCATATATTGCTTTTTTTGCATTTGATATTATAACAGCCCTCATGTATTTCTCATCAAATATTTAATGCTTCAAGAAGCCTGCAAGTTATGTCACATAGTTTTCATTTCTATTTTGTAGCATTTGGGTTTTGTTTTTACTTTGAATGGTGGCATATATGTTAAAGTAAGTGTGGTTTCCCACTGACTTTCAAAAGCTCCCTATGCCTGAAATCCCATTATTCCTAATTAAAGAGCTGTTTTATTTTCTTGCCAGCATATAACTTCCATTAATGGTAATGGGAATTATGCATGTGCAGTGAACTGAGAACAGACTCCTAAGGTATTGTGTAAATATTTTACAACTGACTGGGTACTGCCGGCTAACTGAGCAACCTGATATTCTCCATCGTCAAAGCAAGAACAATTGGGACTGTGAACACTGGTTCTGATGGTCACCATGATTAAGAACAAAACACGCTACTTAGGCTTGTTATCAAGCAAACAAGAGGAGGGTAGCTTATTCTTCACTACTGAAGGCTATACTGGGACAAGGACAATTTGTATATCATAGGCAAATCTCTGCTGTAAATATAGAGCTCCACTGGGCAACCTTGAGTGAGTCCTTGTCATCAACAGTTTAACATTTTAAATTCTAGATTGTAACAAGGAGAATCCAGACTTCTACAAAATTGAGAGAGCAATTTAAGGGGACCTTTGGTGTTCTTATGTTACTATGCCTAACAACTAGGAAATGCAGAGATACAGAAGTAAGCCGTGCATTCTTAATTCACCTAAAATCCATGCAATTTAATTAAATCTTCAAGGTGTTTTATTAATACTGTCTCTTGTTGCAGGTAAAGGCATTGGTAAGTTTTGCATTTCCTTGCTTTTGTGACATTCAAATAAACTTGAAGCCCAATCCTACCTAAATCCCCACATGGCAATGCGTGGGCTAAATTGCATCCCAAGGGGGATTTTTGGCTGCTAGAAATCTCCACAGGATAAGGGGATATTTGTCCTCTTGCCCCTGGATAAGCCCCAGCAGCCACAACAGTATAAAAATGTGAAAAATAAATAAATAAACTTGAACCTGCGCCAGCGATCACGTGCTCAAGTCTGTATTGATCCATGCAGGCCTGGGAAGCAGTTTTGGATGTGGTGCATGCCGGCATCACCAATCTCGCCCCTCATGGGCCTTATTCACCCACACCCACCCCTATCGCCACCCCTTTCCGCCCTTCCCCACACCGTTCAACCCCCTAGGCCAGGGGTTCTCAACCTGTGATACGGGTACCCCTAGGGGTACACGGACATCTTGCTGTGGGTACGCCAAGCCCTGCCCCTTATCTGCCCCATCAGCAGCTAATTAAGTGTTAATTAACATGGATTTTAAATTTTGATTATTTTAGGAGCCCTTCTGTCTCTCTGATTTTGGTTTTGGGCTTATTTTCGTACTTTGGAAAATGTACTTTGTGGGATGGGGGAGGGAGGAGCTGATTTTGGGAAGTGTGACGGAGAAAAAAGAGATCCTTGCATGCGTCTCTCTCTCTCTCTCTCTCTCACACACACACACACACACACACACAGTTAAATAAGACATTTTTTCACGTTTAAATTTTTTTAATACTTTTTATTTAACGATTAATTACCTAATTCATTAATTGATTAATCCAATTAATTAGCAGTTAATTAGCAGGGGATACTTCAGAAAATTGGACTGTGATAGGGGGTACCAGGGCCTCCAAAGGTTGAGAACCCCTGCCCTAGGCCTTGCACTGTCACAAACTGCTTTGTTTGTTTGTTTGTTTACTTTTGCAACATTCCGCTGGTGCAGGCCCTTGTGAGGATTGGGCCATTAACCTTTTTCCTTAACTCCTCATTCAAGTGTCTTTCCCACCACCTGAATGAAGAGAGATTTAGTAGTACAAAATCCGTCCATCTACAATATATCAGCCCAAGAATGCATGTTTGCACAAGATTTAAACATTTGCTTTTGGATGGAAGAATTGCCTTCCTGGCCAGTAAAAGAGCGCAGCACACACATACAGTTATTAAATCTTTTCTTAGCTGGAAAATTAGTGTCAAATTGCATAAGCTCATAAACTATGTCGGTGTGAGACAGTCTCATTAATTTGATGGCTGAAGGTAGGCTTCTCAAACAGCAGGTTTCTCATTCCCGTTTTTAGTTTAATCAGCTAAAATAATGAGCTGGGGGTTGAGTTGCTTAACCAGGCCAAGGAAAGAAGAAAGCCGAATCATCTTAAAACACCAATCCTAGATTTAATAGCCTACAACAAAACACTAAGCAGGTCAGCTTCATGGTTCAGCAATTCCTAAAAGCCCTGTCTGCTTCTCAACAGCTTATCAGCGGTCAGTATATAAGCGCTCCCAATGAGCTCTGATTTACAGCACTGGAGGGGGTTGGGGGGAAAATGAAGGGCAAAGACCATAGTGTGCTTTATGTATTTTTTTTCCTTCAAAGAGAAAGAAAGAAAAAACAAAACAAAAAAACCCCAGCAACTGATTCCAATCTTGTCTTGAAATAGAGATATCTTGCATTTTGCATTGACATAAACAGGTCACAGAGCCTAGGAAAGCTTAACAGAGGACTCAGCAGCAGCCTGGCTTGTTTTTTCTGGGTCAGTGTCTGGCTTTATCTTGTTAAGCCAACTAATTGAACACAAAACCATGTGATCCAAATGAGTCAAGTGCATTAAAGAAGCAGCAGATGGGGGGGGGATGGGGCAGAGTTCCTTAAGCAGCATCCAAGGAGAATACATTTGATTTGGCTGGACCTTTTTACATGTAGCATGATTACATCTCCTCTGATTCAGTGGAATAACCATCCAACTCATGGCCGTTCATTTAAGATTTGGGTACGTTGGGGAAGGGAAGGACATATAAGCAATCGCATACTTATAAATTATTGCCCCAATCCAAAGCCCTTCATGCTTTCTAAATACCATGCCTTTGCTCAAAATCATTTATTTTGTTTCTTAAAACATTTAGTTTCTTACGGCGTAATCCTGTCTGCATCTGCCAGCCGCTCCACCACTCCTGGGTGTCACAAACGTGCCACAAGGCATGTTTCCAACACCCAGAGAGTAAGTGGTTGGTGCCGCTCACTCTCCTCCAGACAGAGGACGCCGGCGGTGGATACAGGTAAATCCTGCGCTGGGTGGCGTGGGGAGGGTGCAATGGGGCTTAACAGGAGGGGGATTGGCCCACTGGGCCCAGGAGGAGGAAGGAGTCCTTGATGGCTCACTCCACTGAATCCTATCCACCATCCCAGGCCTGGCGAGTTCTACATGGGATCCTTGGATTTGCATTGGCCATTTTGCTGACGCACATCCGAGGAGACCCATAGGGGCAGCTGGGGCATTACCCAAGGGAAAGGGATGAACATCTCTATCCCCCAAGGAGGCCTCCAGCTGCACCAGTTCGGCCCAATCCTGGATAGGATATGGTGCAGAGTGCTTTGGCATGCTGTGGCGGTCCTACACAGAAATGGGCTGCCCATCACCTACTTTGAGGAGGAGCTCTATGTAACTTGCCTATTACGCTGTGAACAAGGATTGGTCTTAATAATTATATTTTTAACTCATCTTGTGGATATTGTTCTAGTGGACCAATTACATTATATGAGTTTGATGCATTTGATTGTTTGCTGCCTTCAGGTGTGGTGTGGTGTTCAATTACTAAATAGTTTATGAAACCTACTGGGGGATCCTATGTTTCCTTTCTTTCTCAGATGAGAGATAATGCTTCTGCTATATAGCCACTGTGTTATCAGTGTGTTACCATACAACTGAACTCAATGCAGCTAACAGTAATCTTGTAGTGCCCAGACTACAATTAAAGCCCAGAATTGATCAGTTTTTCATTTGTTTACATTTTTGACCATCAAATTGCTAGATTAAATGTAAAGGTGTAAAATGTAATTTTTTTTAACCACCTGATTTTTCTCTTAAAGAAATAGATGTTGTTTGATAAGTCAGTGATGACTAGAGACTGCTATTCTAGCTGAATAGAAAGGGTCGAGACATATGTTGATTTGCAGTCACTGCATTGTGAGTGCCTGAGATCATTCAAGTATAGTTAATGGAATTATCCTAGATGTACCTTTGGATAACCAAGATGAAGTTCCAGCTGAAATTGTCAACTAAGCAAAAACCTGCCAGGAGCATGATTTAAACCACTATTGTGCAAACCAGAAGTCCATGCAGATCTCACGAAAGTGAATTATATATAATAACACTTACGTTTTCCTGGTGCTATTGGATTTGCCTTTTTACATCAATGCGTAAGTTATGATAAAAATAACCCAGCCCAGGACTGTGTCAGTCCTTTTCAGTCTCAGCACATTTCCTATTAGCATAAGAAATGCTGCTTATGGCAGAGCCAGCCGTGCTTGAAATTTCTGAATTAATGGATTTGATTTTCTCTTGAGACAAACCATCAGCCTTGCAGTAATGGAAATAGATATAGTTGGTAAAACAAATAAAAAGCTGGCATGCAGATAAAATGAGTTTTGGTTTAAAATAGTAACGTTGTAATTGAAGTGAACAATTACAGGTTTGCTGCTAGGCACAAAAGAAATACCATGAAAATGAAGTAATGTTGTTGTTAAGTATAGTCATTTCATGGAAGTGCAGAGCTGCAGATGTCATTTGCTGTAAGAAGGGGGTGGGTAGCTTCATTTAGGCTGTTTCAGAACATTTTCCAAATCTTAATTATGATTGTTAATTTTGACCTTTTCAACATTTCACCCTGAGGATAAAAATAGACTGATTTTTTTTTTTTTGCTGTCTAGGCTTCTTTAAGTCAAAGTTCTAGTAAAGCAGCACTCACGCACACATGAAAACACACACACACACACACACACACACACACACACACACACACACACACTGCACCAGCCTAATATCACAAATTACAGCACTGCATAAAAATCTACAATTTTTATGTCAACAATATGCTTGGCTACATCCTGTATATATTTTTCCCTCCTGCTCTGGACTTGTTTGTTTGTTTGTTTGTTTAACATGTCACAACATGCAATGGAAAAGTGGTGGGTAGGGTACCCAAGTAAACTGTGCTTTCATCTTTTCCAGTGGCCAAAAAGAAAATGTGCATGTTGCCCCTGCAGCCCCCAATAAACACAAGAGACAAATTGCTTGGAATATAAATTGGGCCACATTTCATTGAAAGCCAAGTGAACCCTTGAAGACACCTGCAGTGGGCCCGCTTCAAAACTCCTCCCCCTTACTGCACTAAAGGCATCTAACCTAGAGGAGACAGCAAACAACTGTCTTCTGGGCATTCCCACCCTGACCCAAAGCTGCGGACCATCAACTGATGGCCCAACCTTCTCTGTCTCAACCCTGAGGGGTCGGGGAAGCTGGACTGCACTGCCTCCCCCAAGCAAGCCGGAAAACCTTTAAGGTTGGCTTTGCAATCCAAGCCGAGGGCTCTCCAAACAGCCTCCCAGAGCCAGGCAGCCTCTAGGGATCAGTACTGGCTGGCTCACTCACTGACTTCCGCTTGCCTCAGGGGGTGCACACTGAAATCCCTATTCCTGCCCCCTGGTCTGCACAAAACCTGCCAACACCACCCTGGCTACAGAAAAACAAAGCAAAACACCTGACCTAATAATTACAACAGTATGGGGTATGCGAAAAAGCTGTCAACCAAGGCCAACCAGGTGGACAGCAAAACATTCCTAGCTGGCTCCAGAGGCAACCAGCTAACCACAGACTGCACAATGGAAGGGAGAGTGGGGGTGAGGAATCCAAAGCACACTGATACTGAGCAGGATGCCAACCAACAAACAGCTGCAAGTCCCGCCCACCCCCACAAAGCACCCAATAAGGTGCAGGGATCTTCCTGCCCTTGCCTTGCAGGATGGTGCGGTAGGGCAAGGATCACTCCTTGTAAGAAATGGCGGCGATGGGGCAGTATTTAACTCTGGGGAGATGTGTGGGTTCCATGTGCATCTGGAGCCCAGACAGTTGTCTTTTATAGTGAGCTTGTTCTTTTTCCTTTTTCAAATGAGGCAAAAGACAGCGAGCCACTTCCACTTCTGATTTCCTACCACAGTTTCTAATGGAAATGACAAACATGCATGACATATTCCAAGAACATGGGAAAAAGAATATATGCATGGCACAGTTTCCAGAAATTATTCATTACAATCCCTAACTAGGGAACAGCCTATTAGCAAGCCCATGAGTGTGGTTATATTGTAACCGTTGTTGCAGTAGCTGCTTCCTATGCATTTCAGTTTTAATCTTTGTCAAAAGGATATACGCAATGCCTTTATAAATCTGCTCAACAGAACTACGTTGCAGTGATCTCTAACAACCTCAGCTTGTTACTGGAGAACACAAGTACAGTACATGTGCCAGGATAAGGAATTGATTTTAAAATCAAAATACATTTATTTATTGATTTGATTTAAAAGCTTTGTACCCCCCCCCCCTTTCCACCCCTCCAGGAGCTCAAGGCAGCATTGGGAACACCAATCCTAGCAGCTGTCATGTCTATGCATATGTTGCAAGTTAGAGCTATCCTTGATCTCTTCTTTATTGCTTTTCTCTCACACACAATGCTATGCATTCCTGGCATTTCCAGTGACCCAAATGCACCTATGTTGCATACCACCGCCTTGCAAAAATCACCCTAAGGGTTACTAGCTCTCATGATTTTTAATTATCCTGCTTGCCCACAAGTACGTATGGTCATTAATGGAAAACAAACAACCTGAAAGGGGGCAAAATCTAATTATTTCCCAGTTTACAAAGAAACCCTTGCCTGCTTACCTGAATATAGTATTGTTCTTTCCTGCCATTGAAGACTAAGGAGTCACAGTTTATATGTGACTGAGTGGTTCTTTGCAGGATTCAGCTAAAATAAAAATCTTGGGGACTTTTCCGGTTTTACTTTAAAGATTCAGTTGCTCCACTTCACAACCATTTACACTAGCATAGTCTTCTTAGTTTCGATGTTTCTGTTTAAAGTGGCTGGAAAGCAAAACTTTTACTGCCTTCTGCCCAAAATGGAACTGTTATAATAGGACCTGGCACTGAGATGTCCATGGTGTATCACGTGGGCATCACTTGAGGAGCAGGGGGGGCGGACCGCCCCAGGTGTCACCCCAGGGAGTAGTGACACCAAAATGACTTTCTATTTGTTACCGGTGGTGCCAAAACACACCACTGGTGGAAAATGGAGTTTTCCCGATACCCGTCGCAAGTTGCGTGGGAATCACATTTCCCAAGTGGCCTCCACATTGTGTGGTCTGGTATGAGAGGAGGTTCATGGAGGTGACACCATGAGATCTTGCCCCGGGTATCACCAACCCTATTGACCTGGTGTATCATGTTGGGCTTGAATGTGGGAGACCCACAAGTTTAAATGCTTGGTCAGCTATGTAACGCACAAGGAGGTTTGAAGTAACTCAAGGTCAAACTAGACATGATGGCAGAAGCCATGTTTGTTGTTCATGTGTCTGCCTCTTTCACATTTAAACTGGGATATTGAAGCCTAATTTTGACATCAAAATAGGTGTGAGGGGAGCTGAAGTCTCCCTTTCAACATCTTTCTTCCTCTTACCTGGTTACTCAAACTCCTTTTCCCCTCAACTTATCTGATACCAGAACTAAGCCAAACTGGGAGAAATGTTTCTATGGTGAAAGGTTGTAAGGATGTAAGAAGAGACAGGGATCATGTCACCCACACCCTCCTTTCGACCTACACTCCACCTGCTGGGTTCAGATACAAGAACAACCAAACAGAGTTTCCGCCAGATCATCTAGTCTGACCATCTACCTAATTTATCTCAGGAGATAAGCAGTGGTATAGCGGCAAGTTTTAAAGTGCAGAAGTTCATCATGACACCTTCCATAGCCATGCCAAATTGACTTTAAATTTCTTCATTAGAATTGTCCTGAATTAGAATTATATATATATATATATATATATATATATATATATATATATATATATATATATATATATATATATATAAACTACTGTTACTCAGTATATATATTGCAGCGCAATCCTAACCAACTTTCCAGCACCGGTGTAGCCATGCCAACAGGGTTCCCCACTGTATTTTGCAGTGCAGGGGCAGTTATGGAGGCCTTTTCAAGTTGAGGGAACATTTGTTCCCTTACCTTGGGGCTGCATTGCGGCTGCACCGGTGCTGGAAAGTTGGTTAGGACTGCGATGCAACGGTGCTGGAAAGTTGGTTAGGATTGTGCTGTTGGAGTGCTAACCTGGGCATATTTACTAACAGGTAAATTAGCATGAGACTGTAGCCTTAATATAACATAATCTATGTACTGTCTCTCAAGAACCTCTTGGGAAAGATGATGGTCCAGACATTAAAGTATGGCTCTAGGCAAAGTTCTCAGTTTGCCTCCAGCTGAGCCTATTTCTTAGTCAAGGTCCTTTGAAAGAAGCTTCAAAGGTAGCACCTGAACACTCTTGCTGATGGTATCACCATTCCTTGTATAGGAGAATTCTCAAAGATCTGTTCCGTCCGTCCCCCCACTCCCTTTCAGCTACACTCTTGGTAATAAGAATTGTAAAATGTATTGTGCATAGTGCTATGATGAAGGTTATTAACAATCATCATACACATGAACTTTTGTGAACACATAAATGTGACAAATTATCCCCATGTCTGATATTCATGGCTTTACACTTTTCACCTATAGCAGGCAGGTACTGCTGCGTAGCATAGCTTAGCATAACTGCCTGCAGGTAGACAAATTCGCGAGAACCATTCGGCAAGTCAGTATAAAAGCCGTCTGTTTACAAATGTCATTTTCTAATGCTCTTGACGAGATTTTACTGCTTTCTTCACACTGTCACACCTTCATAAACACACCAACATAGTACCAGGCAGTTTGCTGAATCTCCCAGTAATTTTGAAGCCCTCACAGCCCCTTAAACAAATTAGCATCCGAGAAAACCTGCATCTCCAAATGTGTTTCCTACCTTATTTGCACTTTTTAAAAACATGTTTTACAGGAGATGATGGGGTGCCATGGCATTAAATACACACTTAATCCATGGAGGAAAATAAATGTCTGACATAAAGATTTTGCTCTCCCTCCCCCACCCATTCCCAGACATGGCGGCTGGTGACACATCAATGTGCTCCCTCCCGCCCCCCCTCCAATTTGACAGAGTAATAAAAATCTCATTATCTCTGAATAGGCTGCAATTTCGTTATCTAATCTTTTTACCAAAAGGTTAGTTAATTAATCAGAAACAAATCCTGATTATTATTTCAATAGAATTAGAAAGACAAATCACCAGAGTCGAGCTAAATAGGGCAGGCCTGTGGTTTAACCCACCTCATTTACATACAAGCACAATGACTGTCAGGCTGAGAAGCTTTCTGTGAGCAAACAGCCCCAGGAACGTAAGCCAGCAGATGGTTTTCTCTGGTAGCTAGCCTTTCCTCTTCCCTAATGCCTGTGATCCCATTACCTCGCTGAATCCGTTACCAGGGTAACTGTTAAATTGCTGTGAAAGGCATAGTAATAAAGTAACCTGTCACACTGGCAATAAAAGCTGCAGGATTTTCCTGTTCACTGAACTTTTCAGCTCATCAATACTCACTTTATGGCGAAATTCTCCACTACATACAGGTCAGCAGCAAGGATTGTTCTTGGAACCTATTGAAAAGCAAACTAAAGTTCATGTAAACATGGGAAAGATATAATTCAAAAGCTGGGCCCTGGGATGCACACAGAGTGAGCTCATCCGTCACAGGCTACAGGAGGAAGGCGGGAAGCAGTCACCTGATACTGCAGCTGCTCCGGTTTAAAAACGTGTCATGTTCTGTCTAGGGCAAGGAGGGATGCGTTCAATGTGTATCATTGGGTTTTTTGACTCTGGCAGGATAATAATATTAGGAAAGAAGCCGTAAAAATGCAATCAAAAAAGGTCAGCCATTTAAAAAATAAAAATTCTCAACTGCAAAACAAAACAAATTCACCCCCAAAACCTCAGTTCTGCAACACATTTATCATAAGATTTTTTTTACATAAAAATACATTCCTTAAGTAAATTATTTTATTGTACTTGAAAAGTAAGAAAAATATATTATGCGTCTTTAGTATCTCATTTTTTTTCTTCGACTAAATATCTATTCCAAGGATTCGTCTGTTTATTTTTTTTCTAAGTTTTGTTGTGAAGAATATGTGCTTCAAACTACACTATATTCCCCATCATAGCTTGAGTACAGTGTGGACCTCTGTTAACTCCTGGCTGCAGCTGGTCTCACTATGCTGGGAGGCAAACTGAAGTGCTGACACAATCAGCTAAACTCTAAGCCTCATGAAAAACATCCATGTGTTAATTAAGCCTAAAGCCCCTCAGGATTGGGGATTAGGGACACTGGACTCGGAATCAGTCCCACTCTCTTCCTCTCTAGAGAACTTGCAAGCAAGTTCATACCAGTTATATTCTCTGAAGTTGAGGCTAACTAACCCTTGTGATCTCTAATCAGTTATGAGTTTGTATTGTGGTTGCATGTTAGTAAGAAATATGGGGGAAAACTTGCCATTGGTTACTTTTCCTCCCAGAAAAATAGTGTCAGTAGGTCATACTGTTGGACCTTTTATCCACGGTTTTTCCATCCACGGATTTGACTTGACACGGGTGGCAAGACTGTGGAAGAGGGAGTCCAATCGCACCACATTACCTCTTTTTCTTAGCATTGTCGGGGGCCTGTCAGCCGCTTTCCGCCTCCTGCGCATGTCCAAACTGCTGAAAAAGAAAAAAAACGCAACCAGAAATCTGTCGGGGGTCTGCCAGCTGCTTCCCGGCGTATTTAAACTGCTGAAAAAAGAAAAAAAATGCAACAAGGAGTCTCTGGCCTCATCTACAGGTTGCTTCCGGTAGTGGTTTTTCTTTTTCCAGTTAGTTTAAACAATCTCAGGAGGAGGAAAGCGCCGAAGATGCTGGAAAAAAGGTCAAGTGGCACTGCTCCCCACCCTCCACCCCGAATTTCCTATAACACTATTTTTTTTTATCCACTGGGATTCCGGGAACAGAACCGAATGGATAAAAAAGCCCGACTGTATTTCTAGAGAAATATTTTATTAAAAGGGCCAACTCAGTAGGGTCTGCAGTTGGAATTCCTGGTCTGTGTCTTCTGCTCCAGGAGACATATGATCCAGGGAGAGCCTTGCATATATTTTGCAATAGTAACTGCAGGTTTAACTACCACATACTAAATTAAGCAACATTGTAATGTAGACAATATGATACTAATCTAAGAGTGAAGTGCTTTTTCTTTGATTTCAATGGAAAATAAATAGATGTTTAAACTTTTCCCATTCTAATCAATGAGAATTAGAAGTGCCTTTTTATTTTTTGCTCCATGTCCCCCATATAGGGGTTAGCTATGTAGATTTGTGTTGAATCTTTCTGCTTTTAATAATGACTTACTATATTTATAGACTATTTTTCAACTGTAACGCTCCCAAGGGAGTTAACAATAAAAACAAATTAAAAAGAATTCACAATTAAAATAATTCTAAGATGACAAAATAAATCCAAAAACCAATAGGCAAGGAGCCTAACCAAATAGCAGAAACAGCTGGACAATCAAAACAGAGCATCAGAAGAAGCAAAAACAAAATCTTCCAGGAAGAATAAATTTGTTAATAATCTAATACTTGAAGGCACAGAGAAGGTAATTGTTCACTTACCTCTGTAAAAAGAGGAGAGCCTATGCCTACAGAACCACAATGGGCTACCACTGGGGAAAAAGCCCTGCTCTAATGACGTAGCTAAGAGGGGTTGGGGGTGCTGTGCCCCACGTACCATGCATCAGGGGGGCTCCAGAGGGGTGCCTGAAGCCTCTTCTAGCACCCCCTACTTATCTAGTGCCGAACAGCTGATCGGAGCTATGCAATTGCATAGCACCCACCAGCTGTTTGGTGCTACATTAGCGCCTGGGGGGGCCTTCCTGGGCCTCTTCTAGCACCCCCTGGAACTCCCCCCGTCCCCACAAAAACTCAGCCAGGGGACCTCTGGAGGCCTGTTCTCCTTTATGCAGGCCTGTGGAGGCCTCCACAGGCCTGTCTGATGGGATTTAAAGTGACTTCAGGTCAAACCAGTCCTGTCAGAGAGGCTTGTGAGGCCTGCGGAGGCCTTTGCAGACCTGCATAAAGGATAACGGACCTCCAGAGGCCCCCCCTCCCCAATGAGTAATTCGCGATCAGTGCTGGACCCCAGTATCTGTGGGGTCCTCCTGCTACCGCATATGTTTTTTCCCCTTTTTAAAAAAACAAAAACCAGGAGAGTGACGTCACTCCTGGGGGATGACAGCGCAGCCAGGGCCCCAGGTGAAAGGGACCCTAGCTATGCCACTGCCCTGCTACTTAATGAGGACAACTTAGAATATGGAGCAGGTCTTCATTGGAAGAACTTGATTTCTGAGAATTAAGAGAAGATGCTCCTTGAGATACACAGGACCCAGACCATTTAGTCATTCAAATGGTCGAAGTCAACATTATGAATTAGTCATGTATACAAGCTGGCAGCCAATAAAGACGTTTGAAAACTACATGCCACTGACACTTGTCAACAGAAGACAAGCAGCCAGATTCTAAACCAACCGCAGTTCCTAGACCAGCTTCAGCAGCAGTCTCACAAATACCACATTACAATGGTCGAATCTAAAAGACACTAAAACCTGAATGACAGTACTGTAGCTGGGTCCTTGTCCTTACATAAGTGATTTGTATCCCTATAGTCTGTTTCTTCTGTTCTGAAAATTACTGAGGTTCTTTTCTTCCATGATAGTATCCATGGAGACTACTACCCCGGAAGGTAGTGTGAACGTGCAAACATATCTTGGGTCTCAGTTTGCCGAAGCGGAATTATGTCCCTTTACCCCTCCATAAGCCTCCCACTCGCCAAGGGGTATCCCTGAACCTGTGCCAGCTCTTTAGCTGGTGCAAGTCCGAGGAGAAGGGGTGGGGATGTTGTTAAAAGAGGGGATAGGATCTGGCACCATTGCCACCAGATCCATCCCTTCTGCAGCCTCCCTGCTCCCCATTCCTCCTCCTGCCCTGCCAGTTTCACCCCCTCCCCACTGCTGATCATTCAGTACAGAAATCACACTAATATTGATTAGGGCAGAAGGTGTGGTCTGGAGGTTGAGCTGCTGCCTTGCCTGAAGAAGCTAAGCAGAGTCAGCTCTGGTCTCACTTTGGAAAGAGGGACGACAAATGCCGCTGATGGAGTGCCGGAGCCGACAAAGCTTTGGAATGGAACGCAGAGGAGGGGGGGTGGAGTTATCTGCTGGCAAGAATGGATAACAGCTTGTGAACCCATCTGAGGCTTGATTGCGGTTGCCTATGGAAGCTTGGAAGGCAAGAGCCGTGCGGTCAGAACAACAACTGCACTATGAAGGGAAACATTTTGAGAAATGGAGGGTTCTATGAGTTTCTGTCATAGAATTAAAAAAAAAAACCCAATTTGAAATAGGGGTTTATGATCAGCCTGCCTATGTGAACCATCTTGAGTCTATGACAAAGGTGGTATATAAATACTGAAATAAATAAATAAATAAATTATTGAAGAATTGCAAGGGGGTGGATGCACCACCATAGTTCTAATTTCCTATAGAACATTCACTATTTTTTGGTAACTAGCATTTGTTGAGATGCCTTCATGTGGGGAAAAAAAACTGTTTTCCCTCAAGAACTCTTCAGCACTTTCTTCTTTTTTTAGAAAATTGTGTGCTTGTCTGGACGAAGGCTGCAGGAAAATCTTTGAAGGACGTTTCCAAAGTGGAAGAACAAATATAACAGTGCGTTTTTTTTTAGGTTCGAGTTCCGCCTGCTCTGATAGCTGGTTCCAGCTAAGTGATTTACAAAATCATAATAAAATGCTCTTTCAAAGTCAGTGAAAAATAATAGCTAGGAGTGTAGTGGAGGAGAATGAAGCCAAATGTTTTTAAAGCATGTTAAACGAGAAGGGGGAAAGAGTTGTTTAAGTCAAGCGAGAGATGGCTCTGGATAAAAGAACAAACATTAATATTTATTGAAATCAGAAGATGGTTTCTGATTGTTAAGATCCCTTCTCACATTACCTTCCAGCTGAAAAAGCTACTGATGTGTAATTCCTTCCTGTGCTACTCGGGTAACTTCAGAAGTCCCAGACTACATGACATGTTCAATGCTGTTCCTTCAAAGCCTCCCTTGAAAGTCGGGCTAGTCTGCTGTGGGGAAGTGATGCATTGTGGATTCCTTCTGTGTGATTCAGGGATTTTGATGTTCACTGAACAACATAGAAAGTAACTGCACAAGATACTGTTGCCAGTGACCTTCCTTTCCAAAAGTGCGCAGTCTCTCCTAACTTCACCTTGGGTCCATAGCAGACATTCCAGAGGTCAGCCTGGACTTCTCCCTGGAGGGAGTGAGGCATGGCTTCTCCTTCTAATCAAGATCATGCTGACGAAGGGCCATTGATTGGACTGGACGGCTGAAGCACTGCAAAGTTTTTGTGTTTCACCCTTTTCTAAGGTCTTGCAACTCCCCACCTTGGCATAATCTCGTTTGCAAGCATGTCTTCCTGAATAATAACTGAAGCTTAACTGCCTAGTGGCCAGGCCACCTTGACAGCCTTTTTAAACCTCATCTTTTGAAAGTCTCTCTTACCACTGACCCAAGCATGGGTGCAGCCCCACAGTCTGACATACCTTTTGTCCCTTTAGGAACCTCCTTGATTGGGGTGAAATTAAGCTTTTGCGCCTTCATGGAAGGACATACCTTACCTCAATCGAACCCAGGAAACTCCTGGCTGTATGTTCCAGATACCATTATTCATCCAGGAATGTCTTATTCATTCCCATCCTATTCAGATCCCTATAACTACCCCGTATCTGGAAGCAGAACTTTACCATTTTTGCTTCCTTCCACAATGAGACCACCCACACTCCTGACTTGGTCTTCTGTCTCCAATGTAGACTTTGCCCATTTCAGGGAGGTTTTCCCCTGCTCTTTCCCTGGGGTAGTTGTCCTCATCTCTGGAGGAACTGCCTTCCCTGCCCACCAAGGGTCACCTTTTTGACTGCATTTTTCCAATTTTCCTTGGGACCCAAAGCCGTGCAATCCGGCCTCACTTTAAAGAAGGACATCATATCCCAGTCTACTCAGCAGATTAACATTTGCCCTAGACAAATTTCTAAGTTTGTCCTATGCTGAGCCTAATGCTTCTTCTCGACTAAGGTCCTTTTGAAAAAAGCTTCAAAGGGGGCACCTGAGCACTCCTGCTGATGCATCCCCACGTCTGCTGTAGAAGAAGTCCTGGAGCTCTGCTCCCTCTCAACTACACCCCGTGCGAAAACTGGAAGTGGGCTTCCGAACATGATCGCTGTTGTTTAGAGCCTTGGGGAGTCATGCAGAGGTGGCAGCAGGATCCCCGGACCCTTCGGTGAGCTGGCAGGAAAACCAGGTATGTTTAAAAAATCGTTTTTGGGTTGGGGGCGGACACGAGCCTGCAGCACCGCCCCCGACGTTGGAGCTTGCCACCCCCCTTAAGGGGATATCGGCCACTTCCAGAAAAAGTGGTGGGTCGTGACCTACCACTTTGAGAACCCCTGGTCTATAGTATTTTCAAGTATCCCAGTTATTCTGATGTACTTCTATCCTTGTGGCGCATCCCACTACTACCATCCATATTTAATGTGGACAACGTTCATGTTTACTATGGACAACTGCCTATATAGGGTAAAACTTGGTAACAACTGGCTAGAGATTTTTAATCACTTGTTCGTTTCAGGGCACTTTTTCTTTGCATACATGGCATGTCTTCAATTAGTCTACAATGGAATCCTAATGGAATTAGATCTTCTGAAGGGCCTTTGTATTCATAGTGTCTTTGACAAACATCAGTCTTGTCACAGTTATTGCACATTGGACCCATTTAGACACTTAGATGCATGGGGGCTTAATAGAGATAGCTGTCTATTAAAAAAATCTGTTAGCATTTATAAAAACAGTCCAAAGAGATTTCAGATGAAAACATCTGGACACATTTTTGGGCTCACTTCTGCTTATTTGCCATGGCAGGTAACCATATATGGTTTTGAGATCTGAGGGCACCCATTTTCTGTTTACAATGACATGTATTATTTTGCTCTCATATCAACAACAATTCCTGGTCACAGACGGGAGATCAAAGATGAAATTTAATCTTCAGCCTGCTGATACTCATAAACCACTCAAGCGACACTCTCACACTCTGAGGCAGCAGTATGACCCTTGATTCAATTATGGGCTATAGTCAATGGGGATCATGTATTAATCTGTGCACAAACAAAAGGACAGAATACAAGCATTACAAATATTCTAGATGCTGACTTAATACAATGTGATAATAGAAAGTGTTGCAAGGTGGTTGTACTGAAGTCGCATGCCAATGACTGCCTACCTGTATATGTGCTCCTAAACCTCACACATATAAACAGGAGTTATAATAGAGTATTAGAATGCTCCTGTCCTATGGAATTAGTCAGATGCACACTTATCACAGATCACACTTAATTTCAGTGTTGTCCTTCACCAGCGTGGTACTAAGAGACAAACCTGGGTGATGTTGAAAAAGTCCTGATCTTTCCATCTTTTCCTTAAAAAATATCAGCATGGAGGGCTCAGATTCAGATAGCCAGGCTATGACTAGGACTATGACCATGACTATGGCGCCAGGTGGGGAGAGCTGCTGGGGAGCTCCTTCCCCCGTGTTACAGCCCTGAAGCTGCTATTTGCCCTGGTTGCAATAAATGAAATTGCAGCTTCCCTACTGGGGTAAACAGTAGCTGAATGTAAGGGGGTTGGCTCCAATTACCATGATCACCACTCTTTGCCCACCTGGATGCTTTCTTAAGCAGGTAGTCAGTGAGTAGGAGGACGAGAAACGGAATTCTTACCTTGAGAATCTCCTGTTCTGGGATGAGGAAGAGGGCATTCCGGACCTGTGGTTAGTCCCTCCCACATGGAAGACAGGATCGGCTTTAGCTAAAGTTGTCTCCTCCCCGTGGGAGGGGCTTCCCAGAACCCAGTCCAGACTGACGAGCTGAAAAGGACACACCTCCAAAGAAAGAACACCACCGTAGAACTGGTAGAGTCAAATCAACATGAAGAAAACTGGAAAAAACACTGCATAGAGAACATGTCAGCAAAGGTGAAAACGTAAACACCACACAGAGCCCAAACAGGGAAAACTTGAAAACTGACACCCAAAAAGGGTACTCTAAATATCTTGTTTTCACCTCAGAAGACGAGAGAACTCGAGGGGAAATGGAACTCCCAACACAGTCCCCCAAAAGTGGCTGCTGACTACAAGTCCCAAGCTGTGAAGAGGTGGGGCGGAATGCCCTCTTCCTCATCCCAGAACAGGAGATTCTCAAGGTAAGAATTCCGTTTCTCTGGATTGAGGAAGAGGGCATTCCGGACCTGTGGGATGTACCATAGCCATGTACGGCCAGGGTGGGCAGCGAGGGACCCCAGGCTATTGTGGCAAAACACTCTGAAGAACCCTTCTACCGAAAGAGGCCTCAGAGGACGCCAAACTATCCACCCTGTAATGCTGAAAGAAGGAATGGGTGGAGGACCACGTAGCTGCTTTACAGATGTCCTCAAGGGACACAAAACCCTCATATGCAGCCGAGGTAGCCGCCCCCCGAACCGAGTTGGCCCTAGGCGGCTCCTTAGTAATTGAGGGCAAAACCCTCCTCTTATCCTTGCTTTCCACTAAGATAGTTTTCAACGCAGACCCAAAAAGTTTAGTGCCTTGGAAAGGGACAGCTGCCAGCCGAACCTGAGAACCAGGATCCACTGACCATTGGCGTAGCCAGATATTGCGACGGGCTACCACGTTAGAGGCTATGGCCTGGGCAGCCATTTGTAAAGCGTCAAAGGACGCGTCGGCAGAAAAAGCAGCAGCCAGGGCGATTTTCTTCAGGGTGCTCTTGGCTACCTTAGATAGGGTCTGATCGTTGGCAGCGAGATCCTCCGCCCACAAATAAGCGGCTCTAGCAAATATGGAGTTAACAGCTGACGCCCGCACCGCCACCGAAGTGGCCTCAAAGTTCTTCTTAAGAGCTGCCTCCACCCTTTTATCACAAGGATCACGGGAGGCCCCCTCCCCCTCGGATGGAATAACAGAGGAGGTGGCCAGGGCCGCTACGGGGGGATCCACCGTGGGATACTTCAAGGAGGCCATGACAGGTTCAGGGAAAGAGTATAATTTGTTCACCAGGTGGGAGGGGTGTCGAGCCGCCATGGGGGTACCCCATTCTGAGTCTAGAACCCTCTGAAAAGCGTCCGGAAGGGGGACAGTGTCCGGTTTAATCGGACCCTGTGGAAATAGAGCACGAGACGCCACCGTAGGCTGCACCGGGGGTTTATCCTCGGGGGGGGGGTGGAGGTCAGATTTAAAGCTTAGACCACCTTAGTAAGCATCCTAGAGAACAGATCGTGAGGAAATAGGCGATCAATTTTAGATTCCTGTATACCAGAATCATCCCCTGAAAGTTCCCCCTCCTCCTTGTCCGAATCAGAGGATGAACCAGGAGAAGATTGTGAAGAAGACAGTTCAACATAAACATGTCTCTTGCGTTTCTTTGTTTTGTCCCCCCTGTAATGCTTGATCAGTTTGCCTTTCAAAGACTTGTGAGCCCGCTTTCTAGATATATGCAGCTCATCTTCCGAAGAGAGCGAGGATAAGGGAGAAAGAGGGCTGGGAGATCTCCTGCGCTTACGGCGCTACAGAGCCCTCTCCCAGTCTTTGGCCAGTGCTGTAGGATCAGATTTCAAAGCCCCACGAACAGCCTCCTGCACAGCCTTAGCGATCCGTGCCTGAAGTGCTGCATCCAATGCCTGGGGCTGTTGTGAGGAGCTCTCCCCCGTCGGAGCAGGCTCCTCTGTCATCGTCAAACCTCCCTAATTGCCCTCCGTCATGGTCGTCAAAGGGGCAAAGAACGAGCTTACCGTCGGTGGGGAGATCAATAGGCTCTCCTCAGCGCGCCGCCTCGGGGCTGCTGCCGCCGAGTGAAAAAGCTCCGGGCCGAAGCCGCTCAGAGCAGCGGAGGGGAGTAGGCTGTATGTGATGACAGAGACGGTCTCTTGGAGATCCGCTCCGACACGTCAGCCAGTGGAAAGGAGGTTGCTGGGCGACGCCGGCGCGGCCGCCGCTTCAGCACCTCAGCACACGAGCCTCCCGGCCTCTGAGGTGAAAGTAAGATGGCGCTCGAAAAAGCGCGGGCTGCGGCCTCCCGGAGAGGCAAGGCCCTTCGTGCAGCTTAGAGCGCGTTAGCGCGCCCCTTCCAACCCGCAGGAGGGAAAGGAAGGAATGACGGAGACTACAGTGCCCAAGAGGCAAGTAATAAAAGCAGAGGAGAGTCGAGGAAGCTGAGAGCTGAGAAGGGAGCGCTTTGGTTGCGGACTCCCGGTGCGGCGAGGCCGTTTGTGAGGTGGTTGTTGTTTCAGTGCCACCCTTCCAGCCCTCAGAGAGGGAGAGGGGGGGCGAAATCAAGGAAGGATATACGGAAAATAGAGAAAAAACGAAGAAAAATAAGTTGAAAACGGAGAGAAGAGAAAAAGGAAAAGATGAGAGAATTTTTTTTTTCCTATTGGAGCTGTTAGCAAGCTAAAACTGCGACCTGTTCCTATGGAAGACAGGATCGGACTGGGTTCTGGGAAGCCCCTCCCATGGGGAGGAGACAACTTTAGCTAAAGCAGATCCTGTCTTCCATGTGGGAGGGACTAACCACAGGTCTGGAATGCCCTCTTCCTCAATCCAGAGAAAGGGGAGGAGTAGCGGCTGCTTTTTTTCCCCAGGCTACAAGCAGTGTTCACAATTTACAAGCCATGATGACTCTATGCAACTTTGGCCTGATCCAGCAAGGCTCTACTCATATTCTTATGTTATATTCTTATGTGGCCTAATCCTATCCAAGGCCTGCACTGGCAGAACATTTGATCTGCCAGTTCAGGCTGCTACAAAACTGCCATAAAGCACTTTGTGGCAGTGCAAGGAGTCGGCACACTGTTCTGCTTGTGCCAGTGGAGTGACAGAGGCCTGCCAGAGCAAGTACGCCTGGCGCAGGGGGTGGAATGGGGTGAGGGGAGGGTGGAACGGGAAGATGGGATGGAGTGGGCAGATAGGACCTGGGGGTGGGTTCAGTGGCAGCAGTGCACACCGAATCCCAACCCCCTTCCTGGGCCTGATCCGCCTGCATGGATCAACGCGGACCTGCGCCAGCGATATCACTGGTGCAGGTCCGAGTTGACCTATTGCGGCTGCTGGGGCAAACCCTAAGGAGACTCCCAGCTGCCGAAAATCCCCTGTGGGGGTGCATGCAATGTAGCCCACGCATTGCCGCGAAGGGATTTAATTAGGTTTGGGCTATTAGTGCAGAATTCTTGTGTACTGGTTTTGGTTGCATAGGCATGAGCCTATATGAACTAAAATTGCAATTCAGAGCCCTCTGCACTGTCTCTGAGGATTCTAGAGTGTCATCTCAGACAGTTTCCATGGGATGCCTGTCAGGTTTGAAACAATGCATGAACTTCACTCACTGGGACATCCCATGAAAACGACAACACTAGACTAGGAGAGGACTCCCAATCCTCTGCACCATCAGAAAGGACTCCATGGTGATCTCAATTTACATGGGAGGGGGCACCACCTTTACCATCCCTCTGATCCCCTGCAGAAGTATAAAGATGGCCTTCAACGATACTTGAAGTGTGTTATCTACAGAATTCATTTGATGCTGCATTTCAGTTTTCTGGAGCATATCCAACTCTGAAAATTTCAAATGCACTACCATAAATGCAAACACCAAAAGCCTGTTGAAGCAAAGGCAGTTATAGAAGAAACAAATCATTTTTTTAATCACTGTAAGTTATTATATCTGGGGCAGCACAGAAAATTAAAACTAAAATATTTATATCTGCGAATTCTATGCATTGCAAAGTATTTTGACTTGACTTCATGTAAGCCACACATTGTGATGCAAAACAAATAATTATATAAAAGGGAAAAGTATTTTATGTGTTATTGATAATGTCATGATTCTAATACTGGAATTAACTCTACACAGGGTTTGCTCGCACTGAAATGTGGATTGAGATAGGTATATAGTCACCAGAAGGTTCAGATGATACTTCACCAGTCCCCCTTCACACAATTGCACCATGTACATACACACCTCACTCACTCTGCTGTACACTGGGGCCCTGTAGCTTTATCACATGGGAGGGGGTCATCTAAGCCCCCGCCTATGTACAGATCAAATATTACCCTCATGGCACAATCCTATGGGCCATTTACAGCAGTGGATCTAGCGATCTGCTGCCATAAGTCACCTTGCAACTGTGCAAACGCTGCACTGCCATTGCATGTTACAGAGCCACCAGCAGACATGACCGGAGGTTCCATATGCATGCCATAACCACCCAGGCACTCCACCAGTGCAGGTAAGGTGGTGGGTATCTTGCCATTATGCTTTATTATGGCATAATGGCAAGATTTCCAAGCAGTGGGCAATTCAAGATTACTGGACCAGGTCTGGAAGGAATCAGGAACTGGTTCGGCATTTATCCCAGGGTAGATTATTTTTTTTTTCAAAGTAGCTATATCTGCTTTCTGTTTCAAAATCAAAGGCAAAGGTTTGTTTTCTCCCATTTAGCACGCAGGAGCGTGAAGAAAGGAAAATACCCATGGAAATCTCTGTCATGTTTAGAAAGTTAAAAATGCCTGCGTAACAGGCCACATACATTCAATGACTGGTCATGTCTTCTAGTCAAAGACCGATACAGCAACTTCCCTAGGTAAAAATGAATTATGCTGAGATAAATGCCTGACCAGTTGATCTGTGCTGCGCATAACCTTTTATCCTTCCTATCATCAGGGTTGGCTTGTCCATGAGACCAACTGAGAAAGTTGTCTCAGTTGGCAGAGGGGCCATCCACCTACCAACATCCATTATTCCTCTATCCTCCTTTTCTTGCCTTCTGAAATGGAAAATGTAGAGGAGTTGTGGATGAGAAAGGGTTGAAAACTCTTTGGGCTAAAACTGCATAAAACTCTGCCGCTGCAACCTCCTCCCATTCCCTAGATTCAAAATGGAAGAGTTGAAAACTCTTCCATTTTGAATCTAGGGAATGGGAGGAGGTTGCAGCGGCATAACTGGGGGAGCTGGCCCTGGACATGTGAGGCAAGTGTCTCCAGTGATGTAGACTATTGACTCGAACTCGAGTCGGACTCAAGTCGCGTCAATGACTTGACTCGGCCTTAACTCGGCGATTGTAAAAGACTTAAAAGATTCAACTCGAGACTTGGAGCCTTTTACGACAAGTCCAATTTTATTTAGATTTAAACCTGTTTTCCCCATTAAATAGATAGGGACTCACAACTCACAACCAAAGACTCGGGACTTGGGGACAAAGACTTGGGACTTGATTTGAGACTTAGACCCAGAGACTCGAGACTTGGAGTCAGAGACTTGATCCACATCCCCGAGTGTCTCCCAAACCCCATCTGATAGATGCATTGATCTTCAGTATTAAGCACATGCAGTGTATACATGGAGAGGACTGTATAAGTGTGAGAATGTTTGATCCTAAATTGTCTAGGTTGGACTTTGAGACTGGCTATGTTTCTTTGAAAGCTCTGCATTCCATCTTTAGTAACATCCCCAAAACATGAATGCAAACACTATGTTGCCCCCAATATATATATATATATATATATATATATATATATATATATATATATATATATATATATATATATACACACACACACACACACACACACACACACACACACACACACACGGTATTTCAATCAAGCAATATCTTGTTTGTCCCGTTCTGCAGCCCAGAAACATCTCTTAGGGGCAGAAATAGGGAAGCTTACTCGATCCTGAAACTAATTATGTTTTGTAATGGCAAAAAATCTCCCTTTCAGAGCACAGGACCACTGTGGTACGAGCGATGAATGTTCAAAAGGCCCTGCATTGTGCATTTTCATACCTCTGGCTGCATATTTATTCCAACTCCTTTTAAATTATTCATTTTCTTTAAGCAATCAATATTAATAATGTGATTTGCTCCTTGGCATTTTTAGTCACACTTCTGTTTAACTGACTGTAAATAAAGGTCACTAGGAGGCTTCCTGCTGCTGTTCTGAAGGTCCTTGCCTAATTAATTCCCCACACTTCTTTTCCCTATGACTCTGATTAGCTGTTGCAATCAAGCTTTGCAATTAGCCGTCTCCCCACTCTGAGATTTGCTCATTGCCGTTCAGCAGAAGAAAAACACATGTGTTCACTATGCAAGTCTTGGCTTCCCCAGGAAGATCAAAATCCATTTCTCTTCTGTCTCTTGGTCATGCAAAACATAAAAAATGGGAGCCTGTTACTGGACGCACATAACTTCAATTCACCTATTTCTTACCTATCAATATCTTTAGCCTGAAGCTCTTATATCCATACCATAAATACTTGAGACTTTTTAATTGCTTTCCTCCAGACTTTTCAGTGAAAAGCAACCTCTGAACAGCAATGGACTGGCAGATTGTTTGGGTTAAATTCAGAAAACCTCAGATGCTCAGGTCCAGAATTTCTCTTAAAGCAGCTTTGCATGTTCATAGGGCTACATCATCATTGACCCACATGCTTTGCTGCTAACAGGAATTAGGGAGGAGCCATTAACCAAAAAAACATGTTGCTTGTTGCATAGCCATTTCTCTCCAAACTGATGCAAGCTTTCCACTGCAATACCAACCTTCTTTCTCTGCATGAGAAAGTCTGCATGAGTCAAGTCTGTAAAGGCCTCCAGTCTTCTTCAGACCCTTTCCTGCCATCTGGCCCAGACTTTCACCTGGAATAGCCTTCCAAGCCGTTCCCTTAGTACAGGGCTTGGACTTTGCTATGCCACTCCGAAAGCACATGTAGCCACCCCCCTTGAATTAACTGTATTTGGGAGTGTGGGTGGGGCATAGAGGGGTTTATCTTACTGCTTCCTGCCTCACTTCTTCCTGTTTCTCCTCCGAACCAGCAACAGCAACCTGCCATATCAGTTCAATGTAAGGAGAGAATGCACACAAAGCAAAGACACTTTACAAAGAAAGATGAATGTTTTGCTGTACAAAATTAGAATCTTGGAAATGCCTAGCAGAATGTTCTTCCCAACAAATAACTAAATTTAAACGCCAGCAGATTTGCCCTACTTCTGCTCTCTCGCTCTCTCTCTCTCTCTCTCTCTCTCTCTGTATTGTTTTGGTTCCCATGTTCTTTTCTACTAAGTTAATAACAACAAAAAGAAAGAGACAAGTGTGTATTTCACTACGTGAAGTTCCATCCTCCATTTGACTTAACTATGTAGGAAAATATTACAGGCCTCTTTACCACCGATGTTGCCTAACCTACTCTTGCTCCGACAGCAGCAAGCCAAAGCATGCTTGCCCTGAACAAGCAGATTTCTCTTGCCTTTCTGTTCCAGCAAGTGTATTCATTTAATCTCACAGGGGATCTGACAGCTTTCGTAGCTCTTAAAGCAATTCTTTAGCACTCACTGAAAAGTGCTCTAAGCCAAAAGAAAGAATGCTGACTGGCGCTTACATGCAGAGACCTGCCATGGGCTACATGAGCTCAGAATAAAAACCATCTATTTTCCAAATTCTATTGCTCAGCAGAAGGACTGGACGCCACTCATCAAATTCTTTAGGGTCATTCTCCTAATTAAGGCAAAGTAAGTTAACGTAGAGACCTGCAGTCAAATATTGGCTGGTTATTTTAAATCAAAATATATAATTGAGCATAATATACATACTCCACACCCTTTGGTACCAACTGAACCTTTACAGAACTACAGTTCCTAACATCCTTTGGGTGAAGGTCATGTCTGTTAAATTAATTTACAATGAAGGCTCTTCAGGTGTTCCAAAACCGGAATCGTCATATCCAGGTCTAGGGGAACCAAGAGCATGCCATCTAGTAACACTCACCAGGGCTGACATGCTCTGTAGCCACATCCCCTGCTCTCCCCAGGTTCAGTGCCTGACTGCAGAGGTAACCACTGAACCCAGTTGCTTCCCATGATTTGGAACGTTGGCCACCCAGTGTATAGACACAACTTCAAAGGTGAAAAGTCGCATGTTATTCAGCTGCATCGCAAACTCTGCTCCCCTCCCCACTTCACATCTCAGCTATAGCACCCAGATCAAACGTTTGTACCAACCAATTATAGCAAACAGATCAAACGTGTACACGTGTACATAAAACAAACATGTACATAGTGCAAATCAGCACTATGAACATCCTGACTCTGAAAAGGAGGGCAGTTGCTTCATGACTGGCAGAAGGACTAGCCAATCTTCACTGTGAACATCTTTTTTTGTGCTCCCAACTAGATCAAGTTCCTCGACTTTGAGCCTTGGAAGAAGCCTGCCCATTGGTCAGATATGCAATGAACAGCAGTAGCTGAAATGATCCTTATCTAAAAGCAGCCTTAGACCTCTGAAAGGAAAGAGTTCCTCTGCTGGCAACCCATGTAAATGGACTTCAGAAGGTCTCCCTGCAAGTCTCTGCTCTTTGTCCTTGCTGAACGAAAGGCATCCACCTCCATCTGTATTCCTTTGCATACTGAGCTCATCCCTCATCCTCTTATAGGCTGAAGTTGTCACTTTTTCTTTGCTCTCAACAACATTCAAAGTTGAATTTCCACATTCTGGCAGAGGGAATGGGTCAGCAATGCTAGACCTGAAACATGTCTTTTCACAGAAGTCATTTATTCAAATATATGCAGATTAGGCATAAATCATCATTTTGAGGTTTGTTCCACACCAAGCTTATACCCAGTAAATATTCCAAGTCCTTACTGTTGTCAAACCAGGCCATAGGTAGCCACAATGTAGACTTCGAGGGCAACCTCTTTAGTTCAGGATTTCTGAGGTCACTGCAAATGTAGTTTGCAAAATACACTGCTCTGTAAAGCACACAAAGGCAGAAGGCTTGATTCCCAGTATTTATTTTATGACAGACTCAGCCAATCCAGAGGCCTCATACTGCCTGCCAATCATAATTGATGTTGCATACCTCCCATCTTTTCTGTGACAACGAACTATGAGACCTGATCATATACAGCAGGGGTGGCCAACCTTCTACCATTAGGGCTTCTGTATTCTTAAGAGTTGTGTAGAAGACAGAATCTTGGCAGCTGCAAGTGCTGATGGTGCTGCTAAAGCAGCTGCACCTGCTGAAATGCCCTCACCTAGACAACCATTAAAGGGCCAGGAGCATTCATGTGGAAAGGTTGGCCACCCCTGAAATACAGGTTGATTATCCCTTATCCGGACATCCGAAATCCAGACTATTCCGAAATCCAGACATTTTGGGGGCTATGACTTTTTTAAAAAAATGTTTCTAGCACCAGGCTGGGATAGCGCAAGGCATGCTGGGGCACAAAATTATTAAAAATATTGTATAAAATTACCTTCAGGCTATGTGTATAAGGTATATATGGGACATAAATGAATTTCATGTTTAGACTTGGGTCTCATCCCCAAGATATCTCTTATTTATGCAAATATTCCAAAATCCAGACAAATCCAAAATCCAGATAACTTCCTGTCCCAAGCAATCCGGATAAAGGATATTCAACCTGTACATAATAGTTTACTAGACTGGGCCCCAGTTTCTGATCGTCAGCTTTCTGATTTATGCTCCCTGACAACTATATACAGTATTTAGCAAGAGCAAAGTCTTTTTCTCACATAAGGTTCTCTTACATTTGTCTATGATTTCCATTGCACTCGTTGTCTATTGTCCTGTAGAGAAACCAGAGCAAGAACTGAAGTGTATATAGCGTTTCTTTGGCATGCAACATAGCTGCAAATTCTTTCCATAGAATATGGTGAAGTGGGTGAGCCGGCTTTCTGCAAACAGTTTTAGCTTAATAGTAGTGAAAAGTAATGATTGTTATTTAATTAGAACATACATCTAACCAGTGGCAAGCAGTTTAATGCTGATTAAATAGGTGCTATAAACACACACACACCCCTTTAATAAATGAGTTGCAAGATGAAGATTAGGAGGTTGGACTTCACATTGTTTAGAAAGTTTTAGTGAGGAATAGTTGGTTGCTTTGACCTTTTTCAAGGGCAGCTGAGTTTTACACAGTCCATTTACGTGGCTCGAGATAATGGAATGTACATGCTATAATCACAACTATGTCGAATCTATGGGACTTTTGACAGGCTTACCAGATCGTCACCGGGACGGGAGCGGTCTACCCTTAAGGGGGCGGGGCATGGGGGGTCAGAACGCGTCGCGTTCTGGCCCCCCCACGCCCCGCCCCTTAAGGGTAGACCGCTCCCGTCCCGGCGACGATCTGGTAAGCCTGACTTTTGATATCTTTGTGAACGGTACAAAGTTGAATAGAAAGGAATACTGTGTGCTGTTACAAGACTCTCATTGAGTACCGTATTTTTCGCTCCATAGGACGCATCGGACCATAGGACGCATGCATCCTATGGAGCAAAAAATAGGGGAAAAAAGGGTTTTTTTAATAAAAATAAAAATAATAAAAAATGTAAGCAAAATACACTTACCAGGGCTTCAGGGAGGCCTGCAGAGGCTCCTGCAGGCCTTCCCGATCTTCATTTCTTAAAAAAACGGCCATTTTTGGCCACTTCCTGTTTTGACGAAAACCGGAAGTGCCCAAAAATGGCCGTGTTTTTTTTTTATGAAATGAAGATCAGGAAGGCCTGCAGAGGCTCGTGCAGGCCTCCCCAATCTTCATTTTGTCAATCTTCATTTTGCCTTCAGGGAGGCCTCTGCAGGCCTCCCTGAAGCCCCGGTATTTTTTCTTTACTTTTTTATTATTCGCTCCATAAGACGCAGGCTTTTTTCCCCCTATTGTTTTTTGGGGGGAAAGTGCGTCTTATGGAGCGAAAAATACGGTATATCATGCTCCAATGGGAAATGGGAGGTAACAGGGTAATAAGTAATGAAGTAGGGTTTTGAGATTAGTTGAGACTAACTATGACCAAAGGGAGGAAGGGAGGAATTTTAGAAGGCTTTTAGACATGCTTTATGGAAAGTGAAACATTAAAAATTTGTAACAGGAAGAATAACATCTTCCCTATCAAGGCTAACTACTAGACAAGACACGAGGTAATGCTTGAGCAGTCTCCTGATGGCTTTTTAAAGCTAAAATACAAGCAAGGGAGACTGTGAATCTGATCAGAGAAGTGACAGGGGAGGGAGGGTGTACTTGACAGTTTTCCACTGAACGGTTTTTCCAATCAAAATAGCAGCTACTTTTTCACCTGTGGGTGAAAACATACAGAAACCCTGTATCTTCTCCAATGTGGCGAGAAAGGTGGCTTGGGAGAGTGCAATTTGGATCAGAAAAATAGCTCATGAAAAAAGGGTTAAACTTCACCTCCTATGACTGCTGCTCTGATCAGTCACATCCCAGTGTAATAATAATAATAATAATAATAATAATAATAATAATAATAATAATAATAATAATAATTGGGAGACGGCCTATGTATCAGCCAGCATCTCATCCAGTTTGGCCACAGACTACATTAGACCATGAATTTCTAGGGTTCAGTCAGGCTGCAAGCCCTGAGCTGCTGACTGGCTGTCCAATACTTGCAGACACTTGACTCCTATCAAAACCTGTTCAAAAGGAAGGTCTCTTAGGTCTCTTGGAGGAGCACCAACACAAGCAGCAGACCAGAAAGGTGTGATACAAAGTGAAACATGTTTGATTTCATCTGTAAAATGCCTATAATAAACCTTTTAAAAGTTGAGTGTGCCTGAGTGCCTGGCATACCAATAAAATTTTACAATGCCATAAAATAAAGCCATTAAATCATTCAATATTTATATTTAGTGCAGTGCCCAGGTTCTTTTTTAATCTACCTTGGAGCCATGATCAAAAGCTGCATATTCACTATTCCCCTGATTTCTGATCAGATGTTGGATAAGTCTACAAGAGAAAAAAGCAGCTGCATAATCATGGTACTGGAATACCATGGCGGTGGGGGAGCATACTTGCCTCTGGGATGCGTTCCATCGTCTTGGAGCCGGTCAGTCCGTTTTGGTGTTGGGCCCTCCTGCCCACCCTGGAGCCGTTTGGCTTTAAAATGCCTGCTATTTTGGCTCTAGGGGGCGTGGCTTGCAGCATCATGTGGGGGCGTCGCATCGGCGCCCCCCACATGGGGGCGTAGCTCCCTTTCTGGTTACAAGTCGAGTGTTGGGGACTGCAAAGCAAGAAATGAGCAATCCTTAACACATGTGCTGCTACGTCTGCCTGCAATACTTACGCAATATGTCTCCTGCCCTGATCTCACAATTTATGGACATTTTGGTAGAACTGTTCCTAATAAACAGCCCATTCCTGTGTAACTCTTGCACCGGTGTAAGAGTATATCCACTGGTGTAAGTGTACTTACAGTATGCCAGTGTAACTTGCCATATGCTGATGGACGCAGGACGGACACTGGTGTAACCGCCCTCGGACGCCGCGCATGCACAATTCAGACGCGGGATTGACACTGCTGAAACTCTGCCAGCGCAGGGGGCATTCCGGGGGAGTTTGGATGCCCCCAGAGTGCCTCCTGTGCCAGCAGAGTCGTGCTGGCGTCTGTCCCGCATCCAAACTGTGCATGTGCGGCATCCAAGTGGGATTACGCCAGTCTCTGTCCTGCGTCCGTCGGCGTATGGCAAGTTACGTCGGCGTATGGCAAGTGTACTTACACCGGTGGATCTACTGTTACACCAGTGCAAGAGTTACACAGAATTAGGCTAAAACACTTGTTTGCTGGCACACAAACCTCAGGATCAGGTTTGTAGCAGGGCCGGCACATCTATGAGGCAGCTGAAGCAGTTGCTTCAGGCAGCAGATTGGTGATAGGTGCTCATCTCTGTCTACCTACTTGACTCCCCTTCTCCTTCCTTTCCCTGGGTTAGAAAAGGACAGAGAGGAAAAGGAATTGTGAGGGGGAGGAGAATGCTAAGTCAGAACATTGGAGAGTAGGAAAAGCAGAGACTGGCACATAATCAGGTATATGGGGCAGCATTTGGCATGCCACATCAGGTGTCAGGAGGTCTTTGGTCAGCTCCGGATTGTAGTATACAAAGTATGGTACAAAACAATAGCCAAGTAAAAGTGATACTCCTGAAGTACAGAAATACTAGTGATGCCAAATAAGTGACAGCATTCAGAGGCACAAGTGAAAGCTATCTCCAACTAAAGACTAAAAATAATTACAGACATAAATAGTAGCAATACGTTGCTTAAGAACAGACTATGAGGCTCCATGAAGCAAAACATTTAAATTTATGGATAGTTTAAGACTCCAAGTAGTCTTATTCTCAGCAATGAAGCTGCTTGCTTTTTTGGATCAAGGGAGGCTAAAATGAGCACAACAGAAAATACAGGAAAAGGCACAAGAATATCTGGTTTGGTAATTCATTTTGACAAGTGTGTTCAGTTTTAACGACTTACCTTTCATTTTACACTGTAGAGTCGGGCCATGTTGAATGTGGGTCAAAACTGACTTTACAATTTGACACCAGTAAAAGAAATCCTTTCAGAGCACTTGGGAGACATGAACCATTTTTGATCTACATTTCAAAGTGCATGACAGACTTAGGAAAGCACTTTTCAGTGCGATGATGTCACCTGAGCAAGGGTGGCCCAAGAGCCTCCAGTTCCTGAGGTGGCGCATACATGTCAGGCAGCGCACAGTGCCAAATGGTGCTCCCTCCTCATCTGGTGGTGCATCAGGAAGTGTGGAAAGCTGCTGCACCCACACGACCTCTTGATATGCTCTTTGTGTTTGAAAAGGAAGAGGAAAATGGAGTCGAAGGGGAAGTATGAAGAAGAGGGAGAGGTGATTTTCTCTTCCACACTTCCTCTTCCCCGCTTCGTTTTTAAATCAAGCAAGCAGAGGCGTCGCTCCGGTAGGGGCGGTACCGTATGTTTCGCCCCATCCTAGTCCCGTTTACCAAGCTGGCAGGAGGTGGCCCCGCCCCCTCGCCGTTGGAGCCATTCCCATGCAGAGAAAGCAACAGGCAGGGAGTTTCCTGCCTGCTGCCTTCTCCACACGGAATGGCCTCCTGCCGGCTTGGTAAATGGGACTAGGACAGGAACTTACGGTACCGCCCCTACCGGAGCGACGCCTCTGCAAGCAAGCATGAGAGGATGATTGGGAACAGTGGCAGCAGAGGAGAAGGCTGTAGATGGCGGGGTCAGCAGGTTTCCCCCCCCCCCCATCTGCTACCTGAGGCAACTCCCTAAACCTGCTGTATGAATAGGCTAACACTGCACCTGACTAAACGTCTACTGGATCCAGAGTGTATCATTTGGATATCATCAAACCTGAATGCTGCCATGCATGAGTTAGCTGGTCTACACATATAGTTACGGGTGCAGATTAATGGACACGTCCATTGAGATGCACGTAATTTAATCTGTTCCCCATTGACCCCTTGGAAACATTTCATTAAATAAAGTTGAAAGGTTAATTCAGTTAATATTTTGTATTTTAATTATTCCTAATATCTATGGTTAAAATTATTTTGCTGCAACATCCTTGTTTAAGGTCACTTATGCACAAACAACTTGGAACAATCCACATGGATACAGTCTGTATTTTATACTTCATAAGACTGCACAATATTGAAAAAGATGTTCTAGTTTTACTGTATTATTATTCATGCCATTTTTTCCATTCTGTCTGAAGTTATCTGGACTCTGTAAGAGGTGTTACTGCCTGAAAGGGGGCTTCCTTCAAGACCATAATTTCATATATAACCTTTTTGTAATAGATTTGCTTAAGAGACAAGAGAATAGCTGCTGGTGCCGCTTCTGTCAAAGACTCACATTATTTACATTTTGAATGAAAGAAAAGTTTGAATAATATTAGCCACGCTCAATCCCTTTTGTCATGTTGTATATTTTTATTTAAAATAACAACATCCATCTAGATGAAGGCTATGGGCATGATCTGCTGGGAAGTTCTGCTATGCAAGCTAAGCTTCATTGAATTGAATGGGAGCTGAGGAGAACTATTGTGCTCTTCTGTTCTCATTCATTTCAATGGGTTTATGTAGATGACCTTCTCAGTGGATTCTGTGCTAAGTTCATTAAAAAGAACCATACAGTCATTTCAGATGTTGCCGCTCTTTTTTTCAATTTCCAGAGGAAAAGTGGAAATTTTCCAAAACATACAAAGTACAAAGAGTACTTTGGTAGAAAGAGGCTTGAGATAATGCAATAAATAACTAAATGCTATGTCAATTTAGCATTGTTGTAATTGTTTTAATTATTTGTTTTTAATTATTTTAATGGATATACGTATTTTAATGTTTTATTGTAAGCCGCCTTGAGTGCCCTTGCTGGGAGAAAGGCGGGGTATAAATTCTTTAAATAAATAAATAAATAAATAAATATGTGCGGGGCATGTGTCTTTATACTGCCTGAATCCTATTTTCATAATCGCTCCCTTTCCATGCCAAGCGTGAGTCGGAAACATGGTCACTGAATATTATTTATACTGTCTAGTTTCCAGAACCTAAACTACCCCAAAAGCCAAGATTTAAATGTTGTGAAACCCAACACTTCTCCAAAAATGCTATATTTCTTATTACCATCCATCCGAGATCTTTCCACTGCCACTTTACCAAACTGCAAGGCTCTCTTGACAGTTTGCTAGGTCAAGCAGTGCTTATGTTCTGGGGGGAAAAGGGGGAGAGAAAGCTGCTCTCTATGCAGCCAAGTCATTAACCCAGAAAAAAAATATCTGGCCTCCATCCACTCTGTTTATGGGTTTTGATGGCAATTCCAGAAACTTGCACAAATAAACCAATAGGCTGGAAACAGAGTTGACAAGAGAGGAATATACCATCTGGACCAAGAAGCAGGGCTCCCAGTAAACAAATGATAGATAGGCACACAGCATCCAAAATAAATACAGTACATAACACAAAAAAACCCCACACTAAAGCGAAGGCCAATCCTTTCTTCATCTAACAGCAAAAAGCAATAAACCAACTACATATTGCGATATACTAAATGAAAGGTTTTGTAATGGGATGGGGGTGCAGAAAGAAAAGGAATGACGGTATGGAGCTGAAGGGATTGCACTGTTCATGAGAATAGTCATTACTAGACAAGAAAAACTGGGCAAAAGACAAATTGGAGAACTCAGAAAACGTCCTATATACAGAACCTGAAAGATAATTTGACCTATTAAGTAAGCAAGGGGCTGACCTCCATTCCCCCCTCTGCCCATTCTCCCCTCATTGATTTGTGGAACATCATGTATTAATATATAAAACCCTGGGCTGTATTTCAGAGTTGGCACCTGGAATCTTACAATATATGGGCTATCCCTCCTATCCCACTCTGTGTGGCTGGTTCACTTTACCAAAACAGGGTACAGTCAACGCAGAGAGATATGGGATTGTGTCTCCCGGCTCTGTCCCCAACCTGCATGCATTGACCTGGCTCTTTTGCACAGAGTCTCTGCTTGTTCAAGTCATATTTACATAGGCTGTTGCTACACAATTGGGACTCTTCTGTTTGCAAGGTTCCATACATATGTCATGTACGTATGGTCTGTGACAGAGGCGAAACAAGGGTGGAGCGAAGGCAAGTAGTTTTGCAAGACTCCGTTACACTGGAGTCAGCGGCCCCTCCCCCTTGCTGTTGGAGCCATTCTGGCAGCAAAGGCAACACGTAGGACACTCCCCTGTTGCTGCTGGTATGGCTCCAACAGCAAGGGGGAGGGGCCGCTGACTCCAGTGTAACGGAGTCTTGCAAAACTACTTGCCTTCGCTCCACCCTTGTTTCGCCTCTAGGAGGAAGATGTATGGACATGGAGGACAAGTCCAGAGAGCAGAATCTCACCAATCCCCTGCATTGGCTCTACCCTGTTTTGTTTGGCTGAAAAGTCCTAATGATTGGAACTTGTATGGTTTCAGGTGGATCAGTGATTAAAATAAAATCATTATAATTTTTTTTAACCATCATAATTATAATCTTGTGGGACTGGAGACCTGAAAGACCACCTCCCCCGGCATGACTTTCTCTACATTTCAAGATTTTTTGATGGCCTTCTCTGTGTGCCCCTGAGTTCAGACATTTGGTGGGTAGCTACAAAGGAAATGGCTTTTTCGGGGATGGTGCTCAACAGACACCAGACCACAAACAATGGTCACAATATATCTCCCCCTTTTCCAGCTCCAATCCATCTTCCTGGATGCAGTCAGTCTTGCGCAAGCAAAATCACTGGTATCAAAGAATGTTCTATGGGAGACGGGTATACAGCCATGGCAAAAAACACTAGTTAAGTAAATAATAAAACCGAGGTACTGGTCACAAGTGTGGGAACATATATAAATACACTGTTAAAAAACCTTTAAAAACATTAAACAAAAAACAGCCACATGTTAAGACTAGGTAACAAAAGTTTTAAAATTAAAACCAAACTCTAAAATGCAATGTTGCACTCGAATTTTATTGAGCATCTTCAGGCAAAAAAAAAAACACCCACCTATGTAGTGTAAAGATGGTGTAAATCACTGGTGTAAATCTGAGTAGACCCATTCAGGCAGCAGAACCTTACCCCTAGACAAGGGAACAAATGTTCCTTATTCAGATGAGACCTCTGGGACTGCCCCCCCCCCTTGTAGGATGCAGCACACGCTCCAGGGACATGGCTGCATTAGCAGAGGGGGTTTAGATAGGATTTGGGCTGCCCACTTTCTTCAGTGTCATATTGGATATCCCCAGAAGCCATTAGAGTTGCCAAAGTTTTGGGTTGTCCCAGAGTTGCCTTTTCAGTAGTGCTGCTTCTACTGATGGGTCACTTCACAGCTCAGCAGCTAAGAGCAGCTGACGGTGGTGCTGGGAGAGCCCAATTATCATGGGGGGGGGGAGATAAAGAGCTTCCATGGGCCGATTCTGGCCCACAGGACTTATGTTTGGCACCCCTGTCTTAGATCATATCTAACCTGGAACATTCTGAGGGTTAAATCCCAATTAAATCCACTCTGAGGCTGGCCTGTATCATTGTGTTCCACCCCTCAAATGTGCTGTCTTTTGATTTTATTGTAAGTCTTAATTAGTATAAGTGCTACAGTAATAAATCATCATCATAATTATGAGGTCGGGGTAGTGAATTAAGGCTATCCCTAAGCAGGAGAATGTGAACATAGGGTTCTCCTCATGCCATGTTGCTCCTACTTGAAAAATAATGTTTTTGTGATGGAAAGATAGTAAGATGTTGTGTTCCGTATCATGTGGCTTAAGCCCATTATGTTATTGACATATGTCTGTCCTTACAATCACAAT
This sequence comes from Plestiodon gilberti rubricaudatus, assembly GCA_026170595.1. NCBI lineage: Eukaryota > Metazoa > Chordata > Lepidosauria > Squamata > Scincidae > Plestiodon > Plestiodon gilberti. Next base: position 56,322,585 of record JANXHW010000002.1, read on the forward strand.
TAGTCTGTTGAGTATTTTTATCTACTGCAGCCATCACAGGGAGATAGCCCTGAATTTTTGCTTGGCTCTCATTTGTCCCCATTTTTATGTGTGTGCTCTGGAAGTCATTATTTTGTTTATACATATTCTGAGAACAATAAAAACCTTTTTAGTGTAGCGATTATGCAGTCTATTTACAGTGCCTGTAGCAATGTACTGCAAAGAGAGGCTGCATCGTTCACTTATTCAAGCTCTGAAGACACAAAATTAGATTCAGAATTTTTTGCATTTCAAGTAGCAGCATCTTTTACAAAAGCAAGCATCTCATTTTAGATTGCATTAATGTGCTAATGCTATGAGTGATCAATGTGATGTGCTTTGGAACACTAAAAAATAAACCTCTCTCATAAAATACAGGAGACCAAATTAACCAGCCTTTAATGACTGCAGTAGAATCCCCCCCTGCTTTTTTTCTAAGTATATGGGGAAACGCACAATCCTTTTCTAGGCCTCAGTACATGATTATATGCAATAAACCCCTGCCTTATCAAACTGATGCATTTGAGAAGACTGTCAGTAATAACGATACCAAGATATATCCCTTACAAAAGCTTGCAATTCTCCCAGGTTTGCTCTTATAAATGATTTATTTCTATCATAAACCATTACCCGTCTCATGGTCCTCTGACATTACAATGCTGTTGCATTCAGCACAGTGGGGTGGTTGATGGTTTTTCTTCTTGGTAAATAATATGAAGATTGACAGGCAGGTGACAGTGCTAATGAAAAAGCTATGACCAACTATATAACATTTCTTTCAGCCGAGCTGCTACAGCAAACAAAGCAATGGCACCTTTTATATCAAAACCCCTACCATGCACTGTAACTCAAATAAGTAGTATGTATGCCACACGGTTGTGCATCAAAGGATGACCAAGCAGCCAGGGATCCATTTGTTTGTTGCTAGTAAGTAAAGCACTATCCACTCCGATAGCACTATATAAATGAGTAAATGAATAAGTCATTATTTTTCCATTAATGTAAAGTATGATGTTAATGTTGAGAGAGAGAGAGAGAGAGAGAGAGAGAGAGAGAGAGAGAGAGAGAGAGAGAGAGAGAGAGAGAGAGGAGTCTACAAATATGCTCAAGTATTATGTCACTTTATTGCCTAGCCATCTGGTCCCTAGAGATTTTCATAGCAAAACCAACTAAGAGAAGATAGATTTCCTTTGCAAGTTGGGGTCAAAGGTAAAAGAGCATGTTCTCAGCTGCCTCACTACATGAATTAAAATGGAGTAATGAATTTGTGGTGTGCCATGTGACTTCGTGTTAGACCTTGACCTTAATATCACATTTAACTGAGAACAATCATAGGTCACAAATTAGAAGGTTTAAGCAATCTTCTGCTGTATCAAGGGACCCCAATTTACACCAGATATGACTGAATGTGCTGGTCATAGTTCCTGAGAAATAATTTGTCCCTACCATTCAAGCTGTGGTGCGGAAAGCACTTTCAGTTTTTTGTCCATAACGCAGTTAGAACAAAATCGATTTAAGCCAAGTAGCTTGGCTTAATTTGGTTGTCAAGTGGGTTTGGGGGTTCAATTGCCAGAATCGGAAGGAGCACTGGGTCAAAAACAGTGCTTTGGGGTTAAATGGCATATATTATTCAAATGGCTCCATTTCCAGTTGCACTCAAATTACTCCAATCTCATTTTGTAATTAGCAATCTTTCAGGCCATGAACATTTATTGCCTACTAAGAGAAATCCACTGTGGTGAAAAATATCACTTTGAAAGAGGAAGCTTTTTTGTTTTAGTTTTTAAGGTTCAGAAGTTAAAAGCAGCTATCTATAGTGAAAAAAAATCAAATCCTTTTACTGAATTGCAGGGCTAATCCTAGTTATTCAACCAAATTTGCTATAGACCTGCCCATATACCAGGCATTTATCTTTGGTCCCTAACAGTGCAATCCTGGGCAACTCAGCGCTGGGGAAACGTGTGCTCCCCCAACGCAGGGTAAAGCACATTTACAGCACCCAGCGAGTAAGGATCACTGGCACAGCGGCCAGCAGCACTTACCCGTGCTGCTGCCCGGCTCTGCGCCTACCAAAGCATGTAAGTCTTACACCGGCCGGGGCAGGGGTGGTGGGAGGGAGGACTGGGCGGGCAGGGAGGGTGCCCCGGGGCCTGGGGAGGGCGGGGAAATCGGCGGCAAGATACGCCATATCCAGGCCCAGTGCGGCCTTACACGGCCGGCGCAAATGTACGGAAGCTCTGGAGCTCACGTACATTCAAGGAGGACCATTGGGCCTCCTACCCAGGAAGGGGACGATCGTCCTCTTTCCTCGAGGTGCACCAGGGCTGCCCCGGGGCAGCCTGGAACCTGCATAGGATACAGCGGCCGGCCCTTTAGGCTGGCCACCGTATCTTACAGAAATGGGCTGTAAATGACTTTGTATATCTCTTTACACATTTTCATTGATATGTACTTCCACATTCCTGGAATCTGATTCCACATTCCTGGAATTCCACATTCCTGGAATCCTGGAATCCTGGAACCAATTCCCACATCTGAATTATAGTTTTGAGTTGTTGTTTTTTACATTCCTCTCCCCCTAAACATTACATTGAGTTTGTGCAACTGCACGCTCTTAAAAAAAATGTGATTAGGACCACAAAAATATCCTGAAAAAGAGGAGCTTTTGTGCTGAGGTTGTGAAGTAGAAAAGGGAAAGAACAATGACTAGAAGAGAACCCAGTATGCCACTTCTCTCCAGACCAATCATGATAATTTTTGAGTTTATGCAACCAATATCCTCCATGTTATGTTCTCTGACAATGTATAGGGTAATGGGCGTGTGAATCAGCACCTCCTCCATGTGGGAATGGACTCATGGCATTTAATACAATTGTGGCAGCTCAAAAAGGGCCATCATGGTTGTGCAAACAGGCATGTGTGTCCTCCCATCACCTACATACATGAAATCCTCTGTTCACACAACTGACCCTTGATGCAATCCCAGCTGAGCTGCAAGCCCACTGGCATTTGAAAACCTCCTTGCTTTTGCAATTACATGGAATTGCTGGTTCTGTGAAATGACTTTAATGAAGTACAAACTTGCATGTGGAAAAAACACTGAAGTTGAGCTTAAAAAAATTATCTGTCAAATGAGAGAATGAGAACAATGGTTGGACCAGCTTCAAACTGGGCAGGTGCCAAGTCCAGAATTTGATGCAGAATACATAAACAAAAACTACTGGAGACAACTAATTTAAATTCTGATTAGGGTACCACTTGACTGAGACATTAAAAACTCATCAAAATGTATAATTATAGTTTTAATTGCAAGCCCTAGATATGTTTGATCTCGCATGCAGTGCTTAATTTTACTACAGCAGCTATCTTCACTAAGTTTTATGTTAACTTTCCTAAATTAAAACTTCACACTGTTTAAAATTGGATTAGGACTTTTAATGGGTTTCTGACCAGCATTTGTCAGATAAAGAGTGGTTCTCATTGACAGTGTCAATCCTTCCAGTATTTTCATTCTATTTTTAGCATTTCTTCGGGGGGGGGGGAATGACTTGTATTGCCACTTCTTTCAAAATATGCTAACTTTCCATTACTGTCCTACCTGATAGAAATAAGTTCCACTAATTCTGCAGTAAGTGGGTTGGATCCAAAGGTGCCTCTCCACATGTGGAAAGACTCTAGCACTTGCAAAAAACAAAAACCAGTTCTAGAGTTTGTACAAAAAAAACTGAGCAAGGGGGAAAACCAGAAGAAATCAAACCCCCTTTCATTGGTACTGGCCAAAATGCTAGGAAATGATTCCCTCTTCGAGAGCTGTTGAAGCCACCACTTCCTAGAGGCACGGCAAAAACAGTCTTAAGGAACGAAAATAAGCCCTCTGCCACCACTCGCCTCACATTTCACAAGGAACTCTGCTGGCAGTAGGACTCCAACCGCGATCGTAACTTTGGATACAACTCACTGTTTTTCCCTGCAGACACACAGCATCATAAATGTCTTGAATTCAAACAATATGCTATTTAAAAAATCCAATGACTATGTATTGCCCAATTCTAGCAAATTTTTCACAGATGCCAATATAAGTCCAAAAGAATAGAAAATGCAATCAAGGCATTGACAGAGTAGCTATTGCCAGGAATAAACTACAAATGGAAGAATGTATTTTCTTGTTAATTGTCCCAGAAGAGAACCATTGTGTGGTGGTCCATTAATTATGATGTGCATATGTTGTATGAGTAAATCACAAACAAAAGCAGATAATTACAAGGGACTCCAAACCGAAGTGATGGAATGCAAACTAGTCTTTACATATCAGCAAAATAATGGCTCATCCAACAATGTGAATATTGCAAATAAAATACAATGGTACACAAGTTCAAACATGTTAGATAAATCATATGGCTGACAGAATTAGATTTTTGGATCCATAACATGACAGATGTCATGCATCACTTTTAATATCCAGTTCTGTTATGGCTGAATGAGGAAGAGAGAACTCCAGTTGCTCAAATAGCAATAACTTGATTTGTCAACAAAACAATATGTCAAGTGATTTACAAGTAGATACTACAGCAGATCCAAGAACATTAGTTTTGTAGTTTGACCTAAGAATGATACCACTTTCTTCATCAGACTACATTTTAATGTTTTATTATTATTGTGACTATGAGATCCATGAACCTATTCTCAAGACCTACAAGAGTTGGGGGAGCAGAATGGCCACAGACTGCATGGCTACAGACACCTAGGAACCACCCAGAAACCACAGATCCCATGTAGCACTAGCAGGGGTGATGTCGGGGACCATGCTCATCAAGTACCATCTGGTGGAGCTGCCGTTGAATACACAGTACCAGTGGCATTGTTAGCAGCTACTGCACCATCAAGGGTGGCTGGGGGCACAATGGAGGGCCCAGTGCAAAGCTTTGCTCCAGGGCCCCCAGCAATCCTAGATGTGGACACTGAGCATCAGGCTGCAGGTGTGCTTCTCTACATTTGGGACATTGCAATCAAACAGATGGTCAATTCTGTCAGCCTTGATAATGCCATCTATTAAAGGAGTGAACTCAGGGGTGGGATTTTTAAGTACTGACTTAATAGACTGACTCCCTGAGCTACTCCATCAGAGTTAAGAACAAGAGCTGCCTGTTCAGTAGGTTTCTACAAAGCAAGCCTAGGATAGGATACCATGATTCCTGGCAGTCAGATCTGTCGGATATTAGGTACTGTATACGAGACATTTTAACATTGCAGAACTTCCTTTTCATACGAAGTACCTAACATTTAAGAAAATCAGCACATGAAAGGCAATTCTACGCAGAGACTGGTGTAGCTATAAATTTGTGAAACATGGCTTCCAGAGGAAATATAGTTTCACATGTAAGTGGATATGCATTTTTGTCTGCTGCTATTGTTTCTCTCAGGCCTGCACCAGATGTGCAGTTATTCCATGAGTATTTACAACCATGAGCACATCCATGAATTTCAACCCACATAGGAATTTGCAACCACATATTTACTTTTAAACTGGCAATTTATTTGTGGAAAAAGCTGTGCTAGTCCCTCCTCCAGCACTGTCAATCATTCCTTGGTTATCTTCCTGTGTCTGTATGTATCCCAGCATCACTTGCTTGCTAAAAAGGGTGGGAGTTTCCCCCTTAGGGTTTGCCCTTCCGAGGCAGTAGACTTCCTGGTCCTGCAAACCCTGCCCTGAAGACCAACAGCGTTTCACCTCCTCGGAGGACTCAAAACCTACAGATACCAGACAACCAAGTGAGTTTTCCTAACAAGACCCACGTGGAAGATTCTGAATTCATGGATTAAAAAATGAAAATGGCACTTGGGCTTATTTAATGGGACTAAAACTCATGGATAACACACAGATAAGAAAACCCTTATGAGTTTTGCATCCAAACATGCAGTACATAGGTGGGAAATGCTGGTTTCCAAGTGGATTTTTGCACATTTGTTCTGCAACAATGTTAGCATCTATTAGTGCAATCCTGTGCATATCTACTCAGAAGTAAGCCCCATTATGTTCAATGGGGCTTACTCCCAGGAACGTTTGTATAAGAATGTAGCCTAAAGAAACTTGCCATCCTTACATATTTATTTATTTATTTATTTATTTATTTATTTATTTATTTATTTACAGTATTTTTACCCCACCTTTCTCCCCAAAAGGACCCAAGGCGGCTTACAACAAAAAAGAAAATATATACAAAAAATACAATACAAAAGTCACATTTTAAAACAGTAAAAAACAGTTGATGAAAACTAATAAAAACAACATCTAAAAATTGATTAAAAAGGTCATTATTACAATTAAAACAAGAGCATAAAAACAGCAGCGTCCCACCTGTACCAGCAGGATGTTAAAAAAGGCAAGGGCTCAGAAGCCTTGGGGCCTCGCAACTGGGGGCCTCACAATAACCCTGTGAGGTAAGTGATTATCAGCGCAATCCGACTTAACTTTTGTGCCGGTTTAACCAGCGGCGCAGCGAGAATGGGAGGCCCCAGAATGGAAAAGGGATTCAAATCCCCTCCAAAAGAGGAATTCAAAGGGGATTTGAATCCCTTTTCTGTTCTGGGGCCTCCCGTTCTCGCTGCGCCGCTGGTTAAACCGGCACAAAAGTTAAGTCGGATTGCGCTGTATTTGACACATTTTACGAACCGAGAAGTTGAACTGAAGCCTACAGACAGTTACTAGCCCAAAGTCACCTCATGTGGTAGGATTTAAACCAGAATGTATTCCTCCAAAATAACATGGCTTCTTGCTTACCACAGAGAAGACAGATTTTGGATGTACTTAGGAAGGTACACTCTTTTCTTTTGAGTTTGAAGCTACCAGTTCCCTTCAAGAGCAATGATACCAGCATTCTGAGTTCTGCTATAGCAACAAGCATATTAAAAATCTCTGCAGTGCCCCGGCTGCCCTCGGTGACCTTGCCAATAAAAGAGCTTGACATGGTGATTGTGGTGAGAATATATTAAAGGTCATCACAACCCACTCCAGCGCTCCTGTTCATGAGATGATTATTTTATTAAGCAATATCTACAATAACTCACTAGCTTTAGTATAACAAGTACATTGCTTTCTCAAGCAGCTGCACAATTACATGGACACTTAAGATCGCAGCTATTTTCCGTTTCACCTGCACTAAATTACTTTGTCACCACCGGCTTGAGTCAGGGCAATGCCGGAAATTTGACTTCATCATTGTTAGTGTGTTCAGTCAGAACGTTAAATACAGTGAACACCCTTTTGCAATACTGGAAAGTCACACAGATGACCAGATGATCTTGGGATGAAATCTCTCACTCCATATTGGCATGGGCATTTATAACATTCTGCCAAGTGGTAAAGGAGAATTTTGCCATAGATCAGGCAAACGTGTGGTAAAATTGTTTGGAAGGGGCTCACAAAAAGTGCATTTTTGCCTAATACTGTTATTTTTTTTTAATTTGTGGATATGGTTGTTTTCATAAATACAAATTCAGTGCACCCTCGGTATCCGTGGGGGTTCCGCCCCCCCACAAATCCGAGGATGCTGGAGTCTGCAGGGGCAGGGTCATAGCACCACACATACTTACAGTGCGGTCACGCCGGGCCCTCTGGAGGCTGTGCCAGGCCCACGGCCCACTCCATGGGCCTCCCCATGTCTCTGGTTCACGTTCATGACTTCCCGTCACATCCGGGAGGTGTTCTGATGTGCTGGTAGGCCAATGGAGTGCACCATGGGCCTTCCTGCGTCTCAGAACACCTCCCGAACATGACTGGAAGTCATAGATGCGGACCGGAAGTCATCTCTGGTCACATCCAGGAGGTGTTCTGAGGTGCGGGGATGTTATCTGCGGTTGTTCAAATCTACAGATGGCAAACCCGTGGATAATGGGGGACACTGTAGTCTTTGCACAGCTAAATGTCAGCTGCCATGTCCTCTGCTCCTCTTATCTGCTCCCTAGATTCAAAAAGGAAAGCTCCAGCCTCAGCTATATTCTCCTCCACACTTTCTATTCAATCCCGTTCCCCTCTTCCTTTTCAAATCCAGGGCTCAGGAGGAGGAGGGGCAGAGGTAGCTGGAGGTGAATGAATCCCCCTCCCACCAATCTGCTGCCTCATGGGTGGGCTGGACCTGTCTCCACAGGTCCTGTAAAGATGTTTAGATTTATCTCCTTTAGTCTGACATCATGTGTGTTTCATTTTCCTGAAATGCTTTCTATAGCGTTTCAAACTCTCTAATACTTTCCTATCTTTTTTGGAGTGTGGGCAGCAGATTAGAACATGCCATGCCAGCAGCAGTCCCATCGCTGCTTGTTGTAGTAATGAAGGCGCCTTGGGGGAAGTGAGATTTCAGTTAAAGTCTCCCAGGGAATTAAGTGGAAAAGTGAAATGCATTAGGAAGAGGAAGTGTGCCTCGCCAGGACAGACATTTGAGCAAAACCTTTGGCTGATGTGCTTTCAAATGGAAACGGCTGCTTTCAGATTTTAGTGTGAATGCTTTGCATGATATAATTTAAAAACTGTGAAGCTCACACAACCAAGATACAGGATGTGACAAAAACAAGACAGCAGTTTGAGCAATTTGGTAAATCAAGTCCAGATGTCATACGGAATCAATCCATCAAAACTGCCCAAAAGCCACTATAAATATACTGTATTTGGTTTCAACCACTGCAAAGTTGCAGGATAGCCTAAAATCAGCAAATAACACAGCCTAAGACCCTAAAATTGCTTCTAAAGATACACTAGAATGTTTTTTTTAAGAAAACTTTAAATATGGAAAAACTCTGTTTCTGCTCATGACATGAGAACTGCAGTTTTTCAATAAAACATGTAAGCAGATGAATAAAAGGGATCAAGAAAAGGATCCCCTCTAGTTATAAAAGCGTTAGGACTAATATATTTTTTGAGGCTGCCTCTTTCCGTTTGATCCATTGTAATCTTACTGTCAGCCAAGAACATCTTGCACCATCAACACCATAAGCGCACAGAGAGAAGCACCCTCACCAACTTTAGAGCTTTCTTCTGTCAGAAATTCAAAAACGCCTGAGCCAAGGCAGGGAGGGGGTAAAACAGGGCTAGGGAAGGTGGTGATGGGGGCGGGGGATGGACCGATCAGGTCCGGGAGGGGGGGGTCATGTCATGAAAAAGGTTGAAGACCACTGCTCTACAGAGAGTAACCTGGAAGAGAGGGATGGCAGCAGCAGCGTCGCGACGACGCGCGTCACCCCAGAGCGGGGGCGCGCGTCGCCCTTAAGGGGGAGGCTCCGCCCCCGCGCGTGACGTCACGCGCAGGAGCAGAGCGCCCTCCCCACTCCGTTTTCGGCTCATTTTGGAGCCAAACGGACACAGGGGAGGGTGGGCGGGACCACCTTCCCTTCGAAAATGTAAGTGGGGGGAATCGCGCGTCACCCCTGTACGCGCGACGACCCCCGGCGGCCCGCCCCCCCCCGCTTCCCCCCGTCGACGCCAGTGGATGGCAGCATGTGTGCCCTCAGGCATGTACTTCGGGCATACTTGGGATTTGAGCAATCTCTGCCTGCTACATGCAGCCACATAGGAAAGGTGATTCTCTGGGATAGCACAAGTTGACTATTGTCCTAGCTGGGCAGGTACGCCTGGATGATGTAAAAATGCACATCCCTGCAACATACAAGGGATTCTGAGACAGATTCTCAGGAGTTCTTTGACAGACAAACTGCTGTGGAAAGAGTTTCCTTCAGGTATGCTTTTGGATACCCACTGTAATCTAGAAGATTTCCCCTACTCCCATTATGAAAATCAAAGAAGGGCTGCATCAACTTTAATTAAAAACCTCACCAAACACTGCTACTATTCATTTCCCATCCATTCTAATGGGACTTAAATGGAACTCCTACAATTGTTTATATATACAGGTATATATAATGTTTGTTTGTTTGTTTGTTTGTTTGTTTGTTTGTGTGTAACATACAATATGAATCAAGAAATGTAAAATACAAAGACAACAAAAAGATACATAAACTGGTACGTGCATGCGTGTGTGTGTGTGTGTGTGTGTGTGTGTGTGTGCATGCGCATGGTGGTTTTTGGGGGTGAACTGTGGCTCTAATTAATTTTTGTACTGCTACCAGTAGCAGTAGGATATCTTCTAAGAGAAATTACAGACAAAACACATTTTAGAGCTTAAACGCTGCTCACATTCTTGAATAGCAGAAGGTCTCTGAATAGTACGTTAAATTATTGCATGTTGCTCTTGGAAAGGCAAAACCACATCTACTTCTTCCAAAACAACGTTTCCCTCCATCCAACAATATTCTAGCTCCAGTTCATTAGATTAGACTACATTTGATGAAGAAGATGAATTGTGTGCTTGGTATTTGTTTGCCTTGAGTTATTGGCATGTTTTAAGTTATGTCCTCATTTAATAGAACAAAAACTAGATACAAAAGATCTGTATTAATGACCTGCCCCAGGACTTGAGTGGAGATTCATGATTTAACAGTTCTGTCCAAATAAGACAGGAGCTTGTTCAATGTACTTGCTCAGCCCGTTGGCATTTGTAATATGCAAGTGGATTGTGGCAGTTTGGCTGGCTGGCCATTTTTATTTTCTACCTAGTTTTCTGAGTAAATTGTTGTATGTATGCAACATCCTTATCCTAGTTAATGCAATTTATTATTACATCTTAGTGTTTGTGCTTCTGATTCTATGAACGGCTAGAATTGAGCTATGCTAATTTCAGAGGCAGTAAAATCTACTCATGGAAGATCTACTAGAAAATAAAAGAACAAATGATGGAATTCTTCTTGTTAACGCCCGTTGTGTACTTCCATCTTCCCTGGAAACACTATGGGTTGGATCTGGAGAACTAAGAGAAGTACAAACGTTATGGAGGGGAACTTTCCCACCCCTCCTCTTTTTTTGCAAAGTGATTGTGACCCCCCCCCCAAAAAAGGTACTCCTGAAAGTTGGGGAACAGGATGGCATAAGGCATGGTGGCCTGCAGCAGGGAGGAAGGAATCCACTGAAATTGGATGGAAACAACTTTCATGAGAGTGGGACTTGCATGAGTAAGAGAAATGCGTCAAACCATTTCAGTGGATTTCCCACTCCATTTGAGACCCTCATGCTGTATGCTATTTTGCCCGTGATGGGACTAACTAACCTTAAGGAATAGTCTTTCTGGATGCAGGTGTCTGAAATGAGATGGGCATTGAGGAAAAGCCAGCTTCTGCAAGCTTCCTTCCACAATTGCTTCTCTGGATTCAACCCCTTCTAATGAACATATATTAACATCAAATACTGTATGTTATCACCCACCATTCGTACACATCAGCAATTCACACTGCTTCATCAGCACACGGGCAGTCCAATCCTATTCAGTGCCAATGCAGCAGGGTCTCCTTGCGATAAGGGAACATGTTTTTCCCTTACCAGCCTGCACAATGGGGCTACTTGGATCTGTGCCAGCTCAATTGCCGATGCGGAACCAAGCAGCCCCGTATAAGAAAAAAAGGCCTGAGAAGATAGGATTCGGTATGCGCCAGTGCTCCGATAACGCCCCCCCAGGCCTGATCTGCCCCTGTCTCCGCCCTCCTCTGCCCCATTACGCCCCTCCCTGCCCTCCCCCACACTCTGTGCAGCACAGTCCACTGGACCCAGCACTAGGGGAATGGCTCAGGCCTTCCACCAGTGCCTCCTACTCTCTGGGTGTCGCAAACGCGCTTTACGTCATGTTTGTGATGCCCTACGCCAGTGCACCAGCTGCTGCGCCAGCACTCTGATTCAGTAGGATTGTGCTGCAAAGCGCTTTTCAGACTTTTATCTGGCATAAACTCTGTGGCATGGGGGACAGCAGCACTGCCCATGACAGGTTCCACCTCCGACTTAAACCCATCTATTAAAATGTCTCCGTAGAGACCCTACCTGCGATGTCATGAATAGAGGTGCTTGAAAATGGTGTTATTGAACATTTGTTGAAGTAAAATGCAAAATGTGGTGTTTTTTATATTTAATTTTTTATTAATAAACTACAAAACAAAAACAAAACAAAACAATACAACATACTACGAAAGATTACAGCAAGCGCGAAGCAGTAAATCCTACTTGTATACTATTAGCTATTTTCTACTTCTAATATCTAACTAAGCCTATATCTCTAATATACTATTCATTAAATTCACACTTCATCACTCCTTCTCTCTCTCTCTCTTAAAGAATCTATAAGTGGTATCCAAATATTCATAAAAAGATTAACTAACTTTTCTTTTATCATCCAAAAATCTTAATTCCCACTTCAAATATTTTAATATATAAAGCCACCCCATTTTTCTCCAAATGTATTAAAATAAAAACCTTCCAAATGTTTCTTTAATAATAAAAAAATCTATATCCCCTTTTTATATAAAATTCTTAAAAACAAATCACATCTTACTTAAGTCTTTTCAAATAATAAAACATTATTTTTCTTTTATTCACAAAAGGGTTAACTAACCTTTCCTTTATCATCTAAAAGTCTTAACTTCCACTTCAAATTTCTAAATTTATTAAGTCACCCAAAATGTGGTGTTTTATGTTTTTGTTCACAGGTGCGAATTCTTAAGCATCAATATCAGGTTTAATATCATGACATTGCAGTCTTCAATGCAGGCTCTTTCAAGGGCCTCGGTCAGATTGGGTTCACCCTAGTTCCTCCTCCCTGACCCTGGAGGCGTGAACGTCTGTCTGGCCACCTACCCGTTACTGAGCCTCCTCATCAGCCATGAAAGTGAGCTTACATAGAGTGGGGCTTTTCCTGGGGACCACCCCTTCCGGCCTGCTGGTTGTCACCTGGGAGCACCCCAGAATGCTGTATGGAAGACATGCCAGCAGCAGCCTCTCCTGGGCCGGCCCGTGTATCCTAACCCCTGTCCCAGCCCCTTTCTACCAACACAGGGCTGCTTGATTCTTCACCAGCTAAAGAGCCGGTGGAGATCGAGTAGTCCCATTGCAACTGAGGGTTTACCCAGGGTAAGTGGACAAATGTCTGCTTCCCCTGAGTAGACCTCCAGCAAGGCCCTTCCTCAGATAGGATGCAGCATGGCCCACTCTGGGGAAGGATAGGATTGGGCTGTGAGTAAGATGTGGGTGTTGCTTTCGACACCAGGGCCAGCCCTACCATAAAGCAGGATGAAGTGGGATGCTTCAGGTGCCAAACTGTGGGGGCAGCACAGTCGCCCACTCCGCAGCCTCTTCACTGATGCCCTGCAAACAAAGCGAAGCCAAATGGCTTTACTCTGCTTTTATTCTTCCCTTTCCTTCCTTTTCTATTAGGAAGGCGGTCAGATTTGAAAAGAAGAAAGAAACTGGGAATGTGATTTTAATTGGAAAAGGAGAAAAAGGAGTGATGGGAGGGGCCGCTCTTTGGTACCCTGTTTCATGCAGTAAAATATCGTGGACCAGCACTGTTCACTAGAGCCAGTGAATTGTTTCCCATTTGGCTATATCAGGAGCGGCCAGAGGTAGACTATCGAGCACCAGTGCACCACCAGCCAGTTTCTGGCGAACCATCCAACGCTGAGATTCTTATAAAGGATACAGGACTGGGTGGGTGTTGGCCTAATTCAGCCAGATATTTATGTTCTTGGTGCGTATTCAGGATCACTTAACTCTGATTAGTTATGCCTGTCTGTTAAATCCTGAGTATGACCTCTTCCTTTAAACATTCAAAACACACTAGCAAAATAAGGATTCCTAAAAAGAAAAATGACAACATAAGCCTAGTCAACCCATCCCACATAAATAGGAGTTTTCTATTAGCTTTATTTATTAGTTAGTAAAGTTTTTATTTGAAGGGGAAAAAAAACTTCAGGAGTAGATTATTGTCCACAACAATTCATAACATAATCAACCAATTAGTTTCTCAGGGCTTTTCTAGATGTTAGTTTTGTTTGTACAAGGAATGCACCATCCTTACGCAGTTGATGCAAAGAAGCCAAGTATTAGGTAGTATATGCAAAAGAACGTAGTCAGGTATCCAGGTTTTCATTGCCTGGAGCAGTTCTGGCACCAGGTTTCTAGGGGCCTTGATGCAAAATCCTGCACTGGATCCCCCATGTTGCCCCATCCACACTTGAGGAGACATTGGAGCCATCACAGCAGCCAGTACTAAGGGTTCAAGGGTCAGCCCAGCCTCCTGATGAGTTTGGGCTCTTGGCCAGTTTCTGACTTGACTGAACTCTTGGCTAGAAGACCAACACCAAGCACATGTGTTTTTTAAAAGACAAGATACAGAGAGACTGCCTGTCAAGGTGGGTCCCCCTTTTCCAACTCAGTTACAGCAACTGGTAAAGGGTTTTTAAGATTTATTACAGATTACTGAAAAGGTTAAAGGTAAAGGTATCCCTTGACAATTAAGTCCAGTCATGTCCGACTCTAGGGAGCGGTGCTCATCTCCGTTTCACAGACAAAGAGCCAGCGCTGTCCGAAGACGTTTCCATGTTCATGTGGCCGGCATGACTCAACACCGAGGCGCATGGAACGCTGTTACCGTCCCACTGATGCGGTACCTATTAATCTACTTGCAATTTCTTGCTTTCGAACTGCTAGGTTGGCAGGAGCTGTCGCACAGATTCGAACTGCCGACTTTTCGATCGACAGCTCATGGTTCAGTGGTTTAACCCACTGTGCCACCCGCTGTTACATGCAAGTAAAAGGCAGTTCAACTCAGAAGATACATACAAAAGACTAACGGTATCAAACAACAAATACTAGCTTTCCTAGGAAACGCTAAACTCACCCAACCTCCGAATCTCACTAAAAGCAACTGGCCTAATCAGCAACACCACATCTGATGAAGCAGCTCTTCAGATCAGAGGTAAAGGTGAGAAGTGTAGCCATGCTCACACCAACCTCACTCTCTCCATATGGAGAGTCCTTTTTATACCTTAAACCAGCGGTGGGGAACCTCAGGCCCCAGGGCCGGATCAGAGCCCCGAGGCCATCCGGTCCGGCCCCCGGAGAGATTGCCGGGAGGCCGCCCAACCGGCCCCTGGAGGCTCCGCCGGGTCCGCGCGTCACCTCCGGAGGCCGGGAGAGGGCCTTTGCATGTCCTCCCCGGCCGCCACCTCGACTCCTTCTCACTAGGCCGTTGGCCATTTCGCACATGCATACCACGCCGATGAGGGCAAGCTCTTGCCCTCATCAGCATGGTACACCGGAGGTGACACGCGGACCCGGCAGCGGCTTCGGACGGTGACCGCGGAGCCTCCAGAGGCCGATGGGGGGCGGGGGCAAAAATTAATTAAATAAATAAAAATGGTGCCCGGCCTTACGGCCGGCCCTCAAGCAAATTTCTAATATTTAAAACGGCCCTCACCAGGGAAAAGGTTCCCCGCCCCTGCCTTAAACCAAACTCTCCACACCCATCCCAACCAAGACACAGTTGTTCTCACTTCCCAATTAGGATGATCCAGGCCAAAGCCTAATACATTCACCTGTTCTTCACACTGCCAGTTAAGAGTACTGGGCTGGTGGCAGCCCTATCCAAGACAGACCAAGGCCCTTGTAGGAAGCCAGGTTTGTGAACTGGTGAAACTTCGATATCTGTCCTGTGTTAGCCATTAGTGGTGACTAGTTGTTGGTTGTAAGTCCTTTCAAATTTGGACTTCAAAAACCAACATCAAATGGAGGCCTTCTGGACAAGTCCTAAGAAGACAGACATTTCCTTCTCATTTGTATCAATCCCATTCATTCCTGGCAAGTTGCTGGATCCTGAAAATGTGTTGGCACCTGCTTGCACACTAGAGCTGTGCAACTATTCCATCATTTATGGACTGAATAGTGCATGTAGTCAGTGGCCTCACAATGAAAAACTCCAACAATGAGGCCCTGTCAGGTTGTTGGCAAAGCCATCCTGGAAGACATAAAAACAAGTTTAAACACTATCATTTCTGCATAATTCTCTCTTGGCATCTTTCCTCGTTTGCCACAATTTGCAGCCAGAAACCACTTATTTCTCCTCTCCTGACTCTAGAAATAGTCCAGCCTTAAGTGGATCTAATTCCACCCCAGAAGAGAAACAGCCTTGTCAGGGCTTGGTGGTGTGTGTGTTTGAAACATCAAGGCTTCCATTTATTGCACAGCTGCATTGCTTCGAAAAGCTGGTGCCGAGCCAGAGCTCTGTACCCACGGAGAGCTGTCTGGAATGATAAACACACAGCTGCCTGTGGAAAGGGCCACAAGCATAACAGATAGCCATGTCTCAACTAGACTCTGTCTGGGCCTACACAAACTATTAATCTGCTGTGTGTGTGTATATATTAAGTATTGCAAAACATGTGCAAAATGGTGAGCCATTCCGCAATGGCTGGGGATGAGGGAATAACGAGGAGCTGTAAATATTTTCCAAAGGTATGTGCCAGTGCTGATTTACAGCTGTTAAGCCCTCTTGTTGCAAATAGTTCATAAAGCCTATGACCTAAGTACTTGCCCACAGGGCGACAATAACATTTATCTAGTATAAATTAATGTGTTTCAACCACTAATTCAATTTGGCTAGCTAATTCTTATGGTTTTGGCACTGCCTGACCTCTGCAACAAAGTAGAGTTCTTACAGGGATGACTCACTGTTCTGGCTGTGTTTTGTTTCAGTCTCATAAGTGATGTTGGAACAAAGAGGCCCATTGGTTGAGCAGTCATAAAACTCTATCTTGAGAAAAGGTTGGGATCAGCGCTAATTGAAACTTCCTTCTCATAGGTGACTGATCAAAACCAGCTGTGGAAGTCAAGCAGGAACATATTTTGATATATTTTATGTTTGAAATCCAGCAAGTCCAGGGCTTTGCGGCTGAAACACTGACATTCAACTGGGATGTAGTGATTCTAGTTAGCAAGAAACACACAAAATGGCTTCAGAGTCTCTCGGAAGTCTTCTATTTGTACTATTTTCTGCTAATTGCTTAAGTTTAAATGCAATGAATCCCAACAAATCAAAGTGAGTCTCAGCAACAATTAATAAATGAAGCAACGTTGAACCGAAAGTCAGAAAATTGAGGCACTATTTTTTGTTAACTAGAATAACACTGCTTGAATCTGGAAATTTGACCTACTACATTTTTCTGGTTAAGAAAAAAATATGGAAATTGGCTGAAAAGGCAAATATAGCAAGTCTTTTGAAATTAGGAGAAATATTCCTGGGAAATGAAAAACCAGTACTGTTTTTTTCCAAAGAATCCACGTCCTTTATTTCATACATCCAGCCACACTATATTACACTTTCGCAGAGAATTGGCACCTGAGAATAACAGCTTGTTAAAACTTGTCCCAGAGATGCGGAAGGGAAAAGTACATGTTGAATAGTGTTTCACCTGCAGAAATAAAGGGAACCTACTTTTAACTATCTGTTCAGTAAAACCTAGGCCTTCTTGGAAACAAGTCCAATTGAGTTCAGTGGGACTTACTTCCAACTCTGTATGTTTCAGTTGCAACCCTAAGATATGTTCTGTGCTACTTCTGAAGTTTTATTGTGGAACTTTAGAATGCCCAGTAAGATTTA
The DNA here is from genome assembly GCA_026170595.1 of Plestiodon gilberti rubricaudatus. Lineage (NCBI taxonomy): Eukaryota > Metazoa > Chordata > Lepidosauria > Squamata > Scincidae > Plestiodon > Plestiodon gilberti. Next base: position 56,340,119 of record JANXHW010000002.1, read on the forward strand.
AAAGAGAAAAAAAAATGTTTTCATATTTCTATAGGCTTAATTCACCCTAATGTTGACCTGAACATTCTTGTATGTGAAAGTGTTTCTCTGAATGTTTATGTAATGGCCTCAAGAATCTGTTGTGGCCGGAACAGCTCACTTTTCCAGGTTTGTTGTTTTTTTTTGCCCTCTGGGGTCTCTGCATTGCCAGAGGCAATGAACACGTCAATGGATGAAGTAAACGGGACTTATTGGTCTAAGATTTCTAAGCAAGCAAAATAATACCAATAGCTTACATCACCTCTACAATTGCAGGTAAGCAGGGGCAGGAAGAAGACTCAAACTATGTGATCACTTCCAGGTGCCCAGCCCTTGCCTGGGAACATTAACAGCCCAATGCTATCCATTTCTCTCTCACACAATGAGACCAAAATGGCGACCGCTGCATCCTATGGTGTGTGTGTGTGTGTGGGAAATTGCAGAGGTCTCCTCTGAGTAAAGGAACGATCATTCCCTTACCTACCTGGGGGTAATTATCTGCAGTGCGGGGGGGGGGGGGGTTCCTACTTGGACCTGCAACAGCTAAATCGCTGGCACTGGTGCCGCCAATCTGGCCCCCTCCCCGGCCCAATCTGTCCACTCCCCACCACTGTTTAAATCTGTCTACTCGCTGCCACTGCCGCCGCCCTCCTGCACCCCTCCCGCCTCTCCCACTGTCTTACCTTTGTCAGCAAGTGGCGGAAGAAGCGCTGGAGCAGGCGGGAAGGTGCAGCCCTTCCCACTGATGCTCCCGGCAGCGTGCTTTGTAGCGTGCTGTCAGAGCAGCTTTTGCGACCGGAGCTGCTTTATGGCAGTCAGCGCCAGTGCAGGAGGCACATCACCATCAGGCGGCGCCAATAGGATTGGACCCCCAAAAGGTTTAGAAGATGCACTTTCAAGAAGAAGAAGATAAACAATGCTCTTCAGAACTTTCTATCAAGCAATGGAAACATGCCAGAGGAGGCTGCTACAGCAGGCTTTTTTAACACTTAAAGGTTTAAAAACAGTCTGTAACTTTTTATCACCGCTGGCCATGAAAGTTTTCAATCTTACTTAAAGGTTTCTTTCTAGATGGTTGAAAGCAGCATGTGGGCACCACTAACTCCTTGAGAGGCAATAGTCTTTTACAATAGCCACTACAGTCTTCCAGTTCATCTGTTTGTCCCTCATCAATCCAAGCATCTGTCTGCATTCTATCAGACACATGGGTGGCACTAGCTAGCACCAAAACAAGGAGTCTTGTGGCATCTTAAACACGAACAAATTTATTACAGGTGGTGATGCCATGGATTATAGTCCACTTCAGATGCATTAGGCAGGTGCATGTGTTTGTAAATATAACAAAACACATACAAGGGTGTAGATTAAAAAAGAAAAAAGGAAACCAGGAGTGTCAGATGGCAGGATATGAAAGTGGCCTAGTCTAGTGACAACCTCACATATACAAGACAAGCATGGTGACAATTCTGAGAAACCAGATAAAAGTTTTGAGATTGGCCAAAAGTACTTTAAAAAGCAAAATTGAACTCATCGAGAAAACAATAAGTAGTTAGTGGAACTTGAAAAAATGAATTTTGCAGCAATCCTAACACACACACAAACACACACATTAATCATTCATCTGAGCATAACATCCTGTTCTTTGGATGACAGAGGTCACTTAAATATTTCACTTCAGTGCTCTTATCTACCCACTATTTCATAAAACATAATAGAGTTCAGGGTTCCAGTCATGTTGTGATTATCAACTCCCTGCCAAAAAATAAAGTGTTTTTGTGAAAGAAACAAATTTTTAATGATGACAAAGATCTTATTTGCAGCAATCTCAAAAAACGTGACTTTATGGAACTTAGGGCTCAGTCCAGCCTAACTCAGGCACAGTTGAGGCCCAATTGTGGCCCAATTGTGGCCCAAACTAGGACCGAGTTAGGCTGCAACTGTGCCTGAGTTAGGCTGGAGGCAACAGCATTGGGCCAGGATCGCGGCAAAACTTACCGCAGAGGCAGGCAGGCTCCTGTGGGGAGCTGTCAGTCTTGTGGAAGCGAAGAGCCCCCTCCTCAGCCCGTCTGCGTGCACCTACCACAGCTGCTGCAGCGGTCGCAGCAGATGGGCTGCCACAGGCGGGCCTGCAGGCACTGCGCGTTTGACAGTCAGCTGAAGGGCAGGGGTTGTGCCAGTGCCAGCTGCCCCAGGGCACCCTGGGCATCAGCCACCTGCCGCAGGGGGGAGTGCAACTGCCCTCCCTCCTGCAGACTGCGATGCCACCCCCAAGCCACGGTGAGGCTGCACGTGGGAGTCATGGGGGAGTGAGCGGGGGAGAGAAGGGAAGGAGGGGGTGGGAACGGCACGCACAAGGGGGGGGTCTCATGAGGTCTGGAACCGCCTCCGCCAGGACATGCCCGTGCGCTGCCTGAAGCCCTGGGCCTCAAGGGCCGTGGCAATGCCCACAAAGACGGCATCCCAGCATGCCTTCTGCTCCGTGCCCCGGCCAAGACCAAGAGATGCCGTGGGCTTGTCTGCTGCGAGCGGGAAGGGCTCACGCAGCTCATCACACCCCCAGATGGGGCAACGTCGGCACCTTGCGGCAGGCGCTCTGGCGGCATGGGGGGTGCCAGCGTCCATCATCAGGGAGTGGGAGGGGAGGCAGGCACACTGACAGGGGGTGCTGGGGAGGGGCACGGGTGGGTCAGAAACAGACAGACAACACGGCTGGTGGGAGAGGGATACAGGGAGAGGGGTCTGCAGAGACCGATAGGGGCACAGGGGGCACTTCGCAGATGGAGGCAATGCAGGAACGGGCGCCTCTCATGCAGACGGACCGAGGGCAGACACGGACGCCGTTGATGGGCGGAAACGGACGCCGGTGACGGGCGGACAGAGGGCGGAAACGGACGCCGGTGACGGGCGGACACGGACGCCGGTGATGGGCGGACCGAGGGTGGGTGAGAGCCCCAGTTGCTGAAAGGGCTCTTCACGGACGTGGCGGACGTGCGCCATAGTGCCCGTCAGTGTTTGCCTGCCTGACAGGCCCCCCAACTCCCCCCTGGTCCCAGAGGGTCCGGCAGCCCCCCTGCTGTGTTCTCCCAGGGATGGCTGTGGCGGACCCTGGCTGGGATTCATGCAGAGGCTTGTGTGCTGGGGCCTGCCTGTTTGGGTGTGTGGGGCAGTGCTTGTGCAACATTGGGGACATGTGTTTCCAGGGGCATCTTTATTGTTCTGGAACAGTGGCAGAGATGGCCGGGCGTGGCTGCCAGGGGTAGGCACAGCAGCCTCTAGGACCACAGCAGCAGCATCAGGCGAGCCCCATGGACCTGGAGATGCGGGCTCTTCCCCTGTGGAACCACGGCCTGCTCCATAGAAAGGGGAGGGACAGCAAGTAGGCAGCCAGGGCGGTGGGGCAGCAGCAGCAGCTGAGGTGGGTTGCAGGGCAGGCTCCCAGACCTCTCTGGCAGCATCAAGGCAGGTGACCGTGGGGCAACCAGACTGCAGGCCCAGGGGTGCTCCCCGGACGGTTTGTGGTAGTGGGCATTCCTGGGGGGACGAACAACATGGGGGTGTTCCATGGCAGCTGCTGCGTGGTAGCAATCGCCATTGAAGAGGAGCCAGTGTGCCAGTTGCAAAGGTCTGCAGGGAGAGAAATCAAACACAGCTGAGTGGTGTGAGACACATAGCCTGGTCTGCGCTCCTTCCCTGGGTGTACGGTGAGCATGATCCTGTAAGGGAAAGGGGTCAAAGAGAGAGACAACAACACAACTTGGGGGTCACAACCATGGCAATCCTAGCAATACTGACCTGTCGGTAGACCCTGTGGAGAAAAGAGGGGGGGGGAACAGCTGGTGTCTACATATGGGTTACAGTTCCACACTCATGGCATTGTGTGCTCACATTAATACAGGCAGCTATGAGACAAGACATTGGTATAGAGGCATATCATGGCAGGCTATGCAGGCAGCTATGAGACAAGACATTGGTATAGAGGCATATCATGGCAGGCTATGCAGGCAGCTATGAGACAAGACATTGGTATAGAGGCATATCATGGCAGGCTATGCAGGCAGCTATGAGACTAGACATTGGTATAGAGGCATGTATCCTACCTATATTTCTCTATGCAAAGAGGCAGACGTCAGACCACATGTCAGCACAAACCCTGCACTTACCTGCTGGTGTTGTTGCCTGTATGGGGGGGGGAGAGAGGGGCTGGGAGAAAGACATGGGTTAGCAAACACTTGCATGGAGACAGCTGCCCAGGCACAGCAGTAAACAGTTTGGCCACAGGCAGAACAGCCCTCTCTGCCCTAGAGGGGGGCAGAGAGGAGAGAGGAGAAGAGAGAAGTGGGGTGTTAGAAAAGTTTTCAAAGTCCCACTTTGTGGCTGCTGGGGGACAGAACCCCACGCCACGTGCTCAGAGAGAGAGAGAGAGAGAGTGGAGGGCTGGGGCTGGGCTTTTGTGGGAAAGAGGCTGGGTGGGGCTGGGTGCTGATAGGGTAACTATTTGGGTCCATGTCCAGAGTTAGGCCACACCTGTTCGGTCCTAACTCAGGCCCAACTCGGGCCCAGGGTGTTAGAACTTTTCAGGAGAGGGCTGGTGTGGGTAAGGTAAAATGGCTCCTATGGGTCTCCTCACATTTGGGTCCACCCTTTTTGCTGGCCCAAATTTTGTGCCTGAGTTGTGCTCGAGGGGGCGTGTCAGTGGCTCTCCAGTGTCTGGAACCGGACCAAAATTCGTAACCGCCCCCGTCACACCCCCGACACGCCCCCAACACACCCACTTTTAGGCTGCAATTGTGCCTGAATTGTGCAGTTGTGCCTGAATTGTACCGCAGTTGCCTTGGGCTGGACCGGGCTGCAATTCAGTCACAATTGGAGCCCAACTCAGGCACAATTCAGGCACAACTCGGGCCTAAAGCACTTGGGCTGCAATTGTGCCTGAATTGTACCGCAGTTGCCTTGGGCTGGACCGGGCTGTTATTCTTTCTAAAAAGTATATTCTTTCTAAGAGTATAAGGAGAATTAGAAACTGCTACAAGATTATCAGCCCAATCCTATGCTTCCCCCGCATTGATGCAGCCTCGCCAAAATGGCTTGCACTGCATCATGCAGGGAGGCAGTACTGGAGGTCTCCTCTAGATAAGGGAACATGTGTTCCCTTATTTGGGGGTAAGCCTCTGTGGTGTGGAGGGGTGTACTTGGACCTGCGCCAGCAAAATCAGTGGCACATTTCCACGTGGACCCGAATGCCACTGAACCCGCCCTCTCCCAGGACTCGATCCACCCTCCTCCCCACCCCATCACCGCCCTGTTCCACATTCCCCCTGCCCCCATGCATACTGTATTTGCATATTGCAATATATTCTGTGTGCAGGATACACCTTAGCAGGAGTTGGACATTATAGCATTCAGTGGGGTTGATAATGATATTAGATCATACAGTACCATGAAGTGTTAATACTGCTGCTTCTTAGGTTTCCTTTCAGACACTGTCCATGAGATTGGGCCACCATCACCACACCCTTACCCCAGGCACCAATGGGCCTTCATCACTGGTCTGGGCAGATAACATTTCAAAACTGCACAGTGCTTTTTCCTCTGTCATACTCAGCAATGGGACAACACCTCAGGAACGTCTAGGATGTTTGTTCAGTAGCAGGCCAGGAAAACATACTTTGAGATACTCCTCCAGTTGTATCATCTCATTATTTCTAGTACTTTCAGTCCTTTCTTACCTAACAGCACATGGAGTGTGTGTGTGTGTGTGTGTGTGTGTGTGTGTGTGTGTGTGTGTGTTGCAGTGGTAGCCTCAGTATTGGTAGCAGTGGGAGCACCCAATGCACCATGAGGGGGCAGATCGGAAGCACCCAGGACCCCAGTAATCTTGTGTTAGCACAGAGAACTTTCTGCTTGTGATCGGGAAGCCTGAACAAACAGGAAACTCTTTCAGACCTTCTAATGAATTGCATGAGGCTAGGCAAGTGTGTTCCTGGTCCCCCCCCACACATTCATCTAATATATGAAAAGGCCTTTTGTTCCTAGTTAAATGCAGTTCTTTCTCCTATTCCCCAGATTTATGTTTCTCATTTTGTACTACAGACTTGATAATAAGCTCATAGCTAATTTTTGATGTGTTTTCAATGATTGTTTTGCTTACAGCCGGCAATTAATTCGTTTGCTAAATCACATATATATTTCAGAAATTATGTGTTCTGTGTTATAAAGAAGTCGTTTACTTGGGTAATGGAAGAACCCAGAGGTTAATGCTTACCTTTCAAAAAATGGCCACACTGTCCGTCATATGTTCCCTATGTTACAATCCTTGTTGTAAGCCGCCTTGGGCATTTGCCTTGGCATAGGATAAGGCGGGGTATACATTTTTTAAATAAATAAATATGTTTTTTCTCATTCTTTTTTAGTCATCTATTCTAAAATATAAAAGACGTTTGAAAACAAATACTGACAGCATTCTGCTAGGAATATACTGTAGTTATACTGTCTCTGCTGCTAGTTACACTTGTTTATTTGGCATGGATGACTGTTGATATGGTCGTGGTCGTGGTCATGGTGTTTCTGTCCAGGCTAGCTCTTCAATCTGGCAGGTTTCCTTTCAAGAGCCATCAACCTTTGTGAATCAACCTTTGGATCTGTTTCAGAGTTGCAGATTGGAAAGAAATGGGGAGCTGACAACTGCAATGCCGTCAACAAAGCAAGTGCTTGTGTTGTTTGCTGGGGAACAACTGATGAGAAACATTTCTCTATTTAAAATGCAAGAGATAATTGAATAACATATTTTCTCAGCTTGGTACAAGTGGGAAGGGAAAGAGTGGGAAACAGTCGTCTCTTGTTCAGTGATATTTGCTATGAAACAGTACACTATTAAGGGAGATATGAATGAGTAGATTTCTTGTATAGCTACGAAATCTCTTCACCAGAAAAGGACAAGTTGTAAACCATTTCTAGGATTCTGGAAGTATGCACATTACTTATTTTGATTGGGCTGATAAATTCTTCCTAAAGCTTCTTGCAGGATTGGCACATACTATTATTGGGGGATCAAGATACATTCCAAAAGGAAAGCAGCTGGACAGATGAATCAGAAATAGTCTGGCCTTCTGAGTCCAGGGTTCAATCAGATTGGCTTCCAGATAGCAGTTTTCCCTATGGTGCTAAACAGGTAGTGAAAGCTCTAGGAAGAGGAACCAGTGAGTCTGGATGTTTAGCACGACTTGTTAGCTTGCACCATGCCTTCCATGAAGCATTGGATGGTTAGATGTGGCAAAGTGAGAACAATACAGTACTCCCCCCCCCCATATTCACGGGGGATATGTTCCATGCCCCTCTGTGGATACTTGAAACCGTGGATAGGAGCGAACACCCCCTCCATGGTTTCCTGAGGGCCCTCCGCCCTGCCTCCCCTGCGGGCAGGCGTGCGCGCGCGCCCCAGCTCTTATTTTTCTTTCAGCAAGCTTTGTTTCTTCCTTAAAACAAACAGAGAAGCAGCCTCCATTGCAGGCAAGTAGAACGAGAGAAGTCCTAGAGAGGCTCTGCAAGGTTTCTGTTAACCTTACAGAGCCTCTCTAGGACTTAGTCTTGTTCTACTTGCCTGCAATAAGCAGCCAGAGGCTGCTTCTCCTGTTTGTTTAAGGAAGAAATGAAGCTTACTGGGAAAAAAGTAAACGCCTGGGGGGGGTCCCCACAATCCGTGGATAACTGAAACCGTGGATAGCGAATCCGTGGATATGGGGGCCCACCTGTACTGTTGACATGAGAGAGTACTAAAGCCCCCATATCCTACTGCGGTTTTGCTATGTCCCATGGTCACCATCTAGCTATTTATAAACAAAACAGATCATCCAGCCATGTTGTGAGTGGGCAAGAATGTGAGCATGCCCATCTTTTAACACTGTATGCCAGCTGGACAATAAAAATATTCCAAAGTAAAAGTTCCCGGGTTTCCTGCCATGGCAGAAAATAAATTAAAAGAAAGATGTCAATAATTCCAACATTTTGTTTGCAAATCTTTGGCAAACCTTTTTAAGAAAAACTCTCAGAGAAAAGAAAAGTCTCACTGAGGGAATTGGGAACTTGGAGAAAAGCCTGTATTTAAGCTGTCAAACAAACAAATAAAAATATTGTCTGAAGAAGATAGCCATCCAAGTATCTGACGATTTTCAAGCAGAAACTGGACAGACACCTGTCAGGGATGCTACAGCAGTTGTCTGCAGTGAGTAGGAGTTGGACGAGATGACCTCCAAGGTCTCTTCCATCACTAACATTCTATGATGCTATGAGTCGTTGAACTGGCCTATTTTGGTGTTCCAAAATTCCAGCGTTCAAAAAAATTCCAAAACTGAATGAGAGATAGCAGTCATTTTTCTGCCTCATCCATACATAAAAGTTCATTTTTTGAAAAAGGAAAAATCAATCATAAGGGAAAGAAATTGATACTTAACATAGATGTGTGCATCCTTGCCATCTTCATACTCCCAGAGAAGGGCAACATTTACTCTTTGAGAAGGAAAAGAAAAAAATAATTTTATTTGGGGAGTATGAAGGTTTATTGTTTAGTGATTTTTCTGAAATTCCTTTCCTCTTGCTCTTCCTGAGTCTGTTTGAAGTTTAGACAGCTCGAGACAGATGAAGTCATAGGCATCAATACAGGTAAGGAGAGGGAAACTCTGAAATATAATCAATAGTTTCTGCATGATTCAACAGGGGAAGTCTATAGAGAAAACAAAGCTTCTCTATTGTGTGTTTCGCAAATGTTCTCTAGCACAGTCCTTTCATCTCTCTTTGTGCCTCAGTCTAAAATGTGACTGGTTTGACTAGAGTACATCTTTCTCAATGAACCTAATTTCTTGACTGTCAAAAGGTATGCACCGTTAGGGACCCGTTGTATGTAAATCTCTGACATTACTTTATCCACACTGGGCATCTATCCACACTAACCTCTTCCGGACTGACAGCTACCAATTTCCAGAAAGAAAATGATAGGAGCAGCCTAGTGCGCGAAGCACCTCACCAGCACAAGCCTCCCTGAACTAATCACCATCCTGTAATGAGGGAGGGACTGTAGCATTATTATTATTATTATTATTATTATTATTATTATTATTATTATTATTATACAGAGTTTATATACAACATTTTCTCACTAACTCTCACAATGAGTGAGAGTCTTACAGACTCAAGGCGGTTCACATAGCCAGGCTACACCAAACCCCATTTTCACAAAATGGTTTTTTTTACCATTATTATTCTATGAGAAACTCAAGGAACTCTTCATTTCCAGATGTTTCCCTTCACGGTGTGGTCATCTTTCCTCACTGCGTAGCTCTCAACCCCCTGAGCCTCTGCAGGAGCAGCCACAAATCAAGCCCAGGCAGGTTCTCCCGCTGTTATATATTCTTAGTCGATGACCTTCACATTTCTCCACCCTCTTACAGCGTTCCACCAGTGACTCCTCATGGCTCTGCTCTGTCACAACAGCTTGTCAGCAGCTTCTGGTCCCTTCGAATGGCACAGCATGAGCTGATCCCACTTAGCTTCTTCGGGCAGTTCGATAGCACAACCTCAGAACTACACCTCCTGCCCCAATCTTAGCCCTTTCCCCACCATAGCCACACCAAAACAGACTGTGTTGCATGCTGGGGGGGGGGGGCTGATGGGGAGGGTTGGGAGAGGGCAGGGAAAATCTATTCCCTTACCCTTCCGTAAGCCCCTTGATGACCAACTCCATTTCTGAAGTATAGGATTGGGCCGTCAATCCCTGATATCTCTAGGTAAAGCAGAGAAATATTTCTGTCTAAATTCCTGCACCGTCAGTGTCAAAACAATACTGAGCTAGATGAGTCATGTCCCTGTGAACTTATCCAATTTCTCAGCAACATTGCAAGCAGAAATTGTGATTGCAAGGACTGTACTGTTGTGACCATTTCTGATTTTGCTCTCCTTTCTTGGTCAAAAACGATGTAGGAAAAAACGTTGGATCAAAACACAACATTTAATGTGAATTTTTCAGAAGAGATGAAGGACATTCCTGCCTTCTACAATTTGCAGAACTCAAAAATCCACTCTCTCATGTAATTCCTCCACTGTGTTCCTCCATGGGTATTTTCTGTGAGGAACTTATGTCAGAATCAGTAGTAGCTTGTTTCTGTTGAGCTAAGTAGAAACAATCAACAGAGTACCAGTAGAAATGAAGTACCAATTTCCTTCTTGGGCACTGTGAAATATTGTTGTCAGTGGTGGTCTTTGTTGAAGTGAAGTGCCACCATACATATTTAATGTATCTTACAGCCCAGTCCAGCCTAACTCAGGCACAGTTGAGGCCCAAGTGTGGCCCAATTGGGGCCCAAACTAGGACCGAGTTAGGCTGCAACTGTGCCTGAGTTAGGCTGGAGGCTACAGCAGTGGGCCAGGATCGAGGCAAAACTTACCGCAGAGGCAGGCAGGCCCCTGTGGGGAGCTGTCAGTCTTGTGGAAGCGAAGAGCCCCCTCCTCAGCTCATCTGTGTGCACCTACCACAGCTGCTGCAGCGTTCGCAGCAGAGGGGCAGCCACAGGTGGGCCTGCAGGCACTGGGTGTGCGACAGTCAGCGGAAGGGCAGAGGTTGTGCCAGTGCCAGCTGCCCCAGGGCACCCTGGGCATTAGCCACCTGCCGCAGGGGGGAGTGCCACTGCCCTCCCTCCTGCAGAAGGCGATGCCACCCCCAAGCCATGTTGAGGCTGCACGTGGGAGTCATGGGGGGGAGGGGGGAACGTCACACACAAGGGGGGTCTCATGAAGTCTGGAACCGCCTCTGCCAGGACATGCCCGTGCACTGCCTGAAGCCCTGGGCCTCCAGGGCCGTGGCTATGCCCACGAAGAAGGCATCCCGGCATGCCTTCTGCTCCGTGCCCCGGCCAAGACCGAGAGATGTCTCGGGCTTGTCTGCTGCGAGCGGGAAGGGCTCACGCAGCTCATCACACCCCCAGATGGGGCAACGTCGGTGCCTCGCGGCAGGCGCTCTGGTGGGGTGGGGGATGCCAGCGTCCATCATCAGGGAGTGGGAGGGGAGGCAGGCACACAGACAGGGGGTGCTGGGGAGGGGCACGGGTGGGTCAGACACAGACAGACAACAAGGCTGGTGGGAGAGGGATACAGGGAGAGGGGTCTGCAGAGACCAATAGGGACACAGGGGTCACTTCGCAGATGGAGGCAATGCAGGAACGGGCGCCTCTCATGCAGACGGACCGACGGTGGTAACGGACGCCGTTGACGGGCGGAAATGGACGCCGTTGACGGGCAGACCGAGGGCAGAAATGGACGCCGTTGACGGGCGGAAACGGACGCCGTTGACGGGCGGACCGAGGGCAGCAATGGACGCCGTTGACGGGCGGAAACAGACACCGTTGACGGGCGGACCGAGAGTGGGTGAGAGCCCCAGTTGATGAAAGGGCTCTTCACGGACGTGGCGGACGTGCGCCACGTCGCCTGTCAGTGGTTGCCTGCCTGAGAGGCCCCCCAACTCCCCCCTCCCCTCTGAGCCCTGAGGGTCTGGCAGCCCCCCTGCTGTTTTCTCCCTGGGCTGGCTGTGGCAGGCCCTGGCTGGGATTCACGCAGGGCCTTGTGTGCTGGGCGCTGTCTCTGTGTGCGTGGGGCAGTGCTTGTGCAACATTGGGGTCATGTTGTTCAAGGGGCCTTTGCCCAAGGGGCATCTTTATTGTTCTGGAACATTGGCAGAGATGGCCAGGTGAGGCTGCCAGGGGTAGGCACAGCAGCCACTCAGAACGTAGCAGCAGCAGCAGGCGTGCCTGGAGACGCAGGCTCTTCCCCTGTGGAACCACAGCCTGCTCCATAGAAAGGGGAGGGACAGCAAGTAGGCAGCCAGGGAGGTGGAGCAGCAACAGCAGCTGAGGAGGGTTGCAGGGCAGGCTCCCAGACCTCTGGCAGCATCGAGGCAGACGACCATAGGGCAACCAGACTGCGGGCCGAGGGGTGCTCCCCAGACGGTCAGTGGTAGTGGGCATTCCTGGGGGGATGACCACCTTGGGGGGTGTTCCATGGCAGCTGGTGTGTGGTAGCACTCCCCATTGAAGGAATGCCAGTGTGCCGGTTGCAAAGGCCTGCAGGGAGAGAAATCAAACACAGCTGAGTGGTGTGAGACACATAGCCTGGTCTGCGCTCCTTCCCTGGGTGTAAGGTGAGCATGATCCTGTAAGGGAAAGGGGTCACAGAGAAAGACAACAACACAACTTGGGGGTCACAACCATGGCAATCCTAGCAATACTGACCTGTCAGTAGACCCTGTGGAGAAAAGGGGGGGGGAACAGCTGGTGTCTACATAAGGGTTACAGTTCAACACTCATGGCATTGTGTGCTCACATTAATACAGGCAGCTATGAGACAAGACATTGGTATAGAGGCATATCATGGCAGGCATTGCAGGCAGCTATGAGACAACACATTGGTAAAGAGGCATATCATGGCAGGCATTGCAGGCAGCTATGAGACAACACATTGGTAAAGAGGCATATCATGGCAGGCATTGCAGGCAGCTATGAGACAACACATTGGTAAAGAGGCATATCATGGCAGGCATTGCAGGCAGCTATGAGACAACACATTGGTAAAGAGGCATGTATCCTACCTATATTTCTCTATGCAAAGAGGCAGAAGTCAGACCACATGTCAGCACAACCTCTGCACTTACCTGCTGGTGTTGTTGCCTGTGGGGGGGGGGGAGAGGGGCTGGGAGAAAGACATGGGTTAGCAAACACTTGCATGGAGAGAGCTGCCCAGGCACAGGAGTAAACAGTTTGGCCACAGGCAGAACAGCCCTCTCTGCCCTAGAGGGGGGCAGAGAGGAGAAGAGAAGAGAGGTGTTAGAAAAATTTTCAAAGTCCCACTTTGTGGCTGCTGGGGGACAGAACCCCACGCCACGTGCTCAGAGAGAGAGAGAGAGAGAGAGTGAGTGGAGGGCTGGGGCTGGGCTTTTGTGGGAGAGAGGCTGGGAGGGGCTGGGTGCTGATAGGGTAACTATTTGGGTCCATGTCCAGAGTTTGGCCACACCTGTTCGGTCCCAACTCAGTCCCAACTCGGGCCCAGGGTGTTAGAACTTTTCAGGAGAGGGCTGGTGTAGGTAAGGTAAAATGGCTCCTATGGGTCTCCTCACATTTGGGTCCACCCTTTTTGCTGGCCCAAATTTTGGGCCTGAGTTGGGCTCGAGGGGGCGTGTCAGGGGGTTGCGAATGTCTGGAACCGGACCAAATTTCGTTCCCGCCCCCGTGACGCCCACGGAACGCCCACTTTTAGTCCGCAGTTGTACCGCAACTGTACCGCGCCCGTCCTGCGCATGCGCACGGCGTCCGTCGTAGGTCCGTCCCAAGTTCGGCACAGTTGCAGTACAATTCGGGTACAATTCAGGCACAACTCGGGCCTAAAGCACTTAGGCTGCAATTGTGCCTGAATTGTACCGCAGTTGCCTTAGGCTGGACCGGGCTGTTAGTACTTAAATGAAAACGCAATCCTATGTGGTTTACTTGGAATAGGCCTAGATAAAATTAGTGCTGTAAGGATGGCTTCATCTATCTATCTATCTATCTATCTATCTATCTATCTATCTATCTATCTATCTATTTAGGACAGTGGGTGGCGCAGTGGGTTAAACCGCTGAACCATGAGCTGTCGATCAAAAGGTCGGCAGTTCGAATCCGCGACGGGGTGAGCTCTCATTGCTTGGCCAGCTCCTGCCAACCTAGCAGTTCCAAAGCATGTTAATGCAAGTAGATAAATAGGTACCGCTTGCGGGAAGGTAAACAACGCTCTGTGTTCCAGCTGCATGCTACGCGCTGCGGCAAGGAGAGTCATGCCGGCCACATGACCACGGAGGCGTCTTCGGACAACGCTGGCTCTTCGGCTTTGAAATGGGGATGAGCACCACACCCTAGAGTCGGACACGACTGGACTTAATTGTCAGGGGTCACCTCAGAGGCGTCGCTCCGGTAGGGGCCTGCTGCTTTCTCTGCACGGGAATGATTCCGACAGTGAGGGGGCGGGGCCGCCTCCTGCTCACTTGGTAAACGGGACTAGGACGGAGTGAAACTTACGGCCCCGCCCCTACCGGAGCGACGCCTCTGGGTCACCTTTACCTTTATCTATCTATCTATCTATCTATCTATCTATCTATCTATCTATCTATCTATCTATCTATCTATCTATCTATCTATCTATCATTTATTTTTTTATCTACATGAAAGAGGATAACACACCTTTTGTTGTACCTTGTATTTATAGCAGTAAACATCTATGGGTCTGTTTTTCAATAGCATGGAAATTGGAGGGACGTTCCTGAAATACAGACATGTTGTTTCAGTGCTCTAGTTGCTCACAGTTCCTCTCTAACCCTCTCTGCTCCAGGTTCCTTTCCATGTAGCTTCTCTTCTTTACTCTCCTATTTCTATGTCTACAGATTCCCACCTGCTCCGCATCCCAGACTGACCTCCTTACGTGCCAGCTTCCCTTCATGTTCCTGACCTTTACAGCTCATATCTTCCTTTCATCCCTCCCTGCTGTTTGACTGATAGGATATATTCATGTTCCTCCTTTAACCTTGAGACTATTCAATTAATTATCTGGCTGGGCTTCAATGTGGCCTCTTAACTGCCTCTAAGTACTGGTCTGGCCAAAATACATGTCTGTAAAAGACAGTCAGCAGCATCTTGGTTGGGTTGACTGCAACAATTTCTTTTTTCCTGGTTTTTAATATGTCACTTTATGTTTTATATTGTGTATTATATTGTGTTTTGTCCTCTAAAGCCCATATGTTGCCTGTAGAAGTCCAAAGTTCTCTGCCTGGCATTTCCAGGAAAAGACCTCTCTCTGAAACCCTGGATGGCCACTTTAGCAAGGATAGAAAATGAACTAGGTAGACAAAGGGTCTAATTCAGTATATGGTGTCTTCATATGTGCAACAGAATACATTTTACTTATTATAAATCTCACTGCAATTTCAGTGCAGCGCTTCAGCAAACCAACTACTATGGATTGTCACTCTCAACCATCTTCTTAAGCAGACTGAGCAAACAGTCACGATTGTCTTAGAGAAGAGGGACCCATAACGTTTCTTTCAAGAAACATGAAGCTCTGTTGTGAGACATGTAAGTTTTCTGGAATTCTCTCATATGTTCACAAGAGCTGCATTACACAATGGGAGGAAATCTGATTTATATTCTGTTGCACAAAGACCCACCCACCAAGAATGATGAATCTGTGGCTGTTAAAAAACCACATCTTTCCAGAAAATGTCTCTACCCATGATGAGAGGAGATTAGGTATATGGATGTAGGGTTAACTGCCACCATCCAGCTTTGTTATAATTAGCGTTTGATTTAAGCAACTCTCATTTGAAATGGTGCATAACATTATTATGCGCAAAGCAATGTCTCACTAATTACAGCCCCTGACATTATACCCTACGAAAATGCAGAAGCAGATGTATACAGCACTTCACATCTCCATGCTTCGAAATGCCAAAAGAAAAATGTTAGAAAGGCTTCAAATAAATGTTCAAACATAGATACATAAATAATTCCTTCAGAATTCCTCTATTGTGAGGCTGCAGTGTTTAGCCCTAATGGCATTTATGTCAGGACTAAAGATGATAAACAAGTATGTTGCTGTTCCACTCAGAGATTAATATTATGTGACTAGTATGACTAGAATTCAGGCAAAAGAGGAAGAAAAATCTCACATAAAACTCCACACATTTATATAAAATGTCACCCGG
This sequence comes from Plestiodon gilberti rubricaudatus, assembly GCA_026170595.1. Taxonomy (NCBI): domain Eukaryota; kingdom Metazoa; phylum Chordata; class Lepidosauria; order Squamata; family Scincidae; genus Plestiodon; species Plestiodon gilberti. The sequence goes on from JANXHW010000002.1 coordinate 56,355,900, forward strand.
TGTGCCTTTATTGTTCCAACTTGCTTATAGGAAGTAAAGGCCTGTCATGAATTAAACCAGCGTCAGCATTGTTCCCATTACAGTAGATTGCATCTCAATCAAATCTGATCTCCAATTTTGAGACATAATTTGTGCTCACCTTGGTCTTCTGCAGACATACAATGAAACAGAATGTGAGGATTAAGAAGAGATCTCTCTCCTCCTTTGTGCTGATTCCGCTCACCCACTCAAGTTTAGCCAACCCAAGTCAACCAGGTACATGCCTGGAAACCTGGTTTTAATCAGCAGTGTTCAAATGACGATGGTAATATTTATTTATTGAATGAATGAATGAATGAATTTATATCCTGCCTTTCCCAAGCCGAAGCAAATGCCCAAGGTGGCTTACAAAGCTCCATAATAAATGTACATCACGCCCACATCATTTCCGCCTGGGTACCACAGTGGCTAGCTATGTTACTGGTCAGCTCAATCCTATCCTATGCTCTGCTCAGCAATCCAGCTTTGCGGCCCTGGCAGTGCTGGATCCTGAGCAGAGGAGATGGGGTTGGAGGTCTTCTTTGGGTAAGGCAACATTCGTTCCTTTACCCTGGGTAAAGCCCCAATTCCCACAACGGGTCTCCTCAGATCTGCACCTGCCATTTTGGTGGTGCAAATCACTGAGGCCCATGTCAGGAGAAATGGGCCTGGGAGAGGGATAGGATATGGCGTATGCCACTGCTGCCATTCCCGCCCCCTCCTGGACCTGATCCCCCCCCACCCTCCACCCCGTTACACCCCTCCCTGCTCTTCCCCACCTGTTATGCCCCCCTGAGCCCCTTAGCCTTTAGGCCATACTATCTGGATGTGGCCCACAGGTGCTGGCTCAGGCCTCTTCTCCATCCCAGTCCTGGCACAACTGCCTTACAGCAACATTTGCAACTGTCCTGGTCCGGCACAGCTGTCCTATGCCAGATAGAATTGAGCCGTGTGTGTATGTTTGATAGTATTGACCAAACTAGTTCTGGTTCCTTTTCACTGAAGGATCACTGCTAGAGTGGAGGTTTGTCTTCATAGTAAACAACAGCTATCATCACCAATATACCACACAGACCCAGGCATCTGTTCCGGTAAACTTTTGATTGCTTGTAAATTGTCATTACTACAGTAAATGCCTGTGACTGAAGCCTTTGGATATCTTTAGTGCTATCCTTGTCAGCTTTACTTAGAAATAATGGTGACTGACTGTAACATGGTTCAGAGATCTTAAATGAGGAAATCAGCACAGTCTGGAAAATAGGACACACAGGCATATAGTAACCAAGGTTCATCAGATAATTCTAGATAACATACTATGTTCCATTGTTCTTGAGTTTCCAGGTTACTCCATACGCTAAAGGGGTCTTTGCAGGGAGGGTTGTTAGTAGTCAGCTCAGTATTGACAATAATTAAAAGATGAAACAAAGCTGGTTTTCACATTCCATTTGAAAAATAAATGCTAAAATGTACCAAATATACTCAAAGCCATTGAATCAGCTTGTTACAGGCCAAGAAAGCTCTTTCTTAGGGAGATTCTTTTAAAAAATATTGTATGATAGGGGAGCTAGAATCAGGATTCCCAGGTAATTTCTAAAACTCCTGTTAACCCGACAATAAGGGTGGGTGGGTGACCCTTATTGTCACCCTAGGGTAGATGCCTGCACTGAAGGGAAGGAGCTTTATTAGTCAGGATCGGCTGTAGAATGTATTTGAACTGATGTGATCAGTAAAGAGGCCCTGTGGGGTCCCTTCAGCAGGGCTGGTCATGAAGCGCCCGGACCCCTCTTACTTGGTTTTTTGGCCAACCCTTCAACCTGGGCTGGGCTGTCCTGCTATTGGCCTCATTCTGGGCAGAGAAGGGGGTTGCAGCACACACAGTCCTTCTCCTGCCCTACGCTCATCTCAAAGGGATCATAGGCCAGCCAGGAGCTCTGGGCTCTTCAGCCGCCTACCCTCAACTGAGCACTTCATCAGCCAGACTGGGTCCTTTTAACCAGCTTTCCAGCCTTCCTTCCCCACCCCTTCCATACTCCTGCCCCTACTCTCCTCCTGGGTGTTCCCGCCCCTCTCTGGGTCCTCCCAGAGTGGAGCTTTTAAAGGGGCTGCACGCACCTTCTGCCGTGCATGGCTGGTTGGCCTTGGCACGTCTCCCTGTGGCGGGGTCAGCAGCCACTCATCAGGCAGTGTGGTGCTGCCCCCTTCTGTTTGACAGCTGGTTGTGCCCTCACCGTCCACTCTCGGAGTCGCCGCAATTCGGCTTGGGTGGCAGCTGTGCGGCATTGGCTCCTACAAAGCGTTGGGAGTCGCGGCGGCTTTGGGGATGCCAGGGCCTCACTCATCTATCGGGGCGGCAGTGGCGAGGCACAGAGCCTGTAAAAATCCACTCCAACTGCATCTGTGCCACTGCTGCTCTCTTCGGAGCTGGCGGCGGTAGGCTCCACCTTGGCTGCAGGAGCAGCACAGCAATGACAGGGTGGCGGCTGGCCAGTAAGTCCGGGGCTGTGGGGACCCGGACAGGCCCATTTCATATCAACATGCTAGCTTGTCTCATGTGGTTCTTGGATGGTGCCTAGGCAATGGGCAGATTAATGTGGCAGAAGGCAGTTCTTAAGATTCTTTGGTTCGATGCGATCCAGGATTTTAAGGTAACAAGCAGCAGCACCTTGAATTGGTTACACCTGGAAACAAATAGGCAGCCAGTCAATATCACATGTTCTCAGAGATATCTGTAGTCTTTTCTGCAGGGGGTGAAGCAGCCCTGTAGAAGCAGCAATTCTTAGTAACAGGAGGACCTGTAGCTAAATGAGGCATAAGCAGAGGCCTTACGATTTGTTCCAGTGCTGTTAACTTGTAAGTGCTTTACTTTTGCACAGCTTTTATTAAGATATTCTTCAGGCTCTTATGGCACAGTTTCTCTGCATATCCCACGCATAACAAATGTGACCATGTGTGTGAAAGGAGAATTAATTTGGCTAGTAATAGCCTCATTTGAAATACTTACCAAATAAGGTAGCAGTGGGAAGCAAGAAAGGCCTTATGAAAGCAGCTTTTCAAATGGAGATGAGTTTTCTAAAAGAACATCAGAGAGCAAGCCTTGCTCTTTGCTCAGCCAAGTGAAAGTATTGTTTAATTATGAAACAAGTAGAGCCTTCACCTCCTTGACCAGCACAGATTATTCTTTTCATTTTCTTCTGTGGGATCATGCTGAGTGATGCTCAGATAAAAACTGGATATTCTCTAGCGGACATCAAAAATTGGATAGAGAGGGATGGAAAAAATTCTCTCAGCACTCTTTGAATTAAGTAAAAAGAGTCCCAGTTCTCACTGTTCTAAAACAATAAAGTACGAAGTACAATCCTCTCAAGGCAAAAGATCTAAGAATTACAGATAACATCCCCCTTTTTTCTGGTCAGGTGCTTGATTTAGGGGAGGAAACAATCTGTGGCCGGCATGCAAAAAAAGGGCCTTGAACTCTCATCCTTAAATCAAAGAGAAATCATGACTGAAGCCGCACCTCTGCAAATGAAAAGAATGCCTCACATGTTTGCGTCTTGGAGCCAGATGATTGCCTGTGTGCAATCTGGCCTTACAACAAGGGACTCAGCCCCAGAAGGATGAATCACAAGTGCTGTAGAAAGTACTGGATGTTGGTGTAGCTCAATGCACTGGCGTCCCTAAGGGGGTGCGGCCCGCACTGGGTGACGCACCAGGGAAGGGTGATAAGCGATTGGAAGCCCAAACCAAAAGTGGCTTCCAATCGCGTCTCAGACCTGATTTGAAGTGTGGGGAGGACTCCAGCCCACTCTACGGGCCTCACTGCACCTCAGAACAGGTCTGAGCCACAATTGGAAGCCACGTCCGGTTTCATCTTCCAATCCCACGTCACCCCTCCCTGGTGTGTCACTTGGTGCATGGGGGTGACACGCTAACCTCCTGCACTGGGTGACGCAAATCCTAGGGACACCACTGGCTCAATGTCCACATATGCTCCACTGTCCCTATTTGGCCAGGGATATTATCTGATTTTTGAACTGTGGCTTTGATTAATCACTGTCCCAATTTTGACTGATGATTGGGATGCCTTTTGAGGATACCTTAAAATGTTGGTGTGTTCACATTTGTGCTACAGTCCTTCACATTTCACCAGGGGGAGAAAGTGAATGCCTTGTGACTTTAGGACAACTGCACGCACATGAACACACAATGCCAGGGTCCTGTTTCCTTGCCCACACTCTGCCTATAACCTTCTGTCCACGTAATAAATGTTGCTGAATGTATCAGAGTTGCAGCCAGCAACGGAGGTCTGCCTGGGGCGAGGGGGACGGTGGGCCCCCGGGCAGCACGCAGGGGATGAAAAGCATGCTGCAGCGCCGTTCGTAAAAAGGCCATTCTGCTTGCATGATTGGCCTACCCGGGCTCTGAGGAGCTCTGTTCTAGTGAAAAAACTGCCGGGATGTGTGTTTCTTGCCATGATGCAGAGGGGGCGGGGACACCACCGGTGGGGGCGGGGCTTGGTCCGTTACACACTGGGTGCCGGAGAGGCTAGCTACACCTCTGGTTGCAGCTATTCTATAAGTAATGAGCTTACTTCTCTCACTGTGAGCAGTGGTATAATGGTACACTTTAATGTGCAGGAGCTCTTCATGATGCCCCAGAGTCCTGCCTCCATAGCCAAGTCGTGGTGTACCCCAATCACCTGCAGTTTGAACTCGGGAGATCCTTCAGGGGCTGGCTGGCTGGTTATGTTGCTTGTTCTCTTTCTCTTTCTTCTTCCCCCCGTGTGTCTTTCTTACCTCCCGCTTACTTACTTGCTCACTTGCTTCCCCCCCCCAGCTGAAATTATGAATTGTCCTTCGCAATCACACATTTTCCATTTTCTACTCAGTTCTGTACTTTGAATATTTCTTTTCTGTAGTGAAGAGGCATACTCTGTAGGAAGCAGCTAAAGTAGTTTTAACTGTCAGCTCAAGAAACTCTGGGTCACACAAGAGTAGAAAAGCTTGCAAAGAGAAAGAAAAGGGGAAAAAACTACACTCAGTTAATAGACCCAGAGATCCAGCCCAGGGCAAACTTTCATGGTAATTTTATAAATCATTTCCACAACAGCATAATTGTGTGTGTGTGTGGGGGGGGATCTCTGCCAGCTATGCTTATATAACAGCCTGTTTTTCCACACCTTCCCCTTTCAGGCCTAGGGCATGCTGCTCCTATCAACTGGGTGTAATTTAGACTTTGTAATGAATCATGCCTCTACATCTGAAGTTTCTAGTCAGCATAATAAAGTGGCAGGATTAGGATCAGGGTCCTATGAATCCCTTTTGCATTCATTTGCCATTCAGTTATTATCTAGATATACACAGATATTTATTTTCTATAAGGGTTTCATATTTTAGTGCAGCAGTTGCAGAAGCAAGGTAATTTAGGAGGGGAACCATGGGTAGCCTTACCATAGTCCCGGTTCTGGCCGGGACAATCACGGTTTGGGAGCCCAATCCCGGGCTCCCGGCCGGTCTCCGTCATTGTCCCGATCAGCTGGGACTTGCCCCCGTCTTTTTCCAGCTGCGCGAGGCTGCAAGCACTTTGAAAATGTCCGAGTTCACTCGGAAGTTTTCAAAGTGCTTCCAGCCTAGTTGCGTGAAGCTGGAAGCTCTCCGAAAGTTAAGGAGGCTTCTAGCCTCGCTGGGACAAAGTCCCCGGCCACGCCCCCAATCCCGGCCGTGTCCCAGCCATTATCGCTTCCGCCCCCCCTGCGTCGGGGAGGATCTGGTAAGGTTAACCATGGGGGCCTGAAATGGCTCGTTTGAGAATTTCCCTCTAGATTTTTAAATTCTAGTTGATCATTTTTTATACAATTAGAAAAAAGTGTACGACACTTACAACCCAATCCAGTGAACATCCCAGCGCAAGGATGCAGTGGAACTGGCACGGGCTGCGCTGCATCCCATGGGGGAGTTTTGGCTTCTGGGGGTCTCCTAAGAGAACATTTGTCCCTTTGGCCCTGGGTAAGCCCCAGCAGTCGCAACGAGTCAACTTGAACTTGCGCCAGCGATATCGTCCCTGTTGAACTGGAACACAACAAATTGTCCAAAAACCCCTGGAGTGTGAACCTAGGATGATATACCTCTAGGATATATATATATCTAATATCTGGGACATGAGTCAATCACCGTGCGCAAAATGAAAAAGGATCCCAAGATGTAGCTGCTGAGATTGCCGCAACAGGTGCCCCCAGTGACAGTCTGGGGAAGGAGCCACAGAGGGAGTGGGAGCAACTGGGCCTGTCTCTCCTGGGGATAGGATTCTTGCAAGAAATGGAGTAGTCTGGCGGGGCATACAGAGCAGGGATGTGTGGTGCAGGGGAGGGGCAACAGGTGAGGCAGAACTGCCCCATCATTGTCCATGGAAAAAATCTGCAGCCTAACCCTGAGATTGCTTGTGCGCACCACCTGCTTATTTGGGTGTATGTGAGTGGCGCGCGCGCGCGCGCGCACACACACACACACACACACACACACACACACACACACACACACACACACAATCACAGGGTTAGGCTGAGGCCTTTTACCATGGATGATGATGGGGCAGTTCTGCTTCACCTGCCATCCTCACACTGTATGTCCCTGATACAGGGAGAGGGGTGAAAGTGGCCAAGAAGAAGATCTGATGGACAGTGGGATGCATGGAGAGAACCCTTCCTGAGACAATGGCTGAAGAGAAGAGGAGCTGGCTGTGTGAGAACCCCCTTCCCGCTCTGCATGGAGGCTGCTGCTGGATCTGTTTGGAGAGAGGGACATCAGAGAAAAGCCTTTCTTTCCTGCTGAACCTTGCCACTGTGCCACTTTGTCCCTGTCTGTTACCAGGTGTGCATTTAAAGGTGTGTAACAATTGTACATGGGGAAACTAAATTGTGTGTGGGGATCCTGTGTAGTGGCCAATGGCACAGCTTGATGGTTCAGCAGGAAAGGAAGGGATAGCAAAGGTGAAAGGTGCAACACAACAAATAATATTATGGAGATAATTAACAATAAAAGGGACAAGGAAATTAAAATAAATCAATGCAATATTGTCTACCCATGCAATAACGTTTACATTCACATCTAGGTCCAAAGCATAAGCTGTTGCTAGGGGATGAGGAAGGCAGTGCTTAGAAGGGAAAAGGGAGTGTGTAATGGCATGAGCACTTAGGGGAAAAGAAGGGGGAGAAGGAAGAAGGCACCTAAGATATGGCTTTTGTCACAAGATCAAATTTGCTGCGTCAGCAAAGTGTGGTAGCTTCATTAGAATTTTTGGGCAGGCAAAGCTCCATCTGAGCCAGCCTGATTTTTTTTTTGGGGGGGGGAGGAGTGACTGCTCTGAGAAATCAACGGCATGGTCTTCATCTGGACCTGTGAATCTGAGGCCTCTTGCCATCGGTCCTTGCCATCACATTACTGGTCTGAACCATGCTTTCCCAGCAGGCACCCAGTGCCATGTGCACCTGCCTGTCCTCTGCACACCTCAAAACAGAAGAAATAAAAACTATCAGGCAGCATTGCCCGCTCTATGCGCAATCACATAAACAGGCTCAGATTTCCAGGACATCCATCTGCAGCTATATGGTTGCACAGTAATGATAAGAAGCATGTGGCAAGCCTGCTTTTGTGAACTGAAACCAAGTTGCCATGTTTCAGACAAGAGGTTTTGTGAATTATTATTATTATTATTATTATTATTATTATTATTATTATTATTATTAAGAATCATGATGACACCACCCTCTTTGCATGTAAATATCTTGAGTGCTAAGGTCCAGGGATGTAGATCAAGTTTCTGACTCCAAGTCTCAAGTCAAGTCCCAAGTCTTTGTCCCCATGTCCGAGTCTTTGGTTGTGAGTTGCGAGTCCCTATTTATTTAATGGGGAAAACGGGTTTAAACATGAATAAAATTGGACTTGTCGTAAAAGGCTCCAAGTCTTGAGTCTTTCAACTCTTTTACAATCGCCAAGTCAAGGCCGAGTCAAGTCATTGACATGACTTGAGTCCAACTCGAGTCTGAGTCAATAGACTCAAGTTTACATCACTGCTAAGGTCCAAGCCCATCTCTTTGGTGGTTCATTTCTGTTGCAAGAATCTCCCCTGCAAATAACCAAGCTGGAGTACTTCTCTTCGCTTTAGCCACGTGGACGTTCTCAGAAGCCCATTGTGTTTCACTCTTCATTCTCAGCTTCGGCTGAGGCATGTTATTTTTCCCCCCTTTTGGCTCTCCTCTGAGCAAGCCAGCTGCCTTGTCAAACAGCAGGGTTTATTTTTCCTGGCTTGGATACAAACCCTGAGTTATTAATATGGGAGAGAGTTCTGCTAGCTGACAATTTAAGATAAAGTAAATTGGAAGTGACATAAAAGAGCGTGTGGGTGTTAATGTGCGTCACCAAGGTTCTTTTTCTGACATCCCGAAAGGTCTCGCCTGTATGGCGGACACTTGCAACCTTTATTAGTGACCCTGTGTTATTAAAGGCGAGGCATTCTCATTGATTTGTAAAAGTGACAGGTGCAGCATGAGCTTGCAAATTAGCAACGGGAAGCTACTCTCTGTGGATTTCCAAGTATGATTCCTCCCTTACATTCCTCCTTCCAAACCAGCAATGATTTGTTCACTTCTATCTGCCAAGCGGCTTGTGCAGAAGCACTTAAATGTTTAACTCGTGTACATCTACTGTACTTATATAAAAACAACTGGATCTACTTTTCTGCTGAAAAGTAGGTTTTTCAGGGGGAAAAGGTTGTTTTTTCCCCCTTACTTCTACTGAATTCCAGGAAGGTCAGATCAGGTTAAAGCATAAATCCCCTTTCAGACTGGAAACTGCGGGCTTTATTTAGAATATTTTTAATCTTGTGTATAGGAGAAATGTTTGCACTCGGGAAGATGAAGGTCTAACTTTGTTGCCAAATGAAACCTTCTCTCCACAGTTCACATACAGGGCAAACAGAAGCTCTGTGAATTTCTATATACTCTTGGCACTGACATTTAATACTGTAAATTCACCCTAAGCCAAATACATGAGCAATACAACTTGGATCACTTATTTTTCATTCTGCATGCAATAATGGTCTGCCATATTGAAGTGCGCGAAATAATTCATGGCCACAGTCATGGATGAATGGAGTGGGGTGTTATGACAATCTGCCTGACTAACCTCTGACAGCCCCCTCAACCTTTTCTAAATGGAAAAGGACGCTAGCAAGAGAAGCAACCACCTTAGTTCCCTCTTCTTATCCATCTCAGTGTTTTGCGAAGGATGGAAGAAAAACTGTACATGCACATTCTTAATGCAAATAGATTCCAGGAGTTTCCTTGTTATTTTCAGTCACATTGAAGGAAGATGGTTCAGCTGCTGAACTGCTCAAGCGGTTTCTAAGTTCAGGTATGCTCCGCCATGTGCTATCACACCAATAAATTCTTAGGCTTTTTTTATATAAATGAACACAGTGCGCATGGGTTGGATCTGGGTTTTCTGATGCATCCAGCCCAACAATTGTATAACAAGTTTCTGTATACTCTGACAGCAGCATCTTCTAATTATCATCATCATCAACAACAACATCTAAAAAAACTATCTATGCGCATGGTGCGTTACAATAAATTAGAAGACAGTTCACTGTCTAAATGAGCTCACAATATAAAACAGACACAAGAAAGTCAACAGAGGAGAAGGAAAGAAAGAAACAGAAGCAGGGATAAACTGGATAATACATAATTATTTCATTTACATCTTCTTAGGATTAATTAAAACAGAGTATGGGGACTAGGGAGCTGCTGGGTCAGGGTTTCCTGGAAAAGTTGGATCTTCTTGAGATTTAAATGAAATAACAGAAGGGGAATGGCAGACATTTGGCAGCAGTTCCAGACATAGGGGGCAGCAAAAAAGAAAGAGCAGAATCATAAGAGGGCACTCTCTTTCTCTGACACGTTGTCTCAATGGCTTCTGACATTTGTATTTGGCCGCATGTATGCTTTTTCTTTCTTTTCTTCCAATAAAACCTCTAAATGTTGCATTACATTAGGCTTTCATTAAAACCAGAGCTATGCAGCCAAGCTGCAGAGCTGACAGTCTATATTTTATTATAGAACACTCAACTAGAGGTGCGTGGAAGAATAATTCAACTGCCATATATTATTTAAAGACTAATTGTTGCCTGAACAAGAAGCTCCATGAGAAAATGCAAAGGCGCAAAGGTAATGAATAAAACTCCTATTCTGTGTCCTTACCCTAAACATATCCAGTTAAGTATGGCATGTTCTCCTCATGGGGGGGGGGGCTTTTCCTCTGCGTATATGACATTCGGCATCGCGGTGAATGGTTCAGAGGTTAGCCGCTAAGCCATCAAGTCTCCACTTTCTCTGCCATTGTTTTCCTTTTGGAACTGGCTCGCTATACTTCTTTTTCCTCTGTGTTCACTCCACTGAGAAAGGCCAGGCCAGGAGTTCCGCTAGACATTGTAAAACAGTCTTCCACCACCACTCCAAGGAATCTACAAAGAGGTCACAACGTTGCCTTTCTTTTTTATATCGTTCACAGCATACGTAACTTCTCTCTTTAAAGCATTTCTATTTGATCACCAAGACATCAGTGGAGTCTATACAATTCGTTTTTGCTGTTTGTGAAGATGTTACTATAGTCTCAAACATTTCCAGTGCAACATAACGGGCATCACATGCAATATAACGGGCAGCGCAATCCTGGAAATAAAGGCCGGCCTCACTCACTCCGGCGCCGGATCTCCATGCGGACGGTGGCGGAAGGCAAGCGCTCCATTGCTGGCTGGGCTTGGGAGGGGGGCCATTGGCCTAGCCAGCTCGGGAGGGGGAGGGGGATGGCGTTGGCCATATCCCTGTCCCCGTTGGGCCGGCTACGCCATTACACGGCCTCCTCTACTTCCACCAGATATTTAGCTGGCAAAAATCCGAGGAGGCCGATAGGACCGGCCCACGTTTACACTCGGGGAAGGGGACGAGCGTCCCCTTCCCCAAGTAGACCTCCGGCCCGCCGGTCGACAGGTAGCCCATGCACAGGATCCGGCGGGCGGCCCTGGGCCGCCGGCCTGATCCTTAGTCAGGATTGCGCCCTGACTTTCATGCTGCTATTATAACCCTCCACAATGCTTGTCTCTTATGTGCTTAACTTAAATGAGCAATTAAAGTGTATTTGTGTGTTGTGGGAACTTCCCAACTTGAGGAAAAGAAGCCCAGCCCTGAACAAGAGGGGAGTATGTTCAAGGAACCAGGCTCCATCATTAACACATTCACACTGGAGTTCGGAGCTGATCAGATATTCCAGTCTCTGATGAGAGCCCCAGATGATTCATATGTTTAATTTTGTTTTATATCTCAAACGCATTCAAATGAAGAATTATTTTAACCCCATTTCTCATTCACTTGTTCCCAAGCTACTTAACTCTTCTGCACCCCACCCTTCACCCTTTCTAAAGTCCAAAATTGACTGTTTCTATGGAAACGGGTATAGATGTAACATCTGCAATTCACAAGAAAGAGAAAGAAGAGGAAAATGGATCAAAAAGTGTCACTTACATTATGCAAAATTTCATAGCACTGTATGAATCACATGCTGTGAAAAAGGTCCTTTGTGAACACGAAAGTTAGAAAGGTCACTCTTGCATCAGAGAAAATAGTTTTCAAGTTTATAAATGACACCTCTTAAAAGTCTTGTGTGAAAAAAGAAGTGTTCCTAATAATCTTAGGTTTTTAACGTCTTATTTCTCGAAATCTAAAAGGAAAAATTAATACAGTATATCCTTTTCATGATTATAGACTTCTGCTCATTTCTCTTAATCTTAAAAAATCTTCCAACAAAAGAAAATATATTTTTTTATTCCTTATAGTTTGAAGCGGTTTCTAACAAAGAACATTTTTTGCCTCTGTTCTTTCCTCATCATGGTTTACTTGCATCCTTCTTTGTAAAACAAGAATGTGTGGTTGTGGAGTGGCGGGAGTAGAAAAACATATGGATGCTGCTGGCATCGTTGGGCACCTGCTGTTATCGAACCCTGATCCTGAGCCACAGCTGATCCTGAGATCACCCTTGTGCCCACAGTAGCTTTAAATTGCCTTTGGAAGCCGGAAGTAGCTTTAAATTGTCTTTGGAAGCTAATCTGGGGTGCGGGTAGGCATGCAGAGGGGTCTGCGGCCCCCTGCACCCTCTGGAGGGCCAGCACAACCCAGAGGCGTCGCTCCGGTAGGGGCGGGGCTGTAAGTTTCGCTCGTCCTAGTCCCGTTTACCGAGCGAGCAGGAGGCGGCCCCGCCCCCTCACTGTCGGAGCCATTCCCCTGCGGAGAAAGCAGCAGGCAGGGTCTCTTGCCTGCTGCTTTCTCTGCACAGGAATGGCTCCGACAGTGAGGGGTGGGGCCACCTCCTGCTCGCTCGGTAAACAGGACTAGGACGAGCGAAACCTACGGCCCCACCCCTACTGGAGCGACACCTTTGGCACAACCCCTGGTGAGTCAAAAAAACCTCCTTTCCCCCTCCCCTGGTTCCAGTGCGATCCGGGGAGTACTTGTAGCTGCTGTCAGGGAGCCCCGCAGCATCTTACAGCACAGAAAGTTCTACCTGGGAGTTTGGGAACCTCTGCCTTAGACAAAAAGCAAATCCTTCCTTTTAAAGTCTAATTGTCACATCGAGCTGGTTGATCAGATATATAACAAAACAAAGTACTATATCCAAAGAGGGTTTCTTCTACAAGGCTTGAGTATGCTCATCAGAACACCCAATTTCACAAGCCAGATGGCACCTTTGTACTTAGATGGCAAAAAGATCCACAAACTTGTTCTCCACATTATATTATTTTACTCCCAGTACTTCTTTCTTAGCTTCTGGTTATTTGCTATCATTGGGATCACAGGAGGTTTTCATGAGGATACAATCCAACCGAGTCCTACACAGATTAAATATAAATCCAGTGATTCTGCAGTTGCCTACTCGCCTATTTTTAAGGAAATGATGTCATGTTGTGACATTTTCTCATTTGATCATGATGAGTCATAAGAACACTTTGAAGAATACATTACTTAGGCCTCTTAAGGTTCCTTTGCAGTTTTATATCTTGCTTTTATGTCTCCCAGTATTGTTTGCTTTTTCAGCTGCTTGAGCACCGTCTCCCATAGTTAACAGATTGGCTTTCTGTTCCATCCTGTCATTATTGACAAGATACATAGCAAACACGTCACAAGGCTTCCTGTTTCCTTGCCATTGCCTAGTGTTCATCTCTGCTGTGCCGTGACTTCTGGATAAATGCTCAGAAATCCATTCTGACACCTCTAGAAATCTGCAGGAGAGATAGTTGTAATTTAAAAGACTTCTCAATTTAAAAAGAAAGTTGTTGATTTAATGTCTCCATCTTGCAGACAAATTGTTGTTGTTCAGTCGTTAAGTCGTGTCCGACCCTTCGTGATCCCATGAACCATATCCCGCCAGGCCTTCCTGTCCTCCACTATCTTCCTGAGTTCGCTCATTTTCATGTTCGTTGCATCGGTGATGCTGTCTAACCATCTCATCCTTGGCCTTCCCCTTCTCCTTTTGCCTTCAATCTTTCCCAGCATCAGAGTCTTCTCCAGAGAGTCCTCTCTTCGCATTAGGTGGCCAAAATATTTGAGTTTCAGCCTTAGTACCTGTCCTTCCAGGGAACAGTCAGGGTTGATTTCATTTAGAATTGACTGATTTGATCTCCTAGCAGTCCAAGGGACTCTCAGGAGTCTTCTCCAGCACCACAGTTCAAAAGCATCTATTCTTCGGCGCTCAGCCTTCCTTATGGTCCAACTCTCGCAACCATACATTGCTACTGGGAACACCATCGCCCTGACTATGCGAACTTTTGTTGGCATGGTGATATCTCTGCTTTTTATTATGCTGTCTAAGTTTGCCATAGCTTTCCTTCCAAGGAGTAAGCGTCTTTTAATTTCATGGCTGCTGTCTCCATCTGCAGTGATCTTGGAACCCAGAAAAGTAAAATCTGTTACTGCTTCCATTTCTGCCCCTTCTATTTGCCAGGAATTGATGGGACCCGATGCCATGATCTTAGTTTTATTAATGTTGAGTTTCAAGCCAACTTTTGCACTCTCCTCTTTCACTCTCATCAAGAGGCTCTTTAGTTCTTCTTCACTTTCTGCCATGAGGGTGGTATCGTCTGCATATCTGAGGTTGTTGATATTTCTCCCGGCAATCTTGATTCCGGCTTGTGATTCATTCAGCCCTGCATTTCTCATAATGTACTCTGCATATAAGTTAAATAAGCAGGGTGACAATATACAGCCTTGCCGTACTCCCTTCCCAATTTTGCCAAACTTATTTTGCAAAACATAAATAAAATACAAGTTTGCAACATTGCATTTTTTTTTCTTTTGGCACCTCCTTTTCGTTTTATTTCTTTTATTCCCATTTGACCCACATATATTGCATAGTCATAGTGCTAACAAACGTACTGTTTTTCAACTCTTCTTCCAAAGAATTACAAAATTTCCTTGGCATTAATTAAGCACTGGAACATATGGAAAAACTAAGAGAACACTAGGAAATCGTGGCACAGCAAAAGCCAGAATACACCTTTTATACATTATACAACTTTAAAAAAATATTTTTAGCTTTAATCCCCAAATTGTGTACATTCCATGCTGCGTGTTCTTGGCACATTAGACAAATGACAATTTACATTATTTTATATGTCAAAAATGTCCAATGTCATTAATCTTTGTGGCAAAAAAGGAATCTATGAGTACACGGACAGCATGAAATCCCACAATATAGGCCAACTATTTCCATACCACAAAATGTTGCATATCTGTTTTTATTTTACATGGAAATATCATAAGTTGAAGAATAAAGCAGCATATTCAGTACTTATAACTAAGGTATATAGCTTAAATGCTTTTGAATGTATGGTTTTCCTGTTTTATGAGGGAAGAGCTAAGTTTAAGGTATAAAGAAAACACCTGTAGTTGGAAGGGGGTGAGCTGCTCTTTGCCATTCCATCATGGATGTCTGTTTTTATCAGCTGTGGTATGACAGGTAGAACTTAGAGCTACATTTTCAGGCCTTTTTTCTTCTTTGTGTGTGTGTTGTTGTTTTTTTGCGGGCACAAAGTGCTTGATCTCCGTGCATTAGCGCGGTAGACATTTTTCAATTATTTAATTATTTTCACCCCCTTTTGCCCCCACCATTTTGCTTACCTTTTGCTGCATTTTTGCCATTTGCTGCTCCTGCTGCTGCCACTGCTGCCCGACTCCTGGCTGGCCTGCTGCATCGGGCCAGCCAGGATTCCCCTGCGCGGGTCGACTGCCACTGCCGCTTCCTAGATTTAAAATGTGTTTTTTTGGCGGTTCCATCTTGGATCTCATGAAATCTCACGAGATCCAAGATGGTGGTGCCCAAATCTCATGAGCGCCGCCATCTTGGATCTCATGAGATTTCGCGAAATTCAAGATGGCACCGCCGGAAAAAAAAACATTTTAAATCCTGGAAGTGGCGGTGCGGCAGCAGCCCCGGAAAACCGGGCCTAGCTGGCCGGGACCGAGCTCCGGAAACCAGGGCAGTCCAGGTTTTTTCTGGGACGTATAGTAAGCCTAAGTTTAGCTTTATTGTTTTAGCATTGTGTGGGTAATGTACTTATTCTCTGAAATTCCTAATGCCTTTCAAAGTAACATGTAACCTTAATTCTATTATTTAAATAAACCATTATATTCTTACAAGTTTGTTTCAGTGTGCGTACAAAGGAACTGGATTCATCTAAATCTGGCCTAGGCCACGGACAGTGCACTCTTGTGTAATTATAAGTGGCTGGCCTAAAGGACTGGCCACTGTATCCTATGGCCATTGCGGTCTGCCACGGTGCTGCTGGAGCACACTTTGGGAGAAGGGGCAATTCATCACCATCCTCATGTGTAGGCGAGCCCAGGGCCTATGGTCTCCTCAGATGCACACCAGCTCTGACACAGGGGAAGGCCAACCCAGGCTGCAACGGGCATAGGATATCGACGGAGCACACTGCCGTTATTCCTGCCCCCTCCCAGCCTGGGCCAGCCAATGGCCCCCCTCCCTCACCACCCTGGCCCCTACATCAAGCAGCCTACAGTAGATCTTTTTTTGCTGTCAGCCTGATTGGCTTTGGCTGGCAGTTTTTTCGCCTATCCCAGACTGACGGGGTGGTGGTGGTCGGTAGCTCTTTAGAGCGTTAGGTCAATTTTAGAGACAGTGGCAGGCTGTGTGCGGATGGGTAGGTAGGTTTGTTAATGGTGTACATTCTGAGGCAGCAAGGTCAGGGTGGGGTAAGCCAGGACCGCTCAGACGACACTTGCCCAGGTCAGTGAGGCTGGCTGGCAAGCCCCCCTTGGGCTGGATAAGCGCAGGCCACCGTATGGCTTGCCGGGGGGGGGGTCTGTGCTGTCCAGCTGCCTTGACCCTGTCAGGGTTGGCTGTGATCAGTTTGCCCACTCTATGAATGGGTGCAACATTGAGCCAGAACTTTGAGCCAGAATGCCCGAGGGTAGATGGGGGGAGCATTTGGGCAGCTCCGATTTCCCCCACCTAGTCCCGCATGCTGGGGAGGTTAGAATTTTTGGCCTGTTGCAGATTTTACTTGTTAATAAAGTTACCGTCAATCTAAGCCTTTGTCTAGCGTGTTTATTTGGGGATTCACAGGCAATGCGTTGTAAGTCAATGGGGCTTACTTCTGAGTAAACATGCATAGGATTGTGCTGTTAGATACTTTGTAATAGTCATTGATTTTGATCTCATGTGTGTCCATTTTACCAGGCAGTTAAAACATCTTTCAGAGATAGTCAGAGAGTGAGTGAAGTTCACTTTTCTTTTCAGAAAAGGAAAGAGGCATTTCTATCTCCACAGCACACCTAAATTGCTCACTTAGATATCCAGGCAAAAATGTAAACTTTATTGTAGTGGCAAGATAGAAACACATTATAGGAGGATTTTCTAGAAGTACAATTACGCTGCCAAGACAGAACTATTTAAAAGTACGCCCACCATAGCCTAGAGCACTCTACGCTGCCTCCTGTTAACCCTCCTGATTACTTTCAAAAGTTCAAAGGAAACGTCAACAGCCAGGACTACAACAGATGGCCTGAGGGCTGTTTGTATTTTCGTGCTGTACAGACTATTGCCAAAACTTCTCATGTTGTTACTATCTGGAGTTTATTTCAGACACTGTTTGCTTTGGAGCTACTTTCCCGTGATTTTGCTATCATTAATCACCTTGCACCGAGGTTCAAGTCAGCAGTTGTGAGCAGAACAATAATGTTGTTTTGGCAAGGAGTTGAGTATTCCCACCTCCTAAGGGCGTGTATTGTCTGTGCCTAGTAGGGGCAGTGCAACATTTTTGTTTCCGTAAGTATTCACAACAGGTATGAGGTGCCATAAAACACAACTTTAATCATCAGGGTGACTCAACAACTTTGTACAGCAGTCTCAAACTTCTCTGCCATCTAACAACTCCAGTTGAGTGTAGGGCATTTCCATCCATTACTATCCCTTTAACATGGTAACATGGCTGGTGCGCCAGCTGCGCCCATATGTTGATCGTGCAGACCTGGCCACAGTGACCCATGACCTAGTGACATCTAGATTAGATTACTGCAATGCACTCTACATGGGGCTGCCTTTGAAAACTGTTTGCAGAATGCGGCTGCCCGTGTGGTTCCCAGGGCTTGTTGGTTCAACTCAGTCGGGCCATTGCTTCGGGGCTACACTGGCTGCCAGTTCGTTTCCAGGCACAATTCAAAGTGCTACTTTTGACTTTTAAAGTCCTTTACGGCTCGGGACAAGGGTATTTGAGGGACTGCCTCCTTCCTTATTATCTGACCCTTACTCTGAGGTCATCAGGGGTGGCCCTGTTAACCGTGCCGCCATTGACGGAGGAGAGGGGGATGGCGAAGAGGAATAGGATCTTCTCGGCGGTGGCACCCCAACTATGGAATTCCCTCCCCCTGGAATTAAGAACGGCTCCCTCTTTAGAGACCTTTCGATGGGGCCTCAAGACATTTTTATTCAGGTTGGCGTTCAATGGCTGACATGGTGGGCTGGCTTTTTAAAAAATATAATCACTAGGTGACCCACTGAGGTTTGTTTGTTTTAATTGTTTAATTACTTGTTTTGATTATTTTTTATTGTATTGTATTGTATTGTATTGTATTATGTATTTTAACATGTTTTATTGTAAGCAGCCTTGATTGCCCTTATCGGGAGAAAGGCGGGGTAAAAATTCTTTAAATAAAAATAAATAAATAAATAAAAGAAGGGAACTTCTCGAGATTAACAACCAAGACAGGCAGCAATGGAAAGCCAACCAAGACTTCTTTTCTACTGTAAATAACAAGCACGGTGTGTGACCTCCAGCCCTGCGCTGGATACTGTGAAGCCTGCCCCAGCCCCGCTACATCCCAGCGCAGGACTGGTTAGGATTGGACTGCCAGTTTGTTCCCCCCCCCCATTTTGAAAGTCCCTATATACTATTTAAAAAAGAACAGGAAAGAAATGGGACAACTCATGTGTTCCTTGTAACCTGTAGTTTGGCCCTAAGCAACAGGGTTAAAGCAGGAAATAGATCAGAAGTTAAGCCCCCAAACACCTGCTAAGCCCCTGAACACCTGCAGGGGGGGGGACTAGTTTGGCATGGGAGCATAGTGCACCATAAAAGGGGGCTTGATGCTTTTCTGCTTCACTGTTTTCATGACAAACATCACCATCCCAAGCTGCAATTTGCCTCCAGAGCA
Source organism: Plestiodon gilberti rubricaudatus (assembly GCA_026170595.1). Lineage (NCBI taxonomy): Eukaryota > Metazoa > Chordata > Lepidosauria > Squamata > Scincidae > Plestiodon > Plestiodon gilberti. The sequence goes on from JANXHW010000002.1 coordinate 56,374,690, forward strand.
ACAATTTCCACAAGCGTACTTTTTTCTATAGTCCTACTCAGGCCTTATACTGGAGACAGCCAACGCATGAGGGGGGGCAAACAGAAGTATGCCACCTAGCCACAGCTCTGAGCATCCGCAAAAATTATATGAAGAAAACCTCTGTACATCCAGCTCTTGCCTTCGGAGAGGAACGTTGGACAGGCTTACACCTGGGGTTATCTCTAGTCAGCATGCTCCCATTTGCTTCCTTCACACGTTGGCTCTCTACAGAGAGTATAATACCGGCGTCCCCGGCAGCGCACTGTCGGGGAAACTTTTGCGACCGCCAGCACCCACGCGGGAGGAGCGCTGCCATGGGGCGGCACGCTTAGGATTGGGCCATTAATCAATCAATCTTGCCTAAAACAGGACTATGAAATGATATTCCCATTTTAGGCTAATATTGGTTGTATTTAATCAGGGCACTTTCTCTGGGCTTCTCAAAGTCAGGTTTGGGTTGTTGTTTTTCAAATCTTTGCTCTCTTCTCTGCCCAAGAATGATTTTTTTCCATTTGGGGTTTGTGCAATGAAAATGTGTTGTTTTTTGATGTCGAATGTGCACTCCCAGAGGTTGCCGGGTTGTAGGCAGCATGAGAGAGCTGTGCTCTTTCTGTTGCCTTGCAGCAGAGCGGTAATACATACCACACACTGTGTTTAAATCCTTGGTTTTATGAAAGTAAGAATAATTTCTACTTTGTGGTTCTTTTGACATTCAAGTGGTGTTTCCTGAGGGAATGAACCAGCCAGCAGAACATTTTCTCAGCTTCTCATGGTTTCACAAACTGTACACAGCTCTCAGGGAAAATTGCTGGTGGTGTAGAAGAGAGGCGAAAAATGGGCTGAAATTGCTCAAAAGAAGCAGGGTTCATTTGACACTGCTGGCTGCAATAAAGGCACCATATATTTATGAAAAGAACCGCTTGAGTGTTGTGATCCATAAACAAAGCAAAATCCATACCACTGTAATTGGTTGAATGCAAAATTAAATGCTGCAGTTCAAATGAGAAGTCGTAAGTTGGTTTTCCAATAAAAGGAAATGGCAAATAAAGAAGAATTACAGAGTTCGTTTTAAATAATTACAGCTGAAGTGCACTGGCCACAAATTGAATCCTGGTATACCTTCACTTCAGTGAAAACTCAAATTCCAGTTTCTGTTACAAAGTGCCCCAAATTCTTATTAATACACTGGCGCACTTGTGTTTAGGACTGTAACAGTTGGGCAGCCCAATCCTGCATAAGATGCGCTGGCCAGTCTAAATGGCTGACCTCTGCATCCTATGCAGGATGCGGCCCAGGCCAGCAGGGCCAGGGCTCACCTCGGGAGAAAGGGACATTCATCCCCTACCCCTGGTGTAAGCCCCAGCGACCCCAATAGGGCTCCTTGGATGCTATTTTGCTGGCAAACAACCGAGCAGGCAGTGTAAGGCCCGCCAGGCCCAGGAAGGGGGTTAGGATATCGGTGGAGTGTGCCGCTGATATCCCTGCCCCCCTCCCTGGCCTGGCCAGCCAATTGTCCCCTCCCCCACCACCCTGGCCCACTCTCCCCACACCTTCCCGCTGCCCGGCACAACACTTACCTGCGTCCAGCAGCATGGACCAGCCCCGGCAGCGGAGTGAGCGGTGCTGGCCTCTGCGCTAGCGCCGCTTACTCCAAAGGTTCTGCGAAAGTGCTTTATGTCACTTTTGTGACACCGTAGGCTGGCGGAGCACTTTGTCTGTCGGCCTATAGATGCACAGGATTGCGCTTTTAGAAGCTGGTCCTGAGTGTAAATTTGGGGTGATAGCATTACTGCTGTGGCAGCACAATTCTGACCTCTGCAGCATTGTGCTGGTCTTGTGAAGAGGGGTTCTAGCCTCGCTTTTTCCTCCTGTGTTTTTATGTGCAGAAATGCAGGTGTGATCCCAGCTGTGTTCTGAAATCCTGCAGTCTGTTTGTGTGCTTGTTTTAAACAGCAGCTGGATTGGGCCCCCCACAGATTGCGAACACAGGAGGGGTAATCCTCCTCCTGCTCTGCCATGATGATTCTGATCTGGAACACAACATACTCACCCATGGTTGTAATTTTCCAAGGAAAAAATCGCTTGTGTTGTATCCTAAAAAAGTGACGCTTGTGCAAGCTATGTTCCCCAAGCTATGTTCCCCATCCCCTCCTCCCCATGGCAACTCCCTCCAAAACCATTCCTGAGAGTCAAGGGACCCTTTCGAATAGCATGGGATGTGATGCAAGGTGTGCCACGGTGGGGGGGAATCGCTGAAAATCGTGCACAGGCAGCTACTCTGGATGCAAGCCATGATAATAACCAAATCTGAATTCATCACAGGTTGTGTATTTTCTCTGTCTTAGCAAATGTATTTTAAAGGGTAGAAAATATACTAGATAAAGATAGGTATTTTCCCTAGGTGAGTTTTGCAGATTTCCTAATGACTTGAAGGATAGTGTGTGTGTTATTAAGAAGTTTGTTATAAATGTTTAGCTGAAGGCCTGATAAAATGTAAAACAAGGATAAAACAATCAGTTAACATTTGTAGCTACCAACTGCATAGGAATAAGTAAGCTTATGATTTTTCTGAAGAGGAAAAAAAAAGATGTTCATGTGACACAGCTCCGCATATTTAAGGTGACTTAAAGGACTGAAAGGCAATATATGTGGAGAAAATATTTTTCTATAAATGTTTTTGTGGGTGTGACATGACTCAATATAAATACTTTCCTCCCTGCTTGGTTCTTCTTCTATGTCAGTTCAGGCTATAACCCTGCAGTTTGAGTTTATCTTGGCCGTAAAATGCTACAGTAATTTATATGCTCCCTCACTCAATGCTCCTCAGAGGCACAGGCAGCTGTCTAGCCAGCAGTTTAAAGAAAGAACTGTAATGAGCACTTGAGTGTGCAGAGGAGGGGAAGCCAACCATCATACAAGATCATCTGTTTCAGCGATCGTAGCTAGCAGTCATTACATTCAAATACCATGACTGCAGCCTGAAATGTCAGCATAAATACTTATACATTTCTCCTATGCATCTGTCTGTATTCACAGGAAAGCATTCAAACTGGTATTTTGCTCAGTCAGTCCCTTCCTGTCCAAGGTTGGGCTCAAATGTATTTGTTTGCATGGGTGTGCATGTGCAAAAACTACTGCACTGCTCTTCAGCTGGTGGGTCATATAAAACTGCCTTCTGCTAAATGAAACCATTGGTCCATCTAGCTCAGTATTGTTTACATTGATGGCTCTCTGGGGTTTCTGACAGGGGTCTTTCCTAGTCCTGCCTGGAAATGCCAGGGATTGAATTTGGTTCCTTTTCCATGCAAGCATTTGTGTTCCTGCTGAGCTAGTAGTAGTAAGTAGTAGTAATGCAGATCAAGGTGAGGGCAGCAATAGCGTAAATTGCTATTAGGTCAGAGGATACGTTAAAGTATGTGCTTTGTACTATGTGCAGGGGTGGTTCAAGACCTCCTGGTACCTGATATGGCATACCAAACGTTGTGCTGAAGTGCCAGTCTCTGCTCCTCCCACTCCTTTGATTAGAAAAGGAAAACGAAGACACAGCAGAAGAGGAAGTGTGGAGGAGAGGAGAATGGAATCTCCCACGCTCTAGCCCAGTACTCTCCTTTCTGCTATGCTTCTTCTTCCACTCCATTTCTGTCTTCCTTTTCCAATCCAGGGTGTGGGAAAAGGAGAGATGGAGCAGAAGCGTCGTCGGGGTAGGGGCGTGGGGGCGTGGGCCCCAGGGTGGGGGTAGGACGTGGCGGCGAAGGGGCGTACTTGCCTCCGGGATGCGTCTCCTCCGCCTCACTCATCTTGGCGCTGGGCCCTCCCACCTGCCCTGGAGCTCGTACGGCTCCAAAATAGTAAGTAAAACAGCGGGGGGCGCATAATTGGAGTTGTGTCGGCGCCCCCCCCCAGAATCGCCACTGAGATGGAGTCAAGTGGGCAGGCAGAGATGGGTGCCCCTCAGAGCCCATGAGAGGGGGGTAATGGGGGTTAATTGTACCTGGGCCCAGGGTCAAAAAGGGGGCCCAGGAACCAAAGGAGGGGCCCCAGACATTTCCTGGGATCTCAGCAAGCCTCATGGAGAGTGAAAGACAGTGGCAGGGCCAGGTCTACCAGGCGGGTAGACTTGGGCGCTGTATTGGGAGACCTGGGCTCCGGAGACTTTGCAGCTATTGCTGACCTCCCCCATCCTGTTTCCCCCCCCCTTTGAGAAAGGGCCCAAAAGAAACTTTGTACCCCCTGATAAAATTACTCTCAGAGGCCCTGGTTCCCCTGCCCCAATCAATATGCTCCCTGAGGACTTTAGTTAGTCTAATGGAGGGGCTGGCCTTGCTACTGAGTTATGTCCTTCCTATGTCTAATGCCTAAAGTAGTTCACACCAGTAGTACCACCAGCATCTTCTTCTGGAAACTTTGGTTTAAATTATTAAGGGAAAGATGAAGGTGAGAAAGAGAAAAGGAAAAATCCAGAGAAGATCCTAGCTGAATGGGACTTCCTTCCCTGGTAAACACAGCTTTGCCTCAAAACCTGCTGTTAGTGAAAAATCTCTTGAAGAATCAACAGCGAATCTCCTTCCCAGTCAATTTCTTGCTAATGATCATCCATCAAGGGTGTTCTCATTCTCACCCAAACCTGAACAGGAGAATAAGCACCATCAAGGAATGCCTGAAGCTATGTTGCAACTACCACCTTCTCGCCTTGCCAGAGAATGGCAAACATGGTACTGGAAGGAGCTGGAGGAGGAAACACCCTATCCCAGGTTCATTTCAAAGTAGCTTGATAACCATCTTGATTTACCCATTCTTAAGAGATGATTCATAATTTTCTCCAGCCATAGTATCAGCCGATCTCTTACAAGCCCCTAAGGCTGTTCTGATGTTCCTTTACTAGCATGGGGGGACTGCTGCAGCTCCTTCCATCCTGTGCCACTCTGATTATGTCTCTGAAGCTCCAAGAGGAGCCAAAAATGTAATCCTTTCTCAAACAGCAGCATCGCTTCCCTCAGGCTTTGAGGCTAACCTGGCAGGGGAAGGAGCCAATGTTGCTGGTTCATCCCATAGAGCTAGAGACTCAGATATTACATAAGCTGGCCAGAGAAGTGAATCCTGTAGCAGTTCCTACACACTAAGGTAACATCAGAAGGAAATCTCAGACAGGAGCATCACAGGCCAAGAATTATATCGACATTGGTGGACAGAACAAATTCACGGAAATCTAAGCAACTTGGATAAGGGACACATAATGAAAATTCCAGGCCAGCCTCACAGCGCAATCCTATCCAACTTACACCACCAGTGTAACCAGCAGGGGAGGGCAAGGCGGGAGGCTTTGGAGGGGAGGGGAGATTTAAATCCCCTTTGAATCCCCTTTCCGTTCTGGGGTCTCCCGTTCTTGCTGCACCGGTTACACCGGTGGTGTAAGTTGGATTGGATTGTGCTGTGGTCAGTCTATAGTTACTAGTTGTAGCAGCTCTGAGTAATTGAACCCACAAACATTCTTGAGAAACTATCACAGGCTTGAGAGGCTTTGACATCCAAATATATTCAGTGTAATGTTTAGCATACAGCTAAATAGCTTCTCTCTGCATGTCCAATCCTCTAATTCTCATTTTGAAGCAGATTTCAGCTCAAATATATGGGACTATTTCCCAGTGATTTTCAAGTATGCCAAATCTTCTGTCAAGAAGGCATATTTTCTGTGCAGAAATCCAGTTCTCCCACATCTCTCTTCAACATCCCATAACCTCTAATTTACTCAATAGGGTTCAGAAGGACACAAATGAGATAATTTGTTGAATAAGGCAGAGTTCCAAAAACCAAAAATGCCATCAAAACAGATAGCAGACTATTAGCCCTCCAAAGAGATGCCGAACCTGACTGTATTCCACAGAAGTCAGACATCGCTGCAAGAGTCTGACACATCAATCTGTCTTGCTTGAGGTCTTATGGCCACAAGAATTCCATTTATTGTGAGCATTAAGACAACTACATTTAAACACACACACACACACACACACACACACACACACAAAACAGAACAGAAGATTGTGCACCCTGAGGCATCTGGTGGGGCCACTGTGTGATACAGGAAGCTGGACTAGATGGGCTTTGGGCCTGATCCAGCAGGGCTCTTCTTATGTTCTTATGTTATTGGGGCTCAGTTCAGTCTTTTGGCATGTATTTTCTACATATGGTGAGACGTGGGTCGAAATCATAGAATCGTACACACCCATACTACCACATACAGACAAGATCACACAAGATCGGGGATGTATAGCATACCTCCATATGATCAACCCACATGATTCATGCACCCCTATTTCTGTTGGACAGATGATGCTCATAGGATGTACATGAATAGTCACTGCATCTTGCATAATATTCTACATACAGTGGAGGCAGCATGCATGAAACCAAAGGTTCTGCTTTACGTTTCCCTTGGTCTCCTAAGCAGAATTTCCATTTGGTTTGCACAAAAGCAACCTTCTGTAGGTCTGTCTCCAAGTGTCATTTAAAAATAATAGTTATAGTAAAGAAGTACCGTCCTGCATCTACAGGACCATTCTGCTCCACATACTCTCCAAATATTCTACTGCACAGAATAAGGTCTATTTTTTTAATCCCCCCCCCCCATTCTGTAAAGGGTCCTGTGAAGGGTCTTAAGGATACCTGTCAAATCCTATCATTGTATGCCTTTTACTGAATAGAGAAAATGTTTTCACATAGACATTCTAATGTTACTGTACACTTAGGGCCCAATCCTAACAGGCTGCGCAACTTGTCACAACTTGTGTTCCGGCAGCACAGTGGCCTTCTAGTATCACAAAATGCTAGGTGTTGTTGTGCTGCCACTGTAAATGGTGAGTGGTGGTGGCCCTGCAACAGGAGCCTTTGAAGATGCCCCGTACCAGTACTTTGGCATGGGGGGGGCAGACAGTGGGTGTGGGGTGGGTGGAACTGAGCAGGGAGGGGGACGAATGGGGCAGGGACTGGGGCAGAGAGGGGGTTGGAAAGGGGAAGGGGGTGGCTAGCAGCAGCAGCAGCTCTACTGATATCCTATCCCCCTTTCCAGCCTTAATCCACTTCCCTGGGTCTACTCAGAGGTGTGCCAGCCAAAGAGCTGGCAAAGGTCTAAATAGTCCTATCAGGGAAGTGGAGGCTTACCCCAAGGTAAGGGTTCAAATGTTTCTTTACCTCAAGAAGGTCTCTGGAGCTCCCCCCCCCCTTTGCAGGATACAGCGCACACTCCATTGGCACGGCTGCATTGGCAGGGGGGGATTTAGTTAGGATTGGGCTGTCAGCCTTGTAACATATTTGGAAATAAGATTATTGCATATCAGCACGATCCATCCCTTTTCCTAAGGGAGGTGAATAACATAGTGAGTTCATTCTAACCCTAGAGCCAGACAAGCCCAATAAAGAGGGCTCCCAAGAGCAGCAGGGCTCTATACTTACCAAGCCTGCATGAAAAAGAAAGGAGGAAAACACCAGCCAGTCTGGCATATGTTGGTTACCCTGAGTCCAGCATTTACAGAATTCAGATCTCTTGAATATGGCTTGTAGATGGTTTGTTTGTCCCAGGTTCCCTACCCCTGCCAGTTAAGTGCAGGGGGCACCATATGTGTTTGCAGGACGCTCCCTCCCTGCACCAGGCTCACTTCATGTTGTCTTGTTGCAGCTGGGCTCTCACCATACTAGCCCAGGCACAAGCAACCTGTGTGCTTGAGCCAACAGGGAGTCACAGACTGAGTACTTTGCTGGGAAGCATGGAGGACTGCCCATTGTGATGTCGGAGCCTGGTGGGCGGTAGCACATTGGGATTGAGTGGGAGGAGGCAATGGGATTGGGTGTTTTTGGCAGATGTACAGACCCGAAGGGTTGGATGTAGGGGGTATGCAGTGGAGTAGCTAGCCCAAAATCTAGTGGGGGTTCATTCTCGAATTTGCGCCCCTTATACTCCTTTACGCCGCCAAAGGTGGCGCGCAAAATTTTGGGAGGGTTAAAAATCGTGTTTTATTTATTTATTTCCCCCCCCTACTCCCCGGTGCTTTCCCCACACTTTTTTACCTTCTTTTTGACTTTTTCCTGCACTTTTTTGCCTTCTTTAATGGCTGCAGCATCGCCCCTCCGGTGTCTTCTGTGTCTTCCTTGTCACCCCTTTCCCTTTGCAAGGTGGGTGGGTGGAGCATTTGGGACTGTGTTGAACTTGTTGTGTTGTGTAATGTGTAGTGTAATTAATAACAACTTGGTGGTTCAGTTTGTTTCTTCTTCGTGGTCGCACTGGTCGGCCGGCCGGGGATGTCTGCGATCATGCACTGGAGAGGAGAGTGGAGAACACCCTCCCTCCAGGCAGACGGCAGATGGTCAGCTGGCTGGCGCTGAACTCGGGAGGGAGGGAGACATTACAAAATGTGTCGGCGACTCGTTTTGTAATGTCTCCCTCCCTCCCGGCAGCCGGGAGGGACCCCGGGGCTGGACTTGAAGGAGGAGCGCGCCCGGCCGCCCGCAGTAGCGGGCGGCAGCCGGCAGATCAGCTGGCTGGCGCTGAAGTCAGCTCCACTTCAGCCTGAAGCCGAGCCGACTTCAGCGCCAGCCAGCTGATCTGCTGGCTGCCTGGGAGGGAGGGAGACATTACAACGAGGAAGGAGCGTGCCCGCAGCAGCGGGCGCACGGGCAGCTGGGCCAGCGGCAGATCAGATGGCTGGCGCGGCGCTGCTTATGTCGGAGGCTGCCGGGAGGAGGGAGATGACGAGGAGGAGCGCGCAGCAGCGGCAGTTGGCTCGGGAGCCGCTCGGCTGCACTTTTTTCCAAGAACAAGAGGCGCAAGCGGGCGCCCCCAGGGAGTAGCGTGCCTGCTCGCGCCTGGGGTGCTGCACACCAGAACCCCATATATTTAGACGCCACTGGGGGTATGTGCACCTGACCCTCAGTGAGTATACTCCCCTAGGAGTGTGTTTGTGCATGCAAAGGTTCTGAACCTTTTTCAGCACATTAAAAAGGAGGCTAGATTGTGGCCAGCTGACTTATGTTTCATTTTACTCACATTTTTAATTGCGTTTTTTACCATTGTGGCTGTAAGCAATATTGTTAAGACTATCAATGAACAAAGAAGCGACATCAGCAGATATAGAATGCAGTTAAATAGTACTAATAAGGAAGCCTGAAAAATTAAGGTTTTGGCACCTCAATGAACAGTCCAGTTGAGATAAGATTCTTGGATGTAACCTGGAAGGAAACTCATTCCTGTGTCCATGATATTGCATTCTTTAACTTAGCTTGAACAAAAGCAAGACCTCTATTAATATTAGTTTAATCAACTTAGAATATGCTAACATGTGGAGCGCTGGTTTATCACCTCATGTGAAATTATCCCATGTGAAAGTCTATCTTGATTCCGATGCTGTTTATTTTAATAAATCCTTGTTAAGTAGTTAAATATAATAAGCCCTCCCTCAAGGTGCAATTTTCACCACAATTCAATAAAAAGAAGCCCTAGACATGCACAATCTCTCCTTTCATAGCACTCATGAACAGGTTTGTTTAATAATAAAACAAAAGAGCCTAGAGAGGTCAAAAGCAGGGCCAGGAAGTAACAAAACGAGCACTCCAATCTGGGGGGAAATGCTAGCTAATATGCCTTGGGAAATGTAATGTAAAACAAAGATGAATTCAGTAAAAAAATGAAACATTTGCAATAATGCTGAGATGTCAAGTTTTGATCCCGCTGCAAAGTTACCTGCAAACCACCATTTGGCTTTCGTATAGCAACAGAGGCAAGAGGTTTTGCCTGTAACCACATAAACAGGGACAGAATCAATGGCAACCTGGAGTAGGAAGTGAACTCATCAATATCAAGAAGGCACTGCAATGACAGTGGTGACTTATTAAGAAATAATCTCTTTGAAAGCACAGTTAAGTGCTGCTATTTATTGCCTTTGGGTAGTGGTGCCAGGAAATTCAGGCATTGCCCAATGCTTGTGTTAATGTATATTAGCTGGCTTGGCTTTGTAACTTGCGTTCTTAAAATAAACTCTAGTCCTTATTTTTAAGGTATACGGAGAAATGGGTAGAACTGTGTAGAACCCTGCTAACTGGGTATAAAAAGGCATCCTTTTAAGTAATAAACCGGTGTGTCTATTTTCATGTATGATTGAGGGCATGTAATTATCAACTACAAGGGTCAGATGAATTCAGTCATTTTGCTCATGTAACACACACAATTTTGGGGGAACATGCTAAAGACAAAGCTTTTTTCTTTTGATTTTGAGGGTAGCTATCAAGACAGTGCTCCAAAGACACATAAGACAGAGACAGAGAATCAATCAGAGTAGGGAAAATGCAGATTAAATTACAAAAGACTTGAAGGCATAAAATCAGGGCAAGCAAAGATACTCATTAGTTGGAAACTTCCTTGAATTCTTTTAATCCCTTAAGTCTGTTTAAAGGGAAATGATCTGATTCTTCTGCATCTGCTAGTGATTGGAGGCAAATAAAATCATTGTGTGATTTCCTTCCAGTTCAAGCAGTGCATAGCACACACGCTGCTATTATGAAAGCAAATACTGCAATTTCTCAATTGACCTCAACTGACTAATAATCCTCCTTATGATGTTTCTAACATATGGGATGCTGAAACAGAGAGTAATAACACACGCACTAGCACACCAAGACCAAGACCAAGACCAAGATTGCATTTGGTCAAAAGACTTGCAGTTCCCAAATCATCACTAATATTTAGACTGCAAGTCTATAAACACTAGCAGCCCAATCCTGCGTAAAAAACTGCCTGCGGACCACACGCTACGCAGGCAGAGGGTGTTGTTGTAAACACACCGTAAAATGCATTTCCGACGCCCAGAGAGTAAGGGCCCCTGGTGCAGAGGCCGGCAACTCTTAATTCGCCTCCCCCCAGACCCTGCAGTCACCAGTGCAGGTAAGCCCTGCACCGGTCAGTGCAGGGGCGTGGGGAGGGAGGGTGGCCTGTGGCCAGCCTGGGATGGGAGGGGGCGGGGATATCGGCAGCGAGCTCCATCAATATCCCACACCCGTCGCAGGCCTGGGCCCCCCTCACCCCGCCACCCTGGACATTCGAGGAGGCCCACTGGGGCTGGGCAGCCCTATACCTGGGGAAGGGGGACGAACGTCCCTTTCTCCCGAGGTGTTATCTTGGGGCCGGCTGCATATCCTTACACAGGATTGAGCTGTTACATGGGAGTAATTCATATTGAACTCAATGGATCTTACTTCTGAGTAGACATGCATAGGCTTGCACTGTTGGACTGCTGCACTGAGAACAAAAAAATGGCATTGAAATTGTGACATATGGTGACCCTTTCACATCTGACCTTCTGCTGCAAACCAGAAACTAAAAACAGTCTTCTAGCGGTTGTTTGTGTATTGACTCTGCACAACAGGAGTCTGAATATAACGTAGTAGGGAAATGCTACATTGAATTCTAGCAGTTCTCTGTGTGCAGCCCTGTAAATGATTCCATTTAGGCTTGTAATATGTTCTGAACAAGAGCTAGATTGCAACTGTAAAGGGGGGCGGGGAGCTACAGTTCCATGTTTTGGAAAGGTTAGTACGAAGATTTTTTTTCACCTAAAAGGAATGAGATATAGGGAGTGCTTGACACAGAATGAACACCTCCCTGCCTGAGTTCCATTGCTGTGACATCTTGTCATATGCTTTTCTGTCTTCTCCAGTTATGAGGTTAGCTGCACCGTGAAGAAAACATCAAGATATCCTTGACCTATGAAAGGAAATGAACTGTGGCTGGGCTCCTGAGGGATATCTGTACAAGGCAAGAGAATCACCGGATCTGCTTTCCCAACGGTCCATATACGTCGACAAGTCTCCATTAGTCTCACGTGATCCCATGGATCCAGGCATAGCAGCCGCATACCTCTCTCCCACATACCAAGGAGGCTGAGGAACATAGTGAAGAGACCTGAGGGAACAAAGATATGGCACTTTGGGGTGAGGTAAGTCGCAGCAGAGTCACAGACCATGAAGAGGGTCAGCTCAGCATAAGTACCTGCTGGTACCTGAGACCATGAGATCTTCCTCCCACCCTACAATATGCAAAGAGAACCACACAAATTTTTTAACTTCCACCTTCCTCCACTTATCTCCTCTGCCAGTCCTACTGCTGTCCCCTGAAGCCCACTTGCCTTCTCATACTCCTGTCATTGCCCTCCCCTGTTTTTAATACTTTTAATTGTATCCACCGTGGGACTTCTGTGCTGAGGGTGTCCGAAAACCTACTGAGTGACATAATATGAAATGAAAAATAAAATTGCCACTCTTTCTCTCTACTTGATTATGAAAACTTAGTTCGGGAGGGGGGGCATGGTCCCACAGTGTATTAAAAAGGAAGGAGGTGAGCCCTGCCTTAGATTGGCAGACCTTGACCACCTTGCAAAAGCCAAGAATTTGGTGACAATGTTTACGTGGTGATAAAGCTATCCACTTCTTTATGTTTAAAATATGTGCATTCTTTTCTAACTGTGCATATTTCTTGAACATTGGTAGTTTGAGAGAGATTGGAATTTATCACATAAGCACTCTCCAGCCTTCTGTTTAGAATATATAAATGCATAATTTCCTGTGCTTCTAGAGGAGTGCTGATTTCTCAAGACCTCTTTTAGTGACTCTTGGGATGGGTTTGTCAATTCTTCTCTTACAGGCTGAATGAGTCTGGCAAATGAGTGGACCAAGAGCAGCAGAAATAATAAAAAGGGATTTGTAATGTTAATTTTTATGTTGCATTGAATTCAAATGCCTGCTGAATGATTTTGCATAGGCTCCAAGCTGCTATTCTAGCTCTTGGCAGGCCTCAGAACTATTCCCTCACTCCTTCATGCTGCTTTGTTTCCTACAAATCTGCTGACAACATCTTTGCAAATGTCTCCAAAGGAAACAAAACAACAAGGCTGAAAAGTTAAAATCTTTTAAAACGAGACTTCCAAACACATGCCAAATGGCATGTGGGGAGACCGTTCATCACTGAAGGTTGCTTCTGATGTAGAAAAGCTATTTGCAAGGGTAAAAATATTCAGGGGCTTTCACAGAAAATTGGGGCAAGGGTGTCACAGAACCATAAGATCCCCTGGTTCATTGAGTACAAAGACCACATCGAAGGCTGGACACCCTGTGTCTCAGTGTAAAGTATGTCCCTAGGGAATCACAGGATATTACCAGGTAAGACACAGGATCTTCATTGATCTCTCCCAGTAAGAACCTGATAAAGTCAGAAAAGAAAATTAAGCAAAACACACTGTAAAGAGCCTGACTGAGAGGCCTGAACTCAACTGTTTAAGGGCACAAGGCTGCCAGCTGGATCAGGTTGATGGGATCTATCATTCATATTTGTGTAAGGGATTAAACAATGTCTGTGTCATAACAAGGGTCAATTAGTGGCACCAACCCTATGGAATTCCCTCCCTCTTGATTTACGTATTGCTCCCTCCCTGGAGACTTTCCGGCGAGGCCTGAAAACATTTCTGTTTAAGGAGGCCTTCTGAGTCCTTGCCTTTTTAACATCCTGCACAGGGGGAGTGCTGCTGCTTTTTAATGCTTTTTTATGCTTCTGTTTTAATTGTAATTTGATGTGGTTTTATTAATTTTAGATGATGTTTTAGATGATGTTTTTACTAGCTTTTGTGGATTGTTTTTATTGTTTTAAATGAGTGATTATTTGTTGTATCTGTTGTTGTGAGCCGCCTTGGGTCCCTTCGGGGAGAAAGGCGGGATAAAAATATTGTAAATAAATAAAATAAATAAAATATCTAGGGAGGCAATTTTATTGCGAGATTCAAGATGGCAGCACCCAGTCCATCTTGGGTCTCACGAACTCTCCTCTTGTGAGAATTGGGCGCCGCCATCTTGGATCTCGCGAGATTTCATGAGATGCAAGATGACGGCGCCCAGGAGAACAGGTAGGAGGAGCTACTGGGGAATATCTCAGGGACATTTTTCCGGGTTGCTGTGTGGGCGGGCACCCGCCCATGCCGCAACCTGGAAAAATCCCCTTTAGCAGCTGTCCCTTATCAGCTGCTGATCGCAGCAGCTGATAAGGGACAGTGTCTCACATACCCCCGGCATGCGGTCCGCGTTTGGAAATGCCTAGTCTAGAAAAACTACTGCCCCACACAATAAAGGAATGTATACTGTACTAGCGTAATGCCCGTGCTTTGCTACAGGATGTAAGTACTTTAAATCCATTTTGTCTCCAATAAACCTTCCTTTGATTGCAATGAACCAATTAAATGTAGCACAACTACCCCATGTAAGACAACACCCTGCATTTATTAAAAGTCATGGTTCCATCGAATAATAGTTGTCCCCCTCTCTGTCGTGGGACATGATAGAGAACTCCTCCCAGTTGTCCACCACGCGCCTCAGGATGAGCTCAGGCACCTCCCTAGCTATGAGGTGAGTGTCATACATGCGATAGAAGAGGGACCAAAACAGGCAGACTCCATCTCCTGTGATGGGGACAATTGTGTAAGGCACCATCTCCCCATTAACATTTAAAAACTCAAAGGCCATACCAACTTAAAAAGCAATAGAGTTTTAATTTTAATTTGCGATGACTCTAGAGTAAGGGCCGCACGGAGGCCAGCAGCCCTCACTCCATTGCCAAAGCGACCCAGCTGCCGCCGGAGAAAGTAAGTCTCCCTCCGGCGGGTGCAAGGGTGGTCCGGGTGGTGAGGGAGGGCGGCGGTTGTCCAAGCCTGCCCGGGAGGGGGCAGGGATATCAGCCGCCACATCCCCAGCCCATTTCCAGGCTCGGCGGCAGGCATTTTACCCACGCTATGTTGACATTGCTCAGTGCAAGGTGAACATTTAAATGAGGAAGGTCTTCAATGCACATGATGGATTGACTATTGCTCACCCTGATATTGTTGATACTTCACCAGCCCTGTTTAGGCGCAATGGCCTCCATGGTTGGTGCTGACATTTTCCTCGCAGGGGCGTCACTGCGCACATGTCACCCGATGGCAGGGATGCGCGCGCTGCCCCTCCGTGCACCCCCCAAACTTACCCCCACTCCAAGCGTCCTCCTTCTTCGGCGGTCCAGGGCCTTCTGAGGAGACCCAATGCATTAATACGTGAACTTTTAGCTTTTTCGCGCATGCGCACAAACATTTCTGAGGGCAAGGGCTGCCCTTTTGCCCTTAGAAACGTTCTGCACATGCGCGAAAAAGGTAAAAGTTCATGTATTAACGCATTGGGCCACATCAGAAGGCCCTGGACCGGCAGCCGGGGCGCATGCTCCGAGGCCTTCTCCCGGCCTCGGAGCCTCCGGAGGATAACGCGCGGGGGGGAGGTGATGCGCACGGTGGTGCGCGTCACCCCTTTGCGCGCGTCACCCTGTGGCGGCCCGCCCCCGCCACGGCCCAGCGATGCGTGTGTCCTCAGGGACCTGCAGCAGGGTCTTTTGAACCTTCTGGCCTGGTTTTGGGGCAGTTGGGGTCAAGTGCTAGGCTAAGCCCTCCATGTGGCTGGTTGCGTGCTAGATGGGTAGGTAGAGATCTTCATTGGCATGCATTCTGACGTAGCACGGTCAAAGGGTGAGCCAGGACCGTCCAGATGATACTCTGGAGTCAGAGTGTCACACCCAAAGGTAACATGGGGAACATATGGGCAGCACTGTTCCCCCCCCCCCCAACTAGTGCCCACACGCTGGGGGATGTTATAGATTTTTTCCCTGCTGCAGATTTTATACGCTTATTAGAATTGACCCTTTATCCAAGCTTCTGTCTAGCATCTTTATTTAGGGGGGTTTCACAGGTAAGAACTAAATCACAAAGTAGTCCCAAGAACAAATAAGTGTCTATCGAATAAAAAACACCCCTTTTAACTTTTATCCCCTTTTTACCCCTTTAGGGGTGAAATTTCAAAAAACTGTGAAAACCGTTTCTAAAGATTATACAACGACACCCGTCTGCCAAAAAGGAATGTTTTAGCTCCACAAACACAGGAGATACAAAGGGTTCTATAATTGACCCCCAAATCGAGATTCGCTGCTTTCCGGATCGATTAGAGCAAAATCCCAAACTATGTTTTTCAGCATTTGGACGGGTAGCTTTTTTAAGCCAAAACCAAGCCTGAGAGATATCGAGGAATCCTTGAAATCACATTGCACCCTTTTTATCCCCTTAGGGGCGGAATTTATAAAAATCCCTTCTTAGTGGGTGCTTGCATCACGGAAGGAACGTGCTGTCCAAATTTCATGTGTCTAGGCCTGGGGGGTTGGGCTGGGCGGTGATGAGTCAGTCAGTCAGTCAGTCAGCACTTGTTCTTTTATGTATAGAGATAAGCATTTTTTTTTTTGCTTCTTTTCAGTTTCCAAGATGTGATGGTTTCTAAATGGGAAATACTGCTAAGTCAGAGGGACTGTGGCCGTCAGAATTAAAATGTTTATCGACATGCTGTTATTGGTGACTTACGGCTCAGAAACGACAGTATATGTGTTTGTGTATCACCTGTGTAAAACTTTGTGTTTCAAAATACAGAAATGCATGTGACTGACACAGTTATTGGTGACTTACGGCTCAGAAACGACAGTATATGTGTTTGTGTATCACCTGTGTAAAACTTTGTGTTTCAAAATACAGAAATGCATGTGACTGACACAGTTATTGATGTTACTGAAGAGATTAGATAATTGCTCAAAGCATATTCAAACCATAAAGCTGAGATTGAAAAGGTTTATTTAGGTGTTTCCAAAGGTTTGAGCTTGTTTAAGCCGGAGATACACTGCATGCGTTCGCGTTCCGTGTGAGTCTGGCTCCGCCGAGATGCAGCCGTGCCGAGACGGAACCAAGCCACACGCTGCCTGGACAACAGAGCCTGTCAGCTTGAACAACTTCCTCGTCTGCTCCCGGCGGCAGGCAGGCAGGCAGGCAGGCAGTCAAGGTGATCTTTTCGACTCCTGCCCACGCCTGCCGATTCCTGCCCCCTGGCAGTGTGGAGGAAGTGATAATAAATGGTCAGAAAGGGGAGGTGGCCGCTGCCTCTCTGCACCTCTCTGCCCGGGCGCTAAGTGGGCTGTCATGCCTGTGCCAGGCCCTTTCCCCCTCCACCCTGCCAGGCACTTTCCCCCTCTGTAGTTGCCACTGGCAAGGGGGAGAAGGTGACACCGGAGGAAGGGCAAGGATCCGGGCGCGCAGCGCTCGCTCCCTGTTCCTTTTTGCTACCACCAGCACTTTCCCTTTTCTGTATGGACTGGCCACGTTCTGCTGGCGACCTGCGCTTATGATTGGTTTACAGTTTTTCTGACATCTGCCCTGTGATTGGCTACTACGTGAAACGCGCCCTGCCCCCCACAGTACAAAGCACTGCCTCTGATTGGCTGCATGGACATGAAATGGGCAAAAGTCGAGTCGGGGTCGACTTTGCCTGGGACGGGATGTAGCTATCTGACGGGCCAACGCCGTCAGCCGACAAGAGAACACATGGGACGCACGTGCCTATGCCGTACGCTTGCCGTACGCCTGCAGTGTAGCTCCGGCTTTAGGGTTTAAAAAAACCTGTTGCTTTCAACAGCAGACCACCATGCCAAATCACAGACTGCTTTTGCTCTCCCCTCGAGCACTGAGGATGGGGCTGCTCTGGGAGAAGCATAAGCCCAAGGTCCCCTTGAACAGGAGGCAACGGTTGCATGGTTCTTTGGATCCCAGACTACGTATTTAAGCTCATCAGGCACCAACTGTTAGGTTTATAGGATGTTTTTGCTGTTAGAGTGTGAGCCTTTGGGGTCACAGAACCATCTATCTATCTATCTATCTATCTATCTATCTATCTATCTATCTATCTATCTATCTATCTAAACTGCTTTCTGAACTATTTTTGTTGAAAAGCAGAATGGTGTAGTGGTTTGGGAGTCGGACTTAGACCTAGGTGATCCAGGTTCAAATCCCCGCTCAGCCACGAAGCTTCCTGGGTGACCTTAGGCCAGTCACTATCTCTCAGCCCCACCTACCTCACAGGGTTGTTGTGAGGACAAAAAGGAGGGAGGGAGGAAATATGTACACCACTCTGAGCTCCTTGGAGGAAGGGCGGTGTAAAAATGTGAAAAAATAAATAAATAGTCTTCATCATCATCATAGGAGCAGGAAAGACAGAAAAGCAATTTAAGGAAAATACTTAGTAGACAAGCTGAAGAAGAGAAATAAATGCCATGTGGGTGGCTTACTTCAAACATCCATGTACAGACAGTTGGTTTAATGATCAGGAGCACATGGAGACCCCCATTCTCTCTCTCTCTCTCTCTCTCTCTCTCTCTCTCTCTCTCTCTCTCTCTCTCTCTCTCTCTCTCTCTCTGTTGCAGTTTGCTCTAACTGTATTTTTCTATGACTAACAAATTGTGCAAAAGTGGTTTTTTGTGTTTTTTTTTAAGAAAAGAAACAAGAGAAGGAAGACGAGAACCTGTGCAGCTGTTGGGTAGAGTGTTCCAATTTGCCAATCTGGACTGTGTCCTAAGTTTCCATCCCAGGGGAAATAGCAACTATGAGACGAGAGAGTGTCAAATTCAGACTGGGACCATGAGGAGGGGACAGAAAAGTTAAAACTACTGTCTACTTTACTACACTACAGTCCCAACCTGGACAACCCCCTCCCCCCAGTCCTGCTTATATATTAAAAACAAGCATTAGGTACAGACAATCATGTGGTAAGACATGGTCTACCATAGGCCTGCTGTGATATCTGCGCTGGACATACAGTTTATAATTATCAGTCTACGTATTAACTAAAAGAAAGTGTGAGAGGGGAGGAGATGGCTATATGACCCCACTATGCGCACCTGATCATTAAACCAACTGCCATTGATGTTTGAATGAAGTTACACCATGACATCTAGGTAATGAAGCAAAATGTCACTCAGGTAGTAACATGTTAAGAGATGTTAATCAGTGATGTTTACATGCTTATTCAAGATACTTGAATACCTTTCAGGAGCAGCGAGTGGCCTCACGGGAACGAAGTGGCTCACGGGGACAAAGTGGCAAGATAAAAAAAGACACAGCGAGTTAAGCAGCTGGGCGAGGAGAGGGTAAGCAAGGAGAAGGTAAGTGAACTCTCTCAATTGTGCAGCTTTGTCTAACTTTAATTTACCATTAACTGTAAAGGACTTGGTTAAAGCTACCTTAAGCTACCTTAAACTTAAGATAGAACTAAGCCTAGCTAGGAACTAAGCCTAGCTTAAGTAGAACTAAATATAACCTGAGGAGGGGGATTGTAAGGTCCAGTAGCTAGGACACAGGCACAGAAGCTAGGTGGGAAATTAAATAGATTCAAAACACAAACAAGCACCTATCTAAAAGACAGGGGCAGAAACTGGACAAGCCTGGGAGCTGGTTCTAAAGAAAATTGCAGTCCAAATCTAAACAGGTCTACTCTGAGTAGATTCTACAGCTGATTCTAAAGAGAATTGCAGTCCAAATCTAAACAGGTCTACTCTGAGTAAAACCAGTGTTTACTCGAGAGTAAAAAGCCCAGGGCAGAGACCTGAGTCTACTTTAGAGTAGGAGCCTAAAACAAAACAAGAGGAGGCTAAAAGAAGGGGAGAAAGCAAGCTAAACTGCACCTTAAGCAGAGTTAAACTTAAGCAGAATTTAAAACCTACAGTTTAAAACATACAGACCGCATGGTATAGAAGGCCACATGGTAAATTAGGGTGACTCAGAAACCATAGCAACACACATTCCTGCCAGCTGAGTAGGTCAGATGTAAATTGAGGCAGCAGCAGGAACAATAGCAACAGGAATTTCCTGCCAGTAAACCACATCAGGCCCTGCCCCCCTTAGAGGCCAGTCTTTTCAAACTTTCAGGTAGGCAGGGGGAGGAGCTACACAACAGTTTAAATCTGGGGCTGGTTTGCGAGTGAGCCCTTTCAGGAGCAGCGAGTGGCCTCACGGGGACAAAGTGGCAAGATAAAAAAAGACACAGCGAGTTAAGCAGCTGGGCGAGTTCAGCAGCGGGGCGAGGAAGCCAGGCCCCACACACTGCCCGGCACGTCCCTTGAAGAGAGGAGAGCTCCAATAACATTAAGGTACCCAAACTGTTTTAAACCCATAACTTACAAAAAAAGCTATGCAGTCAGACAGCCAGCAGAAGGGTGGGGGCTATCCAGTGTTTTGCACTGAGTGTCACATGTATGACTATCTGCCTCTTGGGCACATGTCATGGGTGTGTGCTCGGTGCAAAGAGCTCCAGGCTCTCAGGGAACGGGTTCGCTCCCTTGAAGCCACGGTTGCTGACCTGGAGAAGCAGAGACAGGTAGAGAGGAACCAGGGTGAGACTTCTAGGGACGTGGAGGCATCGTCCTACCCTCAGTTGGCCAGCACTTCAGCTGCCAGGGAAGGGAGTCTCAGGGCTGGAGGACATTGCTCTGGAAAAGAGGGAAACAATCCCACAGTGGGGACCCCTTCTTCAGGTGATGGGCCCGTATCCAGTCGCACTATGGATACTCCTCTGGGGAGAGGGGGAAGGGGGCTTCTTGTTGTGGGTGACTCTATAGTCAGGAACATAGAAAGGGGGGTCTGTGACGGATGTGAGGACCGCACGGTGACTTGCCTACCTGGTGCGAAGGTTGCGGACATCACCTCTCGTCTAGATAGGCTGGTAGAGAGTGCTGGGGAGGAGGTAGCGGTTGTGGTGCATGTTGGCACCAACGACGTGGGGAAATGTAGCCGGGCGGTCCTGGAGGCCAAATTTAGGTTGCTAGGTAGGAAGCTCAAATCCAGGACCCCAAAGGTGGCGTTCTCAGAAGTGCTACCTGTTCCACGCGCAGGGACAGCTAGGCAGGCGGAGCTCAGGGGTCTCAATGCGTGGATGAGACACTGGTGTGAGGAGGAGGGGTTTAAGTTTGTTAGGCACTGGGGAACGTTTTGGGACAAGCCGGGCCTGTACAAGAGGGACGGGCTTCACTTGAACCAAAACGGAACCAGACTGCTGGCGCGTAACATTAAGAAGGTGGCAGAGCAGCTTTTAAACTGACTCCTGGGGGAAAGCCGACAGGAGCCGAGGGGCATCCGGTTCGGGACTCCTCATTCCTCGGGAATGAGGGTGCAGAGGATGGGGAACAATCAAGTAATAACAGAATAAGAATTGGGAGTGGTAGCGTGATGGGACATGACAGCCAGTCTAGCAAAACAGAAGGCTGCAGGAATAAAGGGGCAAACATGCAGCCCTTCTTGGGGGACCAGGTATATAAGTGCTTTTATGCAAATGCCCGAAGTCTACGGGCAAAGATGGGAGAACTGGAATGTTTGGTGGCTAGGGAAAACATTGACATAGTAGGTATAACAGAAACCTGGTGGAATGCGGAGAACCAGTGGGATACTGCAATTCCAGGATATAAACTCTATAGGAGGGACAGAGAGGGGCGTGTTGGAGGTGGGGTGGCCATCTATGTCAAAGAGGGGGTAGAATCCACCAGAGTAGAGCTGGAGGGGGGCTCTGACTCCTCCGTAGAATCACTGTGGGTTAGATTACCAGGCTCCAAGAGTGATGTAATAGTAGGGGCATGCTACCGTCCTCCAGATCAAAAATCTGAAGGGGACCTTGAAATAAGGAAGCAAATCAGGGAGGTGTCAACGAGAGACAGGGTTGTAGTCATGGGGGACTTCAATTATCCTCACATCGACTGGGTCAATTCATGCTCAGGTCATGAAAGAGAGACTGGATTTCTGGATATGTTAAATGACTGTGCCTTAGAGCAGCTTGTCACGGAACCGACCAGAGGACAGGTGACTCTGGACTTGATATTGTGTGGCACTCAAGATCTGGTCAGGGAGGTAAATGTTACCGAACCGTTGGGGAACAGTGACCATGCTGCGATCTGTTTCGCCATGCATGTCGGAGGGAGAGTGCCGAGCAAATCTGACACGAAAACCCTTGACTTCCGAAGGGCAGACTTCCCCAAAATGAGAAGACTAGTTAAGAAAAAGCTGAAAGGGAAGGTAAAAGGAGTCCAATCGCTCCAGAGTGCATGGAGGCTGTTTAAAACAACAGTCGTAGAGGCCCAGCGGGAGTGTATCCCACAAAGGAGGAAGGGCTCGACCAAGTCCAGGAGGATGCCGGCATGGCTAACAAGCACAGTTAAGGAGGCTATAAAAGGCAAGGAAGCTTCCTTCCGTAAATGGAAGTCTTGCCCTAATGAGGAAAATAAACAGGAGCACAAACTGTGGCAAAAGAAATGTAAAAAGATGATACGGGAGGCCAAGAAAGACTTTGAGGAACGTATGGCAGGCAACATAAAAGGGAATAATAAAAGCTTCTTCAAATATGTTAGAAGCAGGAAACCTGCCAGGGAAACGGTGGGTCCGCTGGATGGTGAGGGAGAGAAAGGGGTGATAAAAGGGGACTTGGAGACTGCAGAGAAATTAAATGAGTTCTTTGCATCTGTCTTCACGGCAGAAGACCTCGGGCAAATACCGCTGCCGGAACGGTCTCCCCTGACTAAAGAATTAAGTCAAATAGAGGTTAAAAGAGAAGACGTCTCAGACTTAATTGACAAAATAAAGATCAATAAATCACCAGGCCCGGATGGCATCCACCCAAGAGTTCTGAAGGAACTCAAGAATGAAGTTGCTGACCTCTTGACCAAAATATGCAACTTGTCCCTTAAAACGGCCACTGTGCCAGAGGATTGGAGGATAGCTAATGTCACGCCAATCTTTAAAAAAGGAAGGAGGGGGGACCCGGGGAACTACAGGCCGGTCAGCCTAACATCTGTTCCAGGGAAGATGGTGGAAAGTCTCATTAAGGATAAAATCTTAAAATACATAGAAGAACAAGCTCTGCTGAGGGAGAGTCAGCATGGCTTCTGCAAGGGGAAGTCTTGCCTCACAAACCTGTTAGAATTTTTTGAAAAGGTCAACAGGCATGTGGATGCGAGCGAACCCGTGGATATTATATATCTGGATTTTCAGAAGGCGTTTGACACGGTCCCTCATGAAAGGCTCCTGAGAAAACTCCACAGTCAGGGAATAAGAGGGCAGGTCCTCTTGTGGATTAGGAACTGGTTGAAGACCAGGAAACAGCGAGTGGGAGTCAATGGGCAATTTTCACAATGGCGAGAGGTGAAAAGCGGTGTGCCCCAAGGATCGGTCTTGGGACCGGTGCTTTTCAACTTATTCATAAATGACCTGGACTTGGGGATAGGCAGTGAGGTGGCCAAGTTTGCGGATGACACTAAACTTTTCCGGGTGGTAAAGACCAGCAGGGATTGTGAAGAGCTCCAGAAGGATCTCTCCAAACTGGGAGAATGGGCAGCAAAATGGCAGATGCGCTTCAATGTAAGTAAGTGCAAAGTGATGCACATTGGGGCAAGAAACCAAAATTTCACATATACGCTAATGGGTTCTGAGTTGTCTGTGACGGATCAAGAGAGAGATCTTGGGGTCCTGGTGGACAGGTCGATGAAAGTGTCGACCCAGTGTGCGGCGGCTGTGAAGAAGGCCAATTCCATGCTCGGGATCATTAAAAAGGGGATTGAGAATAAAACGGCCAATATCATTATGCCTTTGTACAAATCGATGGTAAGGCCACATCTGGAGTATTGTGTCCAGTTCTGGTCACCATACCTCAAAAAGGATATAGCTGAATTGGAAAAGGTGCAGAAAAGAGCGACCAGAATGATTAGTGGGCTGGAGCACCTCCCTTACGAGGAAAGGCTACAGCGTCTGGGGCTTTTCAGCCTAGAAAAAAGGCGCCTGAGGGGGGACATGATTGAGACTTATAAAATTATGCATGGGATGGAGAGAGTGGATAGAGGGAAATTCTTCTCCCTCTCGCACAACACCAGAACCAGGGGACACGCACTAAAATTGAGTGGAGGGAGAGTTAGAACAGACAAAAGAAAATATTTCTTTACCCAGCGTGTGATTCATCTGTGGAACTCCTTGCCACAGGATGTGGTGATGGCACCTGGCCTAGATGCCTTTAAAAGGGGTTTGGACAAATTCATGGAGGAAAAGACCATCACAGGTTACAAGCCATAAGCAACCTCCTGGTTTTAGAAGTGGGTTTTCTCTGTGCCAGGTGCAAGGGAGTGGCGACTGGACACAGGTATCTTGTTGTCTCGTGTGCTCCCTGAGGCATCTGGTGGGGCCACTGTGTGACACAGGAAGCTGGACTAGATGGGCTTTTGGCCTGATCCAGCAGGGCTCTTCTTATGTTCTTATGTTCTTATACTTATTAAATATTTTGCCAAAGTTTCTGTTTTTAGATATACTGTACCATGCATTGTTGATCTTTTGAACAGTACTGAACAACGTTCAGACTGGTGTAGATACGTTTCTTTGGAATTATAAAAAAAGCTTGGTTACAGAAGAGTTTCCTTTAGAGGCACATTTCAATGTTGGGGAGGAGATTCGTTCCCCTTCATAACAAACGACTACCTATTTCCCAGCTCCTGTGCACTGGTTTACTACATCTTCAATAGCGTCTTTTCTGGCATTAAAACAAGTAGGGGCAGATCAAGCTCTCCTGTTTCTTTTAGGATTAAAAAAAGATCAAAGGAAGAAGATCAAAACCACTAATGTTGTTTGAACCACCCTGTTTAGAATCTGAGATCGGTATAAGAACAGGCTGGCTTCAGAGAGATCTCCTGTGAAAACTATGTTGTACACCCCTGCTGTGGCTACGGCCAGACAGTTGAGTGACTTATGCGGAAAACATAATGTCACGAGATAGATTCCACAAGACTTTGTGAAAAATGGCAAAGTAATGTCTTATGCTCAGCTCACACAAAAGGATCCAGAAAGTTGATTTCAATTTTTTAGTGGGTAACACACAGAGATTTTCTTCTGCTGGAGCAAGGACTGTTCATCCAGGGCAAGCAACTCCTTGCAAGCAAATACTGAATGCTCCTCAGAATTTTCAGCTTTTTTTTCCTTCCACATTTGTTGGTTGTCAAAAATTATTTAGAGTTCTGACTCCGTTTGAAAAATTAATACGTTCTGGTAAAACATAAAAAAGCTGTTGTCAGGAGTGTAGTGGGATAATACCTATGCCCTCCCCCCACTCCATAACACTGGCGTCGCTGCAGGGGGCGGAGCTCTAAGTTCCGCCACAGTCTGACCGTCCGTTAAACCAGTGCACGAAGCGGCCCCACCCCCTCGCCTTCGGAACCATTCAAGGCGGTGAAAGCAACGCGCAGGAGACTCCCTGCATGGCTTTACCTGCTTCTTTTACCATCAGCTGGTGCGTGGAAGGCGGCTCTGGCCTCCCCGCCAGTGGCCCAGCAGCACATACTGGTGGAGGCTGCTTTGCGACTGTTGTCATACAGCAGCCTCTGCTGGCACAATGCGTGTTACGCCAGTGCCCAGCCGGCATAGGATTGGGCCTTAAGATGTTTCCTGGTGCAACTGATGTATGTTGGAGGGATCAAACCACTGTTGGAATGTTCTTCGATATCTGGTGGAACTGCCCCACGTTGAGATATTCTGTAAGGATGTCTTCATCTTGCTGAAAACTATTCTTAACTTTGACATAACATTGAAACCACATGTTCTTCTGGGATGTTTGCATGGCTATGAAAAAAAAAAGACCATGTGGTATAACATAATTTTAATTGCTTAGCTTTGAAAGCAACAGCATTTGCCAGTCATCGAACTTTGGCTTAGGTAAGTACAAATTAGTGTATTAATGAACAAGATTATGATGTACAAACAATGATGGGAAGGTAAACTATCTTCAATGACTGACAGCACAATCCTGCGCAAATAAAGGCCGGCGGAGCGAGTGCTCTGCCAGCCTAGAGTGTCGTGAAAGTGCTGTAAGGCACTTTTATGGCACCTGGGGAGTACGTGGCACCAACGCTGAGACCTGCGCCATTCACTCCGCTGCTGGCTGCAGACCTGGCCGCAGGATGCAGATAAGTGCTGCGCCGGGTGGCAGGAGGGCATAGGGAGGGAGGGCTGGAGGGCAGGGGGGAGGGCAATTGACTGGCAAGGCCAGGGAGGGGGCAGGGATATCGCTGGTGCGCTCCACCATATCCTTACCCCCTTTCTGGGCCTGGCCAGTCTTACACGGCCTCCCTGGATGTGCATCAGCAAAATAGCTGGCGCACATCTGATGAAGCCCATTGGGGCTGCCGGGGCTTACAATGGGGGAAAGGTCCCTTTCCCCTAAGGTGTGCCCCAGCTCTGCTGGCGTGGGCCGCATCCTATGCAGGATTGGGCTGTAAATTTTGTAAAAATTGGTTTACAGTTTTCCAATGTAGAAATCAGCTTACGTCTGAAGAATTGGTTCAACAAGAGCTCTGTGGAGTAATTTAATGAATTTTTATATATGGTTGACCTTTTTTTCCTTAGAATGTTTTTACAGCACAATCTAATCCATGTTTACTCAGAAGTAAATCCCATTGTATTAATTGGGACGTACTCCCAGGAAAGTACGTATATGATTGCTACTGTAGTATAACTCCCCCCCCCCGCCTGTTCTTAAAATGCTCACTGATAGTTTTGCTTTCAGTTTTTGTTATACTCTCTAATGGTATGTAATTTAATCTTTGCTATAATATTTTGTTCCACTTAGTACATATTCGTTCTTCATCTGTCCTGTATTATTACATATTATGTGCATATATTAAATACCTTTAAAAAAAAGGATGCTTATAGACGTAAACCATCAGTTTATTGAATCTAAATGTGGACTGATAGGAGAACACCTGGCATTCTGCACCCTTGACACAGTCACATCACACCTTATTAATGGTGTAGCAATTCCCTTTTTTCCTAGGCATAACATTAAAAGCCAGAGATGAAAGCATGCTGTGCTAAAATATATTTGGTGCAAAGGAAAAAGGTGCCTCACATAACTACAAACAAACCCTTTTAAATCAACCTTTAATTAAGCTTGCTTTTATCTCAAAAAGAATGAAAAGCCTTTAAACCCAGGAAGGAAATATTATTTTTGCTTACCTTGGGGGGGGGGGGGAAGCAGGAGTTACAGTTTTTGTCATTTTGCTAACAGTAATTTAATCATGGAGGAGACAATGATGTGGTGAAGTCTTGCTGTAATTAACTGATGTGGCATTAGGGTCCTGATTCTTACGTCTGTGAAGATGCAGCACCTCCACGCAGAGGAATCTCATGGAGCTCAATATTCCCTCCTTTTTACTTAACTATGCACAAACTAGTCCATATAGAAGCTCACTGTACCAGCACTTTACAGAGAATAGGAGTTATGCGCACACTACTGATATCCCGGCCATGGATATGGGCAGTGACCCCATATTGTTGCGCTCCATATTGTTCAAGTGACTCAGGATTTGGATCGCAGATACTTTGCAATGCTCAGAGAGGGAATAATAAATAGGGATCAGCCCCATGATGATGCCATTGTGCACGGAAGGGCCATACTATACCTTACGTAATAATTTACATGCCAACCCTATAGCATCTAATCTGCATCTATGTGACACCTTGTAATCGTGTCAGCAATATTCTACTCAGCTCTTGATTAACTGTTATTGGGCAAGCCTGGCATGCCTGTCAATGCCAAGCCCACCGTAATAACGGAGGGTGTGCATTGGTTTTGTAATCAGTTTGGTGTTCATTTGTTATGAAATGAATTGCAATTTTAGCCAATGAATAATGAAGCATTTTCCTTTTCGTTACTTCATGATGTTTCATTTGCCATTGCTTTCAACCAGAGATTCAGCTGCTGTTAAAAGACACCATGTGGGGAAATGGCTAATGGGAGGCAAGAGAGTTTTTAGTGATTAGTGGTTGTTTTTTGACACACAGACACAGACACAGACACAGACACAGACACAGACACAGACACAGACACAGACACAGACACAGACACAGACACAGACACAGACACAGACACAGACACAGACACAGACACAGACACAGACACAGACACAGACACAGACACAGACACAGACACAGACACAGACACAGACACAGACACAGACACAGACACAGACACAGACACAGACACAGACACAGACACAGACAGACACACACAGACACACAGACACACACACACACACACACACACACACAGGACCGGCATTTTCTGGCATGCAGTGCCTTTATCTCTCATTGGTTTCAATAGAACAATCTCAGATCCATTGAAATCAATGAGAGATAAAGATCCCACATGCCAGCACAGGGACAAAAAGTAACCCATCTGGGAGATCGTCTTGCTCCTGGGATTTTCATACAACTTCATAGAGTTTTTAGTTGTTTTAATACTTATTAAGACTCAAGTTATTACAGTAAAACCTTGGATTGAGAGTAACTTGGTTTGAGAGTGTTTTGCATAACAAGCAATTTTTAAAAATAAATTTTAACTTGATTAACAAGTGATGTCTTGCTTTACAAGTAGGTTTTGGAGCCCAAGGAGCAGCTGCTCCGGGCGTGGGGTGCAACGCTCAGGCTCCACCACTGAACGGCTGCCTTCTCATGCTGCCCTCACGATCATGCAGAGAAGGAAAGGCGCGTGGAGGCAGCCCTGTCTCCTTATACCAGTGTCGTTTCTGAGGTTGGGGCCCGACCGTAAGTCATGCCCTGTCCTAGTACCGCGTTCAGGAACCGGAGCGAGGAGGCCCTGCCCCCTCGCCGACGGAGCCATTCGCGCAGCAAAGCCGAACGGGCAGGGAGTCTCCTGGGAACACGTTACTAGGACGGGGCACGACTTACGGTCGGGCCCCAACCTCAGAAATGCCACTGCCTCACACCCACCCTGCTCTCTGTGTGCAGAGAAGGCGCATGGAGCAGTCATGTCTCCTTGCACCCACCCCGCTCTCTGCACAATCGTGCAGAGAAGGAAAGGCGCGTGGAGGCAGCCCTGTGAGGAAAGGCGCAGGTGAGGCACGTTACATCTCTACAAATAGTCTCTCTCGCTGCGGGATTGTGGGTAATCGTCTCCCGGTCTCAGTCCAGTGAGCCAACAGATAGCAGTCATCCCATTAGATATAGATGTCCTACACAATAACGTGATAGACGTCCTACACTCCTCGTACTCCTCTCCTTTCTCTCGTCTCCCTCATACCAGCCACGATTCTTTTCAAAGGCAAAGTGTTGGTATTTTTTTTAACTTTATACTGTATTTTGTATTACTGTAAACATTTTTATATGATTAAATGGTTGTGGAACAAATCATCTGAGTTTCCATGGTTTCTTATGGGGAAATTCGCTTTGATATACAAGTGCTTTGGATTACAAGCACGTTTCCGGAACGAATTATGCTCGCAATCCAAGGTTTTACTGTATTGTCATTGACAGGCAGGGCTGGCTTGCCCAATCACAGTTAATTCCCTACTGCTTAGTTCAAATCAGGAGTAATAACGGGATTAGTAGCCAGGCTTAGTAGTGAAGAAGCTTTTATTGTTAAAATTACATTAAAATAATAACAATAGCTTCAAAGGTCGACGTTTCATCCGATTTATTTGGACTTTTTCAAGAAAGGGACCAGAGAGGCTGCCTAGGTGTTAACTGAGCAAAGCAGCCACTGTCACTTACATCAAAAGAAAGCTGCAGACTCATGTCAGTTAGCCTTAGGTAACCCTGGGCAAATGCTCGTGTTAACATTCTCACTTAAAGGACCCCTGTTATTACTCCTGATGTGATCTATGTTATCGCTGGCCACGACAACTTTAATTCATCCCTACCACTTGTTTGTATTATCCCACTACACTCCTGACCAGTATCTTTGCTGTTCCAGCTCCTTCACCCTCAACCATCTGCAGGCCTCCTTCACCCTCAAGCAACTCCATCCTCTCTCCCTTTTGTCCATTATGCGTGAAATTCCCTCCCAGAATACTTGCATGATGTACATTTTGAGGTTTTCACGACTAGTGTAGATTACTGAGTTAAACACTTCCATATTCCGGGAGATACGTCATTTTAAGAGAGCTGACAGGTTTATTAAAACATTAAAAACAAATGACGTTTTGCCATGTAAGTACTTGTGGCTTCATCAGAAATACAAGAGCAAACAGCTAATACAAGCTGGTCATCTCTGTCAGATTCTAAAGCTGGCAGTTTATGCTCTAAGGAGACCAACGGACGCTTGTATCAGCTGTTTGCTCTTGTTATTCTAATGAAGCCACGAGTACTTATGTGGCAAAAGATCAATTGTTTTTAATGTTTTAATAAACCTGTCAACTCTCTTAAAATGACGTATCTCCCAGAATATGGAAGTGTTTAACTCAGTAACTTGCATGATGCTTTCTCACTTATTTTCTTCAAATCCCTTCTTTAAACGCACCTTTCCCATGAAGTCCTTGGGCACATCTTATAGCACAGCCCTACTCAGATGTAAGTACCATCACGTGTGTCGCTGGGCCGTGGGGGGGGCCGCCATAGGGTGACGCACGCAAAGGGGTGACGCGCGCACCCCCGTGCATGTCGCCTTCCCCGCGCGCGTCATCCTCCGGAGGCTCTGAGGCCGGGAGAAGACCTCGGAGTGTCCGCCCCGGCTGCCGGTCCAGGGCCTTCTGACGAGGCCCAATGCGTTAATACATGAACTTTTACCTTTTTTGAGCATGCGCAGAATGTTTCTAAGGGCAAAAGGGCAGCCCTTGCCCTCAGAAACGTTTGTGCTCATGCGCAAAAAAGCTAAAAGTTCACGTATTAATGCATTGGGCCTTGTCAGAAGGCCCTGGACCGCCGAAGAAGGAGGACGCTTGGAACGGGGGTAAGTTTGGGGGGGTGAATGGGGGCAGCGTGCGCGTCCCTGCCATCGGGTGACGTGCGCCCAGTGACGCCACTGAATGTTCAATGGGACTTAATCCCATGTATAGGATTGCAGCCAGGCAGCCCGATCCTGCCTAAAATGTGGTTGCCAGCCTAGAGGGCCAGCTGCTGCATCCTAGGCAGAATGCAGGCCATGCCGGTGTGGCTCACGCTCACCTCGGAGGAAGAGGACTTTGTCCCCTTTCCCCAGTGTAAGCGCCAAAGGCCCCAATGGACCTCCTTGGGTGCTCACCAGCTCTGAAGCTGAGACATGTCCAGGAAGGCCAGGTAAGGTTGGCCCAGCCTGGGAGGGGGAGAGGGATATGGCGGAGCACACCAATGGCCCCCTCTCATGCCACCCTGGCCCGCACTCCCATTGACCGGCCCGGGCCTTACCTGCGTCAGTCTGCGCGGGTCGAGGTAGGTCATGGAGTGAGCAGTGCAGGCCTCTGTGCCGGCGCTGCTTACTCTGAAGGAGCTGCAATCGTGCTTTATGACATGCTTGCGACTCCTTAGACCAGCGGACCATGCGTTCCGCCGGTCCAAAGATGTGCAGTATTGCACCGTTAGTCCCTGTTCCCATTCATGCTTAAGTACATGTAATTGAAACCATCACTTATGTTTCTCCTATCTACCTCTGCTTCCATCCACCCTTCATCCCTTTGTTGTCTCCCTTGTGTCAATATCTAGATTGTAAGCCACTTGGAGTAGGGACCTGTCTTTTCACTTATTTAAAGCACCACGTATATTCATGGCATCATCTTCGTCATAAAATAGTGCAGGTGGATTCATCACAAATTGCTCCTGGTCTCTTATTGATTTATGAAACACTTAAAAGCAGCTTGATGGCTTTTTAATGAAAGGGATATTTTTCACCCTGCTTGGAAGAAAAGCACAGTGATTTTCCAAGAGAACTGTTGAAACGTTTTGGCACAATTTCCAGATTCAATTACATGTTGTGACTGTGTCCACTTTTAACTTAACTTTCCAGATTGTGAAAATGAACAGCTAGGTTCACATTTCTGTTCTTGGGACAATCACCACATTTTTCTTATTACTACAGTCCTTTAGTATTTCCTATAAATAAATCCCCTCCAGTACAACCCACTGAATGATGCCTTTCCCCATCAGGCTAAATGTTTTGGCCTTGATTCATCAACAATGAAGACCAGGTTATGTGAGATAGGGGAGCCAAGGCTGGCAGGAAGTTTAATCCCTGTGCAGGGCCTGGATTTTTATCCTAATAGCCTTCACCAGGAAATGATAGATGGGCAGTAAGAGGAAAAAATGAGGAAGCTGATAGTAATACTCAATGAGAGTCAGGAAATACCCACCAAAGGAACTATAAGAAAAGGACAGAGTCTGATAAGAGTTTGGGGAATATAACCTAATTTGTTTAGAGTTACTCAAATGGGACTCATTTTACTCTTATTATCTAAAGATGGTCTGTAGGGATTGAGCACTAATGTTCTCAAGGAGTAGATAAATTGCCCTGTTGAAAGCATTGTGGTTTGTTCATGACTTTAGCATCTGACTATGCCATGAATATAGTGGAACTGCAGGCGAGAATCGCAAAAGAGAAATGCATTCCTCAAACCAGATAGTGAACAGACAACTATGTTTATCTTTGATGATTTGCTAAAATATTGGACAGGCAGCCCAATCCTGTCATAGGCTTCTGCCAGTGGAAGTGAGTTCTGCACATTCCGCCAGCAGAAGTGAGAGGATGCTGGTGGAAGTTACATTCTGCCAGTGAGTGCAATGAAGCTGCCAGCGCAACGGCTGGAGGCTCTGCATGTCGGCCGGTGGAGAGTACACCATGCACAGGAGCAGGAAAGTTGGGGGGCACAGGCAGTGGGCAGAACAGGGCGGGGAGGTGAGTTTCTGGGCAAGGAGGGGATGTGTCGAGGGTGAGAAGGGACAGTTATCAGTGGCTTTACTGATATCCCCCTTCTCAGCCTCGATCCACCTCCCCAGGTCCTCTCAGACTTGTGCCAAGAGCTGGCACAGGTTCAAGTAGACCTATCGGGGGAATAAAGGCTTACCCTGAGGTAAAGGGGCAAATATTCCCTTGCCTTGAGGAGGCATCCAGGACTGCCCCCCACAAGATGCAGTACATGCTCAATTGGCACAGCTGCATCAGCAAGGGGGACGACGGCTTAGGTTGGTTTGGGCTGAAAATGCAGTAGAACTGGGGCATGGGTGGGCAGGATTCTATAGAAAAGGGATTTTTATGTAATGGAATTTATCCCTCTAACAGTAAACTCAAATTCCAATTAGACTGTAAGCAAAATTAGACCATCCAGAAAGAAGGTGGAGTTTGCTGAGTACAGTAAATTTCCAATAATCCAGCACCTTCAGGATGTGGGTGGTGCCAGATTATCAAACATGCTGGACTATTGGGAGGTATGTATGTGTGTCTTTAGACAAGACACACACACACACACACACACACACACACACACACACACACACACACACACACACACACACACACACACACACACACACACACACACACACACACACACCTCCTATCATGCATGATCCCTTGGCCCTCTCTCTTCCTCCCCTCTCAATTTAGCATCCTCATTGCTATAGCGATGGGGTTGCTACTATGTACTCCAAGCTGCTCAGTTTGTCCCCGAGCAGCTTCCATAGCCTTTCTGTGCCTGCGCAGGGGCCAGTGAGGCCAGAAGTCTGCAGCCATGCTGAAAGCAGTTCTGCAAAGATTTATATGCCAGACCATTGGAAATCCCAAGATGCTTTGCTTCTGTCCTGAAACCTCATGTCAATATGTATGGCCTTATCAAAGCACTGGAACCCCATGGGGACAGCATTATTGGCTCGTTTTGCACTATTCAGAGCTTCCATCGTGATGGTTTCATTAGTTTCATCAGAGCTTCCATCATCTGGTTTCATCAGTATGGAAAGCAGGATGCTAGAACAGATAGATCTTTGGTCTGATCCAGCTCAATCCATTTTATATTCTCACCCTATCTAGGGCAGGGAGGCCCTGTTCTGCTCTCCTTGCCTTTATATGCACCATAAAATTAACAATTAGCAGCACATGGAGGCACTGCTTGAGGTTAGGTTCAGGCACTGCTCTCTGGCCCTTGTTGTCACTAGCCCTCTCCAATCTCTGCCCATGCCCATGAAGAGAACATGAAGGCGCTGCTGTTCCACCAGCACTTGGTGGGTATCTAAAGATATAAGTAGCTGCTGTATACCAAGTGAGATCATTGGTCTGTCTAGCCCAGCACTGTCCGTTATGGCTGCAGCAGCTTTCTGGAGCCTTAAGCCCGACCCACACTGCACGATTCCCGGCGCGTCCCAGATGCGCACGGAGATGTGCCGAGCTGTGCTGAGGTGTCTGGTTACCATTGCGGAAGCAAGCGGAGCAGCTGCGATCTCCCGATTTCTGGCGCATACATAAAGTCCTTTGCCCATGTTTTCAGGGGGTTGCTTTGCGGAGCTACTGCAGCCACCAATTAGATGAGAGGCGGAGGAGAGTGGTTGCATGCCAATCAGAACTGACTTCCAATCACCGTGGAGGTTTTATTCACTAGAAAGGGGAAGTTGAGGAAGAGGTCAAGAGGAAAAGGCGCTGGGTCAAAGACTGTTCACAGCGAGGCTGCAAGGTTCTCGACCAATCGAAGCACACTTGTGTTTACCCAATCACAGCTGCGCTTTCTTAGGAAGGTGGGACAACAGGAGGAACAACAGGAGGGAAGACATTCCTACGGACGTGTTCAGCGCGCGGAGGCAGAGGCCTCCGTGCCTGAGCTCGTGTGGTGTGGGTCGGGTTTTAGGCCAATCCAACGACCTATCCTATTGTCAGGAACTGAACTTAGAACCTTGTGTGTGCAAAGAATGCTCTCTACCAAAAATTCATAACCTTTTCCCAGTGGTTTCTTTTCCAGTCTCAATATGACCAGATAGGCTGTTTCCTTCTGACTCTACATTTCTACCAACACAATCCTGTGTAACCTTGCACCGGTATAAAAGTAGATGCACCAGTGTAACAGCAGATGCACTGGTGTAAGTGCAATTACACTGGCATAAGTGCACTTACACCGGTGCATCTACTGTTACACCGGTGCAAAGTTACACAGGATTGCTCTGTACATCTGATTCTATCAGTGAATTCTGATAGATCCTATCCATTAGCAGTTCTCCTTCCATGTATATATTGAAAGGGTATATGGCTATTGAGATGACTCTGAGAATCTTCTTTGGGTCCCACTGTCGTGAGGTGGGGGCAACTCAGGAAAGGACTTTTTCTCTTATGGCTTCCCAGTTTGGAATTCTCTCCCCAGGAACAGTTCCCTGGTCCTCAGCCTGTTACATTTTTGGTACCAGGTGGGGTACCTGCATTTGCCAATGTGTTTTAGGATATTCTGTTTTTTTTTTTAAGAAAATATTTTTCCATCTAGATTTTATTCTATTGGCTGCTTAATTTATTTATTTATTTTATTTACAGTATTTTTACCCCGCCTTTCTCCCCAAAGGTACCCAAGGCGGCTAATGTTTGCTGTTTTGTTGTACTTTTACTGGTTTGACTGATTCGAAATGTATGTAAATATCTCTGGGGAGCTTTGGCCGAAGAAATGATACTGATGGACCTGAAATTAAAAAAGAAAATGATTGGTACATTTAAATAAATAAAGTAAATATGCAGCCTCTCTAAAAGGCAACAGAAAGAAACTGCTGGCCCACAGGGCAGCAGTTGTATCGCTGTGTCTTTCTGCTTTCTCGTTTTGTCCCTGTATTTTTCTTTCTCCTGGCCATGCCCTTCTAGGAATTCCTCTCCCTCCCGTGAATTCTTCTCAGGCCTGTCCATGCTGTCTGTCATGACTGGTTTTCCTAATCCTGAGCTTCCTCAACTGTATAAGCAAGTCCCTGACCAAAAAAAAAAACAAAAACCACAATAAAAACCATTGCCTTACTCTGGTATCCGTACATGGTTGGTATAACATGCATTAGTAGAGTTACACAATTTTTTTCCCCCTTAACTTTGATATCTGCTGCCAGGGACTGTAAATTTAATGAGAGCACCTGCTGCCCTCGTGCTAGTTAATTCGCAGTGATTTGCCTCAACAAAATTTTTTTTTAAAGCCTCTGTTCTTCAGTAATAAATTGCCAGCCTATATTATAGCCTAAAGGGTCTTTGATTCATGTAATATTACATTTACACTAAGCACTCCTGGCAGTGGGGACATTTAGTTACTGAGTTGAAGGGGGGGTCTATTTAGGGAGGGGGGAGGGGAAGTGGCTGGATAGATTAAAATAAAATAGAAGATCAATTGCCTGAATGCTGACAGCCGAAGGGTGGGTTTTGTCCTCGACCTTACAGGCCTAAAGCAATTATTCTCACAATACCAACAGCCCCCAACTGATACAGATTTTACTACACAGAGTGACAGAATACAATCTGGAGCCATTAAATGCAATGCTGTTGGGTTTAGAAAAAAAAAAGAACAAATAATGACTGCCATGTAATTCCTGGTTTTTTTTAATTGAGTTCACACATTTGCTTGTAAAATTAATGCCATCACAGTTAGAAGAATCATGTAAACAGCAAGCTGTGCTTTCTTTTATTTTTTTTAAGTGTATAAAGACTATTTAAAAAATAGAAAAGAAAGGGCAACACATTAGAACACTTACAGCACAATCCTATACAATTTACACCACCGGTGTAACTAGCCGGGAAGGGCAGGGCGGGTGGCTTTGGAGGGGGAGGGGAGATTTAAATCCCCTTTGAATCCCCCTTTGGAGGGGATTTGAATCCCCTTTCCATTCTGGGGCCTCCCGTTCTCGCTGCACCACTGGTTACACCGGTGGTGTAAATTGGATAGGATTGTGCTATTAATAAGATAACTTCTAACTAAAAAAGGATTTGGACAGGTAAAAAGGATAAATGAGTATTAATGAAGAGAGGATATAAGTATGGAGTAGAAGAAGACAAGAACTGACCACCAGTAGCGTAGCTAGAGGGGGATGGCGCAGTAAGTGCTGCACAGTGCTACACAGCGGTGCAAAGTGGCTCCTCCCACTCGCTGTCAGAGCCATTCCAGTAGTGAAGACGGCATTGCCTTTGCTGCTGAAATGGTTCCGTGGGAGAGTGGGAGGGGCTACTTTGCACCACCATGTAGCCCCATGCAGCACTTACTGCGCCATCCCCCCTCTAGCTACACGACTACTGACCAGAACAGCCCTAAAGTCCGGGGATATCACCTCTTAGATGCTGGTCCTGTAGAAGCCTCATTGTAATTAATGGGGATCATGTCCATGATGGTTACTGAGCCCCTTCTGCCTAACCAGCAGAAGAGAGGCAAAGAGAAATTGGGAAAGCATGTGGATCATCCTGCAGATCACCTCCTTTAAAGTGGCAATTAATTGCACAATACAAACAGCATACTGCCCCCTCTCTTGCAACACAATCCTGTGTAACCTTGCACCGGTGTAACAGTAGATGCACCGGTGTAAGTGCACTTATGCCAGTGTAATTGCACTTACACAGGTGCATCTGTAGTTACACCGGTGCATCTACTGTTACACCGGTGCAAGGTTACACAGGATTGTGCTGTTGGTAAAGTATATGCAATCAGCATTTGCCTTAGCCTTAGCCTGACCCACATGCTTCTAAACATCCTTGTCAAATACTCTGGGGGACTGAATTGGGTTGAGACCCATTCTATTGAGTGTCTTGAGGCTGCTTGTGCTCAGATCTGAGCCAACACACATTTCCATAATGTTGTCATGAAATATTGAGTTTTTGTGAGATGAACAATAGCAGCAGTAATCGCAATGACTCAGGACTGTCAACAGTGAAAAATAATGTACCTCAGCCATAGTATCTTAATTACACTTTGTTTGCTAATAAGCACCAAGATAGCTGGTGCTGGTAACCTTTTTCCAATTACTAATGGCTTATCAAAGGCTATGATAAAGAGCTCCTATTTCAATCAGCTCAATCAAACATCTTGCAATTAATTTTATTAGTGGTTTATAAGTAATTTACTTTGAATAACCTATAACTATGATTTGTTATTGTCAGGCATTAAGTGGAATTGTAATGCTCAATAATTATTTGTTTAAATAATGGAACCATTGGAGTAGCAATGATAATCCAATGCAGTAAAGATTTATTACCTTTAATAAGAGGATTAAACAAAATCATAACCGAAAATAGATCTCGGGAGAATATTTCCGCTACCTTAGGTGAAGTGGAAATAACATTACTAATTAAGGCAGTGTCTTGGTCGTTCTAAGGACAGCTGCACAGATACGCTGCAGATACAAGACTACTAAATCAATCTAGCAGAATTTAAGCTTAAACCTTACTAATAAGATGAAATGTTGTCTCGTGGCCTCATCAGTTCATACAGACATCATATGTTGTGTCAAATAGCAAACTAAGAAGTTCACCACAACTGCAGACCAAAGAAAACTTACAGCATGAGATTTCATTTCTATAATGTTACTCTTCTCACCTCATACAAAGCAATGCCGAGAAAGAATCTCAGCCCGATCCTAAGAGCTGGTGCTGACTGCCATAAAGCAGTCTGCGCCAGTCGCAAAAGCCTCCCCGACAGCATGCTGATCAGGCGGGATAGAAATTCAGTGAATAATAATAATAATAATAATATTGCCCAGTCCTATGCATGTCTACTACTCAGAAGAAAGTTCCATTGGGTTCAATAGGATCTACTTAAGTACACATAGACTTGCAGCCCTAGAATGCTAGTCTATACATATTTACTCACAAGTAAGTCCCACTTAATTCAGTAGGACCTACTCTAAGGTAAATTCGTATAAAATTATAGCATGAATATAACATGAGCTACATACTGTCTCTCAGGTAGCCCTTAAGAAAGATGATGACTCACAGCCCAAACCTATTTGAGTTGTACGCTGGTGGAATGTGCATTCTGCCAATGTAGATTGCATTATGGGAGTTATTAAAAAAAAAAAACACTCCAGCAAAGTCACATGCTGCAGGAGTGCCGGTGGAAAGGCCGGAAATCGCATGCTGATGGATCATTGCGGATCCACTGATGAAGGTAGGCCGGCGGGGGAGGTGGAACAGGGTGAGGGGAGGCGGAAAAGGGCAGGGGGAGGTGAAAGAAGGCGGCAACAGGGACGGGGGCAGAATGGGGCAGTGATGGCTGGGGAAGGGTGGATTGGCTCCAGGAAGTGGGTAGGTTTGGCAGCAGTGGTAGTAGTTGAATCCTAGCCCCCTTCCTGAAGCCAATCCTGCAGCACGGGTCCACGCAGACCCGCACCAGCAATTTTGCCAGCGCATGTCATAGTATACCCTCCACGCTGTAGAGGCTTATGAATGAATGTTCTCTTACCCAGAGGAGCTCTGAAACTCCCCCCTCCCTGCATAGGATGCAGCAGTAGCCATTTTGGTGCTGCTGCATTGGCGGGGGGGGGGGATAGAATTGAGCTGTTTGACATATGACATATGTCCCTAGACAATTTTTTCACTTTGACATTAGGTTGAAAAACGTTTCAAAGGCAGCATCTAAGCACTCCTGGTGATGACTTCGCTACTCCTGCTGTAGAGACAAATCTTGAAGCTCAGCTGTGCCTCCACTACACCCCTTGTCAGGGTATAGAAGAAACAAGGCCTAGTGACATATATCTTTCCCCCTGACTTATTTTTAATGAACAGCTACTCTACCTTAGGATGTTATGAGTTGGAGAGCTATCCGACCCTTTTCCTTCTGGCCATTTTTCTGCAGAAAAGCACCTCTAGTTGTCTTGTGGAATTTTGAAGAGAATAATGACCCAAAGCAAAAGGATTCAACAGCCCCCCACTTCCCACTCCCAATGCCTTCACGCAAACTCCCACTTTCCTGAGATTGTTTTGATTTGAAAAATATCAGAGGGAAGATATGCACATCTCATTTGAATTGATTCATGTCTAGCTTGGGCTTCAGCAAGCCACAGATATAGACATGTGGTTTGATATATGATGACCAGACCAGACCATCTCTAAAACATTCTCTTGCCTTTTGAAACCGAGAAAGCAGAAAGCGCTTTCCTCTCAAATAACTCTGAGCCATGATTTAGGGGTCAAATTGTTCAGCATTCGCGGTTCATCTGCATTTCCAAGATAAAGTCGCTCAAGAGGGAGCAAGGCTAGAATCACAAGCTCAATGCCTTTGGAGAAAGCCTTCTCATCAATAAGAACAGGCACTCAGAAAAAAAATGGGAATACCCTGTCTCCCATCACACGGAGTCTATCTTTCTCTCATTAATGGTCTGTTGTTTTCTTGAACCATCTTCAGTGCCTTTCAACTGTCCTCTCAACGCTGTGGAGCATGGAGGGAGGTCTTGAACTCCAGACGATGAATGAGATATGCCAGGCTATGAGTAATTAGTTTATTGACGTCACTTTGGCTTTCAGATCACATTTAACTGAGCTGCTACTCCTTGAAACAGTAGGTCATTTGTAGCACATTATGCAAATGTGAAGACTAATCTTTTGCATTATACATAAGGACTTAGGTTTTGCATTAGCTAATTTATCGGTCTACACAGGAGCTATGAATGCCAATTTTTTTATTAAGCTCTTCATTAAGAGCATTTGTAGCTGTAGCTACTCTTATACATGCTATAAATATTATATAGCACCATCAAAAAGAAAGAGAGAGTGAGAAGGAGAGAAAGAGAGACAGACAGAGACAGAACACACATGTATCATTTGTTTCCAAATAAAATTACTCTTCAGGTAGAAACAATCATTGGATTGTGTCTGACAGCCCAAGCCTATGGTCTAGTTAAGATGGCCACCGCTGAGTCTCTGCAAGCTAACTGTTCTATGTGAAGCTAGCAATGACTTAGCTACACATTAACAATGCCAGAAGTAGAACAAAATGCAGCAACCAGGCACAACCACTCCCACGGAGCCCATACAATGAGCCCAAGGAAGGATAACTTCTGCACAGCAAGCAACTTCACAGCAATAGCAGCACGTGATAGGCAGCAACGGCATAAGAGCTGCAGGTCTAGCTCTAATTCCGCTCCTGACTTGCTAAACTCAGTGGGGAAAAAAGTGCAGTAGGGATTGGGAAGCAACTGCAATCCTGACTGTCTGTAACTGGCATTAATTTTCTAATCCATGTCTGATTGATACATATGATAGAAACAACCATTTTGCCAATGGAACAGGGCAAGGGGACATTTGAAATTACAGACTGATTGAAGGACTTCTTCATAGGAAGAACTCCCCCCCCCCACTACAGTTGCCTAGTAGCAGTGTTTCCCAA
The DNA here is from genome assembly GCA_026170595.1 of Plestiodon gilberti rubricaudatus. Taxonomy (NCBI): domain Eukaryota; kingdom Metazoa; phylum Chordata; class Lepidosauria; order Squamata; family Scincidae; genus Plestiodon; species Plestiodon gilberti. Next base: position 56,415,698 of record JANXHW010000002.1, read on the forward strand.
ACTTTTTTTGACCTGTGGATTCCTAGACCATTAGCAACCATTGGCTGCAGTTCCCCATTACATTATTTTGATGCCTGCCAATAGGCATTGAACTGCTTTCCAAGAGGATTCCGTGGCACTCCGCGGCTCCCCTTGCAGCCACGCCTCCCAGTTTAGGAACCACGGGCCTAGTGTTAGGGACTGCCCATCAAAGAACATGAGTTCAAAATCCTTCTCATAGAAGTTGTAACATTTCCTCTTCAGCACCCATCCTGACTGCAGCTGATGTGTTCCATACAAAGAAAATCATATATTCATGGGTATGGCCCTACTTCTGATAATAGCATTGAGTGGAGCAGGGCTGTTTAGGGCCATTGCCCAAGATATTGGTCAGAAGTGGCCAAGATGAACCAATGGCCTCACTAGGGACACAGATGCTCTACATATACTTATGTCCTGAGTTGCATGCCACTGTAAGGGTCCTGCTAAAGTAATGTTGTGGCCAAGCAACATTGAAGATGGCAATGCCAGGACTATTTGTAGAAGTTTGGGGAGTGTATATGCTGTTTGTCCTATAAGGAGGTACACTAGCATTAGTCCAGTATTTTCAAATTAACACTCCTAATTTGGGAGTACAGCCTCACATAGGTACAAGATAGGAGTATTGATCCTGAAGTCATAGATAGGATTGCACATAATGTTGCTACATCACACCTCATCTCTGCCCACTGTGGCTGTGGTCAAGCACTTGCACAATTTAGCTGTATTCTCCCAGTTGCATCCACAGTTGCTTGGGCTAGAGCACCATTAGTGCTACTTAGGACCAAATTATACATTATATGGGATTTCCCAAGATTTTGTTCTTTTTCTTTACTGAAATGCAGCTATGATAAATTGTATTTAACCCTTTCCCCAATCTAGCTTATTTTACCAATCTAAAAGCCAAATTGTAACAGCTGCTTGCATTTAGAATGTTTTACTTATTCTCCTCAACTCCCTCATACTCCCCAATAGGTCTACTCAAACCTGCGCCAGCTATTTAGTTGGCACAAGTTCGAGTAGAGTGAAGAGGGAGTGTCAAGTACAAAAAAGGGGGTTAGGATATTGGTGGAGCTCTCCCCACCGATACTGACCCCCCACCTTCCCCTGACATGCCCTCGATCCTCCCACCCCTGCCCCATTCCAACCCCTCCCTGCCCCATTCTACCTAACTGCCCCATTCCACCTCCCCGCCCCACATCATCCCACCCCACTTTTCTGTAGCAGCAAGTGCAGCAGGGACTGGCGATCTTCTTCCACCATTGCTGTCTCTTGAGGCAGTACATGTAAAATGGCCGCTGCTGTCAGCCATTATATGGCACCAGAAAGCCTGTCCGCTGCAGTAAATGGGTCTGTGCACTGGCGGCCATCCTAGTTAGTATCAGGCCATAAATTTGTGGCACAAGAGGCCAAGTGCAGGAGGAGGATAATATACGTACAATGCCAAGAGGTTAGGGACATCCATCTCACTCCTTCCCACTCCCATTGATTTGGGGAAATTTCAGTAGTTCTTTGCTACAGTCACCAAGGCGGGAAAAAGTCAGACAGAGAGGTCACCTCAGAAACTTCCATCCCTGATCTGTAAAGGGGTTCCCAAAATTTCCCAAAATATGGCATATTTCTGGTCACAAAGCCATCACCGAACTACTAAATAAAGACCCAAAACACTTCTAATATTAAACACTGAAATAAATGTGAGCTTTCCGGGCCAGAGAAAACCCACAAAGACATGGGGAGAACGTTCAAACTCCATATGGATGGTGTAGTGGTTTGGGAGTCGGACTTAGACCTGGAAGATCCAGGTTCAAATCCCCGCTCAGCCATGAAGCTACCTGGGTGACCTTGGGCCAGTCACTATCTCTCAGCCCCACCTACCTCACAGGGTTGTTGTGAGGACAAAAAGGGAGGAAATATGTACACCACTCTGAGCTCCTTGGAGGAAGGGCGGTATAAAAATGTGAAAAATAAATAAAAAAAATAAAATATAGACAGTGGCCCCGGCCAGGAATCGATTTTTTTCTCAAAAACTTTAAAACGATTTATAATAAAATGACTTTAAGTGAGGACTTGCTGTACAATTCCCAGGGTGCTCTGGCAAGAGCAAATGATTGTTCAACCCACTTAAATTTGCCATGCAGGCTTGCCTTATGTCAGCAACTTAACCCACTCTTGCATGCTTTGACAGTGGATAGGGTCAGGCCCAGCTCATGCTAGTAACCAAGAACATGCTCCAGTGAATATCAGAGCAAATGCTAGTTTCTGCTTTTGCAGAAAAAAAACTCCCATCAATCTTCCCTATTTATTGCAATTCCAAAATTATGTTTTCAACCAGACATTATATAGCCTCCAAGCAAAGGCTCAGTGCTTCACTGGTTGAAACCAAAATAAATCTTCCCAACATGAGGATGTTAACTGTTAGATGAGCTTTCAAGTAGCTGGTTTTTATTTGCTGTGGAGCACCGAGAAATCAAAGGGAAATATGTTTTCATTAAAATAAATTAATGTTTATTAAGATTTCCTGAGAACTGATTTCTCACTTTACCCAGAGCACATCCTACATAACAGCTAGTATAAATAATTCATATGTGATGCTTAGTACAATGTGCACATGTAAGTAACTGCATTCCTTAGCAGAACTCCATATTATTTCCTGTGGGATAAATGTAGTTAACAATGGGATGGAAAGCCATATTAAATCAAAGCAGTCTTCTCCAACTGTTTTAAATCAATGAATAAAGTAAATGTAAGATTTGCATAGTGTACTGCATTCTTACCAGTTCCAACAGCATAGTGTTTAATCATTTTAACAGTCACTGAGAAGCAGCAATGCAATTGACACAGAAGGCCTGTTAAAAAAAAAAAAGCAGCACCACCATTTTTTCTGGTGGTTACAGTGCGAAGTAACACCGCGTCAGTTTGAGGAGAATTTTGGCATAATGAAGTAGGGTTATAAATGTTCCAGTACATATCAGAGTTTGTATGTAAACTACGTCATGCATCAACAGGGAGATAAGAGTTGCAAAACTGAGATAAAAGATGAATTGGGTTCAATAGCATATACAATATAATAATAATAATAATAATAATAATAATAATAATAATAATAATAATAATAATATACAGTATTTATATACCGCCTTTCTTGGTCATTGGATTTCTCCTCCGACTTTAATTCAAGGTGGTGTACATGGGCAGGTCTAAACCCCAAGGGATTTTTACAATAGAATAATGTTCTAATCTTTCGTAGAACCCTTCAGTCTAGATGTTGATTTCGCGGTCCATCTCTCTCTCTCTCTCCTCACCACGCTTCAGCTGATAGGCAACCTTGCCTGCCACTCAAGGGCTGCAGCTGAAGTTCCACTCCCCCACAGAGGCTCTGCAACTTATTAGCTCAGCGTGCCGGCAGCTCTCCGACAGACACAGAAACGTCCGGCCATCGCGAACTGCCATCCTTCAGATCTTCAGGCATTTATGAGACGATCGCTCTACCAGCTGAGCCAGACATCCTGCAGTATATTATGACAATTGGGAATGGGTTTTAAAGTCCTCAAAAGACTGAAGTCCCAATCCTTTCAGTGCCTTGTGCTGTTGGAATTAGCATTATGGCATAGCAAGGCCCTTTATGGCTGCGTGAAAGCCAGGCACGCTTCCGGGCCACTGCCACAAATGGGCAGTGGTGTGGCACCAGCAGCGTGACTAAATGATTTGGCTCCCGGTTCGGGGGGGGGATTTTGCGCCCCTAGGGAATGCAATATACTTTTAAAATATGCGCTCCGGAGAAGGGGGCGACCTCCGCGGGGAAGGGGGCGACCTCCAGGGGGAAAGGGGGTGACCCGGCGGGACCCTGCACCGGGCACCCACCCACCCCCCAGCGCGAACCCGGCCAGCTTACCTCCAGCAGTCCAGCGTGCGTTCAGTTCGCAGAGCAGTTCAGGCGCAGCGGAAGCGGACTCCTTCAATTCAATTCCCCGCGCAGCGGAAGTGAGTGTGTGTGCCCCCTCCTTTCAATTCCCTGCGGACTCCTTCAGTTCCCAGCGGAGCGGATGCGGAAGTAAGGTGAGTGTGTGTGCTTTGCCTTGCCGTCACCGTGTCCCCTTCAATTCCCCTCCTTCAATTCCCCGTCTCGAATCGGACTCGTCGGACTTGAGTCTTGCGGACTCGAGTATCTCGAGTCGGACTCGAGTCTGGCGCCGGCACCGTGGCTTCGCCGCGGCGCCTCCGCAGCAGGTGGCGTCTGGTTCGGCTGAACCACGCGAACCACCCTTGTTACGCTACTGTGTGGCACACACAGCAGTGGCTCCAAAAGCCTCCGGTGGTGCTGGTAAGTTGGCGGTGGAGGTGCGTTGTGAGCAGGGAGGGAGAGGGCAAGGGCAAAGAGGGAGGAGGAGGATCTTGGCGGCACCAATGTGGACCAGATCCTATCCCCTCTTTCTCAGGCTACCTCACTCTTTTCTCTCCTCAGACTGATGCCAGCACAGTGGATGTCCTAGGTCTGAGGAGACCCATAGGCAATTGGGCAGCCTACCAGGGAATAAGTAAAAATAAGTCTTACCTCCTTTCTGGTTGTCCAATTGCCCCCACCCACCCTGGTATGACTGCATTACAGTAAGTCCTCACTGAAAGTATTTTCGTTTAGAGTCATTTTGTTTAAAGTTGATGGGAAAATGCCATAGGAATGTTTATGTTTATCAATAAGCCTATGGTAAAATTGGTTTCATTATAAGTCGTTTTGCTTAAAGTCACAGTTTTCAAGAAGAACGTATTGACAACGTTAAGTGATGACTTGCTGTATCTCCAATGGTGGAGGATAGGATTGGGCAGTAACATACCAACAATTGGTCCCCCACAATAAACATTTCAGCCCACTGTTTGTTTGCAGATTTTCTAGAATGTGGTGATCCAGTGTCTATAGGACCTTTCACAAATCTAGGGCTGTCAGGTCGTATGAGTCCAAAACCATGAGATTTCTGAGGGGGGAGATGTTGCAAAACTACCAACTTTTTTTGGGGGGGGGGAATTGGCACTGTGGAGGAGTCCGGTAAAGAGGTGGCTCAAGGTCCTTTACTGCGGTGTGAAAGCCAGGCTGCTGTTTCATGCTGATGGGCTGCTGCTGTAAATGGTGAGAAGCACAGTGCTGATGGCAGCAGCCCCGGGAGGCTTGGAGGAATCAGTAAGTTGGTGGCAGGGGTGGGTCATGGGTACAGAGGGCGAGTAACAGGGCATTTTGGGGGAGGAACTGAAGGCACATTGGGAGAGAAAGGGGTGGGTCCTGGGGCAATTGCACATGTCGGATCTTATCCCCCATTTTTCTGACCGCCCTGCCCCCCGGCTCTCCTCGGACTTGCACCAGCTATGTAACTGCCACAGATCTGAGGAGACCCATGGGTGATCAGGCAGCCTAATGGGAGGTAAGCAAAAAGCACAATATACTTACCTCCTGCAGTCTGTCCGATCGCTCCTTCCCACATAGCATGCAGCACAGCCTCCATTGGTGTGGCAGCTTCCTATAATGTGGCAGGGGATAGGATTGGGTACTGTGTTTCTATTAACCAGATAAACAGTACATTTGCTAGTATAACAGACGGTGTGAACAGCTCAACGATCTGGACCTGTGCCCAAATGTACAGAAGACTGTTTATTAAATTATTAAAATTTATGGCTTGATAACACTCTCATACAATTTATTGCAGCTGTAAAGTATTTTTAAGTTTTGGAAACACAATAAAGTTGATTTAATAATCCCCTAATCTTATACTCAACTTCCTGCAGAACTTTCTTCCATGGCACCTCATAAATAACCATTTATCCTACATTAGAGAAGCACTAAAATAAACACTTCATGAGATTCATTTATTTTGTTGAGTTAACCAGGAAGCACAACACATTCACAAATGGCCCTCACACACTAAGCCCTGGGCATCACATGTAGTCCACAGGCAAAAGAATTCCAGCTGCCAATGATAACAACTGCATTATTTACTCTACTTTCACGAAGAATTTAGCACTAATGACTAGTCTAAGAAGCTGCGCAGACAACTCACCTCTCTCTCTCTCTCTCTCTCTCTCTCTCTCTCTCTCTCGTGTGTGTGTGTGTGCGCGCGCGCGCGCATGTGCAGCTATAGAATTCTTTCAGCTATGTAAAAACAGACCAAACAGGTAAAAAGTCAGTACGTTTTCTCTGTATGATTTGTTTAGTAAGAACATGTACTTTAAGATCATAGAAGCAAAGGGCTGGTACACATTCCAAGCTCATATTACTTCCAAGCCATGTGCATAAAAATGGAATTGCTGTCAATATAAATAATATTGAATTTTGGGAAAAAAAATGTATATATATAAGTAGGTTCAACTGAAGCTCCTGGAACTTTCTTCTGTGTAAAATGTTTGAAACCAGTGTGTGTAGGAATGCTTCAGAGGGAGAATTTGGGCCTGCTCATATTCATTTCTGCTGCTGATGGATCTGAAAAAAGGTTTTTACTTTTCTACTTTTTTATTTAGATGTTGTAGATGAGGGGTGATAATTTTGGCTATCAATTGGAGGGTACTTTTCTGGGAAGATGGGACTTAAAATATTTTTTTATTTAATGTATTTCTTTTTTACTCCATACTGGCGCATTTGTGTAGGAAGGGAAAAAACAAACATAGAAATAAATTATTTGATTAGTAAAATGTGCAGTGAGCAGGGATCATGCACAAATTTCATGATTAAAATTCCAAAATTCTCTTTTCTTGCCAAAAACACAACTGGAAATGAACTGACAGCATACCAGAACCATGGAACAATAATGGAATGAAACGAGGGGATGCTCATCCCCTTCCCCGGGTGTAAGTCCAGGCTAGCCCAATCGGCCTCCTCGGATTTCCACCAGCTAAATAGCTGACAGTAGTAGAGGAGGCCGTGTAATGGCCTAGCCGGCCTAGTGGGGACGAGGATATGGCCGAGGCCATCTCCCGCCCCCTTCTGGGCCGGCTTGGCCAATGGCTCCCCTCCCTCACCCGGTGAAACGCCCCCGCCGGATTCTGACTCACTCCGGTGGACACACGGGCACTCCGGCAACGGAGCGAGGGAGGCCGGCCTCGACGCTGGCCTCCTTTGCTCCAGAGTAGTCCAGAGTAGTCCAGAGTAGTCGTACTTTCTAGCACGTTTGCGATTGCTGCCAATTACGGAACGCTCGTTCTGTCGCTGGCACGATCGTCAGGATTTCACCCTAACTCTAACAGCCTGATCCTGTGTAACTCTTGCACTGGTGTTACAGTAGATCCACCAGTGTAAGTGCACTTATGCCATTGTAACTTGCCGTACACCGACGGACGCAGGACATTCACCGGCATAACCCCCCTCAGATGCCGTGCATGCGCAGTTTGGACACGGGATGGACTACTAAGTGTTCAGTAGTGCAGCAGTGTTTAGGAATCAAGGAATATATATGATGGGTCGTAGTCAAAGAATGTTAATTATGAGTTAACAATATTTCCCCTTTAAATTAATGGGATTTATGTTAGCAATTATGGCTAACCTGTCCTTTATTTCAATGATACTAACAGCGCGATCCTGTGTAACATGCAGTGGCCAGCCAAAATGGTCGGCCATCGCATCCTAGCCCGTTCCCGGGTCGCCCAGGAACAGCCCAGGAGCACCTCGGGAGAAGGGGACGTTTGTCCCCTTCCCTGGGTGTAGGGCTGCCTGGCTCCAATGGGCCTCCTCGGATGTACATCAGCTCCCCACCACCCGAAATAGCTACTAGGGATACTTCAAGAGTGATTTTTTTCAATGGGAAAATGGTACCAGGGAAAGAGGTAACCTCCCTCTCCACATGTGTTCTGAAGCCCTCCATGGCTGCTTTCAGTAACAGAAGAGGCATTTTTAGTTGGAAGCGTACCTTTTAAACATGCATTCGGGAACCATTTAGTTTGACCCTTAAAATGTCCAATTTCAGGAATAACTCAACATAGCAAGAATTTCCCAGTGCATATGAACCTAAGTGCATATGACCCATGAGCTTGGGAGAAATGGCTATAAGCACTACACCCTACACACACACACCTGGTCCAGATGTGCACTCGTTTTGTTTCCTTCCATTTTTAGTATCAGTGGAAGTGGTAGGTAGCAAACGTACTAGTCCTAATCATTACCATTTAGGACACAGGAGACTTTCGAGATTTTGTCCAGTATAAGCAACTGCTCATACTCAACTGGGATGGTATAAATCCAGTTCCTTGGACAGAAATACTCAGGGCTCTGCTGTCTGCAGCAACCAAGAAACCTATCAGCAATCAGGTAATGCTTTAATTTTTTTTTCCATTTAGAAATGTTCCATGTTTTTATTATCCATATTAAGGACAGATGTGTTTTTGTTAGTGTTACAGTTACCATTTTTCAAATTTATTGCTGACATTTTATATACTATGCCCCAAGGTTTTCCCTAAGACAGAAATAAACAGACTGTCTCCTTTAAGAAGAATCTGAGAATTAAATGTATTCCAGAGGTATAATGTAATTTCTTTACAATTTCTTTACACACGCACGCACGCGCACGCGCACGCGCACACACACACACACACCTCTTTACTGTAGTTCAAATCTTTTTCTTTGGAATGGTTTCCATGTACTCAGACATTTCATTGATTTCTATTGCCCATTGATCCACCTTGTATTAATTTGGCCTTTAGAGTGTAATCAGTAGAGGTGAAATGAATATATGGCAAATTATTAATATCTGAGAAGTTTCACAAACTGGTACATGTGGATCTGAAATAAAAGTCTTTCTCACTGAAGGGTTTCACAAAGTTGAAAAAATGAGCTGCAATGTAGCCTCGATGAGTCCATAAAAGACAAACATTTTAGCACACAGTTACGCCTAACATAATGTTGTAGGAAATACGCCAGTATATTAGAGATGACATAGCTATTCTGGTATGAAAGAGTTCCTTCTAGGTCAGGTTTTTTTTTGTGTCTGCTTGAAGTGCATGAATCTGACTTCATGAACATCAGTACTGAGCATGAACATCAGTACTGAGCATGTACTGAGCTGTGAGTCAGAAAATATTGAGTTTCTCAAGATCACACAAGATGCACCTCCATCATCAGAAATGTCTTCCAAAAGAGGAAGGACAATTGCTCTCACACAAGGAGATGGGGGGGGGGGCAGAGATTGATGACGTCAGGCACTGGCTGAGCTCCACGTACATCAGAGGACCTACCTGGACTTGTCAAGCCTTGAACCCTTGATACCAGTGGCAGAGGCTAACGTACCCTCAGAAAGTAAACAGGGAGTGCCAGGAGGGAAGTGCAGTCCTTTGTCCCAGGGCCAACAACAACCTGGCATTGAGTCCTACCATGAATGGAAGGGGTTCTTACATGAGCATAACACTCCTTCCATTTGCAGAAGGAGCTTCCTTCCAACTACAGAGCTGCAGTCCATGCAATCTGCTCCCATGCCTTGTGCTCCAGCTCACCATCTCCTGCCTCTGCTCCTATCCTGTTTAAAATAAGGAAGAGTGGAGCATGCTGGGAGCACTGTTTATTTGAAACAGTGCAGGCACTGAGGCAGTGATCCAGAGCAGAAGGTATGGTAAAGAGGCAGGTTCCAGAGTGCCATACTCTGCTTTTCCTTGCCCTCGTGGCTGCAGAGGAAGAGGCTATATAGCAGCACTTTTTTTTTTTTTTGTCCAGCACTGGAGGGAGAAGTGGGCTGCAGCTGGTCTAATCCTCTTCCTGTTCAATCTCAGCAAGTGGGAAAAGGATAAGAGCACTGACTGAAGCAGCAACATTAGCAGCAGGCCAGTCAGGGGCGGCAAGTGGATACAGGGTGCCTCATCAGTTTTCTGCTCCCCTCAAGTCACCACTTGAAGCAAACCTTTTAATCAGCCGCATCAGTAGGCCAACTCTGCTACTAACCTTGCCTAGCTCTCTGGTTTCCCTATTTATACAATTTCCCCTGCTCTTGTCCATTCTGTCTCTACCCTCTATATGTTAAACAACAGTTTGATCATTTAATAAGCCCTCTACAGTAACCTTTTACCACACAGTAATATTTTTAAAAGGTATGTATTTTCAAAAGCAAATGCAATAGAACTCCCCCCCATGTTAATTTATGTTTTTACATTAGTGTTAGGTTTTCTGCTATTTTCTTCTCCCCACTTCCCCTGACGTAAGCTGTCATTATCACAATTAGCATCTTGATTTTTCTCAGCGATGGGAAGTGAAATAATTTTCAGAGAAATAATAACTTCCACAGATTTCTGAGTACCTCTGGGTGAATTTAGCATTTGCTAATATGAGAATATTAATTACCTATTTTGGCCGATCTTGTGCCTCATCACTGCAAGGACTCATAGAGCACATATTGCAAACCAGTCATTCGGTGCTCTCGAAATGCCAGGAGAATGTACAAAGCTCATATCATGATTCACCTTCTGCTAGGTAGTTCCTGAATGGAAACTAGTCCCAATGTGAACTACAATGATGACTACACCAGATGACATGTGCATCTGTGACCAGAGGCATTCCCTCCCCTTCCTCTTTCCATCCGGGACCACAGAGAATGCTAGAAAAAGAAGAGAAGGATCCCGTCAACTTACAAGCACCATGAAGAAGGACATGGCATGTCTCCTCTGTCCATTGTTCCTCCGTGGTGGGATAAAAGAGACTTTAATTGCTCTCCACCCTGAACTTGTTCCATCTCAAAAGTTACAGATAAGCCAGATGAACATGAATGGTCCTCTATGTCTTTGATTTTATCAGTTGGAAGGAAATCCATGCATGTGTTGTCACAGTCATGCTCTCACAGTCATGCTCCCAGTCATGCATGTGTTGTCACAGTCATGCTCTGGAAAGGGTTGAGTGCTTTTTTTGACCCAGGTTTCCAGACAACTCACAAACGCTATTTGCAAATGCAAGCCAAACAAATGTCTTCCTTACTCCTGAGTCTTGCCTGTCCCCAGTTGCTCCCCAATGGGTTAAAAGCAACAGAAACTGGTTGTGAGACAAAGCAATAATCTTTCCCATGAAGTGCAAGGAGGAGCAAGCATACCCTCGTATTTCAGCTGTGTAATTTATTGCTGTTAAGATGGACCTTCAGTCCTGCACAAGAATGGAAAAGAATCAATATTAATCCACTCATACTTGTAATGGAAGGATGTGGTCACATAAAGTATGGCTTGAGAGTGTCAGGCTGAAGCCTGAGCCTGAAGACAGATTCTTGTAAGTTTGCTATGGAAACAACAGACCATAACATTGTATTTGATATGGAAAAATCAATCACACTGTTACTAGCTAGAAACTGTTCCACTCCAAGACAAGAATATGAAGCACTTCAAGCACTTGTTAAACAGAAGAGGTTTCATGATTATTTAATCACTTTAGAGGTCAAACCAATTAAAATATCATCTGTCAATACTTTATCTAAGATTTGTTTGCTGTGGGAATAACTGTTTTCTGGTGTCTATTTTCTTGATGTAAATGGTGTTTTAAGTAATGAACAGGAACCAAAGCATCACAATTGTATTGTGAAACACAGTTTTCACAGAACAGTTTTCCAGTTGGAAAGCATGTAGGTTATTCATGGTTGCAAGTTGCAACTAGACTAAGGGATAGTTTGAAATGCTTTCTTTTAATTTAGCCCTATATTCACCTGGGAATATTTGCAGGAAGGCTTGGTGTAAACTGAAGCCATCACACCCCTGGACACTTCTCACCAAATCCACATGAGTGCATGCCGAGACATCCTTCCAAATAGAAGTCCATTGAGCTTCCCCTAATGATGCCAACCAGCAGGAAGTTCCCTTCCCAAGTAAAAGAAATGCTGTCCTCATCTCACTGCACCCATTTTGCCATAATAGCACATGACCCGTTTACCCTTACACCCCCCCCCCCAATAAGCACACCAGACAATGCGCGATCGGATATATGGACACTTTTATTGAAATACACAAAGACCTGCAGAGGTAAACATCTAGGGGTAATTAACTCCACCCCCCAAAGGCGTGTGGGCATTATTTGGGGAAAACAGCACTAGCCATCTACCTCCCCCTGGTTTATTATTGGCGTAAAACATCCTGGCTCCAGGCCCCCTCAGTCACTGCCCGAGGGAGCCTATCACGGCCAACCCTGAAGGGTCGAGACAGCGGAGTAGTTTAGATCCCATACTGGCCAGGCCATTGATGGTCCTCACTTGCTCCAGCCAAGGGGCTTGCCAGCCAGTCTCACCGACCCGGTCAAGCATCGTTATGAGCGGTCCTGGCTTACCTCCTGACCTTGCCATCTCACGATGCACACTGAGCCCTTTCAATACTACCTACCCGTTCCCGCACGCCACCTGCCAGGGGAACAACTGGCTAATGACCCATCCCAAGAAACACAGTCTGATGTAGGCGAAAAAACCACCAACTTCCTGCCAGTTCATTGGTGGCCAAAAATTCATACTTGGCCCCCTTAGGCAATCGGCTAATCCCAGACTGTGCCAAGGGAAGGGCAGAGAGGTTGCTGCACCGACGACGACTGAGGAGCTGGGCAAAGCCGCGGTGTTCCCCATTTGTCACCCCACCCACGTGACCACGTGATCTCGCACCTTGCCAGGCGCGCTCAGAGGAGGCAGGGTAAAGCCCCGAGATGCTATACGCGTCTCATGGTGATTCTGTTCCTAAGTCCTTTGTATTGATAATTAAGCCGTGCAGTTGTCCACTGTCCCATGGGCAGCAAACACCTGAGGGGCTTCTTAGGAACATATGTGGTAACCCTCCTCCCAATGATGCATTCCTTGCAGCCTAATCCTAACTAGGACTGTGCTGCCCTTTAAAATGGTGCTGGTGTTGGCCTGCAAACGGTGGCAGTGCTGAAGGCTATTTTTTAAAAAGTCTGGCTCAGTTGGTCGAGAGCTGTCGACACGCTGCTGACAAGCTTCCGAAGCCTCGGTGGGAGAGAGAATTCTGCAGCTGGCACACTGAGTGGGAGGCAGTGTTGCCGTCAAGTCGATGCATGGGAGGCAAATGCTAGAGAGAGGCCAGACCATGAAGGAAACCACCTGGAATGAACACTCTATGCAAGATTGGAACATTTTGTAATATGTAAAAATCACTTCGGTTTAGATAGCCTGCCTATGTAAACCGCCTTGAATTAAAATCAGAGGAGAAATCCGATGACCAGAGAAAGGTGGTATATAAATACTGGTATTATTATTATTATTATTATTATTATTATTATTATTAACAACAAGGGGTCATGGTGAGGATGGTGATGTAGATGACAATTCACTATCAGTACAATAATTTCATAGCTATTTCAGATCTTCCATATGGGAGTATTTAGGATCTGTCAGGCAATCAAATAACTTTGAGAAATAAACTGTATCTTTACTTATTTGACAAATTAACTCTGTACACATTTGTACCCAAGAAGATCATTTTGAAACATTAATTCACAGGATATTACTTTGCAAAACAGATTTCGCCAGGATATGTTATGCAAAATGTCTTTCTTAAACAGCCAACATTATCTTCTTTTCAATTTCATTTTGATGTAACTTCAAAACAAAACTAGGCAAAGAGTTATATAGGATAACATGGTAGTCAGAAGAGAAACAACAGAGAGAATTTAATTTGGTTTTTCTTCTAATGCTCAATTTATGTTCTCCCAAATTAATCAGTTCTGGGAAATGCTACCACAATGGCAGACCTCACTATGCGGAATGTTTTACAACTAAGCTGTTTCCAGCCATGAGCTGCCACCGTGACTGAACAACTTATGACCAGCCCTGTTGTTGTCAGATTTGGACAAGTGAATCAATAAAAAGACACAGCAAAGGCTCAATGTGAACAGACACCACTAATACGACTGGTCTTACTCTTTTGGGACCCACAGAAGCGTGGAACTGCTTTGCCATGTTAATTTCTTACCAGTTCTCTTGGGGTTATCACCTTCTTTGGCCCCTGTTAATTAAAAACTGCCTCTCGTTAAAACTCCTTGGCAGACATTTTCCTTGTGTCAGCCCATTTTTACTGGCTGCTGAGAAAGGAAATGTGAGGAGGAGAGAAGGTTTTGAGATTGTTGTGGGGAAACATTGTCCAAACCTTTTGTCATCTCCAGTTACTATGACTATATGGGTATAGGGTTTTTTTTTTCCGTTTTTTCTTCTTGGAATACTGACATAAAGTTACAGGATATGTACAATAAAAATAACCACAACGTAGATGCCTGGTTTGGTATGGAAACATAGCGGTTATTCATAAAGTTACTCTTTTTTTTTATTTTGGAAAGGTAAAGTTCAGGGTATAGGGAGGCTTTGGAAAACATTGGCTCCAATTTATGAATCATTGGGATTGTAAAATGCTGAAAGAGCTTTTCAGGATATGTTAGTTGTGATCTCGATTACCCTTTTTTTTTTTTTTAATCTGGAGAGACCTCCTTTTATAGTTTGGAAATAACTGTGTTGGAAATAACTATTGGAAATTTATGTGTTGACTATGGAGAGTATGATAAGACATGTTTCATATGTATGAAGTTTGGTTTTTGAGATTGTAACTATATAATATAGAAATAAAATTAATAATAATAAAAAACCCAAATGCCTGGATTTTTTCAAATTTTTCAAAGATACTTTTTACTCCTCACTCTTCAAGCATAATAGCTCCTGGGCACGTTACAGCCCAATCCTAACTACATTCCTATGCGGTGATGCAGTGTGGACTAGGCTACATCCTGTGGGAGATTTTCAGCTGCTGGAGGTCTTTTCCAGCAGGGAGGGGTTTGTCCCCTTGCCCCAGGGTAAGCCCCAGCAGACTCAATGGGTCAACGTGGACCTCCGCCAGCAATATTGCTGGTACAAGTCCTCATTGATCCATTCAGGCAGTTCAGGCCAAGGAAGGAGGTCAGGATTCAACGTGTGCTGCTGCTGAACCCGTCCCCTCCCGGACCCAATTCACCCACCGCCCCATCTCCTCCCCATACCACCTTCTCCCTGCCCTGTTTAACCCCCTCCCTGCCCTCCCCCCTCCTGCTCCACCCCCTGTGTCAGGCTTACCTGCTCTGGCGGGTCTCTGTCACTCCGCCAGCATGTGCAGGAAGATTCTGGCCTTCCTGCCAGTGTGCCAGTTCCCTGCACTGCTGTAAAGCACTTTATGACACTTTTGTGGCAGCAAGAGCCTGTGGAACACACCACCAGCTCTACTGGTAAGTAGGATTGGGCTGTTCGACTGAATATCAATTTAGACTGAATCAGAACATAATGGATATTATAGAATATGAGATACATGATTAGTTACAATGCAATTCTATAAGGTGAATTCCTAGCTGTGGACCGTGCAGTTCTGCTCATTTTCAGCATTCATTTTGGTATTCCTCTTAATTACGTGCAGCCATATTGTCGGTACCCAAAGTCATATTTGAATAGGAAGATCCAGATCAGCAGGTTGATTCTAAATTTAGTTAGCTTCTGCTGTCTTACTTCCTTTGGAATGTGGATATCCATCTGCCAAGCTCTAGTGAAGATTTGCTGTTGAAATCATTAGCTCTCATTTACTTACATCTATCTCCCTGTTGGCAATTCCTGAGTCATCTGCTTGCTAGAGTTCTAAATTTCAATTTGAATCAAAAGCTCTTATCGATTCTATTTGGCTGGATAGGGAAAACAAGAGTGCACATTGCATGTCTCATTTAGCTTTCATATACTTTTTAAAATTTACAAAAACATTTTCACTCTCTCTCTCCACCACTCCACCTGCCCTTCAGCAAGGTGGCTTATGATAAAAGGAAACAGAAACAGAATAGAACATCAAATAAAACAAAACATTAAAATTAAAAGCAGCATCAACAAAGCCAAAACCAACAATTGAAAACCAGACTACATGTCCCCACCACCATCACCATCATCACCTCCCCTTCCAAAAACCAAAAAAAAAGGCAGGTTTTGACATATCTCTTGGAAGAAGTATAAGATTGGAGTCAACCAAACCATCCACACGGTCGACTCCACCACAAGGTCCTGCTCCTAGTGGATACCCACTGTGCCTTCAAAGGAGCAAGGCCTGAGATTATGACTGGAGTGTACCGGGAGGCACATATGGGAGGAGATGGTCCTTAAGGGATCCAGGTCCCAGACTATTTAGGGCTTTATATTACAGGAAAAAATACTGGCATTCAAACATGTGTTGGTCATATTCTGCCTTTTGGGAAATGCTAAGTATTCAAAATGATGTCACAGTTACCATATTAGCATTCAGGAAAGAAAGAAAAATGTTTGTTGGGTTCCCCCTCCCCATTATTGTCCATATGCTTGAATTTGTGTTCTATTGTACTTTTCAACTTCATATTAAAAATCATCCACTTCTAGCGAAAGCAAAATCTCCAGTATAATGCTTCTTTCTATAGTAGTCTCTTTGCATTATTCATATCACTGCATAGATGTGGAAAATATATAGCAATATACACATGGAATATCCACATGGATTTTACTAGAAAGATCTATGAACAGGTGCTGGTAGGAATCTAGCAGTTTTCTAAAAATCCACGTGATTTTCTATTAAGCTCTCCTATGGGGAAAAAAATTAAAGTCAGAACCTTCTATAATTCACTATGATCTTGGGTCTCCTTCTTGGTGTCATCCTTAATATCCTTCAGTAACAGCAAAAAGTAACTTGGTAATTCAGCCTGGAATTCTTTTGCAGCTTCAATACAAGGGTTTCAACATGGTCAATTGAGCAGAATGAAGAATAATTCCCCCTCCAATATCATTGAATGTTATATATACAGCTATTTCTATCTTCTGATTAAGAATATGTTCAGCTGCTTAGTCGGAGGTATTTGATGGAATTGCTGAAGTACTACGAGTTATATTTTAGACAGGAGACTTCTGTATTTTTAATACAGTATAGAAAAAAAAAATACTGCCTCCAGGAGCAAACAGAAGCCAAATGATAAAAGAGCTGGAAAATCCTTCTTTCTTTGAGTTCTACATAAAAGCAGAATATATTGTGGTCATGATCATCCCACATGAATCATGGAATATAGCCACTAGTATGGTATGCAAACAATTCAGCAAACTCTGGGCAAACCTAGTTCCCATCTAAAAAATCCAATGTTCTAGCCCTCATTCTCATAGAATATATCTAAACAAGGGTGGTTCTACACATGTATACTGTACATAATACAGTAGCCTAATATAGAAGTTAACATTTACTAACAACAGGCTTAGGGTCAAGAATTGCAGAGTATCAACATTTGGGAAATTCCCATCCTCATGAGTTCAGTGGTATAAGATGCTGAGTACTGACTGCTGAGGTTTAAGCGAGGTGAGCAGTAGGATACTCATCTACAACCCGATCCTGCGTAAGGATCCATGGCCAGACCATAGGACCAGCTGCAGGATCCGTAGCCCTTCCCGGGCCACTCCAGCACGCTCCGGGACTCCTTGGGAGAAGGGAATGTTCGTCCTTTTCCCCCAGTATAGGGCTGCTCAAGCCGATGTACATCTGGAGTTGCAGGGAAAGGGCGGCCGAGCCCGGGAATGGGAGCAGGATATCCATTTGAGGATACAACAGGTTGTGGAGACACAAACTTGAAGAAAGAAGGAGAGAAACATGGGACTAAGGGGCAACTGGATAGGAGGGATGAGCACTGTTGCTAGAAAGGGCATGACATGGTCACAGAGAATGGCAAGGATGGGAGAGCTAGGCTTAGGGGTGAGATTCTCATGAAAATTCTGCCAGTTTTGGTTTCTGCTATCCCAGCCTGGCGGACTGGCAGTCCTAGGAGGGCAATGAGGGCCAACAAATAGTGGAGTTGGTGATGGTCAGGCTAAATCATGAGTTAATCAGCCAGTTCTTTAGCTTCAGTCTTCTAATTTAATTGATTTTTTCTACCACACATGTCAAAACGTGCATAGTTTTGCATGTCTGTCTATAGTGGTCCCTTTTGAAGCACCTGAAAATGTAATTGATTGCTTCTAACTACAGCAAGAAATATGCATCATCTTCAATCATGCTTGGAACTGAATCAAATGTCCCATATTGCATTGTTCTGCAGTTCGGTGACAGGCAAGGAAAATATATCAATGCTTACGAATGTGCATGACACATTTCCCGGGCATATAAAACAGCTAGGATATTGTTTATGATGTCCAAATGTGCGTCAGTGATGCACATGAAGAGGGAAAGCATCTTAATGTTTGGGTTTTATCATTATTTTTTCTAAGTAAAACGAAATACTACTAGCTTGTCCTCATGACGACTGGCTTCTTCGTCTCATTCCCATTTGTTTCTGTGGCAGCTAAAACACCTTGAAATTACCTTCTCCAGCAAGGAAGAAAGATATTTTTTTTTGCCCTTGCTCTAACTGTCAGAGTGATTAGAATTTTAATTAGTAAAGTGGAGAGAACGCACAGGGAGGAAAATCACTGGGAAAAAAAGCACATGAAAGATTCACAATTGCAGAGGAGACAAAGAGAGATTTTAGAAGCAGCCTCCCAGCATGATTGTTCCATCAGCAATTCAAGGACCGCACTGAATTCCATATGGTGCTAACACACCACTGTCCTTCCACCCCACCCTCTCTGACAGCATGAAGCCGCCAGGGCATTCGAAAACATTTTTATCAGTTGTCACCCAGAGTGTTTTGTGATTTTTTTTAAAGAAGCCAACAGACTATAAATGGCTCCATTGCAATATCTATTGCAGCCCTTTGATCTGTTCCCAGAAACCTGGAGGTACAATAAAAGAAAAACTATCTGTTCCATAGGCAGCCAACAACGGGAGTCACCATTAAAATTTCCACTGTGGCGTGTGTGCGTGCACATGTGTGATCAAAACACAGTTCAGAAACATGCACATCATGCATTTGAAAAGAAAGTCTCATCTTATGTTGAACCTAAAAGCTCTTTAGGGTGGATTCCCTCCCCCAGTTAAGTAGCTATACAACCTTCCACATCGCTGACAAAGCGTCAATAATTTACAACTCAACCCTATGCACATTTACTTAGAAATATTATGCCAATAAAGGTTCTGAATTTACTTGGAAATAAGTCCCACTATATTTAATGGAATTTACTCCCATGTAAGTGTACACAGGAATACAGCCTAAGCCATTTTGTTGCTTTAGTTGTAATTTATTCATTGATTTTAAGGCATTAACTTAAAAAGCCACAGAAGTAGTCAGTGGCTGCTCATGAAACTGGCCCAGGAAATAATCTGGGATGCTTTCAATTGGCAGTGGTCAATATCTTTGCTGCTGGTGAAGGAGAGCGAGAATTCCCTCTCAGATAGTCATGCACACTCTTTCAATAAAAGCAGAATGCTCTCGCCCTCCTTTGAAATCATGTGCCCCTGGCTATCCTGTGGTTATATCTGGCTCTTCAATGAGCAGCTTGCTATGCTATGGGTGAAGTTCAATTTTTTGCCTAGAAAAGGGTTAGAGCCACACCTCTCCCCCCCCCTTACTTCCATTTATGACCATAGGACCAACCCTGGAGCCCCTGTGAAACAAGGAAATCTATAGAATGCTTTTCAATAGAGAAGTAGTGGACACATCATAGATTCAACATTTTGTGCCAGAGTTTGTTCTTTTTGGATTTTTTTTTTAATTGAAGCAATCTTTCCAAACTTAAAGCATTTTTACAGTCTGGGTGACCTTTACTCTCCTATTCAACCATGTTGATCATATATGTTCCATATATGATATGTAGGATTCATTCTCCGAATATCCATAAATGATGTTTTAAATAATCAGCGTGCTGCTTAGATGGACAGATTTGCCCCTTTTATTGTCCTCGTAACGTTTCTAGGAATCCTCCCTTTTGAAGATCAATTTCATGGAGGTGGGCTAAATGATGCATTCATTGTAAACACAAATGACTTACAAGACTGCAGCCAAGCCAGTAAATTCGTGTTGTGCCTCCATGTCATATATCTTCATCCCCTTCTAATATGATAGTTCCAAGCTACAGCTGAAGTCAATGATATCTTCAGGCTTTTTCTTAGATGACTTGCAGCGCAATCCGACTTAACTTTTGTGCCGGTTTAACCAGCGGTGCAGCAAGAACGGAAGGGCCCAGAATGGAAAATCCCCTTTGAATTCCTCTTTTGGAGGGGATTTGAATCCCTTTTCCGTTCTGGGGCCTCCCGTTCTCGCTGCACCGCTGGTTAAACCGGCACAAAAGTTAAGTCGGATTGCGCTGTTGGTGACAAAGATTTCTCAGGCACAGTACTTCAAGGATCAACATACATGAAGCTGCCTTGTACCGAGTCAGACTATTGCTCGGTATTGTCTACATTGACCGACAGAGGCCCAATGCTGTCCTGGGCAAGTCCATAGCATGCAGCAGCGCTCTGCATGCTATAGACTAGCCAGGGACCAGGCAGTGATGGAGAGGTAAGTAAAACACATTTTTATTTACCTACTCCACTGCGCCATGGTCTCTAGTGGGTCTACTTGTTGGCGCGTTGAGGCGAACGCCAGAGAGAGAGAGAGAGAGCTGGACTGTGGAAGCAACATCTCGAATGAAGGGTTCTACGAATGATTAGAACATTATTATATTGTAAAAAACCATTGGGGTTTAGAACAGCCTGCCCATGTACACCGCCTTGAATTAAAGTTGGAGGAGAAATCCAATGACCAGAAAGGCGGTATATAAATACTGTATATTATTATATTATATTATATTATATTATATTATATTATATTATATTATATTATATTATATTATATTATATTATATTATATTATATTATATTATATTATATTACTTGGATCTGCACCAGCTCTTTGGCCAGAGTAAATCTGAGTGGGTCCAGAGGTGGCATGGCAAGGCTGGGCTAGGGGCATATAGGCAGAGCTGCCCCCACTGATATCTGCCCCCAGCCTGCACTTAACACATCCCCAGCCTGCCCCGATCCCTGCCCCAAATCTCCTCATGAATGCCCCAGAACTCCCCTGCCCTAATCCTCCCCCAGAACTCCCCCTCTACGACTTGCTGCTCCAGCAGGAGCCGAGTCTGCCAGCTATTTGCCCTGGCAGCCCCAGCCTCTACGCCATCACTGTGCCTGCCATGACAGCGGCCCAGGCCTTCTGCTGACAGAATGCAAGTTCTGTCAGTGCAAGGTCTGAATAGGACTGGGACATTAGCTTCTCCTTGTTTCAGACAGAGGTCTTTCCAGTCCTATTTGGAGATAGAGGAGATTGAACCCAAGACCTTCTGTATACAAGCCTTCTGTATACATATGCTCTACCACTGAACTACAGCCACATCCCTACTAGAGTTGTGAATGAGGTTCTTCAAAAACTAAGCCAAAGAACCAATGCTCTGTACAAACATCTGATAATCTCTCCAGATACCTATGATACAATCCTATGGACTACAGGCGCCAGCTCTGTGGCCATAGGGCACGTTTCGACACCTGGAGAGGAGGCTGTGCCGGTAAGAAGGCCTGCACTGTCTTGCTGGCGCTGAATCCAGGCTCCACACATAGGTAAGGCCGCTCCAAGCAGTGTGGGGACTTGAGGAGGGTGGGGGCATAATGAGGTGGGGATGGGCAGATTGGGCTTGGGAGGGGAGAGGGACTGGAGTCTGACAAGGATGCTGTATACTATCCCCCCTCCCAGGCCCTTGCAGCCGACACGAGGCTGCTTCATTCTCCACCAGCTACAGAGCTGGCAGAGAACCGAGTAGCCCCATTGTGGCATTTGCCACTATGTGTGTTCACTTGATACACTTGGAATGGCTAAATAGTTTCTTCTTTGTGATCTTCTATAGCAACAGGCAGCCCAATTGTGTCTAGCAGGACACGGCAGCGCAAATAAGGCGCTCACAGCATCCTGTGCAGGAGCCAGGGGCCTCCTCAAGGTAAAGGGATGTTTGTCTGTTTACCCAATGGGTCTACCTGAATGTGCTCCAGCTATTTTGCCTCTCTGCCATGGTGCGCCATCCTGCGGCACCAGCAGAGTGCCTGACGAGTAAGCAGCACCGGCGGAGAGGCCTGCGCCATTCTGCGGCACCAGCAGAGTGGCGCAGGCCTCTCCGCAGGTGCTGCTCACTCGTCAGGTGTCTCAAACGGGCTTTCTGGCACATTTGCGACACCTTAGACCAGTGGAGCGCTTGCTCAGCTGGTCTTATTGTAGACAGGATTGCACTGTAAATTATTAATCTACTTCTCAAATGATCGTATTATCTTCCTTATCCAACCAGTTTGCCAGTATTCCCTGAGGAATCTTTGTCCAGTAATAAACAAATGTTCCTCTCGGATAACTAGCAAGCTTTCTTGACCTTTTCTCTCAGAACATAACAACATCTGACATAGTTAAAATTCACAAAAATCAACCCAGAGAGAATTTCTCCTTTCAAGCAATTACAGGTGGGTTTTAGATGTTGTTGTTGTTCAGTCGTTAAGTCGTGTCCGACCCTTCGTGATCCCATGAACCATATCCCGCCAGGCCTTCCTGTCCTCCACTATCTTCCTGAGTTCGCTCATTTTCATGTTCGTTGCATCGGTGATGCTGTCTAACCATCTCATCCTTGGCCTTCCCCTTCTCCTTTTGCCTTCAATCTTTCCCAGCATCAGAGTCTTCTCCAGAGAGTCCTCTCTTCGCATTAGGTGGCCAAAATATTTGAGTTTCAGCCTCAGTACCTGTCCTTCCAGGGAACAGTCAGGCTTGATTTCATTTAGAATTGACTGATTTGATCTCCTAGCAGTCCAAGGGACTCTCAGGAGTCTTCTCCAGCACCACAGTTCAAAAGCATCTATTCTTCGGCGCTCAGCCTTCCTTATGGTCCAACTCTCGCAACCATACATTGCTACTGGGAACACCATCGCCCTGACTATACGAACTTTTGTTGGCATGGTGATATCTCTGCTTTTTATTATGCTGTCTAAGTTTGCCATAGCTTTCCTTCCAAGGAGTAAGCGTCTTTTAATTTCATGGCTGCTGTCTCCGTCTGCAGTGATCTTGGAACCCAGAAAAGTAAAATCTGTTACTGCTTCCATTTCTGCCCCTTCTATTTGCCAGGAATTGATGGGACCCGATGCCATGATCTTAGTTTTATTAATGTTGAGTTTCAAGCCAACTTTTGCACTCTCCTCTTTCACTCTCATCAAGAGGCTCTTTAGTTCTTCTTCACTTTCTGCCATTAGGGTGGTATCGTCTGCATATCTGAGGTTGTTGATATTTCTCCCAGCAATCTTGATTCCGGCTTGCGATTCATTCAGCCCTGCATTTCTCATAATGTACTCTGCATATAAGTTAAATAAGCAGGGTGACAATATACAGCCTTGCCGTACTCCCTTCCCAATTTTGAACCAATCAGTTGTTCCATGGCCGGTTCGAACTGTTGCTTCTTGACCCGCATACAGGTTTCTCAGGAGACAGGTAAGGTGGTCTGGTACCCCCATCTCTTTAAGAATTTGCCACAGTTTGTTGTGATCCACACAATCAAAGGCTTTTGCGTAGTCAATGAAGCAGAAGTAGGTGTTTTTTTGGAACTCTCGTGCTTTCTCCATGATCCAGCGCATGTTGGCAATTTGATCTCTAGTTCCTCTGCCTCTTCGAAACCCAGCTTGTACGTCCGGTAGTTCTCGGTCCACGTACTGCTGAAGCCTAGCTTGTAGGATTTTGAGCATAACCTTGCTAGCATGTGAAATGAGTGCAATTGTACGGTAGTTTGAACACTCTTTGGCACTGCCCTTCTTTGGAATTGGAACGTAAACTGACCTTTTCCAATCCTTTGGCCACTGCTGAGTTTTCCAAATTTGTTGGCATATTGAGTGCAGCACTTTCACAGCATCATCATTTAGGATTTTAAGTAGCTCAGCTGGGATATTATCATCTCCACTAGCTTTGTTGTTAGTAATGCTACCTAAGGCCCACTTGACTTCACTCTCTAGGATGTCCGGCTCTGGGTCAGTGACCACACCAGCGTGGTCATCAGGAACATTAAGATCTTTCTTGTATAGTTCTTCTGTGTATTCTTGCCATCTCTTCTTAATCTCTTCTGCTTCTGTTAGGTCTCTGCCTTTTTTGTCCTTTATCATGCCCATCTTTGCACAAAACGTTCCCTTGATATCTCCAATTTTCTTGAAGAGATCTCTAGTCCTCCCCATTCTGTTGTTTTCCTCAATTTCCTTGCATTGTTCATTTAAGAAGGCCTTCTTATCTCTCCTTGCTATTCTCTGGAACTCTGCATTCAGTTGTTTATATCTTTCCCTTTCACCCTTGCTTTTTGCATTCCTTCTTTCCACAGCTATTTGTAAAGCCTCATCTGACAGCCACTTTGCTTTCTTGCATTTCTTTTTCTTTGGGATGGTTTTCGTTGCTGCCTCCTGTACAATGTTACGAACTTCCGTCCATAGTTCTTCAGGCACTCTGTCTGCCAGGTCTAATGCCCTAAATCTATTCTTCACCTCCACTGTATACTCATAAGGGATATGGTTTAGGTCATATCTGACTGGTCTAGTGGTGTTCCCTACATTCTTCAGTTTAAGCCTGAATTTTGCAATAAGAAGCTCATGATCTGAGCCACAGTCAGCTCCAGGTCTTGTTTTTACTGATTGTATAGAGCTTCTCCATCTTTGGCTGCAAAGCACATAATCTATCTGGTTTCGGTATTGCCCATCTGGTGATGTCCATGTGTAGAGTCGCCTCTTGTGTTGTTGGAAAAGAGTGTTTGCTATGACCAGCGTGTTCTCTTGACAGAACTCCGTTAGCCTTTGCCCTGCTTCATTTTGCGCTCCAAGGCCAAACTTGCCTGTTGTTCCATTTATTTCTTGATTTCCTACTTTAGCATTCCAGTCTCCTATGATGTAAAGGACATCTTTTTTGGGTGCTAGTTCTAGAAGGTGTTGTAGGTCTTCATAGAACCGGTCAACTTCATCTTCTTCGGCATCAGTGGTTGGGGCATACACTTGGATTACTGTAATGTTGAATGGTTTGCCTTGGATTCGAACTGAAATCATTCTGTCGTTTTTGAGGTTGCACCCCAGTACTGCCTTTCCCACTCTTTTATTGACTATGAGGGCTACTCCATTTCTTCTAAGGGATTCATGCCCACAGTAGTAGATATGATGGTCACCTGACTTAAATTCGCCCATGCCCGTCCATTTTAGTTCGCTGATTCCCAAGATGTCAATGTTCAGTCTTATCATCTCATTTTTGACCACATCCAGCTTGCCTTGATTCATAGACCTCACATTCCATGTTCCTAAGCAGTATTGCTCCTTGCAGCATTGGATTTTCCTTTCAACCTCAGACACATCCACAGCTGGACGTCCTTTCGGCTTTGGCCCAGTCGCTTCACTCTTTCTGGGTCTACTTGGAATAGTCCTCTGCTCTTCCTCAGTAGCATATTGGACACCTTCCGACCTGAGGGGCTCATCTTCCGGCGTCATATCTTTTAGCCTTTTGGTACTGTTCATGGGATTTTCTTGGCAAGGTTACTGGAGTGGGTTGCCATTTCCTTCTCCAGTGGATCACTTTTAGTCAGAACTCTCTGCTACGACCTGTCCGTCTTGGGTGTCCCTGCACGGCATAGCTCATGGCTTCATTGAGTTACGCAAGCCCCTTCGCCACGACAAGGCAATGATCCATGAAGGAGGGTTTTAGATGTAATAAAGGTGAAAAAGAGGTCATTGGGGAAAAACCATGCTACAATGCAGATTAAATTAGAAAGCGAAGTTCAAAGCTCTGCACTATACAATAAAAGGTCTAAACAGAAGCAAGAAGGTAATAATTACAACTCAGGTCAGCCACCATCTGTTCTGAACAGCTACAACATATTTTTAGGTCTGAATCACATATTCTTTTTAAATTTCACACAAACTTGTTTGTTTTAAAATGTGTAACAAAATGATTTGACATAATCAAACATTTATTTATTTATTTAATACTCCTTCTCCCTCCAGAAAGACGCCACTCCCTGTCCTAGCCATTCATTTGTTCTTATTTTTTATATTTATTAGCCGCCATGTCAATAACAGTAAAACACATAAGTAATATTTTTAGACTGTGAGCCCTTTGGGGACAGGGAGCCATTTAGTAATTTGTTTTTGTCTGTAAACTGCTTTGAGAACTTTTTGTTGAAAAGTGGTATATAAATACTACTAATAATAGAGCAGAGAATCAGAGAAAAATTCCTCTGTAAAGAACAAGCAATCAAAAAGGCTGGTGCAAAACAATTAGAATCAAATATACAGAACTAGCAGGTCTTCTAGTGCCTGGGTCGGGATGCCTGGGGGGGCACAGTCTTCAAGGATGCATTAGTGGGTGCAAACATAGGCAGATCGTCAACCGGGACGGAGCGATCGCCCCTTAAGGGGGAGGAGCGTGGATGGGGCCGGTAACGCTAGCGTTACCGGCCCCGCCCACTCTCCTCCCCCTTAAGGGGCGATCACTCCGTCCCGGTTGACGATCTGCTAAGCCTATGCAAACAGGCACTGCTGGGTTGTCTCCTCTCTGCCACTTTTCTTCCACTGTATTCCCTTTCCCCTTTCCAAATCCAGGGAGCGTGGGAAGAAGAATGGGTATATTTCACAGATGCTGACCAATGGTGGAGGCAGATGGTAGCAATGGTCCCTTGCAATGATCTCTGTGTCCACCTTAGGGCTGGGCCGGCCCTGAGAAATGGCACCAGGTGAACCTCTTTGGAAAGAGAATTCCAGAAACAAGGAGCTGTAACTGAAAAGTCCTGGTTTCCCCTTACCACCCCACCTCATATGTCTTATATGTCTTGTCAACTACTTGTCAACTCTGACTGAGTCTATTCATAGATAGACTTACCATTCATCCCAGAATTTCCGGGACAGTCCCAGAAATGGGCCTCGATTCACGGAATCGTCCCGGAAGGGTTCCGGGGTGAATGGTAAGCTTCTGCGCCACTGCCATTTTAATTTGTTAAACTTACCTTTTTTCCAGGATCCGGTATCTTGGCTCCGGCATCTAAGACTCTGTCTGATTTTGATCTTTCAGTCTCTACTGTCACTGGTGGTACTGGGATTCATACAGAGATGAATTTGGCCTGCCATCCACACGCAGACATGGCCTCTGGCCCCTATGCAGAAGAAGGTTGCCGACCCTTGCCGTAAACCAATAGCTACTGTAATGCACTAGAGCTCTAAAATGCAACAAGAAATTAACTACTGTTTCTAGCCATTCTGTAATCTGATTAGCTTCAAGCACATATTTTAGCATTTTAAAATGTATAGATGTAAAGACTTACTTCCTGGCAATTTGTTACACTGTTCTTAAGATCCATATCTGATGATGCAAGGTATGCTACTTCAGTGACTTACCATCTATTTAAAGTGTAGGAAATAAGTGGCCACAAAAGAGTCATTTGAATAAAATCACAATCACTGGCTGAAACAGTCCCAGTGGTTTAATTCAAGGCCTCCTGCAGTTTGCTAATGTCACAGCCATCCAATTTTCTTTCAAAAACAATATCTTCCACTGCAGATGAATACTTTAAAAATGTACAAAGGAAACAATCCTGTGAACTGTAGTAGCAGAAAAGACTTCATAAATGAGCCAGAGGCGGAAACATGTTAATCGAGGCTTTTAAATAATAATAAAATCTTAAAGATCAACAAGAGTTAATAGTAAATAAGAAAGAATACCTGGCTCATCTGAAAGCTGGAAAGATGGACAGACAGATAGATAATCCAAATGTATTCTTCTCTCACCATAATCTTAATCCTATATCTCCGAACCACTTATAGTAGGCAATGTAACTAAAACAAACTGTGTTCTAGTTTACAATAATGAAACAAAAATGTTTTGAGCCCTTGCCAAAAAGCCATGAGGGATGTTCTTAATGTCCCTGGAAGGGAGTTCCATAGTTGTGGTGCCAACGCAGAGAAGGCTCGCCCTTGCACTGCTATTCCTTAAGCATTTGGGTGATGTGCGTTTGGATGTGCTGGTGGTTGCCTCCTTGCTGCTATGATGTGATGCTTGCTGCTATCCCCCCCCCATTTATCAACCCCCAACTGTTCTTACTAATTGTTTTACTTACTGTTGCATTTATTGTTTTATTTATTGTAAACCTCATTATTTTTTGTGAAACTTGTAAGCCACCTTGGACATTTTGCCTTGGCAAAGGAAAGGCAAGATATAAATTTTGTAAATAAATACATAAATAAATATGGTTATAAACAAACAATAAATATATAGATAAACAATAAATAAATAGATAGCTAGGAAACAGTACGTCACAACCATTTCTATCACAACCTTTTCGCCCACCTCTTCATTTACATCCTGCTGTCAATCATCCAGAATTCTGTCTCTGACCTTTTTCTGATATCATCTCTCAAAACGAAAAGCTCAGTTCTGCATAGTTCTTAACAATCTTTTCCAGATTCAGACACTGGAAAACAGCTCAGCATGTAAGGGAGGGCTCTTGGAGGCAAAGCAGACAGGCCAGTCTCCTTCTCAGCCTCCCTCCCGCTACCCCATTCATGCTTCAGTGTTATGCTTCCCTGTACACACATAATCGGCACAAATTGAGCTCAGGAGTTTTGCAACCTGCTTTATGAAAACATCCCTTCCCAGAGCTATTTGAGAGACAGAGGCCAGATGTGCCACATTTTGTGAAAATGTCTCAGCAGGGAAGCAAATAGTCTTCCTCAACAACCTAGGAAAGCTAGAGAGCAATATGGTTTTACTTTAGAAGTTTGAAATAGGTTGTCCATTTCTCCAATCAATGGAAAGCTTGTTTGAGGAATTGCTGTCAGTTCTCGGTGCTTCACTTTTTCTCCTGCTGTTACTGTCTCACATGGGATTGCCTGCAAATAGAGTGCCTGAGGGATCTATACTGAGCTTTCTAAAGCAAACACAACACAAGAATTGTGGCTGGGTTACAAACTTAACGACTGTAATTCAAAGCATGTAACAACAGCCCCTAATGGCATTCAAATCATGTTCATGTAGGTTTTCAAGTGTCAGGTGTTTTTCATTTCTTAGCTTGGGAAAGAGATATTCTCATGCACTGATTTTGTAATGTTGAACAGCTATGTAAACTCTGCTGCATTAAGGCACATTGTCAGAGGGTTTCATCATGGAAGACAAATATCTCACTAGGCAGAGTTGAGTGGATTTAAACTCCTAGGCTCTGGGCAAATTTTAAAAAGGATTTAGTCAGGGGGAAAAAATCACACTGAACTCCACTGTACCGTGTGTGTGTGTGTGTGTGTGTGTGTGTGTGTGTGTGTGTGTGTGTGTGTGTGTGTGTGTGTTTTAAATGTATCTCAAAAAACTCTTTTGTGTCACACAGACCCAGAATGAAAGCTATAAACATTAAGGAAAGTTTACAGCGATAACACATTTCCACTCAACCCAAATCCATCATGCTTCCTCACAGTCATCAAGCAATAGAATGATAAACTAACAGCACAATCCTGTGTAGGAATGCACCAGGGAAGCACGCACTCCCCCGGTGCAGGGTGTCGTAAACGTGCTGTAAAGTGTGTTTACGGCACCAGGAGAGTAAGGGCCACCGGCGTAGAGGCCAGAGGCCCTTCCCATTGCTCCTACCCAGCCCCGTGCCCACCGAAGCAGGTAAGTGTAGAGAAGGGGGGTTTATGGCCACCCTGAGTCCAGCACAGAACAAGGCCAGCAAACCGGCGTGCGCCACTCCCCCCTTGCTCCTTTTCCCCCCCAACCTAGCCAAGGAGGGGGGCAACCCCAAAACAAGGGGGACAACGGTAGACTGCCACCAGCTGGGGGCCTCCTAACTCCCCCCAAACCCCAGCTTCCGGGGGGGCTGCAGAGTACAGGACCGTGGGTCAAGTGACTCCCTGACCAAGGGCAGTCCAAATGACCCAACGTGAGAGAGAACAGAGTAGCGTGTGGCCAGCGTAGACTTTGGATTTAGCTTGGGTTGGTTCAAGGAACACACAATGTATAAAATAGAGTTGTTTATTTAATTTAAGCTATGCAAAAGGCATAGAAGAGACACAGGAATAAATAAGGCAGTAAACTGCTAAATACATAAGGCATACAACATACAGAAGAACAGAACATCACACAAAAAAGAGATAACTCCTAAGCTTAACATTTCCCTAAAGAACTCACCACAGATGGAATAAGGTTTTATTGGCTGGGAGGCATCAGGGCAGTTCAGCCCAGGAAGCCAACGCCATAGCACGCAGGCAGTAAGTGAAAATGAGATGCTCCAAAATGGATTCTCAAAGGACGGTTTAAGTACACTTTTGGGGATCAGGGGATGGACAAAGGCAGTTGACCAATCAAAGGATGACACACATTCAAACTCTTCATCCCCCCCCCAACTGAAAGAGTCTTGTGATGTTTAACACAGGTGGTTGAAATAATGAGGGAACGACTAACTAACTCAGTTCCCATACAGATAAGACTCCCGAGGCAGGACAGAACCAAAACTGCAACTCATGGTCGCTGGCCACCTGCCAATCTCCAAGGCACTGCAACAAGCAGGCAGAAAATCCAAAAGACTGAGAAATCAAAATGGAGTTAAACCAGAAGATATAGGCCTGTTCATCACAGTGAGCCCTACACCAGCGGGGCAGGGGCAGGTGGGGAGGGCAGACCGGATGGTGAGGGAGGGCGGCCATAGGCCTGGAGAGGGCGGGGATATTGGCGATGTGGTACGCCGATATCCAAAGCCCTCTCCAGGCCCGGCATGGCCTTACATGGAGGGCTCAAATTTATGCGAGCTCCTGAGTTTGCGTACATTCGAGGAGGCCCATTGGGCCTCCAGCCGCTTACACCCGGGGAAGGGCAACGACTGTCCCCTTCCCTCAAGGTGCACCTGGGCTGCCCCGGGGCAGCCTGGACCCTGCATAGGATACAGCAGCCGGCCCTTTAGGCCGGACACCATATCTTACACAGGATTGGGCTGCCCGAGTTGGTCATATGTCTACCTCAATATGAACAAAATTCAGTCATGGCTGAACTTGCCTTGTCCCCACACTCATGGACTATTTTCAGGACTCCTTCGGTGAGTAGCACCACTGGTTTATAGTCAGTCCACAATGACTTTTAGCTGTAATGCCACTCGGCTAGCCACAAATGCCGAGTCTACATACTGAAATCAGTATAGGTTGACATATTGCATGCCACTGCTTTGAAGCTGTGATGCCACGTAAAAGAATTAATCTGTATTGACTTCAACACAAGATATTAGCATTCACATAGTTGATGCTACAATGCAACTCAAAGTCAACATTAATAACAGTGATCATGAACATAGCTTGTTTGGTTATAAATGGCCACTAACTGTTCATCTGGGCTAAGTGTACAACATATTTCAAAGAACTAGTCTCATCCTGCTTATAGTCAGTGACAATATTTGCTTTTTTTTTCTTCTCAAAAGAAAAAAAAGCCATGGCTTCTTTACATCAGAAACAACCGTGATGCAACCACTATTTTATTCTAAACAAAGCAAAACTAAGACCCACATTTGTTTTGTGGCCAGATTTGTGATCACTTGCCTGTGTACAATTGCATGAAAAATAAAGCTGTAATTTCACAAATCACAAACCTGCCCCCTCCTGAAGGGGCAGCCAACATGGGGAGTGTCATTCTTAACAAGATGGCGACATGGTGATAGTTGAATGGTTATACTGGAATTTCAGAAAGTAAATTTAACCACATGTGGCTGAATTTGCAGACCATTATACTTACTGCCATTGGACCGATATTTATTTAGAATTAATGTGTAAACATGTAATGTGTGAAATAACAAAAGTCCTCTATTCTTTATGTTCTTGGTGCAAAACAATTTGAAAATGAGCTGTTCTTAGCACATTGTCGACACTATATTAATGCTGTAGTTAATTAGTTCTGCAGTATACGCTGTATTTTAAGTCTCCTTTCCATGTTTATTGTTGCTTTTAATCATTGTTATTTTATCTTGATTTTATGTGATTATTTAAAATTGTTGTTAGCCACCTTGATATTTTTATAATGGTGGGATATAATTCTTTTAAAAATAAAATAAAATAGGCCATTTGCAATAAATATGCACAAGCTTCCCAGCATTTACCTGGACTCAGGATTTTGCATATGTGCCAAGCGAATGTTTGCAGAAACGTGAGCCTTTGCAACCCATCAATTTGATCTCTGACAAATCTTCAAATGTGCCCACACAAGACTGAACCGAAGTGAATGCTGACCGCTTGCAAAGGTGCACATGGAAAATAACCTTTGCGAGCAGTGGAGTTGCTCCCAAAGGTTTAAACTTTTGCAGACATTCATGCTCATCTTGATTCTGCTTGCAAACATTTTCAGTCAAGGAGTTCAATATTTCAAGCTCCCCTGGTAGAATGCTTGCAACATTTCTAAAATGATCAGTATTTTTTTAACAAAAACATTCTTGTCTTAAGCTGATATAAAATGGCCAATGCTGGTAATTCATGAAATGAAGAAAAAAAATTCAGATAGAACAGTCGTAACTGAAGATTTTGGACAATGAAGGTTGAACAAGTGTGATGATGAATTAAATAATGTATGCTTGCTAATGAGATGGCAGCTTATTGTTATGCAAAGTGCCCTGGTAAAATCCCCTTTGCCTAGCATCTATGCCCTTGGGCACATGTCCAGCAACCCTTCAGCTGCAGCAGGCCATCCAAAGTGATATTCATCACCACTGATGACTCTTACATATAGCATTTTGCAGTTAAGAGAAACGCTTGGAAAGCAAACACAGTTCTTCACCCCGATGACCCTGTAAAATGCAAGCACTAAATGGACAACTAAGAACAAATTTGAATGAGAAGTGATAGAAAATATGCTGCACAGTTTCCACGACATCGTTGCCCTGTAGATTTATGTGATTGAATATCCTTGCTTTCTTTTTGTAGGAGGAATGGATTCGGTACTATGGAATTTAAGTATTGTATTTCTCAGTCTTTTTTACATGTAACATCACTAAATTTAATAATAAAATGTCTTCCAGGCATCATTCTTCTGCTGAAGTGTCTTTATCTACATTTTTTAAAAAATTCTACAATTATTACTCCGATCTGATGTTACCTATTGTACATATATTACTTCTAAATATGATAATTAAAATAAAGTGTGTACACACACGCACGCACACACACACACACACACACACAAGCACAAATAGATGAAAACAAATTAAGGAAGAGAAATGATCCATTCATTAATCTTTTTGGAAGACCCTAAGATCTTGCTATGAGCGGATGGAATGATTTGGTATTTGATCAGCTCACTTAAGCCAGTATGGAACACAAGGTAATTGGCTGTTTCTAAGCTGTGCCACAGGAGTTTCATGCTTTATACACCTCTATTCCATTATTATCATTGCAGGCACTTAAAGTCTAACTACATTTTATATATCCACTTATTGTGGGCAATTGCAGAGAACGCAGTTTGTACCAAAGAAAATGGAGAAATGGCAGTCATTTTAAGACCCATTTGGTTTATTTAACCCACAATACATTTCACCCTTTATTTAAAATATCTTGGCAGAATAATTTACAAAGTCAGGCAGAATTCAGGTTGCCTCCGTACATGTGGCATCGGCCAGAAAATAAATGTGTAGAACAAACCTGATGATCCTAAAGAGAAATCAGGTGATCATACAATGCAGGGCTGAGCTTGGGAAAACATCCCATACCTGTAAAAAGGACTCCCCTTTTCAGCAATTTATCGGGGGTGGGGGTGGGAATGTAAACAGGTGAGAAAATGTTTACAACCTCTCCCTAAATAATTGTCCTTGCAGTTTGCAAGTGTTCTGTAACTTTATGGTGAGTGAACCCAATTGGCAATGGATTGTACGATCCTTCTCCCCTCTTTTGGCCAAACATCCTACCCTTGGACCTCTCAAAACCCAGGTTCACCCTGATCAACAGGCCTCTCTGGACTCCATCCCCAGGTCCCTCAGAGGTACCAGAATTTTCTACCCAAAGAATTGAAGACATATTTATGCATAATTGCATAAATATGATATATACGCAGACTCTCATATTTTATCCATTAAGTGGCTTACCCTCTTGGTACATTTTGAAAGGCATAAGAGCATTCCAACTAATTAGCAAGACACTGGATCAGACGCAAGATTGACTACAGGTAGTGCAGCAGCAGCTATTCTTCCAAAACTATTTCCCACTATCCATTTTGGAATACCACACATGTCTGAAGAGAAAGCAGCATAGGATTGAAAATCACAGCAACGTAATGGTTAAACAATTACAGTAGATCAATGCCAGCAGATTTTAAACAATAAATGCCTTGCTTAAATGTCTTTCCCAACCTAGCAAGTAGGAACCATTGAATCTTAGTGGAAGGGACATCACTTTCCATTCAGAAGGTCTGAGACTGGACCCTCATAGCTGCCTGGTCAAGACGGGGGGGAGGGGAATCCTGAATTCATCAATCATGGTCTTTGCCACTCTTTCACTCCAAATGAAATATTGGAGAGTCAACTGTGTCACTATGCATAGCAAAAACGTCACTCATGCCTCGTGCTAGAGGCGGGGGCAAAATTGCCCAGTCCAGCTCTGGTGCACAAGGCTTGGAGTCAGGGCTGGCTCCTGATTGGTTGAATACCAGGGTGAATATCCTGAGGGTGGGCTAGTAGCTGTAGTCAAGGCTGTGGTGTTTCAGTTTGGTCAAGTCTTCGCAAACCCCAGCCCACCCACCCATTCCACAGTGTAAGATTACCGGTAGTTGATTGCCCTGGAGGACCAGGTAGGAATTTTGTACTTCATACCTGATTGGTCATAGTGTAGTTTGTTTTTTTTTCACCTATCCCATACTGCTGCAAGTGAGGTAGCTGAGTTTAGCCAACCTGGTCACATCAGGCAAGAGCAGTATAGGACAGGAAACAAGGATAAGGAATCAGTGTGGACTCTGAGGTAAGCAAGAATATGAGGTAGGGGGGACGACGATGACACCACAACCAATCTCAAGAAGCTATCTGGCTCTGGGATGCTGTCTGGTGACCCCCTCAGGCTTGGGTTGTAAAATCAACCTCAAAGGTTATCTGGCTTGGGGTGGACTATGTAATACACCTGCCTTGACCCCATTGGGGTTAGTGTAGAGAGGTGTAGTTTGGATTATGATGATCTACAGCTTTGAGACAGGATGGGAACGCCCTGGGGGTACAGATATTGGCATGCTGTATCCCCCATCATGGATGCCCATACTATCGGGGGGGGTGTTAATAGCAGTTAGGACTGGCTGCAGTGTTTGTATTTTGTTGCATTGTTTAATTAATAAATGTGGCCCAGCTTAAATCAAATGTACGCCTCCAGTGCTTATTCGGGGGGGGGGGGGCTGGGGCAATATTTCCTTTTATCCCACAAAGTTTCATAAGAAGCAAAAGAATCTGAATGTACATATCTAAAATATTTTGCAGTTTACAGTCCAAAGTATCCAGAATCCAGAATCAGTGTGTACAGGTTTTCTTTATCATTGCTGGAAACAAAGAAGCCATTGTAGGCAGGCCAGTTCCATATCCATATTGAAGTTCCTCTTGTTGGATTTATTAGATTGGGACATTTAACTATTTCTACCTTAATATATTCTGCAAACTATGCATATTTAGTTTTTGTCATCATATGTCAAGAACTCCACTATGTTACACCACTTACCAGTGAAATCCCATACATGTCTATTCAGAAGTAAGCCCCATTGAGTTCAATAGGAAATGACTTATTCCCATGTACTGTAAGTGTGTATAGGATTGCAGCCTATGAATATTGTCCAGTTTCTAGGTAGCATTCTGGGGAGGGGGATCAGCTACCCAAATGATGTTCTGTACTGCAGTTTAAGAAAGATGTAACCATAAATTAAATCTGGGGGCGGGGATCAACCAAGGACTTTATCATATTTTCCAATGTTAACAACAATCTATGCATCTTTCAAACTGCAAATATAATTAGCAAATCACCATCCCATTTGGTTTTCATGATGTTACGCTATAGCAGATACTTCCTGATTAGCTTAATTTGACTTTCAGAGCTCTCAGTGCTCGCTTTTCTCTAAAATGAAAGGATGAACGGTCTTCATCTCAGTTAAGCAAAATTGTTTACGGCACATGTGTAATCGTTGCTAGTTTTTTTCCAAGGAGGTTAAAAAAATAACCCTAACGTGGGCAATAAGAAGAAAATAGAGGTTGTGCTTTTGAACTCAAGTTGACCCACCTATATGTGATGATGATACAACATAATTATGATGAACGGTACCATTACAGCCTAGCAAAAGCTTCCTGGGGCAGTACTGCATTTGCACGTATCTGTGTAAAATCAGCAAGGAAAATGCCCTGCTTCAAGGAAAAAATAATAATGTTGTAATAATCTGTCATTAAAATCAATAACTGTTTTATTATTCATTGTGCGTGGAGTGCCAAGATGAAGCCCACTGTGTGTCATAAATTTACAGACTTGTCACTTAATACAATATGATTTTACAATACTGCTAATGTGCACAAAGCATTCAAATATAGAATATTGGCACGTCTGTGATTTATAACAAATAAGGTGAAGATGAATTTCAGCTAAGTCCTCACGTTACTTGACTTAGGTCAGAGAAAAATCAATGTGATTCATAATGTATTCATAATGCACAGAAGCTTGGATGAAGGAAAAAAAGAGAACCTCTTAAGGCAAAAGGTGATGCTTTATCTTGCCCTTATTTTCAGAATATAGATAATATGAAGAAAGGGCAAAAAAGTCAATAGTATTTTTGTTAGTTTTCAGTAAAGATGAGGTGAAAGGTTCTAAATAAGCAACAGAAAATAGTTAAGCCTGAGTGTCTTCTACCTGGTCTTTGGGGCATGTTTATGTGTTCCTTGGAGTAAGATGTTGGCCACCTCCCTCACTCTGCTTAAGGTAATATCTATATGTTGTATTATGAGGTGTATTGGAAATATTCGAGCCCACGCACAGCTGCATGAAAAATGGACAGTAGATGGTACCCAAAGTGGCATGAGAGCAACAACCATGGAGATGGTGGCAATCATCCCATTCCAAATGACATGTGAATGTGGCATTACTGCCCAATCCTATCCCCTGTCACATTATAGCATGTAGCCATGCCCACAGAGGCTGTATCGTATGCTATGGGGTGGGTGGGTGGGGGACAAGATGATTACTTACAGAAGTAAAAAATATTTAAGTAGATGTGCCCTGGCTCTGCCGGCATGGACCACATCATACGCAGGATGCAGCGGCCGGCCATTTAGGATTGGGCTGTTATTTTAATGTATTTAATGTACAGGTCATCTTTCTCCCCGAAGCTCTATAGGTCACCCTTTCCACCGGTGTGAGCCTCAGCGGCCCCAATGGGCCTCCTTGGATGCGCGCCAGCTATTTTGCTGGTGCACATCCAGGGAGGCCGTGTAAGGCCAGCTAGACTCGGGAAGGGGGTTAGGATATCGATGGAGTATGCTGCTGATATCCCCAGCCCCCAACCTGGCCTGGTTGACCAATCACCCCCTCCCTCGCCACTACAGGTGTGTCAGCACTGCTTACTCCCAGGGTGCCACGAAAATGCTTGCAACACCCTAAGCCGACGAAGCACTCGCTCCGCCGGTCTTAAATTGTGCAGGATTGCACTGTAAATAAAGCTAATGGGGGTGGCACCATGAATTTCCGCACTGGGTGACACCAACCCTGGTGACACCACTGGGGTGACACAATGAGCTCTCGCACCTTGGGACGCAAATCCTAGTGACGCTGGTGCGGCATCTGAAGAGGATTGGGCCATTAATTAACAAGTAATATAAACCACTCAGAAATGCGTGTGCTAGAAGCTGTCTGGTTTGTCATCCTTTTTGCAAGTGCACCGGCTGTGTGAGAGCTAAACTCGGATGACAACATTATTTCACTTTTAACTGCATCTATTGAAAATCTATTTCTCATGCGTGCACTGTATTCCCCTGACTAGTAATTATAATTTAGGAAGTTCAAGTAGAACCATGTATATCATTCCTACTGCCAAGAGCTCTCTGGTAAATCATTGTTCTTTTGACCTGAAACTCTTGACTCATTCCTTGGAAGTCTGCTAGGTTGGAAGCCAAACTGCAAAGCTCTTATCTGCCTTTATACTCTACTGTGCATCTGTTTTTGTCATTTCAAGACAATATGTAAAGCATGGTATTTTACAACATAAAATTTAAAAGGCTGGAGCTAGCCTTTATGTGTTAGCCCTTAGCAAAGGCATAATAATGAAATGAAATACAATGTTTCAATTTCTCGATCAGAATGAAAAATTATTCATGTGTATGGCACATACTGTTAAAGGTAAAGTCAAGTAGAATATGCAAAGCAATGTTCAGAACTGACATTTAGCTCAGGAAAATGACTCACATCCACAAAAAGAGATGTTTCTCATTATACCAACCTGAAAAACAACTCTCCTATGAATGACACAGCTGAATAATCTGAATGAAATGATCAAATGACTGAACAAAATGGCTGACAGAAGTTAATGAAAGTGCAATAGTGATGGGTGATATGGACAAACTCAGAAATATAATTTCCAATAGTAATAATAATCACTATGTGACAAAGATACATGCAGTTAAACAGCAATTTACCAAGGTGTTCATGCAAATGAGACTAACTGCCCCATGTTATAGCATGCAGCTGTGCCAATGGAGCATGTGCTGTACGCTGGGGGGGGACACACACCATCAAACAGCCTGGAAGAGCTAAGAAAAACAATTTTTTACTTTCAGATATAGGATCCATATGCAAGTCATTACTGCCAAATCCACCCCCTTCCTCCCCTGACACACTCTGGCTCCTTCCCCAACATGCCCTGTTATTCCCCCCTCCTCATCCATGATGGCCCACCCCCACTACCGACTTACCAGCACTGACGGTTGCTCTCCCCCTGCTAAATATAAGAGGACACTACTTTGAAAGATGACTTTTTGCCCAGTTAGCAGGGGTTAACTGATTAGAGATTACTGACTGCTATGAGGAAGGTTGAAGGACAGTGGGCTTCAGTGACCTCTCTCTCCTGTCTGAGGTCCTTGGGGGAATTTGTGGGCTTTTTTTCACCCAAAGAAGCCTGGACCCCTCACATGTCATGTTCCAAATAAGCCCAGAGAATATTTTTCAATCAGGAGCTATGATATAGTTGGAGCTGTAGCACAGTTGGCCCAGAACTCTGGACAAGTCCCACGTGTTTTCTCTTCATTCTTGCCCCTTCGTCTCTCAAAGAAAACTATGCCTTCTGTTCAGAAGAAAAGCTGAATTTTACTTTGGAATACCATGTTATTCTTGGATCCACATCTAATGTACTGTATTTTCCATTACGATACTAATATTGTAACGTAAAAAGAATAATACCTATAATGAAAAGTTTAAAGTCTGAAAAGCCATTTTCAGACATCAACATTAGCTACTGCACCACAGAATTTTATGAAAGCATGTTAAGTTTTGTAAATGCATAGTTGTGTGGAGTACAAGAAAAGCAATATGCCAGCCACGAAGGGTAAATGACACAATAGCCTGAGAACTGTATGTGCACTTAGGAATTGTAAAGCATTTGCCATCCCTGGAATTATGCACTGAAATGCAAGAGAGTTCAGAAAGCAGACAAATGAGTGCTGTGTGGAGACACAGAAGGCAAAGGAAAAGCCTTTTGGCTAAATAGCAGCACTACATCATGTCTGCTCTCCATGACCAATATGGTAGAAATCAATGCAAGGGTTCAGCAGTAATTTACTCGTGCTGAAATGGAAGGTTCTAGAAAGGCTTTTCTTTTCCCCATGAAATACCGAGGAAGACAGTATTTTATCCCTGTGTTCCAAGAAAGCCTAATCTGTTTATTGAAATCTCATAAATATCTTGCAAGACAGTATGATGTAAGTGGAATTTGGCAGGACTTAGAGTGGAGCATGTGGCTTGAGATCCCAGCTAGGGGATGGAGTGACTTTGAAGATATCATTATCCTCCTAAAGTCTTGCTTCCTCATCTGTAAACAGATCATAATGAGTTTTCTAAATCAAAGCAATACTGTTCCATAGAAACACACTAACAGCCCAATCCTGCATAAGATGCACCAGCCGGCCTAAATGCAGGATGCAGCCCATGCTGGCAAGGCTGGGCCACAACTCGGGGGAATGGGATAATCGGCCTCCTCAGATGTGCACCAGCTATTTAGCTGGCACACATCGGCAAAGGCCGTGTAAGGTTGCCCAGGCCCGAGAAGGGGGTTGGGAGATGATGGAGCGCACCACTGATAATCCTCACCCCTCTCTGGCCTGGTTGGCCAATCGCCCCCTCCCCCGCCACCCTGGCCCAACCTGCCCATG
Organism: Plestiodon gilberti rubricaudatus; assembly: GCA_026170595.1. Lineage (NCBI taxonomy): Eukaryota > Metazoa > Chordata > Lepidosauria > Squamata > Scincidae > Plestiodon > Plestiodon gilberti. Next base: position 56,455,957 of record JANXHW010000002.1, read on the forward strand.
GCCTCCTGTTGCCCGGTGCAGCACTTACTTGCATCCGGCAGCCGGGTTCAGGGACGGTGAGCAGAGTGAGTGGTGCAGGCTTACTCCAAGGGTGCCACAAAAGTGCTTTACGACACTTTTTCAAACACTTTAGGCCGGCGGAGAGTTTGCTCCGCCGGCTGTCCTTTGCACAGAATTGCACTGTAAATGTGTGTCATAAACTCTGCTTGTAAAGTTAACAAGATGATGGGTATGGTTAACACATCTGCAGCTCAGCCCAATCCTTGCTGCAGAGCCCACCTGTCTTCTCCCCAGCACAGTGGTCCCAAGATCAGGAGCACGTGGGAGACATGAAAGCTGGGGAAAAACCAGAGGCAGCTGAGAGAAACATGAACCCCAGGGAAGTAGAATGGAAAGGAGGAGAGGGAAAGCAGGAGAGGTCTACTGATTGGTAAATGCAGCCCAGGACAAGTGACTGGGAAAGGCAGAATGATATCAAGTAGAAGAAGTTAAGCAGGCCGGGGTTAAAACAGATGTGTGTTAAATGTATGTTTGCTTTCCTGTCTTTTTTCTTTCCTTCTCTTTAACCTGGTAAGCCCTGTTTGTTTGTTTTTCTTTCATCGGGTGCAAGATGTTTCCTTCACGCTGCATTCAGTATCAGGTACCATGCTAACTCTCTAAACATGGATCAGCTCTCAATTAACATTTATGCACAGAGACTGTTGAAATGCATATAGAGACGCTTAAGAATGCAATGATCTTGGTGGATGCAAAAGAGTAAAAGGATGATGATTCAGTCAAATGGCAGGGCACAAAGGAAAAGACAGATCACACATGAGAATACAGAAAAGTAAAGACACATGTAACAAGAGAAGCAAACAGTTATTCACTCAAGCAGGAACTTGTAAGTAGAAACATAATTAATGTCAGGTCTGTTTTAACTCTGAGGAACAGAACAAAATGCTCCAAGCCACAGAGAGATGCCCCAGTTAAGCAAGATATGGTAGCAAGCAAAAGACGTAGACAAGATGCTTCTGGGCATCTGTAACTGGTACATCCTACCAAAGTATGTTCAAAAGACTTTTGCATTCATTGGAATGGGGACTTACCCCATAGAGTTCTATGTATGTAGGAGTGTTCTTCCACACTAGCTGAGTCAGCTAGGAATAGGGCATCTCTCTCATGCACATCCAATGCATGGCTGCCAGTAAGGATGGTTGGAGGGCAAGTTGCCTTGGCCAATGGGCACAATCGCCTCTTCCACCACACATTCATTGAACACATTGGTGTGTACGTGGACAATTCTCATATCACAGAAGGCCAACAAAGTTAATTCAGAGTGAGAACATCACCCTCAGTGACGTCATCACATGGGTGAATCTGATTCTCTATGCAACAATGTCACTAGTATAAAAAGACAAGCCCATTTTAAAAAAAAGTGGCTCAGAAGCAGTAATTGCTTTAAAGAAGCTCCGTCTCGAATGCTTCCATCCGAATGTGCAAAAGTTGTGCAATTCCTGTTGTGCAAATGTGTTCATTTCCTTTCACCCCCCCCCCAATAATAATCAAATAGGGTGGGTGCTTACATGGAGAGGGTGGAAGATAAAATGTTTACAAAGAACTCCTCTGCCATTTTGGTTCAGCTTTACTATGTATGTTTCCCACTCATTGTCCAGTTATACAGTACTTTACTTTTACTCACATTTTACTTACTTTCATCCTCACTGGTCTATTCTGGCCACCCAGACTGTTATTCTATTTCATGGGGTCTCTGGTGGTAATCCATATTGGTTTATGGAGTTCTTACAATCCCACAGGGCAGCTTTTCATATCATCAAGACTGGACACAATAACAGCCCACTCTTATCCTTTGTCCACCACAGTGTATCTCACAATCTGCTGCCATAAGTCCAGTTAACGGTGGCGCAAAAGGTGCGCTGCTGTTGGACACTCTGGAACTGCCAGCGCAAACAGCTGGAGGCTCAAAGCACCTGCAAATGACCCCTCAGGCCACACCAGAGCAGGTAAGGTGGTGGGGGGGCCAGTTGTGGGCAGTTTGGGGGAGGAACCAGGGGTGGAAGGGGGTGGATCTCAGTGGCAGTGGTGCATGCTGGATCCTATCCCCCTTTCCCAGTCTGGCTCCACCCCCTGACTCTCAGATTTACACCAGCAAAAAGAGCTGAAGTGGGTTTGAGGAGACCTAGTGACTGCCAGGCGGCCTACAGAGAGGTAAGTATAAAATATTTTTACTTACCTCTCCCGGGCCGTCTGGTTACACCCCCCACACCATAGCATGCAGAATGCACTCTGTCAGTGGCGCTGCATGCTATGGGAATGGTGGGGGGTAGGATTGGGCTGTCAGTCTATTAACTCCCACTACCCTAAAAGCTCACCATTGGCAGCAGCTTTTTCAGTCCAATGCTTTAAAAATGTTCTTATATAAGAAAAGAAAGTTGTTAGATTCAGTTCCTCCCCTGCTGTAATAATTTAATAGTGCAGCTAAATCAGTTTTTGAAAGAACACCAAGTAACTCAATAAAAATGCTTACCTTTGGTCTGTCCCTTTTCCTCTTTAAAAGAAATATCATTGCAGGGAAAAGATCACTATGCTCTCCAGTAATAAAATCTACAACCATATATTTTGTCCAGAACCTTTAGTAGGATTGAGTAGCAATCTGAATATGATTAACAGTGATGTGAATATGATTAGCAATGATGCTACCGAATAAATTACAACAGTTAACATTACCCAAGAATTCAGCAGGAGACTTTTTGAAATAACACGTAGCACATCAATACACTGCAAATTCATTCTAGAGACATTGCCATTCATTGTGAACGTAGCCTTGTATTGCATAGTTTCTATAGAGAAAGATGAATACAAAATTGAATTTATGATTAGCCTCATAAATGCATTCAAAATTGTGATCAAATGTGCATGGTTTGAGAATTTGCTGTACATTGCTATTGAAGGTAAAATAAATCATTGATAAAAGATTCTCTCTTTTTCTGTGAGCCTGGTCATAACCAATAGGTAATTGATCTTCCATTCTAAACTCTTTACACTTGTACAAATAATTACCCAGAAGTAATGCCATTTCTTTTTGCTAGACAACATAATTGTGGAATACCCAATTACGTCTGGATTTCAAATCAATGTTTTGATAGGTCTTTTTAGATTAAGCATTCTTTTGGCAAAAGTCAAAAAAGGTCAATATTACACAAAATATATACACACTTTAGTGATGATTTAGTGCTGTGACGACTTCAGTATAATTAATGGTCAATCTATTGTGCACATTATGGAGAATCTTTACTAACAAAAGTTTCTTCTTCTGCTTTGAGGATTTGCTTTACATGAATGTAAATGATATAAAATTAATACCAGGAGCAGCCCATTAAAATGGATGGTTTTTCTTATTTCAGCTTCCTTATTACTTGCTTTGTTTGACAGTACAGAAAACGTAAAAACAAAACCAACCATGTTAATGCAAGCATTGAATCTATTTTATGAAGAAATATAATGCGTGGAATCCCATGCAGGTCTACTCAGAAGTACGCCCACTGTAATCAATAGGGCTTAATCCCAGTAACAGCCTAATTCTGTCCAGCAGGATGCAGCGGGGCACATAAAGTGGCCGCTACAGCCTATGCAGGATTGGGCCTGCCCCAGTGTAGCTGGCAACCTTCATGGGGTAAAGGGACATTTGTCGCTTTAGCCGAGTAATGCGCTAGCCACCCCAATGAGCCTACTCGAATGCACACCAGCAATTTTACTGGCATACATTTGAGAGGACCACATAAGGCCCAACAGAACGAGGAAGGGGGATAGTATATGACGGAGGAGGCCTTCGCTGATCCCTCCCCCTTCCGGGGCCCAATCCTCCAATCCCACCCCCCAAAATGCCCCGTTCCGCCTTTCCCACCCCTCCATCGCCTAGTGGGGAACACCTTCCCTGGCAGGTGCTCCACGGTGACTGGGCCGAGTAGAGCAGCGCTGGCCTCAGCACCAGCCTCTGCGCCTTATGGCACGTTTGCAACACCCTAGACTAGCAGAGCACCACCTCACCAGTCTCAAATCTAGATAGGATTGCACCACAACTGTTCATAGGATTGCACCACCAGCAGAATACACATTCTGCTGGCAGTGACTGCCTTACAGCAATCATAGCTAGCACTCCAGCAGCGCACAGAGTAGCGTGCTGCAGGATCACCAGCAGGAAGGCTGCAGTCTTCCCACATGCATCAGTGGATCATCAGCACTTCATTGAGGCAGGTAGGATGGCAGGAGAGGTGGGACAGGTTGTGAAGAGGGCAAAACGGGGTGGGGGAAAGCAGAATGAGGGGGTAGGTGTGAGGGAATGCAGAATGGGGCGGTGATGGTAGCAGGGGAAGGGTGGATCGGGTCTGGGAAGGAGGCGGCAGTGGTGGCTACCGAATCTTAGCCGAACCAAATCCTGCGGCACAGGTCCACGCAGATCTGCACCAGCGAATTCGCTAGCACAGGTCTGAGTAGACCCCCCCCATGCTGCGGAGGCTTACCCCCATTAGTTCCCTTACCCAGAGGAGACCTCTGTAACTGCCCCCTCCAGATGCAGCAGTAGCTATTTTGGCGTTGCTGCATCAGTGGGGGGGGGGAGAATAGGATTGGGCTGTAGCTTAATGAAAATATCTAAGAACATAAGAAGAGCCCTGCTGGATCAGGCCAAAAGCTCATCTAGTCCAGCTTCCTGTATCACACAGTGGCCCCACCAGATGCCTCAGGGAGCACAAGACAACAAGATAACCTGTTTTCTGTTGTCACTCCCTTGCACCTGGCACAGAGAAAACCCACTTCTAAAACCTCTAAAACCAAGAGGTTGCTTATGGCTTGTAACCTGTGATGGTCTTTTCCTCCAAGAATCTGTCCAAACCCCTTTTAAAGGCATCCAGGCCAGGTGCCATCACCACATCCTGGGGCAAGGAGTTCCACAGATGAATTACACGCTGGGAGAAGAACTTTTTCTTCTTCTGTCTGTTCTAACTCTCCCTCCACTCAATTTTAGTGCATGTCCCCTAGTTCTGGTGTTGTGCGAGAGGGAAAAGAATTTCCCTCTATCCACTCTCTCCATCCCATGCATAATTTTATACGTCTCAATCATGTCCCCCCTCAGGCGCATTTTTTCTAGACTGAAAAGCCCCAGACGCTGTAGCCTTTCCTCATAAGGGAGGTGCTCCAGCCCACGAATCAATCTGGTCACTCTTTTCTGTACCTTTTCCAATTCAACTATATCCTTTTTGAGGTGTGGTGACCAGAACTGGACACAGTACTCCAGATGTGGCCTTACCATCGATTTGTACAACGGCATAATGATATTGGCCGTTTTATTCTCAATCCCTTTTTTAATGATCCCGAGCATGGAATTGGCCTTCTTCACAGCCACCGCACCCTGGGTTGACACTTTCATCGACCTGTCCACCAGCACCCCAAGATCTCTCTCTTGATCCGTCACAGACAACTCAGAACCCATTAGCGTATATGTGAAATTTTGGTTTCTTGCCCCAATGTGCATCACTTTGCACTTACTTACATTGAAGCGCATCTGCCATTTTGCTGCCCATTGTCCCAGTTTGGAGAGATCCTTCTGGAGCTCCTCACAATCCCTGCTGGTCTTCACCACCCGGAAAAGTTTAGTGTCATCTGCAAATTTGGCCACCTCACTGCCTATCCCCAACTCCAGGTCATTTAGGAATACTGTATTTCTTCAATTCTAAGACGCATGTTTTTTCCCAATTAAGCATTTCAAAAAATGGGGTGCGTCTTAGAATCGAAGGTCTCCAAAAAGCACCCCAAAATGCTATCTTCTTACTTACTGGGGCTTGGGGGAGCTTCAGGGAGACCTGCACGACCCTCTGCAGGCCTCCCCGATCTTCAGTTTGGCAAAAAACGGTGATATTCAGCCATTTCCGGTTTTCGCGAAAACCAGAAATGCCCAAAAATCGCTGTTTTTCGCCGAACTGAAGATCAGGGAGGCCTGCAGAAGGTTGCGCAGGCCTCCCTGAAGCTCCCCCAAGCCCAGGTAATGAAGGAAATGGCACTTTCTGGCGGGGCCAGAAATGCTATGCAAAGACAGTGCACTCAGTCATCCTCAGCTGCAGGAGACATGCTGGGGAGAGTAGATGCTGAGCGGATAGATTCAATGAAGGGAGGTGAGTCTTACAATCGATGGATATTTTTTTTTCCCTGCTGGTGGTACTGAAAGTAAAGGTGCGCCTTAGAATCGATGGCACCTTAGACTCGAAGAAATACGGTAAGTTGAAAAGCACCGGTCCCAAGACCGATCCTTGGGGCACACTGCTTTTCACCTCTCGCCACTGTGAACATTGGCTCCCACTCGCTGTTTCCTGGTCTTCAACCAGTTCCTAATCCACAAGAGGACCTGCCCTCTTATTCCCTGACTGTGGAGTTTTCTCAGGAGCCTTTCATGAGGGACTTTCATCTTTCATCTAAGTGTTAAGAAGAGCATTCACCCAATGACCAAGTGTATGCAAAAAGCTTGATTATACTTCTTGAAATGACTTGAGAGGCTTGTGACTACACAGCAGTGAACAGATTGGGAGGACAAAGGAAGATAAAACCCACAGAAACATGAATTTAAATGAGAGTGAAATGAGAATTTGGGGAACAATCATGTCTGACCCAGACAAAAGTTAGTGGGCATTTGGGAGTGATAGAAAGAAAAACAGGCCTCGGTTTGTACCCAAAGCACATAGACCAAAGAGAAGTCTCTGCTCTGGTTCATCCTGACTTATTCCTCCAGCCCAAGCAGTTTTGAAAGAACGTCCTTAGATGACGACATGGCTGGAAAGCAGGACCCAACCTCAGCAGCTTCCACCCAGGCTGTTCTGCCATTTCTTCCCATTCCCTTTCCCTGCTGCTTTATATTAGACATTTTCCAGCTGCACAGAAGCAGAGAGGAAGAGTAAATGGGCAATTTTCACAGGAGAGGGAAGAAAGAAGTGGGGTCCCACAAATTGCTGTCTTGGGATCAGTGATTTTTAACTGGTTCATAAATGATCTGGAGTTACAGGTAACCAGCAAGGTGGCCAAGTTTGCAGATGACACCAAACTATTCAGCATAGTAACTATTCAGCATAGGTTCCAAAACGACCTCTCAAAAGGCTTCAGAAGGACCAGCTGGGTGAATAGGCAACCCAATGAGACTGATTAGTGGGGAGATTTAAGAGAGATCAAAGGAGGTACTTCTGCACACAATGCATAATGAGCCTGTGAAATTCATTGCCACAAAGTGGGAAGATGGCCACTAGCTTGGAAGGCTTTAAAAGGAGATTGGAGAAATTCATGTAGGGTAAGTCTATCGATGGCTACTAGTCATGCTGACTGTGTGCTAACTCCAGTTCAATGGCAGCATTATCTCTGAATACCCGTTGCAAGAGAGCAATGACAGGAGAAAAGTATGCCCTGTCTCCTGCTTATGGGGTTTCTGAGAGACATCAGTGGGCTGTTGTGAAAACAGGATGCTGGACTACATGGGCTTTTGGCCTGATCCAACAGGGCTTTCCATATGTTCGTATGAGTAAGCTGCATGGGACAAAACGGGAATTATTTTTTTGAGCAAATGCACAGGATTGTGCTGTGTCTCATTTAAATTCATTTCTTTGTACATTTCAACAAAAGGTACCAAAATAAAATGATCTTTGAGAAGTTTACTAACACTTCTAGTGTGTATGTGTGTTTGTGTGTGTGTTTGTGTGTGTGTGTGCGTGCGTGCGCGCCACACACATACACACTCATGTACTGTATATGACATGCTTTTCTGCAACCTGGTGTTAGTGTGGTGGAAAGCAAAGTAAAATTATAACTGAAAAACTAGAGCATGTGAACTGCCAGAGCAATGCTGTGGCAAAGAGGTCTACTGTAATAGAATCCCCGGATATGTAAACCAAAGCGTAGAATTGAGAAATTAGGTACTTGAAATGGCCTATGTGTTGAGACCGCAGGAACTGAAGCAATGCACTGGGCAGGTGATTTGCGATGCTCCCATTCAATTCAGCTACACTCTTTGTAGTCATCAAGCATTCCTTTCACATACAAACACCTTAAATTAATGTCCAATTCACAAAAGGTACCTAAATTATTCTCTATGTAATTTTCCAGCTTGACCTGAAGCCAAGGTTTAAGTCACAAGTTTTCCTGCATACTGTAGGTTACTCTCCAGGCTTTCCCCTGCTAATGGGATCAGGGACCTTTACCTGTAATGTGTGTAAATTGTCACTTGGGTGATGTATTTCCTGGAAATGTTCTAACACAGACCTTTAAATTCAACATGCTCCTAAATAGTGTATTGCTGAATTTTTGTCCATGATTTTTTTATAAGGTACAGGGAGAAGCATTCAGAGGCACAAAATGTTCCCCTTGCAAAACCCCTAAACAGTACCTCTGCTGGACCTCTCAGCGGCTTTCGACACCATCGACCATGGTGTCCTTCTGGGCTGACTGGCCAAGCTGGGGGCCGGGGGCACCATTCTGCGGTGGTTCCGCTCCTACTTGGCAGACAGGTCCCAGATGGTGGTGCTGGGGGACGCCTGTTCGGCATCCTGGCCCTTGAGGTGCGGGGTGCCACAGGGTTCCATCTTGTCCCCCATGCTATTTAACATCTACATGAAACCGCTGGGAGAGGTCATCCGGGGATTCGGAGTGGGGTGCTATCAAAATGCTGATGACACCCAGCTCCATCTCTCCTTTCCACCTGATTCCAGGGTGGCTGTTGAGGTTCTGGAGCGCTGCCTGGAGGCGGTGGGGACCTGGATGAGGGCTAACAAGCTGAAACTAAACCCGGACAAGACAGAGGTTCTCCTGGTCCGGAAATCCACGATGCAGGTGCTAGAGTATTGTCCTGCTCTGAAGGGGGTTGCACTCCCTCTGAAGGAGCAGGTCCGCAGCTTGGGGGTCTGCCTGGATCCGCAGCTGCTCCTGGATTCCCAGGTGGCGGCTGTGGCCAGGGGGGCCTTTGCCCAGCTTCGGCTGGTGCGCCAGCTGCGACCGTACTTGTATCGTGCAGCCCTGACCACGGTGATCCATGCTACGGTGACGTCGTGACTAGATTATTGTAACGCACTCTACGTGGGGCTGCCTTTGAAGATGGTTCAGAAACTGCAATTAGTGCAGAATGCGGCGGCCCGTGTGGTCACTGGAGGTAGGTGGTTCGACTCAGTCGGGCCGCTCCTCCGACAGCTGCACTGGCTGCCGATTCGTTTCCGGGCCCAATTCAAAGTGCTGGTTTTGACCTTTAAAGCCCTATACGGCTTGGGGCCAGGATATTTGAGAGACCGCCTTCTTCTATATACTCTGGCTCATCTCCTTAGATCATCAGAGAAGGCCCTTTTGCGGGTGCTGTCGCCCAAGGAGGTGCAAGGGGCAGCGGCCAGAAACAGGGCCTTCTCAGTAGTGGCACCAACCTTATGGAATTCCCTCCCCTTTGACCTACGAACTGCTCCCTCCTTGGACACTTTCCGGCGAGGCCTAAAAACCTTCTTGTTCAAAGAAGCCTTCTGAGCCCCTGCCTTTTTTAACATCGCTGGTACAGGTGGGGTCCTGCTGTTTTTATGTTCCTGCTCTGATTGTAGCCATGATCTTTTTAATTGTTTTTAGACACTGTTTTTATTAATTTTTATTGATTGTTTTTACTGATTTTTTATACTGTGTTTTTTGTATGCATTTTTTTCTGTTGTAAGCCGCCTTGGGTCCCTTCGGGGAGAAAGGCGGGATAAAAATACTGTAAATAAATAAATAAATACCTGTGTTGTTCACAGTGATCACAGCTGCAGTTTCCCTTTGGTTGCTGCTTAGGTGCCATTTTTTCTTTGTTGTCCACATTTTCTTCTTCCGTGAAGGATCCCCGCTGATCAGAGATCACGTAGGGCATGTGACAATGAGGCAGCACCACCTGACCAGTCAGTTCTGGCCATGTGAATGAAGCACTGAAGGCAAATTAAAAAAAAAACAGGTTACAAGTCAAGATGACCGTATGGAACCTCCAGATTTTAGAGCTGGCCTATCCCTGAATGCCAGTTATTTATTTATTTATTTATTTAAAAAATTTATATCCCGCCTTATCCCATGCCGAAGCAAATGCCCAAGGCGGCTTACAACAAAAATTAAAAACAGTTTAAAATACAGAAAGTTTAAATACATAATTTAAAAACAATAAAAACAATAATATCAATAAAAACCACTGGGGGGGGCAACAGTAGGGAGCACAAAAGCAGCATGGCAGAGCATCTTGAGACACAGGAGGCAGGCTACAACCCATCACCCAAACGCGAGACGAAACAAAAATGTTTTGAGCCCTCGCCGAAAAGTCATGAGGGAGGGGGTGGTTCTCAGATCCCCTGGAAGGGAGTTCCACAGTTGTGGCGCCACAGCGGAGAAAGCCCGCCCACGTGTTGCCACTCCCCTAACTTGCGATAGAGGTGGTACACGCAGGAGAGTTACAAGGGAGCGGCGACAGGATACAGGCTTGTGTGCTCCCAGAGGCATCTGGTGGGCCACTGTGAGATACAGGAAGCTGGACTAGATGGGCCCTTGGCCTGATCCAGCAGGGCTTATATTCTTAAATGATGCAAACAGGTTGCTCTCAAGCTAAAGTGCTATGGAGAGGGGGGAGGAAATGTCCCTGTTGCTGTCCTGTGCAATAGGGGCCACTCCATCTTGTTCCATTGTGCTACGGTTGTTTCACAAACAGGACACATCTGCTAGTTGCCTTGGGAGCAGTTCAAACAATACTCTGACCAGTCCTCTCAGTCATGTGGGGGAGAAGTGTGAACATATACATCTACTGCTCCATTGCACCATCCAATGCCTGTGGTTTGTTGAATTCAGTCAGATCCTTGCCTCAGCGCGCCTTACCTTGACTATCTACACTATTGAACAGACTTTTGGGGAAAATCTCCACATAAATGGAAAGGAGGCTTTTAAAGACCAGCATCTCAAGTCTTTCTGACTCACGTTGTGCTAATGCTGGCAGTGGAGTTCTTATTTTGGCCCTGGCAGCAGACCTAGGGGAATGGGGGGGCGGGGCAGTGGCTTCAGACCCCCCATCCTGCCTGGATCACCACAACTTTCAACAGCAAATAAAAGCTAGCAAGCTTTTTCTTTGGCAGATTCCAACTACAACGTTGTCGTTTCCTTAACCTGATCAAAATGATAAATACCTTATTTGACCATGCCTACAAATGATTGCAATGCTCTTTTTAACACCAAGGTCCCACAGTGTCTTTCAGTCATTGTTTGTGAAGCTCCGCACCTGATTAGTCCATGTACTCTGTAATAACCTAGAGCACCAAACGTATGTTGTGGGAAAATGCTGTCAAGCAAAAAAAAACAAACCCCTAAGTTAATCTCATTTATCTCTGTCACCCTTAATACGCAAGCACACTTATTCAGCAGTTGCGTAGAGGAGCACTATTATATGTGGATTATTATAATATTTCTTTAGAAAATGTCTTATCTGATGAAAAGAGAATGGTGACCCTTGAAATGGCTCCAGTGAAGTCATCCAAATGACCCATAGTTTAGCTTAGTTTAAATGTTATCAATACACCTAGATACCGGTACCTTACCCAGTGCAGAGACCTAGGAACAGAGGCGAAACAAGGGTGGAGCGAAGGCAAGTAGTTTTGCAAGACTCCGTTACACTGGAGTCAGCGGCCCCTCCCCCTTGCTGTTGGAGCCATTCCAGCAGCAACAGGGGAGTGTCCTGCGTGTTGTCTTTGCTGCCAGAATGGCTCCAACAGCAAGGGGGAGGGGCCGCTGACTCCAGTGTAACGGAGTTTTGCAAAACTACTTGCCTTCACTCCACCCTTGTTTCGCCTCTGCCTAGGAAGGCCTAATGAGTCTTATTAGAAGCCTAGGAAGGCACAGATCTGCAAATAGCATTGGCTTTGGGCACAGTTTTGGCTCAGAAATGGCCCATAATATTCTGGTGCCAGAGGCAAAAAAATAATAATGACATCATACTGGTAAAAGTATAAAAAGTGAATGTCAAGAATTGACAATTATTTGCTACTTAGTCATGGTATCTCAAAATACACCAACTGAGGCAGGCTTTCATCCTATCAAATTATAGTACCGCCCTTGTATTTGTTCCAAATCAAGAAATCCTCTTTGTACAGTATCTCCAGTAGTTCCATTACATTATTTCAGAAAAAAACGTGATACGCTTCCATAGGGAAAATAGTTCAGGTGAATATGCCCACAGAACTCCATATAGTAGCAGGCATACACGGCAAAGAGCACAGCATCAATATATTATACAGTGGATCCTTTCTATCTGCAGTTCCCGGATCCACGGATTTGACTTACCACAGGTCCCGGATCCGCGGGGTCCACCTTCAAAAAACTGTAAAAAGGAAGAAAAAAGTCCCCCAATCCCCTTTTGTACTTTTGAGTGGTGAAGTTGCACCATTTTCAAGCCTCCACAGGATTTCTACAGGCTTGACGACCCACTTTCAGGTCGCGCGAAAGCTCTTCCCTCCTCCTAGCCTTGCCCCAGGATGCATTCTGGGGCGAGCCTGGGAGGAAATAAGATCCTTTGCATGAGCCAAAACCCTTTTTCTACCTTTTTCTTTTTTTCCAAGACCTTTTTCTTCCTTTTTACAGTTTTTTTAAGGTGGACCCCAGTATCCGCGAATCCTTGCTATCCGTATGTGTGTGTGTGTGTGTGTGTCAGGAACGGATCCCCCGCAGATAGCAAGGACCCACTGTACTACACTAGTAAGGCAATCTGAGCATGCCATTTGAAATACTGTATGTACTGTATACGCAAGTGTAGCAATATTGAGGATTGTGTCAAGAACAACAAAAGCACAATGTATCTTTTTTTCATGGTGCAAGCAGTGTGCAACCGTACACATGTGCTAAGCTCTGGAAACTAATTGTGCTGTGTCCAATCACGAATATGTGAAATGAAGACTCTGCTCTGCTCAACTTAGGAATTGCTGCTAAGCATTCCCAGACAGATGGAGCAAATCTATTTATGTGTAAGAAAGAAAAGACAGGACAGCTATTCTATTGCAAAAAAAAATCATGTCACTTTTTTGTAAACAAGTTTTAAATGGCTGCATAGCATCAAGGATATACTAGGTTTGACGTTTCATTTAAGATAGTTAATGATGTTTTTACCTAGGCAGTCACTCACCACTGGTTTTTGTGGCAAGGTCTTCATAAATAATGTGGTTTCTCTTTTTTATTTTACAATCTGACAAAATGAAAATTGAGAAGCAATCTATCAGGCACAGTGCTTATGCTCACATTTTGCTGAGTCATCCAGAAAAAAACTCAACGTTTTTTGTCATCTTTTGAGATCACTATTTGGATATCACCGTATGTACATGACTCGCTCTCCATGTTAGCTTTCAACGTTCTTGGCATATCAGGAGAATATAATAGCTTTTTAAAAAAGTGATTATTGTAACTAAAACAAGTGGAGACGATTTTGTCTCCTAAAACTGATCCTGTGTGAGGCTCCCTTATTTATTTATTATGATGTTTATATACCGCCTTTCTCAATAGACTCAAGGCAGTTTACATATTGCAGGCTGAACATACATACATCAGATTCTTAAATCTGTTGTCTAGGTTTTTTGCTGGCAGACTCTTCCACACTCCACTCCTCCACACCCACGGCCTCTCAGTCTCAGCAACGGAGGGTCGCCTGGGGCGGTGGGCCCCCGGGCGACACGCAGGGGTGAAAAGCACGCCATGACTGTGTTCGAAAACGGCCGTGCGTCTTGCATGATTGGTCCACCCACCAGCCTGGGCTCCTAGGAACTCTATTCTAGTGAAAAAAACACCAGGGGGTGTTTCTCGTCATGATGCGGTGGGGGCAGGGCTTATGCCGTTATGCACAGGGTGTGTTTGTGCCAGAGAGGCTAGCTACACCTCTGCTCGGTCCCCCATCCAAGCAAACAATCCTGCTTAGCTTTTTCAGGCAAGGTGATAGCTCAACCTCCAGACCACACCTCCTGTCCAACATATTATGTCAACGTATTTTATGTCAACGTATGACGTATTCTATGTCAATGTAGAATATTTTTGTTTCATTTTAAGTACAGTAAACACTTCCCAACTGGTAAACTTATGTACTAGTGATTTTCAGACTGAAATGAAGATCTCTATTTTTCAGTGCTTCTGCCACATTGTTGGGGGAGGGGTCTGGGGCAAAGCCTTACACTGGACCCCTTGGCAATTGTCCAACATGGCCACCACCATTGAGAATTCAGGGGTCAGCTCAGCCAGGTGAATCCTTTAATGGGTTTGGGTCCTAAGTCAGTACCCATCATGGCTGACCTCTCCTGTTTTTGTTTGTGCCAGTGGAGATATAACAGCCCAGTGTATAAACATGTGCACTGTAATTCAAAAATTCCAGAGATCAAGCATTTCTATGTCATGATTTACAAAAGAAAAGAGGAGTCTTACTTCATACATGTTTGTAATGCTTTTTTATTGTTTTCATAAAAAAAATACACATAAGTACACTGAACAAAATTCTTTATAATGGTAACTCATGCCAGAATAAAAACACATATGCAATGCATTAGATAATGACACAAAATAGCATCCCAAAGAAACATGAAAACTACATGACATTTAAAGTGCACAGAAACAACAAATGTTCTACTTAAAACACCAGCAAGGGATTAACTCTAATGACCCAGTCCAACAGCATCAACCGCTATATCCTAAGCCTATCCAAGCAATGCCACACTGACGCAGCCCTCCCAGTAACACCAACAATGTCCATGGAAATGCTGATGCAGCCCATCATCCCTGAAGCATCCCTGATGTCAGTCAGTCAACAGTGTGATGTTGATGAGTCATTGGTACAATGTCCCAGCAGCCAATCACTGCATTCACCCAGCCCAAACTCTTGAGGCCGGAGAAGCACAGCCAGGGTGAACTGAGCAGGGGGAAGGAGCAGGTGCAATGCCAATGCGCATCCATCACTGGGGAGACACTCCCACCAGCCACTAGTAATCAACAACTTCCTGGAAGATCGGATCCAGAAGATTAGGTTGGGGTAGACCTGTTTGGCACCTTGGTCAATGACTTGCAGGGTGCCACAGGAATCCATTTTATTCCCCATGCTATTTAATAGCTACATGGAACCACTGGGAGATGTCCTCTGGGGATTTGGAGATGGGTGTTCAACAATATGTGGATGAAACCCCGGGCACCCCGCCCCCCGCCACGCATCAGTGACGCCACTGCCACAGATCCTAAGACCAGAGAGGCCTCCACAGAGTCCCAGCCTGAGACCAACTGAGGTAAGAAACAACTAGGGTGAGACAAAGGGACCCCTATCTGCTAGGGAAGAGACAAGTAATGTGTTTTTTATTGAACTGTATGACATGATTGCGAGAGTTGGACCATAAGGAAGGCTGAGCGCCGAAGAATAGATGCTGTGGTGCTGGAGAAGACTCCTGAGAGTCCCTTGGACTGCTAGGAGATCAAATCAGTCAATCCTAAATGAAATCAACCCTGACTGTTCCCTGGAAGGACAGGTACTGAGGCTGAAATATTTTGGCCACCTAATGTGAAGAGAGGACTCTCTGGAGAAGACTCTGATGCTGGGAAAGATTGAAGGCAAAAGGAGAAGGGGAAGGCAAAGGATGAGATGGTTAGACAGCATCACCGAGGCAACGAACATGAAAATGAGCGAACTCAGGAAGATAGTGGAGGACAGGAAGGCCTGGCGGGATATGGTTCATGGGATCACGAAGGGTCGGACACGACTTAACGACTGAACAACAACAACAACATGACATGATAAGCATCTGAAAAAGAACAGAAGTGGGGTTGCCAACCAGCAAGACTATTGTGCCACTGCAAGTTATCCAACAGACAGCCAAGTAACAGGTGCCAGTGAGGTCTGGCTGCACCACTTAATTCACTCTCTGCCATGGAGTTTGCAAAGCCACAGGGAGCTGACTGGAAGAAGCAGGTCGGCAACCTGCCAAGCAGCAGCTGGGCTCACACTGGTCACTATTGTAGACAGTCAGGTTGTGGCCTTTTCTTGGGTTCTGCACACTGTCCTTGCCATTGGGACTGTAGCTACATCAACATAAAGATCTCTCACAGTAAGTGCATCTCAGTATTAGTTGGACTACACATTTTCATCCAGTATCTGATAAAAGGACCCCCGATCAAACATACATCATCCTTCTTCAATGTATTCTTTCCTAGCTTGGTATATGTTGTTAGTTTTTCTAATTGCATGACATGCTAAACCTGACACAATCATGGTGCTGTTGTAAGTCAATTAGGAGATTTCCATCAGATGCAAATGCATATCCTGGCTGCTGATAAAAGTTAATAATTAACAGCTTACAATGATCAGTGAAATCGTACTTCCTTTTTATTTTTCTACTGGAAGCCCAAATACAAATACTGTACATATGGCTAAAGTTAAAATGCTCAGAATCATTGTATTATATTCAACTAGCTCCTGTTTTTCTCTTTTCCGTGCAAAAATTCCTAAGGAGAACACAGCTGATAATAAGGAGCAAATATTTGCTTTCTAGTCTTGAGGTTTCAGAAGTCAACTTCCACCCAAGATATTTAAACTTTAATACCCTTCCACAAATGGAGGCGGCAACAACAACCATCTTTTACTGTCTGCTTCATGTTATTTTCTTACCCATTTTCTAATACCAATTATTCTTCCTAGGGGTGGAAAGAAGTGTGCAATAAACACTATGGTACAAGCATTTAAATCTATCAGAGCTGACATTTTAATGGTACACTTCCCCATTTCTGCTTATGCCAGCATCTCTATTCCCATGGCAGTTGGCTGAAAAAAGAGATACTCCTAGTAAAATGTCTTAATGTTTAAGGCTATTACAAAGTGGCAAGGACATTTCATTTTGACCCTGTGGATGAACTGATCCACTCCTCTTAAGAGCTTATTGAAATATGATGGGATGGCAAACAGGATAACTGCTTCATTAATGGTTTTCATCATAGCCTAAAACAGTTCTCAGGGTGCAATGGGGGGGGGCTCTTAAACACAGCAAATCCTATTTAAAACTGTGCCACCCAGCAAAAACACACACACACACACACACACACTCCTCTTCTCATATCCTGGTACAAATAACTGTGTTCCTGCTTGTTCACTGTGTTGATTGATGGTGCTGGCTACTTGGAGAGATTTCATTTTCTCTCTGGAATGACTACCTTAGAGAATTTAAGTATGTGATCTTATTCCCCTTTTCCAATGATGTCTGACCTTAAGCCTGGGATAAGAGTGAACTTTGTCTAAGGTGTCAAGATGCCAAGGAGGTCAAGCCTCTTGCACATCTAATACTCATGTAGAAGCGGAGATTTTGGCAGCTTCAGCTCATCAGGTGGGAGTGACGAAAGCTGCAGTTTCTGAACTCTCTTTTCTACACAACTATGAAACGGGCAGGTGGCTTGTCTTCTTTTGTAGCTGAACTTCCTAACCAAATTTCTCTTGTTTTGTTTTAAGGTGAACTTTCACGATATTTTATTTCTACCATAAGTTGACATTTCAGTGGGACATTTCAATGGTACAATTATTCTCAGGCAGCCCAATACTATTGGGCACTTATGGTGACAGATCTCCTGATTCACCACCTTAAGTGTCGGTGCGGCACCACAAAAGGTGCACTGCTGTTGTGCGCTTTAGGACCAACAGCTCAAATGACTGGAGGCCCCATGTGTACATCAACGGCCCACCCAGGCCACACTGGAGCAGGTAAGGTGGCAGTGGGGGTAGGACATGGGCAGTTCAGGAGAGGATGGGGGCATGGATTGGGTCAGGCAGGGGTCAGTTCGGGGGTAGGAGGGGGTGGATCTCAGTGGCAGCAGTGCACTCCAGTTCCTATCCCCTTTTCCAGCCTAGACCCACCCCTGAAGCTCCTTGGACTACTTAGCTGGTGTAGGACCAAGGAGACCCATTGGTGTTCAGGAAGCCTACCAGGAGGTAAGTAAAACATTTTTTTACTTACCTCTCCTGGGTTATCCACCCACCCAACCCACACACACTACAGGATGCAGCATGTGCTCCACTGGCACTGCTGCATCATGTAAACTGGTGGGGGATAGGATTGGGGCCTAAATGTAATGAGGGGCAAATTTTAGTTCCATATTCTGATCAATGGACATTTGTCCCCTGCTGTGGAGTACAGTACATTGACACCAAGAAGGCCTCTTTAGCTACATATAACACTGTCTTGTAATGAGAGACTATTGGTCCGTCCAGGTCAGTATAGCCTAAACCAGAGGTTCTCTAAGTGTGAGGCGCGACTCCCAAGTGCGTCATCGAAAGCAGCCAGGGGCGTCGCCTTAGTCTTTTAATTAACACATATTCTTGCTTGCAAGAGAGAGAGAGCAAAAACAAAGACCCGGATCTTCACATCGGGTCACTCAAAGTTAATTTCAAAACACTTCAGGTTTGTAGGCAGTTTCCACATCTTGTTTTTAACCACAGCGTGAGGGAAGCCCTTGCTTATCTTATGTTAAAGAACAATTAACAAGCCGCTAAGTACTCAAGCTGAGCTGGAGACAGCGAGAGCTCCTGGAGACAAGACAGCATCCCGTTTCTCTCATTGTAAGTTTGCAGATAAGGTATTTTCATTCAGACATTGCAGGTTTGCAAATAAAGTATTTTCTTTCTGTTGAATGTTTTTAATAAAGCAAACACAAAACAAATGCAAGAACTGCAATTGAAAATGGTGCAGAGCAGGTTCTGCTTTACATACAGTCTTTGATTTCTATGTTTAGTTTGGTTGATTAATTATTAGGATTTCTCTCCTTCTTCCTTTCTGACCCACCTCTAAGTTAGTTCCCCACTCTGTTTGCTGGGACAACCCCCCCCCCCTGGAAACTGCCAGGCAGTATAAGAATCTGTTTTTCATCTTGCAAAGATGCTACCAAAAGGAGCTAGCTTTCTCTCTCTTTCTCTCTCATGCAACTGGGGTGAGGCATGACCAATGCTTCCCTCCCATGCTTTGATGTTTCTCTTGCCATGAATAGGACTAACACAGACGACATCAGTGCCCTCTACCCAGGCCTGCCAATGGAGGGAGGGCAGCATCCCAACCCCACCCTGCACACTCCTGGCTTAGCTGCTGCTCAGCATAAGCATGGAAAATCCACTTTAGGGCTCGTTTTAGGGAATATACACATACATATACACATACATATAAGAAAGGGTGCCTCTGAGCATGTAAAGAGTGCCTGTTTCTTCCATGCACTGTAATGGGGAGTCACAGCTAACGGCGAGGGAGGTCAAGGGAGCCGCGAGTCAAAAAAGTTTGGGAACCACTGGCCTAAACTGACTGCAAATACTCTCCACAATTTCAAACTGGGGTCTTTCCCATTCCTACTGAGATACCAGGGGTTGAAGCTGGGACCTTCTGTGTTCAAAGTATGCACTCAACCACTGAACTATGGCTCCTTGAGAATGCGTCCCCTGGGAATTCAGTACAGAATACTGAAGGAAGACATTTGTCACACACATGTCCATTCGCAATTTCGCATAGATGTGCTGTAGCTCCTCTGATCAATGCTGAACGTACATGCAAAAAAGAAAAGGTAACTTCTGAAGATTGCATTATTCTCCATTTTGCTAAAAGCAATCCAAACAAAAGATATTTGGCTTGAGTAAACTGTGTACTGTACTTGATAAAGGTCTTTCGTGAGAACCCATGAAAGAATGAACAGCATAAGCAGCAATTACCAGAGTTGAACAGTTGCAGAGGGCTTGTAAAATTAATTAGACCATAACTATTTTCACCCTGCTGTCTACTTAAAATGCTCATGGATGTGATCATGCAGGGTTATGACAGGTGAGAGAGAAAAAGCTCTCCATTTTCCCTGTCCTCCTTTCAAGGTACACACACCTTTATTAAAATGTCTTCTCTCCTCCTAAATATGTTATTACAGATATATGACAGAAACAGAGGCCCTCCTGTCGGCCTCATCTTCGCATTTGACAAACCAAACCTGTTGTGGGTTCCCTGGCTCTGAATCCATTCATGTGATGGTATCCTTGAATTTCAGTGAAAGGAGGGGACGTTGCTTTTTATATTTATTAAAGACAGTCAGTGCCTTTGACTTTTTTCTCACATTCCATTCTAACATGCTATTAGCACTCAATAGGGAATTCAGTGGTACTCAGATGTGATTAGATTGCAAAAGCTGAACTCAAGCAAAGAACATACTCAAAACAGCTGCCGGCTAAGAAGTGACCCAAGAAAGACATGGGGTTATAGTTTGATGTGTTTATGTTACAAGGGATTTGAAAGGAAAGGCTTAGAAGTAAAGAACTAAGAAAAAATGTACTTCAGGAATGCTACTGTTGCTTATCTTAAATGCTTGTTTGTTAAAGGCTCTTCAGATCATATTTAAAAATTTCCTTGGAGTTTAAGGGAACAAAGAGATGCCATTACTGAAGGGTATGCACCATGAGTCACTGCAAAATTAAGGATCTTATTTATTTTTTTTCCTTTGAGATCTACATCACGAAAACTGGAAACATTTAATTTCCTTGCCTAGCATTTGCAATATTGTTTCACAATCAACTGTGAGCCTATTCTTGGCATGCTAGATAAAACTTCTAGATTAACAGCCACTGTGTACAGTTCAGCCCTGAGGCAAAACACGCTGCCAGGTTAAGCCATTTTTTATTTAAATCTCTCTGTAAAGCCACAGTAGTCAGCTGAACTGTGGAAAGATAAAGACACATCCCAGGAATGCATAGAAAAAGCAAGTGACTCTTTTAATCACCAGAAAAGTTTTGATAACTTGATTATTTTTAGCTATTAAAAGTCAGTCTATAAAATCTAATTGACTCAAAAATAGCTAATTTATTCTTCTGGGGCTGCCATTTATAAAGGTTTGTGAAAGTGAGGCAGTTAAAGAATAATTCTGCTGCATATTGGGGGGGAAGCATTCCAATTACTAGAATTTTGTTGCATAGATGTGACCACATTCTATGGGAGGGATGGAGAGAGGTATTGTCCATGGCTTTACAATGTCCCATTGTCCATGGCTTTACAATGCATTGCAGCACATGCAGACACATGTTCCCTTATTTCAGAGGGCTGTGTACTTGCCCGCTTTTCAGAACTATAACTTTTTGTAGATACGTTTTTGTGTGGTAATTTTCCCAACTGCATCAGTGATGAATGGGGAGGGGACAGCCTTCCACACAGGCATTTGAAAGAAGCACTGAGAGGTACAAAACAACCACATTCAGCAAGGCCAAAGGAGAGCACGTATTTAAAGCCAGATGCTCTGTTTCCCTGTATATTCTGCTCTGTACCTATCCACCCTTCCAGTTTCTGATAATGCAGGATGCCACAGGGGCTGAGCAAAATAATTTCTGCTTTGGTCCCAAATTGACTTTGGTGAAAAAGATTTTCTTGTTCCCCTACTGTATGTTGCAAATATATCGAGTAGTGGTCCCCATTCCCCATTGGGTCTGATAGAAATTGATTTGTTTATCTTATATTAGCAGCACAACTCTGTCTTATGTTTAGACCAGCAGAGCAACTGCTCCGCCAGTCTAGGGTGTTGCAAACTGTAAAACACATTTGCAGCACCCGATGAGTAAGCAAAGCTGGCGGAGAGACTTGAACTGCTCCTCTGGCACCACAGGACGGATAGCCATGGCGGCGGAGAGGGGAGTCCTCACTGGGTGGTAGAGGGGCGGGGGAGGGCAGAATGCGACTCTTTGGGGGTGGGATTGGTTTGCTGGGCCCAGGAAGGGGGAGGGATCATTGGAGGCCTCCTCCACCATATTCTATCCCCCTTCCTGGGCCTGGCTGGTGTTACACGGTCAGCTTGAATGTGTACCAGCCAAATAGCTGGCACACATTCGAGTATACCCATTGGGGCGGCTGGATTTCTACTCAGGGTAAGGGTAAGGGGTAATGGGATATATGTCAGAAATCCTCTGTATATAGAATATCTTTGGGGCCTACCCACCTCACCCAACCAAAACTAATCAGCTTTGGGGGCACAGGCTTGGCAAGGGAGTTGGCTCTTATAGTTGAAAATGAAGGCATCTGGGAATAAGTCAAACATCTTAGTGAGAGCTAGAGGTACTGGGCTGAAAGACTGGGTTGACATGATGGAACAGAGGGCTCCACCTATGGAAAGTCCAAGGGAGGGGTGCGTGTGGGCAGAAGCGTCGCGGGGGTTGGGGCGGGGGCCCCAAGGCGTAGGACTTGCCTGTAGGACGCGTTCCATGCATCCGTCGCTGGTTCCTTCGTTCTCACTGGGCCCACCTGCCCGCTCTGGAGTTGTACGGCTCCGAAATGGCCTGGAAAACGGTGCGGGGGTGTGGTCGGAGCTGCGTGATGTCACGCCCGGCGTCACGTGGGGGCATAGCATTGGCGGCCCCTCCCACATGGGGGCGCAGCATTGTCTCTGCTTGTGGGATATTATGAGATAGAAGAGTGATGGGCTGTGGGTAGAGTTGACATTGACATAAAGTCGCAGATATGAGGAGAGAGGGTCTCCTTGAAAAAGAGTTAAGGCACTGGGCAAGAAGATTAATAATTGGATAATTCCTGATGGGAATGTGTGTTTATTCTAGTACTTGTAAAAATGTAAACCACTGAAACAAATATTGAGTGTTTTCCCCTTGGGATTTTGTGTTGCAGTTGTAAACTGCCCTAAGTCACTGGGATAAGGTAGGATAAAAACACCAGGAAACAAATAAAATAATTTTTGCCCATTGATAAGGATTTACTCTCTGTCATTTTTATTCTCTCTTAACCAGCACGCTTTCATATGCATTATATAAGATATTGTAGCAGGGAAAAGCCAAGCATCTCTGTTTCTGACCACTATGAGTCTGTCTCACTTGGCTACATGGCCTGTCATATCCATCAAATCTTGATTGGAATAGATTACTGAGCTGATGGAGCACTGGGATTAGGGCCATCTTTCTGCAGGAGGCTCTGTAATCATGATGAGAGGCTATTGTTGCCTGGGAGCTCAGAAGCGACAAACCACACGACACGCAAGGATCAACAAAAGCTTTCTGTAATGCAGGGATTGAAAAACAATAGTGTCGGCTGCATGTCCATCTAAGCCCCTGAAACACAAGGAGTCTCAAGGCATTCAGAGAGAGAAGAAGGCATGTTATTTATTATAAACACATTTAAGCTAGTGATTGAGGCAAGAAGCGTCAGTGTAAACAGGCAAATTTATCCTCGAATGCATTTATACATCAGCACTCATGTCGGGGAGATGCACAAGAGGTTGCAATACAATCGAAGCTTGTGAATTTTTCTTTTTTCCCCCAGCTTTAATATCTAAAAATACTAGGATGGAAAGTGAAACGATCAAGATGATGAATTCTGAGCCTCATACAAATCTCGGGCCTTGTGTGGTGCCATCAAAGAATTCCAGAATGCACACAGCCCTGCTTATGTCAGAGCTTGTGTAACATAGTGGTTAAGAGACTGACCTATGATCCAGAATTTTATTAGATCAAATCTCACTTCTGCCATGAACTCAATAAATGACTTTCAGCAAGTCTATCCCTCTCAGGCTCACTCTCCAATCTACAACCTGGGGATAACACTACATATTTACCTTTCAGAGTTGTTGAAAGGATCACAAGAAATTAATATACGTGAAGCACTTTGAATGCTGAAAATCACTATAAAATGTTTATCATATATTATAAAATATTAGCATCCATTTGTCAGATAAGTCAATAGCTTCTGTATGAAACCTACCCAGCAGCTCATACTATCATTGGTGACCTTTATCTAGGTACTTTTATCTGCAGAGGTTAGGCAGGTGGTTACCTGATGTCCAGAGTCAGACTAACCAGCTTCCCAACTGGCAGATGGACCCCTCGTGCCCTGTACTGCTTCGTGTCCTCACAAGATTTGGGCGCCACCATCTTGGATCTCACAAGATTTCACAAGATCCAAGATGGCCACTGACAGGAAAAAAGTGCCTTTTGGCACTTTGCAAGCGGCAGCGGCAGAGGCTTCCACTGGGCCCGGAAAACCCTGGACTGACCCTGGACCAGAGCCCAGAACCTGGGACGGTCCCGGGCATTCTGGGATGGATGGTAAGCCTAAGCCTAAATCTGTTTCCATGTAGTTTCAACCCAGTGATACTCAGGAGCTACAGAGTGAGAGCTAGTACTACCCTTCTTCTGTTTGAGAGCCCATCAGTTACTTGAAGACAGCGATCATATCTCCCCCTACCCATATCTCAGGCCCTACTCAGGCTGGAAACCTCATGGTTTCCAGACACCTTATTTATTATTATTTTTTAAAAAAAATCTATCCTGCCTTTTCCCATGCTGGAGCAAATGCACAAGGCAGCTTACAAAGATCCAGGAATATATATATATATATATATATATATATATATATATATATATATATATATATATAATATGTAAAAACAATGAACATAATTTTAAACAACAATAAAACCACTGAGGGGGTGACAATTTAGAACAGAAAAAGCAGTAAAACAAAAACACTATTGCAGAGGCACAGAGGGCAGACATCGACCCATCGCTAGACAAAACAAAAACGTTTTGAGCCCTCGTCAAAAAGCCATGAGGGAGGGGGTAGTTCTTAATTCCCCCAGCAGGGAATTCCATAATAGTGGCGCTACTACAGAGAAGGCTCGCCCTTGTGCCGCCAATCTTCTAGCTTGGGACAAAGGTTGTACTCATAGGAGAACCCCCTCAGATGACCTAAGAGGGTGGGCTGGACTGTATGGAAGAAGACGGTACCTCAGATAACCTGGACCCAAACCCTTAACATTTTTTTTGCCCTCCTCTGAACCTGTTCCAGATTAAGCTGCTCTGCTCCAGATCCTATCCCCATTTACCTACCCTAAAAAACCCCTGAGTTTCCTTGGATTTACACCAGCTATTTCGCTGGCATACGTCCCAGGAGACCCATTGGAGGTCAGGCACCCTACGGGGAGGTAAGTAAGAAAAAGTTTTACTTACCTTTCTGGGCCATCTGGTTGCCCGCTTCCCCATAACAGCAGTGCATGCTTTGTCAGCAGCTCTGAGTGCTTTGGGTTGGCAGGGAATACGAATGGGACCTAAGTGTAGCATTGTCACTTGGTAAATCTGACAACTCTGAATGGATGGAGTTCATGCACTTGACATTTGTCTGCATGGGAATTAGGAACAAAATGTAATTCATTTATATAAACTAGACTAGTGCACCAACAAAGATGAATTATTTATTTATTTACACGCACACAGGCATTTCAAGATTAAAATCAGAATAGACATTCATGTAGAAAATGAGATTGTCTGCATTATAGATTCCAATTGTTGTTGCAGGAATTTATGTCTACAATCCTATGCACACTTATTCCTTATTATGAAATGACACTCATAGGATTTAACTGTGTATATTCTATCCGTGTCAGAATTGCTAGGATTGAGAATTCCTAAACTTTGAACTCATATACAATATTGTATACAAAAAATGAGGACGCTGTTTGCAGGAAAAACAAAGGAAAGTGAGAAATTACTACCCTTTCCGCAAATCTCCATCTATCCCTAATTTTCTTAAGCTAGTAAAAAAAATCAAATATTGGTAATTGCTGCTTCTCCCTTGTTTCTTCCTCCATCTCCAGAACTCTAATAATATGTATTATGCTTTTTTTTTACTTATATGTACCTTTCATTTCACTCAAAGCCTTTAATCCTTCTCTTTTTAGATAAAATGCCACAGCCATACTGCAGTAGGTTAAGAATGATTGACAAGTGCATATAATTATGGCTTCAATACGAAAGTATGTTTTACAGTTTTTTTAAAAAAGCACAACCTTGAAAATAAAGAAGTTATGCCCTTTCTGTGGGATAAAAGGATCATATCAAATTGCTTCATTTCTTTGGCAGAATGAAATAAAAGACTTTTTTTAAACAAAGAACACTTCCCTAAAGGCTGCTGGAGGAAGTCTTTTCCAATAGATAATACCACAGCAAAGAGAAAATCAAACAAGGGCAAAAAGTAGATTTTAGGAAATGTTCTCCTTTTTAACCTCTCTTATCATTCACTAGCCCACAGAAGGCAACAGAGGGGGAAGAAATGCCATTTTATTATTCTGATCCTCATTTCCTTCATTGATGATAATTTAAATTTGGTCTTTAATTCTTTACCCAAGTTCAGCTTCTATTTCCTGAAATGGGGAATTTGGAAGACCTGATGCACTGCAAATTCGACAGACCTCACATCCTAAAATGAAGGAGGATTTCTATATGTTACATTCAAGCATTGTTGTTTTTCATATGGACTCCAGTTTTGTGGTGTAAAACATTCAAGCTCCAACCTGACGTAAAGGAAGCGCTGGTGGAATGTGCGTTCTGCTGGTGCAGGGCAGCTGCCACAAAGCAGCCGTAAAACACTTTGCGATAGCACTAGCAGCCGGCACACTGCACAGTTTAGAAGTTCCGCTAGACCAGGATTATCAACCAGGTTGAGTATTTATCCGTCGAGTTGAGCCCCAGCTCCCCCCTGAAAAAAATACATTAGACATAAATTAGATTTAACCTGGGCCACATTGATTAACTAAACAATTCAACAAGATACAAGCACTGCAGTGGGTCCTAACTGCTATTACTTCACCCCACCTACCATAGTAGTGCTTTTTAACATCTACATGAAGCCGTTGGGAGAGATCATCCGGGGATTTGGAGTTGGGTATCACCAGAGGCGTAGCTGCCTCTGTTGGCGCCCGGAGCAAGGGGGGTTGGCGCCCCTATCGCCGCAGCCGACAGGCCGCGGCGGGCTCCGGAAGGGCAGGGCGGCGCGCTCCGGAGGGGCGAACCGGCACCCCCCCTCCCCCTCAATCGGGAGAGCCGGCTCGGGGACGTCTTCCCCGGCCGGCTGCCCAGAGCCTTCTAAGGAAGGCCCGCTGCGAGAACGGTATTTATACCGTTCTTTTTGCGCATGCTCAGACTGTTACTGAGGGAAAGGGGCAGCCTGTCAAGAGAGTCCAGAATGCAGTGAATGGCTGTTTTGGGGCCCATTGACTGAATAGTGGAGCAAACAACCTTAAAGTGCCTCTAGTTAGGCTAACAGTAACCACAAGACGCAGTAACTATTGGAAATTGGGGTCTAAATTTAGCAGTGTAATATTCAGCAAGATGACCCACTCCAGCGGTTAAGGAAGAATGTACCACCACCCTGGCTGCTTGCATTCCCAGGCGCACAAAAATGAAAGGGACGGAGGCTATCTTAAAAGTTCAAAGAAAATGTTTACTCACAGTTTCTTAATAATTCACATGTATAGCATCTGGTTATGACCAGGGTTCCTATCACTTATGAGGAAGGGACGCCCATGGTTGCTGCTTCCCCTTGCATGCATGTGTGCTGGGAATGGCCACTGAGGGCACGGAGCTCCTCAGCGTAGGTCCATTCACCTGGGAGGTCAGGAGAGACTCGTGGGAATGGGTAGGAAGGAAATAGGGTAAGGGAAAACCACACCTCCCCACAGGGACCACAGGGTAGGTGACCTGAAGTGCCCAGTCACTATACTGCCCCCTTGTGTGTCCTGCAGCGAAGTTGCTCTAGCCCTCAATAGTAACCACAAGACAAAAGGCACAAATGGAAAACACCTGAAAGAAAATCTTTAATACTGAAAAAAGTGAACGTTTCCACTTTCTTTACCCAGTGTGTAATTGGTTTGTGGAGCTCCTTGCCACAGGAGGTGGTGATGGCACCTGGCCTGGATGCCTTTAAAAGGGGATTGGACAGATTTATGGTGGAAAAGTCCATCACAGCTTACAAGCCATGATGGGGATAAGCAACCTCCTGGTCTCTCTTAATGCCAGATGCAAGGGAGTGGCAACAGGAAACAGATATCTTGTCTAGTGTGCTCCCTGAGGCATCTGGTGGGGCCACTGTATGATACAGGAAGCTGGACTAGATGGGCCTTTGGCCTGATCCAGCAGGGCTCTTCTTATGTTCTTATGTCATGAACATTCTGAAGGGTCCTAGCTTCTGAGTATTCAAGATGCTTCCAGACAACAATGTTCCTCAATGACCATAGCATTTTTGTGACAAGTTAGGCATGCTGAATCAGTGCACCTGGCAGATGCACTTGACAGAGGGACATTGCTGATCCCCCTCCTGATCACTGCTCTTCCACATAGACTAGGGATCAACTGTGTCCAAGTAACACAACAGCAGCCATTGCACAAAACCAGCAATAGTCGCTCCAAGCCCCACGGCAACAAGCCCTTCTTTTGAGAGGTGCTATAGATGCTGAATGTGCTCTTACTGCTGTCAATTCATCAAGAGAGGATTTTTAATCAAACTTTGTATTTGTGTTTGTACTGGATTAAAGCCAGATGGTAACAACGTTAAAATCAGTGCCACAAACATATGTTTCAGTTAAACCTATTACGACAGTAATTAAAATCAAAGGTGGTCCAATTGTTTACTACCAGTATAACTATCAATGTTTTACAGAGCTATTAGAGGTACTCCCCACACACAGTTTTATTCAACAAAATTATGACCGTTTTATAATGTTGCCAATGTTTTTAAGAGATGACTTTCTAACCCAGGTAAGCTATGGATCGAACGGCCCAATCCTATTTGGGCTGAATGCTGGCAGAACACGTGTAGACTGCCTTGCTTCAGTCACAAAATTCACACTGGCAGCGCGAACTCACGAATAAGCTTGCTGGAGCATCAGCAGGAAGGCTGGAACCTTCCCATACCCACCAGAGAATCCCAGTGGACACGCTGAGGCAGGTAGTATGGCGGGCGAGACGGGATGGGGTGGATGGAAGTGGCAACAGGGGCGGGTGGAACAAAGCGGCAATGGGGGTGGGGAGGGCAGAATGAGGCGGCGATGAGGGCGGGAGGGGGAGGATCAGGTTCAGGAAGGGGAAGGTTTGGAGGCAGTAGTGATCGCCGAATCCTAACCCCCTTCCCAGACCAAATCCCATGGCAAGGGTCCACACGGACCTGCACTAGCGAATTCACAAGCGCAGGTCTGAGTAGAACCCTCTGTGCTGCAGAGGCTTACCCCCAGGTAAGGGAGCAAATGTTCCCCTTATCTAGAGGAGACCTCTACAACTGCCCACCACCACATGATGTGGCGGTAGCCATTTTGGCATTGCTGCATCGGGGGGGGGAGAATAGGATTGGGCTGCAAGTCTTGTTATTAGAGAGGATTTGTTTTTCCTAAGTGCTGATTGGGGAATAGCATATAAAGGGGGACAGATTTTCTTTAATGTTCAGGAAGTTTACTAGTGGGTTAAACCACTGAACCATGAGCTGTCGATCGAAAGGTCGGCAGTTCGAATCCGTGCGATGGCTCCTGCCAACCTAGCAGTTCGAAAGCAAGAAATTGCAAGTAGATTAATAGGTAACGCATCAGCGGGACGGTAACAGCGTTCCATGCGCCTCGGTGTTGAGTCATGCCGGCCACATGACCATGGAAAAGTCTTCGGACAGCGCTGGCTCTTCGGCTTTGAAACGGAGATGAGCACCGCTCCCTAGAGTCGGACACGACTGGATTTAATTGTCAAGGGATACCTTTACCTTTACCTATTAGTGTGGTTTTTGCTCTTCTAATTACCGTACATTGCATCCCAGCAACAGACAGTAGTTTGCAAGGCAGTGCACTATGCATAGCAGTTTATGGAATGAAGGATAAACTGGTAATTGCTGAGGAAATGTATGCCTGGCCTCTCCAAGGACCAAATATATGTGTCACCCACATCAGCTCCTGTTTAAAGATAAAGCAGAGATGGAGTGAGTCTCTTCCTGACATGAAAAGAAGTGCATAGTGGAAGGAAGCAAAACCTGCCCCCTCTTTTGCCTGACCTTGATGCACGCCACCATTGCCATAAGGAGTTTTGTCCCATGCCAGCTCCTATACTGGAAATGAGCAGGGCAGGGAGAAAATTACTCACAGCATGGAACACACAGGGCAGAGAGGGGTCTTCTCCATGCATTCCTTTTCATGTTAAGAGGAGTAGACTGTCCCACCACCAATCTCGGCCTCACTTGTGAATGGAAAGTCAAGACTTGGCCATCTCTCTCTCTCTCTCTCTCTCTCTCTCTCTCTCTCTCTCTCTCTCTCTCTCTCTCTCTCTCTCTCTCTCTCTCTCTCTCAGAGTTCACATACACTTAGAGCATCCTATGGCATGCCCACAGAAAAATTGGAAGAAGAAGCCAAGAACTAGTAACCTGGACTTGAAAATGGTGCTTCTACAAAGCTAAATGGCCTTCCTCAAGCATGCGTGTTTGCTTGCATTCCAATGGTGGGATTATTAAATGTTGGAACCGGTTCTGAGTAGCAGCACTAGAAAATTCTATCCAGATTGAAAAGTTTTATAAAGCTGTTGCTTTGTTTGAGGTTCTCCTATTAAAGGGATTAGTCTAAAGCTTTACATCTTGCAGCGTAGCATTAATATGCAAGATAGAAACACTTACATTAATTCAGGGACAGCAAACAATTGTATGAAACAGGAACACTCAACTTAAGTTAACAGACACAGTAATCCACCGAGATAATTTATAATCATGGACTTGCTGACCGCTCTGGTATGTTCAGAAAAGAGCAGTTCTTATGTAAATGCATGCCTGGAAGGCAGTCCCCATTGTACTATGTCTAATCCTCACATTAGTTAGTGGGTAAGACAAAACAGAGAAAATCACGGGCCAGTCAATATTTTTTCCCTTGATCAAAAATAAGTGTCATTTTAAGATTATTGTGTCACTGTAGTTACCCAATTAATTCTTCAAATGAGACAGACTTACAACACATGGAGAAAGAGTCACCACAACCACAGTGGTTAGAGTTCTTAAAAGGGGGAGTAAAATGAGTGTGTGATCACAGAAGGTGTGTGCTATGGTAGAATAACACTGTTTACATTTAATGAGGTTTCGATGCCCACACTGCATCCTATCCCAGCAAGGAGTAGGCTGGAGGTCTCCTTTTGTCCCCTTACCTTGGGTAAAGCCCCAGCCTGCACAACGGGGCTACTCAGATAATCTGTACCTGCTAAACCGCTGGCATAAAACCAAGAAGCCTCATGTTAAGCTTCCAAGCCAGGAAGGGGGCATAGGATTCAGCATGCACCAGCGTCGCCAATCCTGCCCCCTCCTGGGCCTGAAATGCCCCCATCTCTGCCCTCCCCACACCCTATTACACCCTTTCCGCCACCCTTCCCCAGCCTCCACACCGGTCAGAGCAGCTCCTACCTTCTCTGGCACGCGGTCCAGCTGAATTCAGCGCCAGCGGGGTGGTGCAGGCCTTCCTTCAGGCACTGCTTGCTCTCCAGATGTCACAACATGCTTTACAGCATGTTTGCGTCACCCTAGGCTGGGGCTGAGGTCGCAGTGCCGGCGCTGACGGAGCATAGGATTGCACCATAAGTCACATGAAGTGACAAGAATTTTGACAAGACACGATCTCCAGCAACCTATTCACAATGCATGCTCATTATTTCATGAAACCTTAACAAATGGTAACTTGCCTGGATGAATAAGCCATTGTGGATCAGATACCATAGCTAAAACTGTCACGTCATATCAAACACAATAATTTGCAGTGGAGCCAATTCACACATCCAGCTGAAATAAGAAATCAAGTGCTGGATGTGCATGTATGAATCAGCCCCACAAAAATGTATAAGAATCACACAATCTAACTAGTAGTATGAAAAGACATGAACTATGAAATACTAGTAAAGCTAATACTGACAAAGCCATCCAAGGAAGATCTTCTAGGCAAGAAAAATGTGGTATATCAGACTGTTATATTAAAAATTGCTTAACCTTCCTAAAAAGGTTGTTTTGAGGGGCATTGACTTCTGGTGTATTAAGATAATTCATGTTATTTTTCTTATATATTTTGAAAAGGAAATACTGTACAGTCAAGGTTTTATTTGTCAGAGGGATTTTCCAATCTTGTCTGTATATTTTATTAAACTATGTACACATTGTGTTTTAAAGTGTACTTGCGAAATACTATCTTATCTAATACTAGATTTTCTGGAAATGGAAAGAAAGATAAGCTGCAGCCCATGTCTATCAGAAATAAGTAGTAATCCCAAAGTAATCTTTATATAAAGTTGGCTTCTGTTATTGGAGGCTCATTTCCAGTACATCTGTCAAAATTTCTTGTATGGTGTCACAAAGCTATCACCTTACATGAGCCCCTCTTTTCCCTCAATCACCATGTTGCTAGATAGCTGGAATTTACCAAGATTGTATAGAAACTAGTACATTTATTTTTTTTAAAGTATGAAACAGTGCCATGCTTATTATGAAAATGGAACTAAAAATATTCATACTTTCTGTCAGATAACAACTATACAACAAATCAAAATTAACATCTGTGGGAAAAGAGCAATACAATTCAGAATTCCATTTTCCTAAGATATCTCATCTGTTAAAAAAAATCAAGATTTTTTTTCTTAACCTAAAACTAGAACTTAAGTCTGCCTGTGCAGCCTTGTGCTCTCCACTGAGAAGAAAAGAAGAAAGCATGCATTGTAAAGTAGAAAGGTTTTTAATATTTAAAATTTGAGGGATCCAGCATAGATTGTGCTTACAAAGAGCATATGATATTTAGTACTGAGCTTCCACTGAGATGGGTATTTTTCAAATATGCAATATTCAAAGACTTTCAAGCATGTTAAAATGAAAACTGTAGAATTTGGTTTTTAAAAAAACTTTAATAATTTAAGACTAGAGGACTAGGGATTTCTGTCTGCCCCAAAACACCACTTTCTCCAAGGTCTGGGACTTTTAAAAAGAGATAATGCCTTATGAGAAGAAAGAGGAAAGAACATCAAAGAAAGAAGGCCTCTCTCTTTTTTGGCAGCAATGTAAGCTTCTCCAGGTGGCTAAAGCACAGGAAATAATTGTACAACTCCCATGATATACTCAGGTGTGTCAGAGCTCCATTTTGATCTATTTTTTTTTAAAGATACCAGTGCACACATGCAGAGGTGACCCAAGATATTTGACACCTGAAGCAGAGTTGCAAATACTACATCTTTGTCTTGGACTTCACCTCTGTCCCTTCACCAAGTGGCAATGCCAGCTACGTTTTGCATCCAGTCAGGCAGATGGGTGAATAGCTGCTCCTCCTTCTGCACAGTATGTGACTGTGTGATCCACTGCTCAAAGGCGTCGCAAACATGTTGTACAGCGCGTTTGCAACTCCCAGCAAGTAAGGGCTGCTGGGGCAACGTCCGGCAGCCCTCGCTCCGCTGGGGGACTGTCCCTACACCTGCCGGACCAGGTAAGCCCTGCACAGGCTGGTGCAGGGGCGGAGGGAGGGTGGATCAAGCAGCGAGGGAGGGTTGCCATTGGCCGAACCAGGCGGGGGAGGACAGGGATATCGGCGAGCTATATATAGCTATATAGGGATATCGGCGAGCTATATAGGCACCCCGTTTTAACTTAGTACCTATAGGCCTCCTGTTGCTGCTTTACTATTTTTATATCTTTTAACTGCTCCTGTATCCTTTTTAATAGTTTTAATGGTTTTATTTAAATATTTTATTCATTTATTTTATCTCTTAATATTTATTGTTGCACACTGCTTTGAGCATAAGAAAAGCAGTATAGAAATTTTAAACATTTAAATAAATAAAATAAACACTGCTTTTCCTCATGTGCATTATTCATTGTACCCAGATATGAGAGCCAGGATGGCGTACCGGTTCAGGAGTTGGATTTAGACCTGGAAGTTCCAGGTTCAAATCCCCGCTCAGCCATGATGCTTCTTGGGTGACCTTGGGCCAGTCACTATCTCTCAGCTTAACCTACCTCACAGGGTTGTTGTACAAAAGGAGGGGAGACAGTACAAAAGGAGGGGAGAAACAATATACACCACACAGAGCTCTTTGGAGGAAGGGCAGTATAAAAATGTGAAAAATAAATATGGACTCCTGTAAGAGGCTCATGCAATCCTAAACACTGAAAAATCAGAAATAGCTATCAAATGGAAACAGTTCTGCACTCATACAGTTATATGTACATGGACTTTATGCAGACCTTCAAACAAGCAAGCAAAGATCGGAGATAACAGCAATGTGCACAATCACCCTTCTCCTATCACGGAACAGCCACAAGGAGTTCCTATCTTTTCTTAAACTGAGCAGGTGCCCTCAGGATTGGCTCAAAAGGATGATTTACAGTGCTTGAGAACTGTGAAATCATCACTAAGGAGCTCCCAGACATAACAGTCAAAATGAAGAAGAGTTCATTAGTAGAATTTGTCTATCAATTTATTTTATTTAGCCACTAAACTTTATTTGGTAAGTACAGTATTTTCACTCAGAAATCACCATAAATGGGAAATAAAACTATGAGCAAGGAGACAGTATAATCACTTATGTTTCCTGATAAAACAATTGAAGAAAAAAAAAGCCAAAGAAAGGCATAATTCACAGTGACACACAATCATCCTTCAACCTAAGATGTCAGACATTACAAGTAATTATTTGTTCAAATTGAAGATTCTCTTAAAACAGATGGAATACATTGCAACAGATTATACATTACATCTCCATGGCTGTCACATCTCCTGGAGAGGAAAATGCATTTAATTCATTTGGATGTACGCAGATTTAAATTGGCCCCTTAAACAGCACAGTAGCAGAGTTTTTAAATGTCTATGAATGCAACCCTGTGAATACTTTACTTGTGAGTAACTACGGGCAGTGCAATCCTGACTAAGGATCCGGCCGGCAGCCCAGTGCTGCCATTGTGCTGGTGGGCCGGAGGGCTACTCGGGGAAGGGGACATTTGCCCCCCTTCCCCAGGTATAAACCGGGGCCGGCCTGATAGGCCTCCTCGGAGTTCCGCCAGCTAAATAGCTGGCGGAAGTCGGAGGAGGCTGTGTAACAGCCTAGCTGCTTGGTCGGGACGGGGATATGGCGGGCGCCATCCCCTACCCCCTCCTGGGCCGGCTAGACCAATGGGCCCCTCCCTCGCCCGCCAGACCACCCACACAGCAGCCGAGGGAGCGCTTACCTTCCTCCGGTGGCCGAGGACTATGCCATATGCTGTGCCATACCCATGTGTTTCTCAGAGCATAAAAGGGCGCATTATAATTGCATCACAAATGTTTCATTCAAGGAAGAAGCAACACTTTGATAATGTTTAATTGTCTCTTGATTTTGTATGTATTGCTAAGGATGTTCACATTTCCAGAGCGTTTGCTGCTGTACATCAAAGCTCTGGATACTACAGAGTTCAGTGGGACACAAACCTGTTTGTGTCTAATTACTTTATGGGGGCATAAAACTAATAATAAGTCTTTTAAAAAAAATTAAGCCTTCTACTAGCTTTGAAAATTGAGTTTAATGGTGTGAGGCCAGTAGCCATTTTTCCCCACTGTTTTAATTTTTAGTAAATTATTCTTGGCAGCTGGATTCAAAATCTGATATTTACATTCAATTTGGGTTTCAAAGGGCAGAAACAGCACTGTCTAGACTTATTGTACTTTGATACCTAGTTGCCATAGCAACATATGTAAATTATTAATCTTTATATGTGAAATAGCTCCAAAAGAAAAAAAATTACTTTTGTGTTAGAATGGCAGATAGTTTTAAATATATCCTGGTGATGAAGCACTATATTCAAGAAATCAGGAACAGGTTTTTTCTTCCCCTCAGCATTCTAATACTTCAAAAATGTGTGAAAGATGACCCCAAATTAAAGTTAATTGGAAAGTGTTATTAATAGGGACAGACTGTCCAGTCATTTAGGTCAATGGTTTTCAAACTTTTCACCTTCAGGGATAACTTTTCATATTGAAATGTGTGCAGAAAATACCTTAAGTGTGGCCAAAATACCCTTAAGTCTTTGTCCTAGAACCTGAATTGCAGAAGATTCTGGAACATGTTCAGTTTAGCTCACACAGGGCCTTTTTTTTTTTTTTTGCCCCACTGAATCATCTGAGCATGTGCCCTACAATATTTCTAATGGACCATTGTGGCTCCATATGGCAAAGGGGCATCAACAGTGAAGAGCAAGCTGCTTTTTAGCCAAGCTTGTCTGCCATTACTGAAATTACAGGAATTTCTAAGGCATCAGCATATGTTTGGGAAGTCGGTACTGTACTCACAAGAAGTTCCCACAACCTATAAAAACTTTCACAATAATTTTAATGGAGGAAACAGACCTACTGCGCAGTCTCTTCTACCTGCAGTATATCTACTCCTTCCATTAAAACAAACGGAGCAAAGCATTATATATATATAAAACAGCATATGTCTGACAGGAAATACTATCAAGTTCCTACACAAAGTGGTGAGGAGTTTGCAGCCTTGATTGGATTTACACTTGCAGCTGAATAAAACGGTAATGAGTGGTAGAATGAACGGTGTACCATTTCAGTCAACAGAGATCAAACATCACTTTCAATGTTCCTCCCCCACATGTAAAAAAAGTGCCCACAAATTTAAAACTCATACACCAAGAAGAAAGATTCTAGCCCAGCCCTTTGCCTGATGCTCTGGTTTTCTGTTTGGTTGGAGTCTGTAATGTAGGGAAGCATTCAAAAATGGGATTTTTTTTACATTTTTGCTGGGTAAACCACCCTGACAGTTTTAATTTGAAGTCAGGATACAAACCTATTAATAAAATAATACCGGTAGTTATAGCTAGCAATATGGAAATTAAAAACAGAATATCTGGGATTTTCTCCACTCAGACCCAATCAAATCCAATTGAACTTCTAGAACTTCTAGAAGAAAGTTAATCTAGAACTTTCTTTTAGAAGAAATAGCTACAATGTCTTGCTAGAAGCACACTGACAGCACAATCCTGTGTAGGATATCAAGTTCCCGGGCAGCCAGGGAACAACTCAGGAAAAGCGTACAATTGTCCCCTTCCCCCGGTGTCAGCAGCAGTAGTCCCAAAGGGCCTACTCGCATGTGCGCGAGCTCTAGCTCTAGCTCGCGCACAGTAACGCCGACATGGCTGGCATATCTGGGGCCTGGAGAGAGAGTTGGATACCGGGGATTGCCAGGCCCCCGGTGGCCAATGGCCGCCATTCCTTTGCCGCTCAGTCTGCCCTCCCCTCGCTCCTGCCTCGACCGGTATAGGTCTTACCTGCTCCGGACAGTGCAGGGCCAGGGAGACGGTAGAGCGAGCAGCGGGTGTCGTGCAAGTGCCGGGTGTCGCACACAGGATTGCACGGTCAGAGAGGGAGAAGAGGATAGGAGTGCAGGGTGACGTGGCTGAAAAGATAGTGGGCACTCTCAACTAGTCACCACCTCCTGCAGCCCACTGCCCAAAGCAACCACATCACTGAGCCTTACTTGATTCATAATATTCAACAGATTGGGACCATATCACAGTGACTAACTGATCTACAGTTACCTGAGTACAGGTACTAGGACATCAAGAGATAGCTGCTAAGATCTTAAATCTCCAAATCCTAGCACTTCAATATGCAATATGCAAAAAGGAGGAAATTAGGTTTGAATCTTGAGTAGAAAAAGTTTTATAGTGAGGAGGTAAAGGAAAGAAGGCAAGACTTTGTTTGGATGACTTCAGGGCACAATCCTATCCACAGCCAGACCATGGCATGCACTGCTGCCAATGGAGCATGTGCTGCATGCTATGGTGGAGGGGGTGTGACCAGATGGATTTACTTACCCCTCCGTAGGTCTCCTGGTTGCCAATGTGTCTCCTTGGAGCGACACTGGCTATTTTGCTGGCGTAAGTTCAAGGAGAGGCAGGGGGTTGTCGGGCCAGGAAAATGGGGATACCATCCCAACATGTGCTGCCGTCACAGGGATATACCCCTCCCACTCCTGAAATGCCCCTTGCCAACTCCACTAGTTGTACAATTAATTAGCCTGACTTGACGCCCAGAAATGACGGACGCCCTCCTGGCGCCCGGTGCGTGGCGAGGCCTGCGTCGCATTGATGTGCCCCCCGCCCATTTTGAACTCATTTTGGAGCCGAACGGGCTCCAGGGAGGGCGGGTGGGCCGATACAACGCGGCGCTTCGCGACGGTAAGTGCTCCGAGCGCGCTCCCCGCCCACCCGAGCGCCTGGAGCTCCTGCTCCACGCGCTCCACCCAAGTTCCGCCACTGCTGACGCCCTGTTTCCCCTAAAATAAGACCTCTCCTGAAAGTAAGACCTACCATCATTTTTGCATGATTTTTGCTGGCACTCATAAATATAAGACCTCCCCCAAAATAAGACCTAGCGCGGCTCATGTCCCTGCAGTTTTGCTCTTGCAAACATAACTCATAACAAGCTGTTCTCCCCCTTCCCCCTCCCCCTCATGTCCCTGCCTCTTGCAAAGTCTGATCTGCAGAACCAGAGCCTTGTTCTGCAGAGTAAAAGTCTTTGCAAGAGGCAGGGACTAGGGGGAGGGGGAAGGGTGAGAACAGCTTGTTAATGAACTATGTTTGCAAGAGCAAAATGACAGGGACACGAGGGGGGAGCAGTTTGTTAATGAGCTCTGCAGACAAACACAGGTCTCTTGCAGAACACAATGTACAGTACACGTATTGCAAGACCTTGCTCGTTTATCAAGTCAAAATTTATAAAACAATTTTACTCGTCTTGCAAAGCACTCGCAATCC
Source organism: Plestiodon gilberti rubricaudatus (assembly GCA_026170595.1). NCBI lineage: Eukaryota > Metazoa > Chordata > Lepidosauria > Squamata > Scincidae > Plestiodon > Plestiodon gilberti. The sequence continues at coordinate 56,494,566 of JANXHW010000002.1, forward strand.
AAGGTTTTACTGTACTGAGCCTCAGAAACGTCACTGCGTGTGACTGCCCTTTCGCAGAGCCCTGTGAGCTCAACTTTTTTCCTTGCAGATCATCGCCAAAGAATGGCTTTCTGGTTTTCATGCTCCAAGGGCGGTGGGAAGATGGGCAGGTGGCCCGAGGCTGCAGCAAGCCCCCAGGCTCCCATTTTAGCTGCTGTGAAATCATCCTCTGATCTGAAGGTTGTACATAAATTTTTTTGCGTGATTTTTGCTGGCACTCATAAGACCTCCCTGAAAATAAGACCTACTGCATTTTTGGAGCCAAAATTAATACCTGTATAAGACCCTGTCTTATTTTCGGGGAAACAGGGTATATATCAAGGTGGCCCAAAACCGAAGACAACAAAGAACCCTTCCTAACCCTTACCCTCCTTAAGGCTTACTACCAGTGGCGTCGATCTAGGTGAGGTGGAAAGCTAAGTTCTGCAGCATTCCGCCCCACCGTTACTCTCCGGCACGAGGTGCTCCGCCCCCTCATTGGTGGATCGGATCCGCCCCCTCATTGGTGGATCGGAGCCACCACGGAGCCTGTTGGTGGATCGAAGGCAACACGCAGGAGAGTCCCTGCACGTTGCCTTCTCTCCACTGACGGAGAGTAACGGTGGGGCGGAACTCCAGAGAGTAACTCCAGAGAGTAACGGTGGGGCGGAACACTGCAGATGACGCCACTGCTTACTACACTATTGAGAGGAGAGGAAAGTGATTGCACTTACAGTTAGTTGCAGGCCCCACAGCTTCTTCTTTTTGATAACACTGTGGACCTGATTTAATCCAAAATATTTGCCTTGTGTCTTCATTCTGGTGTGGGGATAATAGACAGTAGTAGACCATGCCTGCGTTTAAAGCCCATGTACACTGCAAGGTTTCATTTGCATGAATGGAGACATTGTGTGTACTCATCATCCCTTTGTGTGTGCAGTCCTTCTCTTGGGAACTTTCACAGCCAGTTGAGATATGAGATATGATATGTACCAATAGGCGATTCATGATTTGTCACACAATTTAGTGATTATCTATGTAAATGTAAATCTAGTCTGTCTTTCCTTAATTATTTACAATAAACATCATCCCAGCATGCTGGTATTTTATGTGCTAGCTTGCTTTGTACAGATACATTTTTACAGCTGGTTTGTTAATTCTATGGAGAATAAATTCTGGTATTGAGTATAAAATAATTAAAGTGACTCACACAATTGGATACAGACTGAAAAAGATATTAGAGCTCTGAATGTAGCAGGCACATTGCAAATCAGCAACACCAGTGCAATAATCATGACACATATGAAAAAAAAATCTCCAGGGAAATGTTTTATAAATGTTTGTTGATTGTCTCATAATAGTAATAATGACCTTGAAATTGAGCATATCCTGGGGCTTAAAAAGCAGCTGGGGTGAATGGTCCTTGGCCACACTTCGGGCCATCAATCCCCTCTTCCTGATCATTAATCTTTCTTAATGCCACGTCGCTTGATTATTTATTCCTTACATTTCAATGTTGAACATTATGCATAAAGTGCTATAATTTCCAGATAGGGTTCATGCAGACACTCTTGAATCAAAACTAGCCTAAATGCCTTATTATGGAGGCATATACTACAGCCGGGGGGGGGGGAACCCTTCGAAGCTCGACAAAAGAATACATAGTCATCAGTAAGCTTTTCAAATTGGACTGAGAAGGCAAATACAGAGTACAGAAACATCAATAGGCAATTTGATCTATTAGAATCCCATATTGTACTTGCAGTCAATCCATGCTGGAAGTATGTCGGAAAAGTGCTCAGAGCAACTGCATCATAAATTCATTGACTCTGTTAATTCTATATATGTACTTAATACCCTTTTGTAGCCCTTTACCCTCTTCACTCATTTCTGTCTAAATACTTTCAACCATAGCACTCCCTTTTACAGGGGCAGGTCCGTCCACCCTTCTCTATTCTTCCCTTCTCATGTCCCTCCTCGTAATGCACTTGTCCAGTAAAACCTTTCCAAAAACAACCTACCATCTCCTTAGTTACTACACCCCCTGATTTCTTATCCCTACTATTTATTTGCCCATTTCTGACTTCTTCATCATATGCAAGCACCTGTTTACCTTATTCATTGAATGCAATTTCTAATTCCTCTATGTAATTCCTCTACAGGGTATTTGTAATTCCTGTGCTGTTTTGTGCACAGATCTAAACCAGAGTTATCCCTGAAACACATAGCAATAGTTGTTCATCCCAGAGGAAACCATGGTAAAGATACACTATGAACAGTGGAAGAGTTCAGGCAGAACATTGAGACGGACAGAAATAGGTGGGTAGCTGTTTAAAGTTCAGTTATCACTCAGAAGCTGCTCGGCAGTGGTAGGATAACAAACATGGAAAAAAACAAGAAATTAAAAAAAACCTGTGTGGGATGTGAAGAATCAATCATTTGTTTGGCTATAGGCATGATTCTGCTCAGAGCTATATCTTATCATTGTAAGCGATCACATCACACTTTTGCAGAACAAATATACCAACCTCTTCATATTTTCATTATTAGATACGACCGTCAATGTGTACTCAAGAAGACCAGAGACGACTGATTTATTTTATTTCTCTCTGTACAGAGCTACAAAAAGTAACTCATTTGCCTAGGTGGACCCATCTTCGCTTCCTGATTAAATGCAATCAGTGTGCTATGCCTGGCAATCTGGTCTAATGTAATAACAATCATATCAGGAGATAACTGTTAATAACTTCCAGTATTATGCGGTATCAGAAATGAAGGTCAAATGCTGTGCCGTGAAAGCTAAATAGGCACGGCAAGGTTTTCAAGACACAAAGCCTTCCCTTGCACCTCAAAGATCACTCTGATAAATTCTTTAGTGGCTGACTTGTTTCACCTCTAATGTAAGTAAAACTGGCAAAAGTGCTACACAGTCTAATGGTGTATCATTAGCCTAGTCATTTCTGTAAAGGTTTTCGCTATAGAGCTCGCTGAAATGTATCTCACAATATGTTACTGCTACAGGCCATCAAAGGATCCAGATCTGTGAGTCATTAACATATGACATTGGTATATAGAAATAGAGCCAATGAATTTCTGCCATTGTATTTGTAATGAAGGAAAAAGAAAATCTCTGGTCTGATAACAGGATTAAAGCTTCTGAAACCATGACCTCCATATAACTCACCATTTCTGATAGTTCAAGTCAAAAGCAATGGTAAATGTTGAGTGTCAGAATTTCTGGAGCTTCATAAAGCAACGCACAGTTTCCCTTTGCCAGTGACACTCAATTAAGTGAGACTAAACCAAACCGGTATGTTACTCCCCACCATGCCCTTCGTATTGTTAGATAATTGCCTGAACTAATGAGAGAGAATGGCCTAGGTTAGCCATGACTGCAGCTCACATGTTTGAGGAAGCAAATGTTAATTGTCAGAATTACATGATGACACAAATAAAAAGCACAAAATATTAACTCTGACTGGCTGATCTTACATAGTTTGCACCACTGACGTCAGACCACACTGCATCAGCAAAACGATCTAGGCGTGTGAGACAACATAGTGAACATTTCAAAGGTACTACAACTACCACATTCAAACTTCACAATTCTTCCATGGACTGAAGATGTGCATGTTTGCTTCACAAACTTAAAAGACACTGTTTATATACTGTATCTGGTTTGTATAATTCTAGTGATAAATGTGCTATTTGCTGGAAGAATGGATGGGAATCACCATCTATTATCATAGGCTGTTATCAAATACATACACCATAATGGTGGGCAGCCCAATCCTACTTAAATCTGCTGGCGATTTAAATCTGCTGGCTACTTAAAGGTGGGGGTGGGCGAAATGGGGAGAGGAAGGAGCAGGGACGGAGGCGGAACGAGGGAGGGAGAGTGTGGGTTTGGCAGCATTGAGCGTGTGGCTGAATCCTATCCTTTTCCCAATCCCTTTCTGCTGCATTCATACACCTTGGTCCTGTACCAACAAAATTGCTGGTGTAGGAATGAGGGGTTCCATAGGGACTATGGGAGGTTTCCCCAGGGCAAGTGAACAAAAATTAACTGACTACCACTGGCGGCCCACCACCACCACCACCACCACCACCACCATAGGATGTAGCTCATGCCTCCTTCACTTGCCTGCATTGGTGGCAGGGGACTTAGGTAGGACTGGTCTGTAGGGTTGCACTCAGATGCAGAGTTAGAACCAAACAAGGCAAGAATTGCACATCATAGCACATGGAAGGAGATTTTCACCCTTTGCTCCTGCCAAGGTTTTGATATGAATCAGGCCCCAACTTGGCTGCTATTTGTTCCAAGAGCAAAGTTTCTATTGGCTCTAATGGGAACTTTCCTTCTGGGGCAAATAGTAGCACTGTGTGTGTGTGTGTGTGTGTGTGTGTGTGTGTGTGTGTGTCTGTGTCTGTGTCTGTGTCTGTGTCTGTGTCTGTGTCTGTGTCTGTCGTGTCTGTGTGTGTAGTCAAGATCAAGACCACATGTGGCGGCTATTTACATTTAAAACACAAATGTGCAGGCCCACAGGTGTATGATCTGGTTTGGCTCTTAGGGCAAACTTGATTCTGCAAACAAAGGGAGGGTCATAGCCACTGCATGCATTGGCAGGGGACGTGACTAGTGGGAGTGCTCCTGTTTCCCTATCCCCACATTCATTGACCACAGGGACAATACCTTCCACAGAGAGCTTTACTAAGCTAATAAATGCATACTACTATGTTTATAGGTAGGCTTACCAGATCGCAGACCGGGACGGAGCATTCGCCCCTTAAGGGGGCGGGGCGTCACGTTATGGCCCCCCACGCCCCGCCCCCTTAAGGGGCGAACGCTCCATCCCAGTCAGTGATCTGGTAAGCCTATTTATAGGTGCACTTCAGTACTTTTCCCCCTGGCAGCATACGCGTCACTGGAGCGTGGCAGGGAGGGCGGACCGCCTGGGGGTGATGCGCGCAAAGGGTGACACGCGGTACTGCATGCGCACTCGTGCGCGCACCCGCGCGCATCACCTCTGCTCCAGGAGAAGGCCTCAGAGTGTCCGCCCTCGGCAGAGGTCTGCGGCCTTCTGACGAGGCCCAATGAGGCAACGTCATATTTATTAGGTTTTTCGTGCCTGCGCAGAACGTTTGAGGGCAAAAGGGCAGCCCTTTGCCCTCAGAAACGTACTGCGCATGCGCGAAAAACCTAATAAATATGACGTTGCCGCATTGGGCATCGTCAGAAGGCCCAGGAAAGCCGGCTGGAGAGGATGTCTCTGGAGCCGGCAGCAGCGGAGGCTCCGCTGCTGCCGGCTCTGGAGACATCCTCTCCGGCCGGCTGTTGCGGCGGCGCGGCAAATCAGGGGGTCATTAGGGCAGCGCACGCGCCCTTGCTTTAGGGCGGCACGCGCCCTAGTGACGCCACTGCCTGGCAGCACCATCCCTCTATGTCTCATCACAAACTGCTGTATAAACTCTGCTGAACGTCCAACTTACTTGCCAGTTGACAGAGGGACCACGACTTGGAGAAGAAAGCAAAAGGCCTCCTGGGCACTGAAATTACTTGGACAGTTGTTTGGACCATGAGGTGCATCTGTGACTCATGATTTGTGTGTTCTATGACTACTGAGCTTATATATCTGCATTGCAGTGAGTTCCAGTGCATATTTCCTTGGTGGAATACATTTATATATATATAATTTCCACCAAGGAAATATGCACTGGAACTCACTGCAATGTAGATACAAATTATAGTCATTAATATTAAGAGATGAAACATTAATGCAATATGCATTCAACATTATTAAAAAAAACTAGGATATCAATTATCTAAAAGTCACCTTTGAAATCTTTATTGCCAGAGGGAATCTAATAAGATCTACTCAAAGACTCCTTTAAAAAAAAAGTGTTTCTAGACTCATTAACAATTTCAGTGAACACCAGAAGATGCATTTTGTACTTTTTAAAAGAGCAACTGTTGTAAATTTGGGAAGGATGCAACATTTTATTCATCTTTAAAAAAAAAAAAACACTTCTTCAAATTTCAGTGCCAAAAATAACCATGGAGCTTGTGCAATTTGTAAAGCATTTGACATCCTCAGATGAAAGACTATAAAAACGGAAACTATTATTATCTATGTAACAGACAGCACTTGACTCCAATGTAATATTCTACTCTCAGCAGGGGCTCCCCATAGGAACTGCCAAGATTCCAGCTCCCATTAAACACATGGAAGTAAAGAAGATTCAGTACCCTCTTTTGAAGGCAAGGATCAATATATTTAGCACTTTGTCATGTAAAGCTTTCCATTGCACTCAGAACAAAGAGAGAAAAGTAGTAACAGTAACATTATTGAAACACACAATATGTACAGTCAATTCCCTTTATATGCGAATTCACTATCTGCGAATTCACTTATCTTTGAGGGGCAGAATTGCCACCTATCTCTCCTTGTCTGCGGTTTGTTTTCTCTATCTGCAATCTTGTCCGGCCATTGTTCTCACAGGTGTGTACTTAGCTTTTTTTTACCCACGGGTCTCCACGTTGCTCTGGGAGAAAATTTCCCTGCCTTGCTGCATTTACTGTAAAAGGTAATCCAACTAATTATTTAATTTGATTATTTGATTTTGTCTGTAAACCGCTTTGTGAACTTTTTGTTGAAAAGCGGTATATAAATACTGTTCTTAATAATAATAATAATGGCTCGGGTCCAGGGTATTTGAGGGACCGCCTCCTTCCTTATAATCCGACCCGTACTCTGAGGTCATCAGGGGGGCCCTGTTAACCGTGCCACCATTGATAGAGGTGAGGGGGATGGCGGCACAGAATAGGGCCTTCTCGGCAGTGGCACCCTAATTATGGAATTCCCTCCCCCTGGAATTAAGAACGGCTCCCTCCTTAGAGACCTTTTGGCGGGGCCTTAAGACATTTTTATTCAGGTTGGCATTCGATGTCTGACATGGTGGGCCGGCTTTTAAACAAATGGCTTTTAACAAATGTAAATATAGGTGACCCACTGGGGCTGTTTGTTTTAATTGTTTTAATTACTTGTTTTTAATAATTTTCAATGTATATATGTATTTTAATGTTTTTATCTGTAAGCCACCTTGATTGCCCTTGTTGGGAGAAAGGTGGGGTATAAATTCTTTAAATAAATAAATAATAAATCTCTTCTGAAGTTGCTGTGTGTGTGTTTTCTGTTGAATGCCATTTGCAACACAATGGGGACTGCTTGTGCTCTCTCTGGGTTTCCAGGATACTGTACAATACCTTTTATACCTTTTATATTTGCATAATGTTGTTAGGAAGGAATAATAATTAATTTGATAGAGTTAGGAATTGTCCCATAACGAAGAGCCAATGTGGTATACTGGATGCTGCCCCTGCTATCACCCAGCCCTTAGACTTCAAGGAAAGATTCAGGTTCACAAAGTACATATAGAGTATGGCGAAGAGGGTCCCCTGGAACCTAACCCCATTTTTCCCATAGGCTCAATGATTCGGTATCCGCTAATTCGGTATCCACTAGGTTTTCCAGGAACCTAACCCTTGCAGATAACAAGAACTGACTGTATATGCATGTGTGCTGCAATTGGATGCCGGAAACCTACGACAAATCTGGATGTCCAAATGAAAGTTCCAGAAACCGACTATATGTTGAGATAGAGTGACTGACGGTCAAATTCACACCTGACAGTATATAGACATAACTACAAGATAACCATAGGTGAAGAAGGTACAGGTGTCTACCACCTGTAAACACTTGTATATTATTGCATGTATGAGTGTACATGTGGTGTAAATGATTTTTCCTCCTATGTTCAGGCAATATCCTAACTGGAATATAAGTCTAGCACTGATAGGAAGGCATTCCTGATTTCTTAAAGCAATTTGCATTGTTCCTAATCGGGAAACACTATAAATATTCAGTCCAATTCCCAAATTGTTCATTTTTTCTTCTTTGTTTCTTCCAATGTTTTGTCACACTCAAATCCTAATAGAATTCCATAAGCAAACATGCAGTATAGATGCAAACATGCTAAGCTATTAATGTGCTTCTTAGTATTTGAAAACCAGATTAAAGAAATAATACCAGATTACTGAAAATAATACTTTGCGCAAACAACAGACATCATGTTAATCCTAAAGTTCACATAATAATGGCACCTAAAATCAAATCACAGTTACAGTATGATTTATTATTTCCTGTTTAACATATAGTGTCATCAGTGGACATGGTGGTAGTATGAGCAAAAGATAAATCGCTGCAGCATGGAGCTTGCAATTTAGAAATGTAGACAGGGAAAGTGGAGGCAATACAATGGAGGAGGTGACGTAGAGGCAATAAAGGAAAATAGCAAGCAAATGAAGCTACACCTATGTACAAGTTTCAGACTAAGGCAAAAGATTTTCAATCTATGCAAAAGATTTGAATAATGAGGAAGAGTTTGCACCCTGTCAGAAGCGTAGCTAGCATCGCACCAGCCGGCCCCCTCGTGATGCAGACATAACTCACCCTGCCCCCGAGTGACGTCAGTCGGAGCGAAACATCCCCCGGAGGTTGGGCGAGCGGGAGGGGGCAGGAGCCTTCTGCAGGCTCCTCCAAGCCATTCCGCCGCATTCTCTGCCACCGTCGCCCAGATCGCCCGTGCTGCCCAGTATGATGCCCAAGCCCACACCTCCATTTTGATGCCCCCCACCTGCTACCCAGGAGCGGTCCCCCCACCCCATCCCATCCTATCCCTCTGCACCCTGTGTGGGTGTTTTGTGTCAGAATTACCCCAGCACACACCCCCCCCAAGAAAGAAATGCCAGACAGGTGCTTGGAATATAGGGTCACTTTATTAACTATCAAGATTAACAGCAGCAGGGCACTAACTACAAACCACCCTTGGCGTGCAGGAGGCTAGGGTGGGGAAAACGGTCCTAGCCATCTGCCTCCCCCCAAGATCTAAACGGGCATGACATCCTGGCTCAAGCCCCACTCAGTCCACGACCAAGCTGTCTATCCCTGCTAACCCCGAAGGGGGGGCCCGAGGAAGCTGACCAGCGCTGACCAGCCTCAGGACTCTCCTTAAGCTGGTCATTGCCATTCCAGCCTGGGGGTTTGTCAGCCAGCCTCACCGATCCGGTTCAGCATCGTCTGAGTGGTCCTGGCTCACCCCCTGACCTTGCTTACCTCAGGATGCATGCCAACTAAGCCCTCCCTGGCTACCCCTCCTGCACGCAACCTACCTAAAGCAACCAACTAAAAAACCTATCAGTGAAACCTAATTACCAACTCTCCATCCCACAGACTGGGGTACGCGAAAAACCTTTAGCCCAAGGCCAATCAGGCTAAGAGAAAAAATTCCTACCCGGCCCCCACAAAGAGCAACCAGCTAATCTCAGCCTGCAAGAGGGAGGGCGGGCAGGGCTCAAAGACTTCGGCAAGACTGACGGGAGGAGGAGCGAGCACGCTGTCTCGCTCCGCCCTCCCCCAGCCCTGTCTGGATACAGGGAGCAGCCAATCAGCTGCTACCCTATCCAGCACCCCGTCCCGCGCATCCAAGGCGGGGGCAGGGCAACCCTCCGGCAGCTCCGTGAAGCGGGCTGCTGGAACTTCTAGGAATAAGGGCCAGTATGGACAATGCATGAAGTTGTATTTAGAGAGCAGGAGAGTCTGGAGACCTGTAAGTGTTAACAGATTCAGAAAGGGAAGAATTCTGTTGAAATGGTTGCATTATCTAGTGTTGGGTGTTTTTTGTGGGTTTTTTTTTAAGTAACATTCACAATAACATTTTCTTCAGGATTTTTTCTTCTTCACCCCACTGGGAATCACACCAATTTTGAATCCTCAGTATTTCCACCTCTAATTGCTAGAAGGGTTCATTATCAGCTGTCGAAAGTGCAATACATCAATCTTGCAAAGCTGCTATACAAAAGACTTTCACACATCTGATGGACTGCTGTGCTAAATACATCTTAATTTGTGCTGCATCTGCTGTTTTCTAATTTGTTTGTCATGCTGTGAATGCTACAGTCTTTGCTACAGCAGCTCCCTGATTTTACTTGGAAAAGGGGGAGGGGAATATCGCCAGTTATTCAGAAAAGAAATGGCAGAGTGCCATCATTGTTCCTCTCTTTTGCAGAACAGTATTGACTCTTTTATATGCGGAAAATAAGTCCTGGCTCTTGTATGCACACCTTCATATATTATGGTGTAGGTTTGGACACACCTGTATGTAATCACAGAGTTTCAATTATATATTTAACTCTTGATCCAATAAGCACCATATAATGGAATTGTAGCCTCTCTTTTCAAATTGTTATTCATGCCATGGGTATTTTTCAAATTACCGTTTTGTTTTCATGTTTTAAAGTGATTGTTCGGCATATGAAAAAAATTGAAAGTTTGCCACAATGCACATTTTCTGCATCAGAAATGTTGCCTAGCTAGCACCTCGCCCTGGCTGCTTCTATCAAGACAGTGCCTGCCTTTTGCAGTCCACCTGCAAATACCCTGGCTCTCTCCTAATGAAATAAAATGAGTTTGATGGCCTCAGGTCAGTGCCTGCCGAGTCAAAGGCCAAGACCACAAAGCCGAGCCATGTAATTCAGCAGGATTCAAAATGGATCAAAGGCTCCAAGTAGGAAATGCCTCCATCTGAATGGCTAGCAAAATCACATTGCAGCTCATCCCTCTCCAAGGGGATAGTCTGTTTTAACAGGTACACCAAGTGCGAAGGACCCTGGTGGGAATGTTGATGAATTTGCACTGCAGCCACCTCTGCTGTCAGTCCATTAACCTTCCCGATCACAGAAATGCATCCTTTGAAACAGCAAGGGAAAGGGAGGGGAATAAAAGCTTCCTTCAAAGCCACACAGATGGGATTCTCTGTGTGTTCAAGGAGCTTTATGGGGCATGAGGTTAAGAAGACATCCATCTGACAATAATATACATTATTTCCAAGCATAAGGAGTGGTTGACTGACATCAGTCACTGGGGAGATCGCTTAGGGATATTGGGGCTGAGAGCAAGAACAGCGCAATCAGCTTTTCCAATGAATTTAATAACATCAAGAACCCCAGTCAGTGCAAAAGAGCAGTCTCCTGTCATTACAAAGTGCAATGCTATATCACCTCAATGATATACATTGTCATAGATAATGTTTCTAACATAGCTGCCAATCTCTTTCACTTTGCCCAGATATCATATCTCAGGCACAGAATCCGCAAGATAACTCACTTTGTTGATACACAGACCGAGATTTTGCAAGAGCATATGGAAGCCAGATTTACAGCCCTTGTTTTTGTAGCAGGTTTCCCTCGGCTTCAGGCATGAGAAGCCATTTAAATGGTGCCAATCGCTTTCTGGCGTCAAGCCTGTGGAAGAACACACAGCAGCTTTTCCCCGAGCTGGCTTTATGACTGACAAAATCACAGACAAATCAGAGCTAACGTAAAAGGACTACGTGTTTTAATCAATAAGGTGTATTGTTCAGCCGGTCTTGAGGAAAAAAAATCCAGTTAAGGTAACAGCATTTGTAAAGGTTAATCAATTCAGCTAATTGTAAATGCTCTCAGTTGTCAGTCTCTAAACAGGTTCTTTCTATTGTAGCTAGTAATTCACTGTGGGATGTAGCCGTGCTAAGCTGGAAAGCCTGCGAAAGAAGAGAAAGCAGTCAAATTCCTCATTACTCTCCTCATGTCGTGCTCTGCCTCTCTGTAAATGTCAATATATTTACCTCAGGGAGAGAGTCTTTTCTGTCTTCCAGTGCTACTTTCCTACCTTCCTTACATACCAAACAAACTGAGGGCCTAATCAGCGTGGTTGCAGGAAAATGAAGAGAAATAAAGTCATTGATCTTTTTGTTCGCTACCTTGGGGCTCTTGTGCCTAATCATGGGAGGCGTTGCTACAGTAGGCTTTAATTCATGGCAGTAAGCAAAATAAATCTGTCCCAATTAGGGCTGCACTGAATATCCTTCTGTGAACATTTTCAGGACAAAGGGTATGCTTTGGGGGAGGCTGGGATGATCTCCCCAACTGCCCTGGTTTTGTTTTTGTTTTACCGTTTTTCTGCGCTATTTGCTGCCATTGTTACTGCTTTTGGCCACGCGCATCACTGGAGCGTGGCGGGGGCAGACCGACGGGGGGGTGACGCGCGCAAAGGGTGACGCGTGCACTAGCGAGCACGTGCTGCGCGTCACCCTTCTGGAGGCTCCGAGGCTGGCAGAAGGCCTTGGAGCGTCCGCCCTGGGCGGCTATCCGCGGCCTTCTCACGAGGCCTAATGCGGCGACACGGTATTTATGAGGTTTTTCGCGCCTGCGCAGAACGTTTCTGAGGGCAAAAGGGCAACCCTCAGAAACGTTCTGCGCAGGCGCAAAAAACCTAATAAATACCGTGTCGCCGCATTGGGCCTCATCAGAAGGCCCCAGACTGCCGGCCGGGGAGGATGTCTTCGGAGCCGGCAGCAGCGGGGTCCGGGGGTAAGACATCCATGGTGGAAGTCTTACCCCCGGGCCCGGCTGCTGCTGGCTCGGACGACATACTCTTTGGCGGCGTGGCGAATTTGGGATCATTAGGGCAGCGCGTGCGCCCTCGCTTTAGGGCGGCACGCGCCCTAGTGATGCCACTGCTTTTGGCTGCTTCACTACGGGCGCAATCCTGTAAAAAAAGCCAGCGACAGAACGAGTGTTCTGTCGCTGGAAGACTATCGAACGTGCCATAAAACATGTTCACAACGCCTCAGGAGTAACGGAGGCCGGCGCAAGGCTGGCTTCCCTCACTCCAGCGCCGGATCTCCACATGGACGGTGGTGGAAGGTAAGTGCTCCATCACCAGCCGCATGGGCGCTCAGGCCAGGCGAGGGAGGGGGGCCATTGGCCTAGCTGGCCCAGGAGGGGGTGGGGTATGGCATCGGCCATATCCCCATCCCCACCGGGCTGGCTACGCCGTTACACGGCCTCCTCTACTTCCGCCAGCTATTTAGCAGGCGGAAATCCAAAGAGGCCGATAGGGCCGGCCCGGGTTTACACTCGGGGAAGGGGACGAGCGTCCCCTTCCCCGAGTAGACCTCCGGCCTGCCGGTTGAAGGGCAGCCCATGCACAGGATTACGCTGTACCAGATTTTGTTGGGGCTTCTTCTCCTTCCGGAAGTGATCTCAGGCAATCAGGGATCACTTGTGCGTGATGATGCTACAATGTGACATAGCTAATTCAGAGCGAGATCAATTATTCCCCTCAGTGTTGTGAACACAAGCACACTTTCAAGTCCAATCCCAAGTGTAAAAACAACAAAAAGGGGTCATGTTTCACGTGCATTCCTAGATGCTGTTGCCCCACTTATTTCAGCTCAGTACCTGTCCCAATACACTATATAAAGATTTTCTCAGCAAAATATATAGTCATATACAGGAATAGCAATACAATCCAAATATTAAACTACACTTAATCTGGAGAGCCATAACCCTTAAGGTTGTCAGGACAACCACTGAATGTAGGAAAATAACTTGAGAGCTGGTAGCAATTAATTTTGGGGAGTGAACATTTCTAGGGAAAACATCAGTGGTGTGTTTTTGTGGTTGAAGAGAATTCTATTGTAGTTCCTCAAAGGAAAAGGATATGCTTTTATTCCTCTTCCTAATTTTAGGAGCCATTAATGGCTTTGAAGGATGGTTACAGAAGCAGTGAAGTAGTAAAAAAAATGGCAGACACTCACTGTGGTAAAAGCTAATTTCTAACAGACATTTAATACAAACAAAAGTTATTTCAGGCCAGTAACAATTCAGGCAGAAGAGAAGAGAAATTTTGTTTTTGCTTTGTGGAGGGTTCTTTTATAGTGTACATGGAGACTTTAACTCACTAATGTGACTCACTCACACCTGCAAAAAATAATAGGACTATGTGACTGTCTGAGGGGGGCAACTAGTCACAACACTTCATGTGGTGTCTATAAAGCTTTTCTCCCATGAGACAAATAGTAGCTCTAGGCCAGGGCCTCTGAGAGGAATTCAGGAGGTACAAAGTTTCTTTCGGACCCCTTCTCAAAGGAGGAGGAAACAAGATGGGGGGAGGGCAGCAATAGCCGGAAAAGTCTTCATAGCCCAGGTCTACCCGGCTTCCCAATGCGGCACCCAGGTCTACCTGCTCAGTAGACCCGGCCTGGCCACTATATTTCACTCTCCATGAGGCCAGCTGAGATCCCAGGAAATTTCTTCCTTTAGCTCCTGGGCCCCCTTTTTGAACCTGGGCCAAGGTACAATTTACCCCCTGTACCCTCCTCTCATGGTCCCTGCTCTAGGCAGGGGATGTGAGTTGAGAAAATGGTGGCAATGGAAGGCTAACCTCCCTCCCCTGCCATAGTACCACAGTCCTAATCTAAATTAAAAATCCCAGCACCTGCATTCATTCATTCAAAATATTTCTATCCTGCCCTCCCCCCCTCCCAAATTGGGGCACCCAGGAGGACAGCTTATAATATTCAATAAAATGCAATTTTAAAAAGGCAGTAACCAGCATACCATATAATTTAAAACAATACAGAAAATGCATAACATGCCCCAGCAACAACAATAATAAAAACATCTAAAAACAGCAACAGCATTCCATTACCAATCCAAATAAATTAAGCAACCAATAACAGCAACATTTAGCCATGTAAAGCCAGTCCTTCCCCCCACTCCTAGTAAATGTTTTGGTGGGCAGAGTTGGAGGAGGCGGCTCCCTGAGGGCAGACCTGATGTCCACTTTTGCTGGTGTCTGGTTGGTTTTGTGTCAAGGGCCAATCAAAGATGGAAGACTAAGATTCAGAAGGTGTTGCAGAAAGATCAAGTTTTGGGGGCCTTTTAATATGCCCTGTTCCTCCATCCCTTCTCTGATGGTTTCTCCTTCAGGTTTTGTTTCCAGGAAGTATACGACCCACCATTTGTCATACCATTTGTCAGTGGATCGTTTAATAATGCTATTATGACTCAACTGTGCATCATGAAATATCCCTCCTTTGACTCTGCAATGCAAACAAACAGTGTGGCATGTGTGCCATGTGGGCTAAATGTGACATCAAGTTTGTATCTCAGCTCCTCCCGGTTCACCCGTTAGATTTTGAATTATTGTTTCAAAGCTAAATTCTAAGGTGATTATATGATTGTCGTGATTCTTCAAGAAGCTATTTAGTCATGTTGAGAACCTGGTGCTAAGTAATAAGGATAAGGAATAAGATGTTTATGTGTTTGTGAAGTTTGAGGACACATAAGAGCTATAATATCCCATATACATGGGATACAGATCTAGACACACTCACAAAGTGAAACCTGCTGTTTCTTCTACAGTTTGATTTTCTTTCCAAATGCTAAAATTTTATATCAGAGTAATAATCTCTTGAAGTTTTACTAAACTATTGCTCAACTCACGTCTAGATTAAAGTACTTATTAAAAAACTTTGAAGCACTTTTAACAATTCTAAATCGCTCTGCACGAAGCAATTTAAAATTATTGGAGCAATTTTATAAGTACTTGAATTTGGAGGTGATCAGAGACCTGAAAATGTGCAATATAGAGTAATTTAAAATTATTAGAGCACTTCATTTTTTATAAGTATTTCAGTTTGCAAGTCATCAGTTTTTTTTTTTAATTTCTAAGTTTATGCAAGCCAGTGGGAAGCATTTTCAATTCTGAAGGTAATTCACAGCCGAATCCTATTTGGATGCTGCATCGACATCACACAGTGGTATCAGTAGAGGGGTGCGGACCACACCAGGTGACACCCTCGGAGGGGGGGTGACACCACTAGTGGACAAAATGGTGGAAACCTTGTATTTATGAATAATACCATAAAGTTATATATCATTAGAAAAGTAATTTAATGTAGAATGTAATGAGGTAAACTATGTTAAATTATCTGTATTCTATGAAATGGTATGGTCAAATAACCAGAAAAAGAAAACAACTCTTAAGTAGCAAAAAATGGATTGATCAAAACTGATCAATGAGACTGATTATTCTGAGACCCAATGAGGTGTTATTATGACACAACATGGAACCAATAAGGTGTTAGTATGAGTCAGCTCTCATTTCTATGTAACTCTTACTCTGTTGCGTGTCATTAAGTTGGCCACTGGTTTTTTGTTGGTTACTGATTTTGTGGGTTATATATTAAAATAAATAAAGTTAATGAGGGTGACACCAAGAGTTACTGCATTGGGTGACACTAACTATAGTGACACCACTGGGGTGATGTGATGAGCTCTCGCACTGGGTGATGCAAACCCTAGTAACGCCTCTGCATGGTCCCCAGTGCAACGTCTGTCATAACCTAAGTCTTTTCTGGCAATGCCACTCTGACAGCACACTGATGCTCGCACAACAAGGGTCCAATGTCAAAGCAACACTGGCACAGTCTTTTCCAGTAACATCCCCATGGAAATAAAGTCCATGGAAATATTGATACAGCCTTCATGGATACATGAAGCGGCATCCTGATGTCAAGGCGTCATTGCCATGACATTTGTGCATCATCCATGTGACATCCATGTGCCATTGCTGTGAAGTCAGCATATCATCTGTGGGTCATCCATGTGTCATTGATTGAGTGGAGGGAGTATTAAAACAGACAAAAGAAAATATTTCTTTACCCAGCATGTAATTGGTTTGTGGAACTCCTTGCCACAGGATGTGGTGATGGCACCTGGCCTGGATGCCTTTAAAAGGGGATTGGACAGATTTAAGGAGGAAAGGTCCATCACACCTTAAAAGCCATGATGGGGAAAAGCAACCTCCTGGTTGTAGGAGTAGGTTTTCTCTGTGCCAGAGGCGTCGCTCCGGTAGGGGCGGGGCTGTAAGTTTTGCTCGGTCGGAGTCCCGTTTACCGAACGAGCAGGAGGCGGCCCCGCCCCCTCACTGTCAGAGCCATTCCCCTGCGGAGAAAGCAGCAGGCATCCTTTCTCCGCAGGGGAATGGCTCTGACAGTGAGGGGGCGGGGCCGCCTCCTGCTCGTTCGGTAAACTGGACTCCGAACGAGCAAAACTTACAGCCCCGCCCCTACCGGAGCGACGCCTCTGCTCTGTGCCAGATGCAAGGGTGTGGCAACAGGATACAGGTATCTTGTTGTCTTGTGTGCTCCCTGAGGCATCTGGTGGAGCCGCTGTGTGATAGAGGAAGCTGGACTAGATGGGCCTTTGGCCTGATCCAGCAGGGCTCTTCTTATGTTCATTACTGCGAAGTTGGCATGTCATCAGTGTGATGCCTGATGGGTAGGGAGAAGAGATGGGTAGGGAGAAAAGACACAATATATATACAGTCTAGTAAATCAAATAAGTCAAAAATGATAAATTGCTCAACCCAGTACATTTAGGTTTTTAGTACAGTACATTTACTACATTTTTTAAATTAAAAATATTTACTTTAGTTCTATCAAAATATTTTATATATAACACAAGGACAGTTTTTTGATGATAGCTTTTTATAAGAGGCTGGTTCAAAGGAGCTCTGGTTTCACAAGCCAGCCAGGTTGGGCACTAGTTGAGGGCCCACGTCTCTCTGAGGGTCCACCAAGCTAACCTCAAAAGCCCCTGGATTTAGGGCAGCAATGGCATAAAGGAGGACTCTCCTCCATCTCCTGTGCACATCTCTTTCACACCACTGCTGATGTCCACTGTGGCTGTGGCTGCTTCCCTTTCCCGTCACCTGATAAGCTCACCCCCATAGTTTACCAGGCAACTGAGGAAAGAGCAGCAACCACAGCATTTCTTCCTCTTTGTGCTGGGCTGGGCTCCGTTTTTAAATGCCTACATATCCTGTCCCTGATGCCTCATCATCAGGGATGGACATCCAGTGGAGACTAGCACAAGGAGGTTGAGGGAGGACTGCTGTGGCTCTCACCCCCACCACATTGGCCAGTGAGTTATGAGATCAGAGAATGCTTACCAAGTGGATGGGGAAAGGAACATCAGTCATAGCTATCTCTCCTCCTCCTGTTCATTATAAAAAAATGCAGCAACAGGGGCAGGGTATCCAGGCACTTTAAAATGGAGACCATCACTCAGTAAGTTATGGAGGTCACTTACTGGGGGATGAAGGGGAAGCACAGCAACTGCAGTAGACAGAGGTCTCCATCACACTGCTGCAGTGATGACATGAGGGAGAACTCCATCTTTTGCCCACATTTAAAAACATGCACACTCATGGTGCATGTGCATCCTGACCCCTCCTCTCACTTCCCACTGAGTCTGGGTGAGTTTTCGTAACTCCTCTATATATGTTCCTAAACCAACATTAAAAGGTTGGGTGTTGAAAGTATCATCCAAACTAGACTTGTGTTTGTGTGTGTTGCATGCACATGTGTATTAGATCTAACTACAGTAAGCTCAGGTGCTCAGCGGTACAGTACTTACAAATACACTGTTTTGACTGAAGTCATGAATACACATGCAACAACTCTTTTTAAAGCACCATAAAACCATGTATAGCAGCAGACACATTATGTGAAATAATTCCAATAATTTATTGTACTAATTTCACGAAACAATGAACCAGTGTTGAACGAACCTTCTTAAATCCCTTAAAAAGCAAGTTATGATATGCCTTTACTTTGTGAATTGAAGATTCATTCTGCAAGTGTGCTCCTCAAATAAACAAGGAGAGATTGTAAATATGAAGCTGTAATCAGATCCCAAAGATTTGTGCGTATGATTATGTGTATAAACCCTTTGTTCTGAATCTGCAAGTTCTACAAAACATCATAGTAGTCTAAAATCTGAAAAATGCTACAATGTTAAATCCATGGCATTACATTCACACTAATGCTTCAGACAAGTTTTCTGCTGAACACCCAGAAGAAAATGCTATGGAAGGCTACCGTAGATCTGCAAGCTGGAAAGAGCTCTTTTTCATGTGCAGTATCAAAATCCTCCTAATCAGTATGTCTACTCATTAAACTGGAATACAGTAAAGCACTAGGGTCTCAAACTGGGGATTCTGGCTGCAGATAATTTCTTTATTGATTTTACTTATATCCCAGTCTTTGCCATGAGCTCAGAGCAGTTTACAACATTTTTTCTAAATGTTAATAGTCCCATCTCCAAAGAGCTCACAATCTATATCACCAAAAACCTCCAATGAAGATGCTTTTTAGTATATTTTGGGTCAATCCATGGGAGTGGTTATCTCACAAGCTATTGACCATTAACCAACCTGCAGAAAAGTGGCTTTGGTATTTTAAACAATTTTTTTGAATTCACCCTTAAGTCTGTATTCTTGATTGTTTTCACAAAGCCAAGGTGTCAGAGATTTACTTAGAGAATTCTAGGAGCGGACACTATTCATCCAATAGCGATCAGATGGAAAGATTGGGTTGGCAATCAAATTATTTCCCAGTCAGCTAAGTAGCTACAAGCAATTCATAACATTAAAAACCTCCTGCCACTCCAGTACACTGAACAGTAAAAGCTTGGCACATTTGCTACAGACAGCTTCCAGCATGACATGCTAGAAAAGCATGATCTATCAATAGGGCTGACAACAGCTGGTGAAGAAGAACATTTCAAAATAGGGTCCAAGCAAATGCTGAATATCAAATGCAGAAGGCTCAAATGTTGTCCATTTCAAAACCACTTTGCAAGAGGGAATGGAACCTGAAAACTATCAGAAATGTTTTTCATTCGAAACATCTTTCCCCTCTTGAATATCAGTGATTTGCCTACATGCATCCCTTTTGTTTGTTTTACTGAATGAATTAGACAGTTAGAGAAGCGGAAGAGCAGTCATCCAAAAATCGTTCAGTGGAAATTAACAGTGGCCCTTTATCCCAGATAGATGATAGACATCTTCCAAGTTATCATTTTTATTGGACATATAGATTCTGTTATGGGTGAGTTTTTCATCTTAATAAGGTAGTCATTTATGCATTCCCCAAATGTTCCAAAAAATGCTTGTAGGGCATTTAATTTTTGTTGTTGTTGTTGTTGTTGTTCCACTCAACAGATAAATGCAAACAGATCTGCTTCTGTTTATCTGAACATTAAAGGCATCACAATGCATTGTGTCAAATGGAGCTGCCAAATTCTTCCCATTTTGGATGACCTCATGCTGTGTACAACACAAATTGACTTTAGACACAGTCACAGTAATATGGACAACCTTTGATCGAGAATTCTTGCAGGAAAGAGGCCATGAAGGGGATTATTACAGACAGAAGTCATAGGAGTCATGCAAAGCAAGACTCAGATCTTCAATGATTCCAGATATTCCAGCTCAATAAAGCGGTTTTCTTTAAATATCACCCCTTTTTGACCTGAATACCACTGCCTTAGAGGGTATATTGTCCTATAGCAGACTGCTCACACAACCCCTGTCTGCCTCTGGAGATCGGATGTAATGAGTAGGCTGAAAGAATGAAAGTGGAGTCTGTGTTTTTTTTTTCCATTTTTTAAGATTATTTAGAGCACCTAGAGATCCTTAAGGTTTTAAATTTAAAATGACTGAGATCTTTAAAGCTTTTGAAAGAGTTGTTGTTTTTGTTGTTGTTGTTGTTGTTGTTGTTGTGGGAGGTTGCAATGGTGCCCTATTGTCAGCACAGAACTCCCAAAGGGTAACTGCTAGTTCTTTACCTCTCTTTTTGACTTTCTCTCTAGCACTATTTTCTCTCCTCAGAGCTGCATAGGATATACACTTCCCTTGGAGAAAGTCCCACTGAAATTGAATGTACGGGGCTTTTCCTCATGTCTGAGTAGACATGCATAGGACTGTGCTGCAAGTATCTTAAACCTGGGCAAGAGAGAAGGCTAAATGTGGATAGGAAGACATAAACAGCCCTTCATCCAGCTAATTAATGGCCAGGACACCGTGACCAGCATGCAATAAGGTGAGGAGAAATACCATCCCTGTATAAATATTTTTAGGCTTATTTTGGTTCATCTGAGAATAGATTCTGCACAAGAATGGATGATGCCCTACGAGTCATATAGCCTGTGAGATATGTATGTGTGCATGAGTGTATGTAATTAAATATGTATATGTAATTGTGTGTGTGTGTGTGCGCGCGCGCGCGTGCACGGGCGCGTCTTGCCCAATTTCTCACATCCTCATCTGTTATAAAAACAAAATCAAATTCATTTCTCCCACTGTAGGGAAAACTGCCACCCACCAACTTAGGGGCCTGGAGCTCAGTGATAGACCACATATTTTTGCATGCAGGAGGTTCCAAATTAAATCCCCAGCAACTGCAAGCTAAGGTGGGAAAACCCATTTAACACCCTGGACAGTCGCTGCCTGTCAGTGCAGATGATACTGAGCTAGATGGACTAAGACTCCGACTTAGAGTTGTCTGAGCAGCTTAATACTTACCAGCTCCTTTATGTCACCATAAATTATATTTTGCTTCCTGTTTCTGTGGTCAACCATATTACCGAAGTCCCTTCCTACTTGCACAATTAGAGAGAGAGAATACCAAACAGCAACAAATACCTTTATTAGGGCCAACTAAGCCTTTACAGCCCAATCCACCTATACAGCTGCACCAACAGAGTGCGCGCTGCATCTTGCAGGGGGCGGACAGTCTCGGAGGCGATTGAGGTAAGGGAAGTTGGCCCGTAGAAATGGCACTGAATGTTCCGAGCAAAAATATTTCCATTCCATTTCATTTGTTCAGACGGAGTCACCGAAAAAGGACAGCTGTAGCTTATCGATGTTGCTTGTCCTAGCAGCCACCAAGGGGTAAAGAGAAGGAAGAGTGTCAGGAGGTTCAGCAATCATTGCTTATTCCAGCAGAGATACATATTTGTAGCCCAGCAGCTGCAAATAACTTCAGTACATAAACACTGTTATTTCAGCATTGTTGATATACATTTACTAGCATTTCCAGCTGTATCTGTGATGAATAAAAAAAAATGATGCTGGGACTTGAAATGGAGGCCTGGCAGTGGCAACCCAGCTCTCATATTCTGGGGTTGTAAAAGCACAACAGACTCTTTCACTGGCAAATTTAGCTATAGAGATCAAGAGCACGATGAAAGCAGTACATATATTTTCAGCATGCTTAGCCCAAGAATCATATTGTTTTTGCTAGGCTAACTCAAAGTTCAGCCTGAAAAAATATTTACCCAGAGTTTATGGTGTGCCTAGAAAGTACAAGCAAATACTTTGAATAAGGAATGTGCTGGCATTTCACTGTATGTCTTCTCTGCAAAACCCTCTGGCTAATACTAGGTATCCAATCTCTAGACAAGGATCCAGTACTTTTGCTTGTGCATTGCATTGTGGCATGGGATCTGCTTCTGCATGGCTGGGTCCCATGCATGCCACACTAGGTAACATCTGAATTCAGAAACCAAATAGGACTGGTGATGACATGGTGCGTTTCCATACTACTGGTGACCTTCTGGCAACTAACCTGATTTCATATTTTGATTGGGAAACCAATTACTGTGCAATCCATATGTCCCCATCTCTCAAGCAGACCACCTTCTGAAAAAATTTCCTCAGTTCAGCATCCTTTGACATTTCTTGGAAAGATTTTTTTTTTTTGAAAGATGGGGCCACTGATGAAACTGGGACACACAGTGTGCTTTCCCATTTTCTCATGAAAAGACAAGCATTCCAGATCAGTTAATTTGAGTTAATTTTATCATCAAAAGTGATGAACAATTTATCCTAAATTTATTTTCCAACTTACTACAGAAGAAAGTTGCTAGTAATGAACATTCCACTGATGCTAATGATGCCATCAAGATGGGCCGCCCGATCCAGTGTAAAGCAGAGCGGCAGAGTGCGCACTCCAGCACTCTAGGCCATCGAAAATGTGCTGTAAAGCACATTTGCGATGACTCTGGAATAAGGGCTGCCAGCACGGAGCCGGCAGTCCTTACTCCGCCGCCCTTTAAGAGGGCCCTTCGGACCTGGCACCTACTGGTGGAGGTAAGCCCTAAACCAATCAGTGCAGGGGCAGGGGGAGGGCTGGCAGGGGCACGGAGTGAGGGGGACCATTGGCCAAACCAGGCCAGGAGAGGATGGGGATATCGGCGGTGCACTCCGATGATATCCTCGGCCCTTTCCTGGCCCGGTTCGGCCTTACCCTGCTGCCTCGGATGTACATCAGTTTCAGAGCTGGCATACATCCAAGGAGGCCCATAGGCCTTGGGCAACCCTACACTCAGGGAAGGGGACGAATGTCCCCTTCTCCCAAGGTGTTCCTGAGCAGCACTGGCACGTACAGCCTGGGAATGGGCTCAGGGTACCATGGCTGGTCCTTTAGGCTGGCCACAGAAAGTTGCTCAGTATTGCACTGTAATACCTAATCCTTTCCTTCCAAAAGCAGAAGGCTAGATTACACACTTTATCATATTTGTCATTAACTGTTAACTATATGTCATCAGTATGTACAGTCACATTCAAAATGCCCCCAAACTGAAAAGGCACTTCATACATATCAGGATTTCAATAGCCACCATGCCTTCATTCCAGAAATTCCATAAGTGAATAAATAATACAGACTTAACTTGTATGTCCAATCACTCACACAATCTTATTGAACCTTGTAAGAAATGGTCGGCCTCATGATTCACCTCACCATATGAAAGTTACAGAACACAACAGTAACTGAAATAAAGCCAGAATCAGGAAGGTACCTATGCATTATGATATTGCAATTTATCTATTTAGGAACATCTTAGTTCCTCTTAAAATGTATTTTTATATCATCATAAAAGGCACATGAAATTAACGACATTTGAGGTGACTATGATAGGTATTAATTTGAACAGAAGGGTTTGGGTGTTGAAATGATTATTTACAATCTATGCAATAAGAAAAAAAAATACTTCAATTTCTTTTTTTTCGCAAGTGTCTTGGAAACGTCCCTCACCTCCCTCTCACCACCCACTCCACCAAAGTAGCTGCCATCACTGGAGTGAACTGATGAGGCCTCCTGGGATGGTATGTAAGTAAAAAACAGTCTGAAGTTTGGAATTGTAGAAAATATTAGATTTTAAATATCCATGACATGCCTATGCAGATGCTTCCCCTGGCAGGGGAGCACTGCGTGCTGTAATTTCTCATTAGCAGCAGACTCTCAGCCACCGTCCAGCTCAAGAAATTTGTAAATAAATTTTACATTAAGAGTTTTGTTCCTCGGTAATTTATTATTTTCATACAAGGATCATAAGTGTCCTGCTGTGAGGACTGCTGGAGAAGAATATGCCCCAAAGGACAAGATATTTTATCTTAATTTTAAGATAAAGCAAATTAAATTCAGCTGTCTGATATTAGCTGGAATTACTCAAATTGATTATAGACAAACTTCACAGGGAACATAAAGAGAGTAAATGCATGTTTCATAGTTTTTAAGATGACAAATAACCAGCTGCTTTTCCTTATTTTCTTTATTTAAAAAAGTTAAGATTTTCACATACCATGTGGAGAATTAATTCAGGGATTTATTTTTTTTAATGTTCCCACCCTCTCTAAAATAATAGGTAGCCTACCCAGTTTGCAACCCATAAGGTTTGTACAGAAAAACAGTATGAAATGGTTGTAACATGCACACCAGGCTTTTTTGCTATCATGGTGGGATTTTTTTTCAGCTGCCACACTACAAAATTATATGATGAATGCACTGAACTATGCACATAAATTCTGGTTCATCATGTATAGGAAGAATAGGTTGGGAAGGGCCCTTGGTTCAGTTGTAGAACTCATGTTTGCATGCTGAAGGTTCAATCCCTGGCATCTCCAGGTAAGGATGGGAAAGACCCCATCTGAAACAGTGGATATTTACTACCCATCATTGCAAAGAATACTGAGGTAGCTGGACCAATGGTCTGACTCGGTGTAAGGTAGCTTTCTGTGTTCAAGGATCACATGGGAAATCTAATAGCCTGTCTGCTCACATGAGCCAACAATCAGTGGCATCGCTAAAGGGGGTGCTGGGGTTAGGGTTTAGGGGTTAGGCATTCTTGTTTCATCGCCCCCTCCCCCTGCAGCGATGCTAGCAACACAACTGACAAGCCCTCATTAAACTTCATGGCTAGCAGGTTCCCGATATAGGTCCTAATCTAGCGTCTGTACTCTACATTAGGGGTTCTCAACCTTTGGAGGCCTGCGTATCCCTACACGGGCCTCTGGTTGCCCCGTGTACCCCCAGACATCCCACCACCCCACATACCCCCAAGAACCCCCCAAGTACCCCCCTTAAAATGTATTTTTCCTGGGTTGTGGCGCGGGCAGATGGGTCCTCCCGCCCGCACCGTAACCCGGAGGCTACAGCCCTGCCAAATTGGCAGGGCTGTAGCCTTTCCCTCCAGGTTGCAGCGCGGGTGGGAGGGCCCGCCCGCCCATGCTGCAACCCGGGAAAAATGGCTACAGGCCTCCTGATGTCCCCCAAAGCTCCCCCTTACCTTCACCTGGCCAGCGCCATCTTGGATCTTGCAAAATCTCTCAAGATCCAAGATGCGTGGCGCCCAAATCTCACAAGTGCTTCATGTGCCCTTACGAGATTTGGGCACCGCCATCTTGGATCTCGTGAGATTTCGCAAGATCCAAGATGGTGGCGACTGGGAGAACAGGTAAGGGGGAGCTATGGGGGACATCGGGAGGCCTGTAGCCATTTTTTCCAGGTTGCAGCGCAGGTGCCGTGACCCGGGAAATACGGTTCCGCTGCCTGTCATCAGCTGCTGATCGCAGTAGCTGATAACAGGCAGTGTCTCGCGTACACCCGGACTGCAGTCTACATACCCCTGGTGGTACGCGTACCACAGGTTGAGAACCCCTGCACTACATCATACCAGACCCTTATGAAGAAAATAATAGTCTGGTCATTAAGTATAGAGCATCAACTTAATTGTAAATATTACCTTAAGGGTACTGCTAGACATGCATGTAATCAACAATCAAGGTTTAGATTTAATTATAAATAGCAAGGGGTGATGCAAAATGGGGCAACACTATGTCAGAGGCAAACTACTGAAGTTTCCCTATTCACCCTGTTTTATGGCGGGAGGGTCCATTTATAATTTCTACGTATCATTAAATCTATGCCCCATTTGGGGCAAGTGTGTGACTAACCACATGTCCACATTACTGGGCCATTGATTAAAGGGGGCCACTTTAATGACCCTCACTTCAGAACTCTGAGCAGCACTTTCTAACATTGCGTGGGTGGGAATTCAAGCTGTGCCTTTTCCTTTGCTTTATTGTTGCATATCCGTGTGGAAATGTTAAAGGCATCATCAGCCTTTAATATTTATTTTTCATTACTACCATTATAACCAACCACTATTAATACGGTATGAAATCAGAAATCTTCTGCATCGCTAAGAAAAGCTTTTGAAGCAGTAATTCCCCTGAATCCTTCCATGTACTAGGTGAGCCTTTTTCAGGACTGACTCAATGAAATTCACACATAATGCAATGGAACAGTGGAGCAATTATTACAACGTTTTTTCCAAAGTACCTTCGGCTTTTGATGATTACTGAATAGCCTCGCTCTTTAAAGTTACAGCCAACGGTAAGGCTTTAAGTTGAGCTGGATTGTGGACAAATTGTCATATAATGTATGTTGACAGTTTAATAACATGGGTTACTATCCTTCATTTTCTTTATGATGTAATACATCTTTATAGGAGTCTCCTGGGATCTCCAGCATGATTTCCAAGGCACAGAGAACTCAATAAACCAAACTACTCCAAGTAAGGTTTTTTACCTCCTGTATTGTATACTTTGGAAATTTTCCTGAGAAATAAAGAGGTGTTACAAATTTGAAAACATTTTCTTGACATGACTTTTTGTTTTTCTTGTCATGTATTAGATTTTTTTAATGGTACATTTCATACTTAAGTTATACATTCATTTGAAGTTCTTTCCCAAACAGCTTTCTCTCCCCCCCCCCGTCCCACCTTTTCATGAATAAATTGCTTCATTTTCAGATCTCTGGGGGAATTTCTCATTCTAAAAAATGTTGTAAATGTTGCCTTTTTTAACCTTTAAACAATTTCATTATGCAGTGACTTGAGAGGGAGTCAGAAAAGGAGATCTATAGGTGAGGTTTTTCTTTTCAGAGATAAGTCTTGTTCTCATCTGTATATTTAATATATCCAATGCGAGTACTTGTCTGAACATTTCTCTGATTTATTTATTATTTATTTTTATTTTTATTTATTATCCATCTTTTGATGTAAAAAAGTCCTCAAACTGGCTTCCATCAAAAGCAATAAAATGCAAGTCATTCTGTAAGGTACCTTGTGGCGGTGAGTCAGGGGGCGGTGTCCGAAAGTCCTCCTCTTCTTCTGAGCTGTCCCGTGCCGCCCTGTAGGCCTCAGGTAGCCGCACTCCAGTCGGCTTGAGTGATCCAACAGCCTTCCCTGCTAACAGGGAGGGGCGGACGGGCTTCCAGGTACGAGACGTAGAGGCAGCTGCCTCCTCTGGTGGAGGATCGACCTCCAGTGCTATCGCCCGTTCGGCCTATGAGAAGTCCTGGTTTCCACGTTGCCTCAGAGTGGGGTCAGGGGGGAGCTACTTGGCTCGTATCCGCCTCTGCCCGGTTTCTCAGGAGCTTTTACTCGGTCTCTGGTTCTCTATACGACGCGACCAGCCCCTCGCTCCTCCACCTTCTCATCATCGGCCAGCTGTAGTTCTAAATACTCTCTCTGCCTCCTGCCCCTCCCTTTTCCTCCCTCTGTTGTTGGCCCGCAGGGTCCTAGCGCTTGCCCACTGCTCTGCCTTTCCCCTGCCTCCCCGGACCCCGCTCCCTTGTCATCTCCCTTCCCCTGTGCACCCCATAGGAGTGTTACCACGCTGGGTGTGTTCTTCCTTACTGGCAGCCCCCCGATTGTGCCCCGGCGGCTACGATCGGGGGTCGGCCTGGTTGCCTCCACTTTTGTCTCCCGTCGTCCTGGTCCGGAGCTTGTTGTGCTCCGCTCCGCCCTGCTGGCTGGGGGCGGTGCCTCTTGCGTAGTCGGGGCTGCTTCCGGCCGGCTCTCGTCGTCGTTCTTCTGGCTGCGCGGCTCCGCCTGGTCTGCCGCTGCTTCGTCCGGGTTGGTGGGGGGTGCCTCCCCCTCGAGCTCTTCGTCGTCCTCTCCCTTGATCTTCTCCGTAGCGGCCCGTCCCGTGCTCCTGGCCGCTGGTGAGTAGCTGGGTCCGGTGTGGCCCGGACAGACCCTCCCCCTCGGCTGCTGGTCTCTCCTTGTACCTGGCGCCTCGTGGTTCTGTTCCTCAAAGCAACGAGAAAGGTAATCAGCGTTACTATGCTTGTACCCTTTCCGGTGCTCTATCGAGAACCGAAACGGGAGTAGTGTTAGGTACCATCTCAGGACCCTGTCATTTTGGTCCTTCAGCCTGTGCATCCACTGTAGTGGAGCGTGGTCGGTGATTAGGCGGAATGGATTATTCTCGAGGTAGTACCTGCAAGTGACGACGGCCCATTTGACGGCCAGCGCCTCTTTTTCAATTGTAGCATACCTCCTTTCCGCTGGTTGTAACTTGCGGCTCAGGAATAATATGGGGTGTTCCCCGTCGGGGAACTGTTGTGCTAAGACCGCTCCTAGCCCTGAGTCAGACGCGTCTGTTTGTAAGATAAACTGCCGGCTGAAGTCTGGACTTCGCAAGACGGGCTCCTGACACAGAGCTCCTTGTAGATCCTTGAAGGCTTTCTGTGCCGCCTCTGTCCAAGGGATTGGCTTACGCACCGGACCTCGTAAGAGATCCGTCAGGGGGCTGGCCCTTGTGGCGAAGTGGGGGATGAACTTGCTGTAATAACCCGCCATACCCAAGAATCGCCGTAGTTGCCGGCGGGTGCGGGGAACCGGTGACCGTTGGATGGCTTCCACTTTATCCGGTTGTGGTCGGAGACAACCTCGCCCCACTATGTGCCCGAGGTACCTGACGCTGGCGGCGCCCAGCAAACTCTTGCGAGGGTTGATCTTCAGTCCGGCGTTGTACAGTGCCCGTAATACCAACTGCAGGTGTTCCAGATGTTCCTCCCAGGATTGACTAAAAATCAATATGTCATCTAAGTACATGACACAAAAATCCGCGTATCTGCCTAACAGGCAGTCCACTAGCCTCTGGAAGGTGGCCGCTGCGCCATGTAGGCCAACGGCATCACCTTGAAATGGAACAGGCCTTTGGGTGACGCGAAGGCTGTTTTCTCTCTATCGCGGGGGTGTAGAGGGATTTGCCAATACCCCTTGGTGAGGTCCAGCGAACTAAGGTAGGCCGCCTTCCCGACTTGCTCTAATAATACATCGGGGCGGGGCATGGGATAGGCGTCAAACTTGGCCACTTTATTGACTTCCCGGAAGTCTATACAGAAGCGGATGGAGCCGTCTTTCTTTGTTACCAACACCACGGGGCTCCGCCATGCACTCCGGGAAGGTTCGATGACTCCCAGCCTTACCATTTCCTCTATTTCCGTATTCACGTCTTCCCATCTCTTCCTCGGTATGGGCCTGAGGGCGGTCCGCACTACCACCCCCGGGGGCGTGGGGATCTCGTGGGTTATCACCCTGGTCCTGCCAGGTACCGAAGAGAACACCTTTGGCTCGTTGGACACCAACGCCTTCAATTGTGCTGTTTGTTCTGGACTGAGGTCTTCCGCTGTTTGTGGCTCCTCGGGGTCCGGCTGAGTAGCTGCTTCCCAATCACCTTGGCCTTCCTCTGGGTCCACCAGTAGATGGCTGTATTCTACGCCTTCAGCTTCTTCCCTCCACTCCTTGAGGTGGTTGATGTGAATGAGCCTCTTCTGCCGTGGTCGTGGGCCACATACTACCTCGTAGGTATAAGGGCCCAAAGCCCTGGAGACGGTGAAAGGACCTACCCAGGGTTGTCCGGGGGCGGTCGGGAAGAGCGTGCCACGTACCAACACCTTCGCCCCAGGGCTGAGCGTCCGTGTTCGTGCGGTCCGGTCATAATACCGTTTCTGCTGGGCTTGTGCCTGGGATAGATTCCGCTGAGCCACCGCTCTTGCGACCTCCATCGTTTCCCGTAGGCGTGTTACGTATTCGGCCAGCGGCTGTGGTCCTGGGGTGGCTGTGGCGGCCCATCCTTCTCGTAGGACCGACATCAAACCCCGGGGTCTCCGGCCGTACAGCAGTTCGAATGGGGCTAGCCCCGTGGAGTCTTGCGGGGTTTCCCGTACCGCGAACAACAGGGCGTCCAGACACAAGTCCCATTGGGTGGGGTGTCCTTGCACCACCTTCCGTATCATTGTCTTTAAAGTCTGGTTAAACCTCTCTACCAGCCCATCAGTTTGGGGGTGGTAGATAGAGGTGAAGTGTTGTTTTATCCCTAGCGCACGGCACAGTCCTTTCATGATGGCGGACGTGAAAGGCTTCCCTTGATCTGTGAGTATTTCGTTAGGCAAACCCACTTGCGAAAAAAGCCTGAGCAGAGCCCTGACGACTCCTGTGGTTTGCATCCCTTTTAGGGGCACCACCTCCGGGTACCGTGTCGCATAATCCATCATGACTAACGCGAAGCGGTGGCCCCGAGCCGTCCGGGGCAGGGGCCCTATAAAATCCATGGCCATTCTTTCAAACGGCTGTCCCACCAACGGCAAGGGGCATAGGGGCGCTTTTGGAGGCGCTCGTGCGTCTCCCTTTTGGCAGATAGGGCACTGCTGGCAATACTTCTTGGTGTCTCTTACCACTGAAGGCCAGAAGAAGTGTTGCAATATCCTTTTCACTGTCTTGCGGTAGCCCTGATGGCCAGCCCAGCTGCCATCATGGGCCACTCGCAAGACTGAGGTACGAAACTGGTTGGGCACGACTAGTTGGCGGCGCGGCGTGGCTTCCCAGGAAGCCTGCTGTACCCTCCACCAAACCCCTTGTTCCACTTCCACCCGGGGTAGTCATTCTGCCCGTCGGGCGTCTACGACCCGACCCTCACTCACCGCTAGCGTATTCCGTGGATGTTCCAATGAGGGATCGTCGGCTTGCGCTTGCAGGAAGGCGGGATCGCGCCTCCAGAGCTGGGCGGCGTTCGTGGCCCCGTCATCTCCATCCCTTGGGGCGGGTCCCTCCTCCGGATCTTCCTCCTCTGTAGCCACTAGCACCGAGGCTGTACCCTCCAATCCCTGGATTGCCTCCTGCATCAGTTCCGCGAAGGCCGGCAGATCACGTCCTGCTAATATTGGATAAGGCAGCTCCCCCACTCTTACTAGCTCAACGATCCTTTCTGCGCCGGCATACTGTAAGGCCACCCTGACTACAGGTAACCTCTCCACATGCCGATGTAGGCAGGCAATCGTGTCCCAGCGGACCACAGGGAGATCCGTCGGTAATAGTCGTGACCGGACCATCGACACAGAGCTGCCTGAGTCCAACAGGGCCGTCAGGTTACGATTCCCCATCCTGACTTTCGTTACCAGGAATGGGGGCTTAGCTCGGCCTGAGCAGGGGGCCCTTGTGCTCACCCACACAGCGTCACATTCCATGAAGGGACATTCTCTTTGAAAATGTCCCATCTGTCCACATGTAAAACATGGCCCCCTCTTGCTTCCATCCTTAGCCTCCACCCCACCGGCCCGGGCCCCAGCCTTGTCGGTCTGTTGTTGGTGTGGGGTTTCGGTGGGGGCTCGGTTTAGCTCCCCTGTCCCACGCTGCGGCCCGTCCTTCCCCAGCCAAGGCATGCGTGGCCAGGCACGCCCTCGGGGTCCTGGACGCGCTCGCCCCATTCTGGGGTCGGCTGTCTTGGTGGTGGCAGGCCCAGGAGGGTGTGCCGCTGGCGTCACGGTTCCTCCTGTCGAGCGTTCTTTCGGCGTTTCCGCCGGGTCCCCATCTAAGTAATTTTCAAAGAGTACTATCACCGCCTCTAGGGAGGCTGGCTTGCTGCGGGCCACCCATATCCTGGCTTCTTGGGGCATCACCCGATAGGCTTGGTCTAAGACCACCTGCTCCACTATTCTCTTGCCATCCTCAGTGGTGGGTTTTAGCCACCTCAGCGCTGCCTCCTGCATGGCGGCCATGATAGGTCGTGGTCGGTCACCCCTGCGATATCTTATGTTGCGAAACTGCGCTCGGAAATAATCATCCGAGATCCCATACCGGGATAATATTGCCTCCCTCAGCTTGTCATAGCTGGCTATATCCCCTGTGGGCATGGTGCGCCAGACTGCTTGTGCGGGCCCCGTCAAGTAGGGCCCTAGAATGTATGTCCACTGGGCCTTGGGCCACCGAGCCATTTCCGCCGTTCGCTCAAACGTCACTAGAAAGGCTTCTATATCATCTTCCGGTGTCAATTTCGTGAGTCTGAATTGAGGTGCCAAATTAGGGGAGGCGGCCGCAGTCCCATCGCCCCGTGGGAGGGGAGCCAGTCCTTCCAGAATGCCGCGGACTACCGCCGCCTGATCCTCCCGGGCCTTTTGGGCCATCTCGTGGATCAAGCGGGCCTGGTGCTCCGCCATCCATTGCCCAAACTGAGTTAGGTCTAGTGGGGCTGCCATTCCTTCCCCCTTACCTTTCCCAGCGGGGTCTTGTCCCTGCCCAAATTCTCCACCAGTTTGTAAGGTACCTTGTGGCGGTGAGTCAGGGGGCGGTGTCCGAAAGTCCTCCTCTTCTTCTGAGCTGTCCCGTGCCGCCCTGTAGGCCTCAGGTAGCCGCACTCCAGTCGGCTTGAGTGATCCAACAGCCTTCCCTGCTAACAGGGAGGGGCGGACGGGCTTCCAGGTACGAGACGTAGAGGCAGCTGCCTCCTCTGGTGGAGGATCGACCTCCAGTGCTATCGCCCGTTCGGCCTATGAGAAGTCCTGGTTTCCACGTTGCCTCAGAGTGGGGTCAGGGGGGAGCTACTTGGCTCGTATCCGCCTCTGCCCGGTTTCTCAGGAGCTTTTACTCGGTCTCTGGTTCTCTATACGACGCGACCAGCCCCTCGCTCCTCCACCTTCTCATCATCGGCCAGCTGTAGTTCTAAATACTCTCTCTGCCTCCTGCCCCTCCCTTTTCCTCCCTCTGTTGTTGGCCCGCAGGGTCCTAGCGCTTGCCCACTGCTCTGCCTTTCCCCTGCCTCCCCGGACCCCGCTCCCTTGTCATCTCCCTTCCCCTGTGCACCCCATAGGAGTGTTACCACGCTGGGTGTGTTCTTCCTTACTGGCAGCCCCCCGATTGTGCCCCGGCGGCTACGATCGGGGGTCGGCCTGGTTGCCTCCACTTTTGTCTCCCGTCGTCCTGGTCCGGAGCTTGTTGTGCTCCGCTCCGCCCTGCTGGCTGGGGGCGGTGCCTCTTGCGTAGTCGGGGCTGCTTCCGGCCGGCTCTCGTCGTCGTTCTTCTGGCTGCGCGGCTCCGCCTGGTCTGCCGCTGCTTCGTCCGGGTTGGTGGGGGGTGCCTCCCCCTCGAGCTCTTCGTCGTCCTCTCCCTTGATCTTCTCCGTAGCGGCCCGTCCCGTGCTCCTGGCCGCTGGTGAGTAGCTGGGTCCGGTGTGGCCCGGACACATTCATTAAGTCATTATTAAAATCAATCATTCAAACTCAAAAAAATTCATCGCAAATCAGGGAGTAGTAAGTAAAAAGCATATTGCAGAACTCCAAGCTCCATAGACCTACACACAGCACAATCCTATACATGTTTTTACTCAGAAGTAAGAAGTAAGTCCTATTTTTTTAAAGGAAGCTTATATTTAGGGAAGCATATTTAGGATCACAGCCTCAATGCCCAGTCCTATCCATGAGATATGCCAGCATAACACCACATATGCTGATGCAATGACAACCTCACTGGCTCAGAAGCCAACAGCTGTGCAATGGATGCTAGTTCAATGGCAAGAAAAAAAAAACACCATTGTAACTTTGACACAGACTGGAGGCTGGCACAACCCTGCCAGCAAAAGAGGCCAATACGGAGAGGAGAGTGGGATGTGATGGGGGCAGGATGTGAGCAAGACATGGCTGGGATGTGGGAGGGATGTGGGTGGGATGAAGAGGAGTTGACAGACGCCAAATCCTAACCTGTCTTCAGAAGATGGGCACACTTCCAACGCCAGGAAAATGCTATGTAAGTGACAGAGCTGGTGTAGGTTAGAGAAACCCTATAGAGAGAAAAGGGGAAGCAAAAAACAGCACAAGAATGCAACTCCTGTCACCTCCCGGACCCTGACCCACCCACTCCACCATGATGGAGCATAGGATACAGACTACATCTGGCAACCAATCATAATACACCTACCCCAGCATATAAGCCCCTATCAAGGAGAACACTATTCAGATCACAAGGCACGTGGCATGAGGCTATACCTCACAGGGGAACTTAGGTGAAGGGAACCCTGGCAAAAGGGCACTTGGCACACAAAAGGATCACTTTGCACAAACTTGACATCCCTCACAACACATATGGCAAGGCATTGTGTTAACCTGTGTCCTCTCAGAATTCTTATTGCATGTATTCTGCTCCAAGATGTCTCCACATACAAATACCCATCTAGAACCTTACTACCCCAACATGAGGACAATACACGTGAAGTTTGTCCATCAGCATAGGGGTCTGCTCTTTGACATAAAAGTCTAAGGCTGCAATCCTGGGGATCTTTGGAACGGCGGAGCGAGCGCTCCGCCATTCCCAAATGTTGTGAACATTCGTGATGCCTCGGGAGAACCTTGGTAAAGCATGTTCGTGATGCCTCAGGAGTAAGGGAGGCCAGCGCAAGGCTGGCCTCCCTCACTCCGTATTGGACCAAGGACACGACTGCCGGAGGAAGGTAAGGTTTCCCGCCGGCGGCCACATGGGCAGTCCAGCGGGCAAGGAAGGGGGGGCCATTGGCTTAGCTGGCCCAGGAGGGGCAGGGAATTGCTCCCGGCATATCCCCGTCCCCGCCAGGCCGGCTAGGCCATTACACGGCCTCCTCCGACTTCCGCCAGCTATTTAGCTGGCGGAAATCTGAGGAGGCCCATTGGGCCGGCCTCAGTTTATACCCGGGGAAGGGGACGAGCATCCCCTTCCCCAAGTAGACCTCCGGCCTGCCGAACAACGGGCAGTCTCGGGCACAGGATCCGGCGGGTGGCCCTGGGCCACAGGCCGGATCCTTACAGAGGATTGCGCTGTTAAACTCCTTTGGGGGAGCACAGCTAGTCATGCAGTTCTTTGAATATAGGGAATTTCTATGAATAGGGGACAACTGTTGATGTACAACAATTATTACTCTTTTTAATTTGGAATACAGTCTTCTGGTTATGCAGCAAGACTCTCCACCTTGACTTAATTCCTCTCTTTTCTTTTTTGTTACAGGTCACACACATTTAGATTAATTATTCAAAAGATTTTGGCACAGAAAGGCACGCAGATGTATTTCAACAGCAAAATCTAAACCTAGAGAATAATTTAATTCTCATATTACTTTCATTTTATTTGTACAGGTGTTGAAACTCAATCAAAAATAAACAGAGATACTACGAGAACCATAGTAAATTGTCACTGTGTTCAATACAGGGTGTTAAGAACACCATTTTAAATGGCACATTTGAAATAATATCATTTTGTGGGGTGGAACAGCTGGGCAGATGTCACAGAAAGAGAGCTTACTCTTTGTTGGGAATTGCACAGTTCATAAACATAGATTATTTGGTGGGGCTGCTTATCATATTCAAAAAACAAAAATGGCTATATGAACTGTATTTCATCCAATTCCTCTCTCTCTGTTGCTAGTCTGACACGTTATGACTAGGTATTTATAGGATCTATAGCTCTGTAGTTATAGGATCGATAACAGAAGGCTTGCCTTTCGCTGATTATAGTGCTTTTAACTGGCACCCCAATGCCTCCAAATAGGTAAATAAGATCAAGGAGTCCTGGTTATTCAATATTTGGAGGAATTGATGGACCAGTTAGGTGCTGGCATGGAGTGAGCTGGCATTAAGGAGACTAACTAGCCCATTACTATGCACTGAATTAAATAAAGGAACGACTAAAACATTTGGAGCTCTTCAGTTTAGAAAGAAGGAGCCTGAGTGGGGGACATAATAGCTCAATCCTACCCTCCATCAGTCCATATCATGCAGCACCACTGAGAGCACACATGCTGCATGTTATGTGGTGTGTGTGGGGGAACAGATGGCCTGGGAGAGGTAAGTAAAATGTTATACTTACCTCTCCATTGACTGCCTGGCCATCAATGAGTCTCTTTGGACCCATACCAGCTCTTCTGCTTGGAGGAGAGTCGGGGCAGGTCTGGGATGGTAAAGGGGCATAGGATCTGGTGAGTGCTGCTGTCATCGATACCCACCCCATCCCACCCCCAAACCGCC
This sequence comes from Plestiodon gilberti rubricaudatus, assembly GCA_026170595.1. NCBI lineage: Eukaryota > Metazoa > Chordata > Lepidosauria > Squamata > Scincidae > Plestiodon > Plestiodon gilberti. The sequence continues at coordinate 56,530,773 of JANXHW010000002.1, forward strand.
CCCCCAATCCTCCCTCAAACTGCTCACAACACACCACCACCACCTTACCTGCTCCAGTGTGGACTGTTGGTGGTCATGTGGAGCTTCTTGCCACTTGTACTGATGGCTCCAGAGTGCCTGACAGCAGTGCACCTAAATCCTAGTGTGAAACACCTTGCCATAGCATGTTGTGGTGCCACCTGGCCTAGATGCCTTTATGGCCTAGATTGGCCAGATTTATGCAGGAAATGTCCATCACAGGTTACAAGTCATGATGACTGCATGCAACCTCCGGCTTTTAGAGGTAGCTGTCTCTGAATGCCAGATGCAAGGGAGTAGCAACAGGATTCAGATAACTTGTTGTCTTGAGTCCTCTCTGAGGCATCTGGTTGGCCACTGATATACAGGCAGCTCGACTAGATGGGCTCTTGGCCTGATCCAGCAGGGCTTATGTAAGGGAGGGGCTGTAGTTAATTGAAGAGAACAGAGTTTGCATGCAGAAGGTCACAGGTTCACTCCCTGGCATCTCCCAGTAAGGCAGTGAAAAATTCCTATCTGAAACCCTGGAGATCCACTGCCACTCAGTGTTAACAATACTGACCTAGATGGACCAATGGTCAGATTCAGTATGAGCCTGTTTCGCTTTTTATTTGTACTGTGTTATACTGCTGTCCTTTGTGCTCCTGAAAGTGTTGTGCACTTTTATTACTTTTGATTTTTAATTATATTAGTTTTGTTGTTGCAGAACCCTTTTGGAAGGCGGTATATACATTAATACCAATACCAATACCAATACCTCCAATAATAATAATAATAATAATAATAATAATAATAATAATAATAATAATAATATAATAAATAGCAGCTGCATTTTGCCCATAGCTGTTGTAAACAGAAGCAAGACGTCTGGACATGTAGGTTTATCAGTCCCCTTATTGTGTTAGCTCCAATATGTTGGACAAACCAAATAGCATTATTTCAAAAGTACATTAAAAGCGTGCTCTGCAATCCTGTAATTTAGCCCACATGTTCATCTACCTCTTTTGTTTTGTCAGCACAAATTCCATATTAAACCATTCTGCCCTCCAGCCTTGCATACTAAACTAGTAGTTTCACATCCCTTGAAACAAGGTTTTCACATATTCACATATTTCTCCAAGGGCCACACTGGAAATCTGCCAAGGCCCTTAGGCTGATGTCTAATTGGCATATGCATTTACATATAGGGTTTTATCATGAAATGCAAGCACACAACCATGACATTTGCTCCAGCTTGTATTGCTGATTGGAATATTCAAATATATATATGGATATGGCTGAACAATGCAGGCTTTTGATGGTGTCGTGTTTGCTAAAAGTAACTGTAATAATTGGCACCACCGCCTGTTTCTGAGAAGAATCAATAAAAAGAATGTTGTATGGTGAGGCGAACACCAGAGAGGCTGGACTGTGAGGGAAACCACCTAGAACCGTGATGGCGAACCTATGACACGCGTGTCACAGGTGACACGCGAGGTCATTTTGGGTGACACACCGGCATTTCCCCCAGGGCCTGACACACCTTACATTTTTGCAAAAGTTTTACAGGCTTGTCTTGAACATTTAGGGCATGGATTTTGGCAGACCTCTTTCAAATTATTATCTAGTAAAACTCAGCAACAAAAAGTCACTAATTGATTTTAAATAAAATGCAATGTGTTCTATAGTTGTTTTCAGTTCAATTCAAAATTACTATTAAAAGTAGCAATAGTCAAAGTACTGTTAAAAGTGGGAGGGGGGGGGACACACCAGCAGAGTCAAGTCAAAAATGTTGACACACGAAGCCCAAATGGTTTGCCATCATTGACCTAGAACGAAGGGTTCTATGCAAGTTTAGAACATATTATGGTATTGTAAAAACCCCTTGGGGTTTAGAAAGCCTGCGCTGAGTGAGGCTCGGGGGGGGGCACGGGCCTCCTTAAATTTCCTTTTTTTTTTTTTAGCATTTTCCCCCTTTTGTTAAATGTTTTCCGGTGGATTTAAGTGTCAAAACGTGTATGTTAAAGTGTATGTGTGCTTTGCCGGCACTTATCTGTAATATGGGGCGTTCCAGGACGTTCCAGCGACGATCTTCTTCCTGTGCCCGGGCACAGCTTCTCCCTGCACCTGGGCGCGGACTCCGTAATGCCCCCAGCAGCGCTTTCCGGAGTTTGCGCATGCGCAGAACGTCCCTGGAAACTCCGTGGTTCTGCGCATGCGCAAACTCCGGAAACTGCTGCTGGGGGCGTTACGGAGTCCGCACCCGGGCGCAGGGAGAAGCTGTGCCCGGGCGCAGGAAGAAGATCGTCGCTGGAACGTCCTGGAACGCCCCATATTACAGATAAGTGCCGGCAAAGCACACATACACTTTCACATACACGTTTTAACACTTAAATCCACCGGAAAACATTAAAAAAAAACCCCAAAAAACCTGTCAAAAATAGGTTTCAAAACCAAAACCTAAAATTTTTGATAGTTTTATTCGGGGGCATCGGGGGGCGGCCCCAACCACGGGGGCGCCTGGTGACGCCACTGGGTCTCCTCTGATATACACCACCTATTTTTGGTGGTGTATGTCCGAAGAGGGAAAAGGGGCAGGGAGGTTTTCAAAAGAGGGTCTAAGATTGGCATGCACCACTGCCACCAGACCCACCTCCTCCCATCCCCTTCCTGTCTCCAGTTCCTCTCCCTTCTATGCCTAGAAATGCCCCCATTCTTCCCCCTCCCCACCCCATTCCACCCACACTGCATGCCCCCCCACCAACTCACTGGCACCAGTGGATGGTGGCCTCTCTGTTGTCCTACATGTGCAGCCACCAGCCATTGGACTGGCGGCCTCATTGTGCTTGTCACCGAATATCACTTCCACTGGCATCTTCCTCTCACTTCCACCAGTGGAACGCGCTTTTCACTGGCAGAGCCGGTGGATAAGATTGGGCTTAAAGTTGCATTGAAATCAATGAGACAAGTTACTTGTCATGGAGGCCCCAAAACGGAAAGGGGATTCACATCCCCTCCGAAGGGGGATTCAAAGGGGATTTAAATCTCCCCTCTTCTCCAGTCTCTTGCCCTGCCCTCTTCCGCTGGTTACACCGGTGGTGTAAGTTGGATAGGATTGTGCTGTTATACACCGTAAATTATAGGAAGATCCATTAAAAAATAGAGGAAATCTCCCTACTACAAAAGCAGCTCCACAAAGCCTAAGGGAGTGTGGGATCTTATCCTTTCCTTTTAAAAAATGTGCTGGTGTCTCTCTGGAATACATCATGACTGGTGAACCTACTTAGATGTTTCTATTCTACCAATAGAATATGTATCTATTCATACATAGATGAATGGTGAGCCTACCAAGATGCAGAAGCGTCGCTCCGGTAGGGGCGGGGCTGTAAGTATCGCTGCGGTCATAGTCTCTTTACCGAGCGAGGAGGAGGCAGCCCCGCCCCCTCACTGTCGGAGCCAGTCCCCTGTGGAGAAAGCAGCAGGCAGGGTCTCTTGCCTGCTGCTTTCTCCGTAGGGGACTGGCTCGGACAGTGAGGGGGCGGGGCTGCCTCCTCCTCGCTCGGTAAAGAGACTATGACCGCAGCGATACTTACAGCCCCGCCCCTACCGGAGCGACGCCTCTGCCAAGATGCTATTACTTGGCTAGACCTCAATTACTTTTATTATTGTATGAATTCTTGTGTTATTTCTTCGCCAGATTGCTTTCTCACTGGAAGTCTGACCATCCTTGTGATTTGGAATTGCTTGTCTTGGTTTCCAGGTTTCACCTCATGGACTGCCAGTCTCCTGAAAACCTGGTTTCACTTGTCTGTTCACACAAGCAACCTGAACAATGTTGTCTACCTGTTGAAGAGCTAGAGCCATTTTCATCATGAACAAACATAGCATACAAAACTGGTGCACATTGATATGACTGGCAGCAATTCTTATGATTTCTGGAAAAGAAAAATGCAATCATGATTATGAGAATTGGTGCTGGCAATGCAACATTGTCTGGTTCTTGCACAGCTTGTCTGGTTTGCCTTAAGAAAGTCAGAACCTCAAAGAATGGAGGAAATAACTAGTGAAGTATAAAGTTATCATCAATATCAAAAACATAGCATTCCATACATCTCCTCAAGGCTCCTGCTTTAAGTATATTAGCATAAGTCCATGATACCTGCATCTAACTTGTGGCCTCAGTAAGAATTCATTGATGTAGCTGCATGGAATAACAGATGAATATACAGTATTCAATTGTGGGCGCAATCCGATCCTACTTAGGCCGCCGTTGTAATCAGCGACCCAGCGAAAATGGGAGGCCCCAGAATGGAAAGGGGATTCAAATCCCGTTTAAATTTCCGATTGTTATTTATTATCTATGTGTGTTTGTTTGTTTTCAATGCCAATAGAGGTTTTATTCATTCATTCAATAACTGATGCGAGCATGTTAAACAACAATCTCATTATATTTGCCACTCTTTTAAACTATTTTGACTGTTTTTACTTCAGCATTGTTATAAGGTTTCCTTTTTTATACTTTTATTGCTCCCATCTAGCTTCACGCAGGTCAGGACTAGAATAATTCTTACTCTTGGAACTCTGTGGAGTTGCTAATCAGGTTGCGCTGAGTAACTGACAGAGCTTATTAGCATCATGCAGCTATGCTCACATGCCACCCACCCTGCAGAATACCAAGAGATGAAAGAGAAAGTTGTCTTCTTGGTCCCAGAGTCTAGAGAAAAATAGATAAGGTTACACCCATCACAACTACATCTGGCATGAATTTATTGTGCTTCTATTTCTTCTGTTAATTTATTCCCAGCAATATTTGGAAACATTGTAAAATGCTCTTAATTAGGTGTATACATGCTCAAGTTTTTACGAACAAATCTGGGTTAGTAATGAATCCTTCCCCCACCCTCAAATAGGACACACAAACACAACTATTAAAGATTTACCTCATGCAGTGATGCCCTTGTTGTGTGCATACAATCCACAATATGGAGATAGAAGAATGCACTGCTGATAAACCTTCAAAAATGAACGAATCCACAATTCAGTGTAAAGTAATGCAGTTAGCTTATGCTAATATACTTAGGACTGAACCAAAAAGTAACAAAATATCAGTGAACTTTTGAGTTCTACAGTGTAGATGGTAAGCAAATCAGAGAGATGGTAAACAAATGGATGGGGGGAGAAGGGGCTACTTTGGGGGCAGACCTAATAAAGGCATTACCAACAATGTTTAAAAAATACGGGATTTGATGCCATGTAGTAGACTTGAAATATTTAATGATTTCAAAACCATAGCAGGTTTCCCGATCAGGCAGCCGCACACGGAATAAAATAACATCAAGAAATCCAAGGAAGAAAAAGCAGCCCAACGTTTCGTTCTAGTATCTTAGAACATTGTCCAAGGGAAACAATCACAGAAGATTGTAGGTGAAAATGTCCTAGGCTCACCTACAGTCCGTATAAATTGAAAAAAGCGCGGGAAACCGCTATTGCTAGAAAGCGGAAGTGACCTGACATGACCGCACCGGCTGTCAAACACTTAATCAGACGAATTGCGCTCTCCGTTTTTTTCCTCTCCTTCTATGCCCCGATCTTCTTTTCTATGCAGAATTGGCAGCCAAATACGTTTGGAAAATGCCAGGTCCTGTTGGCGATTCAAAAGTCCCCCTTTCTTCAAGTGTTTACTGATCTCTAAAGATTCTATTTGATGTAATATTTTGGAATTGCTCTCATTCTGTAAGCACTTAGTTTCACTGAAACGGATTGAATGTCCCTCTTTTAAAGCGTGCTCAGCAATGGAAGACTGTTCTGGGTGATTAAGCCTAAAAGATCTTTCATGTTCAGACACCCTCGTGTTTATATTCCTACCAGTCATTCTGATGTAATATTTTTTGCATTCGCACGGGATAGAATAAACACCTGCATTTGATAAAGCTGGTCTTTTGTCTTTTGGATTGCCTAAGGCTTGCTGTAATTTAAAGGTTGGTTTAAAGATTGTTCTTACGTTTCCCTGCTGTAATATTCTGGCTATTTTATCAGTGGTTCCCTTGATAAAAGGTAGGCATGTCCAAATTTTTTCCTCTGTTGTGGTTTTTTCATTTTCGTTATCTTTGTTTATTGACCCTTCCCTGTTGGTTTTGATCTTATAACTCTGTTGTCTCCAACACCGATTGATCTGGGAAGTTGTATACCCATTTGCTTGGACTTGATCAGATAGTATAGCTTTTTCCATATCCAGGGAATCCTTATCACACACTTTAATGGCCCTATACACTAAAGAATTTATTAATGAATTTTTTTGAGATGGATGGTTGATTGGAATTCTGATTCAAGTATCTCCCTGTGTTTGTGGGTTTCCTGTACACTTTGTGGCCTAGGGATAGATCTTCGTTCCGTGACACTAATACGTCCAAAAAGGGCAAGGAGTTGTTATTTTCTTTTTCCACGGTGAACTGGATTTCTCTACATTGTCCATTTAGGTGTTCCACAAATTTCTCCAGTTCTGTATCCCCATGTGACCATACACAGAATACGTCATCCACGTATCTGACCCACACATCTGGTTTCACTGTGGCAGAGTCCAGGGCTTGTTGTTCAAATGACTTCATATATAGGTTGGCTACTACTGGACTCAGGGGGTTCCCCATGGCCAACCCCCTCTTTTTGCTCTCTAATTTCTCCCTGCCACACAAAGTACGTCGAAGTCAGACAATGATGGAATAGTGGGATCAGATCTCTTGGAATTGTCAGATTCTCAATCAATTCCATGACTTTGCCCAATGGTACTTTGGTGAATAAAGATGTTACATCAAAGCTCACCAATATTGACTCAGGTTTTAAACTGATAAGTTGTATTATTTCTATGAAATGGTATGTATTTTTGACAAAGCTAGAAGTATTACCTATAAATGGTTGTAATACTTTTGCCAAATGCTGGGAAAGCCCATGGGTAGGTGCTCCAATATTACTGACAATGGGCCTCAGAGGACAACCAGGTTTATGGATTTTGGGTAATCCATATAATCTTGGTGGTAACGCCTCGGATTTAGTTAATTTAATTTTCAAAGCTTCATTAAAATTAGAATTTTTAATAAGTTTATTAGTTTCCTTTAAAATCTTTTTTGTGGGGTCTCTTTTTAAAACTGTGTAAGTTTCAGGACTCAACAAGTCCCTAATCTTGCTGCTATAGTCCTCAGAATTTAAAATAACGGTAGCATTACCCTTGTCAGCGGGTAGTATAACTAAGTTCTGATTATCTCTCAACTGTCTAATAGCCAAAGCCTCTGCTTTGCTAATATTACTAGGTGGCAACTTAGCCTTTAGTAGCACCTTTAGGATTTTAGGAAAAACCTTTATGATTTTTTGATGTTATTTTATTCCGTGTGCGGCTGCCTGATCGGGAAACCCGCTACGGTTTTTAAATCATTAAATATTTCAAGTCTACTACATGGCATCAAATCCCGTATTTTTTAAACATTGTTGTCTACTGGCGGGCCATGAAAGCTACCGCAAAAAGCTAAAGGCATTACCCTACTTTGGGTTGTGAATTTTTTTCCCTCTAATGGACCAGAAAGTTCACCAATGATTTTCAGAAACAAGTTCTACATGAGATTGGGCAGACATGGAATGAGCTGCCACTGAACCTCCCTGTTCAGGGAACAGTTTTTTGGAGGTTCAGATCTAAAACCCATAGTAGGAAATTTAGATCCACAGATCAGGAGAAAGGGCACACTTTTAATAATCATGCTGGCTGGCTTAGATGGAGCTTTGCCTGTTCCCAAACTGCAACAACTCCTAGGAGCTTCCTGACATAGGAAAAACAAGCTGTTGGCAAACAAAAGGAGGATCTCCAGCTCTAGATTTTCTCAACAACTCCCTGGCTAAATCTACTCAATCAAGGAAGTTTGTTAATGAACCAACAGACCTCCTGTTCTAGCTCTTATACCCTCAACCAGGTACAAAGGCAGCAGTACCTGGGTCTAGGACTGGTTGTGAGGTGGCCCACAAAGGGTGTGGAGCCTTTGCTAACAAAGAAAACTCCTTTGGTGAGTTCACCCCTGAAAGGATTCCGTGGGATCTTATGGGTGGAAAAACGTATGGGTCTCCAGACCTTCCTATCTTCCCTCCCATCTTCCTTCCATCTTCCTGTCTGCCTTGCTGCTGCTGCTGCTGCTGCTTCATGTGTTCATTTGACCTGCTGCTGCCACATTAAGCCATCCCCATTCCAGAAATCCAAGGACCACCATGCCAAGGTGGCGCATCGAATCACTAACCCCTGCTTCCCTCTTCTTTCCAGCTGTTCTCCCCACCTCCCTCCATGAGTGTAGTACCCAAAGTCACTGTGCCAGCACAGGCTGGACAGACAACCTTTGTGGGCCACCTCACAACCTGCCTCTTTTCTCCAGGAAAGCAGCTCCAGTTATCCTGTCCTGCTTCCCTCCTTCCAGTGAATCCAGGCTACTGCCTAGTTTAGGGGTCTAGCTTCAAAGCTCTCTTTCTACCTTTAAACCCCACTTTGGTTCAGGAAATTTGCTGACTGTCTTGGCACTCTTCCTCTTTGGCTCCTACAACATGGCAGATCCAGACTAGTAACCTTGGTATTTGCCTCACCACAAACGTTGTGCTGTTGGCTTTGCTGTTGGCAATCCATAGGATCACCATCGTTAGCCCTAGTGTCATAGCTGTCTGGACCATAGTTCACAGTCATCAATGCAAGATGAGCACGAAGTTTCCTGCTCCCAATTCATCCTGCAGAAGTGCAGTAGCACACACTGTTTACACACAGTGTTAATGCACCAAATATGTAAATTATTAGATTACAATTCCAAAAGCCATTGCAAAGCACTAAAGCACTAAATTGGCAGGGCTCCTGCATGAGTTAAGTGCTAATCTCTAACACACATCAGCTCTAGCCTGGCTTGTCTCGTTAGGTAAACAAAATGTGTCTTGACTGTCACTGCCATAAAATATTAATGTAGTGGAAGTCTCTAAACCTTGCTAAGCATAAGGCCTATTATCACACTTAAGAGCAGAGCAATCTAATAAATCGCTGGCTGTATAAAAACTAAGTCAGCTGGCAGAGACGGTAATCTCCCTAATGGATAGTAAGAGCCTAATCTTCAACTACAGCAGCTGCAGTTCCAGAGAAATTATGCTTCTGCCACTCGCAACAAATGCATTTGTGCTGATTTCTGTTATTTAAGCTCTAAGAGAATCGTTAGAAGTAGTCATACATTAGTAGGAAGGCCAAACTAACGAACAAAAAGCAGCTAGAGAAGACTCATATTGCCGACACAATATTTTTATTGCCCTCTAAATTTCAGGCATTTAAGCCCAAATAACAGCAAGCCAAATGCGACTACTGCCATTTTCGAAACATCTCATCGAGCTGTGTTCATACATAAATAACCTTGCATATTTGCTGAATCCTGACTCAGTGTACTTAATTGAAAGCAACTTCCTTGTCTGGCAATGACACAAGGTCCTTGTGGCTGTATTTAACCATAAACACAATATTGTCATATATTTTATAATGGAGCAAATAAAATCATGATTATGTTGCTATTATGGTGAACTTATGGGCCGTTTTGCATGATGCAAAAAACAAATAACTAAAGAAATATACAGCAAAACTCAAGAGTTATATTAACAGCAGGGAAGCAATGCTTTGTTTTTAACTATTCAAACAAGCAAACATATTGTTTCATGTGTGTGCCTCTCTTCCTTGTACGGTAAGACTTTCCAGTGGCCACAGCACTTTCTGGCTATCTTTGGAGATCATTGGAGGCTCGCTTATGGTGTGTGTGCAATATCTGCTTCATTTCCAAATTTACAGGTTGAGCATTTAACCTGGACCCCTGGTAGCCAACAAGAACAATTCTTTGGTCTGTTGAATTTTTAACTGAACACAAAGAGATGAAAACTACAGAGCTTAGCAGTGAACATTCTATCATGGAAAAGCAGTTGTTCTAATACTGATATTATAACTCCAAAATTCATTTCTTAAATTCTGTAATGATATGAAACCAACTTTGTTTGATCCATTGCTCCATCACACACACACACACACACACACACACACACACACACACGCACGCACGCACGCACGCACACAATACCTCTCCCATCACAGCTCTCCGAGGCTGCAATCCTACAAAAATTTGCCTCGGCATATGCCTCATTGAACACAATGGAGCTTACTTCTGAGTAGACATGCCTTGGATTGTGCTGTGGGATCCTTTAACTAGAGACTGTACGAACTTAATCTTCTGCAAGCACAAATCAAGAATACAAATCCTAATGTAGTGTCATGTTCAGAAAATTAGCCATTTCCTACAAGGCAGAAAAGACCATTCTTCATCTTTTAAAAATCATTTAAAAGTAGGATGAGGAGAAAAACATAGTTGCTTCTGTCTACTATAATTAGTGTTTATATGGCAGAATAATTACTTTCTTCCTCTATTAAACATGAATCATGTTGATCTATTATAACGTTGCTGTGAATTCCCTTGCATGCATGAATATAGTTTTAGTGTCCTGCTAGGCCAAGTAGCTCCCTTGTAGGCTTGATGTGACTTTGATATATAAACAACAGACCCTAATGGGTAAGCAGAGCAGAAATACAGTTGGGTTTTTTTTTATGGTCAGCTATCTTGGAATGTGTGAGCCAGCGGGTGGCGCAGTGGGTTAAACCACTGAACCATGAGCTGTCGATCGAAAGGTCAGCAGTTCGAATCCGTGCGACGGCTCCTGCCAACCTAGCAGTTCGAAAGCAAGAAATTGCAAGTAGATTAATAGGTACCACATTAGTGGGACGGTAACAGCGTTCCATGCGCTTTGGTGTTGAGTCATGCCGGCCACATGACCATGGAAACGTCTTCGGACAGCGCTGGCTCTTCGGCTTTGAAACGGAGATGAGCACCGCTCCCTAGAGTCGGACACGACTGGACTTAATTGTCAAGGGATACCTTACCCTATCTTGGAATGTAGCACAAGTCACACCAACCTGCCTGGCTGAGAACTAAAGGAATTTGGTCTGGCCAAGTGTAGGTAGCAGTTTGGAATCTGTCTGTGGGCGAGTGAGGTCTGGTGGCCACATTTACTAAGGCGTTTCTCATAAAATTGATATGATCACAGAGGCGTAGCCAGGCCCTGCGGGGGACATACCCCCATGACACTTCCTGTGACATCACTTCCGGAAGTGATGTCACTTACCCCCCCCCCCCCCGGTGACATCATCGACACCGAAAAAGGTACCTGAAGGGTAGGCAGGCACGAGGCCTCCCAAAACGGCACGAGCAGCGCGAAAAACCTTGCCGCTGCCAAATTGCCACTGATTTGGTGGCTTTGGCATCCCCCCACGTGTTGTCTGGGGGGCAGTGGCCCCCCACCCCCCTGACAACACCTCTGTCTAGCATTCAAGGTAGTACTTTGAGATGCAATACTAGCGCTCACCTGTGCATGCTGCTTTTTCCACTTTGGTAATACCTGGTCAGTCTATAAATAGATAGTTACAAAAGGTCTCTACTGCTCTTAATTCCTACAAAGGACACTGATTCTGGAAACAGCTTCACCTCAGCCCTGTTACAAATACATAGGCTCAAATCCTGAACCCACTTCCTCAAAAGTTTCTGTGTTTAGGATTATGAGTTCTAAACAGAATTGGGAACAGCACAGAACTCTTTTTGAACTCTTTTCACCTATGGAGTTGGTCGATATTGGAAAAAGTGGGTTGGTACCATAGTTCCTTCATCTCACGCTCTTTCTGAACAACCTATGTTAGCTACAGAAGAAATTTAGCTGGAACAGAGAATAGAGATGATGCACTTCCAATATTATAGTGCACATGCTCTTTCCTTCATGGAGTTGTAATGTATGAATTGGAAGGCCTGCACGCCGGGAAAGGCGCGAGAAAGGTAAGATGGTGGGAAGGCAGAGGGAGGGCAGAATGGGGAAGAGGAGGGGGAGAAACTGGCCGGGGAGGAGGACGTACAGGGGCAGAGAGGCTGCAGGAGGGGGATGATCCATTGTGAAAGGCCAGCGCCAGATACTTCAGCCTTCCCACACAGGGGTGTCGCTGGAGCATGGCGGGGGGCGGGGCGCCCCCGGGTGACGCGCGCCACGGGATGACGCGCAACACCCTTCGGATGCTCCGAGGCCGGCCCGGAAGAAGGCCCAGGCAGCGCGTCCATCCGGGTATTTCCCGGATTTTCGCGCATGCGCAGACCCGTTTTGAGGGCTTTTTGCGGGCTCTTTTGAGGGCTTTTTTGAGGGCTTTTTCAGAAGGCCCTGGAGCGCCGACGGGGTCGGACGCTCCGAGGCCGGCTCCCGGGCCAGCCTCGGAGCGTCCGGAGGGCAACGCGGGGGGGGAGCCAGGTCACCCCCCCGTGCCGATATCGTAGCGGTACTAGGGTGACGCGCGCCCCCTGCCCCAGGGTGACGCGCGTCCTAGTGACACTACTGTTCCCACCCCTTTTCTTTCCTTGGACTTAGGTTAGCAAAATTGCTACCCCGAAGAGACCCATTGTGGGCTGTGAGGCTTATGCAGGGGTAAGGGGCTAAACATCCCCTTTCCTGCAGAAGCCTCCCAGTCCCGCCTCCCGGCACAGGATGGAATAGCTGCCAATTTGGCACCTCTGGAGGTGAATAGGATTTTTTTTTTCAAAACACATGCACCAAGCATAGTGAGCAAATGAGCTTTATCATTTTTTTCTTATGTGTCTGAAAACAGCAGTATGTCTTCAAATTTTTATGAAGATAGAAAGAAATAGTGTCTTTAACGTATGACAAGAATAGAGCTGACCTATTTGTTCCCTTGCCCCAGGATAAGCTCCAGCAGCCGCCATGGGTCAGATAGGACCTGTGCCAGCTGTATAGCTGGCACAAATCCACATTGATCTGTGAAGGCAGATCAGGCCCAGGAAGGGGGTTAGGATTCAGCAGGTGCCACTGTTGCTTGAACCCACTCCCTTTCTGGGCCTGATCCACCCTCCTCCCCGGTCTGTCACCTCCCCGTTCCACCTGCCTCATTTGACCCCCTCCCCGCCTCCCTCCCAACCCCTTAGCAAACTTACTGGCAGCAGCAGGTGTCCACTCCCCATCGTTGTACAGACATGGCCACTCACTACTTGCGGTGGCAGCCAAGCCACGCTCACTTTTGCTGTCACATGTGCAACAACCGTAAAGCTGTTTACGCTGCCAGAACACTTGTCAGCAGAACACTTGTTCTGGTGGCATAAACGCCCATTAGGATTGGGCCGTAAATCAACCAAACAAGGATTTAGAAGAGAAAGCAGGTAACTATGCATAGGAAAGAATACACACACACACACACACACACACACACACACACACCTATAATCTTGCTTTTTGATCTTCAGAAAACTCATTCATTAGCCAGTTACTTAAATTCTGTATTTGTCTTCTAATATGTAAAATGGTCATTTCCATTACACTTGCATCATTTTGTGGAGAGCTCATAGCTGCACAAAATGACTACAAGAAGTGATTAACGTTTCCTTTTGCACATGATTGCTTTCAGTAAATAATTCTCCTTATGCAATAGGTTCAGAATATATAACATTGATATTATTAAGAATATTTATGCTTTCACATTTCAATATTATATTCTTAGTTGCTATCTTATTTGCATATTTTGCTAATTAGAAAAGCATTCTATTGTATGAATTAACAGTGAGCATTGTTGATAAGCAACATTTTTAAGTAATGTTGCTACTTGAGATAGAACTGAACAGAATAGACAGAGGAAGGGGAAATGAGCAACTGCTTGGTAGCACATATTTTTATTCCTTTGGAGAACCCCATATCCACTCTACAATGATTTTTCCTCCTTCCCACTATGATATTGTAGCACCACAGCAGGCAGACACACACACACACACACACACACACACACACACACACACACACACACAGAGGTCCATATTCTTCTGTGATTTTGAAAAACAGTAGACACATTCTAGATCAGTTCTCTGTTCAGTCATGAAGTTTACTGAGTCGCCAGCAGTAACTAACAGGGGTGTGCATTTGATTCAGAAAGAATCACATTCTGAACAGAATCACTCCACTTTGGAACCAGTGGTTCTCAATGTTCTCCCCACGAGTAGGGGAAGCTGTAAGTCCTTGTGGGGGTGGGCCGATGGTGGGGGCAGTGCTCCCAGGATCATGCCTCTGCCGGGGGAAATTTTTTTTTTTTACTTACCAGGTGTTGTGCTGGCCCTCCGGAGGCTGGCACAGACCCCTCTGCAGACCTCCATGTGCTTCAGATTGACTCCCTGAAGCTATTGAGACCCACTTCCGGTTTTGGACAAACCAGGTCTTGAACGCTCCAGTGAGCAGATCTGAAACACGGGGAGGCCCGCAGAAGGGGCCATAGGTGCCCCACACCCTACGGAGGGCTGGCGTGACCCCCAGTAGGTAAAAAAAAAAATCCCTTTTTCCCAGCTGTGGGATGTCACTGACGTCACCACATGTCACCATCCCCTTAAGGGGGAGCGACTGCTTCATAAGAACATAAGAAGAGCCCCGCTGGATCAGGCCAAAGGCCCATCTAGTCCAGCTTCCTATATCACACAGTGGCCCCACCAGATGCCTCCGAGAGCACACAGCCAACAAGATAACCCATTTCCTGTTGTCACTCCCTTGCACCTGGCACAGAGAAAACCTACTTCTAAAGCCAGGAGGTTGCTTATGGCTTGTAACCTGTGATGGTCTTTTTCCTCCATGAATCTATCCACCACCCCCTCTTTTAAAGGTCAGGTGCCATCACCACATCCTGTGGCAAGGAGTTCCACAGATGAATTACACGCTGGGTGAAGAAAATTTTTCTTTTGTCCGTTCTAACTTTCCCTCCACTCAATTTTAGTGCATGCCCCCTGGTTCTGGTGTTTTGCGAGAGGGAGAAGAATTTCCCTCTATCCACTCTCTCCATCCCATGCATAATTTTATACGTCTCAATCATGTCCCCCCTCAGGCTCCTTTTTTCTAGACTGAAAAGCCCCAAACGCTGTAGCATTTCCTCATAAGGGATGTGCTTCAGCCCACAAATCATTCTGGTCGCTCTTTTCTGCACCTTTTCCAATTCTACTATATCCTTTTTGAGGTGTGGTGACCAGAACTGGACACAATACTCCAGATGTGGCCTTACCATCGATTTGTACAAGGGCATAATGATATTGGCCATTTTATTCTCAATCCCTTTTTTAATGATTCCAAGCATGGAATTGGCCTTCTTCACAGCCGCCGCACACTGGGTCGACACTTTCATCGACCTGTCCACCTTCACCCCAAGATCTCTCTCCTGATCCGTCACAGACAGCTCAGAACCCATTAGCGTGTATGTGAAGTTTTGATTTCTTGCCCCAGTGTGCATCACTTTACATTTACTTACATTGAAGCACATCTGCCATTTTGCTGCCCATTCTCCCAGCTTGGAGAGCTCCAGGTCATTTATGAACAAGTTGAAAAGCACCGATACTTGGGGCACACCGCTTTTCACCTCTCGCCATTGTGAAAACTGCACATTGACTCCCACTCACTGTTTCCTAGTCTTCAACCAGTTCCTAATCCACAAGAGGACCTGCCCTCTTATTCCCTGACTGTGGAGTTTTCTCAGGAGCCTTTCATGAGGGCAGAGACATCACTAGGGCACGCGCTGCCCAGGGCCGGGCACGCGCGTCACCCTAGAGACCCCTCCCCCTGGACACCCCCTTTAATAACCTTTGGCGATTTGGGGGGGCGCCAGACGGGCTGCCGCTTCGGGCGCCCCCTCAATCGTTGCAGCCGGCTCGGGGACATCTTCCCCGGCCGGCTGCCCGGGGCCTTCTGAGGAAGGCCCACTGCGCAAACGTTGTTTATAACGTTCTTTTGCACATGCGCAGACTGTTCCTGAGGGAAAAGGGCAGCCCTTTTCCCTCAGGAACAGTCTGCCTATGCGCAAAAGAACGTTATAAATAACGTTCGCGCAGTGGGCCTTCCTCAGAAGGCCCCGGGCAGCCGGCCGGGGAAGACGTCCCCAAGACGGCTCTCCCGACCGGCGTCGCTGTAGCCTGGCGAGGCGGGTGGGAGGCCCCGAGGTGACGCGCGCAGGAGAGGCGACATGCGCGTGTGCACGCGTCACCTTTCTGCGTGTGCGTGCACGCGTCACCTGGAGCCCCCCGCACTCCTCGCCAGGCTACAGTGACACCTCTGCATGAGAGACCATGTCAAACGCCTTCTGAAAATCCAGATACCGTATTGTCCCGAGTATAAGACGCACCTGATTTTAAGACGCACCCTTAAAGTTTGGTGCTATTAAAAAAATTTAATTAAATCACTGGCATTAAATTTATGCCAGTAATTACTCAGAAGCAAGTTCTACTGTTCTCAATGGAGCTTACTCTCAGGAAAGTGTGCACAGGATTGCAGCCTAAACCATTAATTGCCTGGGGAAGCGGGATGAAAGTGTATGTGATCATGCTTTACAAAAGGATACAAAATCCAGCAAAGCAAAGAATGAAAATTAACAACTGATTATAGCCTGGAAAGGGGTACAGCCTCGAGAGGGGAGAGGTATGTGTGCTCTTGTTTTAACAAACAAAAAGGATATACCTTAAGCCCTGCAGGACAGAGAAGGAGCCATTATCTCCTCTAAAAACAAACATGGAGCCTCTGCAAAGGGGTCTCAGTCAGCAGCGAGAATCACTTCAATTCAGCTCCTGCTTTGAAGATAGCCTACCAAGACAACACATCTCCTCTTAGCCCAGTCCCTTGTCGCTTCTTCCAGCAATGTCCCACGCCCAAAGGCCCTCACTGCACAGCTGAGCAGCAGCAGTGAGTATTTTGCTGAGCCTGGGGGAGGGGCAGCTGCAATTACAACAGCCTGATTATAAGACGCACCCCTAGTTAAAAAACTTAAATTAGAGGGAAAAAGTGAGTCCTATACTCAGGCCAATACAGTATATAATATCTACGGGTTCGCTCACATCCACATGCCTGTTGACCTTTTCAAAATATTCTAAAAGGTTTGTGAGGCAAGTCTTCCCTTCGCAGAAGCCATGCTGACTCTCCCTCAGCAAAGCCTGTTCTATATGTTTTAAGATTTTTTCTTAATGAGACTTTCCACCATCTTCCCTGGAACAGATGTTAGGCTGACCGGCCTGTAGTTTCCCGGGTCCCCCCCTCCTTCCTTTTTTAAAGATTGGCATGAGCGTGTGACATTAGCTATCCTCCAATCCTCTGGCACAGAGGCAGTTATAAGGGACAAGTTGCCTATTTTGGTCAAGAGGTCAGCAACTTCATTCTTGAGTTCCTTCAGAACTCTTGGGTGGATGCCATCCGAACCCGGTGATTTATTGATCTTTAATTTGTCAATTAAGTCTGAAACATCTTCTCTTTTAACCTCTATTTGACATAATTCTTTAGTCAGGGGAGGCCGTGCAGGCAGCGGTATTTGCCCGAGGTCTTCTGCCGTGAAGACAGATGCAAAGAACTCATTTAATTTCTCTGCAGTCTCCAAGTCCCCTTTTATCACCCCTTTCTCTCCCTCACCATCCAGCGGACCAACCATTTCCCTGGCAGGTTTCCTGCTTCTAACATATTTGAAGAAGCTTTTGTTATTCCCTTTAATGTTGCCTGCCATACGTTCCTCAAAGTCTTTCTTGGCCTCCCGTATCATCTTTTTACATTTCTTTTACCACAGTTTGTGCTCTTGTTTATTTTCCTCATTAGGGCAAGACTTCCATTTACGGAAGGAAGCTTCCTTGCCTTTTATAGCCTCTTTAATTGTGCTTGTTAGCCATGCCGGCACCCTCCTGGACTTGGTTGAGCCCTTCCTCCTTTGTGGGATACACTCCCGCTGGGCCTCTATGACTATTGTTTTAAACAGCCTCCATGCACTCTGGAGCGATTGGACTCTTTTTACCTTCCCTTTCAGCTTTTTTTTTAACTAGTCTCCTCATTTTGGGGAAGTCAGCCCTTCGGAAGTCAAGGGTTTTCGTGTCAGATTTGCTCGGCACTCTCCCTCTGACATGCATGGCGAAACCGATTGCAGCATGGTCACTGTTCCCCAATGGTTCGGTACCATTTACCTCCCTGACCAGATCTTGAGTGCCACACAATATCAAGTCCAGAGTCGCCTGTCCTCTGGTCGGCTCTGTGACTAGCTGCTCTAAGGCACAGTCATTTAGCATATCCAGAAATCCAGTCTCTCTTTCATGACCAGAGCATGAATTGACCCAGTCGATGTGAGGATAATTGAAGTCCCCCATGACTACAACCCTGTCTTTCGTTGACACCTCCGTGATTTGCTTCCTCATTTCAAGATCCCAATACTTCCTGACGGTGTGGTGGGCAACCCACCAGTTTGAGAACCCCTGCTCTAAACCATGTCCTTCCAAAGGATTCCAAACCAAAGCCACCCATCCAAAGCAACTTCATTTGGCTTTTCTCCCTCTTCTTCTGTCTGTCTCTGACTGCCTGGAGTCTTTTAGTCCATATATGGAAGGTGGCTTTCAAGCAGCTAGTGGGAGAAGGGAGAAGTCAGGCGACTTACAATGTGATGAACAGCTTCGTCAGTAAGACTTTTAGCAGCTGAATAAATTTATTTATTTACAATATTTCCCCCCCGCCTTTCTCCTCAAATGGACCCAAGGCGGCTTACAACAAAGAAAATACAGTGCAAAAAGTACAATACAACAATAGTCACAGTTTAAAACAGTAAAAAACAGTGAATGAAAATAAAAACAGTATTTAAAAATTAAAAATTATTACAATTAAAACAGAGCATAAAAACAGCAGCACCCCACCTGTACCAGCAGGATGTTAAAAAAGGCATGGGCTCAGAAGGCCTCTTTGAACAAGAAGGTTTTTAGGCCTCGCCGGAAAGTGTCCAAGGAGGGAGCAGTTCGTAAGTCAAAAGGGAGGGAATTCCATAAGGTTGGTGCCACTACTGAGAAGGCCCTGTTTCTGGCCGCTGCCCCTCGCACCTCCTTGGGCGACAACACCCGCAAAAGGGCCTTCTCTGATGATCTAAGGAGATGAGCCAGAGTAAATAGAAGAAGGCGGTCTCTCAAATACCCTGGCCCCAAGCCGTATAGGGCTTTAAAGGTCAAAACCAGCACTTTGAATTGGGCCTAGAAACGAATCGGCAGCCAGTGCAGCTGTCGGAGGAGCGGCCTGACGGAGTCAAACTGCCTACCTCCAGTGACTACATGGGCTGCCGCATTCTACACTAATTGCAGTTTCCGAACGGTCTTCAAGGGCAGCCCTACGTAGAGCGCGTTACAATAATCTAGTCACGACGTCACCGTGGCATGGATCACCGTGGTCAGAACTGCACAATCCAAGTACGGTCGCAGCTGGCGCACCAGTCAAAGCTGGGCAAAGGCCCCCCTGGCCACAGCCACCACCTGGGAATTCAGGAATCCGCTTCATCCAGGACCCTCTAGAGTTGAGATGCCACCACCCGCTCAATTACCTTGCCCAAGAACGGGAGGTTTGAAACTGAGCAGTAGTTGTCCATTATTGTGGAATCAAGGGAGGGCTTCTTCAGAAGGGGTCAAACTACCGCCCGCCTCAAAGTGGGCGGCAGCACCCCCTCCATCAAAGAAGAGTTGACCACTCTCCCCGTCCACTCAGCCAGCCCCTCCTGGGCAGATCTGATTAGCGAAGCCGGGCAAGGGTCAAGCAGGCAGGCAGTCGGCCTCACACTCCAAAGGAGCCTGTCCACATTCTCAGGCTGTACAAGATGAAAAGATCTTACTCGTTTCTGGTATTATGGGTGAAGATGCCATGTCAACAAAGAGAATCCTGGATCAAATTGATAATTTCCTGGGCCGTCCGCGGGTCTCCAAACCCCGGCAGCCACGAACGGGAAAAAATCTTTAAAATCCGAGGTGTGCAAGGTCCTTACGTTTCATTCCAATTGCCTGGAACTTTCTCAAAGGAAACAACCCCTGTGGGATTGCAGTTGAAACTGCAGTTGAAACCCACGGGGGTTGTTTCCTTTGAGAAAGTTCCACTTACAATAAGTGTAATTCTTGAGAGGGAACTATGAAAAATGTGAAAACATAAAAGACTTGGGCTAACTGTTTGCTCATCCCTGTGGGGGCCGTCTCTTGGAGTGAAGGTTTACAGGAGTTTTTGGTATATTCTTTAAATCAATACATTCCTTCCTATTCCATTGTTCCTAAATTATCCATGTATTTGCATGATTTAATGTGTGACTCACTTTTTTTGCACAGCCACCACTCCAAGAGGTCACAATACTACTGAAAACTACAATAAAAAATTGCACTAGTTAACAGTATAAAAGTTAACATAAGATCAAATATCAAAACAAATAGAAATTCATATTAAAAATTATAGAGAGAATAATGTAAAAAATTCGAATTCATAAAATCTTCAGCTGCCATATTTCTGACATTGATATAGATTTTCTGGTCAACATTGTACTGGGAAGGATATAGAAAGTAAATACACAGACAACTCAATAGTTCTCTCAAGTGTAACCTAATAGACAACAGAACAAAATCCACTGAAATCTTGATTTCTCTTGTATGGAGAAACAACAATCTTGTTCTATGGTTTTCTCTATTCTTATTTTCAGTAATCTGTGGTCTCTGACACCATTTCTGAGAGCTGCTTCTTTTGATGACCTTGGAACAGATATGTGTTAGTTGTATTGCTATCTTCTTTTCCATCTGGCTTTGTTCATTATTTCCATTTCCAAGTTTTTTGTTTCCTTTTCAGACAAGGAGGATGGAATTCCAAAGGTGACGAGAGAGAGAGAGAGAGAGAGAGAGATCACCAAGGTACTGAATAGTTTCCCATCTTTGATTAATGGCTTACTCTTAAAAAGAATGTTTTTCAGCTGAACAAATCATTGGCCAGAGGGCAGCAGACAAAGACATTTCCAGAGGACCTAGTTTCCAGTCAGCTCCTTTGAAAAGGGAAAGTGCCTGCTACTTTGGAGAATCTACAACTGACCGACCTTTGGGGTGAGAAGAAGTAGCTAAAAGTACTCCGTAGTGCCCTACAATGTCAGCTACCATTGTGCACTAAACACACAATATTTCATATTCAACATATTGAAATTTAACAACAGTAAACAATAGTGTCAACCATTAAAATGTTGATGTGCATCCTTCATAGGGTTGTTTTTAGTCAATCCGTTGATTCCTTGTTCATGTAGTTTCATGCTATATACCAGGGGTGGCCAAACTTGCTTACAATGGAAGAGCCACATATGATAAACTTCAGATCTTTGAGAGCTGCAAGAGAGATGTTTGAGAGCCGCAATATTTAAGAAGCATTTAAATTCTTAAATATATTTACTCACCATGAACATTAAACGTACGTTTTAATCCAGTGGACTCTCAGTTTACACCTGGTAAATAATTATAAAGCTTGAAAATGTCTTATTTACCTTTTTATATGAATTGTGTGGAAAAAGGAGCTCAGCCAACGTATTTCCGAGAGCTGCACATTATACGTCAAAGAGCCGCATGTGGCTCAGGAGCCACAGTTTGGCCACCCCTGCTATATACTACATATTTTTAAAAAAGATTCTTTAAACAAGAAGATACAAATCATTAGTTACACCTACATTTCCATTCATCAGCAGGCCTTTCAGGTACCGAAATGACCATGTCTGGAATTTTGTTCTTCTTGGCCATGCATTTAACTTGAGATGCAATGTAGGGTTGAACCAGTATTCAAGAGACCCAGAAGTTCTATCTGTCTGATCAGTCATCATATTTAGACGTGGATAGAAGATACTTATCCCGGGTGAGACTAGATAGCCATCTTAAGCTAAAGAGATTTGAGTTTGGTTTGAGTCAATCTATTTTTTTGCCAAACTCTTCATTACTATGTGTGTGTATCTCTGTGAAAGGGCATCTGTTTGCTACTTACTGTATATACCATGATCAGGTTAGGGAAGGTCATCTATACAGTGGCTATTAGGTTGTATTAATAGTGATTAATCAAATGCAGTGCCCTTCAAGGGAGTTGTGTAGTGACCACTTCACATCATCAAATTCTACCCCATGGTTGTGTGATGCTTCAGCCTGGTTTTGCTTATTTGCAATAAAAAACAGTCGTAGATTCTGCCTGAGTTGCCCTACATTCATTCTTTAAGCTTCATTCTGGATGAGCTGGTAGGAGCAAGAAAGCTATCCGCAGGAAAGCTATCAGCCTAGCGCTTTGGTGGACAAACATCCAATTCATATTCATTTTCTACAAATCCAGGCATAGCAGCATGTGTTCAAAATGGGGCCTCCCAACTCTCAACTACAAAACACAGAGATAAGCAGAAGTACACATCCTCATTCATACAGTGCTGATGTTCCTAATGCCACGTTGCCACCTTCTATTAGGACTGCACAAAGTCATGCATTAAATGTATTGTTTTGTATACTTCCTTCCCCGAGTGCTGGGAACTTCAGGATAGCCTTTTCGTTGAATGAGATACATGCTATGAAGAGGGGGCAGGAAGCACAGATGGCTCTCTCCAGAAATGACGGGCGCCCTCCCGGCACCTCGCGCGTGGGGGCGGGGGCTGCGTCGCGTCGCATCGACGCACCCCCCCCGCGTCCGTTTTAGGCTAATTTTGGATCCAAACGGGCTCCAGGGAGGGAGGGAGGGCCGATCTGCCGCGTTGCTTCCCTACGGTGAGTGCCCCAAGCGTGCCCCCCATCCGCCCGAGTGCCTGGAGCTCCTGCTCCACCCTAGTTCCGCCGCTGGCTCTCTCTACCATGAATTGTCTCTTTTTTATCCCCTTAGTCATCCAGCCATGGGACATGGTTTTGCCACACAAATAAAGCTCAACTCTCCCTCTGAATAGCCTTACCATAGTCCCGGTATTCATCGGGACAGTCACAGTGGGGAGCCCAGATCCCGGGCACCCGGCCAGCCCCCTCTTCGTCCCGGCCGGTTGGGACTGCCCCCCTGCAGCACTAATACACTGCCGCTGCCACTTCTTCGTCTGGACCAATCCTGGACTCTTTGCGCGCTTCCGCGAGGCTAGGAGCACTCCGGAAATGTCCAACTTCAATCGGACGTTTCCGGAGTGCTCCTAGCCTCGCGCAGGCGGACAATGAGGTAGAAGCACTTCGGAAACGTCTGATTGAAGTCGGACGTTTCCGGAGTACTCCTAGCCTCGCGAAAGCGCGCGATGAGGTAGAAGCACTTTAGAAACGTCTGATTAAGTCGGACGTTTCCGGAGTGCTCCTAGCCTCGCGCAGGCGTTATTATCCTACTCTGTTTTCCTTAGAGGTGTGCGGAGGCAGAATGACTGGCTGGAGTATGGAAGATAAATTATTCCATTCTGTGTGTATCTGTTGCATGGAGGATATTTTTATACAGCATCGTCAGTGTGCATAATAAAAAAAACAAGGCCCTGTCCCAGGGAGTGTACAATCTTAACTCAGACTGGGGGGGGGGGGGGAGACAAAAGGGGAGAAGCTAATCTGTGCCAATTCAGTTATAATTTATTAGAGTGTATGGAGGCATAATCTCGCCTTGAGACTGGGCGAGGTTTTGGGGAGATTCGAGCCTAGGAGAGAGGATAAACGTGAGGGGGGCTGTTATACTGATGATTTCTGCCTGCTGTTCCTTTGTCCTGGTTTTTTATTTTATTGTTCGCTACTTTTGTAAACCGCCTTGGAAACTCTTTTTTTGAATTGGATTGGAGAGCTAGGAAGGCTTGCGATGAAGTAAATAAATCATCGTCCCCTGTTGAATTCACCACCATCAGAGCCATCAGCCCCAATAAAAATGGTCAGGTGTTTTTTTTCTTAGTTTTCACCCCCGTTTTGGTAATAGGTGCAGTGGATAACTCTGCACATGCTCAGAGGCATGGGGGACAAAGGTAAAATAATTATTTAAATTGATTTTATGTTGAGAATTAATTATTTAATGTTGAGCTGTCTGGACACGCTCCCGTGGACACTTCCGGTGGACACGCCCACGGACACGCCCACTTCTGGCAGACACGCCCACTTCTGGCGGAAGTGACATCACGGTTCATTGACCCGCCTTCCATGATGTCACTTCCGCCCCCCTCGGGGTGCCAGAAAATCTGGTAAGGCTACCTCTAAACCATTTAGTTATCCGTTTCCTGTGTTTATCTGCTACAGATTTTATTTATTTATTTATTTATTTAAAAGATTTGTAGCCCGCCTTTCTCCCACAAGGGCAACCAAGGCGGCTTACAACATATTAAAATACATAAAATACATATAAACACACTGAACACATTAAAATTAATTAAAACAATTTAAGTTAAAACAAACAACCCCAGTGGGTTACAGATGACATTTAGCCCTGGCTGGATTCCCAGGTGGCAGCTGTGGCCAGGGGGGCCTTTGCCCAGCTTCGGCTGGTGTGCCAGCTGCGACCATACTTGGATCGTGCAGACCTGACCACGGTGATCCATGCCATGGTGATGTCACGGTTAGACAATTACTAAACTAGCACAAGCTCTCTCACATACCAATGCCTCTGCCTTTTCTGGAACAACTGAGTGGACTTTCAGATGTGCCCTCAATTCCTCTCCTTCACAGTCTACCCTTGCTACATCCTCCCTCCAATTATCTCTCTTTGTTTGCCTTTCTCTTGCACACACATTCTACTCCTTTATACCTATATAAAAAAGACACACATAATTAATCATAATAAACATAAAATTTCAATGCCATTTTTAATGGAAAACAGAAGACGGTTGTTGTTCCCGGACTGTATTCAGTTACCCCAGGAAACAATCGTATGGAATCTTTCAGTTGTAGACTCCTACTGCAAAGCATGCTGGCTTTGCATCTTATTATACATGAAGGTTATTGTTATTGTAATGTATCTCGGTGGTGTACCAAATGTTACTTTAATGATGTAATTAATATGCTTGGATTTTCCATCTGATGTTCTTAGGCACCACTTGTGTTAGCATGTGATACCACCAATTTCAAAGATATTTGGGAACAGCCGCTATTTGTTAAGGGAGTTGGCAGGGAACGCAAAGGCTTAACAATCTAAGTCAGATTCCCCAACACTTGAAAAACATTTGTGTCAGATGTGTTCAGATGACATGACAATTTGGAAGGATGAAGACTCTGAAGTTTATACAAGCTACATTATTTATAGTCAGTCACTTCCTTTTTCTTTCTTTTTTAAAAAAATTCACGAATGTAGAAACAACAATCAAGTCTTCAAGGCAAGTTCAATGATTGCCTGACAGATCAATCTTTGTAAATGCTGAATTGCAAAATCAGTTAACCTTTGTGTGAGATCAAGTACAGGGACTGCTGAAACTGCTAGATTCATTAACTTCATCTTAATTGATAGATCACAGTTTGAATCAGGCTCTTGTGCGCTCGCTCACTCTCTCTAAGAAAAAAGTTAATGGATAAAACCTCTATCCCTTTAACAGTTGCATAGCAGGCAGAAATTAACAGGTACATTTTTTTCATGGCTTGGAGATGAAGTGGTGGAAAGAGCTACATCTGTTGATTGCCAGATAAGCAAATTCCCACAAAAAGAAGGGCAGCCATACTACTACAGGAATACCACCATAACTTAGAGAATCCATTCTGGAAAGTTGAGCAGTCTGCTAAACAGCACCATAGAATACATTATTAACGCCGTAGGCAGGAAATGGGAGCTGATTGGCCAAGAATGCACTTTTCCTATTTGCTAGAATACCTGTCAGTGATGCCAAATATCTGTCAAAGAGCATTGTAATGAATCAGTGGTAAAGGAAGTAGTGTTATGGGAAATATCAGAGGCGTTGTCAGGGTTGGGAGGGTGGGCCCCTGGGCGGCGGGATCAGGCTCCAGGTGGCAGGCGGGGGTGTCACGGTGGGCGGCTGCTGCGCAAATCATCCCGTTTATCAGGGCAAGCGCAGAGCATCAGCAGCGGGTTTGGCCCTCCTGCCTGCCCTGCACCTCGGTATGCTCAATAAAGGCTGCAGCCATTATGTCACTTGCGGCACGAGGGGGGGCAGTTGGGGAATACCCACTGGGAGATATTACTTACTACTACTGTTATTTGTGGCCAAATTACATGTGACATTAAAACCACTGATAGAATTAATTTGAAAGGAGACCAGGAGTAGTCTTTTTCTCTCTTACAGTTAGCCATGCAAGGGCGGGGGGGGGGGGGAATCCAGTTTGGGAGTGTAGCAGATGATCTCTTTTTCTTGCACCATTTTTGCACCAAAATCCCTTCCTCTCCGAAGCAGTGGTTTGTCCTCACAACTGGAAAAACTACTGATTTGCATTTCAGCTCATTTCCATTATCATTTTTACCACACCTTTCCTCCAAAGAGTTCAGGGAGGTGTGCTTCTTTGTCCTCTTTTTATCCTCACAACCCTGTGAAGTAGGTTGGTGTCAGAGATTGTGGCTGGTCCAAAGCAGAAATTCTTCAGGAATAGCTACTCTCACTTTTTCAGCAACACTTTCTTCCTTTCTGTTTGGACTGATTGCACTGAAAGTGCTTTCATCACCTCAGCCTGGACGAAAGAGCATGACTTTCCAATTGTTATTTGGTTAGTTACTTGCTATTTTACTGAATATCCTTGTCTACCGGTAGTGGTAGTGGTGGTGGTGGAGGAGGAGAAGAAGAAAATATACACTCCAGAGGGGTGCACGAACATCACAAAGGGCGGCAAATAGGCAGCAGTGGCGCTGAGTCTTTTCGTGCCGCTTTTTTTCCTTCAGCTTCCGTGGCAGCTGTGAGCCTTGCAGCACGGCTGCCGAGGCTTCCAGGGGGTGGGGAGGTGTTTCCCACCTGCCTCGAGGTGAGATTTTCAGCCAGTGACTGGCTGCTGGTGTCACCAGGGGGCATGGCTTCCGGACGATATCACCCTCCCGGGGCCGTGACTTCCGCTGGGGGGGTTTATCGCGGTCGGCGGCCCCCAAGCGGGGGCGGCGTTAATACACCACTGTAGCTAGCGTCACTGAGTTCCACAGATCAGTTGCCAAAAATAAATGGTAATCAAGTCAGTTCCATTTGCAAACATGCTATATATCTGATTGTTCCAGTTTGAGATGTACTATTTATTTTAACTGTTTTGGAAGAATAAAGGAGTCCTCTCTTGCCTTCCTTCTTTGAATTACTGCTGATTCCACTTTTGGATGAGGCACAAGCAATTAGTGTCACCTAGACAACATTTCAGGGCTGAACTGCCTCTAGAATCTAATGTGGGTTCTTAGGTGGATGCTATAGGAATGCATATCTAATGCATGGTACTGGTGGCATATTCTCTTCATGGCAACTGGTTGTGGATGCTGCTGCTGTAGAATTTCAGCCTGACATTTACTATAGTAAAGTGGTTGGGTCTTGTAGAGATAGGTCTTGTATAGATGCATCAGGCAGACATTCATCAGGTGTATCTCTAACAAAAGACTGGGGAAAGTCACCTAGATGCATCCTGCCCAATGTCAAGCTGAAAGACCAAGGCAAAGTTTGAGTGCATGGAACCTAATTTGTTCCTGGAACCTAAGCATAATATAGAGACTGTAAAAAGTCTCAACTGCTTACATAGCACGAAATTAAGGTGACCAGCAACTCACTAAATGGCCTTAAGCGAGCCACTCCCTCGCAGCCTGAGCTTCCCAGTCACAATATGGAGATAATAATTCTTGCTTAACCTTACAGGGTTCTTGAAAGGATTACATCGAGATAATACAAATGGAGCACTCTCAAAAAACCCCATGAAAATGTTAAGTATAATATCCTGTTAAATACCAAAAGTTTGGGTGAGTTGTGATACTGATCACATTTCTCGGGCAAAGAGGTTGTTGTACACTGAAGCTTTTAGCTTAACAGCATTTCTAGGAAATCCTAATATCTGGTATTTAAATAGGGAGCCAAGAGACTCAGGCAATATATGTTCATCATGAAAGCGGCATCTACAGATCAAAAGCACAAATGTTCTTTCATGAAGTTTTATAATGAGGCAAATGTACGAATGTAGTCCCTAATTAATGGAAGCATATGTTAAGACAAACAATCTGTCAAAAATGCTAGGAATTCTGCTTGGTTGTTTTTATCGCCGTTTCCTCCCCACCCCAACCCCCAAACTAAGCCCAGCTAAGTTCTGAATTTCCATTCTTCATATCCTGTTAGTCATATTTCAGCTGGTACAGCCAATTTTTCATTTAAACAAACAAGAATAACATTGTAAATCCAGTCACGTTTAATTTCTGCAGCAAAAAAAATAAATGGAAGAAGGGATTTGGGTTTACCACAATTTTTGATCTGATCTCTTACAAGAATTGCTCATTTAAAAATTAAATGCACATACTCTGAATGTGCTAGTAAAGAAGGAAGAGAAGCCCTTTGAACTATCCCATGTGATTATCATAGCGTCTATGAACTAGCACCCAACTTTAAACCAATAAATAAAGGCTCTTATGTCCAAAATATACATTAGTTTAAGCATATGCTATGCAGCTGCATGTTTATTTTGTTAAAAGAGCATGGATGAGACCAATCCAGATTGAGACCATAGCAGAGGAGAGCACTTAACTCCAGGGGCTCTTATTAAAAATCAAACCCACAGTAGCATCTGCAGGGTGAAGAGATATGACAACCCACTGAATTACCAGACCAAGCAGGCAATGGGTCCAATTGTACCTAGTTTATTAAAACTCCAAAAGAAAAGGAATTAAGAAAAAGGGGGGGAGGGTAGAAAAAGTGCAAGCAAGCTGATGGAAAATGCCTGAACTCTGCTAGATGGACACAGAGCAGAGCTTGATCAAATGGATGCGATAGCCAGTAACACTCAGCACATGGAACTGGGACACTGCTCAAAAACACAGCCACAGACCCCTCCCCAACTTGGTGAGGCTGTCAGGCTGGCTTGGAGTAAAATTAGCAGACAAAGCAAAATAAATTCCCTGAATGTGGCTTGCTAGAAAATACAGTCCCTAACCTAGCAGTTTATATTTGTACAAGGAATCCTTGGCCCCTACACTTATCGACGAGTATGTGGGTATGCTTCCACGTACCAGTGTTAGGTCTCCATGGCAGAACCAGGCAGGACACACAGAGCTTCCTGTGTTCTTGGACTTGTTTTGATGATGTCATCAAGTTACCTGATTGGAGGAGTGGGACTCACCTGGCCTCAACATTCCACCTCTTTACCTAAACAGACAGGTTTAGCTGCACAGTGGCAGATGCCAGCAAATCCTGGGGTAGCTATTCCAGACAGGAAGGACTCAAATCCACAATGTGCTCCCTAGTAATGGAGCTCCAAACAGACAAAGGTAGCTTGCCAGCATCATTTTAGGCTGTTGAACCTACACAGGAGCGGGGGGGGGGGCACAGTTAGAAGTGTCCAAAAATAGAGAAACAGAGTTAAAAACAGGGCATTCATCACAATGTCAAATAGCAGCCAGGCAGGGGAGGGGAGGATCCAGATTAAGTTCACAGCAGGGGACAAAGGGTTAGTTAAAGTCCCTTTAACATACACATCCCACCATGGTCCCAATCTGGATTAGGTCTCTGGATGCATGCATCAAAGAAAAATATGCTATTTGACCCCAAAACTGGGAAGATGTGCCAACAGATATAGAACCAAGAAAAAAAATAAGCCAGTTTTCTTGTAGAATGCTTTGATATGGATCTCAGATCAACCAAAACATTGACCTTTTGTCATGTCCCCAATTACAGATGCAGTCTCAAGATCACTTGTATAGTCTTGTCAATGATTAGTCATCTAAAAAAACGTAACTCTCTCTCTCTCTCTCTCTCTCTCTCTCTCTCTCTCTCTGCTCTGCTCTGCTCTGCTCTGCTCTAACTAAGGGCTGCAGCACAGTTTCTCCTAGTCTAGAAAACAGAGAGAAGAGGAAACTGTACCTGGGCTGTCCCCAAGGGGACAGTTCACAACTAATTTAATGTTCTTGAAAATTATCCATTACTCACCGTAGATTAGTGTGTTCACACACTGTAACTGTCCTTTGTAACCACCTTTAGCAATGAGTTATGACAGACATGCATTAACAGGACAGGAAAGATTCTATCTATGTTTGAAATACCAATTCTATACCATGTAGAAGATCACAGAATCAGAGGTTAGTAGTGTTTCTATATTTGTTAACATAAGAAAAAATAAAACAATTCAGTTTATTCGGGTTAAAATACTGTGTCAATAAAATAGGTAAAGATAAACATTACATACGATTCATCCTCAATCTGTGTAGAGCAACATCAGAAGTTCCAGCTATCTATGCAATGCTTCTGGTCTGCAGAGATACTTATAATAAGCAGCTGCACCTCATTGAGTTCGGTTGTAAGTCTGTATTCACAAAGGTATTTCTCTCTTTTAGTATATGAATTGTATTCTGTTGTTACTTATTCACAACGCAATTCTATCCAACTTACACCACCGGTGTAACCAGTGGTGCAGTGAGAACGGGAGGCCCCAGAACGGAAAGGGGATTCAAATCCCCTCCAAAGGGGGATTCAAAGGGGATTTGAATCCCCTTTCTGTTCTGGGGCCTCCCGTTCTCGCTGCACCATTGGTTACACCTAGGATTGCCATCCATCCCGGAATTTCCAGGACAGTCCCAGAACCCGAGCTCAGGTCCCGGATCTGTCCTGGACTGTTCTGGGCCGGTACAAGCCTCCGCGACCGACTTTTAAAAACTAAATAAGCTTACGTTTTTTCGGGTGCCGCAATCTTGGATCTCGTAAGATTTCGCGAGATCCAAGAAAGAAAAAAGGTAAGTTGATTCATTTTTTAAAAGAGGTGGCGGCGGCTGCGGAGGCGGCTGCAGGGGCTTGGCAGCAACGGTAACTGCGGCGGGCAGCACAGCGAGGCACGGTGGGCAGCAGGCATGGTAAGGCACGGTGGTGATGGGCAGCAGGCACGGCGGCACGCCAGGCAGAAGGCACGGCAGCAACAGGCATGGCGGCAGCAACAGGATGGCTCAGCAGCAACGGGAGTGACAGACATGATGGCGGCACCAGGCACAGCGGCAACGGGCACAGCAGGAGCGACAAGCTTTTGGCATGGCAACAGGCAGCAGGCACGAGCAGCAGGCATGGCTGCGACAGGCACTGAGGTAGCAACAGGCACGGCGGCACGACAGCAATGACGGGCAACGACGACGACGTCAAGTCAATTTAATTGTTTTAGGTTAAAAATAAATAAATAAATATAACCTTTATTATAACCTTTTAAATGTATTTAATTAATTAATTAATTGTTGGGGGGTGGAGGGAGGGCAGGGAGAGCAGCCGTTGGCCGGCCTGGGTCAAGAGGAGGCAGGGATATCGGCAGCAAGCTCCGCCAATTTCCAACGCCTGTTCCCGGCCTAGGCCGCCCTTACCCCTGCACCCCAGATGTACGTCAGCTCCAGAGCCAACGTATATCCGAGGAGGCCCATTGGGGCTGGGCAGCCCTACACCTGGCAAAGGGGACGAACGTCCCCTTCTCCGGGGGTATCTCCAGGCCGTGCCAACGCTGCCCAATACTGCAGCCAGCCCTTTAGGCCGGCCACGTATCTTTACGCAAGATTGGACTGCCCATAAAGGTTTTTTTAAAAAGAACCTTCCTAAGGTAGGCTCTGCAGTCTGAGTGACACATCATATGGAGTAGCCACATAGACTGCTTTGCCTTACCTGATTGCTCGAATAACTAACACTCATTCCATTTTGCCTGAGTCTGCCTCTGGCGTGGCCTTTTTTATTTTCATCTGCCTGCCTCCAGAATCTGACTCCAGCCTGTCTCAACCACATCATCTGCCACTGGCCTCTTTCAATTTTCCTCTGCCTGTGCCAAAATAGGACCCTCAGCTGCATTCTGCCTCGGAGTTTGGCCAAAGCCTGACAGTTCTATACGATATTAAACATTTCATACTGAAAACAAAAGAGCTGCATATTATTAAAGTGACTGAAGCTCTACCAGCAATAAAATCACGGGCAAAAGCGAGCTTACTAATGAAAACCAAATGTCTCCCATATGTTACCATATGGTCCAACGTGGGTCTCTTGGAAGGTCGCATAAAAATTAATCCAACTAATAAACCACAGCACAAAGCCAAACATTTCCAGGGAATGAAAATATATCCGAAACTCCAGCCTGCCAAAAACATTCATGACACTTTAGAAACTTCAAGCTAATATTCCTTTGAGGAGGGAACAGGATCAAAATGTTTTCCCCTCTTTCCTTCTATTGGTTTATTTTTTACAATATGAATGGGTAATGACTGTACAGATTTTTTTTATCCAGTATAATATGGTTCCACATAGAAACCATGTGCAATAGACCATATGGGTGGTTTTTCCATGTGATGAGCCATTCGTATCTACTAGCTCACTACATGCATTAACTACAGTTCATGGTGCCACAATATACCTGAGACAACAGGTACAATATACACAATATTGCCACAATATACCTGAGGAACACCAGCACTTTCAAGTTGAACTGCTTGTTGAGAGTCAACCACATCACTGCAAGCCACCAAGAAACGTTTTGCAGTGGCACAACGAAATCGGGGGGTTCATGTGGCTACATGGGAACGCCTCATCTAGTAGATCTTGAAGTGGGCATCACATAGCTGCTTGTTTTTATGAACTATACCATGCGCAGACATCATTTCTTATCCTGAAGTTCCACATGTGAAATCCTCTGAAATATCACAAGACATATCGTCTCTTATGCTATCAGCAATATTTTCAATGTCTCCATGATTGGGCAACTTGGTTCTACTTGTGTATCTTGTGATGAAGAAAAAAAACTGACAAAATTTGAGGTGGGGGAGTGCTAAAGGTGTTAAAAGATCTAAGCCAAGAAAATACAATAAACTCAGCCCAGTTTAATGTTATGCTGATGAGTAGGGTGCCCATATCCCAAAAGGGACAGGGTGCCTATACCTTTAACCATTTGAATGTGGGCAGGCGCAACTCATCATGGAAGGGTACAACAAGCTACATCTGCCCAAATTCTGTCTTCTTACAATGGATAAAGGCATAGGCACCCTGTCACTTTTGGGATATGGGCACCCTACTGATGAGCCCTTTGCAAGGGCACTTTGCAGTGGGGAAGGGCTGTCTGGGCTTCTTCACATGCGGTTGCCGAGCAAAACGTAGTTTATTCTTGAAATGCATGAGCCAACAAATTACTCCCAGATGCATGGAGAGTTCCCATACCTTCAAAATCCTGCCCGAATATAACATCTGAACTAGCCCCCACCCACCTCTTAAAAAGTGTACTCAATTACTTGCTCTAGAGCAGGGGTTCTCAACCCCTTCCCAGCCAAGTACCACCTCCGGCACCACTCTCCTGCTGCGTACCATGGGAAGTGACTGGTGATGAAATCATTGCCAGTTACTTCTGGGTTTTCAGGTTTTTGGAGGCCAGAAAATGCAGGGAGGAGGCTTTGGGTGGGTGGGAGAGCCCTTCTCAGCATTTCCAAGAGGCTTGGCCAAAGACAGGAGACTCTCGGGAACGAAAACACACCACCAAAAGCGCCATATCGGAGTGGGGTTCTGGTGGTCCCGCGGTCCAAGTACCACCAGCAGTCAACCGAAGTACCACTGGTGGTACTAGTACCACAGGTTGAGAACCCCTGCTCTAGAGCAGGGAGCCCAGTTCAGCTAGGATCCTTCTCTGTAACATAATGGCCACTCTGTCCTGCCACGGTTCTATTAAAGGAATGTAAATTGTCTGCTGAATAATACTGGAGCTACTACTATTAATTTCCACCTTTTTACTGCTCACTTCAGCTAGTATGTGACCTATGTTGTGTAACAGCAGTTACACTCCAGGGATTAGAGATTAACAACATGTGAAAAACAATTGCTGTGAAATAAACGCTGATGGAAGTGAGCCACTGCTGAATTACCCTGCCAGTACAAAACAATATATTTTATCACTGATGAAAAGCTTTTATTTTCTTCCTTTTAAATTTTTTTAAGCGTTCACTTGTACTGATAACACAGAGGAAGTACAGTCTTTTGTCAGGGGAGGGGATCACAGGGCAAGAATGCGTGTTAAAGTCTTTCAGCACATTGTTTATTGCAAATTTATTGGAATAAATTTAATCAGCTGAATCTCTGTCACAGATAATTAACACATAATTTAGGTCTAAGAAGCATCCAGCAAGCAAATGAAATGAAAATTGCTTTCAAGATAGTCTGTCAGTCTGTCTCTTCCTACTCAAGAAAGCAGCGCCAATGAAATTGCGTTGCTAGTTTTATTCAGTGATGTTTATTGACTCCAGTCCCATGTCCTAGTGGATGGAGGGGCATGCGTTAGAAATCAAAGTAAAGAGTTTGTGTGGAAGAGAGCTGGTAAGTATTAGCAGATTTTGCACAATATTTATTTCCCTAAAAATAGAAATAAATGTTTCTTTCTGTTCTGCTTGTAAAGAGCATCTCAGCTAAGGTTCTTCCAAACATGCATCTGTTTTGCTTTATTGATTGATTAAAATAAATAATCACAATGATCGTGCCAATACAAGCATCGGTACAGATGAAAACAAGCTATCACATCACATTGAAAAAGAAAGAAAAAAGATGTAAATCTGACAACATCAGCACAAAGAAAAAGTTCTGGATGACCATAACATTTAATACGCTCAGATTCCAATATTGTGAAAAAGACATCCATAGTATTTGAAACCTGAGGTAAGCATTTATATTTCTATCCCACAGCCAGATTTTTATCTGAGTGATCTTATACATAAACATACTGTGCCAACATTTACAGCGTAATCCTATCCAACTTATACCACCGGTGTAACTAGCGGTGCAGTGAGAACAGGAGGCCCCAGAACGGAAAGTGGATTCAAATCCCCTCCAAAGGGGGATTCAAGGAGAATTTGAAACCCCTTTCCGTTCTGGGGCCTCCCGTTCTCGTTGCACCGCTGGTTACACCGGTGTTGTAAGTTGGATAGGACTGCGCTGTGAGGGATCCATTTCTCTCAACTAGGGAGACATTCCTGTAGTTATATTTAGGTATCACGAGAAGTAAAACTGAACACAAAAATTTGGTGTGGCAGTCTCAAATTAGGGTAGTTAGCAATTAATAATAATAATAATAATAATAATAATAATAATAATAATAATAATAATAATAATTCTCACAGAAGCAATAACGGGGTTAAAAGCCATGACACACAAAAAAATAAAATCACAAGTCAAAACACAGTTAAAACTCTGTTTAAAACTTTATGAATCTTTAACTGTGTTTTGACTTGTGATTTTAAATTTTTTTGTGTCATGGCTTTTAACCCTGTTATTGCTTCTGTGAGAATAATTGCTGGCCATGAAAACCTAAACACACAGTTGTTAATAATAATAATAATAATAATAATAATAATAATAATAATAATAATAATAATAATAATAATAATAATAAACAGTATTTATATACCGCCTTTCTTGGTCATTGGATTTCTCCTCTGACGTTAATCCAAGGCGGTGTACATGGGCAAGCTTTCCTAACCCCTCTAATGTTTTTTTTTACAATATATAAATGTCCAAACTTTCGTGAACAGCTATATTCCAAGTGGTATCCTTTTGCAGTCTGGCTTCTCCACTGGACGTCGCTTTCTACACTCGACCGATGCATTTTGTGGCATGTCTCGAACTTGTCATTCACCGATCTTCGGGCTAGATTATCTCTTATCTTAAATAGTATCTTATCTTAAATAGTTGACTCTCTTTTATCTTTCTAACAGTAGCCACAATCATTCTCCAAAGAACTTTGAGATTTTTACAGTGTCACCAAATACACTGGACAACAAATTTTAACAAAGGTCATGCCCCCAAGATTAAATTAGTCATTTCTTATAGATTTTGAGGTGCTGTACACGAATATGACAATGAAAATGCAAAATTGGCTACCGTTTGTGAGAGATCCGCAATAGATAGTTCCATAGACATGTACTGGTAAATGCCCGACAGCACTTACAACACCTATGTACGCAATGCAGAATGCTTCTCCTAAACTAGAGCCAATCGACATATTTTATTGTCATTTTTGTTTTAAGCACATCAAAATTAATAAATATTAGCTATTTTCATTTCAGAGGCAAATTGTAGGTTGTCCAGTTATATATTTAAATATTCCAATCATTTCATGGATAGATTTCCTGATAACATGCTTCTGCAACTTTGCCAGAGTAAAGTACTTTATAATGATTTTTTCTTGATTCTACATTCATAGCAACATAGCAACTTTATTGCAACATATATTTTTTCATTGTTCTTCTGTAATTTGAATTTCCAAGGCTCTATTCCATTTGCCTTTATAACTCATATCACAAACCTGCAGGTTTTTTCATGCAGTTATACAGTTTCAATAATAATAATAATAATCCTTGATTTATGATGCTCTCCACTACTAAGTAGTATCTAAAAATATGTATGGGGACACACAGCACAATCCTGTGCAAGTAAGTTTCTTGGTTTCAATGGGACTTACTCCCAGGTAAGAATTATAGCCATAAAGTGTTAGTTACACGGTTCTGCTATATAATACAATTTTGAAAGTGCAAATACCCAAATGTGCATCTGTTAATCACAAAGAGAGATCCCTGAAGGCTGTTTGGCAACACATAGAAGATATTTTACATTGGTAATTAGAAACGCTTGTTTAGCGTATTTTGTTGTTCTGGAGTTCTCTGCATGCTTTCCAGTTTTAACCTGCTCTGGTACATGGCAGTTTGAATCCGCGACGGGGTGAGCTCTCATTTCTTGGCCAGCTCCTGCCAACCTAGCAGTTCCAAAGCATGTTAATGTGAGTAGATAAATAGGTACCGCTTGCGGGAGGGTAAACAGCGCTCCATGTTCCAGCCGCATGCTATGCGCTGCGGCAAGGAGAGTCATGCCGGCCACATGACCACGGAGGCGTCTTCGGACAACGCTGGCTCTTCGGCTTTGAAATGGGGATGAGCACCACACCCTAGAGTCGGACACAACTGGACTTAATTGTCAGGGGTCACCTTTACCTTTTTACATGGCAAGTAGATGTGTGATTAAGTGAGAGAAATGCCATTAAACTCATAGAAAAATTCTAGGCATTACATCAGGGGAAAGCTTGTACTTATTACAGGCTTTCTCTGGGGCTTCTTAATGTCAGCTACAAAATTCTACTTTAAAGGAGTTTACACCCCGAGCTGTTTGCCAACCAGATTTCACCTATGCCGGGACAGCTCTAGCAGAAGCGTCGCTCCGGTAGGGGCGGGGCTGTAAGTATCGCTGCGGTCATAGTCTCTTTACCGAGCGAGGAGGAGGCAGCCCCGCCCCCTCACTGTCGGAGCCAGTCCCCTACGGAGAAAGCAGCAGGCAAGAGACCCTGCCTGCTGCTTTCTCCGTAGGGGACTGGCTCGGACAGTGAGGGGGCGGGGCTGCCTCCTCCTCACTCGGTAAAGAGACTATGACCGCAGCGATACTTACAGCCCCGCCCCTACCGGAGCGACGCCTCTGAGCTCTAGTCATGCTTTAAAAATTATATGAATTAGTGAAGAAGAGGTCAAACTAGAAATAGAAACCGGACTCTAGGGTGTGGTGCTCAACGGGTACAAATCAGGATTTTTCAGGACTGGTGCATGTCAAAATACTTTTCAGAACGAAGAAAAGAAAACCAGTGGGAACAACAGACAGAGAACCATACTTACCATGATATAAATGTTCCAAACAATGGAATGTGAACAGAGCTGCCAGCATGCAGTGGGTTTCCCCATTTGCTTCAATTAAGATCGAAGCCCTGCCTGTGTATCCTTCTTGGGCAAACTGAGGCCCAGACCAGACATGCAGTGACCCAAATGGAAATGAGCATTTTCCACAAACAACACATTTGGATGCAAAACCCACATGGATTTCCTTATCCATGAGTGTTTTCTCATGGAACATCAAGTACTTTTCTACTTCTTATTCTGCGCGTTGTGAATCTTCTTTGTGGGTTTTGAACATATGATTGGAAAACTCATGTGGTTGTTGATATCTATGGGTTCCGAGTCCTTAGATGTTGTACAGCATCCCAGAACTGGCTCCTAGCATGACCTTCCTTCACCACAGCTTGTCCTCTCCTTGGTTTCAGTTGTAAAAGTCAGCCATGTCCTTCCCCTTTCTACTGTGGTAAGCAGGAGAGAAAGGTACACAAGAGATGTATGTTTGAACTGTGGCAGATTCTTCTGATTGGCTTATGATGGAGGAAAGCAGTATTCCGACTTTTCCAGTGGTTCCTGTCAACAATGAGGGGCTTCCTCGCTATCCAAGGAATCTTTTGTGAAGTGAGGAGTTGAGCACCTTCATCACCATTTGGCAGAAGAGGCTGTCCAGGAGGTGGTGTGGACAGTGGCATACAAAGAGGGGTGCGGAGGAGGTGCGGGCCGCCCCAGGGCAACACACTACCCAGCTGGAGGGGGGGTGACAAAAGCCATGGCTGTTTAAGTGGCTGGGGGGTGCCCGCGTCTTCAGCTTCTCTTTTCCATGATTGGAGAAGAGAAGCTGAAGATGCGGCTGCCAGAAGACTGGAGTGCCCATGTCTTCGGCTTCTCTTCCCTGATTGGAGACATGTCCCCGGCCGATCGTGTGGAAGGGAAGCCAAAGACGCACCTGCCTCAGTCCCTACCTCCTGCCTCGTGGTTACTCCGAAGTGACGTCACTTCCAGGGCGAAGTGGCGTCAATTCGGTGTGTCACCAGGCTGATGGATGACACCCATCCTTGCTGCCCCGGCAGCAAGGAAGCCGGGTACGTTCATGTGAAATCAGCTTTTGCGTTTGTGAGAACAAGAATAATTTTCTCTTTTGTTTGGTGTGTGTGTGTGTGTGTGTGTGTGTGTGTGTGTGTGTGTGTGTGTGACATGCTAGCAGAGTCAAGTTAGGCATTTTCCGAATTTTTGACATAATGAGTCCAAAAGGTTCGCCATCACTGATATAAAACATAAATCATTCTTTAGGGATGACAACAAACAGTTAGAACTCCCAAATCATCATCCTAACTAAATATTTTGAATTGTGATGAAGAGAAAGGAACGTGACAATTCACTAATAGGCTGGCAAACAAACTAACTGGGGTCTTTGTTGGTTTTTAGTTGAGAAAATGTCACTTTCAATGTTAAAGGAACATGTATATACAAAGGCTATGACTGCAATCCTGCAGATGTCTTGTGCTGTTAATTGGCTTTAAAGGAGCTTGTGTGAAGGATTGCTACCTAACTTATTTTCTGGCTTCCTGTAGAACCGACATTTTTATTTGCTACCTCACTGCAAGCCTCGGACTGCCCATTACTAACCAGACAGCAAACTCATTTGCATTCTTTTCACATTCTATTCTAGCGCTCCAGACCCTGCACATCTAATTCAAAAAATATCAGATGACTAGATGTGGCATAATTTATACGTACAAGAATCCACAATGCTTTATTAACTTATTTTCAATGACACTGTAGCTGAGAGAGAGAGAGAGAGAGAGAGCATGATTTAAGATACTATTGTTTTTTGACAAGGTATAGCAATATTGAATTTTTATAACAAGTGACACATACAATATATAAAAAACATTTTTGCAGTTAAGTACCACTGGTATTATTGGGGGGGGGGGGTTGTTGTTGTTTTTTACATTTTACTTACTGAAGCAGTAAGAGTCCTTGTTGGGGCCTGTGCTAAGGAGCATATGATTTTTATTTGGTATCTTATCTAGGATGCAGAAGCATCCCAATGTTTGACCTGAAATTGCCATGAACTTTTGGCATGTTCCAAGTGATCAAAGTTCGAGTCAACAATGTGATCTCTCACAAAGGCTCGGAACTGCCCACAAAAGATCAAACCTTTGCAAACATCAGCTTCTAACCATCACCACCTTGTTGTGGATGCAGTGGCGGACTGGCCAGGGTGTCAGCTTACCCAATGGCCAGTCCAACAGTCACGGCCCTCTTGCCGCTCAGAGAGATTCACACTCAAGCCGGAGCTACACTGTACACGTTCGCGTTGCGTTCATGTTCCGTGTGCGTCTGGTGTCCCACCCCCAGGTCAAACAAGGGCTCTGATTGACTGAACGTAGCGCGAACACAGCAAAAGTCGAGCTGGGCTCAACTTTTGCTGCGTTCACGCTACGTTCAGCCAATCAGAGCCCGTTGTTTGACCTGGGGGCGGGACACCAGACGCACACGGAACGCGAACGCAATGCGAATGTGTACAGTGTAGTCCGGGCATGATTCACACACTCACTGAGCTCATCAGCGAGTCGCGATCATCAGCGATCTCTCCCGAGGATGCAGCAATCTCTCCCAAGGCTGCTGTCCCCTCCCACTCTCTTCCGGAGGCTCCGGAAGAAATCGGGTCGGGCTGGCAGCCTCGTGAAAGCTAGCCCCAGCATGCCCCGCACTGAAGCAGCTGGCGATTTATTTATTTATTTTATTTTAAAAAATTATATCCCGCCTTTCCTATGCCAAGGCAAATGCCCAAGGCGGCTCATCTCAGGAGCCGAGTCAGAGTGCCTTTGAGGCGGGGCACGGAGCTGGGGAGAGTTCGTCGAACGCAAAGGCACTCGGCTCCTGAGCAGCAACTTGAGTGCTGACTCTTCCGAGTGTTAGTGGAGCGTGGGGCATGCTGGGGAGAGTTGGTGCAACATGCAAATTCAAGGAAGGCAAATTTAAGGAAGGAGGGGCCAGCCAGGGGGTCACATGGGAGGGTTTCTGGGTGGGAGAAGTGAGAAAAATGGATGGGCCACCGCAGAGGAGCTGCATTTGGACTTGGGCTTGGGCAGGTCCAGGCGCTGTCTGTGATCTCTGCAGATATCCCAGGCCCACGGGCCACAACAAAGCTTCAATTAGTACTCTCTCTACTCATCTTTTAAAAAATACCCAGTGTGGGTCTTTTAGCTCTGCTTCTGCAGTGGTCATTCAGTTATTTTTTATTCAGTTATTATTTATTTCCTGCATTAGCAGGAAGGAGGATGGCAAAAGGCAAGCAAAAATCGCGGGGAAATGCGGGGAAAATGGCGAGGGAAAGCAGTGAAAATGATGGGGGAAATAATTAAATAATTGAAAATTTTCAGACACCCTAATGGGCGGCAAGCAGGCACTCTGTACCCACAAAATGTGGGGGTTGACCCAGTTTGGGTACCTCAAAATCTGGTATACCTAATTCAACATATAGCTGGGGGGGGGGTGTTATCTCCTGGAAAACAATATTTTTAGACCCAGTCTGCCACTGTGTGAATGGAGGAGCACAACTGCTGATAAAATTCAACATGAATCAGTACACACTTCTTCTGCCACCAGAAAACACTCTTGGAATGCAACCCTAAAATGAAATAGCATTGTTCAAACACAAGACCAAAAAGAAACCATCAGTCATTTCTTTGTAGGTTCCTTTCATATTAAAAAAAAAGAATCACCTTCCACACTAAAAAGACTGTGACAGAGATTATATGCAGTAAATTGTGTTACCTTTTGCTTAGATTTATATAAGCAATATAAGATTTACATGCAGTTGTAAAAACTGCTTTCAGGATACTGCTTTGTGTTTTGAACCAACAATAAACTAAATGCAAGGAAAACATGAAACAACCATCTGTAACATTTGTGTTTATTGAATCTATACAGTGCTTTTACTACAGGCCAAGATGTCTTTCTGTGGATAAGGAGTTGTCTGAAAAAGGAACATAAGAAACTGCCAGCTCAGCATTGTATACAATAACTGGCAGCGTGACACAATCACTACCATGATTATTCCTATCAGCAGGGGCATAATGTGGGTGGAGCCTGAGGAACAGCTGATCTGGGTGCAAGCCCGGGGGGGCGCACCTCAGGCTCCACTCCACCACCCTTGCTGCACTCTCCCCCATCCGCCCTGCAGCTGGAAACAGTGGCACGGCTACATGCACATGGAGCTGTTTCCTGGGCTGCAGGATGGCTGGGAGGACTCTCCCCCACCCACACCACAGGACGAGAAACAGCTCTGGAAGTGACGTCACATGATGTCACTTCCGGGTGCAGCAAGCTCCTGTGCTCCGGGCATCATGGGAGCTTGTTACACCCCTGCCTATCAGGAAATGATCTGGCCATGAGAAAGGAGTGACCTCAATCACTACACAACCAGATCATTATCCACCTACCCAGCAGTAAATACCAGTCCAACACATGCCCAGCGACATGCACCAAGCCCTTGGTTGCCATGGCAGCCTTGAAAGTCTGAGCCTCACCTATAACTGGAGCCTCAATGTGGACATTGAAGTCACCCAGCACCACCAGCTGGGGGGCACTCCAATGCCACCTCCCAGATTACTCTGGCCCATTCAGGCAGAGAGACTGCTGGGCACCAAAGTACACCTACAATACAACTGGTTGCTGTTGCACAAAGCGCAGCTGGGAGAGACCAACCCCTCCTGCCTCCTCCATCCTGGTCTCTGTGATACATGTCAGGTCAGCGCCTTCTTTCAGAACTAAGTCCTGGATCAGGCTAGTCATTATTTACTGACCTGGCATTTAGCAAT
This sequence comes from Plestiodon gilberti rubricaudatus, assembly GCA_026170595.1. NCBI lineage: Eukaryota > Metazoa > Chordata > Lepidosauria > Squamata > Scincidae > Plestiodon > Plestiodon gilberti. The sequence goes on from JANXHW010000002.1 coordinate 56,573,222, forward strand.
ACGGTAGCTGTTTTAGGCCAGAGGGGTCACTGCCAGGACCACTGGTGGCCTTAGGGCTGGAGGGAGGACCAGAAAGCAGGATAGTTCATTTATGACTAACCCTCTTTCTTCTGTAAGGGTCAGTCCACCCCCCCACACGCACACCATATCTTCCTTGGCACCTCCGCACCCCTCTTAGCCCATTACCAAGGCTCCCCCAACTCATGATCTCAGCAGGATTACTCCATAAAACAAACTGAATCCCTCCCCATCATATACAACATGCCTATCCCACTATCTAACCCAATCTTTCTATTCTCACCCCCCCCACACACACACACACAGGGAGCCAGAAGAAGAGGCAAAGTTGGCAAAGGAATCTCTAGCATATGAGCAGCCAGGATTTCACCTGGGCCTCCCTTGCCAATGGGACACCACCCAATAACCCCCCACACCCTAACAGCCCACTCTCTCGTTGAGATAGCAGCCTGCCAGGAGAACAACAACAACAACAAAACCAGTATTTATATACCACCTTTTCTTGGGTCATCGGATTTCTCCTCCGACTTTAATTCAAAGGCGGTTTACATGGGCAGTCTTTCTAAACCCCACAAGGGGTTTTTACAATCCAATAATGTTCTAATCTTTCATAGAATCCATCATGCTAGATGTTTCTTTCACAGTCCAGCTCTCTTTCTGGTATTCGCCTCACCACGCTTCAGCTGACAGGCAACCTTGACTCTCACTCAAGTGCAGATGAAGCTTCTCTCCCCCACAGAGGCTCTGCAGCTTTTCAGAGTAGGGACTCTTGCCCTCATTGCTCACCAATCAGCAATTACTCAGCAATCCGGGCAAACCATAGGACAGGGTTTCCCAACCTTTTTCGGCCCGCGTACTACCTAGGTGGGCCTCTGGTCGGCCAAATACCATCAGCTGGCTGCGTTCCATCAAACAAAAGTGCCAATGACGTCATCGGTACTTTCTTCCAGGTTTGTGGCCATGCCGGAGCTCAGAAAAGGCAAGGTAAGATGCCGGGGAGGGCCACCCCCTGCACTTAGAGCCTGCGCGCTTGAGCTCTGCCAGCTTGGCAGAGCTTGAGGCACTGCTTTTCAGGCTCGGACGCAGAGTCACCCAGCCGAGATGGTGGCCACCATCTTGGCTGCTGGCAGCCCGCATACCACCAACCTGTGGTCTGTGTACCACCAGTGGTACGCATACCACAGGTTGTGAACCTCTACCATAGGAACAAACTCCTTTAATGTTGCCCTCTTTAGTGGCTACCTGTCCAATGGCAAACCTGCCTTGTAGGCTTTTCCACCCTGGAAGCAGTTCAGGAAGGAAGTGGGTATGCAGGATTGGGCAGTTAGTGTTTAAAAAAATGCTACACCATCCGGATATCTACCGGTCATGTAAATGTTAAAGGCACAGGAGTTTTGCTGACCAAAAATATGGCAACCATTGTTGAGACTAGAAATATGGCAATCATTCTTGAGAATTCAACAACATCCAGGTTTGGAGCCATTACATGTGTTTCTAAATGGTGATCAACTCAAACTTTTCTGTGAAACACAGCATCATTTTCTGAGCACAAGTCACACACATGCATAAAGGCCACACATTTCCAGAGAAAGAAGGAAGGAAGAACAGCTATATAACTCACCTCCCCATCCCAGTGTGTCACCCCCGGAGCTAGCAGGAACCATGCTCCGATTGGGTCTTCGATCAGCCCTTCTAAGGGCAAGGCGTCGAGCGGTGTTGTGTGCATGCCGCTCAAAGCCTTGCCTATTCAGAAGAGGCCGAGCCGTCGAGGAAGACGGGGCTCGGCCTGCTGGCTCCGGGGGTGACGTGGCGGGATGGGGGGATGAGTGTACTGGGGAGTGACACGTCGGGAATACTGGCACATCACCCCCCTGGCGCGTCACCCCCTCCAGGCGCCTCCAGGAGTCTGGGATTTGGGCTCCCGAACCGGGATTGTCCTGGCCGGATTTGGGACTATGGTAAGCCTATTAATTGCTAAGTACTCTCATGTGGTAATAGTAATACTTAGCATTTGTATCCTGTTTTTGATTGTTCGAAGCACTTCACATGTCATCTTGTATTATCATGACAACTACCCTATTGTTATTCCCATATTGCAGAAGGGAAGCAGCTTTCCAGAGTTAATGGCAGAGGTGAGATTCAAACAGGGGACTTTCTGATTTATAGCCCTAGCTCAGTTTCTTAACCATTATCTTCCTTCTGTCTCTGGAAACGTATAGCTGTTGTGCATGTGTGTGGCTTGTACATCAGCTATATTCCTGGCAATATCTTTTGGGATTTCAGAAATCTGAAACCCATTCAAACATTTATAGGGCTCCGGCCAAGTCGAAGTGTCTCCTTTGTGGCAGGGCATATCGCCCACTCCTCCTTTCCAATTTGTCTATTAGCAGAATTCTAGCTCTCAAGCTCCTGGTTATTAAGATTTACTATGGAACCTCCATGTCATTTGTTGTCATTGTTGCTATGTATAAATGGAGAGCCCTTTTATCTATATTCCTGACTGTCCAAATGGTTTGAATGTTCCCTGAGGCTATTTTGATGAATGCTGTACATATTCACGCCTATCAGAGATGATTTGTCACATGAATAGGCTTTCAGTCACTACATTTCCTTTCCTCTTTCCTTGCTTTAAAATATATGCACTCAAATACTATGAATTCTAGGCTAGACGTTTAGTGCCGAATAATAGCTTAACAGTAGATTCTCGGAGATTAAAATGAGGTAGTGGGATGCATTTAGTGCAAAGAAATTGGGGGACTCTGTAAGAAAGTATACTGTAGTTGAGTGGCATAAAGGGTGACTAGATGTGCTGCACCAGATCTATGATCAGGATAGTCCACATGGAAAAAAATAATAGTAGCCGAGGGGAAGAGGAGATTTGATTGGAATCATGGCACAAGGTATGTCTGTGTGCGCAGGGGAAGGTTTAATTCTTTCTCCCTCTGGTCTTTTTATGGATGAAAATGTTTCCCTGATGCTGCTATTTACCCCCTAAAATAGCAGCTGTGGGGAATTATTTTAGTGGGAAAATAGTGTGGGACAAATTGTGGGGGGGGGGGAGGAAGGGTTCCACCCCCTCCATTACCACAATCCTGATCTGAATCCCTCCCCCTTAACACACTAGATGCTATTATTAAACAGTGGGAGAACTGACCGCGGATTCCTCACTGTCACGTCTATTTTGTCGTTATAGCACTGAGTAGTAAATCCTGCTTTTGGGCTACCCAGAGGCAGCTGGTGGGTCACTGTCAGAAACAGGATGCTGGACTAGATGAGCCTCTGGCCTGACCCAGCAGGGCTCTTCTTATAGCCTTACACTGTTCAAGAAATCTAAGATGCTTTTCTGAATACCACTCAATTTTTAAGACAAGTGTGACAAGAAGATATACAATGATTAGGTATTTATTTACTTGCCAGAAAAGGCTTCCAACCAGAAGTTCCCTTCCAACTTTAATGCATTGCAGAAAATATCACATTTCATGATGCATTTGGACTTGTTTCAGCTGCTTCATATTGCTGAAGGATTTTGGAAAAGCTTTTATTGCCTCCTTTCAGTATTTGACCACTTAAACAATTGACTGTCCTTACTTTTTGTATGTGTTTTCTTATGTAAGTTACACTGACAAGAAGAGCCAAACAGAGGGCTACACTAAGCATCTCATGAAACATGCACTTGGCAGCTGCATGCTTGCTTTCCCCCCTCAAAATAGCAGGAGCCAATCTGGACAGTGGCATGCGGCAGGGGCTTTAACCTTTGGATCTTTCCATAGTCTAACTCCAGACTGGGTCTCATGGGCGAGGGGGTTCTTTCTGGATTCAGGCAAAGCAAGAATGCGCACTGAAGTGAGGTATTCAATTAATGATGCCTTATTAGATGGCACAGCACAGCAGCAAAGGTGGTAAAAGGAGCAAAGCAATATCTTACATCCCTTCAGTTGCTGGGAGTCACTCGGACAGTGATCGACAAATCCCCAAGGGCCAACCCTGAAGCATTAGTTATAGATCTAGTGAGGCTCATTGTGTTTTTTTTAGTCACTATCTTTATAGTAAAAGGCCTGCTATGAGCTGATGCAGTCTGCTCCTTCCCAGCTGCCTTATCTTGGTTTCTACATTCCTTGGAGAGACCCACACACTATCTATCTTCCCCGCTTCTCTAGGCTGAGAAATCTAGCTACACTGTTAACAACAGGTGTCATACATCTTAAAGACAAGCAGAAGAAAAGTATAGGTACCAAGTAAAGATAGGCTGCATGAGAATATAACCTGGCAGCCAATGGGGCAGCCATATTATTCTAGGTCTCAAATGAACATTGGCCACATCACTGACTCCTCAAATTACAAATGTCTTCTGCAATGGCACTAGAGTTCCCTACAGGTGCTATTCGTGCACAGTAGAGAACTGTCATTGGTACCAGTGAGAGCTTCTTTTCCAGGGCAAATAGTAGCTGTGGAGGCCAGACCGGAGCCATGGCAGGGGTAAAGAGTTAAAATCCCCACCTTCTCTGCCATAGTCCCAGTACAGATGTCCTCCCATGGCTGCTATTTGGGGAGAAGACATAATCACACAATTGCCAAGCATGGGATTTATGAAGCATATATTTTGCCTCAGAAACCCCCCCCCCCATTTGTGATAGATCTATGCAGCTGCTTTTGAGAATGGAGCTCCATGCCATGACCTATTTTTGCAAGAGGGGAAGGAGGTTGATGAACTCACCCTGATTATATTACTCACACCTTCCCCATGCATTTGTGACTAAGGCAACAGGATCTATCTACTTTCTTTATCCTACATGCCTCACAGCACAATCCTGTGTAAGGATCCAGCCGGCGGCCCAGGGCCGCCCACCAGATCCTGAAGCCAAGCTGCCCATCTGAAGGCGGGCCAGAGGTCTACTTGGGTGTAAACCGGGGCCAGCCTGATAGGCCTCCTCGGATTTCCGCCAGCTAAATAGCTGGCAGAAGTAGAGGAGGCCGTGTAACGGCCTAGCCAGTCCAGCAGGGACAGGGATATGGCGGGCGCTATCCCCCTCCCCCTCCCGTGTCGGCTAGACCAATGGCCTCCCTCCCTCGCTTTCTGGACCGCCCACACGGCCGCCAGCGGGAGAGCTTACCTTCCTCCGGTGGCCGCATCCCAGTCTAGCGTCAGAGTGAGGGAGGCCGGCCTTGTGTGAAACGCTCATTTCCGGCGACGGGACGCTTGTTCCGTCGCCAGGGACTTTTGGAGGATTGCGCCCTCAAAGTGTTTGCATACATTACATCTCTACCACTATGCAATTTACATCAACTTGCTCCAAGCTACATCTATGTAGTGACTAGAAAATCTTCACCAGTGGTGAACCTAACAAAGATTCTCCCATCTACCACCCTACCATTTAGTTCTAGCATAAGATACAGGAAAATAGCAACTAGAGAAAATGCAATAAGTATAGCCCTTGCATTCAGTGGCCCTGTCATCTCCAACTCAGCTGCTATGACCACAAGAGTGCAAGAGCAGAAAGAAGGCAGCGGCCATGTCAACTATGGCACTGCTACCATGGGGAAAACCAATGAGGAGCCCTCCTTACTCATTTTGTGGTAACTTTAGTTAAGGGATAAGACTCATCCTTTCTCTCCTGACCTGTAGAGGAGGGTTGTGGGAAATGCTGGATTGCCTTCAGTCTGTGGACCTTCCCCCCACACCCTCATAATGCTGGCATTCTGGGGTGTGAAAAACAACACGGAAGTGGTTGGTTGGCCAGTAGGACCCAGAAGTGGCTGCAACGGCAAGAACGATGCTAAAGTGAAACGACATGTATTGAAACAACTTACTGTACAGTAATAGTTCAGAGGTCACAAATACTGCTGCTAGCTACTCAACAGAACTGTGTCCTATGAAAGGATTTTGATGGCAAAACCTTCAACTATAAGTCACTACAGAGCAGCAGAAAATGAGGCACAGTTAGCAGAAGAAAGGCCTATTGTTCTATTTAGCCTCCTTAACAATAAAGTGGCCAAACAGTAGGAATCCTTATTATTCCTGACAGGAAATCAAAATGTCAATGCAAAAGAGCCAGAGCCGAAGAGGGGATTAGCAGTTGCTTCTATCTTGACACAGTTTGGAAGGATGGTATCTAATGTGTGCATTATTCAAGGCTGGTAATTATGGAGAAAACATATGATAAACACATGCTAATGAGATAACGCATGAAGATGTTTGCTTCTCTGTAATAGAATAAGGAAGGGAGTTTGAAATGCGCACAATGAAAAGAAGTCATCAAATGTGTCAAGGCTAACAAAACACAATGAAAAGGATTGATGTGTTTTATGCATGCTTTCATGTGGATGTGGGTTTGTTATTTACACAAAAAGTTCCCCGCAGACGTTAAATCAGCATAGTGAAACAAGCAACAGCTTGCGTAAAACAATGCTGTTTAGTTATACATTCAGGTTACCAAAAAAACTAGTACTTCTCCATATGCTGAAAATTATTTTGAGTTGCACTAAACGTTTTCATGTTAAACATAGGGGGTACATAAATTTTCAGAAGGCAAATAAGAAAGTTTTAATGTTTATAAAAAAAAAACGATGCTGTAAACCATTTCCACTGACTTCCACTGATGGGAAGCCTCGATTTAATACACTTACAGCCCAACCCTATTCCAGATGGGGCTCTCAGGCGCAGCCACTTATGACAATGGAACAGAGATAATGGTTGCTGATGAAGCACACGGTGCTCCGTCGGCCACCATTTTGGGAGCGCAGCCACAAGAGGTGGGATGGGATGTCGGTGCATCTCCCTGGACCCACTGGAGCAGGTAAGGCAACAGAGGGGGCAGAGAGGGGATGAAACTGGGCGGGGAGGGGAAGGAACAGGGGGCGGTATGCTGCGGAAGGGGTGGATTCAGTGGTGATGGCACACACCAGATCCTATCCTCCTTTTCCTCAATCTTCCTGCCCCTTTTTTCTCATTGGACTTGCGCCAGCTAAAGAGCTGTTGCAGGTTCGAGGAGACTCATTGCGGAGTGGGATGCTTATGGGGATTTAAGGGGATTTAAGTCCCCTTTCCCCTCTGAAGCCTCCCAATCTGCTGCCCCCCACTGGATTCAGCACATGCCTTTTCGGCGGGGAAGGATAGGATAGGACTGGGCTATAAAATCACCACCATGCTCTGCAGTGCTGTGCTGTACTGTACTGTACTGGCCCATAAATCCTTCTAGGTCAGCACTCTGCTGGTGACAATGGGCACACCAGGCCCTAGGGAAGTTTAGAAGCTGAACAAAGTAGCCATCGCCTATTTTTTTCTCAGCATTTGGAAATCAGGGATCGTTTGCCTGAAAACACTGACATTCTATTTCTAGCTATCATAGCCAATCTATTTATAAACCAATAGTCCAAGAATATCTCTAATCCAGACTTGCACAACCCATGACTCAACAAGTCAAATGTGTTATAGCAGGGCTGGCCCAAGACCTATTGACACCTGAGGCGACATGCCAAATGCTTCCCCCCCCCATAACCAATGAAGTGCCTGCCTCTGCTCCTCCAATGTTCTAGCCCAGCACTCTCCTCCCCTCTACACTAAATGTCAGCCTGCGGTAGGGGCTTGACAGTAAGTCATGCCCCGACCTACTACCGCGTTCACGAACCGGAGCGAGGAGGCCCAGCCCCCTCGCCGTCGGAGCCATTCTGCGCAGCGAAGCCGAACGGGCAGGGTCTCCCCGTTCAGCTTCGCTGTACGGAATGGCTCCGACGGCGAGGGGGTGGGGCCTCCCCGCTCCGGTTCGTGAATGCGGTAGTAGGTCGGGGCGTGACTTACTGTCGAGCCCCTACCGCAGGAATGCCACTGCTAAATGTAACCCTCTTCCTTTATCAATCCAGGCAGAGGAAGGAGAAGGAGGAGCAGTGGAGGCAAGAAGACAGGCAGAGATGAGCGCCCCCCCCCACACACACACCAATCTGCTGCCTGAGGCAACTGTTTCAGTTGGCTTCATGGATCGGGTGGCCCCATTACCTGCCAAATGCTTGATAACATCCCTATTTTTTGCGGTCCCAGGCAGAAAGAAAAATCAGGAGATGTACGGAACACCCAGTGGGTCAAAACACACAGCTTGCATGATACATTTGGTTTGGAAGGTCACCAGTTGAATGGACCTGATTTAAACTTTGAAAGACAACTAACCCATGAGCTATCATAGAATCCTCTAACAATGAATTTCATGTGGTACTTCTATATTAATGTTAATCTCCCAGGAAAGAACCTCAAGGAAAGACAGGGAGGGAGGGCAATAGAGGTTTTTCTTCAAGATAAAGGGGTAAAAATGGAGCTGGGCTCTTGGAACTTGTCATCTTCTTGAAAATTGTTGAAAAAACGACCCTATCTTCAAGCAGGCTACTTCTGGAGGGACATTAGACATTCAAGCTGCTAATGTCATTATCTGCTGCTGTGCTTAAGATGGGACTTCTTTAGAGACTCCTCGCAGAACTTTTCTCACAGCCCAATCCTATGCAGAAGTAAGTCCCATTATAGTCAATGTGACTTACTTCCAGGTAAGTATGTATAGGATTGCAGCCTCAGTCTTCCTGTTCCTGGTGCTGAGTTCATGCTAAAATGGTCAACCTCCCCCCCCCCCTTTGATTCAGAATGGTTCTAGTGAAGTTTTTTCAAAGAGCTTGAAAATATCAGATCTATTTGTGAACTCCCTACAGCAAGTACCATTTCCAGGCTTACCTGTCACTGGCTTCCTTCATTTCCCCCATTTCCAAATTAACTGCTGTGACAGCCTCTTTAAAATGCAAATGGAGAACAACACAAGATGGACCGGTTTCAGTTTGCAGCACTCTAGGTCACCCTTCTAGTCTTTACTCTCCCCCGCCCCGACTTCCTTCTACTCTCCTGGCCCCTGCCTTTTCAAAAGTCAGGGAGTGTATCAAGAAGGGGGGGGGCTGGCCAGGAGAAGGAGCCAAGGTTGTATTGGTATTCACTATCTAAGTAAGGAAACGGAGGCGGGGGGGGGGGGGGAGAGCATAACAGAGTTGAGATAGGCAAAGAAAGAATGAAAGACAAGCTGAAAGGAAAGGAAACAAACAAATCTGGAAGAAAGAAAATAAACGGGGCTGAAACAAGCAAGCTGGGGCAGAAGAAAGAAAACTGGGAGAGGGAGAAATAAAGAAATAAAACTTAGCATTTGGATAGCACTTTCAAATGTACATGTGTGCAAGTGTATTATGCTGATATATCTTTACAACAACAGTATAAGATAGATATTCCCATATTGCAGATGGGAATGTTGAGGCTGAGAGGGAAAGGCTTGCCTAAGGGTAAGCCCTAAGGTCATTCACAATCCTATTCAGAGGCCATGCCGATGTTGCACAAATCGTTGCACGATGTCCATCATATCCTAGGCCTGTCAAGGAAATGCCATGCCAAGATAGCCCATTCAGTAATGCTGATGCAGTCCTTCCCAGTATCATAAACAGCATCCATCGAGCAATGTCCTGATGTCAGCACATCATCGGTGTGATATCCAAGGAACCAATCACCACATCCACCCAGCCCCAATACAGGGGGCCAGAGAAGAGCTAACAGGGTAAACTTAACAAGAGATGGGGACAAGTGCAGAACCAATGAGTGGCCAATGCTTGGGGGATGGACCCCTGCCAGCCACTAGCAATGTGCAACAGGCACCCCTGCCAGCCATGGGGAGATGCCCTAAGGAGACTGACCACCCACACACACACACACACGGACATGACATAAGGATGGGACAGCATTCCTACATCATACAGTAATTATAGTGGTATCAGCAGCAAAGGGAAAAAACCAAAAACCTGCCAGGAACTCCTGCATCCAGGGTTCAAGTCCCCTCATCCCACCCACAAAATAACTTCTTGAGCAGCACAATGGTAGAATGATAGATCCCTTGAATGAGGGCAGCCATGTGAAACAAACACACAAATCTCTCCAGGGCAAGGGTCTGAGTCCTTGTGGGGGCATTCACAAGCTGGAAGGAGCCCTTTTGCCCAAGGAGGGGCTGAGATGAGTTGTTATTGAACTGTATCAGTGATAGGGCAGGGCTCCTCTTATGTTCTTATGCCACAGGATGTTGTGATGGCACCTGGCCTAGATGCCTTTAAAAGGGGATTGGACAGATTTATGAAGGAAAATTCCAACACAGGCTACAAGCCATGATGCCTAAATGCGACCTCCAGGTTTTAGAGGTAGCCTCTCTCTGAATGCCAGATGCAAGGGAGTGGATACAGGTATCTTGTTGTCCTGTATGCTCCCAGAGGCATCTGGTGGGGCCATTGTGAGATCGGCCAGCTTAGCTCACTGTCTGCCATGCAATTTGCAAAGCCACAGTGGCAGCTGGTCTCACGCTAGTCAAGGCAGGCAGGCAGGCAGACTTTAGGCTTCCCTTGGGGGTCTTCATGGTGTCTTCACCTGTGAGACAGCTGCCTGTGGTGAGCACAGAGAATCACAGAGGGAATGACAGGGACTTGACAACAGCATCAGTCACACCTGTTCTCTGGACAGAGATGCATACTCAGCTCCTCACCCGATGCAGAAATGCCTGGAGAACTGATGTAACCTATTGTTTGTCAGGAGTGCTCCCTTAGGTACCTCCATCCAATGCTCAACTTATATATTTGCAAATAAAGCAAATATTGCAAAGCTCTCCTCCAAAGGAAGCCAGAATTCAGTCAGCACTACCTCTGAAATTTCTCGCCACTACATAAAAATTCAAGTTAGAGAGGGTTCCTCTTTAGCAGCCATCCCTTTACCACGTTCATTGTTTGCTCCTGAAAATGCATCGTTTTTAAAAAAAGAAAAACCTTCAAAACAAACCTCTAATGAGAAAGCGGCTTCTTTTCACCCATGACAGAAACGCTACAGGGAAGTCGGTGGTTTACAAGACCAAGTGACACCATGGAACACCGTCTCTCTGCTCCCCTGCTGATGAAAACAAGAACCTCTGAAGTCTAATAAAGCCCCTGGTAATGTCAGGCAAACAAGAGCTAATAGAGCTAAAACTTGAATTACCCCTGTGGGAAAAAAAATGCTCTGTTGGTAGGGGGAAAAAATGATTCCTGTTGAGAAGCTTGCCACCGTGCAATGCTCTTTTCCTTTGTTTTCAAAAAGTCCCCGTTATTTCTGTCTCCCAAACAAAGACCTCTTTACGTTTGATTTATTTTCTTGGACAGCAGAACGTGCTCTATGGGACTCAAAATGCTTATCATAAAGCAGCTCCTCATGCCAGAAAGAGATTAAAAGAAAATTAACTTCTAGTTCTGATTAGCATGTGACCGACAGCAAAATAAATACAGTACTTTGTACACAGCTCAGCTGGCCTTAGATCAGACAAGGTTGGCACCTTAATCGCATGGCATGTAGGGGACCCTGTAAAAGTTCACCCTGTCTGGATGAGACCACTTTTACACTCATCTAGGGTAGGGGAAGACCCAGTCCCATGGGAAAGGGCTGCTTGCTTGTGCAGGTCCCAACCACCTGCAGAACCTGCAGCCCAATGGGAGAGTGTCCGTTTTGTGGGCAAAACTCAAGTGATCAGTCCTGGCTCATGTCATGGTGATGGATGAACTGCCTGAACTCAGTATGTCTAAACCAGTGCTTCTCAATTATTTTCTGTCACGCCCCCCCCTAGGAAGAAGAAAAAATTTCGCACCCCCCCCCGCACGACTGTAAATATTTAAATTTTTATTTAAATATTTAAATTTTTAAAAGTTTTTTTAGCACTAGCGCGGGGCTTGCAATAGTTAGTGTATGCTTTGCGCCACTTAACTGGATTGTAGGAGCCTCCAGTGACGATCTACTTCACCGACGATCTCTTCCGGGGAGCAGATCGTTCCTCTGCTCCCCGGCGCGAACTCTGTAACGCGCCTAGGAGCGCTCTGCAGAGTTCACGCTGTGAATCAAGCATGCGCAAGACGACGATTGGCAACATCGTCGTCTTGCGCATGCGTGAACTCTGCAAAGCGCTCCCTGCTCCCCGGAAGAGATCGTCGGCGAAGTAGATCGTCGCTGGAGGCTCCTACAATCTAGTTAAGTGGCGCAAAGCATACACTAACTATTGCAAGCCCGAGCCCCCCTTTACGGAGCCTCGCGCCCCCCCTGGGGGGCGCGCCCCACTATTTGAGAACCGCTGGTCTAAACTAACATGAACTGCCTGAACTCAGTATGTCTAAACTAACAGCCTGATTCTATGCATGGTTACTCAGAACTAAATCTCACTCTGTCCCACAGGTAAGTGCATCTAGAATTTCAGCCTAACACTGCAATCCTATGAATGTCTACTCAAATGTAAGTAGCACAAAACGGGGGATTCAATGGGATAGTTCATTTCTAGAGACTATTATTATTTCATAAAGACAATTGTGGACAATAAACAAGGCTACTCTCCATCTCCAACCCCCTTCATGACATCTGCACCTCCAGTGGTTCTTTTGTGCATTTTTTTTAAGTACAGTAACATGTTTTAACAAGGATTTTTGTAAACTGTCAGGAGATGATGTGCCATTGTGGTAAATACAAGTGGAAAGATTTTGAGATGGCTCTTATAATATAAAAAGGTGGACTTTTAAGCAGCTCAAAATGAAAAGCTGTTTACCAGTTTGCTTACTGCTGCATCAAATACATTCAAAGCGCATCATATAAGCACTAATTGGGTTTGAATCGCTCAAGGGTGCATTTGCTATGACAATAGCATTCCCTTTACATATCATCCCAGTGTTTATAAGAGAGATGAAAAATTAACATTTTCTGCTTTTGTCAGAGTGAAGCACATTTGAACAAGTCTCTGAAAATATCAGAAGCCTCCCTTGCATCCCTAGATCATCTAGCTATTATATTTTCAAGGGCTGTCTTTCAGTGAACTGTGGCAGACATAGGATAAGTGATTGCAGATTCTTTATGAAAATGGAAAAAATTCACAGGAGCTTGATCATCACACTTCACCATTTACATTTTTTAAAAAAAGAATAACAACTCTGAATTGCCTGTGAAGATTTATGTTCTAAGCAGCATATGCCTTAACTTCAAAGAAATATATGCATTCAAAAATAATTCTAATTTGGTATGACTGGTGCAAAATCTATTCAGCAAATCTACTCAAACTCCAAAGTACAGTAGTGGCATCTGGGGGAGGAGCAGTTCATCTGCATATCTCCCAGCAGACTCTGCGGAAGACAGTGGACCTCAGAGAAGAGCAGCTCACTATGAGTGTCAAGGGGCTTGGATTTCCAGCCACCCCTCGCGTTCTGCACCAGCTAAGCACTGGAGATCTCGAGGAAATCATCAGAGAAAGTTGTTGCTTCCACAAAGGGTTGTGGCTAAAGCAGAAAGCTGGAGGATGGAAGGGGAGCTTCTGCAGTGATGTTGTGCAATGTGTGTACAGGACCACAGTTGTTATGACTCTACTCATGTCTTCATATAAAAAAGGGGGCCATTAACTTTAAACGAAACGACTTTAAGTGAGGACTTACTGTATACTAATGTGCTGAGTATAGGAAGCAAACAGGACAAGCTAGAACTTCTAGTATGTGAAGGTAAGTTTGACAGATATAATAAACCTTATGGGATGGCTCTCGGGACTGGAATATGAGAATAGAGGACTATCACATGGTAAAAAAGAGCAGGTGATATTCAGGGGAGGGTAAGTAGCACTATATGTCAAAACCGAATACACCAGCAAAGAAATCCAACAGAATGGACAGGGTAACCCCATGGAAAGCATCTGGGTAAAAGTTAGTGAAACAAATAAAAACAACAACAACATTGTGGTCAGAGTCTACTACAGACCGCCAAGGAGAGGATGTGGATGATGCTTTCCTGAAACGACTTACAGATTTTACAAGGAAACGTGTGCCAGTAGTAATAACTATCCGGATATCTGTTGGGAGACTAGCTCAGCTAGTTTAGCCTAGAGAAGAGAAGGCTGGGGGGGGGGGGGGAGGAGACATGATAGCTCTCTTCAAATACCTGAAAGGCCATCACATGGAAGGGCAAAAAATTGTTCTCTGCTGCCCCAGGAAGTAGAACTAGATCTAATGGGCTTAATCTGCAAGAGAGGAGATTTTGATGGGATATCAGGAAGAAAGTCTTAAGAGTGGTTTGACATGGAACCAATAGGAAGTGGTGGGTTCTCCTTTGCAGAATATCTTCAAGCAGAGGCTTGATGGAACTTGTGCTCTGTCAGTGCAAGGCCTGGGTAACTGGTTCAGCAGCCACAGCAATGACGTACAGGCCAGGGCTGCCAACGCAATCACCTGGAAGCCCCGGGTACGTGCCAATGGATCAGCCAGCCCCCATCGGAGCAGGTAAGTCAGTGGACCGGGCATTCCAGGAAAGGATCAAGGCAGGGATCAGGGCTGTGTCGAGGGCAGTTTGGGGGCAGATATATGCCCCCGACCTCAACATGCCCTCCCTAGACACACTAGGATTTACACCAGCCAAAGAGCTGGCGCAGATCTGAGTAAGTCCATTGGGGACCATGGTACAGCAGAGTTTGTTGTTGTTGTTCAGTCGTTAAGTCGTGTCCGACCCTTCGTGATCCCATGAACCATATCCCGCCAGGCCTTCCTGTCCTCCACTATCTTCCTCAGTTCGCTCATTTTCATGTTCGTTGCATCGGTGATGCTGTCTAACCATCTCATCCTTGGCCTTCCCCTTCTCCTTTTGCCTTCAATCTTTCCCAGCATCAGAGTCTTCTCCAGAGAGTAGGTAAGTTAAAAAAAAGTTACCTACTACAGCAGAGTAGGTAAGTTAAAAAAAAAAGCTTTTTACTGACCTCTCCATCACTGTCTGGTCCCCCTCTATGGGCCTTGCTGAGGGAGAGTCTTTGGACAGGATTGTTGCCCAGGGACAAGATTGTTGCCCAGGCAGTTGGATAGTTCTCCCTGATTCCCAATGCTGTGCTGAGACTCACTTCTGTGGCTGGAAAGTTTGCCAGCAGCCATGAAAGAAGCAAATGTAATGGCATGGTTGATGTTCTTTTGTGAGCATTTTGTCTCTCACAATCTCACCTTTCACTGAAGTGTTAGTTCAGTGCTACTTTGGCTCAGTCCTACCTAAAACTGTATAGCAGGATAGGACACAGGATTGGTTCTCTGGGTTCATCCGTTTCCCAAATCCAGGAAGGTGCTGCTAGCCAGCTTATCTGTGGTTAGTTACCCAGCTCAAAATGCTTGCAGGTCCTTCCTCTGACCAGTGGCTAAGGAAGTGGAGATGTTGCAAGCAGGGGAGCTTGAAATAACCAATCAAGGGTTTGCAAACAGAATCAAGATGAGCAAAAACATGTCACCATTTGTGAGTGAATCAGGCACTTGCAAAAATGGTTTTAAAGTGTGCTTTTATTAATGTGCTTTTATTTTGTTGTTTTTTGTAAGCCACTTTGGGTACCATTTGCATGATAGCAGAAAGGTGGGGTAAAAAAATATCTGAAATCAATCAATCAATCCCAGTTATACAACTGACCATGATGTTTACCACAAGCGACAGGGATGATTAATAATATTTAACTCAAGCACCAGGCTCAGAAGTTAGGAATTGTACAACCAGGTTCAACAGAACAAAGGGGAAAAAGAATAAAGGAAGGGGAGGGGCCAAGAGCGCCAGCACCCAGTTGCTAGGGGCCCTGGGGCAAAGTCCTATCCTGATGGCAAGTCCAACACTACTGCTGCCACTAGTAATAAAGTTTGAGAGTTCAGCTCAGCCGGGGGGGGGGTCTCTGATTAGCCTGGACCCTTGGCCAGCGCCCCACCTGGCTGACTCCTGACACCACCTAAGAGGCAAGAAGGAAAGAATGTTACATTTGTGTCACTTTGGCTTCATAGACTATCTGGTGAGGTATACGATTTAGTTTTAATCTAATTTGCAATTCTCCAAGAGTAGGGAAAAAAATATTAAATGTTCTTCTGCCCAACAACGTAATGATTTATATTAGTCTACAGTGCATGAATATTTACCAGCTGGTCCATTTCCAATATAAACTTTCTAACTCACTAAATCTAACTGAAAAAAAATTTAAATTAGTCATTATGGTGCACATTTTCAACACAGTGGGGGATGAATAAGAAGCCCCATTACTGCTAATAGGACTAGGTTTTATTCCCTAAAGTGCAAGGGAGACTTATTTTATCATAGACACTTTAACAATTGATGAATTTCTCATTCGTGCAGCTTTTGAGTTTTACTTTTTGTGGTGTATAAAAAGCTCTCCTTTTCTTCCATCCTGGAAAAAAAATCCTTTCGACATTTTCTTTTTTCCCAGAATACAAACTGGTTAAAAAAATATTACTCTTCAAAAGCCAGACTGACATTCTGCAAGATACTTTCATGTCCAACTATGTGGATAAGTTTGCATTCCTTAAACTTACTTTTGTAAGCAATCATGGACTAAACTAAAAGAACACACCTTTTCTGGTCAAAACTGAATTTTTTATTCAGCAGTCACTCTGTTAATTTAACTTGCTTTGTATTCATATTAAATTTAGAACTTTAAAAAGAAGTTTGGTGCACAATCATCAAATTTTATGTGCACAAAAACATGTGAGTTAAAAGTTATGAAGTTGCTCTGAAATATTATTTGAGATCCCAACTACCTAAGCCCTTTTCTATTATCTTAGCATATTATTTGAGCTAGATGACACCTGGAAAGTATCTGATGAGCAAGCTTTGGTCACATTCTATTCAGAACCCTTCGAGAAAAATCCAGTAAGTACTATCTTTATTCACACAATGTATATCTGGTGCTGTTGAACAATCATGTTCGAAATCTAGCAGCCTAATTATAGCCCACTTCAGCAGCAGTAACACAAGCCCCCACCCCAATGAGCCACTGCTGCTAAAGTAGCATCCTATGCCAGAAACCCTAGGCATTCTCATCACCACAAACACTTGAGGGAGGCCCCATAAAAATGTGTAACACAGGGCCCCTCCCACACAAACATACCACAATCTCATCCCATTCATCTCATGAATCATGAAAGAAAAAATTCTGTTTTAGCTCTGGAATTATGAGTCCTGCATCTCGGAAATTATACCATGATCTACACTGGAGCTTTTCTACCACACCTCCTCCTTTTTGCTATTTTTGTGGAACTTGACATTCAGTCTGTAGAAGAATCCAACAAAGTTTGCTGACTATTTTGTAATGTTTTTGTTAAAGATATTATTCTGTCTTTGTTTTGATTTCTTTAATGCAATGGACCAAGCATTTATTTAAATAATCCAAATGGAAGTTTAAGTTTTATTTTTCTGTCCTTTTTCATGCAATATTATGAATGATTTCCCCATTCAATTTCTCTTGCAAGCTCACATTCAGTAGACAAAATAGCTAGGTGACAACTGTTCTTTCTCCACGAAGCATGGGAATTAGACATGTATTCACATGTATTTTGAACCTACACATTCTCCCCACAGCATTGGCTCTCACGATCTCTGGGATCATTGTCCCTGATTATTATGGTTTGTTCCTTCCACCAGCTGTCCCTCCCTCTTTCCTATGCACAAACGACAGGTAGTTCTTGAGAAATCATGTCCCATAGAAGCACAAATCTCCCTGTCCCAGAAAAGGGCCTGAGTCTGCAAACACTGTTCAGAATGCTGCTTGTTCTGTTCTAACACTGATTTTGACTGGCTTCAGAAAATTTCACAAGAAGTGGACAAAAGGTACACAGGCACAGGTAAATACATTTCCATGAGTATCTTCAACTATGATCCACAATTGAGCCTCAATTTTTTTTCTACTTGCCAACGGGCTTGTGGCCTGGTCCCAGCCCCATGGATCTCTAAGCTTCAGTAAAGTATACACTTTTTATCCTCCATTCTTGGGTCTTGATCCAAAGCAATTGGATCAGCAACATGCAACTCTTCCAGTAACCCTCTCCCCTGTTCTTGGCAATAATATTACTCAGAACAAAGTTGAGGTAGTACTAAGGTGACAGGGCCAATTCAGTGTCACATTCCATTGGTAAGAAAACCCATGAGCTTCTTATTGCAAAATTCAGGCTTAAAATGAAAAATGTAGGGAAAACCACTAGACCAGTCAGATATGACCCAAACCATATCCCTTATGAGTATACAGTGGAGGTGAAGAATAGATTTAGGGCATTAGACCTGGTAGACAGAGTGCCTGAAGAACTATGGGCGGAAGTTCGTAACATTGTACAGGAGGCAGCAACTAAAACCATCCCAAAGAAAAAGAAATGCAAGAAAGCAAAGTGGCTGTCAGATGAGGCTTTACAAATAGCTGTGGAAAGAAGGAATGCGAAAAGCAAGGGTGAAAGGGAAAGATATAAACAACTGAATGCAGAGTTCCAGAGAATAGCAAGGAGAGATAAGAAGGCCTTCTTAAATGATCAATGCAAAGAAATCAAGGAAAACAACAGAACGGGGAGAACTAGAGATCTCTTCAAGAAAATTGGAGATATCAAGGGAACGTTTTGTGCAAAGATGGGCATGATAAAGGACAAAAAAGGCAGGGACCTAACAGAAGCAGAAGAGATTAAGAAGAGATGGCAAGAATACACAGAAGAACTACACAAGAAAGATCTTAATGTTCCTGATGACCACACTGGTGTGGTCACTGACCCAGAGCCGGACATCCTAGAGAGTGAAGTCAAGTGGGCCTTAGGTAGCATTACTAATAACAAAGCTAGCGGAGATGATATTATCCCAGCTGAGCTACTTAAAATTCTAAATGATGCTGCTGTTAAAGTGCTGCACTCAATATGCCAACAAATTTGGAAAACTCAGCAGTGGCCAAAGGATTGGAATAGGTCAGTTTACGTTCCAATTCCAAAGAAGGGCAGTGCCAAAGAGTGTTCAAACTATGGCACAATTGCACTCATTTCACATGCTAGCAAGGTTATGCTCAAAATCCTACAAGCTAGGCTTCAGCAGTACGTGAACCGAGAACTACCGGAAGTACAAGCTGGGTTTCGAAGAGGCAGAGGAACTAGAGATCAAATTGCCAACATGCGCTGGATCATGGAGAAAGCACGAGAGTTCCAAAAAAACACCTACTTCTGCTTCATTGACTACGCAAAAGCCTTTGATTGTGTGGATCACAACAAACTGTGGCAAATTCTTAAAGAGATGGGGGTACCAGACCACCTTACCTGTCTCCTGAGAAACCTGTATGCGGGTCAAGAAGCAACAGTTCGAACCGGCCATGGAACAACCGATTGGTTCAAAATTGGGAAGGGAGTACGGCAAGGCTGTATATTGTCACCCTGCCTATTTAACTTATATGCAGAGTACATTATGAGAAATGCAGGGCTGAATGAATCGTAAGCCGGAATCAAGGTTGCCGGGAGAAATATCAACAACCTCAGATATGCAGACGATACCACCCTAATGGCAGAAAGTGAAGAAGAACTAAAGAGCCTCTTGATGAGGGTGAAAGAGGAGAGTGCAAATGTTGGCTTGAAACTCAACATTAATAAAACTAAGATCATGGCATCTGGTCCCATCAATTCCTAGCAAACAGAAGGGGCAGAAATGGAAGCAGTAACAGATTTTACTTTTTTGGGCTCCAAGATCACTGCAGACGGAGACAGCAGCCATGAAATTAAAAGACGCTTACTCCTTGGAAGGAAAGCTATGGCAGACAGCATAATAAAAAGCAGAGATATCACCATGCCAACAAAAGTTCGTATAGTCAGGGCGATGGTGTTCCCAGTAGCAATGTATGGTTGCGAGAGTTGGACCATAAGGAAGGCTGAGCGCCGAATAGATGCTTTTGAACTGTGGTGCTGGAGAAGACTCCTGAGAGTCCCTTGGACTGCTAGGAGATCAAATCAGTCAATCCTAAATGAAATCAACCCTGACTGTTCCCTGGAAGGACAGGTACTGAGGCTGAAGCTCAAATATTTTGGCCACCTAATGCGAAGAGAGGACTCTCTGGAGAAGACTCTGATGCTGGGAAAGACTGAAGGCAAAAGGAGAAGGGGAAGGCAAAGGATGAGATGGTTAGACAGCATCACCGTTGCAACGAACATGAAAATGAGCGAACTCAGGAAGATAGTGGAGGACAAGATGGCCTGGCGGGATGTGGTTCATGGGATCACGAAGGGTCGGACATGACTTAACGACTGAACAACATCAACAACAAAATGGTTCTACTATCACTGCATAGTAGAGCATAGTATCAGACTGTAAGTCAAAATACACTGTACACTGTTTTGATAGACAATTTTTGAAACATAAGAACATAAGAACATAAGAAGAGCCCTGCTGGATCAGGCCAAAAGCCCATCTAGTCCAGCTTCCTGTGTCACACAGTGGCCCCACCAGATGCCTCAGGGAGCACACGAGACAACAAGATACCTGTGTCCAGTCGCCACTCCCTTGCACCTGGCACAGAGAAAACCCACTTCTAAAAACCAGGAGGTTGCTTATGGCTTGTAACCTGTGATGGTCTTTTCCTCCACGAATTTGTCCAAACCCCTTTTAAAGGCATCTAGGCCAGGTGCCATCACCACATCCTGTGGCAAGGAGTTCCACAGATGAATCACACGCTGGGTAAAGAAATATTTTCTTTTGTCTGTTCTAACTCTCCCTCCACTCAATTTTAGTGTGTGTCCCCTGGTTCTGGTGTTGTGCGAGAGGGAAAAGAATTTCCCTCTATCCACTCTCTCCATCCCATGCATAATTTTATAAGTCTCAATCATGTCCCCCCTCAGGCGCCTTTTTTCTAGGCTGAAAAGCCCCAGACGCTGTAGCCTTTCCTCGTAAGGGAGGTGCTCCAGCCCACGAATCATTCTGGTCGCTCTTTTCTGCACCTTTTCCAATTCAATTATATCCTTTTTGAGGTATGGTGACCAGAACTGGACACAATACTCCAGATGTGGCCTTACCATCGATTTGTACAAAGGCATAATGATATTGGACGTTTTATTCTCAATCCCCTTTTTAATGATCCCGAGCATGGAATTGGCCTTCTTCACAGCCGCCGCACACTGGGTCGACACTTTCATCGACCTGTCCACCAGGACCCCAAGATCTCTCTCTTGATCCGTCACAGACAACTCAGAACCCATCAGCGTATATGTGAAATTTTGGTTTCTTGCCCCAATGTGCATCACTTTGCACTTACTTACATTGAAGCGCATCTGCCATTTTGCTGCCCATTCTCCCAGTTTGGAGAGATCCTTCTGGAGCTCTTCACAATCCCTGCTGGTCTTTACCACCCAGAAAAGTTTAGTGTCATCCGCAAACTTGGCCACCTCACTGCCTATCCCTGACTCCAGGTCATTTATGAATAAGTTGAAAAGCACCGGTCCCAAGACCGATCCTTGGGGTACACCGCTTTTCACCTCTCGCCATTGTGAAAATTGCCCATTGACTCCCACTCGCTGTTTCCTGGTCTTCAACCAGTTCCTAATCCACAAGAGGACCTGCCCTCTTATTCCCTGACTGTGGAGTTTTCGCAGGAGCCTTTCATGAGGGACCGTGTCAAACGCCTTCTGAAAATCCAGATATATAATATCCACGGGTTCGCTCGCATCCACATGCCTGTTGACCTTTTCAAAAAATTCTAACAGGTTTGTGAGGCAAGACTTCCCCTTGCAGAAGCCATGCTGACTCTCCCTCAGCAGAGCTTGTTCTTCTATGTATTTTAAGATTTTATCCTTTCATTAAGGACTTTCCACCATCTTCCCTGGAACAGATGTTAGGCTGACCGGCCTGTAGTTTCCCGGGTCCCCCCTCCTTCCTTTTTTAAAGATTGGTGTGACATTAGCTATCCTCCAATCCTCTGGCACATTGGCCGTTTTAAGGGACAAGTTGCATATTTGGGTCAAGAGGTCAGCAACTTCATTCTTGAGTTCCTTCAGAACTCTTGGGTGGATGCCATCCGGGCCTGGTGATTTATTGATCTTTATTTTGTCAATTAAGTCTGAGACATCTTCTCTTTGAACCTCTATTTGACTTAATTCTTTAGTCAGGGGAGACCGTTCCGGCAGTGGTATTTGCCCGAGGTCTTCTGCCGTGAAGACAGATGCAAAGAACTAATTTAATTTCTCTGCAGTCTCCAAGTCCCCTTTTATCACCCCTTTCTCTCCCTCACCATCCAGCGGACCCACCGTTTCCCTGGCAGGTTTCCTGCTTCTAACATATTTGAAGAAGCTTTTATTATTCCCTTTTATGTTGCCTGCCATACGTTCCTCAAAGTCTTGCTTGGCCTCCCGTATCATCTTTTTACATTTCTTTTGCCACAGTTTGTGCTCCTGTTTATTTTCCTCATTAGGGCAAGACTTCCATTTTCCAAACAACAGGGTATCGTTTGGTATTCCCTAGAATTTCCCAACCCACTGTGTATTATTATCAACAACATTGTATCAATACAAATATATGTGCCATTTTTCAACCAAAAAGGTTCACAAAGTGGTTTGCAAAACAAAATAAATGAAAATATGGTTTCCCTTTCCAGAGGGCTCACAATCTTAAAAACAGTTGCAAAAGAGATAATAGCAAACAGCCAGTGGAAAAGATTCGAAGTTGGGGTGAATTGGGACTGTTGCTTTCCCATTGCTAAATACAAGAGAACTACCACTTTAAAAGTGTATCACACTGCTTAATCCTATGGATGCCTATCAAACATTCTGGCGGCGCTAGGTCTTTCCATCTGTCACAAAACATGACACTCTGGATCGCGTGGGCTGGCCGCTGCTGCAAGTGGCAAGCGGCCAACTCCACATGCCATTGGACACTGAACACCCGCCAGACCAGGTAAGACCATACACAGGGTGGAAGGGTGGTGGTGAAACAGGGTGGCAATGGGGGCATGAAGGAGGACAGATTGGGACTGGTAAGGGGATGCATTTGGTGGCAGTGGCTTCCACCAAATCCTCTTCCCAGGCTCAATCCGCTTTCATGGGTCCTTGCAGACATGCGCCAGCGATATCACTGGCACAGGTCTGAGTAGACCCACTGGGCTGGCAAGTGGGTCCTTGTTCCCAGAGCAAGGGAACAAATGTTCCTTTGCCCCGAGGAGGCATCCGGAGGCTGAAACTCCCCTGCGGGATGTAGTAGGCACCACGTTGGCACCACTGCATCGCCACATGGGGAGTTATGGTGGATTGGGCTGCCTGGCAAATAAGCCGGGGTAAGTTTACTTGCTGGCATGTTTCTCAGAAAATATCTCTGAGTACTATCCCAGTTCCTGCTATTGTGAAGACACACCAGAAACAGGTGATTTCTCGATGAAATCCGTGTAAGCTGCAATCCTATGCACACTTACCTGTGAGTAAGTCCTATTGAAATCAGTTGGACTAACTTTTGAGTAGACATGCATAGTATTACTCTGGTAGTCCAGTAATTCTGAAGAACACTGACGTTGGAACTGAGAAGCCTAGATCCAAGCCCCTATTATTCCATTCAGTAGGTAGTCTTTAATAAATCACTATCAGTATTTATAAAATTTATGGCAAGGTCAATGGCGCAAAAATGTTAAGTAGTGGGTATTTTGTACTCTTGAATTCCAGTAGACAAGAGTCCTGGCCATAGTTAAACAGGATCCATCTGCTTAGAGAAAAAGGAAACTAAAAGCCAGTTTATTTCCTAATCTTCAAGTTTCTCTTTGCATTTGAATCTTTAGAATTGAAGATTGTACTAGTAAAGAAGCTATGAATCTGTGTTTAGTAATTCCCCTGATGAATGTAGTGGGGAAAGGAAGGACCAAGAGTAGGTTACACGGAATCAGTCGCATCTGATTTGATTCGGGGGGGGGGGGGGAATTGGTATAAGTGACATTACGAGACGTGATGTGGATTTCAAACAGCACAAGCCTATTGTGTGTGACAACCTCATTGGAGGAAGCGGAACCTGTTACTATGACACCATGCTTTGACTATAACATTCATAGAAGATAAATCATTTCAATTTAGTCTGTCCAGTTGCTTTATTATTAAAGCTGACAAGGAAGCAAGAGCAAGCATCACTAGAGAAATCACTGCAATATACATCTGTCACATCATAATACAGTCGGATCAGAGATCATCCAGGAGTGTCATAATTGTAATTTCAGAAAACCTAGTAATGTTTACATGATAACATCCACCTGTATCTCCTGCGCTTGTATTTCCAATTTGCTGCCTGTTTGCATCTATTGAGAAATGAAGTCCTGCGTGTGGCTAAATATGGTGTAAATAAGTTAAGCCTGGCTGTGAAAGATCAGCAGGAAATGGAGAAGTGCAAGGTAACCCAAAATGGCAGGGATAGCAAGTCTCTGCGTTTGATGAGCATGTGTGTGGTCTGTGAAGCACTGCCAAATAGCAGATCATAAAGTAAAGCCTTCGGACATTTCAAAAACACGCCTAGCAGCAATGTCAAGGTGGCCCAGATGCTGTCATGGACTTGCTATATAGTCAAGGGTGCAATCCTGACTAAGGATCCGGACGGTGGCCCAGGGCCGCCCAACGTATCCTGTGCACCAGCTGCCTGGTGCGCGCCAGGCTGAAGGTCTACTCAGGGAAGGTGATGCTCGCCCCTTCCCTGAGTGTTAACCCGGGGTGGCGCTATCAGCCTCCGCAGATTTCCGTGTAACAGTAGAGGAGGCCGTGTAACAGCTTAGTTGGCCCGGCGGGGACGGGGATATGGCCGACGCCATCCCCCGCCCCCTCCTGGGCCAGCTAGGCCAATGCCCCTCTCCCTCACCCGATCGGATCGTCCACATGACCAGCAACGGAGCGCTTACCTTCCGCTGCCATCCGCGTGGAGATCCGGCGCCAGAGTGAGGGAGGCCGGTCTTGCTCCGGCCTTCCTTACTCCCGAGTCATCACGAACGTGCTTTACGACACGTTTGCAATGGCTTCCGGCGCCGGAGCATATGCTCCGGCGCCGGAACGTACTTCAGGATTGCACTGCAAATCACTTTCAGTTCCTTGTTTGTAAAATGGGAATAACAATCATGCTCCCAACAGGGTTGATGTGGGGGGGGGCACTTTTAAAGAGATATTTAGATTACTGGTGGTAGCAGCTTCTTACCACCTTGACATGTAATAAAGCTGTTTAGATATTTGTAGGCCATGGGAAAGACAGCAGCAGTTCTAGAGGTACGCAGAGGGAGTATAACATTGAAAAGCCCCTTCATGGATTCACAGCCCCCTCATGTGTATAACGTTTGCCTGTCTACACTGCAGGCCCATAGCAACGTTTGATCTTGGCATGCCAACTCTGCACTCACCAGAAAACTACACACATGGAAAGAAGTGTTTGAATGTTATGCACCCTGTGTGTAGATTCAGCATAAATAAGCAGTTTTTACATGGCATTTGTTCACAGGTAGGCATTTCATGAAGTTTTTGGCATCTCCACAAAAATATTCACAGACAAATGATGTTCTTTTCTTTTTTCTTCACCTTAAGTTCAGCCTAGAACATTCGCCAGATTTAGGATGGATTTAAACCAGGGGTTCTCAACCAGTGGTACTAGTACCACCATTTCTTCCACTGCTATCCGTTCTCCATAGCTATGCATACAAAGCATTGAGTCAGATAATATGAGTTCTTTAGTTCAAGTCAAGCCAATCAACACTACCAGTAAACATATGAAATTACAACAATTACCCTGACTAATTCCAAGAGTGTGAAGTTGTATTTCCTATAACATAACAGAGTCTTATAACACAACTCTGAGGTCAAGGAAGCTTATGTGACACCTTCACCAGCACAGAGAAGCAAAGTTAATAATTGAGTCTAAATGTCTGACAGGCAAGATGTTTTCACTGGCAAACCCCCACCCTTGCTGCAGAAGCGGTGGCTGGAGGGGGGCGGGAGGGCGGTGGGCCCCAGACGGCATGCGAAACGCCGCCGAGTAGCATGTGGGGGGGGCCGACAAAGCAGGCAGCGGGGGGTGTGAATCGCATCATTTCACTGGGGGAGAGCAGGCAGCAGCACTGGAGAGGGCGATTGTTTTGGCCCTCCTGCCCACCCTGTACCTCTGCATGGATGTGTAGCGGCAGCGGCGGTGACATCACTTCCGGCGGTGACATCACCAGGGGGCCGTTTAGCTACACCTCTGCCTTACTGTGTTATTTTTTTTAAGCAGTCCTAAACATGCCCTGTGCATTTTGCTTTTTTTTTTTTACAGTCAGGCTTTCTATGAAAAAGTGATGTGTGATGACTGGGCAGTGGGCATTAACAAAAGACCCTTGGTTAATTCACTGTGGAAAGGCAAGAACAGCAAAGGCACTTTAAAACAAATTCCAAAGAACCCACAGAGTAGTGATAGCATGTACTGCTTCAAAATAACACAGCAATTCAATTTAATTCTTGAGTAAATCTGCTAATATCTTTCAAAGTACGGAATGCATTTTAAGAAAATTATTCATGTTATTTAAAGTGGACTTTGTAGCTTTGTTAATGTATTCAAATTAGAAAAGAAAGAAATTGAATTCATTACAATGTCACATTGTTGGCCTATGCATTTCATGTCTGTATGTTAAAACATTGTCGGAGCAACCATATTGCATGTTTTGCCTGAATTACAGGAATAGCTAAACAAACCCCAAATTTTGTTTTCCCTTTTGCAAATTTTCAGGGAATTCACATATTTTTCTCTGCCCTCTCCATTCACATGTATGATTGGGCAACAGTGAAATTTCCTGTTTCTAAAATAGTCTACAAAAGCATTATCTGACACTGGGCCAGTTCTGATGGTGCAAAACCACCTCCAAACATAAAACACATCCTGGTCTCTCCTTTAATATCTGGGTGAGTCGAGCCAGTTCCTTTAATAACATGGCGATAGTTAATCTAAATCATTCCACAATACATTTACATCATTACATGAGGTGGTCCCAGTTGGCTCCCGATGAACAAAGGGTGTTTATATTACGTACAAAGGTGCATATTGGGCAGTATGGAAACTATAGTCTGGCACACTACATGGTTTCCTTAGGGTCTTGGACTTCTTTCCTTTTGTGTTGTTTTTCCCTCTTTCAAAAAAAAGAAAGAAAAGAAACAGATACCGAACACAAAAGAAGCATGGACATATTTCTGAGGCTACCTGCTTGTCCGGTCTTGGATCTTGGGTCTTCTGATGCCCTTTGAAGCTTCAACCCAGAAAGAAAGACAATGAGGTTTCCTTACCAAAACATGTTTCTCCAAAGTCTGGTTTTAATTCGTTATCAATTTGTTATTTCTTATAGATTTGTTGTTTCAATTTGTTGTTTCTTACAGAGCTTAATATAAACATCTCATTCAAATTTTATTTGACTTCATCACAGAAATTATGAAAACCATTAATTCCGTGGTTTTTTTTTTAAAACGCATGCATGCTTGTTTTCAACATGTGTCTTTGATAAGATGGATTTGCATTGTTTGATATGCCATCCGGTCTGACAAATTGTTGAATTGCCATTCTGAGCAGTTTCAAGTGATGAAGTACAAAAATGCAGAACAAATCTAGACTAACCTTCTGGCATGAAGGAGAAAAGTCTTATTTCCTTATACTCAACTTCAGTTCATAAACCAGTGATAATATTTTATGTTCTTCTTTTGGCCGTATGTTTTAACCACTTTTTAAAACAGATTTATATGTGCTAGGACAGTGGATAGTAAGATGACAGATACTGAAATCTGTCAATAAAATTAAAATAGTGGATGTTTTTGAGATGGGGAATCTCTCAGTGTACTTCTGGTTTCTGTGTTCCATTGCTCAGGTACCCACCACAAAAGACATGATATCATGTGATTTTGGAGTAAAATGGGCCACATTTATTGATTTAAAACAATTGATTAATTTAAAAGTGCAGTGGGTCCTATCTACACAAACTCCCCCCCCCCCCGCTTAAGTGCAGGCATCTGCCCTGGAAGAGACAGCTAACCTGTCCAGACTCCAATGGGTGAAAACACCCTGGCTCCAACCTGAGGTCACCTCTCAGCATCCCCAGCTTTTCAATGTCAACCCCTGGAAAGGGAGTCATGGAAACCGAATTGCTCTGCCTACTCCAAGCCAGACAGTCTTTGAGATACACATGGCAATTTATACACAGATACACAGGCAATACCAGCCTGCATCCCTGAGCAGACAGCCTCTTGAGTCCAGTCCTGGTTCTCCCTCTGACTCTCGCTTATTTAAGGATAGACACCAAACCCCTATTCCTATTCCCTGTCTCACACTATACTTGCCAGTTGTGGCTACCTTGGCTAAACACCACACCTTAAGGTCAGTCTGGGGTAGGCAAAAAAAAAAAATCACCCCAAAGACCAATCAGACAGTGAGCACCTGTATATGAAAAGAGCACATGTGTGCTGACCTTCAAGCTCATGAAACAGACATAATCAGAGAATATTACAATTGTTTTTGGGATCAAATCTCTGCTTAGCCATCAGACCACTCCACAGCATTAATCTTCGTCAATAGTCAATCTGTAGGAAATGGAATTTAAGCTGTGGTTCCATGTGGCACTATATCCCCTACAACAGAGCGAAGAGCCTGGATGTGATCATACAGGAGGTATTTTTGGTATTTAGATATTTTGGTCATGTAATAGGTAATAATCAGAAATTTGAATTTCTAGAAGAAGCCACTGCAATATGTGCCCCAAAATGGATCCCGGACATTAGTCTAGCTCAGGGGTGGCCAACCTTCTACCATTATGGCCTCTGCATTCTTATAGTTGTGCAGAAGACAG
The DNA here is from genome assembly GCA_026170595.1 of Plestiodon gilberti rubricaudatus. Taxonomy (NCBI): domain Eukaryota; kingdom Metazoa; phylum Chordata; class Lepidosauria; order Squamata; family Scincidae; genus Plestiodon; species Plestiodon gilberti. The sequence goes on from JANXHW010000002.1 coordinate 56,601,874, forward strand.
AATCTTGACAGCTGCACTTGCTGATGGTGCTGCTAAAACAGCTGCACCTGCTGAAATGCCCTCAACTATACAACCATTAAAGGGCCAGGAGCATTCCTGCTGAAAGGTTGGCCACCCCTGGTTTAGCTACTGCATTCTGCACTAGCTGCAGTTTCCAGATGGTTTTTGAAAGTAGTCCCACACACAGAGAGCACATTATAGTCACTAGTGTCTCTGGAGGGGGGGCGGAGCTCTAAGTTCCGCCGAGGCTCCAACCCTCCGTTACACCGGAGCATGAAGCGGCCCCGCCCCTTCGCCTTCGGAACCATTCAAGGCGGTGAAAGCACTGCTTTCACCGCCTTGAATGGTACTGAAGGCGAGGGGGCAGGGCCACTTCGTGCTCCAGTGTAACGGAGGGGCGGAGCCTTGGCGGAACATAGAGCTCCGCCCCCCCTGCAGCGACGCCAGTGATTTTAGTAATACCATCTCAATGTACTGCAACTAGAACTATGTGATCATGGCCAGGCCTGTCTTCCCCAGAAATGGAAATGGCACATCATCTGAAGTTGGGCAAACCTATTCCTAGCCAGCACCACCACTGAGAATCTAGTAGCAGATCCATATCAACCCTCTACCAATTTTCCACAAGCTTATTATAATCATGCTACCTGACAGAGTTATGCAAACATCTTGAACCGTTGCAAGACCAGATACAAGGTGTAAAGTGATAAAGGAATGTAATTTTCACACTAGAAAATTGTCATACTTCCCCCAGGGAGACATAACTGTATTTATGAATGATGTGGTGGAAAGCAGAGAGAAATGAACTAGCTCTTAACATACTTCCAATAGTTGGTTATTAATTCCAGCAAGAAGACTACTCCCTCTCCCTCCAGGATTGTCCCCTCATCTCATGGCCATTTTTTGCATTTTGTTTAGTGTACTGCACTCATCCAGGACTGTAGCAATGTAAAAAAAAAAAAAAAAAAACAAGAAAACCAACACCCCAAATCAGGATTGTTCCTAGTGGTGCGCCAATCACCCCCTCCCCCATGAGAAAGTTAATTGAAAATTAATGTAATTAACATAAAAAATACTTTGAACCTTTACTCCAGCTGAAACTCCTCAATTTGCCTCAATATGTCACGGAATACATAAAGCTGACTTATCCTGATTCAAACCATTGGTCCATGTAGCTCACTATTGTCTACACTGCCTGGCAGTGGCTCTTGTTGTTTTCAGATGGGGCCTAGTTGGACATGTCAGGGATTGAACCTGGGACCTTCTGCAGCTGCTTTACCACGGAGCTATGGCCCCATCTCCAAAATTAATAGAACTCTGACACTGCACTTCTATACATGCCTACATAGAAGTAAGCCCCATTGACTTACTCCCAGGTAAGTGTGTACCTTACAACCTAAGGCTGAAGTCCTACTTTCCTAGCAGTAAGTTCCATTGAACACAATGGGACTTACTTCTGAGTACATATGCATGGGATTGCTCTGTCAGTTGGGTAGTCTTTCCCCTGAAGCAGTTATTTTGCACACATGCCGGTCCATGCCTTCTTTACATGAGGATGGATGAATTCCACCATTGGGACTGGATCAGGGCTAGCACATGTGCCCCTTTAAAAGGCTTCAGTGGGATTTTTAACATCTGGAAAAGGCCTAGGAAAACATTTTCTCACTTCTCAATAATAATTCATTTCCCAAACCCTATTCCATTTCAACAGATCTTAGTTCTTACTAGTGTTTCGTCCAGAGATGAAGTCGTTTTCAGTAAGTTTTCCAATTCAGTTATCCAGAATACAGAAAAAGTCTTTTCCACTGGGGGAGGTTCACAACAGCTGAGTTTCATAATTGTAGGAAAGAGTTTTATAATAGCAACTAAGAGGACGCTGATTTAAGTAGACAAAAAGCATACCACTAATCTGCAAAAGAAAACAAAATACATATTCCTCCCTCCTCAGTTTTCACTTGTCCATTTTTGAAGTCTCATTCACATTCTGGCGGCCACGCATGAACACATCAAATCAGAGACAAAATACTTGCATTCGTCCAAGAGGTTTACAATTGCAAGCATGAAGTCAGAACAGCTGTGCTGGCACAGAGACTCTCTTTTCAGCCCTTGAAAAAGTCAGAATGCTACAATGGACGGCTGCTGGCATCTTCAACAGCTGAAAAAAAAACCTCACTCCAACCAAATGCGAGCTTATTTTTCTTGCTGAAATGTTTATTGATTAAAAAAAATAGCAGCAAGAATGGGAAAAAAATCAACCACATCCATATTTCATTTTAAATTGTGGCATTTGCTTCCTGCAGAACTCTGCTGGACTTCAGCAAACAGCTGGGTGTTAAAGGCACAACTCGCTGGCTTTGAGTGACACTTATTTTTCCCTACGGAGCAAAGTGTGAGACATTTTGAAGAGGAGAATTTATGCAACTGAATAGGTACTGGAGGTTAAGGCAAGGACAGGTTCATTTGTTTTTCTCTAAGATAGTAACCCTTGGTGAGCTGTGAATATCTTACCAAGTCAGAGAAGAGTTCATATTATAGCCAGATTTCAAGCCATTCAAAAAAGCTCCATTCAGCGACCAATATTCACTTTCACTGGAGTCGCTATAGCAAAGTGACCATAGCGGGCCGCTATGGGGTGACGCGCGCATAGAGGTGATGCACGCGCGTGACGCGCGTCACATCCCCTGCGCGCGTCGCCTCCGATTCCAAAGATGCTCCCGGAGCCGGCTCCCGGCCTTGGAGGGGCCTTCCGAGGCCGGGAGCCGGCACCGGAGACGTCTTCCCCGGCCGACGCTCCAGGGCTTTCTGAGGAAGGCCCGCTGCGCCGAACGTTATTTATAACTTTTTTGCGCATGCGCAGACCGTCCCTGAGGGAAAAGGGCTGCCCTTTTCCCTTAGGAACGGTCTGCGCATGCGCAAAAAACATTATAAATAACGTTCGGCGCAGCGGGCCTTCCTCAGAAGGCCCAGGACAGCCGGCCAGGGCAGACGTCCCCGAGCCAGCTGCAACGATTAAGGGGGCGCCCCCCCCAAATCGCGCTGTGGCCTAACGGCCGTGCCGAAAATTTCTAAAAGGGTGTGGGGGTCACTAGGGTGACACGCGCGCCCCGCCCTGGGGCAGCGCGCGCCCTAGTGACGCCACTGTTCACTTCGTTTGAAATGTTCAGTTTCATTTTGTTAATGCCAATCTTGGATCAAAGAAAATGCAGGGCATACTATAGACTTAAACTGGTGTAATAGTCATTCTGTCTCCCCAGGAAACTACCTACAAAGTACTCTACCCCTGAGTTACAGCCCCTCCCCAAAAGGTACAAACATCCTATAGAGACTTCACATCATCTTCACTAAACGACAATTCCTAAGACTCTTTGGGAAAAGCAACCATGCTTAAAGAAGTACAAACGTGATTTAAGTTTGTAGCATTGATAGGCCTGTAGGTTCACATGGTCAAGAATCAACCACAGTGAATTGAGACCAGGCTGTATGGACAAAATGAAAGGAGGGATAACATCTCCCCATGAAAAGCAGAAAGGAAAGGGACTGCCTTCCACCCTCCCTGCTGAACGTAGTACCAGCTTTCACCCCAATACACTTCCGCTCAGTAAAAGTAAACTTTAAGTGAGAAGTCTGGGGTCATTTGCTCAGCCCAGCTAGAAAACATTTGTGGAAGGAAAGGACGTATTCTCATAATTTTTTTCAATCACTTTGAAAAAAGGACCGCTCCTCAAATTAGCACTGAAGAAAAGGTGTAGTTAACAAGGATCAGATTTTTTTTAATCTGACCTTGGGTAGAAGCCTAATAGGCTTTGGCCACCAAGACTTTCTTCTCCTTCCCACTAGGTTTTGTCATAGCACAATCCTAGGCATGTCTATTCCTACGCAAGTCTCATGATCTTCAGTGGGGTTTGCTCCCAGGAAAGCGTGTATAGGATCGCAGCCTCCGTAACATACATTTCTAATTGTTTGGTTTAAACCTCGAATTACCGAGCTGCAACCCTGAACAGGTACATTGTCCTGCATTTTGAGAATGTGGACAGCAAATCTATTCATCCTGCTGTTGGACACATTGCATCAAAAATGTGAAAGCTAAGGGTGGAATGCCATATTATTTCAGCAAATGCATGTTCCCAAATCTGTACCAGCTGAAGACCAAAAATACATGTTACAGGAAATGCATCATTTGGTCATTCTTTGTGTGCTTGTGTTTCCTACGTGAAAGAGAAGCCATGAGAGGGGCTATCAAGATCAGAACTGGGTCACTGGGGGAGGTGGCTTTAACCCTTTCTTCTCATCATGGTCACCAGTGGGGAATGAAGAGGGAGACAAAGGTGAAGCGTATAGCAAACATTTTTGTTATTGTGGAGATAAATTAATAACAGGAAAGGAAAATCAAAATAAAGCAATGCAACATGTAAGCAGTTGCTACAGAGTGGAGAAAGTAGAGAGGAGAAAATGAGATATCTTTAAAAGGAAAAGGGGCCATGTAATGCCGCAGGCCCAGTGGGGAAGGAGAAGAGGCAGAAGGATGTATGTGGATTTCTCAGAAAGCTGTGATTCGGAAACTGGGGTTTTTAAGGAGGGAGAAAGGAGGAAAGCTGGAGGATTAGAAGGGGGAAAAAGAGAGACTTGTGGAAAATAAACCAAAATCACACATACCACAATCCACTCACACAAAGGAAGAACATCACAAGCACTAAGCATGTCATCAATTTGACTGCACACAAGACAAGGAAAGATAGCAAGGAATTTGTGGGTCTACAGAAATGGTTCCCAAACTGGGTGGCGCAGCTCCCAGGGGAGCCATGGAAACCAGCCAGGGGAGCTGCGGAGTGCCACAGAATCCTCTTGGAAAACAGTGCAATGCCAATTGGAGGGCATCAACATAATATAATGGGGAGACACGGTGGTCGCCAATGGTCAAGGGAGCCGCAGGTCAAAAACATTTGGGAAACACTGGTCTACGGCAAAGTTGCGCCAAAGACCAAGGTTACCGGTACGTATCTTCTAGATTGAGTGTGATACATTGCAGGGTGCCATGGGGCAAGGGTGCCAAGACTGGGCAGATCTCCTGAATTAAAGTGGGGTTCAAAGGCAGAAAGAGGGCTTAGAAGCAAGCCTCAAAATCTAGGCAAGAGCCTTAATTCGTTTAAGGGAGGAAGCCAGGCAAGAGAGCCAGAGTTGCTTTCCCAGGGAGAAACGACCCAGTTCATTTGCAATTTAGCAAGAGCCAGTTTGAGCAGATGACTTCACTTTTTGACAAATACCTTCATCATTTGTCAGGGACTGTTCTGAAATAGCGTTCGGTGTGAAATGACAGTGAAATCAGCCAACCTGAAGAAGAGAGTGATGCTTGTTAAAATAAGAAACACCCAACAGCTCTACCACCCAGATATTTCCTTACAATGTAAATTCAGGAAATAGAGCACAAATAGAATAAAAGGGAGATAAAAAAAAATCAGTTTTTGGAAACCTAAGCTCATTGTCGTGAAAAATCATTGGCCGTGTTTGGCCGCCTCTTCACAATCACGATTATAAACACCTCTGCCACCCTTGTGTCAACAAGATGGAATGCAATGTTCATCTTTTAAATAGCATACAGCTCAGCCAACAGGAAGATGGAGTTGCTTTTAGTCGATAAGAACAAAGAACAAATGGGAGGACAGATTAGATTACTGTCTGTAACCCAGCCTTATGGGACTATTGAAGGCCGGCTTTGGTGACTGACTACAAGCAGCACAAAAAATCCAGCCATTTTATAACATATCCCTTCCCAAGGCTGCCTGACAACTCTGTGATTGAGCATTTCCAGCCAAGGCAGTAGACATTCTCTCATTGTTAACAGTTCCCATTCATTCATAGTCCCTGCTGAAATTGGCCTCTTAAAATAACTGTTCGGAAAAGATGCAGAGGCTTATCTCAAAAGAGTAGCTTTTACACTGTCATATGCTAGACACAGTACACAGCAGTCTTCTTTTTCTTTTCTTTTTTTCTTTTTTGGCTGCAGCAACATCTTGTGGCTATATATTTTCCATATTATTGAAAAATAGAGGAAAGCAATTTTAGGGCCATTTCACATGCGTTATGCAGCGGAAACTAGGGAGTTGCTTTACTGGTTGCTCAAGGAGATGAGGTTCAATTGAGGGAAGAAGCTTGAAATGACAGCTCCCCCTAAAAGGTCCAAACACATTTCAAGCTGGGTCAAGGCCAGTGTAAGCTGCACCACCGCATGGCCACGCAGCCCCGCACTGAGCTCTGCAAAGAGCAGAGTCTGGCAACCCTGACGTTCAGCAATGATGCGTGGTGTCATCGCAGAGTGTCCAGGGATGGCGACGCAATGCAGTCATGATGCTGCACAGAAGAAGAAGGGGTCTGCACACTGACGCAAACCCCTTAGAGAGAATAGAGAATATAGGTTAACCCCTTCAAACTGGGCCCATTTCAAATTGGGTTCACATCATGTCCCTGCAGCTACCCAGCTCTCCTTGCCAAATGCCATCCTTTCTCTTTCCCAAAGAATCCCTACTATGATGGAGGCAGAGGGGGATAACAGACAGCAGAGAAGGCTCAATACCATAGAGTAGGGGTCATATAAGGTCTTTGACTGTGACCCAGACCCATCCCCACAGTCAGTATTATTATTCACATAATATTAATCACATTTATATTCCACCCTTCCTCCAAGGAGCTCAGAGTGGTGTATATGAATGCAGCTGTGAGGTAGGTTAGGGAGAAGATGACCGATCTAAAGTAACCTGGTAAACCTTGTGGCCCAAATGGAGATTTGAACTCAGGTCCATCCATCTGTGTCCAGCACTAACCACTACACCACATTGACTCTCCTCTTTCCATGAAATGTTTTGCTTTGGGAAGGTAGGGAAGAATTTGCAGGGGGGGGCTGCCCAATGGTGGCACGCCTCCTCCCCCATAAAGCAGTCTGTGTCAGTCGTAAAAGCCTTCCTGACAGCACGTCGACAAGCGAGCTGCTGGGGATGCCAGTAGGAAGGTCTCTGCCTTTCCTGATGCACTGGAGGACAACCTGAAATAGAATAATCTGCTTCTAGCTTCTATAAAATGGGATTTCCTCATGTTGTCTGGTTCATTTGCAGTTCTGTTCTAAACCGTTTACTCAAAAGTAAGTCCCATGAATTTTTACAGTTCAAAGTTTTGGGAGTAAATCCCACTGCAGTATACTCATTGGAACTTACTCCCATGCAAGGCTGCATAGGATTGTGCATGCATGCGCACACACAATATATCAAAGCCACACAATAAAATGTCAGGGATATCTGAGATTTTCCAAAATGGCAAGAAAACATTGTCTAACGCTAGGCATTAGATGCTATTTTTATGATTGCTGTATTACACCAGAAGTAAACTATTTCTGGATCAGCATCGCTCCACTTGCACATTCCAGTTTATGACTCAGAATCTGCAATGTTCTTGGCAGATCCTGATCTAGTAGGAATAGAAGGTGTGCCTTCTTAATACAGATGTGCACAAGCCACACAGAAATCAACATCGTTTGGCTGATTCAAAGCATGACACTTTTCCAGATACATATGATTCTGATTGATGCATAAGAATGTAAAGAGTGCTATGCCGGGGCAGACCAACCATCTGTCTACCTTAACATTCTGCCAGTTTTAATGAATAAAGAGGCAGGTTATACAGTCAGCAGAATTAAGTGATAAAGGACTTTCTTGGAATGTTCCACATCAGTCTGCTGGGGAGAAGGGTGTAATTGCATGAATGTTCAACCAGGGGGAGGGGAAACACCTTCCCAAATGTACACAGACTTTTTTAATCATGTGATTTCCCCCCCTGCTTGTAGCCTAAAGTGGTACAGTCCAAAAAATCCTTACTCATTCTGCTGATTGTATGCATTGGCCTACAAAAATGCCACAGAGAGGAACACAAACGCAATAAAAGTATCCATGCTTTGTTGTTAGACCCAGCATTGTCCAGCCAGAGTCAAAAATGAAGAGAATTGTAAAAATGAAGAAAGTCAAAGGGATCTTCTAAGTCAAGGCGGTTCCCTACATGAACCAGAAGCAGCTTGTGTTCACATTTTTTTCTGTTTGCAGCAGTTTCAAGGCTTTGGAAGGTGCACAGGAGGCGGGCCCCAGTGAAGCTTAAAAATGAGGTATTGTGGTGCTGTCCCCTGCTTCACCCCCACAGTCTCGCTCACCGTGGATTTGATTATCTGTGGATTTTGGCATCCGCGGGGGTTCTGGAAACGGAACCTCTGCGGATACCAAGGGCCAACTGTATGTAAAAATATTTCTACTTACCTCCATGTAAGCCCTCTGGCTGCCTATGGATATCCTCAGACATATGCCACCCATTTTGGTGACGTATGTCTGATGAGGGAAAAGGGGTGGGGAGATTCAAAAGCGTGAAGAAGATCTGGCATGTGCAATCCACCCCCTTTCTCCCCCAACATGCCCTCCACTTCCTCCCCTGAAACGCCCCATTCCTTCCTCTCCCCGCCCATGGCCTGCCCACTTACTGGTGCTGGGGGATCCAAGAGGGCCACTGCTGCCCAGGCAGCACTACTCACTGTTTCTGGCAATGGCCTGGTACAGCGATATAGACTATAGTATAGAGCATCATGTGTTGCGACACCATAAGTAGGGCTGCATTGCTGGAACATGAGTTCCAGTAGTGCAGCCCGATGATAGGATTAGGCTCGTAGATAGAATTCTGGACTGTTCCACTTCAAACTGTAAGTAGGAGTCATTCTTTTTAATCCTCCCCCACGCAGAAGGCATTCTGCATGTAGTAAATCAGTATATTAGGAAAAAAGTTGAGCACAGACCTCTCCCCTATTTGCCAGTTTGCTATATGCAGGATGCGCACAGCTTTACTGCCCAAAGGTTCTCCCATTGTTCCAGTGACATCGCTAGCCCCCCGCCACCTGGGGCCAGGTGACATCGTGCTGCCCCCCACAGTTGCACCTCCCCCCTGCAGTCACGCTGCCCCCCTGCTTGCTTCTGGAAAGGTTCCATTCTGAGCCTAACAGAAGCAAGGACGAGTGGGAGGGCCCAGCTCACGCCAGGAGACACCACCGCGGCCGCTCCTCGCGAGGAGATCATGCGTGCCACCCAGGGCGGTGGGTTCCCCTGTCCTATAGCAGCAATGCTACTGCAATGTTCTCCATAGCAGAGAATGAGTGGCTTGGTACTATGGTGCTCGTCTCCGAGATCCTTCATGACCCATTGTTGCTTACAAGCTAACTCTCAAGCAACCGTGACTTTCAGGAAGGCCATGCACACTGAAACATAAAAGAAGCCAAGTGAAATTACTAGGGATGCTTGCATTGTGTCCAAAGTTAACAAAAGCTGCAGTATTTTATTGCTCACATTTTTACACCACACACAGCTTGTCAAGAAATTCCTGATGGGAAAAAAACAGATGCTCAGAAGAACATTTCCCATCTGGATATTTCATCAGAACGAAAATTATAGAACAATATTTTATCACATCTGTCCACTTTTCTCCCTGGATAGTTGTTCCTCACAGCAAGTTACATCCTAAACTTTCAAGACAGGATTCTCTTTTTTTTTTCTGTGAAATGTCTAATGTATTAACACTACGTAACCCATTTCAAAGGAGCAATTAAGCATTCAGTTTTGCATTTCAGGGTATTATCTTTTGTGCCCCTATCTATTTTTGAATCTCTTGTACTCTTTAGTTAAAAAGAGGCTAACGGTCTAATATTATTGAGCCACTAAGGGCAGCAGATCTACTGATCTTTTGTGATCCTAGATCCTATCAGTCTGCTGCTATAAGTCACCTTGCAACAACACAAACTTCATGCTTCCATTGTGTGCTATGGACCCACCAGTAGAAATGGCTGGAGGCTCTGTGCGTGCACCAAAACTGCCCAGGGGTGTCGCTGGAGGGGGGACAGTACTGTAAATTCTGCACCGTTCTAATCCCCGGTACGAGGTGGCCCTGCCCCCTTGCCGTCGGAGCCATTCCGTGCGGCAAAGGCAACTGGCAGGAGACTCCCTGCCCATTGCCTTCGCGCACAGAATGGCTCCGATGGCGATGACCGATGACAATTGTGGGCGATGATTGGAGAGGGGACTAGGCCAAATTGGTGGGAGGTTCAAGGGCAGGAGGGGGTGGATCTCAGAGGCAGTCATGCATGCTGGATCCCATCTCTCTTTCCAGGCCCACTGCCCAGACCACTTGAAGAAGATGTCCACGGATTTGGAGTGTATGTCATCAATATGCTGAAAGACACTCAACTCTTTCTTCTTTCCATCTGGAATCAGGAAGGCTGTGAAGATTCTGAATCAGTGCCTGACAGCATTGAACAATTGGATGTGGGCTGATAAATTGAAAGTTAATCTTGGCGAGACAGGGGTGCAGTTAGTCAGTAGGAAAGCTGATTCTGACTGCAACCTCTTATGGATGGGATGGAATTCCTTTGAAGGATTGGTTTCATAATCTGGTGGTACTCCTGGACCCACCTTTGCTCTTATTAGATGCATAGGTAGCAGCTGTGGCCAGGAATTCTTTTGCTCAGCTTTGGCTGGGCAGATCTGAAAGTAGGTCTGGCTATAACGATACTTTCTCTAGTCACTTAGTGTTTGGACTACTGTAACACACTCTACTGGGGGCTGCCCCGAAGGCTGTGTGGTAACTGCAGCTGGTGCAAAACATGGCAGGCAAAGCACTTTTGGACACCTAGTGGTTGGAGCTGTGCTCTGTGAACTGCATTGGTTTTCAGTGTGTTCCTGAGCACAGTTAAAAGTGCCGGTTATTACCTGCAAAGCCCTACATGACTAGGGGCCTTGAAAGACCATCTTATCCCACATCAATCTGCTCTCATACTGTGGTCCTCTTTGGAGCCCCTGTTTTGCATCTCACCATTATCTGATGGTGGGATGCAAAACAGTGGTTGTGGCTGGAGGAGATGCAAGACAAGGTCTTTTCAGTTGCTTCCTCCCAAATTCTGGAACTCCCTCCTCTGCAAAGTCAGGTTGAACCCTAAACTGCTTGCTTTTAAGCCAGCAGTTACAAACTTTTTGTTTCAGTTGGTTTTCTTTTGGGTTTTCTGGGTTTTAACCCCTCTGGTTGTTTGATTTTCTGCGCCTGTTTAGCTTCTGATTGTATTCATTCTTGGTTGCTTTCATTATTGTATTAATTTTAAGCTGCTTCAGTGGTCCCTTCATTGCAACTGGAAGGGAGCCTAGAAATATTTGTAAATAAATAAGCAATCAAGCAAACATGCTACAAGAATATACAAAAAAATATACATTTCTAGTTTAACAACCTGATCCTTACTAGGGCTACATAGCCCTTTATGACACCAGAACAATGTTCTGCTGTTGTAAAATAGGTCATGGTGGCCCACACAGTATGCCACTGGCAGCCGTTTTGGGAGCACCACCGCAAATGGTGGCAGTGCCAGAGGTCCGCTCCCATTACTAACTTCCTCTGGCAGGGCAGGTAAGCTGGCAGCAAATGGGCAGAATGGGTTGGGGAGGGGGAGAAATGCGGGAGTATCCAGGAGGGAAGGGGTGGAACGGGGGACAGAATGGGACATATACTGGTGGCAGCAATGTAAGCTGGTATCCTCATCCCATTTTTCCCCCATTCCATTTCCCTTACTCACCTCAGACCCGCACCAGCAAAGTAGCTGGTACAAGATCCAAGGTGACCCACTGGGGTAATAGATGCTTACCCCGGGTAAGAGAAGGAATGTTTCCTTACCTGAAAGCACCGACTTGAATGGCTCCAAAGGCGAGGGGGCGGGGGCGCTTCGTGCTCCCATGTAACGGAGGGTCTGACCGCGGCGGAACTTAGAGCTCCGCCCCCCCTGCAGTGACGCCAGTGACCATGACTGCCCTCCTGTAGGATGCAGCGCACTCCCCATTGGCGCGGCTGCATCAGTGGGTGGGCTTTTAGTTAGAATTGGGCAGTAAGATAACCTAACTTAGAGGAATATTATGGAGGTAAATGTCTGAGAAGAAAACTTTCAAACACCACCAAGGGAGATTCAAAAGGAGATTCAAAAAGAATCTCACCAAGGAGATTCAAAAATAATTTATTTTGTTCCAGGCTGCGAAGAACAGATTTAGGAAACAGCCAGGTTTCCTACAAAATCCAGGCAATGATAGCCATAGGTTTCCTGAATGAACAGAACTTGTTCTAGTCATGCACCCCAACCTTATTATCTTGGCTGCTATATTCGTATCGAGTGAGCTCAATCCATCTGTAATGCATGATTTCCTTTGAGGAAGCTACAATGAACACCACTGGACTTGCTGCGGTGAAAACACAAATGGGGTCATGCCATATGCAGAGAGTCCTGTGCGCACCTCCTTAGAACTACAGTGGGGCTTATTTTCAGAACAGAATCAGAGTGCTGAGCCACTATCCTATGCTATAGGCCAGGGGTTCTCAACCTTTGGAGGCCCGAGTACCCCCTATCACAGTCCAATTTTCTGAAGTACCCCTGCTAATTAACTGCTAATTAATCAAATTAATCAATCAATTAATTAATTAGGTAATTAATAGTTAAATAAAAAGTACTAAAACAATTTTTAAATGTGAAAAACGTCTTATTTAACTCTGTGTGTGTGTGTGTGTGTGTGTGTGTGTGAGTGAGTGAGTGAGAGAGAGAGAGATGCAAGGATCTCTTTTTTTCTCCAAGTCACACTTCCCAAAATCAGCTCTTCTGTCCCCCACCCCACCAAAGTACATTTTCCAAAGTACAAAAATAAGCCCAAAACCAAAATCAGAGAGACAGAAGAGCTCCAAAAAGAATTACAATTTAAAATTCATGTTAATTAACACTTAATTAGCTGCTGATGGGGCAGATAAGGGGCAGGGCTTGGCGTACCCCCAGCAAGAGGCCCGCATACCCCTAGGGGTACCCGTACCACAGGTTGAGAACCCCTGCTTATAGGCTATAATCCTATTCACACTTTCCTGGGAGTAAGCCCCATTGGGCACAATGGGGCTTACCTCTGAGTAGACAAGCCTAGGATTGTGCTGTAAATCTGTGTAGCATTTACTAGCAAAGAACTGCATTTGCCAAAACCATTAATTAACCACAGAAAAGAGATTAAAAATCCAAAGCTCTTATGCTATTTCCACATTTAAAATCATAGCCACCTCTATTATAGTTGCTGTTAGATGTAATGTACCCTCTTATCGCAACAGTGGCATATTCCCCCCCCCACACCCTTTCAGAGATATCCTCCACTTGTCATCTTAAGTGAGAGCAGCACAATGAATCATCTGACACTTTGTCCTAGGCGGCCATTATAAAGCTCTTGCTATTTTTTTAATGTAATACGTTGAACGAAAACATCGTGACAATCTCAGACAATTATCTTTTCACTGCCTTCCAAGCCAAGAATGTAAAATAGGTTCTCTGCTCCACATAAAATCTTATTCTTGTTTGATATAGTATAACTAAAGCTGTATACAGATGTCAACATTTTCCGCTTACAAAATATCCCCTTGTGGAATGCCCTGGTCACACGCAACTAAACATTTGTTTTGTTTTCCCAGCAGATTGGTCTGTCACATGCTGATGTCACATACAGTCCCTTCGTACAAGTCTGGGTATTTTAGGCTACCCAATCAATTCATTTCATTCTGTTCCATTATAATCTGTACAGCCCTAGTAGATAATGAGGAAAAAGAGACAAGGAAGTACGGCCTTCAAAAAACATGAGACTTTTTGTTGGCCATGCTTCCTTGTCTTGGTTTCTTTGTTATCTGTAAGGGCTATGTAAGTAATGGAATCAAATGACACGGATTGGATAGTTTATAAAAGCAGTTGGTGGTATAACAATCCTTGAGAAAATCTTAGGTGTATTTGGTGATCCTGACCTTTCAGCAGGGATAGGTTTGAGAGGGGATGGGGGGGGGGAGTGGAGAGCTGGGACGTCTCCCACTACAGAAGTGGTGATAGCAGGAGTACTCAGCATCTGCCTTAAGAACGTGTTTCAAAGGACCTTGGAGGAGAAGCGTCAGGTTCAGTGGAAGGTAAATTTGCTCTAGGGGCATATGTTAAATGTCTCTAGGCCATCATCTTTCCTAAGAGCCATCTGAGAGATGATATGTAGATATTGTTACATGGGCAGCCCAGTCCTAAGTCAGCCTCCGCTGGTGGTAATAGGCTCTGCGCTGTCTCAAACATGCCATAAAGCACGTTGCACTGGCATGGAGGCCAGTCTCGCCAAGTGGAGAGGTCAGTGCCAGCAGGCCTCCGCCAGTATAAGAGCAGCGCCCGCCAGGGCAGGTGAGCAGTGGCGTTCCAAGGCTGGTGCAGAAGCATACGTGTAGCAGGATGCCGCTTCACACGTGAAAGCGCCCCTCCACCTCGCCGGTCAGAGCCATTCTGCATTCACGTGCAAAGCAGCATCCTGCTACACATACGCTTCCGCACCAACCTCGGAACGTCACTGCAGGTGAGCTCCACGCCGGTTCGCGGGGAGGTGGGGGGAAGGCGGAACGGGGGAGTGGTGTTTTAGGGCAGGAGAAGGGCGGAGAAGAGGGCAGATCAGGCCCAGGAGGGGAGGGGACGGGACCGGAAGGCTTCCTCAGGGAAAGGGGATGTCTAATCCCCTTCCCCCTGCATAAGCCTCATGGCCCATAATGAGGCTCCTCGGACCTATGCTACCATTTTGCTAGCGTAAATCTGAGAGAAAAGGGGTGGGGAGGCTGCAGGGAAGGGGGATAGGATCCAGTGCAGGCTTTCTCCCCATTACGCCCCCTCCCTGCCCCATTCTGCCCTCCTCCCACTCCTTCTTACCGGCTTACCTTTCCCGGCGCCCATCCAGAAATCTTCCGATGCGGCTGGGAAGGCCTTCCCGCCAGCGTTCCCGGCAGCACACTGATCAGCACGTTGTTGGGGAGGCTTTTGCGACTGGCACTGACTGCTTTACAGGACCATCAGGCAGCGCACTTAGGATTGGGCTGTCAATGTGCAGCTCAGTGAAAAAGAAAAACTCAATGTTTGGAATTATTAGGAAAGGGATTGAAAATAAAACCGCCAGTCTTATAATGCTATTGTATAAATCAATGGTGCAGCCACATTTGGACACTATGTACATTTCTGGTCGCCCCTTCTCAAAAACGAATGTATAGCTCTAGAAATGGTAGGGAAAGGAAAATCAAAAGAACCAATGTACTGGAAAGAATATCTTCCCAGTGAGCAAAGACTAAGCATTTGAGCCTTTGTACTACGGGGGGGGGGGGGACACACACTTAAGAAAGAGGCCATGTTAGAGGTTTCTGAAATTATGAATGGTGTGAACTGATTTTTAGATGGAGGTTTTTCTTCGTAGAACTTAAGGTCACCCAATGAAGCTGATCAGCAGTCAAGTCAGAAGAGACAAAAGGAAGTGCTACTTAACACAACGCATAAGTAGCTGGTGGAATTCACTACAACAAAATGTAGTTATCAAAACAAGTGAAGTGGTAAACCTATTTCTAGAGTGTAGCACTTCAGCTTACAGGTGGAAGAAATCAAATGGCTGCATGCTTCTGCGTGAGAGGAAATAAAAATAACCCTGCAACTAGAAACCAAGCAGAGAGAAGATTACACTAGAACTTTTCTCCTTCTCCCTATCTTATTTTCTATCGGAATGTAATTTTTTCCATGAAATTTCCTGAAAGCATCTGGTTGGCCACTGTAAGAAACAGAAGACTAAACTAGATCTTGACCCATAGATTAGACCCATAATGCTCTTGTTATGTTCTTAATTCATGTAATCTCACTTCTTTTTATTGTTGCACAGCCCATAGAATAAGACAGACAAGTCAGGACTGTGGTTACTCGTGGCTATTAGTATTTTCTGTATCTTGAAGGGAAAAAACAGGTTTATTGTTTAATTTCCAAAATGGTTTTTAGCGCTTTCTCAAGGCTCAGTTGGCCTCACTGATTTGGAACGCATTGTTAGGGGTCGTGTTTCTTTTGTTGGTGAACTGCTACTTCACCTTTCATTAAAGTTAAAAACTAGCTAGAGTGTTTTTCTTGTGCACCATTATGCTTTAGAGGGTTTTGTACTGATTAGCTTAAAAGCAACCATAAAATTTGAAAACCTGCTCCCTAAGTGTTCCTTTAGATTTGCAATTGCATCTGGAAAGTGTTTCATCAGGTAGGAGGCAAAACAGTAGCTCCAGAACTACAACAGTGAGTATTTAGCAGCCTGATATTATTAGGCACTGTGTGAACACAACATTGGTACGGTTTGGTGTGATGGTTCTCCTACCTGTGCAAGGTCTCGTGCTGATGCCAGAATGTAACTCAAACACCTGTGCTAGTGCTTCTCCCCTGACTTTGCGACTGATGGAGCTCCAGTGGCTGAACTGTGGCTTTATTTTGAAAGATACCATACCTGATGCGATCCATTGTGGGGTTATATGCCTCTTGAAGAATCAGGTTTGCAGTTTTACACAGGGCAAACCCATTAAGTTTTAATTCAGATCCTGCTCCAGATCAATTCTCCTTCAGTTGTTTTCCCACTCCACATTAATTTACAGCATTGATCCTGCCTGCCAAATCTACGCTCCTATTGATTCCTCCCTCCAAAATTAATTCACTATCCAGATCCATCCCAGTTAATTTAGCTCTCTCTTTATCTTCCCCAAGGAAGAAAAAAAAATCCCATTTTACAACCCTGGCCATGTTAGTGTACAGCCCAGGTTTGCATTTTCTCCCACTCACATTAATGTGGCCTCCTGAAGTGGGTGGAAGGGTCCAGAGGTAGGATCCCAGAGAGAGGAAATATTAAAGGTGGGTGCTATAGCCACCCACCCAACAATGCCACACCACCGACGAGGAATGAGTCAGTCTCCCGCACTCAGACCCTTCCACCATCTGGCCAGAAAAAGGAGATGTGTGGAGCCCTAAAAGCTTGTCAGAGAAACAGCATGAAGCTAATTCTGTGAATGATATTTGTGCTTTTGCCCCAAGCTTCCTACACTTGAAAATATGACCACATTGTGAAGGAAAAAATAGAGCTAATTGATTTCCCACCCCACATTAATTTATAATCCCATCTGTTCTTACTGTATTTTTCTTTCTGGTTATCTGAGGGCAGTATGGACCACTGTGTGAACTTACCGCAGAGCTGCTATTTTGTACATATACTAAAGCCATGGGTGAAGCAGCCTCTAATGTAGGAAAAGGTGAATCCAACTATCGCTGATGAAGTACAACATATTTTGATGCAACTATACTGATAGGACAGCTGCTGTGCCCATTGACTTCCAACCCATGCATTCACAGTCGAAAACGCACTTCACATGTGGCAATGTGCATGCTTCTTCTGACACATAGATGATTTCCAGAAAAGCCATCATGAATGAATAGAAGTGCACACCCTAATTACCCCAGCCTTTCTTTTCTTTTCCCTATCCTAGTTCCCAAAGTACCATTTGTAAGTTGCAAAGAGTCTGCAGCGTAAGAGAATTGTGTATAATATATCCATAGCAAATCGCATAGGAAGCCGCCATTTAGAGAGTGAGACCAGTGCTCCATTTAGCTCAACTTTTATCTACACCAATATTTCTCAGAGTGTGTTCCTAGGAGCTGTGGGGCTCCCTGACACAGGGGGTTCCACGAGCACACCATAAGTGGCCGCCGTCTGCCCCTTGTCAAGTTTGCACCAGCGCTCCGGGGCTCCCTGACACTTAGCGCATGTGCCGGCAGTGTCCTTGAAACTTAATTTAGGAGTATAATGGTCTCTGGAGACCAAACACTTTGAGAACTGCTGATCTACACTGACTTGCAGATACAGGGGACTTTCCAGACCTATCTGGAGACAGCGGGGACTGAACTTGGACTTCCTGCATACAAAGCAAAAGATCTACCAGCCCTTTATAACGAAGCTATACCAGCCTTTCATTTTTTGAGGACAAAGTACTTCCCCTCCCCCCCCCGAAAGCTGTGATAAACCTTTAAATTTGTTTGGCCTAACTAAAATGTCACTTGGACCCAACTAGAAAAACAACCATCCTGTGACACAAATTCTATCAAAGCATTTTTGTCTCCTTTTGTTTCTGTTGTCATGTTTACTCTGCGAATTCCAACTCAGTTATTCAGTGATAGAAAAGACAAATATTTCCTTTATCAACAAAATATTCTGCCTAATTAATCTCTTGCTTGCTTGCTTGCTTTGTGTCTGTCTGCATGTGTGCATGTGTGCGTGTGTGTGTTTTAACCACAAGATTTTGCAGCTAATGTAACATGGGGCTGACAAGGGCAATTATCATTAAAACTGAACAGAAGAAAGCTATGGTAATGAGGAGCGCTGCAATTCCTTCGCTGAGGCTCTGTCAGTGATGAAAGGAGTAAACTGCGCCTACCTTTTTTCACTGATAACAAAGCAATTACAACATGTAAAGTAATACACAGAAAATAATAATTTACTGGAAAATTGAGGGAGCAGCAAAGTCTTGCAAACACAAAAGGAAAACAACTTGTAGAAAAGTTAATTCACTATATCAAACCTTATGAATAGATGACATGTAAAAATGCAAAACAGAAACTGGTTACTTGCAATGGAACTCAAGGGAGGAATCAATGGAGGAGGCACTAGATGTCTGGAGCAGAGTCTAGAACTTCTCTTGAAGTGGATTCACACAACCCATCAACCACCTGTTCCTGTGAAAATTAAGTTGAC
Source organism: Plestiodon gilberti rubricaudatus (assembly GCA_026170595.1). Lineage (NCBI taxonomy): Eukaryota > Metazoa > Chordata > Lepidosauria > Squamata > Scincidae > Plestiodon > Plestiodon gilberti. The sequence continues at coordinate 56,620,533 of JANXHW010000002.1, forward strand.
GTGGACAAGCTGACTTCCCACTGACAGCTACAGGTTGAAGAGGCTCTCCTGGAGAACACCAATCCATGAAGAAAGTGTCAAGCCAATTGATCAGCACATGATAATTACCATCATGAACAAAGAAGCATGAATTTATCTTCCTTCTCTGAGCTAACAAACTGGTGCCATTTGCAGTGGCACCTAGGTATGTAAGAGCAGATGGGGCATCAGCTTATTGAACTCTGGGTATTCTTAGAAAAAAAATATATCATCTTGGCACAGATGAAATCAAAGGATTTAAATGTATTTGCTTCTGTGTTGAATGGAAACCCCAGGTTGTTGCTTTTCTGATTGTCTTCATTCAACTGTTGTATCAGCAACTGAGCCATAACCATAAGTTAAGTCCAAACAGTGTTTATTTTCACAAGCAGAATGTTCACAGCTCCTGCAGCATCTTTCAGTAATGTTTTCTAGGCCTAGTCCAAAACTGCTCCTGCTAACTTCTTTTTTCCTGTCCCATCATACTAATCTCCCAGCAAGCAGTGCTTCAACCCTGTGTTTGAAGGGTGTAAAGCAGTGGTTACAGGACTTGCTATGCCTAAGAGCACAACGTAAAACACACAGAGTCAATATTTTGAACAGTTCTGTTTGCCAACCGGCTCCTGTATACGAAAAGGCTACAGATAGAGTTGCCAACCCTCCAAGACTGGCCTGGAGTCTCCAGGAACCAGCATCAATCTCCAGAAGAATACCGGCAAAAGCAATGCTGGAGATTATAACAGGGCCTCCCGGGCTAAATGGCATTGCATCAGGTTGGGGGGGGAGGATATTCAGAAATAGCCTCAGTCAAAGTTGGCATGGCATTGCTACTTACAGAAGATTTAAAAAAAACTGTGGTAGTGCTTCTTTTTATCTTTATAAGAAAATAATCAAAATAACCCCTTAGAATAGAGCAGTTCTTCATGCTATCTTTTTAGGAGTCCAATAAATACAACACCTAGTGGCTTTGTTTATTTTGCAGGGGGGAACTACATGATAGCGCTATACTTATGTCAGCTGGAGCTCTGATTATTGGGGAAAAAAAATCCATTAACAATCTCTAACTACAAGATGGGGGCTTATAAATAAGCCTTAAGCAGGGCAGTAATATAAATAAATATATTCTTAATAAACTCTTGACCGGTTAATAGGAGGGCTCTTGGGGAAAAGAGGAGGAAACCGGAACAATTTGTCACATTGAAATGGCTCATAACTAAAGGAAGGTTTTTCAGTTACAAGATAATATGATAGAAAGAGATCCTGTTTCCATTTGCTTCATCTTCCCGCTCACTGTAATGAAGAATAATTGATTTCTGTGATATAATTTAAGAACCAGCAAAATACTGCTGCTGAATGCTGCTTCCAGACATCAGTGAAAAGCCATCCAGAATACAGTACTGTACTGTGCAGCAGAGGTTCTCAACCTGTGGTACGCATACCCCCAGGGGTACGCGGACCGCAGTTTGGGGGTACGCGGGATAGTCCCTGTTATCAGCTGCTGCGATCAGCAGCTGATAATGGGGACCGGAAAACCGCGAAATTGCCCCGTTAGCTTCCCTTACCTTGTATTCTTGTCTCCTCCATGTTGAAACTCGTGAAAATCTCGCGAGATTCAAGATGGCAGCGGCCAAATCTCATAAGGGCACATGAGGCAATCTCATGCCCTTATGTCCTCAGTGAAGGACAAGCCACGGCAGCACCCCCTAGATTGGCCACCCTGTCTGGGGTTCCCTGCTGATACTGGCTCTTCCTCCCAGGGACCCCTGGGCTGTTGCTCCACCACTGAACTCTGTGAAGTGTGGAACACAACACCCTTAGTGAAGACATCTAGGGGGTGAGGAGTAGAAGTCTGTGGTGAGGGATTCTCATTGTTCCAGGCACTCACTGTCTGTATCGAAGCAGTAAACCCTACCTGACGCATACTTTGGTTCCTGTGTGGTGACTTCCACCCAAAAGAATTCCCAACATGTCCTACCCCACCTCATTTGAGGTGTATCAACATTTTTAACTGTATCTGGAAAAGTGCTTCTTTGATCAATTAGGCAAACAAGCTGCAGTGCAAACCTATACAAATCTATTCAGAAGTCCCATTGAGTTCAATGGGACTTATTCCCAGGCGAGTGTGTATAGGATTCCAGTCTAAGGTAATCCTATGCATACTTTGCTGGGAGTAAGCCCCACTTTACACAGTAGGACTTACTTCTGAGTAAATGTGCATAAGACTGCGCTGCACAACTTTAGAGTTGTAAATTGGGTCCTTTTTCTCTGTAACACTCTGTTGTTGTCATAAATGAATAAAAATCCAGGAGGTTTTTTTCCCCAAAAATAAAGTTGTACATCTCATGGAAATAGAAAGTGCATAAGTGCATACGGTTGACAAGAACAGTTTCAAAATATTGTTTCCTTATTCTCTTCCTGGACAATCTGCTTTGTACTTCATGTGTAGTCTCACCCTAAATAACACCTTATTTTATGGAGAAAAATCTGCTAGACTTTATTTGAATAGTCAGGTGAAAATATTCGCCCTGCAAACTGTTCTTAAAGCTGAGCAGTGAGCACTTGTGCCAACAGATTATATATTTGAAAAAGTATAAACATTTGTTCAAGTGAAGTACTGTTCTCCCTAACATTAAGCAGTCAATGTTAAATAAATAAACGTAATGGATAACTGTATTTCAGCAGGTTCAGCCAAGGGTTAAATCCACCCAAGAGGACAAGACCTGTCTTCAGCACCATTTTTTAGGGTGTGGAAGGCACACAGAAACTAGAGGTGATTTGGTTGTCTGAGACTGGAGAGGGAAAACTCCCTGAAAACACATGGAGTGTTTTCTTCCCAACAGTGTGACCCAGTGCTTCCCAAACTGGGAGGTTTGGCTCCCAAGGAAGCCGCGGAAACCAGCCAGGGAAGCCGTGGAGTGCCACGGAATCCTCTCGGAAAACAGTGCAATGCCAATTGGCAGGCATCAACATCATGTAATGGGGAGCCATGGCCAATGGTCGCCAGTGGTCAAGGGAGCCGCAGGGTCAAAAAGGTTTGGGAAACACTGATGTAACCTGTGGTTGCTTGGAGGTTTGTGCTGCTATCTCACTTTATCCAATGTTCAACTTTGTATGTTTGTAAATAAAGCAGGTATTACAAAGACGCTGTAAGCCTCTTGTGATCTCTATTTATTTATTTATTTATTTATTTATTTAAAGAATTTATACCCGGCCTTTCTCCCAGCAAGTGCAATCAAGGCAGCTTACAAATAAAAACATTAATACACACACACACACACACACACACACACACACACACACACACACACACACACACGTGTATTGTCCCGAGTATAAGATGCACCTGATTATAAGATGCACCCTTAAAGTTTGGTGCTATTAAAAAAATTTAATTAAATCACTGGCATTAAATTGCAACAGCCTGATTATAAGACGCACCCCTAGTTTAAAAACTTAAATTAGGAGAAAAAAGTGAATCTTATACTCAGACCAATACGGTATAAACCTTGTATATATAAACAAGTAATTAAAACAATTAAAACTAACAGCCCCAGTGGGTCACCTGTATTTACATTTGTTAAAAGCCATTTGTTAAAAAGCCAGCCCACTATGTCAGACATCGAATGCCAACCTGAATAAAAATGTCTTAAGGCCCCGCCGAAAGATCTCTAAGGAGGGAGCTGTTCTTAATTCCAGGGGGAGGGAATTCCATAATTGGGGCGCCACTGCCGAGAAGGCCCTATTCCGCGCCGCCATCCCCCTCACCTCCATCAATGGCTGCACGGTTAACAGGGCCTCCCCCCCGATGACCTCAGAGTATGGGTCGGATTATAAGGAAGGAGGCGGTCCCTCAAATACCCTGGACCCGAGCCATTAAGGGCTTTAAAAGTCAAGCACTTTCAATTGTGCCCGGAAACGAACCGGCAGCGGTTCTCTACTCCCAAGGAAGCCAGAACTGCTTAATACTGTGCCCTGGAAGGTCTCACACCCAGGGACATGGGCACAGAACGATACTGTTATAATATGGGTGCAAATAACAGCTTCCAAACTCTACATATACCTTTCTATAAAGTACTTGGCAGGTCCAGCCCAGCCTCAGGTGGCGTACTGGAGGAGGTAGAAAGCTGGTAGGGTTTTACATGCTTTGCTTGGTGAAGGTCCAAAATTCGACCCCTGGCATCTCCAGGCAGCGCTTGGAAAGACTTCTCCCTGAAACCATGGAGAGTCACTGTCAACCAGTGTGTAGTCACTACTGAGCTAGATGGACAAATTGTCTAACTCAGTATATGACCGCTTCCTATATGACGACTCTTGGTGGATTTGAAATTGCATTGACCGTGTCCAATCACCTTTTATTCCCCTCTACATGTGTTAGCCTGTACCACAAATGGATCCACATGATGTGTCAATGCATATCCTTAGGGATGATGATATGACGCCAGAAGATGCAGATGTTGCTATTTTATGGTGGCATATGTTATTGGTGCCCAATCAGGCATATTGACAAATGTGAATATGTGCATGGCGTTAGCTAATGCAAGGCAACAGGCTGTTGTGTGGTAACATGGTCTGAATCCACCATGGCTCTGGTTCACCCTGAAGAAAGGAGGAACCTCTGGTATTTGGCTGCAGATGCAAAGATCTCATGTACTTAGAGTCAGGCGCGTCACCAGGACGCGCGTCACCGGGGAGCGGGGCGTGCGCGTCACCCTTAACGACGCGGCCCCGCCCCCGCGCGTGACATCACGCGCATGCCTGGAACACCCCCCCCGCGCCGTTTTCGGCTCATTTCAGAGCCAAACGGACGCGAGGGCGGGCGGGCCCAGCTCCACCGGCAAACTGTAAGTGGGGGGTCGCGCATCACCCCTATGCGCGCGACACCCCCCCGGCGGCCCGCCCCCCGCGCTTCCCCCTGTCGACGCCCATGCTTAGAGTCACAAATGTCACTTAGATCTTAATAGACTAACATACTTTTGTCAAGTACTCGCCACTTAATAACCTTGCTGAAACTGGCTGTGTCTTGGTGACCAAATGACTACATAATGCTCAGAGAGTAGAAGTTATACCCACAGGAAAAGTGAGAGGAAACCACCAGCCAATAATGGTTAGAGACAGCCAATATCAGTCAATATCAGCCAGGTGCAAGGTGGCCCAGGCCCTATGAACCTATTCGGATGTTGGGGCAACCCAGGCCAGGAGAGGGCTTTAGATATTGGCGGATCTCACCACTGATATCCCCGCCCTCTCCTGGCTCAGGGCGGCCAATGGCCTCCCCCCCCTCACCGCCAGGTCCGCCTTTCTTCCGCCCCTGTACTGGCAGGTGCTGGACTTACCTGATCCAGTGGGCATAGGGATGCAGCGCCGGGGGCGAGTGGGCCACAGGCCTTTGCCCCAGCAGCCCTTAGAGCCGTTTCAGACCGCTTGCGGAAGCGAACGAAGACGAGCGAGCGCGAGAGGCTGGCCACCGACCAGACTGTCTGTAGGAGTGTCTCCCTGCAAATAGTCCCTCCTTTTGTCCCGCCTTCTTGGAAGAAACCTCCACGGTGATTGGCTAACACTCCTCCCCCTCTCTTCTGATTGGTGGCTCCAGTAGCGTCGCTGTGCGTCCCCCTGAAAACATGGCCCAGGGGATGTTCGAGCATGCCGGCAATCGGGAGACCGCTCGCTACCGCTGTGTTAACCAGACACCCAAGCACGCCTCGGCTAAGATCCGCTAAGATACGGGACGAGCCGAGATTCATGCGGTCTGAAGCGGCCTTTACTCACCAGGTGTCTTGCAAGTGCTTTATGGCTCTTTCACAACACCCAGCGCCGGGGGAGCACATGACCGGCACCGAAGATACACAGGATTGCGCCATAACAGGGTTTATCTCAAATATAAGTTGGGGGCTGTTCTAGTGGAACAAGGAATTGCTTTTCCGGTGCCCCAGAGTGTGCTTCAGCTCCTGTTTATGACTGGGGAAGCTGCCCCTGTTCAAAGGCTCTGGTCCAAAGTTCCACATGTGCATACATGGTATGCTGCTATCTCATTCTGATGCATACATGGTGGTGCTCCTGCATCCACACGCTTCAGAGTTCCATCAATGCCAGGACCAGCTATGCGTCATGCACCAGAATGAATGAGGAAGCATTTGTGGATGTCTCTGTACAAGGCTCCTGTGTCAGAAAAGAGCCTCAAGGTTGGGCCAAATCTCTTCAGTATTCTGTGCTGGATTGGGATGCAGGCCAGTGATTGAAAACATTGTTAGTTTTTGAAAAGGGAATTAATATGCATATGCAAATCCTACACAACTGAGCATTGCTGACCATTGCCTAACAGTCACAGGAATCTAATGATAGATGGTAAAGAAATTAACAGGAAACGTAGGCAGAATATAAACACATACATTTGATCTGAGCCAGCTGAGTCTTTTTCTTCTCCCTCAAAGAGGAAAGAAAGCTTTGCTTCTGTTGCCAACCCTGTAGCCAGATTTTCCTCACTGATGGAATATAAAGTAGTATATTTATTTATGGAGCTGAGAGGAATGGCTTTAATTAAAATGAAACATTTCATCCATCTTAGATCCAAATAGACTTTCTGATGAAAACATCACTTTGAATTTGATTTGGCTTGCTGGAGCAAAACCATTAGAATGAATTGCTGCTGTATTCCTGGCTAGCATACTAAAACAATGTCTTAAGCTGCCTTTCTTTCTTTCTTTCTTTCTTTCTTTCTTTCTTTCTTTCTTTCTTTCTTTCTTTCTTTGGGTAGGCTTTGGACAATTAAAAAGAACAAAAGATTCCAAGTAAAAGGGAGAAAATGTACTTTCCAAAGAATGTCACCTGCCTGCCCTCATTCTATTTTTAAAGCCTGATGCTGTGCATGTTTACTCAGAAGTAGGTCACATATTCAGTGGGGCTTACTTCCAAGTAAGTCTGCATAGAGACTACTTCACCTCATGCCAGAAAGAGGCAGGGCTGCTCTCAGGTGTGTGCTGTTATTTAGTGGCTCTCTGATTAAAAGAACTGCTCCTTAAAATGCTTATTAAAGTATGAGGAAATGGAACATTGTGAGCAAGGATGTGCTTTCAATACAGCTCACTTCATTAGGATATGCACACTTAACCTTGACATCTGCTTGTACATACCAAATAGTCATTCTAGAAAAATACAATCTGCTCAGAGGAAATAAAAAGAAGAGGCACAGACTTGACGACCCAGTGCTTAATTTCTAACATGAAATGTGCTCAAGCCTCCCTGAAAGTCATACTCCCTTAGGGCAGAACGTCACATGAAGGCACGAGGCAATGGTCTGTAGGCACATGACACTGCAACCAGGCGAACGCTAAGCAAGTGTGGATTTGGTCAGTTCCTGCATGGCAGACCACACAGGGAACTCTAAGAAAAAAAGGCAGAAAATAAAGTACAGCAACACCTAAATGGGTTGTGACATCAGCATGTATTTCCATGTTCTACTTTACCTGCTCCTAAGAGGAGCAGGGAAGCACACCACATGACAGCATCACAACTTGGAAAAAGAATCACTACCAGTGGCGTCGCTCAAGGTGGGGCAGAACAGTAAGTTCCGCACTGTGCTAACTTCCATTTACTCACTGGCATGAGGCAGTCCCGCCCCCTCGCCATCGGAGCCATTCAGTGTGGCGAAAGCAGCACGCAGGGAGTCTCCGGCGCGTTGCCTTCACTGGCCTGAATGGCTCTGACGGTGAGGGGGTGGGGCCACCTCGTGCCAGGGAGTAAGAAAGGGTTCAGAGTGGGGCAGAACTTAGAGCTCCGCCCCACCTAGAGCAACGCCACTGGGCCAAGGCAATGTGCAGTAGACTCCCTGCACATTGCCTTCACCACACTGAATGGCTCTGACAGCGAGGGGGCGGGGCCGCCTCGTGCTGGGGAGTAAACGGAGGTTAGCACAGTGCGGAACTTACCATTCTGCCCCACCTCGAGCGATGCCAGTGATCACTGGAAGGGTGAAGAACTCGACATGGGGTGCTGTTGTTCGGGGCCACAGCCTCATCATACCTGCTGTATGTAGTCAGCCCTCAGTCATACCAAATGTTTGAGGGAAAGGCACACTGAGAAAGTTCAAAGATACTCTTTTATTTATTGTTATATGAGCCTGTGCATTCAAGATGGGTTACAGGAGTTAGGCCTAGTTCAGGCTTTAAGCTAAGCCTTGTCTGTTCCTGACAACAAAACTTCCGTATACACCTGTGCAGGGACCTGGGGGTCATTGTAGTCACAGGCAAAGAATATGTTATGTATCTCCACGCACCACTTTATTATTCCAGCATCCTTGTATTTGAGATTATTTCTGAGCGTAGCGGACTGGGCTGCCAGTATTTGAGCTGATTTAATGCCATTTGAGCTGCCAGTGGCTTTAAATAAGGTGTTTAGATCTCAGTGATTGTCTGACTTCAGCTCACCACCATGTTTCATACCTGCTCCTTCAGTGAATCTAAAAGAAATAAAGAAAAAGCAGCATATTTCACATAAGATTACATTTCTCTTCCCACGTCAGGAGCAATAAGCAAATCCAAATACCCTGAACAGAGAAATGATCCTTCAAAGTGGAAAGAAAAGAATCTTGACATTTTAACAATAACAAGTAATTAATACAATTCACTTTGCTTGAACATGGTTACATTGCACTTTCAATGTCGGTTTAGTATAGTTTGTGTTTTGCTTTGCATTAAATACATATCTGTCATATCAAATCCCAGGTTAGAGGTAGCACACTCTTTGAATCTAAGTTTCTAACAAGTAGGAATTAATTCAAAACATCCTTTTCACAAATGACAAAATCCAAATAAAACAGATGAATGTTCCGTTCAAGAGCTTGAAGAAAGCTAACATACAGTAGCTATTTCTGGACAAATTATCCACCCACCAACAATGATCAAATACCTTCATTGTGGTTCCTTACGCTTAGAAGAGTGTCACCTGGCACAAATGCAAATCAGCAGCACAGGCCCTGAAATAAAAAATTGCCATCTTCAAAAACCTTATTGAAGTCAATGGGGCAAAACATGTTAGCAAGAAGCAAGTGAGACAAAACCTTTGTTAGGTCAACCAGTGTTCAAATTCTGAAAGCAAGTGTTTGAGTAATATAGAAGACTTCCTCAGTCCAAGAGAACAACCCTCCAGGCATGTACTGCAATCCTGTACAATGGAGAGCAGTCTTTTGACATTTTTGCCACAAGTCTGCCTGAACATCCCACTGTTTAAAAAGCACGCATGCTTACTTATGAGAAATACTGCTGTAACACTCATGTGAGGTTATGACCAGCGGCGTACTCAGCCCTCCCAGCACCTGTGGGGGCAGGGGTTGGAGCGCCCCCATCGCTCCGCACCCCCCCAAGCAGCCGGGCTCGGGGCTGAGTAGCGCGCCACCGGACCGGAGCCCCCGGAAGCAGCGCGCCCCTCGGAAGCGTCACCAGCTTCAGGAGGCTCAGCTCCGAAGCCAGGAGAAGCGCTACTCTGAGCGACCGCTCAGCTCGGCGGTCAGGGCCTTCTGAGAAGGTTCTGCGCATCGAAGCGCCTTTTACTCCCTTTCGCTCATGCGCAGAACCTTTCTGAGGGCAAACGGGTGTGTGGGAAACAGTGTGTCATCTTTGGAGTAGCATGTATCCCTTTCCATATTCTCTCTGAATTCGGTTGTTATGTTTAAGAAAAGCCAAAATGCCATAACAAGATGTAGTTATTAAAGTACTTCAAGGCCTAAAAGTCTAAGAGTCATCTCCCCGAAACAAAAATGTGTCCGTTATTGTGCTGGAGCATAGTGTTTGGGTTGTGTTGTCACATGGTCCCAGAAAGAATAGGTGATGGGTAGTAGGGTTGTCCCCTTCTCAGTGTCCCCGTGATCTCTGTGTCCCCCTAATCCCCTCTCCAGAAAATTCTCCAATGAGGAACTTGGGTCAGACATGCCAAGATCGCCCATCATTTACCATCCCAATTGACAGTACTGTACAATGCAGGGGCAGAAAAGTTTGGCAGGGGGCAGGAAGGGTAGCCAGCTATGACAGTGGGAAAAGTCAACTTTTCCCTGCTCACTCACCCAATGCCAGTGCTAGGCTGCTGGGGAGCCTGGGGAAAAGCCCTCTACTGGCCCCCATGATGGTGCACTGGACATTACTACTGCCACCAGTACCGAGGGTTCAGTGGTCGGACAAGCCCAATGGGTCTTTGGATGGCCAGAGGCCATCAGCCAGTTCCCTAGCTGGATTCACCCCCTTGCAGAGGGGGGGAATGCACCCCATTCCTTGTGGGGAAAGTGTATCACCCAGGCAGCTCTGTGACAATCTGTGCAAGTCCAATAAATGCATTCCTTCTTCTTTTTTCATTAGAATGTTTGCATTTTGGAGTTAAAGCAGTGTAGTGTTAATGGTTGGAGATCCCCATTGTCATCAAAAACGCTTGCCATAAATGCCATTGTCCCAAACAAGAGGAATTTCAAATTACTGAAAGTCTGCTGTGGAAAGTCACTTTTGTTCTTGAAAGGCCAGCGTGTTTCAAGTTATAAAGCTCTTCCTCGGGGATATTTTCTTTCTTTCTTTAACTCTTTCAAAGGAGATTGGGCTGCCTTTCTCTTCACCCTCTTACTGGAGAGATAGAAAGCCCAATTTTCTTTGAAGATTGAAGCACATTGGCCTTTTAAAGAATAAAAGTGACTTTCTACAGCACCATGGAATGTCCCTTTTCTTGTTTTTGACATTGAATTGGTGCAACTCTCTTGTCTGTACAGTATACTCACCAAGTCAGTGTATTCCACACTGTGACACAATGGATTTCTCTGAATTTCAAGAACCATTGACAAAATTACAAATATGACATGTATACATGTCTATGTATGTATTAGTAGGAGGTCTGTGCCTTGGTTACTGTTAGGAAAGCACAGCTTTCTATAGTTCTTCTCTCAGCATTGTATACATGGAGCCAAGGAATGGAAGGGAGTGCATTAGCAGTCTTGGACAACAGATGTATTCTGTGTGTTGCAGCTTTCCAAAGCAGCAGGCGCATACAAGGTTGTAATACTGCCGGCATTTGCAAGGTCTTTAAAAGTCACTGCCTTTTACTCAGAAAACATCTGCAAATCCAACTGCATATGGACAATGCCAAAGACTGCGAGGAAAACAAGGCAATAAATTCTGTTTTTTAAAACCAAGACAGGCACAAGGCACAAAGGAAAAGGCTGCTGAAGGACCATTTTTGCTGACAGATCAACATCAAACTTCTGCTGCAGTGGGATGGGTGGGTGGGTCAGCTGATGGATGAATGGATGGATAGACATTAAGGATGCATCCGCATATCATCACAATTGAAAATATGATGGGGCAAAGTACTAAAGCTCTCCTACAACCCCCATCACAGTGTTGGGCTATTTCATCGCACACACCTTGCACACTATTTAAGAATTAAGAAGCTCCAGAGACATATTTAAGGTCACGTCTGATTTAACCCATAGAAAGAATAGATTGCAGGGTATTGTGCTTTTATAATACCTACACTTCTAGCCATTACCATGTTTGTGCTCATGTAGCACTCCTTGCATTTCCTGAATGTGGGAGTGCAACTATACCTGCAGGTTCTCCCCCTTGATGCTGTCACTCCTGCTAATCACATACCCCAGTAACTGTGGTAGCACCCATGTACATCACAACAGTGGGATCCCATTGGAACCAATGGGGGGGGGGGAGAAATTGTCCAGGTTAAATAGCACACATCCATCCAGATTGGAACTGCAGTGGGGTTGGCTCCTGCCACAGTCCTGATCCAGATCAGGCCCTCTACTAGGTGTGCTAGTTATGAAAGAAAAAACAAGCACACAAGGGCCAATGTTGCAAATTGGACTGCTTAATCCAGTGGGTGATCAAACTGCCCAACAACCAGGGATCTTGGTTGTCTGGCAGTATGATCACTTGGCAGAGACCACATTTACGGTAGCAGTTAATTTGATTTATTAAACAAGCACAGTAGCAAATACAATTGATTCATTTTTAAAAAATTGAAGTCTCCACTTCTCATATATTCTGGTAATCTAGGCAGCTTCCGATTTACAATCAATACAATAACCATCATAGCAGTTTCCCTATCCATACTCACTACATGCGCACAAGTTAAGTGGTCGACTTAACTTGGAGCAGTCCCACTGGAAGGCCAAGAAACTAGTGGGAGACTGAAACCTTGATCGTTGTTGCTGATGGTGGTCTTCTTCGTTGGATAGAACCTTGCTCGTTGTTTTTATAGTTCTTTTGCCATCTTCGTAAGGAATAGGGACTTTACTAATCATTTTGGGTAGAAATACTTTTAGATGGGCACTTTTTACACCTACACTTACATCTAGCTGCCTTCATACAACCTTTTCTATATTATAAGCCTTCCCATGGGCAAGGTTTCTTGCGTAACAACCCCCAGCTCCAGACAACTGCTAGTCCAGCTATTTCTCTATATCAAGCAAGGTTCTCTTTTGCCAACATCTCTCCTAGTGGTATTGTTTAGAAGATCCTCTCTCTCTGGACATACATCTTCTCATGTACTTCCTCCTTTGGTCTCCTGAAAGCCAATACACTTAAGCATTTTTCACTCAGCACTCACACTCATGCTAAGGCAGTTCATTCTGCCTTATTAATACCATAATCACAACAATTATAATTTCAAAATCCAAAAATCATCTTATGACAGGAAAGACATAATTCAAGTCACATCTAGGCTGGCCCTCAGGCACAGGTGAATGTGGAGCATGGTTGGCGGGATGCAACAGGCTGGAAAAACCGGTGCCAGCTCCAACATGCACCTCTGATTCCAAAGAAAGAAGGTGCAGTGCCTGTGCACACATTCTCCCATCTCCATTCCTACTTTTGATGCAGTGAGGCAAGCCTTAAACGGTCCAATAAAGATATAAGAATGGGTCTCAAACAAGATGCATCTTCTAGGGCTGCAAATTGTCAAGGGGAGCCAATTTACCATGAATCTCATATATGTGTGTGTGTGTGTGTGTGTGTGTGTGTGTGTGTGTGTGTGTGTGTGTGTGTGTGTGTGTGTACGTACATATGTCATTATGCAGAGTATATGCACCTATGTTCACAACCAAACTTGTGCAGCAGCAAGCCAAAAGGTTGTTGGAAATGCTTTGCTCTTCCTTTTGCACACCATTTTAATTCTTTGGAGCATGCTTCACCACACAATTTTAAGCCTGCAGCTGACAGCCAGACGGTAAATGGTAAGCCTTTTTCTGAGCAACAACTCATGTGCTAGCAAGTACAATGGCTTCTTTGCAGATGTTTTTAAGGAAATAACCCTCATTCTCTCCGTTAAAAAAAAAAATAGTAGGAGCAAAATTATGCACTGAGATACTGCCCGTTTGCATGTTTATTGGCCAAATATTATGCCCATGGAAAATTTATCAAAGGAGAAATGACTGATTCCCATAAAAGTGTTGGGAATAGCTTCTGAAAACTGGGGATTCAATCCAGAATGGATCTATTCTGGACCCTTTGTCCTATCTGTCCATCCCCCACTGACAGCACAATCCTACGTAAGGATCCGGCTGGCGGCCTAGGGCCGCCGGCCGGATCCTGAACAACGGCGGCCAGGCTGCCGACGGACCAGAGGTCTACTCGGGGAAGGGGATGCTTGTCCCCTACCCCGAGTTTAAATGCTGGCCGGCCCGACCGGCCTCCTCGGATTTCGGCCAGCAAAATTGCTGGCGAAAGTAGTAGGAGGCCGTGTAACGGTCTAGCCACCAGGCGGGGGGCGGGATATGGCCGAAGCCATAGCCCACCCCTCGCGGGCCGGCTGGGCCAATGGCCCCCCTCCCTCACCTGGCGAAATACCCCCACGCCCGCCATATCCTTACCTGGGTTCTTCGGCAGCCGCTGGGGTGCTCCATCAACGGAGCAAGGGAGGCCGGCCTCTGCGCCGGCCTCCCTTGCTTGAGAGTCGACGCGAACGTGCTTTACGGCACATTTGCGACGTCTCCCTGTGCCAGAACGCTTGTTCTGGCACTGGGCACTTCCTGGGGATTGTGCTGCCCAGATGCTATCAGATTTCTCAGATCTGGAGGCACTGAACAGATGTTGAGATTCTAGAAGTTTGGAGGGCTGCTCAGAGTTCTACACCTATTTTTCCCTCTCCATCCTAAAAGGCACCCAATGCTGTCAAAGCCAACAGTGCTGATCACATCATAAGTTACATGCAGAGGAGGCAGGATTTCCATGTGCACATACCACATGCTAATGGTCTTCCCTACAGCCATTTTTACTGATGATATAGCAGATCTACATACGGAAACCAGTTTCTTCTTGCAGGTTGCTCTCATTGCATCAGCACATCCAATTTCAAGGTCAGGGAAGGGAACATAGACTAAGCTTTCTCGGTGCAAAGTCTGATTCATTATTGCAGTCAACTGACAGCTTTCCATTAAGAAACAAAGCTGTAGCCAGCATTCAGCTCTAGTTAGTCATTTTATGGATTTATTCTCTGTATTGCAAACATGATTCCACATCTTTGCCTGTTAATACATTATCAGTTCTTCAACATTATTGTACAATATTACACTATGGTCTGATTGCATCTCTTCTCAGTGGAATTTCCTGCTAAGGGGTCTTAGGGATGCTGCCAAGTTTTCATTCCCCAATAACATCAGAAAAATAACATGTTTATTCATTGTTATCTTGGCTGCACATCATGCATGTTTAGTCAGAAATTAGTCCCAAAGAGTACAATAAGGCTTACTCCTTAGTAAGTGTGCATGCACACTGTTTCTGCCTTAGGAAGTGTGAACGTAAGATAAATGAAAGGAAAATGTTTTATAAGCAAGGACACCTCACTACCTGCTGTCCTGAAACACAATTCCAGCTTGGTGCACCTTGCTACATCAGCTATCTATTGTCACTCCATCCTTCCTGAGGCTTGATCTCCTTCCTATAGGTTCATTATTCATAGGACAGAAATGATAAGATTCTAGATATATGCCAAATTGTTATTGCAGCACTGCTAATGTTATTGGGGAGTACGTATATAGTCACCTATTTAACCACACGTCCATTTTTGATGCGTGCCTAAAATTCTTCTCTCCATTTGGAGGACGATAGAGAGCCCATAGAAAACATGGCTAGAGGACTAAGGAGCTATTGGATTGTTTAAGGAGCTACTGGATTGTATAATGATTGCATCATTATAACATGCCAACAACAATCCTTGCAGAGTATTATAGCTTGATCTTAAAAATATGGAGGTGTTTGCTATTTAATCAATCAATCAAACCTTTATTGGCATCACAAACAAACATACAAGTTAAATATACCAATACACAGTCACCATCATTCCAGTGACACAATTTAAATTTGCTATTTAAAGAAAGAAATGAAAACTCTAACTAGTGAAAGAGCTTTGCTTGCTAATAGACCCAGCCATAAATCATTTATTTTTATGGATTATGGTCCAAAATTATAACTAATTTATTTCAAAATATTCCTCTCTCAAAAACAGCTAAAGTCATGTGATATGTATCTTGAGCCTAATTAGGTATTCAGCAGCATACCGCTTCTGATTACGGAGTTTCTGTTCCTAGTCCAGTGACGTCAGTGAAAGACCTACAGCCCAATCCTATCCAGGCTTTCTGCTGGCGGAATGCACATTCCATCAGCAGAAGTGCCGCTGCAGTAGAGGAAGTGCTGCGCAACGATGCGTGTGACAAGGCCACCAGTGCACGTGGCTGGTGGCCATCTGCACAGACAGGCAGAGAGGCCTCCTGCTGGTAAGTTGGGTGGGGGGAGCGACTGGCCAGTGGGATGAACGGGAAGGGGGAGGAATGGGGCGGGAGGCAGAACAGGAAGAGATGGGTGAATCCCAGTGGCACCAGTATGCCACAGGATCCTATCCCTATTACTTCCCCTGTTCTCTCTCCTTGACTCCCCTTGGTTCTGCACCTAAAAAATGGCTGACACAGTTCCCACTGGGGCAGTGGAGGCTTGCCTCCCGGACTCCCCCTCCCCTTGCAGGATGCAGCGTGTGCTCCATTGACACAGCTGCATCAGCAAGGAGAATTTAGTTACGATTAGGCTGCAATTATCTGTGAATTTGTCTAATCCTTTTTACCAGCCAGCTCTGCTACTGGCCATCACTGTGCCCTATGGCCACGTCTGCCACAGGACCAAAATGAGTCTTCAAACTTTTGATTCAGAAACTGTTTGTGATGCAGTCTTAAGCACAGCCAGAGAAGAAAGTCTTGTCCACTGCATCAGAACTAGGCTCTAGAACAGGGGTGCACAACATACGGCCCGCGGGCTGCATGCGGCCCGCCTGACGATTTCCGGTGGCCCGCGAAGAAATCGGGGATCCAAGAGAGCGGGCGCTCTCTTGGATCCCCAAGTTCTTCGCGGGCCACGGGAAATCCTCCGTGCCCGCTCCTTCTTGTTTCTCCGTGGCCTTTCTTATAAGCTCTTTATTATTCTGCTCTTGTGCGCGGCTCCAGGCGGCGCCAGGAGACTCCAGGGGTGGCGCTTTGATCGCCGCCAATCAGCTGTGTCTCCTGGTGTCCAGCCAGGAGCCGAATGAGCCGCGCGCGCGTTGGCCCTGGAGGAGGCTAAATAGCGTGAAGCAAGGGAGTGAAGGCAGGGCTCTTCGGCTTGCTGTTCGGTGGATTTTACAGTACGCTGGATTTTATAGATTTAACAGCAAACAACAGTTCGCTGGCTGTTCGCTAGCAATCTCTTGACCCCTCTTCTGCTTGGAACGAGGAAGCCCGCGCTAAAGTCCTAAAAACCAGAGGCTGGAAGAAGCGGAGCTCGTCGTTGTGCCCTCCGGGCGGCAGCAAAAAGCACCGCTGAACCCTCCTCTTTCGATGCTCCCCCTCCCCGCCAGTAGCAGCAAGTCGCCGCTGCGTCTCCTGCCGCGGCTGCCCAAGGCTGCCCATAAAATCTCCCGTGATCGCTTCCCAAGTCGAGATCAGTTTCGCTTGTATTTCTTTGTGGTGGTGCAGCCCTTAAAAACAGTCCGAGGAGAGAGACGTCTCTGAACGGATAAAGTGACTCTTCTAAAGGAGACTCCTTCAACGGGCCCAGAAGCCCGAAAACCGCCGCTCTCCTCCCTTCCTGAACTCTACCCCACCATCCAGAGCACACGTTACCTTTTTAAACAGGTATATGACAAGTAAATTCAGCAGCAGGTGAAGCATTCCCCGCAATTTACCGAGAAGCTTCATCTCCTGACTCTCTGGCGGTCACGCAGCTTTTATTTAATTTAATTTTAATTTTATTTATTGTGATGTGCTGCTTTTTGCAAATGTACTGTCCTTTGAATTTGAACCAGATTTCTGGCTTTCACAGTGCGTTGTGCTTTTTAAAATTTTATGTGGGGCATGACTGGTGGGGAGGGGGGTTTTGCTTGCAAAGAAATCAGGCTTGTTGTGATTTTTGTAATGTGCTGCTTTTTGTAACTGTACTGTCCTTTGAGTTTGAACCTGATTTCTGGCTTTCAAAGTGCGTTGTGCTTTTTACAATTTTAAGTGGGGCATGACTGGTGGGGAGGGGGGTTTTGCTTGCAAAGAAATCAGGCTTGTTGTGATTTTTGTAATGTGCTGCTTTTTGTAACTGTACTGTCCTTTGAGTTTGAACCAAATTTCTGGCTTGCAAAGCGCGTTGTGCTTTTTAAAATTTTAAGTGGGGCATGACTGGTGGGGAGGGGGGGGTTTGCTTGCAGGACTCCCCTCTATGCTTCTGCGGTCTGTTATGTTTGGGTTTTTTGCTGCTTGATTTTCCGCTGTTGTTGCAAGTCTGGCTTGTAGGTCTATAAGTGGGTCTCTGGTCGATTGTTTTGCTCCTCGTGAGTTGATATGGTTTTAAAAAAGAGAATTTTTTAAAATATGTTGCTTTTTGTGATATTTTCCGGCCCATGGACACGCCCCCTGTGATGTCACTTCCTGAGGAAGTGACATCATGGTTCCTGGACACGCCCCCCGTGCGGCCCCGGAGAAGTTTGGCCTGTTCATTTCGGCCCCCACCTACTTCCAAGTTGTGCACCCCTGCTCTAGAAGTACCATGTCTCGGATCCCCATAGTAACTTCCAGTGCTGACAGCGGCAGATATTGAATTTCTGTTGAATAAGATTCATGAATGTGTAATGAAAGAATTATCTGCTTCAGTTAATATTAACAGTGAAGTGCCAAAAAGTCTAAAGATGCAAAAAGTCACGGTAACTTAAATCACATCTAATTCAGAGGTGCACTCATTAGAATTGGTTATTTCATTGGTAGTAAATCCCATCAATTCTGAGAGTGGAATCTTTAAAAGAACACAAAAATTTCATCCCATTTTGAAGAGACAAAGCATACCATTCCTATGGTTACAACCCTAGAGATATATGAACTGAAATTTGCTTCCAAGAAGTGATGCCTTAAACGTGCACACTCAAGGGGGACACATTGATTAGAGACACACAAAAACAGTTCTAAACTTGGTTGAGAGCTCTTTGAATCAGATAAATTTAAGTCATAATCTTGTGTAGTTGCTATTCTCAAAATGTAATCTGGTTTACAGGCACAGTGGCTTTTTCTCATCAATAAGGGAGTGCAAATGACAACAAAGCTGCAGGCTATAGAAAGAAAAACAGCCAATCATCCCAAAAAGAACTGGTTTTGGCAGCACCAAATATAACACAAGAATAATTAATGGGATGAAATGTCGGACTGGGATTCAGATAATATGTCAATTGTAGCCTGGTAGAAATCATTGGTGGAGCTGTACATTGGATCAGGCCCCTATATACTT
Organism: Plestiodon gilberti rubricaudatus; assembly: GCA_026170595.1. Lineage (NCBI taxonomy): Eukaryota > Metazoa > Chordata > Lepidosauria > Squamata > Scincidae > Plestiodon > Plestiodon gilberti. The sequence continues at coordinate 56,639,312 of JANXHW010000002.1, forward strand.
GTTTGCACAATGCAAATCTAGGGCATGTATGATCCTGCCAAGTTAAGTATTTTTCAATCGCATTTATTTCAACAGAAGTGTTAAATATACACTTATATATACAGTATATCCCAATTAAGGAGCATATTTTGAAAGAAAAAAATTGCTCACCCCATGGAATGCGCTTGACCCATTTTGGAAATTATTCAGGGCGCCTGCAAAACAAGGCAAAAATATTCACCCACTCAGTGGGGCCAGGAGGCATTGGCCTTGCTCGTATTTGACTTTGTGACCTCATCACATATCCATGTCCAATTTCTACATGAAGTCTATTCAGTGTGGTTAGAATGTTTCTTGCCCTCACTCTGATATGGCTTTGTTTCTTCATTGTTAATTTTGTGACATCACTGGGCAGGCTATATGATCCAGATTGACTAGATGACAAAGGCTAGCAAGATTAGAAGAACCCTGTTGAAAAGATTGTATTGAAGCAGCTACTGAAAGGAGCATACTGATGCAAAAAACATAAGCTCTGTGTAGTCTTTCTGAGAACAATTTGGCATCCTTGAAAGCCACTTATTCATATGTAAAATGTTTGTCCATGGAAATTTGGCACAGCCCTAATTAGCAAGCAAGCACGCACATACCTCATAAAATGCACCATATTCTATTATCAGTATATTTTCCTTTCTGGATCATCTCTTTTCTCTTTCCAAATTCTCTGACTAAGCAAAAAGTTAGAAGATTATTACAACTTTTGGAAAAACTTTTCGAAAGCCTGGCATTTGCTAGGGCTGCAATTGTATCATTTTCATTAGTAATTTGACCAGTTCATGTCAGGACAAGAGTAAAATAAGGATTTAACACACTAGTCAAGAACTGCAATTTATGGATATTGAGTATTATACTTCAAAGAGGCCTAAGGGTGTCTGAAAAGCATTGGTAGATGAAATAATAATTTCTTGAGCCTAAAGGGAAAATAACAAGATAAGAAAGAGAGGAGTTTGGAGTATCTCTTGGGCATTCCTTAATTTTACAGTCTTATGGACTGTAAAACATTCAGCTAACAATCTTTCTCATTCAGAGTTACTTGTCAGACTGAAATGGTGTGATAGCCTTTTCCAGATTCCAGACCTATTTACATGACCAGTCAGAGGCGTACAGAGGGCGGAGCGAACGGAGCGGTGGCTCCGGGCGGCTCTGCGGCTTGGGCAGCACTTCAGGGGAGTGCGCGCGTACGCGCGCGCCCACCCGGTGACGCAGCGGCTCCGCGGCTCGGGCGGCATTCCCCTGGAGCGCCTGCCCGGCCTTGGAACCTGAGAAAGCCCTGGAGCGTCCGCCACGACCGGCGGCCAGGGCTTTCTGAAGGCAGCCGCTGCGTCGTGGCCTTATTTATACTTTTTTCCCTGCACATGCGCAGAACATTACGTTCTGCGTATGTACAGAAAAAAAGTATAAATAAGGCCATGACACAGCGGCTGCCTTCAGAAAGCCCTGGCCGCCGGTCGTGGCGGACGCTCCAGGGCTTTCGGGGGAGAAGGCGGGCGCGCACGCAGTCGCCCCCTCCCCGGCGGCAGCGCCGCCCCTTCGGAGCAGCGCCACCCCTTCGGAGCAGCGCCACCTCTTTGGGGCGCGCCACGGAGGTAGTCCAGGCAGCCTTAGCTGCCACGACGCCTCTGCGACCAGTTATCTTGGACTATTGGCTCAGCCTGTAATTTATTTGCATATTCCAGTGAGCCGAAAGATTCCACCATCCCTAGAGAATCAAAAGTCCCATCAGTTTAATGTATCTATTCACACATAGGTAAATGTTAGCACACTGCTGACATGTCCACTCAAGCAAGTTGCTGCTCATTGGGATGCTAATATAATATGTGAATGCGCTGACGCATACAGTAAGTGCATTTCAACATGATGCGGCTGTGTGTGGAATGCTTACATGATGGAGAAGCACTTTTCCCACAGCACATGCCAAGGATAAATTGCGTTTGAGAACAGAAGTCAAATAAGACTTTCAAAGCTTTTCTGGATGAGCTTACATTCTCACACCCAGTTTACTTGAGATATTCTTTAGTCACATTCTTCTCTGCTCTCTCCTTGAAGTGGAGACTTCTTGAGACTTATATCTGGCCTGCTCAGCCTATATCAAAATTACTCAGAGGCATTCTACCATCTAATGCAACTCTCTTGCAACCCCTAATAGCTAGTTGATTTTCCATGGTCTGTTTTCTTCCCATGTGTAGCGATGGATACTTTCAAATGTGAAAGTAGAAGGCGGAACTAAACAGCCTTAGCACCAGCTCATAAGAGATGTAACGAAGAATAGAAGGGAACTCTTGATCCACTCTGTTCTGAAAGAGAATATGGAATAGCCCTGCAATGGGCCAAGGTAAAATATTTGTGGTGCACATGTATCAACAGACACGTCCAAACTTAAAAAGAAAAATTCTTCTTTTTCCTCATCCAATTTTTAAAGACAGAATAGCCTTAGTACCCTAGAAGAGAACTCTTGGTCTGCTTCATTCTCAAAGAGAATATAGAATGGCTCTCCAATAAGCCAAAGGGGAAATACTTGTAGTAAAGTCTTCCTCAGATGTTTCTCAGCAAGCCCAGAAGGTTCAATACAAAAGAGAGCCTTTGTTTTCAAAGGTCTGTAAAGCAATTTTTAATGTTTTCCCTCACAATTTCCCATCTTTCATTGAGCTGCCATCTCCCAAGCAGCCAAAGTAGAAATAAAAGAATATCCTGATTTTTTAAATACATCTAACTCATATTTCCAGTGATAATATTTCTTTTTCTGTGCATAAAACATGATATCTTTAAAAGCAGATTCAAATCCAAGTTGTTTTTCTTTTATAAAGTTTGTTTAGAGTTGTGGGTTTTACCCAGCGAAGATTTGTTAGTGACATCACATGGTACAGCTCATTTGCTTCTTATTTATTATACTCATATCCTACCCTTCCTCCAAGGACTTCATCATAGTATATGGTTCTACCTTCTCTCCCTATTCTCTCCTCACAAGAACTCTGTGAGGTAAATTACACTGAGAGAGAATAACTGGCCCAAAATTACCCTGTGAGCCTTCATGATGGAGCAGGTACTTGAATCCAAGTCTCCCCATTGCAACCCTTAAACAACTACCCCACACAAACAATCTGTTTGCTTCAAGTGCTACAGGGATATTATTGCTACCACATGCAAATCTGAACTGGTCAGATTTTTTAAAAATGAAAACATCATATAGTAGATCAGGATTCATCCATTTGAGATCTTAACAGAAACTGAATGAAATAGCTTTGCAAGCTTCCTAGAAAATAATTGCTCTAGTGTTGGATTAAGCATCCTACACAACAGATAGTGACAATCAGGAATTTAACACAGCCATTTGTTTATTTATTTGGAAATACACTTTTCTTTCTCAGTGGGAAATCCAAAGCAAGATATACAAGATTAAAAACAATTTAAAAATATAAAACAAAACAGATTTACCATAAAATTAGCAAATCAAGACTACAAAAAAAAACCCATGCACAAATCAGAACTGTAATAAACACCATAGGTAAGAAGCCACACACACAATCAAGGAAAACCAAGCTTTAAACTAAAAAAGCAGAGACTACGGCCCAATCCTATCCCCTGCCACATTAAAGCATGCAGCCACGCCAGTGGAGGCTGTGCTGCATGGGGGGGGGGGGATTGGGCAGCCTGCAGGAGGTAAGGGAAAACATTTCTCACTTACCTCCTGGTAGGCTGCCCGATCACCTATGAGTCTCCTGGGACATACACCAGCCATTTTGTTGACATATGACTGAGAAGAGAAAAAGGGTGAGGAGGTTTTTAAAAGAGGGGATAAGATTCAACGTGCCCGGCTGCCACTGGATATACCCCATCCCTCCCCAACATGCTCCCTGGTTCCTCCCCAATACAGCCAATTGCTCCTCCTCCCTGCCTATGAATCCCCATGCTGGCTTACCTGCTCTGGTGCAGGTGTTGGCTGCAGCAGGCAGCCTTCGAAGCTGATGCTGCTTTGTGGCAGCAGCTCAGAAACGGCCACTGATGGCACACCCTGCATGTCGCCAGCAGCCAATATATGACAGCAGGACATTCTCCCACTTCTGTAAATCCTAAAATAGGATTGGGCAGTAGGCTTCAATCCTATACACACTTTCCTGGGAGTAAACTGAATGGGGCTTACTTCTAAGTAGACATGGATAGGATCATGCTGTAAGAACTCAACGCTTGTCAAAAAAGAAGAGTGTTCAAAGTATCGTAGAACATCCACACTGAGGAGGAGGTCCTGCTCTTATACTGCAATCCTATGCACACTTTCCTCGGAGTAAGCCTCACTGAATGAAATGGTACTTACTTCTGAGTAGACATGCACAGGATTGTGCTGTTATGCAGGAAGGAGTTCCACAGGCTGGGTGCCACAACAGAGAAGGCACTGTCATGAGTTACTGTCAACCACACGTCCAAGGATAATGGCACCCACAACAGGGCTTCACAAGATGACCTCAAGTGACAGGGAGACTTATGTGGGGACAGACAGCCCTTCAAGTTTCTGGGTCTCAGGCCCTTGTGGTGTTTGTATGTGTGTGTGTATATAAGCCAAATGACTGTATATGTAGTGAATATGTAGGAGGAAGGGCTCGACCAAGTCCAGGAGGATGCCGGCATGGCTAACAAGCACAGTTAAGGAGGCTATAAAAGGCAAGGAAGCTTCCTTCCGTAAATGGAAGTCTTGCCCTAATGAGGAAAATAAACAGGAGCACAAACTGTGGCAAAAGAAATGTAAAAAGATGATACGGGAGGCCAAGAAAGACTTTGAGGAACGTATGGCAGGCAACATAAAAGGGAATAATAAAAGCTTCTTCAAATATGTTAGAAGCAGGAAACCTGCCAGGGAAACGGTGGGTCCGCTGGATGGTGAGGGAGAGAAAGGGGTGATAAAAGGGGACTTGGAGACTGCAGAGAAATTAAATGAGTTCTTTGCATCTGTCTTCACGGCAGAAGACCTCGGGCAAATACCGCTGCCGGAACGGTCTCCCCTGACTAAAGAATTAAGTCAAATAGAGGTTAAAAGAGAAGACGTCTCAGACTTAATTGACAAAATAAAGATCAATAAATCACCAGGCCCGGATGGCATCCACCCAAGAGTTCTGAAGGAACTCAAGAATGAAGTTGCTGACCTCTTGACCAAAATATGCAACTTGTCCCTTAAAACGGCCACTGTGCCAGAGGATTGGAGGATAGCTAATGTCACGCCAATCTTTAAAAAAGGAAGGAGGGGGGACCCGGGGAACTACAGGCCGGTCAGCCTAACATCTGTTCCAGGGAAGATGGTGGAAAGTCTCATTAAGGATAAAATCTTAAAATACATAGAAGAACAAGCTCTGCTGAGGGAGAGTCAGCATGGCTTCTGCAAGGGGAAGTCTTGCCTCACAAACCTGTTAGAATTTTTTGAAAAGGTCAACAGGCATGTGGATGCGAGCGAACCCGTGGATATTATATATCTGGATTTTCAGAAGGCGTTTGACACGGTCCCTCATGAAAGGCTCCTGAGAAAACTCCACAGTCAGGGAATAAGAGGGCAGGTCCTCTTGTGGATTAGGAACTGGTTGAAGACCAGGAAACAGCGAGTGGGAGTCAATGGGCAATTTTCACAATGGCGAGAGGTGAAAAGCGGTGTGCCCCAAGGATCGGTCTTGGGACCGGTGCTTTTCAACTTATTCATAAATGACCTGGACTTGGGGATAGGCAGTGAGGTGGCCAAGTTTGCGGATGACACTAAACTTTTCCGGGTGGTAAAGACCAGCAGGGATTGTGAAGAGCTCCAGAAGGATCTCTCCAAACTGGGAGAATGGGCAGCAAAATGGCAGATGCGCTTCAATGTAAGTAAGTGCAAAGTGATGCACATTGGGGCAAGAAACCAAAATTTCACATATACGCTAATGGGTTCTGAGTTGTCTGTGACGGATCAAGAGAGAGATCTTGGGGTCCTGGTGGACAGGTCGATGAAAGTGTCGACCCAGTGTGCGGCGGCTGTGAAGAAGGCCAATTCCATGCTCGGGATCATTAAAAAGGGGATTGAGAATAAAACGGCCAATATCATTATGCCTTTGTACAAATCGATGGTAAGGCCACATCTGGAGTATTGTGTCCAGTTCTGGTCACCATACCTCAAAAAGGATATAGCTGAATTGGAAAAGGTGCAGAAAAGAGCGACCAGAATGATTAGTGGGCTGGAGCACCTCCCTTACGAGGAAAGGCTACAGCGTCTGGGGCTTTTCAGCCTAGAAAAAAGGCGCCTGAGGGGGGACATGATTGAGACTTATAAAATTATGCATGGGATGGAGAGAGTGGATAGAGGGAAATTCTTCTCCCTCTCGCACAACACCAGAACCAGGGGACACGCACTAAAATTGAGTGGAGGGAGAGTTAGAACAGACAAAAGAAAATATTTCTTTACCCAGCGTGTGATTCATCTGTGGAACTCCTTGCCACAGGATGTGGTGATGGCACCTGGCCTAGATGCCTTTAAAAGGGGTTTGGACAAATTCATGGAGGAAAAGACCATCACAGGTTACAAGCCATAAGCAACCTCCTGGTTTTAGAAGTGGGTTTTCTCTGTGCCAGGTGCAAGGGAGTGGCGACTGGACACAGGTATCTTGTTGTCTCGTGTGCTCCCTGAGGCATCTGGTGGGGCCACTGTGTGACACAGGAAGCTGGACTAGATGGGCTTTTGGCCTGATCCAGCAGGGCTCTTCTTATGTTCTTATGTTCTTATGTAATGTTGTCAATATGAACACTCTAATTATTGCTTTTGAGTACAATCCTATGCACATTTTCAAAGGAGTAAATTATCTTGAAATCAGAGGGCTTTGCTGTGAATAAACATGTTTAGGATCGCACTGCTCTTTGGTATACTGCAAAGTGAATGAAGCGCAACACTCCTAGCACCAATTCATCTGTGAAGGCAGCACCGCGGGTGGCCACTTGTAATGCAATTACATGGAGCAGCTCCATGAGGCCAGCAACTAATATGAACCAGTTTCCCATGTGATGCGGTTCATTTTCAACCATGTCAACATAACTCTTCTTTTTCATGGTTTCCATTGATGTGGCTGAAATTATTAGAATCACACAGGGAGACACTTCACACAAACAGCCAGCCCGGTATAGCTGCTCCACACAGCCATGTTTCATGTGGCCATCACAGCCACAGAAGAACTGTGGCATATATTGAATACATAAAAGCATACTCAGGATCAAACTACATATGTGGTTTAAAGCATTACTTGTCCTAAGGGACTTAGTTTTTCTATAGACAGCAGCCAGTTTGGGGCCTCCTGTGAACTGGGACGATGGTGGAGCATTAACCCTACCCCCCCACCAATACCAATCCAGCTGCCATGTACCCCAGAAAAAAAGCTCCCATTGGTGCAAGTGAGGAACTCCACCCTATTTACTAGGGTAATGAGCAGCCAGATCAAGCTCCCCATGTTTGGACATATGGGGAAATAATTTTAAGGCAAAGATCTATGTCTGATGCTGGACTTACCTCCTGTGACCCCACCCATGGCAGAGCTGGTGGGTCTGTTTGTCGTGGATCTCTGGCAACTGGCCAAGGAGGTTCACCTGAGCATCAACGCCAACCAGCAACACGGAGGCTCCTCCTCTCTGCCCAACAGCACTTTGAGCCCCGCCAAGATGAGGCTCACGCTAGATAGTGTGAAGCAACAAGACCCTGCCCCAAAGTCAGGCAAGAGAGGCAGGGAGGAAGGGGGATAGGGACAGGTGGCTGGCTCTGTTGGCGGCCGAAGGAGAGGGAAATGGCCAGAGAGAGCAGAGGTGTTTTGGCAACTAGTCAGGAAAGAGCTTGGAGGGCAGGACTCCGGAAGGGGAGGAGGCAATGTAAGGGCATATAGGAGGCTAAGGGCCCATGATGATGAGGCAAATGCCCAGACTCCTGAGGGTACCAGGAGCCTACTGACGGCCGGACCAATGGCCAAGGACACCTACACATTACCCTGGGATGGACCCCCTGAGGCAGATGGAGGAGGAAGGGTATAGTATTTTATTTATTTATTTATTTATTTATTTAGAGAATTTGTATCCCGCCTTTCTCCCGGCAAGGGCACTCAAGGCGGCCTACAACATTAAAATAACATATATATTAAAATAATTAACAGATAATTAAAACAATTAAAACAAGCAACCCCAGTGGGTCACCTATATTTACATTTGTTAAAAGCCATTTGTTAAAAGTTAAAAGTTAAAAGTCAGCCCACCATGTCAGACATCGAATGCTAGTCTAAATAAAAATGTCTTAAGGCCCCGCCGAAAGGTCTCTAAAGAGGGAGCCATTCTTAATTCCAGGGGGAGGGAATTCCATAATTGGGGCGCCACAGCCGAGAAGGCCCTATTCCGCGCCGCCATCCCCCTCACCTCCGTCAATGGCAGCACGGTTAACAGGGCCCCCCCCCCGATGACCTCAGAGTGCGGGTCGGATTATAAGGAAGGAGGCGGTCCCTCAAATACCCTGGACCCGAGCCGTTAAGGGCTTTAAAAGTCAAAACTAGCACTTTGAATTGTGCCCGGAAACGAACCGGCAGCCAGTGTAGCCGCCGAAGCAACGGTCCGACTGAGTTGAACCGACAAGCCTCGGCAACCACCCGGGCCGCCGCATTCTGCACTAGTTGCAGTTTCCGGACAGTCTTCAAAGGCAGCCCCACGCAGAGCGCATTGCAGTAATCTAGTCTAGATGTCACTAGGGCATGGGTCACTTTTTGTCAGGTCTGCACGATCCAAGTACGGTCGCAGCTGGTGCACCATCCGAAGCTGGGCGAAAGCCCCCCTGGCCACAGCCGCCACCTGGGAATCCAGGAGCAGCTGTGCATCCAGGAGAACCCCCAAGCTGCGGACCTGCTCCTTCAGAGGGAGTACAACCCCATTCAGAGCAGTACGATGATCCAGTACCTGAGTCGTAGACTTGAGTCATAGTAACACCCTCTCCATGTGCCCTTCTGAGGTTCCGCCAGGCATCACACCACCAAGGTCCATCCAAACTGCCCCCGCCTGTGACACTGGAGGCCACCAGAAAGGACCAGGGACTCGCCCCAACCAGCTTGCCCCTCCAAGTAGGAGCCCCAGACTTCTAGGCCCCTCCGAGCTAACCCACAGGCCGGGCACTCCTAACAATCTGTAACCACATATTTCTTTAAGAAAGATATTTCTGATCTTTACTTCTATGCTGGATCTCCTCTAGACTTTCTTTGGACATGTAAATGAAAAAAGAAGACTGCAGGAAGATGATATTTGCCTTGGAGCCAAAAGATTTGAGCATGCCCAGAAGAATATCTAACGTCTTTATTTTGAGAGGCACACCATGTCACAAGCTGCTTTTCAAACTTGGAGGAAATTTTGCAAAGCTATTTGTGGTATTGCATAGGAATCTGCACTCAAAAAGAGACATGAATAATTCTGCTAGGCATTCCCAAGTCCGTTGGGTGTCCGTAGGTAGCTCTTTGAATCCACGTCACAGGTGTGTATTTATGTATTCTTATAATACATGAATCTTAGGGGTGCCAGAACTCAGGTTTTGATCTGAATTTGCTGGAGTTGAACCTACTTCTAAGGGTCTTCAGGAGAAAGCGTAAAATCTCAGGGTAAGAACTAAAGGGGGCAGACTATTTTCTGCTTGGCTTGAGGGCAGGTCTCATTAGAGCACTGCTCCATATCTATCAGGCTCCACCTAGGGGCCACCAGGCACTTCCAGATCTTCTAGCCTGCAAGGTGCCATCCCCTGCTTTTGCAAGGTTCCATTATGCTCCACCCTCTACCCACCAAACTCCATCCCTAATCTAGAAGGCACCACCCTTATACCGAAGAAGACCTCCCCCTAGTCTCAGGGTGATCATAACAGATGACAGGATCTGTTATGACATGACATAACTGTACTTACAAAAATTGTTCTCTGACTGAAAAACTTTTGAATGCAGACTGAAAGTGTGTTCTATATATAAGAAAACACTTTCAGTCAGCATTCAAAAGTTTTTCAGTCAGAGAACAGTTTTTGTAAGTAATGTCATGTCATAACAGATCCCGTCATCTGACACCTTGAAATTAAAGATGTCCTCTCTCTTTTGTAATGTGAAACCCCACTAATCACTCTCATGGCAACTGTTGTTCCCACAGTTTCCTTTCTGGGAGCTGCAATAAAAAAGAATTCTTGCATACAGTTAAGGTAACCTTGGAAATGTATGTGGGTGTTAATTATTACAGTGGATTTTTAAAAAAAATGCAGCAAAGATCTGTGACCACGTATTTCTTTAAGAAAAGTATCCTTAAGTTTTACTTTTGTGCCGAATTTCTCATGGACTCTCTTCTGGTCTTTCTTTGTACTTGCAAATGAGAAAGTTCTTTACCCTGACCTACATTGCAGTCACTTAAGAAAGTCAGACAGTTTGCCAACATGGCTCCTTCTTTCTGTCAGGAAAAGGGGGGGGGGAGGATGTTAATGATATATGCCACACTGTCACCTAGTGAATAAACATATTCATGACATGTAATGGGCATGGCCCAATCAAAGTTAGGGACATCTGGGTCCCATTTGTTTCAAAGGGAGAGAATTAAGCATGTGCTTCATTTTTTCATGGAAACCAACAGGAAATAATGCTAAATAATCGCTGGATGGGGCCCAGCATTTAGATGTGTTGTTCCATTTCTTCAACGAAGTAACTGCTCCATCTGAAAAGTGAACATATGCAGCTGATTGCTACAGAGCCAGACCCCTGATCCATTTGGCTCAGTCATTCGCTACACTGATTGGCAGTGGCCATTTCCCACTGTTTCCAACAGGGATCCCTTCTTGCCCTTCCTTGGGATGTGAAGGATTAAACCTGGGACCTTCTGCATGCAAAGCATGTGCTGTTCCACTCAGCTGTGGACCTATCCCCACAGCATTTCCTGCACCAGTACTCCAACTTCTGGCCCCTCCCACCTTCACAGCAGACATCATCTACTGGGGGAACTCCCAATTGGTCTGTACACACATTTGGGGAGGAGGCTCCAGGTTCCAGCACTATATCACTATCTATTGATGTTTTGGTGGCTTGGTAGCTAGGAGTGGTTTTTATCAGCTGGTTCCTCAACTACAATCTTCCTAAAGAAAAGAGTCCTGGCCATAGTCACCCATGTACTTGTCTTAATCAAGTTCTGGAATACAACAATGCATGCTCAAAACATTCCTGGAACAGTTTGCCATTGAACAGTTTGGAAATGGCATGAAATGGCAGTTGGCTCAGAACACAACCACCAGACTGTTGGCTGGTGGGAGCAGGACTGAGCATAATACACTAATCGCATGCCAGGTACATTGACAACCATTCTGTTTCCTGGCTTGCATGAAGAAGCTGGCCTTAACCATTAAAGTCTTAAATGGCCTGGAAGTAGGTTGTTTCCAGGCCTTCCTACTGGCAGGGGTGATGACTGAAGGGCAGGGTGTTCCCCTTTACAGAAAGATGAGCTGTTTTACATTCACCTTCAGAGGAGATGATCATTGGCAGCAGGAAGGAGTCATAATTACTTGCTGGGCTTCTGCCTTTTCTTTTGTTATCTTGCAAATACAGTATCTTTTTCTTTTAGAGGTTGATGGAGGGGAAAATTCCCATGCTGTCATTTTGTATTGTTATTTTTATATTTAGCTACAATTATGATTTTACTGTCTGTACTTGGTTTTATTATGTTAAATTTTTAACTGTTGTATGATGTAAGCCTTTGAGGGTTATGGTGTGGAAAAGCAGGATATAAGTGCTAAAAATAAATAAAATAAATGAATCTTAAAGGCTACCTTCACCCACACAAGCCTACCCAGGCCATGAGATGTGCATTACTGGTTCTGTTCTTTGGCCAATCCCTAAATCATCTGTGGTTGATGGGAGCCAGTTAACAGAGCCTTTTTATTAGTGATGGCACCACAGTTGTGGAACTCTTGGCCAAGGAAATCCATCTAACCCCAAAGAAGACATTTTTATTTTGTAAAGTGCTTACTGACTCATTTTAAAGGTAAAGGTTCCCCTTGCTCGAAAGCCAATCATTACCGACTCTAGGGGCAGTGCTCATCTCCGTTTCAAAGCCGAAGAGCCAGCGATGTACAAAGACGCTTCCGTGGTCATGTGGCTGGCATGATTCAACACCAAGGCACACAGAATGCTGTTACCTTCCCACCAAGGTGGTACCTATTAATCTACTTCAATTTCTTGCTTTTGAACTGCTAGGTTGGCAGGAGCTGGAGCTGAAGACAGTAGCTCACACTGTCACACGGCACTCGGGTCTTGAACTGCTTTCCTAAATTAATCTTACTATCATGTTATTTGCAATGCATATTGTATCTTTTTCAAACTGTGTACAGATGTACATTGTTTGAGCAGTCAAGCATCTGTGGGAAATAGCTCTACCAGTTTACAGCAGAAGCTGGCCGCACATAGCACTGGTTGGCTGGTTCGTGAGCCATCACAACCTTATATCCCTCTAACCCCTGGAGCAGTTTTACAATTCTTTTAAAACAGATTTTCCTTTCTATAAAAATAAAAAGCAAGAAATGACCATATAAATGAATAAACATTCATGTTGTGCTTTAAAAAAAAGCAAAAGACATCACCAGACTGAATATTGGGGACAAGCAAAAAAGACACCTAAGGTCAATATTCAAATAGCCGATAAGAACATCAGTCAAACACATTGTGAAGTCAGGAGTAAGCCAAGCTCACTCCAGGAGAAAGAAAAAATGCACGGACTTCTGGTTAAAGGTTAATCTGTATGCACCCCCGGTTTGCTCAGAGATCTTATCTATGATACGTGGACTAAGAAAAAAAATGCTATCAGAACAATGAACAAACACCATCCCTTGCCTTGCATACCTTGTTTTCACTGTGGGATTTCAAAACCCGAAAAGGGGGGGGGGAGAAAAAGCACAAGGGAAGAAGCCTGCAAGACTCTGTTTTGTGCAAAGACTAAGCTTTTATGGTTTGAAAGGATGATGAAAGTGAAACCCTAGAGGAAATCTAAGGACAGATCTTTTAAGACCCAGCATATCCTAAGCACATCTCCTCGGAGTGACAACATTGGGATTCCATGTTGTGTTCAAGGTTACTAAAATACTCTGAAAATAAATTTGGAATGACAGCGTAACTGCTTAAGCAAAGGGTAGGCCTAACAAAACTCGTGTTAAATGTAAGTCTTAGTATTCTTCTGATTGGGAGTCGTCCATTGGGGTCTTCTTGTGTGTCTCCCTGCTTGCTAATACTAAAGATCTTTTGGAGGAGAACTGCAGGGGTGAGGGGGGGACAATCTGTCCATTATATGAAGACTGGCATTTAGTGTTAAGTAGCAAATGTTAACATTTCCTCTCCCCACAATGGTTCTCCGTAAAACTTATTTTAAAGATATGTCCTGACAAACATGCAGAAAAACCTCGGCTCCTTTTTTTTGTTTTTTTTACCAATGGTTACTGGTCCATTTATTTCTGCAAGGTCACAAAGGGCCATTGAGAAAGGATGACACAAATAAGCAGTAAAACCCAAGCGTAGCCTCTAACCTGGGGCAGAGCTGCTATGGCTGGTACCACAGCTCAGATTTGCTTTCCTGCCAGGAGTCCAAGTGTGTATTGATAAGGCAACCTAATTAAGAACATTGACTAGTGCCTGGTCTCTAGGAGCAGGAAGAAATCAATCTTGCACAGACCTGATCGCAGTGTCACTTGCGAGGCACTCTGTGAACTAGCAGCTGGCAGAAAACTAAATTCTGCATCACGCACTCGCATGGCTGTTTGAGAAGTAATTTTTCCTGGGACTTCATCAGAAGAGGGGAAAAGGTCAAATGACGCATTTAACACAATGTATAGTTTGACCGTAATAGTGACCATAATTGTAGACCCTTTTCTATAAGCACTAGAGGAAAACCAATGCACACCGCTAAGAAGTCATGTGAAAGATACTGTGAATCAAAACAGGGGCTTGCACACTTGGCAAGTGGTTCATTTGGAACAGAGGAGCTGATTTTCCAGTTTCACTTGTATGTTGACCCTTCTGTGGCGAATAGCAGCTTCATAGAACCATGTTTCCTGGGGAAACAGCACATGGGGAAAGTGTTAAATTCACACACACACACACACACACACACACACACACACACACACACACACACACACACACACGCTGTGGCCTCGATCCAAATCCCCACCACCACCTAGTGGCAACATTTTGAAGAAGAGAGAGATTTTGGAAACTCCAGTCATGGAACTCCCATATCCCATTTAGTTTGGCCCTTAAACTGGCAGGTTTAACTCATTCAGGACTGGGAATGATCTATGCACATGTGACAGACAGCAGTGGGAGAGAAAATGAGACACGCGGCGTGTAGATTCTTGAATGAGATGAGTCAGTGGTTCTCAACCCCCCCCCCCAAAGAGACCCACCTGTCCCTCTGCGGAGGGCGCCACAGACAGCATTCTCCCACTGTGGGCCTCGGCAGGCCTCAGAAGGCCTGCTGAAGCAACTGGAAATTACTTTCACAAACCCAGAAGTAAACTGGAAGTCACTTTTCGATTGCTTCTGGAGGTCTCTTGAGGCGGAGGCCTGGTGCAACATGGGAGCAGCAGGCAAGGTGAGTCAGACCTGGAAGTGGCTTCTGGTTGCTTCTGTTTGGCTCCAATTTGGAGCCATACAGAGGCAAGGGCGGGCAGGTGGGCCCAACTGATGACCCACCAGACATCGGGCCACGACCCACCAAGTGGGTCGCGACCCACCGTTTGAGAAGCTCTGAGATGAGTGGTTCAAGGAGGTAAATATGTATTACTATTATTGTCACTGGGACTGCCTGGCCAGGTGTTTCCTCTTACAAGCATGAATCTTTGGCCAAGCCCCACCTGGTCAACCTCTAATACCATCCCTGGATTAGGTCTTCATATGCTGATATGTTGATGAGTTCTAAATGATGCATTTAGGCCACAGTTTATTCTAATTTAACAGCAGTTTCCTATTTTGTATTTTAAATTCCTGAAATGTTGAAGTTTTGATGCTTGTTTCTTTATTATTTTAACACTTAGTGATTTCTCAACTTGCTTCTATGTTTTTATAAATTTCTGGTATGTTGATTCATATCTCTCTCTCTCTCTCTCTCTCTCTCTCTCTCTCTCTCTCTCTCAGACTCACACACACACACACACACACACACACACACACACACACACACACACACACACCACTGTGTGTGAACAAATATAGCTGAGTACAGAATGGGTAATGTAAAATGGCAGAATAAGTGAAAATAAATTAAGATGGCTGTACTTCAGCTCTACAAAAATTGTCCACATTTTGAACCTGATTGCCAAAGAGACGGTCCCTAGATCAGTTCACCTCTAATGCATATATCATGTTTTGTAACCCAAATGTTTCTCTCCCCAAAGAGATCCAAGTAAACAACTTTCTGAAAGGTCAAGGAAAAGGTCGTTTGTGTCAAAGGATTTAGGAGGAAGTCTCAGTTCGCATAGGCTTGGCAGTTGGGTATCTTTCTTCCTGATACTGGGGCTATACAATCTAGACAGATAAAGACCAAGTAGCTATCACTTGAAGTGGCAGCAGAGAGAGGCAATCATTCCAGTTCACCTCTTTCACTTTATCAGCTTGATCTAGTGCCCCCCTTCATTGGAAAAATAAAATAATCCAGACTACTTGGTGCAAGCCTATGCAAGGTTATTCAGAAGTAATTCCATTGTGTTCAATCAGGCTTGCACCCAGGAAAGCATGCATAGGACTGCAGCTTTATGCTCCCTTAGAGTGTAATGACCTGAACAGGGACATAGGAGAAAGAAGCCAGAAACCCACAGTAGGATTTAAAAGGAACAATTAACATCATAAACAACAATAACAACAAACAAACAAACAACAACAAAAGAAGGTTGAAAAATGTCTAGAGCATGATTGGTGAGTAATTTATTTAAAAGAGAACTAACCAGAAGTCTGTTTAGAAGTTAAATTACCTTGCCTGGGAGCTCTTACGCTTAATTCCAGATGTGTGGTGTGGCTTCCTGTAGCTACCCAGTACAGTACTAAGGAAACAGTATTCTGCACATGTTGGGCTGATCATGAGAAAATAGGATGCATTCTATCACTGGAGGACATGAAGTTATTAGGGAGAGTTGCCATTTTCCTGAAACTGATGGTTAGACGCAAAGGAATGAGCCTGACTGGCCCTTTTAGCTGATGTAATAAGTTTTTATTGTGTTGTTATGTTTTTGTATGTTTGTTTGTCTTATGCCAATAAAGGTTTCTGATCTACGTGGGGCTGCCCTTGAAGACGGTTCGGAAGCTGCAATTAGTGCAGAATGCGGCGGCCCGGGTGGTAGCTGGAGCTAGGCGGTTTGACTCTGTTGAGCCGCTGCTTCAGCGGCTGCACTGGCTGCCCATTCGTTTCCGAGCCCAATTCAAGGTGCTGGTAATGACCTTTAAAGCCCTTCACGGTTTGGGTCCAGGATATCTGAGGGACCGCCTTCTCCCATACATTCCGGCCCGCTCTCTTAGGTCATCTGAGGGGGCTCTCCTGCGTGTACCACCTCTATCGCAAGTTAGGGGAGTGGCAACACGTGGGCGGGCTTTCTCCGCTGTGGCGCCACAACTGTGGAACTCCCTTCCAGGGGATCTGAGAACCACCCCCTCCCTCATGACTTTTCGGCGAGGGCTCAAAACATTTTTGTTTCGTCTCGCGTTTGGGTGATGGGTTGTAGCCTGCCTCCTGTGTCTCAAGATGCTCTGCCATGCTGCTTTTGTGCTCCCTACTGTTGCCCCCCAGTGGTTTTTATTGATATTATTGTTTTTATTGTTTTTAAATTATGTATTTAAACTTTCTGTATTTTAAACTGTTTTTAATTTTTGTTGTAAGCCGCCTTGGGCATTTGCCTCGGCATGGGATAAGGCGGGATATAAATTTTTTAAATAAATAAATAAATAAATAAATCTGATCTAATAAGATGCACCTTGAATTGGACTCGAAAACAAACTGGAAGCCAGTGCAAATCAAAATGGCAGGATGTCTGGCTCAGTTGGTAGAGTGACCGTCTCATATATGCCTGAAGATCTGAAGGATGTCAGTTCAAAGACGGCCAGAAGTGTCTGTGTCTGTCAGAGAGCTGCCGGCACGCCGAGATGATAAGCTTGCAGAGCCTCTGTGGGGGAGTGGAACTGCAGCTGCACTTGAGTGAGAGTCAAGGTTGCCTGTCAGCTGAAGCGTGGTGAGGTGAAGGAGAGAGAGAGAGAGAGAGAGAGAGAGAGAGAGAGAGAGAGAGAGAGAGAGAGAGAGAGAGAGAGAGAGAGAGGAGATGGACTGTGAAAGAAACATCTAGAATGAAGGGCTTGGGGTTTAGAAAGGCTGCCCATGTAAACCGCCTTTGAATTAAAGTCGGAGGAGAAATCTGATGACCAAAGAAAAGGTGGTATATAAATACTGGTTTATTTATTTATTATTAACCTGATATGCTGTGACTATTAAGCCCCCCAAAAGCACCCTGGTCACAGACCAGCTGTCACTTCCGAACAGACTTCATCCTGGCCAGCCCCACGTAGAGTTTGTTGCCATGGTCCAGTCATGATGTAACGAAAGCATGGATTACTGCATCCAGATCTGCCTTTTTCAGGAAGGGCCACAGCCAAAGCTGGGCAGAGGCGCTCTTGGCCACGGCCACTACCTGGAACTCCAAGCGCAAAGCTGGATCTAGGAGACCTTTCTTACTGATCAACAGAAACTTCATCTTGCCTGCAGTAGCCCATATCTAGTCCAGCGAAACAGAAGGAGACAAGTTATAAGTGGAGAGGGTTCTCACTCATGCGCCCCTTTTAAGGTCAAAATGTGGGACACACGCACAAATGCCATATTTCTATGATGTAGCAATAACATGTTTCAACACATAGAACTGCCTCTGTCACAGCTAGTTTGGCAATGATAGGATTTAAAATGAATTGCTCTGTGACTGCAATGTAAAAATATGTTATCCGCATCGCCGTATATCACAGCTATGCATCTTAATGGTGCCAAAGTGACAAATATATCATTACGTTTCAGTGCAATTTTAGCTCCCTACCTGCCTGCTGGTCTCCGTTTTCCTGTAAGAGAATGGGATTTCAAGGATAATTTCTCAGAGCTGGGGTGGAGCAGCCAAGATGACATTTGTATTTTATCAGAGTTCAGGCATCTTCAGGTATCTGCCTGAAGAAAAGACCAGCATCATGTATAAGGAGAGCTCACTGCATTATGAATGCACTGTGAATGTGCCGTCACAACAGAATTGTACAGATGAGAATTTGAGGCTCCGCCCACTTCCTCCCTTCTTCTCTTGCTGGCCATCTCAGGCAGAAAGTTTTGTTAATTTTCTCCAAATGGACCTGAAGCAGGAGAAGGAGATGGAAGACAACAAGTGGGAGGGAAGGGGCAATACTGACATTTTGAACCAGCATTTGATCTGCTGGTGTGTTCATTTGGAAATTCATCCATGAAGATAGGTTAGTAGGGTGCATGGTGAATAGTATACGTCTTGTAAACCTTAGAGCCCAATCCTATACTGACTGTGCGATGTTGTTCCTTCCCTTCCACTGGACTTCCTTGCCATTTCCTTGCCATAAAGCAGTCAGTGCCAATCGTAAAAGGCGCTCTGACAGTGCGTAGCACTGCTGGGAGCGCCGACATGAAGGCCTGCACTTTCCCGACTGGTGCTTGCTGGAGAAGGTAAGTCAGTGGTAGAGGTGGGAGGAGGTGGCAGGAGAGCAGAACAGGGGCAAGGGAGGGCAGCGACAGGGGCGGGGGACGAGTGGAATGGGTCCGGAAGGGGGAACGATCAGCCGCGCTAGCACATGCTGTATCCTATACCCATTCCCAGACCCGATCCCATAGCTCATGTCCACGTGGACCTGCACCAGCTATTTAGCTAGCGCAGGTCCAAGTAAACACGCCCCCGGACCATGGAGTCTTATCCGAGGTATGGAAACATTGTTCTCTTACTCAGAGGAGACCTCTGCAACGGTCCCTCAACATAGGGTGCAGCAGTTGCCATTTTGGCACTGCTGCATTGGTGGGAGAGAAAGGATAGGATTGGGCTGTTAGTTTACTTAATGAAGATCCATTCACTTAGATGAACTGAACATAGAGGTATAACCAGTGTTCACATTGCAGGTGGAACAAAGAAATTATGCATGGGAGGGATAGAGTGGATAGAGGGAAGTTCTTTTCCCTCTCACACAACACCAGAACGCAGGGGACATGCATTAAAATTGAGTGAAGGTAGAGTTGTTGTTGTTCAGTCGTTAAATCGTGTCCGACCCTTCGTGATCCCATGAACCATATCCCACCAGGCCTTCCTATCCTCCACTATCTTCCTGAGTTCGCTCATTTTCATGTTCGTTGCATCTCATCCTTTGCCTTCCCCTTCTCCTTTTGCCTTCAATTTTTCCCAGCATCAAAGTCTTCTCCAGAGAGTCCTCTCTTCGCATTAGGTGGCCAAAATATTTGAGTTTCACGCCTTAGTACCTGTCCTTCCAGGGAACAGTCAGGGTTGATTTCATTTAGGATTGACTGATTTGATCTCAAGAGTTAGAACAGACAAAAGAAAATATTTTTTTCACCCAGTGTGTAATTAATCTGTGGAACTCCTTGCCACAGGAGGTGGTGATTGCACCTGGCCTAGACAGAGGCGTCGCTACGGTGGGGGCTGTACTGTAAGTTCCGCACCGTCCTAGTCCCCGTTTACTCTCCATTACGAAGTGGCCCCACCTCCTTGCCATCGCAGCCATTCAGTGTGGCGAAGACAATGGGCAGGGAGTCTCCTGCCCATTACCATCGCCACATTTAATGGCTGCGACGACGAGGGGGCAGGGCCACTTCATAACGGAGAGTAAATGGGGACTAGGACGGGGTGGAACTTACAGTACAGCCCCCACCGTAGTGACGCCTCTGGGCCTAGATGCCTTCATGGAGGAAAAGTCCATCACAACTTACAAGCCATAAGCAACCTCCTGGTTTTAGAAGTAGGTTTTCTTTGCATGTCAGGTGCAGGGGTGCAACAGGTGCAACAGGATACAGGTATCTTCTTGTCTTGTGTGCTCCCTGAGGCATCTGGTGGGGCCACTGTGAGATACAGGAAGCTAGACTGGATGGGCCTTTGACATGATCCAGCAAGGCTCTTCTTATGTTCTAAAATTCAACCCCCTTAGCTTTTTGGCCTGGCGGGATATGGTACATGGGATCACGAAGGGTAGGACACAACTTAACGACTGAACAACAACAAGAAAGCTTTTGTACGAGCACGCTTAGCTACTGTTTTTAGAAGGCTACAAGAGGGCCATGATTGATTGCTCTAAATTTGGGATGAGGGCTTGTAATTTCATGAAGACTCCCCACACATATACAACAAACAAACAAACAAACAACAACAGGAGTAGTAGTAGTAGTAGTAGTAGTAGTAGTAGTAGTAGTAGTAGTAGTAGTAGTAGTAGTAGTAGTAGTAGTAATGGGAAGGACCCAATATTCAACAGGCAAATCCAGTCACCAACATCTGGCGGGCTGTGCATAAGAACCATAATAATACCAGGAAAAGATCACAAAATATAAAGATTTGCAAACTGAAGATGAATGCCTATGGCAGAAAAAAAGCTAAAACTGTACCAATCTCTAGGAGCAATAAGACTTGGAAAAACACCTGAACATTCTAGGGGTAAGTGAAATCACTACACACCAACTGCTGAAAGCTGTCTTACTTGGAACAGCACACATTTTACGGAGCTATCTGTGAATATCCAAGGCCGTTGGGAAGGACCTGATATTCAACAGGCTAAATCCAGTCACCAACTTCTGGTACGCTGTGCATAAAAACAATAATAATAAAGCATTTGTATAGCACTTGAGTGTGCAAAGTGCTTCTTCTATATTATCTTGATGCAGTTCTTACAACAGCCCTGTAAAGCTGGTACAGTCGTTCCCATATTGTAGCTGGAGAGTGAGACTGAGAGGGAGTGGCTTGCCTAAGGCCATCTAGTGAGCTCATGGCAGAGGTAAGGTTTGTTCTGATTTGCAATGGGAAGTTTTGATTTGCAACTCAACGTCTAAAGCCTTTTCCAATTCCAAAGTGCTAACACTTGAATGGTAAACATTTGAAGATGCAAGTTCCACTCCTACTCCAAGGCTTATGCATGCTGTCATTTTGTGTGTGTGTGTGTGTGGTGCTATTAGAAAAAAAAGGGGGGGTCTTTAATGTCACTTGGAATTTTTATGGCTCTCTTGGGGAACAGTCAAAAGTAAACTTACAAAATTTCTTAAGAGTCAGGAAAAAAACAGCTACAAGCTGTCAGACATAAAACAGTATCTGGCTATTGCTCTAAGTATTTATAAAACCACAGCTGTGGAATGCAAATATATGCATAGAAGTTTCAGTACGGGAGGCAGTGCGGCTGTCTTCTGTAATAAAACACGGGAAAATGCTTTCTGGATCCCTGTCAAAAGCAAAGATATTTCTTTGTGCCAAAAAAAGAAGGGGGGGGAGGAGGAAAAAGAAAAAGAAAGTATTGTTGAAATCAGCAGCACACATAACTGAAACCCACATTTTCTGAAAGAAAATTAAATTCTGTATGTCTGTGCAAGTCTTCGTTGTATTCTAATGCACTGTATGTGTGGAAGGTAGGGTGTCAGGCAGGCTCAGCTATGAAGGGTGGATATTGTTGGTGTAAATCTTCACTTTACCTTTTTAAGGTACATAGTGGAAGCCTGATTTCAACATGCATGATGTATTTCCTATTTGGAATGTGTGCATTGGTATAAAACGTACTGTGACCATTCACTTTTGGTGATACTGTGTGTGACTTTTATATACAAGGCCTCAGGTTTGATCTCTACCCTGAGAAAGTCTGGAGACCAGCAAGCCTTGACATTTTCTCAGCAGTCCAGATTCAGCTATCAGTACAGGCAGTGCCCGCCATCATTGCTCTGACTGAGAGCCACACTTTACAAGACTCTTATATATTTGCCACCACGGGTGATTCCAGTAGTAAATGTTTAAGAAAGACTTGACTGGCTATGACTCTCAGGTGCCACTGAATGTTTAGGGCCGTGTGTATTATTCCCTTCAACTCCACATGTCTACTTCAAACAAGGGCCAAATTTAGGTACCCTTGTTCTTCTAAATTTATTTTATTTATTTATTTACAGTATTTTTACCCCGCCTTTCTCCCCGAAGGGACCCAAGGCGTCTTACAACATGGGAAAGGAATACAATACAATACGAAAAATAATCACATTTAAAACAATAAAAACAATTCACAAAAACTAGTAAAAAAAACATCATCTAAAAATTAATAAAAACAGATCAAATTACAATTAAAACAAGAGCATAAAAAACAGCAGCACCCCACCTGTACTTCAACAAAGTTGCCAAAAGGATCTTCTGAAATGCTTCTTTATAGTCAGGTCCCTGGCCACATGACACAGCCTCTGACCTCTGCCCCCCTCTCCACAGTCCAACTGTGACTAAAGGTTATCAGTACCTGAGGATCTGTCTGAAAACAACACTCCTGTACACAGTTCTGATAATTGTACTGTAATTTTTTTTAATATTCTGAACCATACTCATTCCAAAATGACTATGTTTCGTATGCTGTTCAGTGAGCTGCATTTGAACAGCATACAAAAGCTGAGGAGCACGTGTTCCTATGTAAAATGGTTCGACATGAGGAAGTATGTTAAAAGAATACAGTATTTAGGTTTTGCAGGTTCCTGTTTAGCACTGGCTGAGTAGCTGGTTTATTTAGAATAGATGGACATCAAAGATTATGGTGGTGATGACTTAAGGAAAAAATAATCAAAACAACAGCAAGAATCTACTTGAATCCACAAGAAGGTCCTTTCCATCAGTTAGGTCACCCCAAACTAGCCTCTACGTCTTTCTAAACATGACATTTGTGTGTTTTGAGTTGCAGACACCCTTTTGCTTTAGAATGATGAATTTAGTCCCAGTTGTGGTTGCCTTTTAAGATGTAAATACTCTAACAAATGGTGACTACAGAGATATTCTATGATTAGCATTATCTGTCTCCAGGAAAAGGAAAGGGGGAAAAAGATGTTATAAATGCTCCTTTTTCCCTTCAGTTCGTGGCAGAAACGAAGCATATTCTTCTGAGAAAGGAGCTAGTTAGGAGGAAGGTTATATGGAATGACTCCTGGCAGACAACACGCTCTGTCCCTCTTTCTCTCTGTTCCCCTCATTTGAAATTCATGAAGATGAAGTGCTGCTTTTGTTTCCCATCTCGGAGATGAGCCCCACTCCTCTTGCCAACAGCAAGCTAACACAGCGTAATTGTTTTTCATCTAAATTGCATGTCCAACCTGCTTAGTCTTCAAAGAACATTGATGATACAGCTTTGATACCCAACAGCGGAGTGACAAAGTACAGGGCACACACGCAGATGATCATGATGAGAATTTTTAATCATCACTTTATCTTTCAGTGTGTCGGGGAAACAATGGAGAGAGAGGAGAGAGAGAGGCCAAGTGGGAGAGGAGGAGGAGGAGAGAATGTGGAAGGCAAGAATATTCATGAGACCAATGTGGTTCTTGTTCTCATTTAGAAAGCCTTTTCAAAATAAACAAGGAAATCAGCAGTTTGGAAAGAAGATCCCCTGGAGTGTGTGTGTGTGTGTGTGTGTGTGTGTGTGTGTGTGTGTGTGTGTGTGTGTGTGTGTGTGTGTGTGTGTGTGTGTGTGTGTGTGTGTGCGCGCGTTACACCCCCTTAGAATAGAAAAGGTTGCATAGTGAATGAGAATAAGTGGGAAAGACAAAGGGTGCTGTCTATATCCCTATCTGGAGAGTCACTGTTTATTTAAGCACAAAAGCAAATTTAGATTAGCTTTACATGATAATGCATTTGCAAATTGGGATTACATGATTCCCAGCTCGAATGCCAATAGGATATCCAAATGATTCCAGCAGCCTTTTGCAGCTGCAAATTGCCCAAATGATAAATTAGATTTTAATGTTATGATTTCTACACACCCACCTACAGCTGAACTGTTTTATTCCTCTGCCCATTGGCCTCCGTGTGTCTATTGCAAGCAATCCAATTTCACCTTACCCACACAAAGTGCTCTAAACGCTCAGAAGGGACCTGTGATGCCGTGAATAAAATAAGGAGAGAGCTGTTCTCTGAATCCATCCTCAGAGGTGGGAAGACACTGCAGGAAAAGCATGTGGCTCTCATTATTGATCGCTGTACAGCATTGTGTAAGTAATCTGGAGCCAGGACAAAAAGCCTGGTTCCACTTTACCATTTTGTTCCAGTTAATTTAATTCTTCTTACCCAGTTTAAACTATTGTTTTCTAATCACATTCACTGAGCTGCACAAAGAGGGGGGTTGGAGTGAACTGCGTGCTTTTGCCTGTCATCTACATCAAACATGGGGATGTGGCGCCTGTGTGTTATCCCTGCTGCTTTCTGTAATCTTATCACTGCATTAGCCAAGCACTAGAGGATTCCAGTTCAATACCAAGCAAAGTATACTGCAGCATTTCCTTATGATGCAATGAGAAAACCACTCTGCTTATAAGGCCTAGCTTTGGCTCTCTGCCCTAGTGATGGCGAACCTATGACACGCGTGTCACAGGTGACATGCTACAACGTTTTTTTGAGTAACACTTCGGCATTCACCAACACCCGACAACCACTACAGGATTTTAGTATCCGTGGAGGCCGCTGGTATGGGGGAACCTTTAAAAACCATTTTAAAAAGTAAAAAGTCAGAAAAAGCCTTCCCTACTGTTGTGTGGCAAAATTGTGCTGTTTGCAGGCCTTCAGGACAGTCTTATGCTCTCCTGGAAGCCACTTCCAGGTCATGCGATCCCCCTCTCTTTGCCCTTGCTCACCCCAGAATGCATTGCGCTGGGTGAGCCAGGGCAAAGAGAGGCTGTTGCACAACCTGGAAGTGACTTCAAGAAGAATTGTTTCTCTTTTGTGTGTGTGTGTGTGTGTGTGTGTGTGTGTGTGTGTGTGTGTGTGTGTGTGTGTGTGTGTGAAAGAGAGAGAGAGAGAGAGAGAGAGAGACCAGCAGAATCAAGTTAGGCAATTTCCATTTTTTGACAAGTCTGGTCCAGGTTATGTAAACGGGAACAGCAGCCAGAAGGTTACCAGAACTGCAGGAACGTGTGCACTTGTATGACAATTAATGGTTTTTGTAAGTGGTACAGGACTCATGCACAAATATACAAGAATTCCGAGATGTTCAGATGGGTTTAAGTTGGGTACCATGGTGGGGACTGATAATCTGCAGATGAGGTAGGCAGGAAATACAATTCATCTTGATTACCACTAATGGCAAAGTCCAAAAGTCATCCAACAGGGCCATGTCTGATTACAAAATAGGAATTATAGCCTGTTTAGTACAAAAGACGTTTTCTCTGTTGTCTCCACTTTGTAGGGTCGTAGGGCTTACCACATTATGCCATACCCACGTATGCTTACCCTTTTCCATTCAAATGACTTTCCCTGAGTTCATTTTCACAGTCCACGTACACTGTAAACAGATTGTACCTGCGTTGAAAGCAGTTGAAAGTAATGTCTGAATAACTGCACTCACATACTGATTAACAATGCTTGTCTTCAGGTGCAGATATACAGTATTTAGATGCGAAGAGTCTTCTTCTTTCACATCATCAAATTAAGTTAATCCCATTAAAAGTGGGAACTTTATATTCTTGATCCCTTATTATAAGCATCCCTTTCCTTTGTTCAGGAGTTGTGATGGGACAAATTTCTGTGGCTCTGTCATTTCTGTATGTGCTTCAAAACAGAAGCAATTAAAAAAGAATCAGCAGTGAAAACTGTTGAGATATTGAACATTAGAACCAGTAGAAAATATTGTTACAGTACTAGCTGATAAATATTTGATAGTCACACATCAGGGCATCTCTAAACCTATCATAGATGGCTCAGATGATGATAGAGCTATCTTTGGCTTCATGCTGAAATAAGCCAGCAGAAGGGCAAAGGTAAGTCAACTGCAGCTTTAGAGTGAGCATCATGTGAGGACTATTGATCTTATTGACCGGGTCACTGAAGTCCTGCTGTACGTTAAGTAAGGAGAGAGAGAAAACCGAAAATTACATTAATTCAAATGACTAAATCAATATGCAACAATGCAGTTCATGGTCGTTGATTTCAAGTCTACCTTTAATAAAAGCAAAGGTGAACTCCAAGAGCCTGAAGCACATGCAGCTTATATTAATGTGAATTAATTTGGGAAAAGACAATGTTTCAAGAGCTTTTAATGTGTATATTTTCTGCACCTCTCTGGCCTAGAGCCGCAAAGGGAGAGTTAATCAGAATCAGACTATTATTTATTCTTTCCTTCCAACCTTGGTATTGATATTATCAGACACAGTGTACACTGGTACACCTAGATATAAAATGGAGGAATTAAAATAACTAAGCTATATTCTGTTCAGCTTTGTTGTTCGGAGGTACCAAGAACATCAAAATATCAAAGCAGCTTTGATAAAGCATATCTTTCCAGATCAGAAAATATTTTCTCCTAACCTGGCTCTTCTGTTGAAAGGAATGAGCTTGTGCCTGCCTTCCCCTCTCAGTAGTGTGTGGTCCCAGCCTCTCTACTGGTCCTCTAGGTCAGGGTTTCTCAACCAGTACTACCAGTGGTACTTCAGCCGACTGCTGGTGGTACTCAGACGGCTGGACCATGACCACCGGAAACCCGCTCCGACATGGCGCTTTTGGTGGTGCATGTTTGCTCCTGACAGGCTCCTGCCTTTGGCCGAGCCTCTCGGGAACACTGAGAAGGGCCCTCCCACCCAACCAGAGCCTCCTACCTGTGTTTTCTGGCCTCTAACAATGTCATTGCCAGTCACTTCCAGTGGTACGCAGGAAGTGGTACTCGGCCGGGAAGGGGTTGAGAACCCCTGCTCTCGGTCCATATGGGAATAGAATTTTTGAATACAGTCAACATACAGTACATAGACCAAAACTGAAGGGTCACTGTCTCAGAAAAAGCATGCATAGGTTGTACAACAAGTCCTCACTTAAAGTTGTTGATAGGTTCTTGGAAACTGCAACTTTAAGCAAAATGACTTATAACGAAACCAGTTTTACCGTAGGCTAATTGATATACATAAACAAGAGTTCACGGTATGTTTATGGTCACAAAAACATCACCAAACTTCTAAATAAAGACCCAAAACACTTCTTAATACTAAACACTGAAATAAATGTGAGCTTTCCGGGCCAGAGAAAACCCACGCAGACATGGGGAGAACATTCAAACTCCACGCAGACAGTGACCCTGGCTGGAAATCGATTTTTTTCTCAACAACTTTAAAATGAAACAACTTATAATGAAATAACTTTAAGTGCGCACTCGCTGTACATGCACATGGTATTCCCACATGACTGTGTGGAGATGGCAGTAGTGGGGACGAGGCACCAAGTGGACAGGAAAGGCAGGCATGCTCTTTCCCTCCTCCCCGTGTGATGTGGAAACAAATACGGATGATACAAGGGTCGCAGGCATCAGGTGATAAGCATTATGATGAAGTTCAAGCCACAACATGAATAGAGCCTTTAAAAAATGTTTTCATTTTTTTTTAACACAATAGCACTATTTAAAAATACAAAACTCAGAATCAAACTCTCCCCCACCCAACAGGAGCAGAAACCATGATGAATGAAACCATGATGATGAAGCATAATTCTGAGGGGAATTGAGGGAGAAGGAAAGATGGAATCCGGTAGGAGGCCACTGCTACCAGGAGAAGCACCACTGGTGCAAAACATGTGCCAGCGAAATGAGAGCCAGAGATGCACAAGCGCAAGCACACACACACACACACACACACACACACACACACACACAGAGGAGAACTTTTGTCTTAAGTCTAGAAAAAGCACCAGAGAGCGCTGACAACGCTTGACTTCAATGATTTGACAACAATATCTGGATGTTCTGTAAATACGAAGTGAGCAAAGAATGGCAATTCCAGGGGGAAAGGCAAGTACGGATGCAAACACAGTGACAACAATAATCTAAAAGGAAAAGGAAAATGCTCAACTTCTTATGTATGGACATCTTTGTTAATCTAAATGTAAGACAAACATCTGGGCTTCTTATCTGGGCTTCCATAATGGTTCATGTACTGCTCACCCTAATATACATGGTACTGCCAGGATATTACAGAGTATGTGATCTCTTTTCTATTATGATATTTCAAAAAAAATGAGCAGGAAGGAAGTCAGTGAATCTGGTGTAATAAGCAGGGGTGAGATCTGATGTGATCTTTGCAGATGTAATCTTCTGGCACCTTCATTAATTCACCATTTCTCTCCTCCTTACATTGCTCTTTGGCACATTAGTTAATAGTGGGGGTGGGGATTTTTCCGATACTTGCTTGGCTCTTAAATCTTTGAAACCATCCACTGTGGCCTAATTATTTTCACTTAAAATGCTCATATAGTCCTTTTTTATTCATGATCCTTATCTCAGCATGCTCCAGAAAGATTTTACAGCTCCTTTGAAGATTTGTTAGGAACCGGCAAGTAAAAGAAGTGTCGTGTTTTCATAATGCCTGGCTCCTTCAGGCTCTTGAAAGACACATAATTGTGAATCAAGGAATAATATGCTCCTATGAAATGCGTTTTTAATTACGGCAGTGCATGGAGACGGTTCACTGGGGCCATAAATGTCATCACAGAATATATTGTCTAACTGATTCTAACATTTGCTTAAATGCAGACTGTATTCTTATCTACTGTGGATTTTCAAATTTGCAAAAGTATGTTAGATCACTGGTGTCACTGCAGGGGGGGCGGAGCTCTAAGTTCCGCCACGATCCAACCGTCTGTTACACGGGTGAACGAAGCGGCTCCGCCCCCTCGCCTTCGGAACCATTCAAGGCGGTGAAAACAACGCACAGGGAGTCTCCTGTGCGTTGTTTTCACTGCCTTGAATGGTTCCAAAGGCGAGGGGGCGGAGCCGCTTCATTCACCCGTGTAACCGAGGGTCGGATCACGGCGAAACTTAGAGCTCCGCCCCCCTGCAGTGACGCCAGTGTGTTAGATTCATTGGATTTCCCCCTGATGGGCAGCCCAGTCCTATCCAGCGCCAGTGCAGCAGGGCTGCAGGGCCCACACTGTATCCAGCATTGGATAGGAGCAGGCTGGAGGTCTCCTCAGGTAAAGGGGACAATTCCCCTTACCCCGGGAAAAGCCCCAGCCAGCATTACGGGTCTTCTTGGATCCACACCAGTTATTTAGCTTGGCGCAAGTCTGAGAGGCCCGTGTTAATGTGAACGGGTCTGGGAAGGGGGCATAGGAGTTGGCATCCACCAGTGCTGCCAATCCCACCCCCCTCCCAGGCCTGATCTGCCCACCTCTGCCCACCCCATTACACCCTCGCCCTCGCCCTGCTCCCGCACCACCCTGAGCAGTCCTTACCTGCTCCAGCACACAGACTCCTGGATTCAGCACTGGCCTTCCTGCCAGTGCTGCTTACTCACCAGGTGTCGCAAACATAGCAACATGTTTGCGACACCCTAGGCCGGCACAGCAGTCACTGCACCAGTATAAGTCGGCAATAGAATTATGCCATTATTCACTGTTACATTTTCCACATTTCTGTTGTGATAGCAAAACAATTTTTGTGCTACATTTCACTTTACCTTTATTTTACAGAGTATTGTGAGGATTCTTTCTGATAGGCCTGACTGCCCAAAACTTTATACAACCCCTAATTATTATGGGTGATCAGCTCTGGCCAATCAAGGATAAGGGATGTAATGCAGTCAATGCCTATTAGGGGAATGTGGACAAAAATGTGTCATTTTCAGAGCCTCATTCCTTTTTACGAGTCTGGTGGGTTGGGGGGGGCTGTTTTTGGACCCATTCAGATTTATTTTAAAATTCCATTTAGTGTTGGCATGAGGTTGCTGGGAGGCCTTGGACAAAGTCCTTCTCTGGCCCAACCATTGCATACATGCACGCATGCACGCACTCTCTCTCTCTCTCTCTCTCTCTCTCTCTCTCTCTCTCTCTCACACACACACACACACACACACACACACACACACACACACACTCACTCACTCACTCACTTACTTACTTACTTACTTACTTGTGACAGATTAGGAGCTACCACTGCCACCAGTACTTCATTCAGGGTTGCGTAGGCACTCTGATGGCCATGGGCCCTTAGCCCTGGTGCCAGCCTTACAATTCATTTCAGACGTTTGGGTATTTTAAACACTAAACTTAATTCTTGCCATTGCAGTAGCTCCAAGGTAGGTGCCATTTTGAATACCTACAACTGCCCCAGGATTTAGCATTGCCCCAGGGCAGTGTGGGTAAAACAACAGCCATACCATGAAAAAAAATCTTTAACTCTGAGGGCCCAATCCTATCCAACTTGCCAGCACTGATGTAGCCACAATGCAGCCCTGAGGTCAGAGAACAAATGTTCCCTTTTCTTGAGGAGACCTCCGTGACTGCCCCACACACACCGGATGCCTCATCGGCACGGCTGCATCAAGTCTAGAATGTTGGATAGAATTGGCCCCTAACAGTGTATATATCTGTACAGGTAGAATTAGGACATTTTTTAGTTATGTTGTGGTTACCAAAAAAAAATCTAATATGATTTAATAATCATAATACGTTATACTATTCATTTTCTACCAAGTTTTTAAATGTTAAAATTAAACACCTAAAATAAAAGTTTAGTCCTTTGGAACAATTTTGTGTGTGTCCTGCAGATCTTCCTTACACAGTGTTTTTGTTCTCTTCCATTTTCTCTCCTCTAGCAGAAAATACTTTATCCATTAAAATGAAAAATCACAGCAGCTGCCTCTTAACTAAATGTAGTGGGAGAAACAAGTGATGTCTTAGTAGGAAGCATGATTCAGTGATCGCACTGACAGTTTCTCTTTTGTCTACTGCAAAACCTAGGCTAGTTTTTGATGAGAGCGAGTTGCACATGGAAATAAGTGTTGCTTGAAGAGAGTAAGTTATTTTCAGTTGTCATTAAAATGATACGCCAGGGGGTTGATTTACATAAAACCTGATTAAATTTAGTATCTGCTCGTGTATCTCTGCTAAATCAATGTCACCATCAGCACATAAAGATTACCTTTCTTGTTCCTCCTGTTAGAAAATTGAGATTCTGGTGGGGGAGTGTTAAATGCATTGTTGTATATGCAGATCCCCTTGTTACAACAGAAGGGAATCTCGTTTTTTAAAAAAATTAACAAGTTTCCAGTCCTCACAGTTATAGACAAGGGATAAAAATGAAATGTCACTGTGCACAAAGGCTCAAAAAAGAGGGGAACAAAGAATTAAAATAATGTTGTATTTTAAAAAAAACATATTGGGCCTGCTCTCCTACAGAATTGCTCCCGGACCGGATCGCCCAATGGCCCCCCCTCCCTCACCGCCCAGACCGCCCATGCGGGCGCCAGCAAGAGCCTTACCTGCCTCCAGCGCCAGCATGGTCGTCCCGGTGGCGGAGTGATGGTCGTCTCTTACTCTAAAGAAGGCGCAAACATGCCTTATGGCACGTTTGTGACAGCTTCCGGCGCCAGAGCGCTTGCTCCGATGCCGGATGTTTAGGGTGGATTTTGTCCATCATCTGTGATCCAGAAGTCATCAGGTTCACATACCTGCCCACCAAAGTCTGTTCTGACAGCCCTGATTATCTTTTCTGGTACAGAGAGGGCACCTTGAATCAGTTCCCAACCACTCACCCCACAAAAAGGCTAAACATACTTGCTGTCAATGCTGACAGTGCCAAGCAAATGCTTGGCAATGTATGCAGGGCCACATGCATACGTTCTCAGTCTGACAAGGGGAACCATGAACGCAGTTCCAGGTGCGGGATGCAGGGTTTTTCTGCCTTCAGATCATGTTGATTTTGCAAATCTGGGGCCTTTATCTGATTGAAGGTTTAAATTGAAAACATAAGCGTCCAGGTGATTTTTAGGACGGCGAGACATGTTTTTCTCAAAATTTGAAACTGGCAATTCAAATCCTCTCGGAACAAGTGGTGAACTTCATATTCTTACTTCCATATTCTTATATCATATTCATATTCTTTCACACTTTAAGTCCAGTTCAGACATGGACACACATACACATTCAGTGAATAAGGGCAGGGAAGCAGGATTTGATGCACTAGCTATGACCCCTGACACCAATGCATCTTCAGCATTTGTCCAATAAGCCAGGTTTTCAAATAGTACAGATCAGCTGATGCAGGTTGCATCAGTGGTAGATTGTGAGGGGTCGAAAGGGGGGCAGTGGATTCAGGGTGCCTTTCACCCCATCTGCCGTTGCAAGTTACGAATGTGCATTGGATGTATCTGTGGCATTTGACCTACGGCAGCTTCATTCACACATGCAAGTTATCACTTGTTGTGGCCGTTTTCAAATGGATGAATCCGCATGTGTGAATCAGCCCTAAGGCTGTAATCCTAGCCCACGACCTAGGAAATCCCATTGAACTTCATAGGACTTACTTTTGAGTAAACATGCTGAGGATCAAGCTGCAACTTCTAGACTCAATATTTCGTTAGCCACAACAAATGAGATAGAGCTGCTGGCAGTTTTCCAGACAAAGGGTCTGGTTAACAGTTGAGTCTTGATATCTTTTTTCCCCAGTGCTGTTGAAAACCTAAGGCCAACCTGAAGGGAAAAGAACATCTCTTTTTCTTCCATGCCTAAGTGACTGGAATTTCTGCAAGCATATGAGATTATTGATCTTAGAATAATAATTAATGTCTAATGGAGTCAGTTTCACATGCAATCATACATTTCATTTTAAGAATTAATAAATTGTCACAGTGGAAAATGAACTGTGGGTGTTAATCCTCTTTCCTCTCCCCCTGCTGAATTTCTGATTTAATTTGCATATTCGCTATCCCTTCATAGGAAACCAGGCAGGCTCAGCTACATTGTCCTCAAAAGACATAATGGGCTGCCATATCATCAGGTATTTGTCCAACTGCAAGGCAAAAAAAGAGAAATGACTCCTATTTTTGTTGGCAGCCAAGTTGCAGTCAGTCTACTACACAACGTAGGGATGGAAGATCTGTGTCCAGAAAAACCATACAAAATGTAATGGCCCTAGCAGGACTCTCATGACCTGTTCTTCATTTTCCAGTCATCTACTATCTCACTCACAATGCTAGGCATTTGGGAAGAAAACAAACAAAGGAACTTGTAATTGAAAATGATACGTTTGATTAACTAGAGTTGTGGTCATCCATAGCAGGTCACTGTAGTGGAAATCGTGGAAGATTGGCGAGGAGTTAGTGGTGTTAGCAGTGGTCCCCTGTTTTGACAGGTCCAGGAAGGAAGGGGTTAAAGGATTGCCTGTTTGACAGGACTGGGACACAAAGGGTTACCACCCAGGATTGTGTGGGTGGAAGCACACCTGCAAGCAATTGGGTGTGGCCCACAGGTGTTGCTGTTAATTGAGATGAAGCTGGGACTTTGAATGCAGTGGGTGTGGCTCGCAGCTGCACTCAATCAGCATTGATTGGAACTCTCACAGCTGTGGGCAATGAGGGCAGTGATTGGGAACCCACAGCTGTAGCCAGTAAAGAGTTGATAGGGACTAACAGTATAAAAGCAGCAGCAGTTGGAGCAGGAAAGAGCCTCGCCAGCTCGCCACGGGGACATGCTGCCAGACTGCCGAGTGACGACGACGACGACGACGACAACGACGACTCTGCTCCAGACGGGGACACTCTGCCGGACTGACTGCTCACCTGGATGGACTACCCACCTGGATTGACTGGTATTGGGAGTCACTCTGCCTGACTGGAAAGTGGGAGAGACCAGGATTGATTGGACTTTGTGCTACAAGACTCTTTGCTGGATGGGATAAAGGCAACAAGGAGATTCTACTGCCGTGAATCAACGAGCTGGACTTCTCTATGGAAACGGACCCTCGTTAGCTAAGTAGAATCTTATCTGCCCGGGAAGGGCTAATGGACATTTATTGCTGGAAAAGTAATAAATCTTGTAAATAGTTGCCTTGGAGTTCAGTGTTTTCTTTGACACACAATTGCAATTAGGGAAAAGGAGCTACCTTTGCCTAAGGTGGACATGGGAGTTAATTAAAGGGAATAGTAGTTTGCTCCCCCAGGAGTAAAGTTTGGGGTGCAACATTTGGGACACAACAAATTGGTACCAGGAGTGGGGTTACGAAACCCAAGGCAGTTAGCAAACAATAAGCAATTGTGTGTAAAAGAAAATGGACTTCTGGATTTTTGGCATGATGGACCTTGTAGCAAGGGAGGCAGATTTTCCCGCTGTATTATGTGGGGTCTGGAGTGCCCTAGGCATGTGCTGGAGTCTGTGTATGTTGATTTTGTACATGTGGCGGTTCAGCAAACGTGTTGTCCTCTGTCTGAGGAGGCTTAGGGTATCGGAAGGGGGAAGCGCGGAGGTGAAATCTCTAAAAGAGGAAATTACTAAGTTGTACAGGGTGGTTTCCCTTTTAAGAGAGAAAAATGCTGCGCTTTCCGAGGCTCTGGGAACCTCCCAAAGGAGAGCCGAGATAATGAGCAGCCTTAATGACGTCTTGGCAGCTCGCTTGGCTGAATTAAAACAGGGAGCCCAGATAAGGAAAGGCAGTAATGAAGGGAAAAGGATGCTTATGGACCAAGCGAGCGCTTTCCCAGCTGCTGGTAATACCATCTGCCTAGAATCAGCAGAGGCATGTGTGCATGCAACGGCGGAAGGCATTGGTGATGGGCTGGTACGGCCGGTGAAACAGGCACGCCCACTCGTCACTAATAAGGCGAAAGGGCCACTAGGGGCACCTGCACAAACAATTAGGACAGTGCGGGACTATACAGGGCAGGAACTAGCAGAGATAGCCCGAAATATGAGGCAGAGACCCGCGGAACTATTGAGTGCCTGGCTACTCCGCCTGTATGATCATGGAGCTGACAACATCTTCTTAAGTGTAGAAGAGTTGCAGGCACTGGGGTCTTTGTCGAAAGATGCCATAATTAATGGGTACCTGCGAGGTGCGCAAGGGCAAGCAACCTCATTATCTGCTTGGATTTATATGGCAGTCGGGGCAAAATATCAGTCTCCCATGGACTGGGAGGAACGTTTGCCGGGTTGGCATACAATAACTGAGGCCATGGAGCAGGTCCGCATGATGGCGATGCAAACAGGCATCTATACACCTGGCTTCAAGGACCCCGATGATATGATTTTCACCGGGGGAATGAGGACCAGGCTGGTAAAAGGAGCCCCGCCCCATTTAAAGGGGGCAGTAGTAGCCTTGTTGGGACCTGCCCAGGGAAGTGCTGTAGGGCGTGTAGTCATGTTGCTAGGGCAACTAGAGGACATGCCTGGAGAGAGCACCCCAAGGGCCAAAGCTAGGAGAGTGCAGGAAGGGAAGGGACTTCCCAAGCCAGAATGGAAGGTACCTGCAGGGAAAAGCCCCATGAAAGGGAATGGGAATGGCAAGCAGGAGCCTCCCAAACCTAAGCAGAGGGTGCCCAGGTGGAAGCTGTGGGCAGACCTCTTAGGTAAAGGGGTTCCAAAGGGCGAAATAGATGGCATTCCCACACCAGAGCTTTACAAGCTCTGGGAAAAGAAATGTGCCAAAGGGAAAAATCGGCCCCAGGTGAGGCAGACAATGCCCACCGACCTCCTGACAGAGTCAGATGGAGAGGATGAGATCCTACAAGCCTCTCAGGAGGAAGATCTCATCACGTTGGGGTGGAACCCACCCCAGCCAAGGGAATAGGGGGGAGGGAAGGCTCCAGTGGTGAGGCTAATAAAGACAGCCATCCCTGGAGACCCACGCCCTCATATACCCCTAACAATTTACTGGGCCAAGGACAAAAAGGCAAGCGGAGTATATAGGTCCACTGCCTCAATCGGGTAGATGGCAGTATCTGCTCACCATGGTGGATACTTACTCGGGATATTTGTTGGTATACCCAGGAAGGAGAGCCAATCAGCAAACTACCATCAAAGGCTTAGAGTTGCTGATAAGGAGGTATGGAGTCCCCGCACAGGTGCAAAGTGACAATGGCAGTCACTTTGCAGGTGCAGCGGTACAAGACTGGGCAAATGAGTGGGGAATTGAGTGGATATTCCACATTCCTCATCATCCCCAGGCCACAGGGCTGATAGAGAGGATGAATGGGCTGCTCAAACAGAAAATAAAACAACTAACACCTGATCACACCCTAAAGAGATGGAGTGTGGTGTTGGATCAGGCTGAATGGGAGTTGAATAGCAGACACAGTGGAAGGGGACAGACCCCCCTGCAGCGCATGGTGGGGTTGAAGGCTCCCACACCCGTGGTACATCTAAGGGTGTGGAAGACCCATGCGTATGGTGCGTTACCCATACGTGCCACCCCGGACAGTGCCGGAGTGGACTTAGTAACGCCCGAGGAGATAAGTCTGCCTGCAGGAGAGCAGGTGACTATCCCCTTAGGGATTGGAGTCACTGTGCCCCCAGGGACTTATGGCAGGATTGCCCCCCGGTCAGGCCTAGCACTGAAAGGGATACAAGTGCTAGGAGGTGTGGTAGACCCAGACTACCAAGGAGAACTAAAGGTGATCCTCTACAATGGGAGTAAGGGCAGCTTCACTTGTCAGGCTGGGCAGCGTATCGCCCAACTGATCTGCAAAAAGTGTAGCATGCCATCCATCCAAGGGGTGGATGGCCCAGGGAAGCCCACGATGAGAGGTGACAGAGGCTTTGGCTCTACAGATCAGGAGATGTGTAGTGGCCAGAAGGTCTGGGTCATATACCCCCAGCAGCCAACCAGGGCTGGGGAAATTATTAGCAGGGGCCCTGTGGCTACTTACTGGGTGTCGGTGACAGGAATGGATAGTCCTGTTTGCCTAGATGCAGGGAAATTAAGAAGGAGAAATTAAGGGAAGAATTGTAGGGAACCGCGCGGTCTGGGGAGCGGCAGACCGGGGAAAAAAATTGCACGCCAGCGGGTGGCGGCAACCCGCAGAAGCAAATGTCTGCATGCCAGTTACCTTGGGTGAACCTTGTCTTGTACCTGCAACAGAGTTGGTGGGCAAGAAAGACGTAGCCCAGGAAACAACGGGAAAATGGAAAAGATCCAGGACCAGAGTAATGGGTCCAGCTCCTAGGGGTGGTCCCCTAGGAGTGGTATGGCCTGGACATGGGAAATATTGAATGTGGATAATAGAGGTAGACTCCCCTAAAGGAAAAAAACTGAAAAAACTGAAAAAAGGGAAATGTGGAAACTAAAAGAATGTTTGATGGAATGTTTGATCATATATATATATATATATATATGACGGAAACTAAAGGATTATGATGTGTATATGTATGTATATATCACTTAACAGATTCTTTTCTCCTGACAGTTACAGGAGTAAAGATGGGGATAACAACAAAATGGAGATGACGATGGACCCTGCACCCCGGAAGACGTCAACAAAACAGGGAAAACCACTGTAACACCAAGGGGTGGAATGTAGTGGAAATCGCGGAAGATTGGCGAGGAGTTAGTGGTGTTAGCAGTGGTCCCCTGTTTTGACAGGTCCAGGAAGGAAGGGGTTAAAGGATTGCCTGTTTGACAGGACTGGGACACAAAGGGTTACCACCCAGGATTGTGTGGGTGGAAGCACACCTGCAAGCAATTGGGTGTGGCCCACAGGTGTTGCTGTTAATTGAGATGAAGCTGGGACTTTGAATGCAGTGGGTGTGGCTCGCAGCTGCACTCAATCAGCATTGATTGGAACTCTCACAGCTGTGGGCAATGAGGGCAGTGATTGGGAACCCACAGCTGTAGCCAGTAAAGAGTTGATAGGGACTAACAGTATAAAAGCAGCAGCAGTTGGAGCAGGAAAGAGCCTCGCCAGCTCGCCACGGGGACATGCTGCCAGACTGCCGAGTGACGACGACGACGACGACGACAACGACGACTCTGCTCCAGACGGGGACACTCTGCCGGACTGACTGCTCACCTGGATGGACTACCCACCTGGATTGACTGGTATTGGGAGTCACTCTGCCTGACTGGAAAGTGGGAGAGACCAGGATTGATTCAACGAGCTGGACTTCTCTATGGAAACGGACCCTCGTTAGCTAAGTAGAATCTTATCTGCCCGGGAAGGGCTAATGGACATTTATTGCTGGAAAAGTAATAAATCTTGTAAATAGTTGCCTTGGAGTTCAGTGTTTTCTTTGACACACAATTGCAATTAGGGAAAAGGAGCTACCTTTGCCTAAGGTGGACATGGGAGTTAATTAAAGGGAATAGTAGTTTGCTCCCCCAGGAGTAAAGTTTGGGGTGCAACATTTGGGACACAACAGTCACCTAAAAGGTAGAACCACCAAAGCAGGCTGCCACCAAAATGAGAAGTCAGAGTTTAAAGTGTGTAAGTGGATTTTTTAGGCTCGGTCTGGTGTTTTGAATAGATTAACAGCCACTTTAAGCACCTACCTATTGAGAGGGGAAAGGCACAATACAAATATTTGTAATTGTAATAATTTGCTGTTACATACAACCATAATTATTTATGGTTGTATGTAACAGCAAAACCAATAAAGGGTAACAGGAAAAATTGGCATGCCAAGAGAGTGGGCCAGCATAAATTCCATTTTATGCCCCATTCCTTAAACACCAGCTCTTTTATGCAGATCCTCTCGATACAGCTTTGCCTCATCATTAATATTTCCTTATCTTTAATGTAGGTGTAATTTCAGCCTTTACCCAGAACAGGAGGAACAAACTGCCTCGAATTCCATCAAAATGTCCTTGCTAATCAGAGTGTCCCATTGAAATGACATGATCACATTGAGCAAGTGGTTCAAGCATTTAATAGACTGTAAACATGAGCAAACAATAAAATAAGCCCGGGTTTCAAGCCTCTGAACATAAGCGGAGTGGCACAGATTGTGTTTACACTTTAACTCTCAGGATGCTTGTTGCTAAGTGTAGCAGAGCTTACAGAAAAATTTGTATCATACTATCAATACATACAAACAATCTGTCAGGAGTCGACAGTGCTCCCATTCTAATTTCTTTTCGACTGATGAAGCTTTCGCAACAAATTTTTGTTGGTGGTGAAATGCTAGGACGTTAATGTTTCATTATTATCCTAAATTAAGTCCCCAATAGGATTAGCCAGCAGCACAAGGTCCTTTATGGCGGCACAAAAGCTGGGCTGCTGTTGTGCGCTGCTGGGCCACTGCCACAAAGGGTGAGAGATGTGGTGAGCACGGCAGCGGCTTTGCAGGCATCAGTAAGTTGGCAGCAGGGGCAGACCATGGGCAGGGAGTGGGAGTAACGGGGCGTGTTGTGGAGGAAATGGGGATGTGTTGGGAGATGAAGGGGTGGATCCAGCGGAAGTCACGCACCCCAAAAACTATCGCCCATTTTTCTGCCCAAGCACCCCTTGGCTCTCCTCAGACGTTCGCCAGCTACATAGCTGGCATAGGGTCCGAGAAGACTCATAATGATTGGGCAGCCTTGCTGGGGGGGGGGGCGGTTAGTAAAAACTATTTTTACTTACTTCCTGCAGGCTGTTCAACCCCTCCCCCCACCATAGCATTCAGCTCACAGGTGTGGCTGCATGCTATAATCTGGCAAAGGGATAGGATTGAAAAGCTAGGCAGTTAGCAAGCAAGACAGTCATTACCAACTAAACGTAGGATACAATCCTAAATACCTAATCTTAGAAAAGTCCACTATCTATCTAGCTGGAAAGAAAAGTAAGCACAGCTGCCACCCAAAGCAGCAGCCCCATGTCTGTCTTGGTTTCCCTGCTCACCTTTTTGCATTAGTAATGTGATGTCATTGTGCCCACATCCTGCACTTGATTGACTGGTGCTTGTAGGGGCAGGGAAGCTTGGAATATGAAGCCATTACATCATGCATTTTGTTTTATTGCACATTACAACGAAAGAAGAGAGATGACCACACATCTCCAGGGCCACGTAGTTCAGTTGGCTTAAGTTAAATACAAATAGTTTTCTCATTAATTTTCAAGAACACCCTGGCTTAACCTAAAGCAGAGATTTTCATCTGGTACATAACACATTAACCACAGCACCTTTTAAAAATATTTATTTTAGCACAGAATCAACTTACATATTGACTTGTCTGCAGCAGCAAATTGCTTGCTCCTGTTTGTTGACAGCTATAGCAACATTGTTAAGAAATGTAAAGTCACATTTATCCCACCACATCCATACATCTGGCTGCTTAACATCAGGCATAACGATTTTCTGAGAATTTGATCAAAGGCATGGAGTCTCTCTCTCTCTCTCTCTCTCTCTCACACACACACACACACACACACACACACACACACACACACACACACACACACACACACCCCTCCCAACTTCCCTTTAGTCTTAGGTAAAAACAGCACAGAATGCCTACTGTATAAAATTAAGCCTCATTTTAATTATCTTGCTGCCTGTTTCCTGAGCTTAATTAACTTTTCTGAGTGCTTTTCTCCACCGTGTTGCGGACTAGATCTATTTTGCCTTATTCAGCATTTCATCCTTTTCTCCTTTCCTTTGGTTCCTAGGACAACGAAAGCTTTTTACAACCCTAATTGCTATGCCAAAGACGGAGATATGAGATTTGAAAGACAAGCTATAACAAAAATTGGGGGAGTGCAACTGTGCATACTAATGAAGGGACAGAAATCTGCGTGTGCTGAGAGATAATCCCTTCTAGCCTGTAAATGAACTGACTTTAAATATTTAATTATCTTGTTAAGTAAATTCAGATTATGAGACTCAAATCCTAGTCATTACAGGTCATCAGGCTGTTTTAGATGGAGTACAAATTGACTGCTAATAATCTGCAGTGATCAAATAAGTTTTGAATAAAATAACATCCAGTTTACTCAAGCTTTTTATTCCTACCATCCGTATAGGTCTTCATGTGATTTGCAAAGTCATGAATAACATCTAAAAATACTGTTTCGTGTATCAAGTTGACTAAAATATGTTAGAAGCCCATCACAAGCATGAGAAAAACAGATGCACATTTCCCTGCTTGAATTGCTGCTTCTAGCTGGGGAGAAAGAAATGTTTTTCTATGTTCAACTATAGATGGTGTCAGCTAGTGACTTAAAAAAAAATATAGAATTGAATGGATGCCCTGTATGGTAGACAGTTCCCTTCTCAGGGGAAAAATAAATGGAAGTGGGGAGAAGATCTATCTTAGCTGAAAGGCCGGACAAAAATATAATTAATAAATAAAAGTACAGCAGTATTCTGAAGTTGAATTCAAATGTCACATTGAGCTGATTTTACAGCTTTCTTCCTGGCATGATGAGCAATTCTACATATGAATTGCAATTCTACAGGAGTACCATATATGGATCTCAGTTTTGGCAGTTTCAGGGCCTGGTAAAGGAAGCAGCAATAAAGAACTGTGCATGGAAGCATCTGCAAGTCTTCTTCTCTTCCAACCGTACCTTAAATTCCACCAGTTCTTATACACCTGGGGTTACAAGAAAGAGTTTATACATCTGAAATTACAGTAAGGGTGGGTGGGTGTTTTTAAAATAAGCACCAACTTGAATAGTGAAACAAGCTGAAAGCTACTTAGAAGAAGCAAACACAGGCTGAATCAAAGACTCCTCTGTTTTCTGGGCAGCAGCCTAGGAGTAGTGTCACATTGAAAGTATTAGAATACCAAAATGAATCCAGGCAAACAATGCACAGCTTTGGTAAGCCCACACACATCCACTTGTTGAAGAATTATTTCTGCTTCCCAGTAATATGTGAGGTATTATAGTCATGAAAGAGTTTTTGCCCTGCCCAAAAGCCTTCCTGGCTGTTGAAAGACTATAGAAGAAAGCTCAGGTAACCCAACCTGAACTTTAAAAAAAACCATCCCTTTAACCAGGGATTCACCTGAGAGATTGCCCCAAAAATCCAAAGCAATAAACGCTTACCAAACGTCTGTCACGTTTTGAATTCAAGCTGCAGTCATATGTTGTTTTTCAAGATTGGATACATTTTGAAATGAGTCGAACTTTTTCTTTCCGCTCCAGTTAATATTATCTAGTTCCCCATTTCCTTGCACACTACAGTACAGATATTCTACCCATTTTATAAACCCATTTTAAAGATAAAAAGTAAAGGCCTCCATGAAGAATGAGTTCATTTGCTTCCACAAAGCCACAATAGCTTCTCAGACTTGCTCTTTGTCTGACTACTAGACCAGATTAAATCAGCATCACAGTATTGTCCATCAATTAGACAAGGTATGGACATCACACAGCAA
Organism: Plestiodon gilberti rubricaudatus; assembly: GCA_026170595.1. Lineage (NCBI taxonomy): Eukaryota > Metazoa > Chordata > Lepidosauria > Squamata > Scincidae > Plestiodon > Plestiodon gilberti. The sequence goes on from JANXHW010000002.1 coordinate 56,681,650, forward strand.
ACAGTATAAAATGGAGTTAAAAGGCACCAGCCTTTGTGTTTTCCTACAGTGACCTCTGTCTGAAATTCTACTAACATCTGGTTATTTACAATTCAATCTGCTTGGAATCATTCCTTTGGCTGCCGAAGCGATCTCTCAGCATCACAGAATCAATTAAGGATACCATAAATAAGAACATCACAGAGCAGAGGGGAGGAATGTTGCATTATTTGTTGGACTTGTCCAGCAACATTCGATTTGTTCAAAGTAAACATTAACAGCACTAGTGCCTAATTGTGTTCAGCTGTCTGGAAACAATTTCCCACAGTTGCCAAAAGCCACTTAGAGCTTTTTTGAGTTTGTTTTGCAATGACAAAGAAAGAAAGAAAGAAAGAAAGAAAGAAAGAAAGAAAGAAAGAAAGAAAGAAAGAAAGAAAGAAAGAAAGAAAGAAAGAAAAAGAGCAGCAGCACTATATGTGACACATAATGGACAACCATTGCTATGCTTTCTCTCAGCACAGAGATGCAGGCAGTTTCCATGCACTAAATCAGCGCATCTGAACTGCAACTGAACTCTTGTGCAGGCATGCCCTAAGGCCACAGCCTCTTGGGGTAGAGGGCATGTAACCTTTTGATTCAACCTTCTTGGGAGCAAGTCTTGAGCAAACCCAGAAAAACTAAAAAGAAAGGCCATGGTAAGTCTTTCATTTTCTTTACACAGCTCCCCATAACAATTATGAAAAATATGTTGTCCTCTTCTGATCAATGCAAAAAAAGGAACTTGTTTGGATAAAGAACCTCTAATGCAAAACCAGAGTGTTTGCACTTGTGCTCAGTCGCGTCGCGATGACGCGCGTCACCCCAGAGCGGGGGTGCGCGTCGCCCTTAAGGGGAGGCTCCACCCCCGCGCGTGACGTCACGCGCAGGAGCAGAGCACCCTCCCCTCTCCGTTTTCGGCTCATTTTGGAGCCACAGGGGGGGAGGGAGGGCCCACCTTCCGCTCGAAACTATGAGTGGGGGGTGATCGCGCATCACCCCTAGACGCGCGACGCCCCCCGGCGGCCCGCCCCCCCGCTTCCCCCTGTTGACGCCAGTGCTTGTGCTGATATTCAAGGCCTGCCCGGCTTCTTTTTCACACTGGTTGTTGTAGTCCCTAATAGGAAAATCCATAAAGTTCCATTTGTCTAAATGCAAAAGCATCATGGGCTGAAGCTACTAAGAGCTTATATTGGATATGTTCAGTTGAGTCTGCTTCGCATTCCTTCTGCCCTCCTTAGCAGATATTCAGGCAGTCAATGAAAATACAATAAAGCCTCAGAAGTTCTGAAGGCAAAAAGAGGCAGTGCATTGCTAAAGAGAGAATGAGAAAAATAAATCAGCCCCCAAAACACCTTTACATGCTCAATAATTTGCCTCTTTCTGCTGCCATTTCATAGTTATACTCTATTCACCAAAAGTCTTTATTGAAGCCTGTCATTTTGCATTCACATGAAAGTGCCATCCTGGTCATAAATGCTCTAGGGCAGTGTTTCCCAAACATTATGTTGACATTGCGCTGTTTTCCGAGAGGATTCCATTGGACTCCACGGCTCCCCTGGGAGCCACGCCTCCCAGTTTGGGAACCACTGCTCTAGGGAGTGCAGGTGTGCATGTGGTGTGTGTGTGTGTGTGTGTGTGTGTGTGTGTGTGTGTGTGTGTGAGAGAGAGAGAGAGAGAGAGAGAGAGAGAGAGAGAGAGAGAGAGCACATTTGCTGTTGGTGAGATATGGAGGATATTTGAAGAATAAAAATGAGAGCTATAGATAAGCAGTTAGAACTGCAGGCTATCATGCCAAGTTACTTGTTCTATGTATTCAAACATTGCCTGAAAATACAATGGGAAAATGCTGTGTATGTATTACAAAGCTGAATTTTAACACTGGAAGACCTATAGTCTGTGATCAGAATAAATCACATAAAAAGCTCTTTTTGCATATATTTTTAAAATATGGTGTTGTTTGTACAGAATACAATATCTGGGAGGTTGTATCCTAAGTAGATTGCACAGAAAAAAAAAATCCTGCAAGGGAACATCCCCACTCTTTCTCCCCAAAGCAGCCCCCTGAAACCCCATTCCTGTGGATTGGGGGACCCTCCAGAGCAAAAGCTGCTGCTGACTGAAGCGGGGACAGTGAAAACAGTAACAAGGAAAAAGGAGGCGCAGCAGCATTTTTACAAAGTCTATAGGAAAAAAGGAAGGGACTCCCCAAGTGCTGGAAAAAAAAATCATTTGTATTTGTAACACGAATAAATCATCTTCAACAGGATTCAGATCATAACACCAACCAAGAGCTAAACTGTAATAAAAAAACTTTAAAATGACTTTGCAAGTCCTCTTTAAAATGCAACAATGTGCAAATAAAAATACTTTAAAAGTCTTATTTCAAATACAATAAAAACAATTTAAAACTCTGCAAGTTTCATTCATATGCTATGAACATCGTCAGATGCAAAAATGCCTAAGTGACAGGCAAAAGATGGCTTTTCTTTTGCCTGTCACTTAGGCGTTTTTGCATCTGTGCAAAACTGTTTTTTGCATCTGTTTTTGCATGTTGTGCACATGCGCGAGGCTCAAGCGGCTTGAAAGTTTGTCGTTCTAAGGGCTTCCAGGCCGCCTGTGCGCATGCGTGCGGCTCACGATTTCTTTTTGCAAGCCGCATGCATGCGCACAAGCAGCCTGGAAGCCCTCTTGTGCATGAGGTTTGGGAGCCTCGGAAGGAAAAATGGCAGTGGCGGCGAACGGCAATCCCAGGATGCCGGGACGGGACTTGACCCCGAAATCTGGGAGGGTCCTGGTCATTCTAGGACGTATGGTAAGCCTAGCCATACTTGTTGTGAGGGACAAGAGGTTGTTTGTGCAAAGTGCTCCCTCTGTGCACAAAGTGCTGTTCACCATGGTTCCCCTTTGAAAGACCAGAGAGGTATAGCCTCATGCTGCACATCTTCTCATCTGAGCTGCAGAGTCCTTGGCAGGGCTTTAGTATTGGGGTTAGTGTGCTGCAATAGGCTGCCAAATGTACTCCGTATCTTATGCTCCATCGTAAGTGGGTGACGGGGGGGGTAGTAGAAAAGGTGCAGTTTTCTGCCGTCTTTCCCTTCCCCGTTGTTCCCTATGTGGTTACCCTTACATAGGCCAGCTCTGTCATTGGCGTAGCATTTTTCCAGCACTGGAGGTTGGTTCATCCATCATCTGAAGGAGGATATGGTAGGCAATCTCCTCCCCATTTTGGCCTCTCCACCAGCAGAGTTGCACCAGCGTCCAAGTGACATCTAGCATTGCCCTGGCATCCGTGGCGCATCTGTCAGCAGATGGACTTCAATGCCAGCGGAGCTGTTGCTGCACTGGTGAATATGTGGAGATACACTGGAGTATCACAGGGATAGGATTGAGCAGTAATAGACATACCTATATACCTTCATCAACAACCATGAAGGCTTGGAAGCTACTTTTTAAAAATGAAACTGGATATCTTCAAGATTCTGATATAGCCATCAGGGTATATGTAGATATGAGTATGTTCTAGACTGGAATAAGGAACTCCAACAATTCTTTCCTTGCAAGGTATATATACACACAAGTCAGCTACAAGACAACATGGTTTGCTCTTTGGTATGTTCTACTCTTCCCAACTGTCTTAATTTGTAACATCCATTTGTTGTCTGATGGGTAGCTTGTTGTCAAATGTATATGAAGATGACATGAATGCACTTCAAATACAATTTTTCTCTCCAATCAATTCATGATAGGAAAACTGCCCTTCTGAATCCACCCATAAAATATGGCACATGTATGTTTTTAATTCTTCTATTTTCACAAGTTTTCATTTTTTCCACTCTAGTCTTCACTTTCTGAAAATTCTCTAGCAGGGGAACTCTCTGAATGTAATGCTCCTTCAAACATGGTAAGTGACTATACTGTATACCCAAACAAGTCCAATGGAGAGGAGGGTAGAGAGCTTAGTTCATCTAATTCCAAGTCAGAAATGCTAAGAGACACACTAGGCCACGCCGTCTGTGTAGCTGTGCTCTCCATCTCCTGATCTCTTGCCTATGGGAGGGTAGATGCTGAGAATACAGTTCAAACAATATGTTCACTTTTCAAAGATCAAAGAAGTGAGGAGACTTGCATCTTCCTTTTTTGCAGTGACACTCATGACCCTGGAACAGTGCTCTTGATCTTCAGAATCAACTATAGCTCGACAGATATTTTGAAGCTTGAGAAAAAAAGAAAGAAAAAAACAAGGAAGAAAAGCAGGAGGCTATTTGAGATGTTTAAGAGAGTTTATTGTAATTGTTCTTATTCGCTAGGTTCACAGACACTCTCCTCCTTACAAACACATTAGGTTCCAGGCGTCTGCCCATAAGTCATTTTGCTGTAGCAACCAGCGGAGCTAAATATGGGGATTCCTAGGGGCAGAAGGGAGAGAGAGAGTGAGGGGAGCAATTTGCACTGTGCTGCAAGGTTTAGAGGCTCTGCAGCTAACTCCTGGGGATGACGCTGAGGCTAGGAGCCGAGGGCTTATGGGCTATTGTTCCCCGTAAGCTGGTGGCCATGTGGCCGCACACCTCCAAACTGAGCTCCACAAAGCACAGAGCTCAGCAACCCAGAAGTTCAGTGACAACGCATGAAACCGAGCATCCAGAGATGATTTCACAATGCAGTCGCAATGCCGTGCAGCAGAAGAAGGGGTCCGCGCACCAGCGTGGACTCCTTACAAGGAATATTGTTTAGGGCCCCATGATACTTGCAATCCCGGAGATGGAAGCCCCAACCAGCTGTGTTCATATCTTGAACGTCTGTAACTTGAAAGTACATAGATAGGGGAGCTTCTGTACACATAAAAACATAATGTGTGCATGAAACAAGTGTACGTTTACCACCAGTACACATTTCAGGAATCTGGAATAGGCCATGAGTCTTTGCCACACATAGATGCAACAGAAAATACACATTGGCTTCAGTGTGGAGCCATGACCAGCACAGCAGATTATTACTCTGAAATTTGGATAAGCCCAAAGAAAAGCAAACATCTAGAACAAAAATCTCTGCAGGTGGTCACATTAAAAAGAACTGCCAGTTTCTCTGTATCATAAACCAGTTCAGGTTGTATATTGTGGTGATTTCAAAAAGTTATGACTCCTGGATAAAAAGATAAAGAAGCACACAGATCGTGAAACTCACAGCCCATTCCAACCCAAGGGCCAAGCAGCCCAAGTCAAACCTAAAGTCAGCCTAAGTCGTTTAGGGCGACTTTCGGTCTGGAACGCAACCATTTAGGGCAAAGTTAGGTCAAAGTTACGACCGACGGACTAAGAACACCCCATTCCAACCCAAGGGCTAAGCAGCACAAGTCAGACCTAAAGTTGACCTAAAAGTGGGCGGACCATGGGCAGACCGTGGGTGTAACGGGGGCGGCAACCAATTAACGTTGGATTCCATACCCTGGCAAGCACAGACACGCCCCCTCCAACACAAATGCTGACACAAATTTTAGGTCGACCAAAAAGGTGGACCCAAATTCGAGGAGACCCATAGGAGCCATTTTACCTTACCCAAGCCAGCCCTCTCCTGAAAATTTCTAACACCCTACTCCTGAGTTAGGTCAGAGTTAGGACGGAGTTGGGCCTGCTAGGTCTGGAAACCGACAGAGTTATGCCTAAGATAGGGAGCCTATCAGCACCCAGCCCCACCCAGCCTCTTTCCCACAAAAGCCCAGCCCCAGGCCCTCAGTCTCTCTCTCTCTCTCTCTCTCTCTGAGCATGTGGTGTGGGGTTCTGTCCCCCACAGCCACAAAGTGGGACTTTGTCGGTGGAGGGCAAAATTCACAAACACCCCACTTCTCTCTTCTCTTCTCTCTCCTCTCTGCCCCCCTCAAGGGCAGAGAGGGCTGTTCTGGCTTTGGCCAAACTGTTTACAGCTGTGCCTGGGCAGCTGTCTCCATGCTACCATTTGCTAACCCATGTCTTTCTCCCAGCCTGTCCCCACACACACACACAGGCAACAACACCAGCAGGTAAGTGCAGGTAAGAGCAGGGGTTGTGCTGACATGTGTTCTGACATCTGCCTCTTTGCATATAGAAATATAGGTAGGATACATGCCTCTATACCAATGTCTTGTCTCATAGCTGCCTGCATAGCCTGCCATGATATGCCTCTTTACCAATGTCTTGTCTCATAGCTGCCTGCATAGCCTGCCATGATATGCTTCTTTACCAATGTCTTGTCTCATAGCTGCCTGCATAGCCTGCCATGATATGCCTCTTTACCAATGTGCCCTCTCATGTCTGCCTGCAATGCCTTCTCTGAAATGTCTCTTTACCAATGTGCCCTCTCATGTCTGCCTGCAATGCCTTCTCTGAAATGCCTCTTTACCAATTAGTAATCAGATGCCTGCCTGCAATGCCTGCTATGATATATAGGATACATGCTGCTTTACCACTATTGTGTGGGATTGCCGCCTGTTGTCATGTGAGCATACAACACCACGAGTGTGGTGGTGCTGTGAGCATACAACACCACGAGTGTGGTGGTGCTGTTAACTGTCTGTAGACACCAGCTGTTCCCCCCCCCTTTTTCTCCACAGGGTCAACTGACAGGTCAGTATTGCTAGGATTGCCATGGTTGTGACCCAATATATGTGTTGTCTTCTCTCTCTTTGACCCTTTTCCCTTACAGGATCATGCTTGCCTTACACCCGGGTAAGCAGCTCAGACCATGCTATGTGTGTCACACCTATCAGCTGTGTTATTTCTCTCCCTGCAGGCTTTTGCAACCGCCACACTGGCTTGTCTTCACTGGCGATTGCTACCACACACCCGCTGCCATGTAACACCCCCTTGTTTTTTGTCTCCCCAGGAACGTCTACTACCACCTACCTTCCTGGGAGCACCCCTGGGCCCGCAGTCTGGTTGCCCCACGGTCCTCTGCCTTGCTGCTGCCAGACGTCAGAGCCAGCCCTGCAACCCTCCTCAGCTGCCGGCGCTGCTGCTGCTCCACCTCCCTGGCTGCCTACTTGCTGTCCCTCCCCTTTCCATGGAGCAGGCTGTGGTTCCACAGGGGGAGAGCCTGCGTCTCCAGGTCCATGGGGCATGTGTGCTGCTGCTGCTGCTTTCAGATTGGCTGCTGTGACTACCCCTGGCAGCCTCGCCTGGCCGTCTCTGCTAACATTCCAGAACAATAAAGATGCCCCTTGGGCAGAGCCTCCTTGAAACATATGTGCCCAGTGTTACACAAGCATTGCCCTCCACACACAGACAGCCCCCAGCACTAAAGCCCCTGCATGAATCCCTCCCAGAGACTGCCACTTCCTTCCCAGGGAGAACACAGCAGGGAGGCTGCCAGACCCCCATGGGACAGAGGGGAGGGGGAGTTGGAGGGGCCTCTCAGGCAAGCAAACAGTGACAGGCGCCACAGAGCCCATCACGGGGCTGCTTGTGGCTGCTGCATCTGTGTAGTGGCTGCTCAGCAACCGGGGATCTCGCCAGCCAGGGCGTCCGCCCATAATGCAGCCGCTTCCGTCGAACGTCCGCCCGTAATGCAGCCGCTTCCGTCGAAGGTCCGCCCATAATGCAGCCGCTTCCGTCGAAGGTCCGCCCGTAATGCAGCCGCTTCCGCCCACAGTCCGTCTGCATAAGAGGCGCCTGTTTCTGCATTGCCTTCATCTGCGGAGCAACCCCTGTGTCCCTATTGGTCTTTGCAGACCCCTCTCTCGGAATCTCTCTCCCACCAGCCTTGTTGTCTGTCTGTCTGTCTGTCTGTCTGTCTGTCTGTCTGTCTCTGACCCACCCGTGCCCCTCCCCAGCACCCCCTGTCTGCCTGCCTGTGTGTCTGCCTCCCCTCCCACTCCCTGATGATGGCTGCTGGCCACCCCCCAGCCTGCCAGAGCGCCTGCCGAGAGGCGCCATCGTCGCCCCATCTGGGGGCGTGAAGAGCTGCGTGAGCCCTTCCCGCTCGCAGCAGACAAGCCCAAGGCATCTCTCGGTCTTGGCCGGGGCATGGAGCAGAACGCACGCCGGGATGCCTTCTTTGTGGGCATTGCCCCGGCCCTGGAGGTCCAGGGCTTCAGGCAGCGCACGGGCAAGTCATGTCAGAGGCAGTTCCAGACATCATGAGCCCCCCCCTTGTGTGTGACGTTCCCACCCCCCTCCTTCCCTTCCCTCCCCTGCTCCCCCCCATGACTCCCACGTGCAGCCTCAACGTGGCATGGGGGTGGCATCGCCTTCTGCAGGAGGGGGGACGGCCACTCTCCCCTGCAGCAGGTAGCTGATGCACAGGGTGCCCTATGGAAGCTGGCTCGGGCACCTCGCTCACCTGTCACCTGCCCTGCATCCACCACATGACTGGCGCAACCTCCCTGCCTGCGGTCAGCCCCTTTGCGACCGGGCTGAGACAGACACTGCAGCAGCTGCCATGGATGGACGCTGACACGTGCAGACACACAGGCCTGCACATGCCCGAGCCAGACACCGAGCCTGGAGAGCCTGCCTGCCTGGGAGGTAAGTGTTGCCTGGATCCTGGGGTGGTGCTGGGCCACAGAAACTGCAGCCTGCCAAACTCAGGCATACCTCTGACCTAACTCAGACATAACTTCTGCCTAACTTAGGCTGCACTTAGGCCACACTTATGCCTGACTTGGAGAGGAGTTGGGTTGGAATGGGCTGTTAGGCCTCAGTCCAGCCCAACACAGGCACAATTGAGGCACAGTTGAGGCCCAAAATAGGGCTGAGTTAGGCTGCAACTGTGCCTGAGTTAGGCAGGAGGCAAGAGCAGTGGGCCAGGATCGAGGCAACACTTACCACAGAGGCAGGCAGGCCCCTGTGGGGAGGTGTCAGTCTTGTGGAAGCGAAGAGCCCCCTCCTGAGCTCGTCTGTGTGTACCTACCACAGCTGCTGCAGCGTTCGCAGCAGATGGGCAGCCACAGGTGGGCCTGCAGGCACTGGGCGTGCGACAGTCAGCTGAAGGGCAGAGGTTGTGCCAGTGCCAGCTGCCCCAGGGCACCCTGGGCATTAGCCACCCGCTGCAGGGGGGAGTGCCACTGCCCTCCCTCCTGCAGAAGGCGATGCCACCCCCAAGCCACGGTGAGGCTGCACGTGGGAGTCATGGGGGGTGAGCGGGGGAGAGAAGGGAAGGAGGGGGTGGGAACGGCACACACAAGGGGGGTCTCATGAAGTCTGGAACCGCCTCTACCATGACATGCCCGTGCGCTGCCTGAAGCCCTGGGCCTCCAGGGCCGTGGCAATGCCCACAAAGAAGGTATCCCGGCATGCCTTCTGCTCCGTGCCCCGGCCGAGACCGAGAGATGCCTTGGGCTTGTCTGCTGCGAGCGGGAAGGGCTCACGCAGCTCATCACGCCCCCAGATGGGGCAACGTCAGCACGTCGCGGCAGGCGCTCCGGCGGGGTGGGGGGCGGCCAGCTTCCATCATCATGGAGTGGGAGGGGAGGCAGACAGACAGGCAGACAGTGGGTGCTGGGGAGGGGCACGGGTGGGTCAGAAACAGACAGACAACAAGGCTGGTGGGAGAGGGATACAGGGAGAGGGATCTTCAGAGACCAATAGGGACACAGGGGTCACTTCGCAGGTGGAGGCAATGCAGGAACGGGCGCCTCTTATGCAGACGGACCTTGGGCAGAACGGACGCCGGTGACGGGCGGAAACGGACGCCGTTGACGGGCGGACCGAGGGCAGAAACGGACGCCGTTGACGGGCGGACCAAGGGCGGGTGAGAGCCCCGGTTGCTGAAAGGGCTCTTCACGGACATGGCAGACGTGCGCCATGTCGCCTGTCAGTGTTTGCCTGCCTGAGAGGCCCCCCAACTCCCCACTCCCCTCTGAGCCCTGAGGGTCTGGCAGCCCCCCTGCTGTGGTCTCCCTGGGCTGGCTGTGGCAGGCCCTGGCTGGGATTCATGCAGGGGCTTGTGTGCTGTTAATGTCCTAAATATATTTCTTCATATAAATATATTTCTTCATTTCTTTGCGCCTAAAGATTTACAAATAATGCTCCAACATCCTGTGCATAATGTTTGCATATAGTTCTAGGCATGGAATCTGGGATCAGTTATAAGATATGGATCTTTGGATCATGTGAATATGGAAATGTGAAACAAGCATGAGCTTGGGAACAAGATTTGTAAGCACAGAATCATAGTGTTAGAAGGGACCTATAAGATCAGCAAGTCAAACCCCTGCTGTCCACAACTAAGCAATTCAGTTTTTTCCTTCTTATTTATTCAGAAAACTTATATTTGTTCCTTTCCTATAAGCACTCAAGGGGATGCAAGGGTGCTACCATTTGACTCCATTACCTGTTTGCTAAAGACCTCCTTTACCTATATTCATATGCTACAAATGATCGTCGTGGGGTGGCTTGGTTATCTGTAGAACTCTGCCAAAGCGTGGAGGTATTTACCAATATCAGATATAAACATGATAACTGTGTGATAAACTGGTCATATGTATGGAATAATCGTCACAGCAATATAGAGACTTTTCTGCTTTAGGATACAGAGACTTTGCTACTTTATCTATTTGGCAGTGGTTATTGATCCAGTGATTATTTCTTTCTACTGTCACGGACGTTTATGCTATGCATCAAGGCATTACTGTATTTGGAACCAGTTATGTTCACTAGGATATACAGTACTTTTAATTTTATTTCCAGTACTGTTATACACCGGCTTTGTGTGTTCTTGGATTGTCTCTAAATTGATCCGAAGTAACATACATGGGCTCACCAAGCACAAGTACCAAGCCAAGCAAAATTCAATGTGATACATGAACTAGAACAGTAGATGGCATAATTACACTGTGACAGTGAGGAAAGCTTCAGCACTGCTCAATCCAAAGAGAGAATCACAACACACGTTAAAGTTCCATTGATTTCAATGGGAGAGAATTAGGCATAGACTTAACTCTCCCATTGAAATCAATAGGACTTAACACAGATTAACTTTGGTTGGATTGTGTACAACATTATTTTCCTCTCCATTTAACCACACCATTTTTGACAGCTACACATAAATGAACATATGAAGCTGCTTCATATGGAGGCAAAACATTGACCCTATCCAGTAGTGTCTGCTCTTCGGCTGTAATTTGGGCTGTAATTTACTGGAAGTTCAGGCAATAAATCCATGCGTAAAAATACAGATACATACAGTATCATGAAATCAATAGTGGCCCCCACCCAGTGAAACTTCCTGCCACTCATTGCGCATCTGTCCCGCTCTCTGCCAGGGTTCCCCCTGAGCCCAAAGACCTGGCATTTTCAACAGGCATTCTTAGGGTTCTCCTGATTTTTCTCTCCTCTGATTATTTTGCTGCTTTGTTGTATTGCTTTCATTTGCTGCTTAGGGAACTTTATTTTTTGAGTGTATTAATTATTTGCAACGAGTTATGAGATTTAATTTAATTAATGTGTTGAACTAATTATTCATAGTTTTTAAAAGTTCCTATTGGTTTTCAATATAAAGTTTTTGTTTTTATAAATTGAGGGGGGGGGGGATTGCAGAAACATGATTGTAAGTGCAGCAGGGCCTAAGTACTAACGCCCACACACCTCCGTACTGCATTTTCCAACTATTCACTGGCGTCACTGGAGCGTGGCGGGGGGGGCGGGCCGCCAGGGGGTGACGCGCGTCATGGGGTGACGCGCGCACCCCCTCGCGCGTCACCTCCGTGACGCGCGTCGCCCTCCGGACGCTCCGAGGCCGGCCCGGGAGCCGGCCTCGGAGCGTCCGACCCCGTCGACACTCCAGGGCCTTCTGAAGGCCCAGGCAGCGCGTCAATCCAGGTATTTCCCGGATTTTCGCGCATGCGCAGACCCGTTTGCCCAGACCCTGCGCATGCCCAGACCCTGGGCAAAAAGCCCTCAAAACGGGTCTGCGCATGCGCGAAAATCCGGAAAATACCCGGATTGACACGCTGCCTGGGCCTTCTTTCAGAAGGCCCTGGAGCGCCGAAGGGTTCGGACGCTCCGAGGCCGGCTCCCGGGCCGGCCTCAGAGCGTCCGGATGGGGCGACGCGATGCGGGGGGGGGAGCCGGGTGGCCCCCTCCCCCCGCGCCTATAACGTCGCGCCCCTAGGGGGGGTGACGCGCGTCCCCACACTAGGGTGACGCGCGTCCAGTGACGCCCCTGCAACTATTTCACATGGTTCTCCCCCCCCCTTGCTATACAGTATTTGTTTCAAAAGAAAAAAAAGGAGGGCCACATACTGTACATGCATGTATAGTATGTGTAGTTTGGCCGTTAGCTTCAGCAATGTTGTTGTATCATATACCTTCAAATGATATCCCTATTCCTTTGAGAAGCTGCAGGTAAAGAAACAGTTCTGAGGTCACAAAGAGAGTCTCACAACTAATGCTAGAACAGGGGTTTCCAACCTGTGGTACTACTGCCACCAGTGGTACTTCGGCCAACTGCTGATGGTACTCAGACTGCTGGACCACTGGAACCCCACTCTGACGCGGCGCTTTTGGTGGCACGTTTTTGCTCCCAAAAAGCTCCTGCCTTTGGCCAAGCCTGTCAGGAATGCTGAGAAGGGCCCCTCCCACCTGCCCAGAATCTCCTCCCTGCATTTTCTGGCCTCTGAAAACCCGGAAGTAACTGGTGATGATGTCATCGGCCATCACTTCCGGTGGTACTCAATTAATAAATAATTTTTAAAAATGCTCTGGAGAGTGGCGCTGGAGGTGGTACTCGACTGGGAAGGGGTTTGGAACCCCTGTGCTAGAGGACATGACTGGCTTCGAAGCGCATCACCCCAGAGCGGGGTGCACGCGTCACCCTAGTGACGGCTCTCCCCGACACACACCCTTTTCAAATCCTGCGATTTGGGGGGGGCACCCGACGGGCTGCCACTCCGGGCACCCCCTCAATGGTTGCAGCCGGCTTGGGGACGTCTTCCCCGGCCGGCTGTCCCGGGCCTCCTGAGGAAGGCCCGCTGCACGAACGCTATTTATAACATGTTTTAGCGCATGTGCAGACTGTTCCTGAGGGAAAAGGGCAGCCTCTGATGCTCCCACTCCCTGGCTTGACAAAAGAAGAGACAAACAAGGCCGAAGAGGAAGTTTGGAGGAAGGGAGAGGACTAGAGCATCTCTAGCCCACCCCTCTCCTCCATCCTTCCTCTTTCACTCCAGCCCCCTGCTCCTTTTCCACTCCAGTGAATGAGAGGAGAAGCAGCAGTGAAAGCAAGTGGGCCAAGAGAGGCGGGTGATCCCCACCAATCTGCTGCCTGAAGCAACCACCCCAGTTGGCATCATGGATGGACCAGCCTGGTGGAGCCCCTGAAACTCCAGGAACAGCTTTGTTGTGTGAAACAAACCTAGTCAATTTTAGCCTAAACAGTCAATGCACAGACAAAGGAGAAGAACTGCATAGCAGAAGAGCTTCTGGAAGGTCCCCTAACGCCCAGCAAAAGGGGTAAGCTACTTTTCAAACCACCTTGCCTGTACAGCCAGATGATCAAGTGCAGTAAACACAACAACTGCAGCTACATGCACATTTCTCTTTTATGTGTGATTTGGCAGCCCAATCCTATCTAGCAGGATGCAGCGGCTCAAATAAGTCGCCCACCGCATCCTTACCAGGGTTGGGTCGGCACAGGTGGAGGCCTCCTTGGGATAAAGGGCCGTTCATCCCCTTGCCCCGAAGCCCAGCTGCCCTAATGGGTCTTCTCGAATGTGCGCCAGCTATTTTGCTGGTGCACATTTGAGCCGGCCATGTATTGCTGGCCAGGACCAGGAAGGGGGGATAGGATTCGGCAGAGCATGCCAATGACGATCTCGCGCCCCCTTCTGGGCCCAGCAGGCCAATCCGACCCTCCCCCAGAATGCCCCCTCCTTGCCCCTCTGCCACACCATGGGCCACCTCTCTGCAGTGGCACTCCACTGTTCTGCCACTCTGGCATAGCGGCTCAGGCCTCTCTGCTGGCACCGCTTACTTGTCGGGTGCCGCAAACATGCTTTCTGGCATATTTGTGACACCTTAGACCAGGGAAGCAATTGTTCCACCAGTCTAAATTTAGACAAGATTGCTCTGTTAATCTTTATGTACACCATCATTTATAACCAGTCCTTGAAAATATATACTGTGCATAATATGCAGCCTGTTGTATGGCATCATAGTACTGTATATGCCAAAATAAATTGTTGGTCTTTAAAGTGCCACAGGACTCTTTGTTGAATTTGTAGAGTGGTTTCTGACTTTTCATTACAGGTTGAATATCCCTTATCCGGACTGCTTGGGACAGGAAGGATTTGCCTGGATTTTGGAATATTTGCATAAATATAATGAGATATCTTGGGGATGAGACCCAAGTCTAAACACAAAATCCATTTATGTCTCATATAAATGTCTCATTATTTTAACTTAAATTGTTTAATTAATTATTTTAATGTGTTTATTAATTATTTTAACGTGATTATATGTATTTTAATATGTTGTAAGCCGCCTTGAGTGCCCTCGGGAGAAAGGCGGGCTACAAATTCTTTAAATAAGTAAATAAATAAATAAATAAACACCCTATACACATAGCCTGAAGATAATTTTATACAATATTTTTTAATAATTTTGTGCCCCAGCATGCCTTGCGCTACGCCAGTCAGGTGCTGGAAAAAGTTGTGGGTTTTTTTTTTCAGTCATAGCCTCCCAAATGTCTGGATTTCTGAATAGCCTGGATTTCGGATGTCCGGATAAGGGGTAACCAACCTGCATAACACATTGGATTCCTAGCTATAAGCAAATCTGTAGGTTGCAGATTATCACTGATGGAGAACCAAGATCAAGCATTAGCTTTCCTTCAGTGAAGACCAGAATTTTGTCACAATTCATTATGAATAACTCAATTCATAACCATCAGGCATGTTGTGGAATAACTTGTGCTGTCTAACCTTTTGAGGCTTTTACATGAGTCATGGCTTATAGGGGTCAGGAGCACAGACAAAGCCTCACAAAGAGCCTGAAATACTGGTTCAAGAAGGCACATAAGTTCAACTGACAGTTAACATTCAACTCTTCCAGAGTGGAACTGGAAAGATTTTTTTTTAATCCTTTCCACCCCTCCAAGTAAACACAAGAAAGATTGTATTAAATTGTGTGCGGGTCATTTAATATTTTTCTCAAGATCCCTTGAAAATCTCCTTTATTTTTCTGCTTGGGACATATCCATCTCCAAACAGTGCTTGCCAAACCACAGCATGTCATAACCATCAGATTTGATGGATAAATGCTCTGCTATATGTCAGCTTCTCTTCAATAGTGTTCAGTTTACCTAGACAGATTGATATAGACAGGTTTTCCACATCAATCTTTTGCAGTTTCCAGCAGAGACCTTGTCCTCTTGTTCAGTGTTCTTTGATCTTAGTGTGCAAGTACATTGGTCCATTTTTGGTTCGAGTATCTCTATTTTACTTCCAGAAAGGACATGAATTCTGCTGATTCTGCCTACTTGAATTCCTTGTAGATTGCTCTCAGTGGTAAAGAGATCATTTATGAATCTTTCATTTAAAGAATTCAAATTCTGTTTACCCATTTCACCTGTACATGAACTTTTAGAGTTGATTTCTGTGTATCAGTTTCCAGAGGGCTAGCCATGTTAGTCTACTGCAGCAAAAGCAACAAAGAGCCTTTTGTACTGTACCTTTTAGGCTATTTAATATGGATTTATTTCAGCATCAGCTTTTGGGGACTACAGTCCACTTCATCAGATAGATGATGAATGTATCATGCATCTAATGAAGAGGACTGCAGTCCTTGAAAGCCTATGCTAAAATAAATGGGTTACTCTACAAGGTTTTAACAAGGTTCTTTGATGCTGTTGATTTTTTATATTTCAAGATCTATGCTGGGTTGGTGGTGAATATGGTGGTAGCATGTCAAATACTATTTAAATAACATTTGCTTACTTCTGCTGTGAAGAATGCTCTTAAATACCAATCTGTGGGGTCATTCAAAAATATGAAATTGTTAATTACCGGAAGTCAGTTTTTAGCACAGGTTAATAATCATATCTTCTAGCATAAGAGAGGTTTTCAAAAGAGATGAGTATTTACTATCCATTTCCGATATCATACAGTAAGGGTAGCCCAAACCAGAGTTCTTTGATCTGAGGTCAAATCCAAGGTACTTGTCCAAGGGTAGCAATATGCAGGAGGAGGTAAACAAGATAGGCTAAAGACAGGTGCAGGACAAGATAGGCTAGGTCAAGACTAGCTGCTACCTAGGCAAAAGGTGCAGACAGATGGGCAGCGCAATCCAATGCAAAGATCCGTGGACAGCCCTAGGGCAACCTGCTGGATCCTATCCCCATTCCGGGCTGATCATGATTGGCCTGGAGGTCTCCTCAGGGGAAGGTCATCCCTTTCCCCTGGTGAAGCGAGGGAGGCCCCAGTGGGCCTCCTCAGATTTCCGATTTAAGTCCGAGGAGGCCGTGTAATGGTAACGCTAGCCCTGGAACGGGACGGGGATGCGGCGGCCACCACCACTCCCTCCCAGGCTAGCTCGGCCAACCGCCGCCCTCCCTCACTGCCCAGACTACTCTAAAGTAGTCACAAACGTGCTTATGTTGCTTTATGTCACACTTTACATGATGTATAAGTAGTCGCTTTATGTCACGTTTGCAACACCGTTCGAAAGTTACGGTGGATTGAGCTGTCAATCTGTAAGGTTTATCGTTCCATGAAGGATACGTAACAGGTGTTCTAGAGTTGAAATCATGTTGGAGCCAGCAGTCAGGAAAGCATAAAAACATCTGTCCCTTTTCACTCTATTTTGCAGCTTTGAGTGGTTGACCACAAGAGCCACCAGCAATGCAGAACAGAAAGATTGTGGTTTAGGTACTGGATGACCCTGACAAGTGGGGAATAACAAGAAAATAGTAGTAAATCAACTGGCAGATCAAGCAAGGACTGCTGCACCACCAGTGTGAGGAAATTATCCGACTTCCAGCATAATCCTATGCATGTCTACTCAGAAGTAGTTTCATGACACTCCCAGGAAGTAGGAATGTAGCCTTCCTCAAATCCTTTAGTCCACACAATGAGGAAATAAATCCAACGGAAAGGTAATGTTATAGTGTCACACTTTCTGCAAATAGTACATATCAAACGCTTGACCTGAAGATAAAAGTAAAATAAAGCCGAAAAAAATATAACAAATTTAATTATGTGTCCTCATTTGTTCCTTGATAAGTCAAAAATTTGATATTTTTTTTAAATAATCTGGGAGCAGATATGTTTATTATACTTTTCTATCAGGGAAAAATTGCAAGTCTCTAGATAGGAGCCCAATCCTACCCTTCCCTGCCCCTGTCAATGCAGCCACACCAAAAAGGCACGTGCTGTATCTAGTGTGTGTGTGGGGGGGGGGGCAGATCGGGAGGCTTTGGAGGAAAAGGGAAATTATTTCCCCTTATCCTTCCATAAACGTCTTGCTCTGAAATGGGTCTCCTCAGACCTGTGCCAGCTCTGTAGCTGGCGCAAATCTGAGAAGAAAGGGGCAGGGAGGCTTGAAAAAGAGGGGATAGGATCCGTCGTGTGCCATTGCCACCAAATCCACCCCTCCCACTGCCTTCCTGCCCCCATTCCCCCCTCCTTGCCCCGTTTTGCCCCCCTCCCCGTCTCATTACAAACACACACACACACACACACACACACACACACCTACCTCCACCGCTGCCTTACCTGGTCCGGCGGGCATGGCAGTGTCCAGTGGAAGAGTTGGAGCACAGCTGCCTGTTCCAGCAGTGCTCGCAAAATGGCCATTGAAGGAGTGCTACATGCTCTGATGGCAGCCATTTTATGACAATGGGATACTCTTCCGCTGTCATAAAGCCCTGCCCCCAACAGCTCAATCCTGAATAGGATTGGACCGTAGGGGTGGTTCAATTTTTGCTGTTCTCTAAACATCATTATATTCATATGAGGCCATGATATTAAATCTGTATATTTTGGCTCTGTTTTGCTTATTCTTTCTTGCAACATAAAATGTGAAAAAAAAAATAAAGCAAGGCATTTAATGAGTAAGGACATATAGTATAACTCTTTGTATTTCATCACTGTGCCACCCATGTGGTTTTTCATATTAAAATATCTTTAGATTGATTATGTGTCTCAGGGAAGACAGGCAATGCGCAAAACTGTCTGAGCAGAGTTGGTCCTGTTTTAATAAATGTAGGAAAAACAAGTATAATGCGATTCTAAATGTGAATACCCACAATAGCTTTCTGTCTTGTAAACAAGTCTAACTGACTTTATTATATTAATATGAGGCGAACATCAGAGAGAGAAAGCTGGGCTGTGAAAGAAACATTTAGAATGAAGGGTTCTATCACTAGAACATTATTGTATTGTAAAAACCCTTGGGGTTTAGAAAGCCTGCCTGTGTAAACCACCTTTGAATTAAAGTCGGAGGAGAAATCCGATGACCAAAGAAAAGGCGGTATATAAATACTCGGGGTTTTTTATTATTATTATTATTATTATTATTATTATTATTATTAATAATAATAATAATAATAATAATATATGAACACTAATACTTTTGTTTAATTCCACTTGAATTAGCAAACCTCTGTATGCATTGTATATCATTTCATTAGTTCTATATCTGAATAATAGTTAGGACAAAATTATGAAGCACTTTAAGGATTAGAATGAAACAAAGAATTACAAGAAATATTTCTTGTGGAAACAAATTTTACTGTTTGGAAACTTCTGGGTCAACTTCTACCATAATCTCTTTCTAAAAAGCACTACCATACCAACTTCCTAAGAGGATAAATGCAATCAAACTTCTGAGCCTTTCGCACTGGGTTTCTATCGATCGCTGGAAGAGGTGATGCACAGGCACATATAATTCATCTTAATAGACAGGCCTTATTTTATTGCTGCTGTTTTGCGTGGTTTGCGAATAAAAGGCATGGGAAAAGTCTTTTGAAGTGGAAATTCTCTATTCTCCTCAATGGATTCTGATCAAGTCTAATGTTCATGCCTCTTTACTTGACGATGGCTTTGTACTAGCCAAAATGCTTTTAGGATTGTAGTTGGGAAGGTCGTTGACCAGACTCGCCATACCCCACTTGTATAACATATAAAACTGTGCAAAGATGGTAATTCCTGGATTAGTAAAATAGCAATATGATATGGTTACATATATTCAGTAGGAGCTTCCTTTGGTTCAATATTGTTTTCTCTAGGACCAAACTAGGCATATCAAATCCCTCACCCTATTCTTAAAAGCAGCAGAGGGGGCAAAGTGATCCTGGCTACAGTGCTGGGAAGAGTTTTCAACCTTTTCCCCCTGCACTGGTTTCCCAATTTAAATTGCTTCTCAAAGCTGCTCTTTACCCCACTGGGGAAAACATATAGATCAGTGTAAAATTAAACTGTAACTTCAGGGAGAGGGCTGTACAGCTTGAGGAAATGGTGAGGGGAGAGGTAACTCCCCTTCCCCCAATGTTGCAGTATCAATTCCAGTTCGGTGTGTGTGTGTGTGTGTGTGTGTGTGTGTGTGTGTGTGTGTGTGTGTGTGTGTGTGTGTGTGTGTGTGTGTGTGCAGTGCATGTTTTTAAGGGGAAAAAAAGAATAGAGAGTAAATGGGAGATCTGATCACAGATCTCCCTCTTGTCACCTGAATGGTAGCC
This sequence comes from Plestiodon gilberti rubricaudatus, assembly GCA_026170595.1. Classification (NCBI taxonomy): domain Eukaryota; kingdom Metazoa; phylum Chordata; class Lepidosauria; order Squamata; family Scincidae; genus Plestiodon; species Plestiodon gilberti. The sequence goes on from JANXHW010000002.1 coordinate 56,701,309, forward strand.
ACTTTCCTGTGTTACAGGCAGAAGTTTCCCCCAGCCCTGCTTCCTTAGAAACATTAACTACAGATGCCAAGCGTTGACTTCAACACCTTACGTATGCATAACACGTATGCATAGCTTTGAGCCTGTGGAAACCAATATGAATTTAACAACATTTTAAATTTGAGTTAGGATTTAGGAGATAGCATTTAAATCCATAAGAACACAAGAAGAGCCCTGCTGGATCAGGCATAATGCCCATCTAGTCCCACATTCTGTTTCCAACAGTGACCAACCAAATACCCATAGGAAAGCTACAAGCAGAACATGAAGGCATATCCCTCTCCTGCCCTCTGGTGATAAGAGGTGAACCACCACTGAATCTGGAGGTAGCATGTAGTCATCATGATTGGTTGCCACTAATAGGTTTGTCTAATCACGCCAGAGGCGTCGTCTGATATGGGGCGGTGGTGCGGTGGGCCCCAGGGCGTAGGGGCGGAGAGCCTCTGGGGGGGTGGGAGCCTCCCCAAGTTCCGTGTTTTTTTTTCTTTTTTTTCTTTTTTCGGCGATTTTTCGCCGATTTTAAGAGAAAAAAAAGCGGGTATTTTAAAAAAGTATGTATGCTTTGCCGGCACTAACTTGAATAGGACATTCCCTCGACGATGTTCTTCCTGCTCCCGGGCGCGCAGCTTCTCCGTGCACCCGGGCGCGGGACTCTGTACCGCCCCCAGCAGCACTTTCCATAGTTTGCGCATGCGCAGACCCACGGAGTCTCCAGGGACGTTCTGGGCATTCGCAAACTCCCTGGAGCATCTCTGGAGACGCCGTGGGTCTGCGCATGCACGGTACAGAGTCCCGCGGCCGGGCGCACGGAAGAGCTCCGCCCAGGAGCAGGAAGAACATCGTCGAGGGAACGTCCTATTCAAGTTAGTGCCAGCAAAGCATACATACTTTTTAAAATACCCGCTTTTTTTTTTACTTAAAATCGGCGAAAATAAAAAAAGAAAAAAGGCAATAAAACTGTCAAAAATAGGTTTCGATTTTTGACAGTTTTATTGGGGGGCTTTGCGTTTTCCGCCCCAGATGGGGGGGCGCCTGGCGACGCCACTATAATCACCTTCTTAAGCCATCTAGACTAGTAGCCATCACCAGATCTTGTGGTAGCAAATTCTGGTGACTGACTGCACTGTGTGCAGAAGCACTTCCTTTTGTCCATCCTGAATCTCCCACCAACCGGTTGCACTGGATGTCCCCTGGTTCTAGTGTTGTGACAGTGCAATCCTGGGGATCTTTCAAATGGTGGGGCGCGCACTCCGCCGTTGGAAAGTGTCACAAACATGCTGTAAAGCACGTTTGCGACTACTCGGGAGTAAGGGAGGCCGGCCTGCACCAGCCTCCCTCACTAGACCAGGCATGCGACTGCCGGAGGAAGGTAAGCGCTCACCTGGCAACCGCGTGGGCGGTCCGGTGGGCGAGGGAGGGGGGCCATTGATCCAGCCGGCCCGGGAGGGGGCAGGGGATGGCGCCCGCCATATCCCCGTCCCCATCGGGTGGCTAGCCTCCTCCGACTTCTGCCAGCTATTTAGCAGGCGGAAATCCAAGGAGGCCCATCGGGCCAGCCCCCGGTTTACACCCGGGGACCTTCAGCCCACCACATGGCGGGCACCTGGGCCGCCCGCCGGATCCTTACACAGGATTGGGCCCTGAGAAAGGGAGAAAAACTTCTCTGTATCCATATTTTCCACACCACACATAATTTTATAAACCTCTATTATGGCCCCTATGACTTGCATTTTCGCTAAACTACAAAGCCCAAAACATTTTACCTTTTCTTTGTTAGGATGGTGCTCCACGACCCCCACCCTGATCATTTTGGTTGCACTCTTCTGCACCTTTTCCAGCAATGCAGTATCATTTTTGGGAGAACCCATTTCGAATGCAAGGACTCACTTTAAAACACAGATTTACTAAGCTGTGTCTACTGCTATTGCTGTGTTTTGTATAAAGACAGGTTAGTGATCTATACTATGAGCGTGTTGTTTTCAAATATTGGGTCAGTTACTATAAGAAAATGTTAAGGCATCATTTTTTTTTCCTTTCCTCTTCGATTTAGCATTACATTAGTATTACAAATATCCAGAGCCTTAATTCTAAAGTCAATACCTCTACCTTCAAATAGGTACACAAAGGGTTGACCATGAGAAGGAAAAATACCTTGTGACCTCATCCAAATAGATGACTTATTAACTGATAAAAACTCCTGCTTGAGTTACCTTCAAAGTTAGAGTTGTTGTATATCAGTCAGTGCTTGTGCTGCAAATGGATACGTTTAGGGAACAGAAGATCAGTACAGATTCTTTTTCCAGCATTCATATAACTGTGTTAAAATGGTAAGAAAACGACATTCTTCTGATGACTCGGTGTTGAATCTCAAGAGTCAACCCAGCTTCCGCAAGTCAAGTGATGAGCTTCCTCTACTCAGTCCTACTGATAGTGCTGGATCAGTGTTTATAAGGTAAGTCTGTTCAGTCTTTTAGTAAACATTTTGACCTAATGGCTAGTTATTATGGTGTTTCCAAAACCATGGATTCATGTTTTCTTGTGGATTGTGAGAAGTTTCCAGGTGGGTTACTAGACAGTTGGCAATGGGTGATGATGATAAATTTATCTCAAGAAACTAATGAAGTTTCAGTTTTGCATCAAGGTTGGAGAAGCCTTACATTCCACAAAGGCATAGATCAAATGAATTGAATTACTTTTGGGAGAACATGAAGACACAGAGTATCTGTTACGACCCCCAAATCACCAAGAGTCCAGTGGCCCTTAAAGACTAACACTTTTATTTCACCATATATTTTCATAAAAACACAGTTCTTTTCAAACAAACCCTTTGAGTTACCGCCCAGCCTAACTATTTTAGTGATCCAGCCTTTTTGTGATCCAGAGTTTTTCATTGTACCTCGCTCTGTGTTTTTTAGATTGTATTAATGTCTTTTAAGAGCTTTATATTATATATTTTATTGCATTTATGTTTTTTAAGAGTTTTATATTATCTATTTTATCATTTTATGATTTATGTATTATTTGTACTGTTGTAAGCCGCTTTGGGTTCCACTATGGGGGGGAAGCGGGATATAAATCCAATAAATAATAATAATATAACATCGCAGTAAATCTAAATACTGTAATGTACAACTTTAAGTTGGGCTAGGTTCTAGAGATCTGTACTTAAGTTGAAATGTTATTTGTTTATTTATACGACATTAACAAAACTGTGAATAACTTTCTGTAGTGGTTGAAAAGCAATATAGAATTTTTTTTCTATAAATAAATTATCTATAAAATAGATAATAATTCACTCCCTGGTGAACATATACTCTGTGGTAATCCTGGTCTTTTTTGTTGTGTAATGTACAAAACGGGCCTTAGAGCAGCTTTAGATGGGGTGGGGGCTGCATTCCTAGTAGTTGCATTTTACAACCTGCATTTTACAAGTAACAATTTGCATTTGTATTAGTTGGAGATGAAAACGAGTACAGTCCTATTAAGTGCTGCACTGGCTTCCCTTTATCCACCACTCCAAAATGCAGCATCTCTCTCCTCTCACAAACGAGTGCTATTGCACCTGCGCAAAAAACATCAGAGTGTACAGACTGCACCTGCACAAAAGTGTGATGTGGCTGTCCTTAAATTGGGAATGGGATGTTCTTAATTCAGATGTCCTTAACATCAGGGACTACCCACAATCGACTCAGAAATCACAGGTGGTCATTTTTTTTAGCAAATATGTGTTAAACTCTTCAACCTGACCCACTTCCACACAGATCTTGTCTCTTCATGTTCTCCCAAAAGTAATTCAATTCATATCTGACTATACACAAGTTTACAGTAGAGAGGTGAGATAATACATAAGGTATAAATGAGGCATGAGCAACTAGTCAAGACACTCAATCAAGATATCCAATCCTCATTTTAGGGCCAAGATTTTCAACCCAATTTAATTCTCTGTCATCATTGTAATGATGCAGGACTGAATTAACTAACATTTTTGACAGTTATTGAAAGTATACAGTTGCTTCAATAAAGCAACTTATAACAGAAACACAGATAAAACTGTAGGAATTTGTTTCCCCCGTGCTCAAATTTTCAGAAAGCATTAGAAAACTAAAACTATCCAAAATTTTGCCATCTGTATGTTTGGGGATCATATTATATTTGACACCAGGAATATAGAATGAAAAAAATACACTGCCAGTTTTTGTTCACGTATTGTATTTTACCTTCAAGATGTAGTGGATTTTAATTGCAGTTCTACCTTACTAAAGGAAATTCTTAGCAAGGATACACTCATTTATATGACTGGTCACGTCAAAATGTCTCTGTAATGATGGAGTATTGTATCTGTAGGTGAGGATGAAGATGAAAATTACTGCGATGTTAACAAGCAATATTTATATGGATCATGCCCAGTTGACCTATGTACCAAATAATGGAGAATACTGTGTGAAAATGAATACCGCTACAATATGTTCTGATGAACTTGTTATACCGTAATTGTAATTCTCCTACTAGGGCAGACACCCAGGGTGATTGGAAAATATGCCATTTAAATTGATTGCTTTTTTTTTTTTGCTTGCTTTTAAAACACAAGGGACCATAAAATGTTCTTACTTAAATGCTTTAAAAAAAAAAACCACCACCACCAAGATTCTTGTTGATGGATCTTTTACTGAGAATAGTTTATCGTTTGGATTCTAAGAGAGCTTGAGATGCATCCGAACTTACACAAGCATAATGATGCATGCCAAGGGATCTTCCCTACCCTGTTGGGTATTTGCCCACTTACCCCGGGTAAACTCCCAGTCGCCACAATGCAGCTACTCAGTTCTGGCGGAGAATCAAGCAGCCCCATGTCGGCTGCAAGGGCCTGGGAGGGGGGATAGGATATGGCACACCACAGCACCGCTGATCCCTCCTAGGCCTGATCTGTCCACCCTCCGCCCTCACCTGCCCTTACGCCACCCCCACCCTCCCCAGGCCCTGCGCAGCTCAGAGTGATACTTTTCCACTCCACGGCACAGGTTCTTCTGCCACTCGGTGGGTGGGCGACGCAAGCCTTGGCACCAGTGCCACCTACTTGCTGGCTGCCTCAAACATGACTTAAGGAACGTTTGTGACACCCTAAGCTGGCACAGCGGTGCTGCACTGGCCCAAGTCAGCAATAGGATTGCGCCATTAATCTTGATGAATGAAGCTAGGACAAAAGTATTGCTCTCCTTCGTGTGTTTTTGTAGCATATACATGATAATAAATGCATGTATCTACCTCTCATAGGTACATCCATAGCTGTGTCCTACACTACCACTTAGGTGCAGCCTATGTTTGCAATGTGAACCAACTAAAATTGCAGCGTGCAAAATACCTATAATAATGTTGCGAGGTCATTTTATACATAAAGTTTACAGTTTGGCACCATGATTTTTCCTCTTACTTTTAAAATGACAGTACTGATGGGCAGTTACATCTACTTTTCGAAGTACAGCTCAGAAGAGGACAGCATTTCTACATGTTATTCTGAGCCACTCCTAAAATATTATGAAAAATTAAATAGCCCTTGTTATTTACGTGCATGGATATTCTTCACAATTGTATTCACAAATATTTGATCTTTAAGTAATTTAATGAGGGGATTCAGGTTGGCCGAAATCCACATCATTGTCAGCTGTGACAGGTAAATGATCTGAGGCAGTAATTAGATGCATAGCTGAAAACTGGCAAGCAGGAGCCAATGTGATGGGAGGCGGCAGAGGAGGTATTCAGTTCTCATCTATATTTGATTAGTGCTGAGGTAAGAGGAGTGATGGTGAACAAGGTGAAGAATCCTCCAGCTCTCCTTCTGTAGTGTACTTTGTATTCAAATGTGTGCTACAGGAAAAATACAGGTTGCTTATCTTATCATCTGAAAAGAGCCCACCTGCAGCAAGGAAGAAGAGTGGGTCAGGTGGCCATAGAGATGGTCACTCAGGCACACATATAGGAAACTAGAGAGTTAGCATATCTGAAGGCAGGTGCAAGTGTCACCAGGTGAATAGGCTATTCAGGACAGCTGTACCCAAAGCAGCATCGGTCTGTGTGGGCCAAGGCATAATGCTTTGCAAATGTAGATGGATTTGCCTGAGTAGCTGCTCTACAGAGCTCCAGGGCCAGGACGTTTGGGAGAAGGGAGAGCATACGGCCATGGGTTTTGTGCAATGTCCTCTACTGCACTGGGAGGTTGCCCTGCCAACTGATAACATAATTTTGAAGGTGGAAACAATCCAATGGGAAGCTATTGAATGAGATGCAATTACCCCTTCCAAATCTTTCCCAATCAAGTCTGCTTTTTTGCAGAAATGAGCCATTCCGTCCAATCAGAAGGCCAATGCTCTCCACATACTTAGGGTGTGGAAGCCCTTTAAGTATTAGCATTAAGGTGTGACTTTAAATGAAAATGAGGGATTACCTTAAGAACAAACAACATATCAGACATAATAGGAACACTTTGTCCTGGCAGATGCAGAGATATGGGGAACTAGAACACAAGGCACACAGGAGCCTGACCTCTTCCGCAGAGGTGATCGCTACCAGGAATGCTATCATGAAAAAAAGGAAACTAAGGTCAAGGTACCATAGGTTCAAAGTGCTTCTGTATCAACTGGATAAGGACCAAGGACAAACTCCAAAGAAATCTTGGAGCTGCTCCAGGAGACCTGCAACTGCTCCAGCTTCTTAGGTTGTTGAGGCCTTTAAAAAAACATTTAACTGAGTGACCGGACATTGTTTGTTTGTTTGTTTGTTTGTTTGTTTGTTTGTTTGATTGATTGATTGATTGATTGGATTTTTATCCCGTCTTTCTCCCGGTAAGAGCACTCAAAGCCCTGTGGAGGTATATCCCTCAAGTGTCCCTCTACAAATAAGTGAAATGCCCAAACTGCTACCTGAAGAAAATAAATATTAATACCTTCAGTGTATAACACAATGTAGTCTAGAACAGCGGTTCTCAAAGTGGCTGTACCTGACAAACAGAGAAACTTTGAGTGTTTGCGGGGGTGGAGACAGCAGCAGCGGTGATCCGGGGGATTGCCACAGCCACCACTGAAACGGATGCCGAAACCGCCCCCGTTGTACTTACCAGGGCTTGGGGGAGCTTCAGGGAGGCCTGCACGACCCTCTGCAGGCCTCTCCGATCTTTGGATCACTGCAAAACGACGATCTTTGGGTACTTCCGGTTTTCGCAAAATCCGGAAGCACCCGAAGATCGCCATTTTGCGGTGAACTGAAGAACGGGGAGGCCTGCAGAGGGTCACACAGGCCTCCCCGAAGCTCTCCCAAGCCCCGGTAAGTACAGTGGGGGCAGTTTCGAGCAATTTTGCAGCAGCGGTGGTGGCGATCCCCCAGATCACTGCTGCCGCCGCCGCCATGCTGTTCCTTCCCCTTGACTGTTAAGCGTGTTAAGTCAAGCAATCTGATCACAAATCTCCTGCAGCACACCTGGTTTTGCCCTGAGTTCTATCCATTCTTTTTTCAAAATATGAATCAAGTTCATTTTAGTTCAGTTCACTCTAAATTTCATGTTGGTTCAATTTGCTTTCCGTTTTGAGTTTCATCTCCAGTTTTCGTTTCTTTGATAGACACCAAATGATTATTCAATCTTACTGTAGTCTCTGCATCTTCTCCCAAGTTATTCCTCCTTCTAAACAGGCATGTAACCAGGTTGCAATGGCAGCAGCATTCTCTTCCCCATTCAATTCCCCAAGTGCAATTCCAAGAGAACACATTTAGCAATCTCACTTGGGCCATCAGCTGCTATAAAGTCATTAGGACTGGAAATTCATTGCCTCCCCAGCACAGATGTCACTGCTTCCCAGCTCCCATCTGAAGCAAGGTTTTCACAGCCTGCAGGTGGACTAAACAACAGCAGCTCTCACCATGATTTATGGCCCGATCCTGCCTAACGTTAGGCCAGCGGAGCATACGCTACACTGGCCCAAAGAGTCACAAACATGCCGTAAAACACATTTGCAACTCTTTCTGAGTAAGCGGCACCGAAGCGGAGGCCAGCGCCGCTCACTCAGTCATCGACATGGACCTGCGCCAGCAGCGACATGGACCTGCGCCGGCAGCCACAGGTAGGGACTACATTTCCCAAGATGCAACAGAAGAACAGAAGTGGAAATGCACATACTACACACACACACACACACACACACACACACCACACACACACACACACACACACACACACACACACACAGAGGACTGTAGTGTCACAGCAAACAAATCATGCATGGGCCAAGTTCTGAAAAGATTTAGGATTTCAAATTGGGTGGAAAAAAATGAATGGAATGGATGCAATGGTAAAGCAAAGCCATGAAACTTTTTAGGTATCGATATCTTTGCTTCCTGGGAATGAGAGTTTGGTGTTAGTTCCCTGGCTAAGTGGGATGGGCTCCAGCAGCCCACCCAAGCCCTGAAAGAGCTGCTAGGAACAACTGCGGCAAGCCGCAGCACCTGAAAACAAGGAGAGGCTAACAGTACAGCAGTCTCCACTAGACAAGGCTAAACCAGGTCTGGGAGCTGTTTAAGAGGGAGGATACAAGAGGGGGTGGAACAAGAGAGGGGAAAGGAAGAGGAGACAGCACAGGAGGGGCAGTGGGAGAGAGAAAGGAGGCTGCCAGAAGCGGTCAGAAGAAAAGACGTGAGAACATCGGGGGGGGGGAAGAAGGCAAGGATTGGAGGAAGATTGAGAGAGGAAACAGAAACCCAAGAGGAGAGGGACCAAGGATAAGGGGAAATGGAGGAGAGAGGGGAAAGAAGCCTCTTATTCCTAGGACTGAAAGCCTTTAGACAGGGGAAGAGTTGCCCACAGCTGGAAGAAGAGCCTCTAGTGATCAGGGGCCATCTTACCCTCTGAGAGCTGACAGAGAGGGACAGCTTTTTCTGGCAGTGAGCATGGGACCCAGGCCAGAGAACCCTTCTGGTGGGACTCCATCATACTCCATCCCCTCCTGGTTCCCGAAGAAGAGCCATCTGATTGACAGCACACGTGAGTGGCGTAACTACAGAATCTAGCATATACAGTCGAACCTCAGTATCCGCGGGGGTTCCGTTCCAGACCCCCTGTGGATACCATGAATTTGTGGATATAGGGGTCTGTCTGTGAATACATGGAAATACTATAGAAATGCTTTAAAAGTGAAAAAGCCCCCAAATCGCCATTCCTACCTTCATGCAGGCAAATTGCGCCATTTCCAAGGCTCTTGAGGACTTTTTGCAGCTGAAAGACCCACTTCTGGGTTGCGCTAAGGCTCCTCTTTCCGCTCAGGGTGGCCCCAGAATGTATCGTGATGCATTCTGCGGCAACCCTGGGAGGAGAGAGGAGCCTTTGAGCAACCTGGAAGTGGGTATTTCAGCTGCAAAACATCCTTAAGAGCCTTAGAAACGGCACCGTTTGCCCACGCAAAAGGTAGGAATGGTGATTTGGGGGCTTTTTTCACTTTTAAAGCATTTCTACAATGGACCCCCACAGATCCGAGATCCTCGTTGAGACAAATCTGCAGATGCCGGATCTGCAGATGCAGAGGATCCACTGTATTAAAAGACATGGGGCAAAGACTCTATTGTTGTGCCCTGCTTCCTACAAGGGACAATAGATCCCTTCTAAGCAGTTCCGTGGTCTCTGATTGCTGCCTGTTGCCTGCCAAGTAAACACCAAATGTCCTACCCCAGCCCTTGTGACCTGTGACCTGTGACCTGGGGCAGGACCTGTGACCCTGAGGAGGCAAGGGGTGCAACATTATGATTCTCTGCTTTGCAAAGGAGCAGATCCTATCAGTGTGACTGCACAAAGAAGAACTTGGGGGTTGCTCATTCCCATATATTGCACTGCTGGCAGTAGATCCTGGCTAGAATGTCACGCTAAGGGGGGGAAATGCCATTTTGTTAATCATCTAGATGGGTCCTTGGGGTGTGCATTGCTGGGCTGAATAATAGTAGGTTTCAGCTGTATAGCGTTTGCTTTTCACAGAGATGTTTTACTACATCTATAATATATAAGCCATGAAGACTACATAATAGCACAGCTACTGTCCAGCCTCATCGTTGCGTAACAAGATCTTGCCTCAGAACACAGGAATAAAAGCTTACAGTTTGAGAAGATTTTCCATCCTCGTTGGCAACTACTCAACTTCCTATTTATCTTTTATAAGACTCTGTGAGCTTGAAATACAAGGCCACATTAAAGCATTAATGTTTGGCAGTGAAATGCAGAGTATTGCGGTTCACTCCACAAAAATCTGGGAGGGCTGTAAAAATCCTTCTTCAACTGATCTGCACAGATTCCAATCTGTGGATTCAGCTGCAAGGAGAAGCAGCCCAGGCAATCCTGTTTGGATCACTCACTTCCACAAGCAATCCGAACAGGATTGCTCAGCAGCTCCGCCCCCTTCTCGCCTGCCTAGGAAGAGGGAGAAGGCACGCCCCATGCCTTTGTCTTGTCACTTTCAGGGCCTTTGTTCCTTGCCACCACCTTCTGCCTGCTCTGCCCAGCCCTGTTGACACAAGCAGGATAAGTGGAGCATGCTGGGAGCACTCCCAGCATGCTCCGCCCAGCCTGTTTCTTTCAAATTATCCTGAGCATGGAATCAGCCTTCTCCACAGCTGCTACATACTGGGTCTACACTTTCATTGAGCATTAAACCATGGTTAATGCCGGTCACTGGCGTCACTACAGGGGGGGGGCGGAGCTGTAAGTTCTGCTGAAATCGGAGCCTCCCTTACACAGAGGAACGAAGCGGCCCCGCCCCCTCACCCTCTGAGCCTTTCAGGGAAGCGAAAGCAACGCGCAGGGAGTTGCTTTCGCTTCCCTGAAAGGCTCCGAAGGTGAGGGGGCGGGGCCGCTTCATTCCTCTGTGTAAGGGAGGCTCCGATTTCAGCAGAACTTACAGCTCCGCTCCCCCTGTAGTGACATCAGTGATGCCGGTGCAGACATAGTGACACATCAGCACATAGTAAAGGGCAGAAGAGGGAAATATGTATCCAAGGGGGAAGATGTTGGAAGCAGAACAGGATTTCATGGCCCTTTCTTAAACTGTAATTAAGGAATGAAAAGCGCTAAGTATTTATGTGTGTGTTTTTAATTCATTACATTTATATCCATCATAAATTCAAAATGTCATGTGCCCACAGACCATACCCTGGGACATATGCTGGGTCCTATTATGCTACTCAAAATATGAATGTGTGAAACATGCAGAGGTGGTGGTGGGGGTTGTTCTGTGATTTTTTTGACAGGGCTTGAAGGGAAGAGATGCTTACACATTTGAGAGGTGTGATTAGCAGTTGCACATCTGATCTTTTTTTGTAAACGGCAGCCGGATCATGTCTGATCCAGATCAGGACCAAGCATACGGGGGCATGAACTCTTTCCCTTCCTCCATAGTGGTCTCCATCCAGTTGCTATTTACAGAAGAAACAAAACATGAAACCACTAAGAACACAGTATACATGCTGCCAGTTTGACCCTAAAAGCTGGTAACAAGCTCTGAAATCTGCTTAACCTTTCTCTTTGCCATTTATAGGAACTTAGTGTTTGCAGTTTCCTGGAACCAAATTAATTACTGTTTTTTCACACTTTATCTGTTTTCACCAAACCCCAGTTACTGTGTAGTTCATATACTGCACAATAGCTGTTGCCTAACAGGAAGCATCTTAAAAATATACTCTGCTTTCCAAGGGAAGAGAGATGCAGTCAAACAAAATCCATGCAATCTCAGAAACATCCATGGATATACATAACTGAGGTAAAACAGGTTTGCATAGTCAGTTTTCTGGACCAATTGTAAAGACGTGCACACCTGACCCCTTCAAAGTTTTTTTGTGAGTCAAAGAGGACAAAGCAAAGCAAATATACTGGTGATGGCCGGTTTTCTGAAACTCTAAGTGACCAAAGCTTTGACTGTTTCAAGGCTCATCACATACAGACAGCCTCATTCATGATGGAGAACTACACCAGGCCGACCAGAGACTGTTTCATGCACACTACATTGTGTCTGTCACCTGGAGATCACAGACTCCAGGTCTGGGACTTTATGCCCCTAGGGACATTTCTCAGTTTGCCTCCCGCTGAGTCTGACACTTTTCTTTGGCTCAGGTACTTTGAAAAAAGTTTCAAAGGCAGTATCTGAGCACTCCTGCTGATGACATCACTTCTCCTGTTGTAGGAGAAGCCCTGGTGCTAGGCTTCATCTCAGCCCCCTACCCTCAACTATGTACTATGCTAGTGAAATAGCAACCCAGTCCTATGCTTCCACCCCCACTAATGCAGCCATGCCAAAACAGCTTAAGCTGCATCCTGGGGGGGGGGAGGCAGTCCTGGAGGTCTCTGTGGAACAAAGGGGTCTACTTGGACCTGTGCCAGTGATTTCACTGACCCCTACCCCTTCAGGACCAAATCCAACCTCCTTCCCGCCCCTGTTGCCACCCCATTCAACCCTTCTGCTGCCCCCTTTCCACCCTCCCTCCACCCCATTCTGCCTCCCCCACCAACTTACTCTGGTGGGGCAGTCCAAAACTGTTGCCACGGGTGAAGTCACGGTGGCCTCCCCACCGGCGCGCCGGCAGTGCAAAACTTCACGTACTGCCACAGGCCCTTCTGCAACTGCTATAAGACAGTCTCCGTTGGCGGAGAAATTATTGATAATAATTAAATTAATAATAAGAAAATATTATTCAATGCAATGTTACATAAGAAATGTTTAATCAATGCAATGTTGAGAAGGAAGAACCAACCACAAGGGCCATTTTCAGGTTATCTAGAAGGAAGTAGTAGGATAGATTTATTAATCCAGGAAAGAAAATGCTTCCAAGTTTTATTTTTGGCAGGATCATATGCCTTTCACAAGTTCCTGATGCCGACAAATTTGGCAAGTGAAAATTTGGCACGTGGCATGTAAATAAAGAGATGGAATATCCTCACCTACAAAATGTCCGCTTTGCAAGCAACTGTAAGAGACACAGTAACACAGTCAGAAAAAAAATGGTCATGGTCATGATAGCAGGTTAGTTAGACTGTCATACTATACGCATGACAACAGTGCCTGAGAGCAACATCAAAACAGTGATCACCGTAACATCAAATCAATCCAGATTTAAAGCAGGCTGGACGAAAGCCACAGTAAATGCCTTTTCTGTCACCTTGAAATGTATGTATGTGTGTGTGGGGTGGGGGTTACATTTGCTTGCCACCAACAGGTTAGTTATGTCAGCTTTTCATTTTCTCGTCACCTTTGTCATTCCCATATAAAACATTCAGCAGTCCTTTTGTTTTAAGTAACCAAGAGACAATCTTGCATGAATAATGTAGGCTGTGTAATAGGCCGGCCCCGTGGTGCGCCATAAGGGAGCCAGAATCCTGGTGAGTTGCCTCCTCTCACTTCTTCATCCCATTTCTGTCTGGCTGATTTGTAATTAGTACTTCTGAGTTAGCATGCCTCAATCTCACTGCCACAGGCTTCACATGTTTTCTATTATTAAGAAAACCATAACGAGGCATAAAAGCTGCTATTGAGCTCTTCTTAAAATATTTGCACGTGCTTAACTAATCGGTTTCTTCGCTGATGAGCTGGTTAAACAGGTTTCCTTTTTTCTTCCTCCTAACTAGTTAGTGTGTTGAGAAAAGGGATGTGTCTTCCCTGGGCTTTCCCCCTCCCTTTACCTCACTGACTTCAGCGAAAGGACTAAGCAATAGTACCAGTTTAAACTTGCTCAGGTTAGACGTGAAGGGGGGGGAAGCTTCTTGCAAAGCAGTGTAATGTGACAGGAAGGCAGGCGGGACAAAAAGCCCAGAGTGAGCCCTGTTCAAACGTTGCTAGGGGTGGAAGAAAAAAAAAGAGAGCAGGGGGAATCGACAGAGCCAAGCAGAGAAAAGGAGTATTTTCTTCAGATGGTGCTGATGACGGATCAACAGCATGATGGGGAAGAACTAAGGCTTCTCAGGGTGTTGAGTAAAAAAGAAAACAAAGGTGCCTTCATCCAGTAAGTATCCTATGTCGCAATTTGCTGTATCTCTGTGCTTCTCTGTTGTCAAGTTCAACAGCATGTAAACTGACAGCTTTATGAAAGAGGAAAGTCTTTTACCCAAAAATGTTCTAGTGGCTACTGTGCCGCTTGCCTGCCTTGAGAATTGTGTTCTTTGTGGACAGTTCACAAACCAAGCCTCAGTGTGAGGTTCACGCAGGCACTTGGAGTGAATAAATGAGTGGTGGTTCAGATTGTAATGTGTTGTTGTTGTAACCATTCGTGCAGTTCGCAAGGTGATATCTAAGGTGATAGAGAGTGAAGAGTTGTTTTCATCTGTAGATAAAGTGAAATGAGTTGCCATATCCACTGAAGAGACTTCAAGAAAATGGGTTGAGTGCTGTGTGTCCAGCACAATACCAAAAAGTATGTAGTACTTGTTTTCCAAGTTTTGAATGGGATGGTGTGCAAAGCTTCCATTGTACAAAATTTGGTTAGGTTCCAGTTTCACATGTATGTACATAAATCAGTATCGTCTCACTTGATGGTCCTCAGCTGAACGTGTGTGAGCTGACTCCACAAAAAACACTGTATTTGGAGTGATGCCAAGTGATCTAAAAGCTCTGACTGGTACTTGATCTGCGATGTCTCTGTCACACTTGCAAATCTCAACATTGCCAACATGTATATGCCTGGTCTTCTTTAACGCATTGTCTGCACGTGGTGATATAGATCATCTGAGCCCAAAATGTGCTGGATGGTAGGTTTCATTGTGGGATTTGTTTACTGTTCTGTGATGTCTGCAAATGAACAGTAATAGAGTCACAATTAGATTGAGTTATGAGGCTACCGGTAATTGTGTGTTGTGATGGATTACCACATAGATGGGGCTGGTGAATGGGGAACTCCAACTGCTTGATATGGACAGTATTTCCTTCACATCTGATGTAACACACAACTGGTAGCACAGGAAATTCTCATGCAAACATGCCTTAGTTGGGTGGATAGAACTATTACCAATTTCCAATTTGGCAATAATGGAAGCACATATTTAAGTTTTGCATTCTTGGCAGGAGTTCTGTTCATCAGGCTATATTCTGAGAGATCATAGGCAGGGCCAGATTTGTACCATAACAAAAGCTGGGGCTGAGGTCAACTTGGAAACCTTGTCCTCTATCTTGGTAACCACCGCTTCTAATCCAGTGGTAATGAGGAGGGTGTTCTGCTGCACAGAGAGGGCATTTAATTTGCATCACCTGGGAAGTTCCCAGATTTTTCCTTGTGATGGGGGGGGGGGGTATTACAACACTGCCAAAGTTTATTCCTAGATGTACGATGTATATCTCTGTGTGTGTGTGTGTGTGTGTGTGTGTGTGTGTGTGTGTGTGTGTGTGTGTGTGTTCAGAATGTGTGTGTGTGTGTGTGTGTGTGTGTGTGTGTGTGTGTGTGTATATATATAGATAGATAGATAGATAGATAGATAGATAGATAGATAGATAGATAGATAGATAGATAGATAGATAGATATGTTTCCCTAATTACAATCTTTAAAAGGTCTCTCGTGAAACCAATGGCTTCCACATTTTCAACGAAGCACAAAGAACTGTCTGGCAAAACTGCTAGTTTCCACCTCAAATTTTCTCTCATATTTTATGCTACTCAAGACTATGGAATTGGTGGTGGGGCTAATAAAAGAGCAAGAATAATCGTAGTATAATGCTCTCCTTTACAGCTGTTTTTTTTAGCTCTTGTCATTTTTGCCCTATCTAGATAAAAAATCTGTCATGCAGAAAGCTTCCACTTGTCTGTAAAAGCCCTAAAGAGTATACATGCCTAACATATTTGACTTACGGCAACTTACCACGTAAAAGTCTGTCACCTGAAGGTCAATTTCTCTCTGTGAATGTGGAGAACTTAATCGCTTGTTGTAAATATAGTTGTTTGCCCCGCTGTCGTGCAGCATATGGACAATCATGTTAGGTTTCCACCTCTGTGTCCAGTCCAGATGAGGTTACAGCCTTGGGCAGAGAGAGGCGGACTTTTAAACTCTAAATACAGCAAATCCTGCCTTTCGCTCTAGAGAGACTGCCAGTTTAATTTCAGGTGTCACCTAAAATGGCAGGAACCTACTTGCTCAGAATGCTATTCCTGTATTTGTCCTAGCAGTTTGCACAGAGAACTACTGTATATATACACCAGACAAATAAGGTTTCCTTCACCTTGAATGAAAAAGATTACATTTTGAATGTGCTATTATAGATATGTAGTTTGATCAGCCGGGCATACTTCACCTTAAGCAACATGTTCTAAAAAAATGGGGGGGGGGACTCGGTTTACAATTGAAGGATCAAAGTCTGCTAAACTGTGTTGGGTGGAAATTAACAGCTAAAGTGGTGTTTAACGGGATATGCTCAAGATAACTAAGCTACTTGTTATCATGTTATTGTAGCTATTCTGTCATGCTTGCCAACAGAAATAATTGTATACAATACAACCCCAAACTCCAGTCCCATAAAGTGTCCCAGTTGTGAATCTAATTGTCTAATGCCCCCCCCCAATCTGAGTTTCAACTTCATGCTTAGTTTATATTCATCCTGCAAAGAGCTTTCAAGATGATATATAGTATAGATAGACTATTCAGTATTGCCCACTTGTTTTCTGGCCGGGCTCCTTTAACAACTTCATGACAGGAAAATATTTAGCAGGTGGGGCAGCTCCTCATAAAGAGATGACATAATGGGAACACTTCCCTAAATTCCTGCTACCACCAAATGTCAACCTGTTTTATAGCTATTAAAGAGCAAACAAGGAAAAAACTGACAAACTATGTAAAGCAATTTTTCTTGTTCCTTAAAAAGACACTGTGCACTGGCATCTCTGGAGGTGGGGTGGAACGCTAAGTTCCGCACCGCGCAGACCTCTGTTACTTACCGGCACGAGGCGGCCCCGCCCCCTCGCCTTCGGAGCCATTCAGTGGGGCGAAGGCAAGGACACTCCCTGCACGTTGCCTTCGTCCCACTGAATGGTTCCGAAGGCGAGGGGGTGGGGCCAACTCATGCCAGTGAATAACGAAGGTCAGCGCCGTGCGGAACTTAGCATTCCGCCCCACCTCCAGTGACGCCACTGATACTGTGGTTTCTAAGGGCCAAAATATATGTTACAGAAAGGCACATATTTGATCCCAGAGTACATTTTTTTCTCCTTCAATTGGTGCTCAATCCAGATCAAGGCCATAGCATGGGGGAAGGGGCTTTAACACTTTGCCCCAACCCAGTAGCGTCACTAGGACGCGCGTCACCCTGGGGCAGGGGGCGCGCGTCACCCTAGTGATGTTCTGAAATCGCGGCGCGGGGCGGACAACCCGGCTCCCCCCCACGTCGCCCTCCGGACGCTCCGAGGCCGGCCCGGGAGCAAAAAGCCCTCAAAACGGTCTCTGTGCATGCGCGAAACTCCGGAAAATACCCAGATGAACGTGCTGCGTGGGCCTCTGGAGCACCAACGGGGTCGGACGCTCCGAGGCCGGCTCCCGGGCCGGCCTCGGAGCGTCCGAAGGGTGGCGCGCGTCACGGAGGTGACGCACGCAAGGGTGCGCGCGTCACCCTGTGGCGCGTGTCACCCCCTGGCGGCCCGCCCGCCCCCGCCACGCTCCAGTGACGCCAGTGCCCCAACCATAGTCTCAGCTAGGATTGTGGGTGGCATGGCTCATGGCTGCTCTTTGTTCTATGAGGGAAATCTTCATTATTCTAACACCCCTCCTCCAAGGAGCTCAGGGTGGTGAACATGGCTCCTCTTCCTTCTCCTTTTATCCTTACATGAGGCATATCAATGAAAAGAAACTCACAGTGTTCATGTGATTGTTACATAGGTGGATGCCTAAACGTACGTGGTACTTTAGAAAATAACCTCAGCAAAAAAAGCTAAAATCCAGACATTATCCTACCTCTAGGAGCTTACATTTGAAATGTTGACATGAAGGAGACAACAGAAGGGAAAATAAAACAGAAAGCCAACAAAGGAGAAAAGAAACAGAAATAGCAGGAGTAACTTGACTTTCAAATATTGGTACAAATGCCATAGTGATAATTGGTTGATGTGCACACAGTGTTCAGGCAATCAAAAGCCCAATCCTACTTAACTCCCTGTGTGGCAATGCAGCAGCGCCAACATAGCGCCTAATGAATCCTGCAAGGGAGTTTCGGCATCCAGAGGCCTCCTCGGGGTAAGGAAACATTTGTTCCCTAGCTCCACGGTAAGCCTGTGTCGGGCTGTTGGGTCTATTCAGACCTGTGCCAGCTCTATAGCTGGTGCAAGTCCCCATGGACCTGGGTTGAGGGATCGAGGCCAGGAAGGGGGCTAGGATATTGGCATGCACCGCTGCCACTAATACTACCCCCTTTCCAGCCCTAAACCACCCTCCTCCCCACCTCCATCACCACCCTGTTCCTCCCCCCACCCCATTCCACCACCTCCCTCCAGCAATCTTCCCCAGTCCACTGACATGTGGACCAAGCTGCTTGCTGTGGCAGCCAGGCCACGCCAAATGGCTTGTTGCATTTTGCGACAACTGTAAAGGGCCTTACACCACCAAAACACTCGTTCTGGCAGCTTAAGGCCCATTGGGCAGTGAGAGCATGTTTTTCTCGGTTTCTCCAGCAACGGAAACATTTTAAACTGGAAAATTATACCAATGAATCAATTGTATGCATCCTGCTACTTAGCTTACAGTGTTTTGAATCAGACTCTGTTCTTGTCATATGAGCAAAAGTTACAACACCACCAACCTCACAGACTTTCCATTTAGGAGGGCAAGTGCCAGGAAGTGGAAACTCTACTCATGTGATAAATTGTCTTGCAGGAGGGTCCTTGTTGGAATTTCCTTAGAATAAGTACTGTGCTTCTCTTTACTCCCTTGACTTCAATACTATTTAAATGTTCATTGTAAACATAACTATCTCAACTGGTATGTGTACCTTTCTAAGTCAAAATAATAATGTTGCTTTTCAACAACAGAAAAGTTTACAAAGCTGTTTAGACAGCAAAATAAATGACACTCTGTCCCAAAAGGGCTCACAATCTAACAAAAGGTGCTGAAGAAAGATCAGAAAAGAGCCAAGAGAAAAGATGCTGTGCTGGAGAGAGACATTGTTCTCCCCCTGCCACATATAAGAGGGGCAAAACTTGAAAAAGTACCTCTTTGCCCAGTTATGCAGGGGTGCTAACTGTGCGAACAGAAGGTCAAGTGAATGCTGTATTTTATTTGGGCTACCTGGATCCAATACAGTCGGCCCTTTGTATCCGCGGTTTACGAACCACCAGTGGATACAAAAAAACGTTCTGAAAGAAATCTGCACAGGGGAGGGGGAGGCGGGGGCTGGGCAGCATCACAGTACCTTAATTTAGCAGCGTGCTGGCCCACCACCCGCTCCTTGGCTCCCGCGCGGCAGGCTGAAATGGGGGTGACCGGTGGTGGCTTGGGGGGGGGTGACAGGGAGGCGGCGGAGAAAGGGCCGCGAAAATGGCACTTTAACTCCCAACACTACACACAGCATATGCCCATGCTCCAGCTGACGAGCGGAAAGGCGCACAGAAGCTGAGTGTCTTTCTGCTCGTCAGCTGGAGCGCAGGGCATGCTGTGTGTGGTGTGGAGAGTTCATTGGCCGCTAAAGTGAAGTGCCACTTTCGCCACCCCATTGCTTCGCTGCCTCCCTGTCACTGGGGGATGGAAGATGGAGCGGATAGAGTGTCTCAGCTGATATACCCCTTTATTCACGCAGCTGGAGGATGGCTTCTCCGCTTCAATTGTAAACGTTCAGAGCGTACCCTGCACGTGAAAACCTGGGTTCGGTTGGAGCAGCCCCCCTCCCACTCACTCTCTTCTTGCAAATAACCTTGCTCCTTTGCCTCTGCAGCGGGTTCCTCACAGTTCTGCCCCTTATCAACAAGCGACGGGGCGGGCACTGCCACCGCTCATTTTGCCCCCCGGGAGGCTTGCCACCGTTGCTCAGGTTTTTTTGTTTCTTCCTTCTGGCGGCAGGCTGAAATGCTGCTGCCTCCTCTTCATCCTCCATGGTGAGTCCTCCTCTTCGCACAGGCACCGAGTGCAATTGCAGGGGCCAAGAGCTCCCAGGGAAAGCTCCCAGGTGTTGTGAGCCTGCACGAAGGCTCATGCAGGTGCACGAGCCGGGACAGTCCCCAGAAACTGGGACTGTACCGGTTTGGACTGGGGAAACCGGGACATGTCCTGGTTTTTCCGGGACGTCTGGTAAGCCTAATTATAATGATGACACCCAACTCTATCTCCTTTCCATCAGATTCCAGGGAGACAGCAGTGGTACTGACTCAATGCCTGGGCTCTCTAATGGGCTGGATGTAGGCTACCAAGCAATTGAATGCCAACCTAAATAAAAACGTCATAGAGAGCCATGCCAAAAGGTCTCTAAAGAGGGAGCCATTCTTAATTTCAGGGGGAGGGAATTCCAGAATTGGGGTGCCACCACCAAGAAGGCCCTATCTCTCGTTGCCATCCCCCTCACCTCCGTCAATGTCGGCACAGTTAACAGGGTGTACTGCTGTTGCCTAGTGCTGAAGTATCTATCATGCAGTTAATATGGTGTACAACTAATGAGCTGCTACCCACATAATACCTGAAACCACCCCCACAAAATTACATCAGAAATAGCTGTCTGTTTATTTCATAGAGCCTCAATCTAGAAAGTAGGCTGCTTCATCCTCCCTTCTTCTGCAGAGAGGTCATACTAAATTGTTCTGTATGTTCTGAAATATATAAGTGGATACTTATATAACCTCCTAAATGGATAAGTGTGGCCTTCCATTTTGCAGCCCGGGACCTGCCTAGGATACCGCGGCCGGCCCTTTAGGCCAGCCGGGTATCGTTACACAGGATTAGGCTGTTAAAGAGGCATTTCAGTGGGCACAACATACAGTACAGCTCATTGCTTCTCTCCCTTTTTAAACCGACTTTCAAATGCAATTTCAGACAGTGATTATTAGACAAACATTTCAGAAATCCAAAGCAGAACAGAAATTCCAATGCATCTTAAACCATGAGCATGTGTAGAGGGCTATCACTTTCCTATTATAATTTTGCAGATTTCCAAACATGATCGATCTCTCATGTTTACAATCCACATTTTATAGTCAAAGAGAATTGCAGTTCAATTGCACTGTACAATATAGTACAGTGAGAATTGCAGGTCTATCAGGTCTAAATCGAGCTGTTTTGACAGGATGCAAATGCAGGATGCAAATACAAACCCTGTACTCCTTTTTAAATAGAAATTGCTGGGACTCTCAGCACAGGTTTGAATAACAAAACTCCATCTAAACTCCATCTCATGGTTACTGTTAGGCTAATTGGAGGCACTTTGAGGTTGCTCGCTCCACTATGCAGTTAACAGTCCCAAAATAGTCATATATTTCATTTTAGCCTCTCGAGACCTGGAGTCCAAGTATTTCAGAAGTGGAATGTATATGTGGATGCTGGTAGCTATTTGATTGGAGCCTTCTCTCCAATTTCAATGAGGCTTATAGTTACAGTCTTGTATTAGATAATCAACATTAACATATAAAAATATTCCAAAATACAGCCTTCTACCATATGGTTTCATTTAAAACTATAATGGGTATTTAAGAATGATAAGGATATAAACTGTATTTAAAACTGAACCAATTTCTTTTGTAATGAATGCCTTACAATTACATAATTCCAACTACAGTTTTCCCCTCCTTTATAAGCAAGCAAAAATAAAACTTTCAATTGCTCTCTCATGACCATGATTAAAATAATGTTCACAAAGCTCAGATACAGTCCCTAAAGATGCTAAACCGCATTTCTTTAAAAACATGTAGTGGGGTTTTTTTTTTTACATTTACAGCACAATTCTATCCATGTCTACTCAGAATCAAGCCCCATTATTTTCAATGATGCTTATTCTCAGGAAAATGTGTATAGGATTGCAGTCTTAATTTCTATTAAAAAGGAGCCAGATTTTAAAAAAAAAAAAGTACTACAAGACCAAATTCAAAATATCTGCCACTGACCATCTGACTATTACTAATCTGTATATACAAAATGTTTACAAGTTCTACAATGTACTGTACATACATGCTGCTAGTTCTAGAAGATTTTACTCACAGGCTTTGCATCTTGAATACAGATTTCACCAAAATCAGTCAAAGGCCACAATCAAAGTCCACAATAAGTCAGCAACTTATTTTCAATACAT
This sequence comes from Plestiodon gilberti rubricaudatus, assembly GCA_026170595.1. Classification (NCBI taxonomy): domain Eukaryota; kingdom Metazoa; phylum Chordata; class Lepidosauria; order Squamata; family Scincidae; genus Plestiodon; species Plestiodon gilberti. The sequence continues at coordinate 56,723,586 of JANXHW010000002.1, forward strand.
GGTTTGACCCTGCATGTCTCAATATTCTTGTGTAAATAGCATGCATAAGGCAAGACAATCAGGATCATGGTGGGGGGGTCAACACTTTGACCCTGGGTGTGCTATTTACCTGGGGAGGATCTATTGGTGTCATTGGAAGCATTTTTCCCCCTAGCTAAATTTCCCATCAAAGTTCTGATCTGAATTGGGCCCTTTGCATGTGCTGTTTACAGAAGAAAAACAAGACATGCAGGATCAAAACACAAATTTTTATGTATGTTACCCTTTTTATTCACAGGTTCGAGAACCGTGAATTTGTTACACCACAGGTCCTGGACCCATGAATGTAAATGCTAAAAACCCTGTAGAAAGAAAAAACAAAGCCCCCAAAGCACCATTTTACCTTTAAATAGCAAAAATCGCAACATTTTCAAGCCTCCACGAGGCTTCTTGAAGCTGCTCGACCCACTTTCAGGTCGCGCAAAGGGTCTTTTCCCCCCTCCCAGCCTTGTCCCAGACAAGATACAGTCCCAGACAAGGCTTGGAAGGAGGAAGAGCCTTCGTGCGACCAGGAAGTCGGTCGTTTTTGCTATTTAAAGTTTTGCCACGGTTTTGCTATTTAAAGGTAAAATGGTGCTTTGGGGACTTTTTTTTTCTTTCTACAGGGTTTTTTCAGCAGGCCCGGATACATACACGGATTTCATACACGGATCTTAGCTATCCACGGCGGGGTGTGTGTGTTCCGGAATGGATTCCCCCCAGATAGCAAGGTCCAACTGACCCTCAGTAAATATGCATATAACATCATGGTCCTGAAGGTCATCGAAGGCTGCATTGTACCAAGCCAAACCTTTAATCCACCTACCTGAGTATAGGCTATGCTGCCTGGCTGTGGCGCTCTGGGGTTTCTGATGAGTATTTCCTAGCCCTACCTGGAGATGCCAGGGATTGAACCTGTGGCCTTCTGTGTGGTCTACCCCTGAGCTATGGTCCCTCCCCAAGGTAGTTCTTCACTTTCCAAGGAGATTCTAGTGGGTGCCAATTTTCATGAACAAGGGCCCACGCAACTAATCCTGCTCATGTGATCAAGTTATTTACACATGCACCTTAAAACTGCAGTGGGTGTGTCTGTGAAGTGCACTAAAAAAACATTATGAAGAATTTCTGGTTTTTCTTTTAACTTGCTAGAAGATATTGGGTACATCATAGCTTTATTTACTCATGCCCCATATTCCTTCCCACATGGAATCCAAGGGTTCCCAGCACTTTCTGATCCATGCACAGATCAGACCCAGACCTAGATTGTTACATCATTTGCCTCCAGTCCTTGAATGCTGCACTACTATGAATGACAAAATAATGAAGACATACTGCTAAAAATAATGAAGACATACTGCTAAAAATTCTTACCTTAGAATATGTTCAGTCTCAGAGGCAATGACAATACTATTGTCTAGTATAGATGAAAATATGCAGCTTTGATTGTGGGTTGTTTCCCCCCCCCCCTTTGCAGTGGGAAGTGAGAATCCCAGAGCTGGAAGACTGTGTATCAGAGAAACTGCTAAAGCTTTTCTATCTCAGGAGATCAGAATGGAGAGAGAGAGAGAGAGAGAGAGAGAGAGAGAGAGAGAGAGAATTAAAGGAAGCTGCTTTTCAATGACAGTTCTCATTCTGAACTGTTGTTTTTTTGTTCCTAGAGAATGCGGAACACTGAATCAATTTTGATTGGTGAAAAAAATATGCAAGCTGTCAAGTCACAGAGAACAGCACTCTATCATTTTTCATTGTCATTGAATACAAGCATGAACAATTCTCGAGCTTCAGCGCTTTGTCTTAGTAAAGGGAATGTAACTTAGGCTACCTGAGGGAAATGCAGGAAAGAAAGAAGTGGGGGTTTATTTTTTTGACCCTATTAAACTGGCCACCCTATGTGTATTAAAAACAACAACAACCAAACAGCAGCACACAAACATTTGAAAATCTATCCTGTGAACAGAACAGAAACAGAGATTCACCTACAGCACAGTCCTATACGTGTCTACTCAGAAGTAAGTTTCATGACCGCCAAGTAAAAGTGGTTAACACTGCACTCCTAGGAACCCAATCCTAACCCCCTCCCCAATCTAATACCATGCAGCCATGCTGCCAGAGCACACACTACATGCTATGGAGGTGGGGGCAATCAGATGGCCAGTGAGAATTACATAAAAACTATTTAACTTACTTCCCAGTAGGGGCACCTGATTACCTATGGATCTCCTAAGACCCACGCCAGTAATTTTGCTGGTGTACGTCCATAGAGAAGAAGGGGACAGGGTGTGTTGGAAAATTGGGGATAGAATCCAGCATGTGTTTTGCCGCCCAGATAACCCCCTTCAGCCCACACCCTCCCTCCTCCCTGCCCTGAACCTCCCCCAAATGGGTGCCTCCACCCCCTTACCTGGGCCAGCGGAGAGTCTGGGTGAGTCTGACTTGCGCACGGAACCACTGGCTATTTCCACCAGCAGCTCCATCATGTGCGACAGCAGCACAGCGTTTGTGCCGTTGCAGGGCCACTTTATGACAGTGGATCAAAAGATCCACTGTTGTAAACAGCCATAGGATTGGGCTGTAGCTGTCCTTAATCCTAACTGCGGATAAAAAAACTAAGCTTCAGTTTAATTTTAAAATAGTCATTTATCAGTCACTGATAAAAGCTGTAATCCTAAACACTCTTACGTAGAAGTAAATTCCATCAAAAATCAATGAGACTGACTTCCATGTAAATTTGTACAGGATTAGGGTGTTAATCTGTGCAACTAAACTCAAAGCATGGTGCATTCCATATTTGATGGATAATCAAGCTATCCATTCACTAAAGCTGGATCGACTCCTTTTCTTTGTAGACTACTAATCTGGTTATATGGGCTGCAAATGCACTGCGGCGGTTCTCTCTTCTCTGATCTTTGCTGGGAATTGCAACCTGCAGCTCATGTTCCTTAGAGCCAATAAAATATTTGTTCACTACACTAGCAAAACAATGTAGCCTTTATTTCAACAAACCCAGTACCTTCCTGTATTTGCCTTTCAACAAGGCATTTTGTTTTCATCCTGTTTGTACTGGCAATGTTTACAAAAAGAGTTCACATAAAAGTGTTCTGAAATGCTGTCTTTACAGATATACACCTTGTGGTATATTTGTTAGAACATTCTGCTGTAGATCTTAAAATGACTAGTCTTCATCATAAAGATTTTAAGGGAGATTAAAGCAAGAAAAATTAATTACAATTGAACAAGCCTCGACACCTCCTCTTCAGGCCTTAATCAAGACGTAGGTTTTATGACAAAGGCCCAATCCTATCCAACTTTCCAGCGCCGATGCAGCTGTGCCAACAGAGTAAGCACTGCATCCCGGGGGGGCAGTCACAGAGGGCTCCTCAAGGTAAGAGAACGTTTGTTCCCTTACCTCCATGCTGCACTGCGGCTGCATCAATGCTGGAAAGTTGGATAGGATTGGGCCCTAAGAGTTAACTTTCAAACAATGCTACGTTAATTATCACCAATTGTGAAGTGTCAACATGCTCGTTTTATATCTTTTTAAGCTTGTTACCAGGCCAGGGTTTGGAAGTGACTCTTGGCGCAATCCAGTGTAAACTTAGAGCGGCGGAGCTCGTGTTCCACTGCTCAAACTTGTCACAAACACGCTGTAAAGCACATTTGTGACTCCCGGCGAGTAAGGGCCACTGGAGCCAGCCTTCACTCTGCTGGGGGACCACCTGCACCCGCCGGAATAGGTAAGCTCTACACTGGTCAGTGCAGGGGAGGGTGGACCGGGCAGTGAGGGAGGGCAGTCATTGGGTGAACGGGGCAGGGTGAGGGTGGGGATATTGGCTGCGGGTTCTGCTGGTATCCCAAGCCCTTTCCCAGCCCTTTTCAGTGTTACCCCACCCCACCCCGGCTTGAACGTATGCCAGCTCCATAGGGCCTTGGCTGGCTTGCACCCAGGGAAGGGGACGAGCGTCCCCTTTCCCCGAGGTGCTCACAGGTAGCCCTGGGGCAGCCCGGGACAACCACAGGATACTGCAGCTGGCCCTTTAGGCTGGCCAGGTATCCTTACTCAGGATTGGGCTGTCTGTTATTTTCTGATTTTTTTTCTCTGTATCTGTATGTGCCTGTGTGTGTATGTGTACAGACACAAACACACATCCCTGCCTACTGAAGATTTTCACCAGGCATCTGATGAAGTCCACAAATGTTAATGTTATAATAAATGTTTTAGCTTTTAGGGTGATGAAAGACACTGTTTTCCTGTGGGGGTTCTTGCTGCTAGAGACTGGAAGTTGTTAAACTTGTGGTATCTCTCTCTGGTCATAGAGCTTTATGACCCTTACAGAGCAATCCTATGCAAGTTTGCTCAGAAGTAAGTCTCACTCACTGTATTCAACAGGGCCTACTCCCAGAAAAGTGTGTATATGGTTACAGACTCAGGGCTATAATCCTGCTGATTTGTCTTGCATCCAAGAACAAATAAAGATTTTAATCTGAGTCAGCTCCAGAAACAAAAACAAACACAACAGGATAAGTAAATAGATTTGGATAAGTAAATAGATAGACCAAAGTAGATTTGTGGCACATGGCAACCCCTGGTCCACGTACTGCAATCTTTCCAAACAGAAAAATTTCCCTATTTCACAATAATGGCCTCGTCCTAAACATATGGATCTAGGAATACATCCCAATGGTTTCAGTTGGAATATGGCCAATTAAAATATAATTGGGTTTACAGTATTAGATAAAGCTGCAATTTAAGATTCAATTTAAGATTAATGGAATACATTGTATTGAGTTATAATAATTTCTAGTTGCTGCTAAGTGATAATTTCTGTGCAATTCACACCTTGTCCATTCATCCATCCAGCTAGCTAGCTTGCTCTCAGGACCCTTCACCTTCTTTCTATGAGCGTTTTGTGGGGTTCTTACGTTGGGCTTTGATTTGGAAGGATTTTGCCTTATTCCTCATTTACTCTTGCGCGTTGAACCACTGGTACCAGCTCCCAAACTAGGCAAAGCAAGGACCAGTTGCAAGGAACAAGGTAATGAGGTCAGGCCTGCCAGAGACATTTCCCATTTGCCATCAGTTTAGGATAATGGTGGCTTCTCACAGGGAGCAGGCAGGTGCTAGTGGTTTTCTGCTATACTGCATCAGGAGGCGAGACATCCAGAAATGTTAAAACGGCTCCAGTGAAAAAAGAGGATGGTCCATTACTGCTCCCCACCACTTCCAGGTAAGCCATGAAGCTGCTTACAGAGTGGTGGTGGGGGGGAATAGTGGCAGCAACAGACTGCTCTCCTTCCCCATCCTCTTTTAAAATTCCTGAATGTCTTGTCCCACTGCACAATCAGGGTTGAGGGTATTTAAAAAGGTAAAGGTGACCCCTGACAATTAAGTCCAGTCGTGTCCGACTCTAGGGTGTGGTGCTCATCCCCATTTCAAAGCCAAAGAGCCAGCGTTGTCCGAAGACGCCTCCGTGGTCATGTGGCCGGCATGAGTCTCCTTGCCGCAGCGCGTAGCATGCGACTGGAACACGGAGCGCTGTTTACCTTCCCGCAAGTGGTACCTATTTATCTACTCGCATTAACATGCTTTGGAACTGCTAGGTTGGCAAGAGCTGGCCAAGCAACGAGAGCTCACCCCGTCGCAGATTCGAACTGCCGACCTTTCGATCGACAGCTCATGGTTCAGCGGTTTAACCCACTGCGCCACCCGCAATCTTTAAATGGCGCTAGGGAAGGAGGATAGTCTGCTTCTTCGTGAAAGATCAATGGCAACAGGAGACCTGCTACTGGGAGGCCTGACAGGGAGGGTATACTTGGGCAACAGCAGGAGATTGGCAGGGCACAGGTGTGAATCCTTTTATGTGTGTGAGTCCTCTGCACATGCCCTGGGAAGGCTCCATCCGTGGCACCACCCATGCTGTGCTGTCTACCTTAGAATATTTAAACAGCAACATTTGTCCAACTCAGCCAGTTTTTTATCCCACTTTTTGTCAGCACTTCTTATCAAATATGCAAGTTTCCAGCAGGCAATGAGAGAACGTAAGTCTCCAGTCTTATCTCTCCCTTAACCAGGACCTGCTGGCCTGGCTTGCCTGATTGGGTCTCCCCTTCCCTGATCATCCCCCCCCCAGCTCCGATCCTGGGCATCTGCCACCGGGGTGTCCGTTGAGGTTCTCTTTGCCCTTGAAGGGGGGTCTCCCATGCTCCAGAGGCATGGGAGGCTCCACGCCGGGAGGGGCTCCCCCAGTCCTGGGAGCGCTGCGGGGAAAGAGGCCAGAGTCCCCGTCGGCGTAGGTAAGGTGGGGCCCAAACAAATGGAATTCAGCAACATTCTTAGCTTCTACTCCATCTCTTGATGAGATGTGAAAGCTGATCTCACATTAGGAGCTTATGCATGTTATTGGGAGAAGAAATACAAAAGTTCTTGCATTTTTGAAATAAAAAGCATGTGTGTTTCTACTTGTCCTCATCTTATATAACACCTCTAGTGGAAACTCTGGATGCATGTTTAAACTTTTGCTTTAAAATTGTGGTAAACATTGCTGTATGAGTACATAATTGGAATTGACAACTGGAATTTAAGCAGTTATGCACTATTTGTATTTCTTGTTACCTCTAATAAATAATGTTGCTTTCCTTCAGCTCAGAGAGTGAAAATGGAACAGATGAAAAGAGGAAAACTGGAAAATCGCCCACCATGGTGTCACAGACATCACCCAGTGATGCAGAATGTGTTGAAGACCAGAAGAAAATTGCACTTCCACGGTAATAAAATAAAATAAAATAATCCAAATGGCGGAAACATTAAAATGATTTGAAGCATGATTACATATTTTGCAGACATTAAGGCTCTCTTACCTTAGGGTTTATTTATCCCAGATTTTGAGATCAGGATAAGAATATTTTTGGATCAACAATCCTCTCTTACATAGGCCTTGCTTGCTGTCTTGGGTTACTCCACTGCTATTTGAACTGAACTAAATGTTGATTTTTGTCCAGCTTTGTTGTACCCAAGGAGATATCCTATAAATGATAGTAGATAGACATAAGTAGAGAGGATTTCTCATTATAGCCAGGATTTTTCTTCTTTGTCACAAGTCCTTTAATTTAAACATCAGATTTTAGCCCAGGTGTGACTTCTTAATTTGAAACTGGAGCAATACACATACAGGAATAAGTTTTGATGCCAAACTCTTCTTTGTTGCATTAACTGATGGGACAGCTTTCATGATGGGTGCTACCCTATTGCAATTAGTTTTGTTCTCACTAAGCTGAGCACCTGGCAGAATGTCATGATTTCTTAGCCTGTACCAGAAGCGTTGCCGCAGTCCGGCCCCGGGTGACTCACGGGGGATGACAAAGCGGGCAGCGGCGGCAACATCTGCTCCGTTTTGGCGACAGGAGCAGTGACGATATGTTTGGCCCACCCTCCCACCTTGTGTCTCCGGGATGCGCTTTGACATCACTTCTGGTAGTGATGTCACGGGGGCCATATAGCGACGCCACTGGCCTGTGCAGCCATAGCACAGTAGCAAAGCAAATGCTTTACATGGAGAAGTCCACAGGTTCAATCTTCAGCATCACCCAGTAGGGCACAGAAAAATCTCTGTCTGAAACCCTGCAGAGTCATTGCTAGTCAGTGTTGAAAATACTGAGCTGTATGGATCAATGGCCTGGCTCAGTATAAGCTGTAAGCTTGGCACACCTTCTGTGTTCTCTATGGAACTACATAGTGTAGAGTAGACAATGTTGATAGGGTTCATTTGTACTGGCATGCTTTAAAATTCATGATTTACATGGAATAAGTGCATTTACCTGTGATTCAAATCTTCCTATAGTAGTTACTTGAAAACCTCAAAATAAGCATATTGGCTTCTGCCTAACTCTTATATATTAAAATCTATTCATAAAATATGGTAAAGAAAATAAAAAAGCTATCAAGAGTGAAGTGGTTCTCTGAAAGAACACTCATGCAGGTCTACAAGGACATTTTAAAGAGAAAAATCTCCTTCGGGGAACAAGAATATGAAACTGTGCTAAGTGTCAGGTGTTTCCTCACTCTAGGTCAAAGACAATTGTGGATAATACCCTCTTGACAACAGATGGAAAGGATAACTCAAAGCCGGACAGGAAAAAGCATGCGTCACATCAGGTACTAGGGAACATCCACATGTTTGGGATCTAAGCAGCCGTAGACCCTGGTTGTGGGGCAGTGGGACAGAGGCATAGCAATGGGGCAGGCCATAAAGATTGTGACAATGGGGCAGCATTAGCAATCCACATCTCCCTGTCTCCAGTTCCACTGAGTACAGGTAGCCATGACCAGAAAAAGCGTCACTGTCTCTTTCACTGTCCTGCTTCTGTTGCCCAGGAACAGTGGGTGCACTCATGCACCTTGCTACTCCAGACAATGGGAAAAGAAAAGCAGCAAGGTATGTTGCAATATGTCTATTGTACATATTGTGTCAGCACCAAAGTACAAAGGGAATCTTAAGGATAACAGTAATCAGGGCTAGCTTTGGACCTTTTAAAAGCCTTGGCAATGTATCAAAATAACTCTGTCATGCACATACTGGGTCCGGGCCAAGTACGATTCCACTGCCACTAGGATCTATTGCCTGGAATTCCTTGTCTATCTTTTTTTTTTTTACAACTGCCCTTCTTTGTCCTTTCTGTTCCTGAGCCAGAGAAGCATATGCACCCAGTGTGATATGTCTGTTTCCTTCCATATGCTGCTGCTACAGCAGCAAAAGTGCTCACAATTGCCTATTAATAAGGTAGACACAGACCGAAAGGGGAAGAGCAGGAGTGAACAATAGCTTCTATGTAGCAATAATCCAAATATATTCTCTTGTTTTCCCAACTCTAGTTTAAAGCAAATGCTCACTTTCACAAGCTGTTTCTGGATGTCCCGATTGATGAACCCTTGAGACAAAGTAAGCTGAGTGCTGTCTTTCTTACTTATTTTGATGGATGGGATTATTATAGGGTGTGGCATGCTGCATGCATTTTTCTATCCTATGATGACTGAATGCTGTGCCACAAGGCTTGTGCAGGGCCCCCATTGCTGTTTATAATGTCAGCAGTTGGCCATGATTGGCTCATAAATTTTGATATTCAGTTGCTGATGGATTCTGTTCTGGATTCAGATGGATTCAGTTCTGGTTCATAGCCAAGATGTAATTGCAGTCTTGCTTTTTCAAATAGAGTCCAATGGCTATTCAGTACTAAGCAGCTTTTGCTGAATATCAAAGTTCAGGTTACCAGAGAAGTTGGATAGGATCTAAAATCAGCTGGCTTTTACAAAGTACTTCTTTCCTGTGAATAAGGCAGACGTCACACTTGCTGTATTTTTGATTTACAGCACCGAAATTTAACTCGCATGTTTTATAGTATATTAACTAGATTGCTTGCAACAGTTAGGTAACATGGTACATGTGACTGCTTTATAGATTTTACCTGCGCCCTGCAGAAAGAAATTGTGTACCAAGGAAAGCTATTCATATCGCAGAACTGGATTTGCTTTCATTCTAAGGTCTTTGGCAAAGACACAAAGGTTGGTAAAGTCTTATGATATGATGGGTCCAAAGAGTCATGCCTAATTTGGGGGGTCTACAAATTTTTGGTTTGCACTTACTAACTCTTCCTTCTCTGAGTCCTCTGGCATGGGTGGAGAACCGAGAGAATGGAGTTTGCCCTTTGTGCTTAATGTTTGTAGAAAGATACAAGCAGCCCATCGTTGCAGCTTCTGCCTCTTGCAAAATCTTAATGAAACTACCCCTCATTTCCCCTGCATAGAACTGAAGAGGGAAGAAAGGAGCAGTGGTTTCATTCTTATAAACTGGGATTTTGCAGAAAGCACTAGCACCTCACTGCTAAAGGCTGATCTCCACCGCACGAATTTTGGTGCATCCCGGATGCGTGCGGAGAGTGCGGAGCTGTGTGGCTTCCATTTTATCTGATCGCATCAGAACGCGGGAGAGCCGCGCTCTCCCAAGTACCATTGCGATCGACCGTGGACCATGCTCAAGATTTTGAGAGGGCAGGACACGGAGCTAATTGTTTGACCAATGAGATGAGAGGGGGGTTTCAGCCAATCGGAGCACACTTGTGTTTCAGCCAATCACCGTTGAGATTTATTAGAAGACGGGACAATCAGGAGGGACTATTTGCGTTGAAGAAACTGGTGAAGCCCAGGGCAGCGTTTTGGGTGAGGCATCCTGTCCCCAACGCTAGCGCCTCCCTCCATAAGCGCAATGCAACAGGGGTAGGTGTAGATCAGCCTTGACCAAGCCCAAGCAGGTGGGAGATAAGTCACCACTCCTACCAGTTTTTCCAACCTAGAGAAGAGGGGAGGAAAGGATAGGCACCTTCTTTCCCACAAAGAGGGTGTTTGCAGGGTTGCTGGAGGAAGGGATGCTCGGGAGGTGAGTTTATGGTCGGCACTTGCCCAGTTCTCATTTAATGCCGATAAAGTTGATGGCATAAATGTTAGTTGAAACAACAACATAGATACAGTGGCGTCGCGACGACGCGCATCACCCCAGAGCGGGGGCGCGCGTCGCCCTTACGGGGGAGGCTCCGCCCCCGCACGTGACGTCACGCGCAGGAGCAGAGCGCCCTCCCCGCTCCGTTTTCGGCTCATTTTGGAGCCAGACACAGGGGAGGGCGGGCGGGCGGGCCCACCTCCAGCTCACAACTGTAAGTGGGGGGTGATCGCGTGTCACCCCTATACGCGCGACGCCCCCCCCCGCTTCCCCCCGTCGACGCCAGTGCATAGATACAGAAAATAACAAAAGGTCAAGTTTTTCCATTTCTCCAGTGCTAGGTTTACCAGATCTCCAACCGGGACAGAGTGCTAGACCTTTAGGAGAAGGAATGTGAGCAGGTGTAACTTGTTAAGCCTTAGAGCTCAATCCTAGGCATGTCTACTCAGAAGAAAGCTCCACTGAACACAATGGGGCTTGCTTCTGAGTAGACATGCCTAGGATTGTGCTGTTAGGTTTAACAAGTTACACCTGCCCACATTCCTTCTCCTAAAGGTCTAGCACTCTGTCCCAGTTGGAGATCTGGTAAGCCTATCCAGTGCCCAACTTTGGTTGCAGTCATGTTGAATTTATTAATGGAACTGACTTTTTGAAACACTAACAGGACATTTGAAACACAAAAAGAATTGCTTGGCATAACAAAGATAGTACAGTGCTTCTCCTGTTCCTTTCAGTTCTAGATAGCGTTCATGAGAGAAATCTCTAGAAAGGCTGACTTCTGAGGAAAGAGTAAGTCATCACTTCCCTTCCAAACAAAATGAAATGAGGAGGCAACTCCTAAGAATTTTTTTCCCTAAAGCCCAGCACCAAAATGTCATCAGGGGCTGCTTATTCAGGAGTGAATAATAGGGAATCCAGGATTATTGTCTCCAAGCCACCACCTTCATGGTAGAACTATCATGGTGGTAAAACGTTAAAACTGTTTCTCTTGGTACAGGAATATCATAGAGAAGTGGGGTACTTCTCATCTCGTAGCTAGACTAGGAACAGAATAAATACTTTGCAGAGTTCAGCACTGGAAACATAAACGGAAGCATTGGGATGCTTCTGAAATTTTCCTTTTCTTTCTTTACACTTTTAATTGTGCTTTCAAAATTTCCAGAATTGTCAAAATTATAGGAAAATGAATGCTACATTTTTTTTAAATCCTAAGTGTTATAAATGCTCCTAAATCCTAAGTGTTATAAATGCTTTGCGCTGAAATCCTATCCATATATACCTAGAAGTAAGCCCCATTGACTATAACAGGACTTACTTCTGAGTAATGTGTTTATAGCAGGGGTGGCCAACCTTCCACCATTAGGGCCTCTGAGTTCTTAAGAGTTGTGTAGAAGACAGAATCTTGGCAGCTGCAAGTGCTGATGGTGCTGCTAAAGCAGCTGCACCTGCTGAAATGCCCTCACCTAGACAACCATTAAAGGGCCAGGAGCATTCATGTGGACAGGTTGGTCACCCCTGCTATAGAGGCTACTGAACTTTACTTGTTTTCACACTTTTTACTGTTATGATCTCATTTCAGATAACTATACCTGTGCCTTCAGTAACGCTGCTAAAGAAGACAAAAACTGCCCACATAGTGCCAAATGCCCTGGTCATATCAACAATCTCTGATAGGGTAAGTTCACATTTTGGTACAACAGAAATCTTAGCACCTTTTCATTTTCTCTTCTGTTTCTCCCCCCACCCCCATGTGCCCTTAATTGCTCTTCATGTCCAGAGTTCTCACCCATGTCTTAGTCCAATTACAGTTACTGGAAATGTCAGTTAGCAGTTGCCAAGCAACTAACTGGAACAGAAGAGGCCAGAAAGGGGAAAGTGAATCACAAGACACTGAACAATGTGCACTACCAATATCGTACGATGAATAGCACCTGCCATGTTGTCTTTAAAACATTGGGATTAGCAACGGATGGCCTCCGGGTCAAATACAGCCTCCTTGAGAGTACCAGAGTCAAAGGGGTTGGCATAGGGTAGGATTTGTTTCTGTAGCCATGCAGCTGGCAAGCAACCCACTTGGAACCCCAGTAAGCAGGATTTGGCCTGACTTTCTATCCTGCCTTCAAAGGAGCCATCTGGAAAACTAGCTGCTGACTGGTAGCACATGTCAGTTGGATGATTTATAAGTGAGACGATAGCTGGACCACCCACTTGCCCTCATTGCTCCTGACCCTTGGATACAAAATGGAAGCGGGGGAAAAAGGTGTTATCGGTTTGGGATATTAGTTTTGGCAGCAGATGAGATGTTTTACTCTTCGTCTCTTCATTAATCATTATCATCCTCCTTTCTCCCTTTTTTCTTAAGCAGAATGTAGCAAGCAAGGAAGTAATTTTGTTCTGTTGCTGATACATTGATTAATATCTTTTCCCTGAATTTATGACAGTACCTGAAGGAAACCATCTTGACTGGCTGGAACTATACCAAATAGTTTATCAACTGGGGGGGGGGGTGAAATAGGCAAAACATAAAATGAAGAATTACCTTAATCTGCAATGTCTTAAAGCCTAAGACTTAGGCCAAAATCTTATACATGTTTCCCTGGGACAAAGTCCCATTGATGTCAATGTGACTTACTTCTGAGTAGACATGCATAGAATTGAGCTGTTAATTATTGGGAATGTTTTCCCTATACAAATCTTCAAAATAGTGTATAGAACTTGTACACAACATTTGCCTTTCTACATTATTTTTGATCAAGCAACACCCAAGAGACAAAGAAAGTACTTTCCACCAAAGATTTCAAGCTCTGTACAAGAAAATGTGATAAGGTGTCTAATCATGCATAGCCTTGAACAATTATCAAGGTAATAAACTGTTGCTTCTCATGTTATATTTCATGTGATCCTTTTATGACTAATTTTTTTAACAGAATGTACAATAATACTACTACTAAAGCAAACTCTGGTAGCTCCAGCCAATGCTAAATAATTGTTGGTGGCTTTCTTTTCAGCACATGTTCGTCTCCTTTCTATCAAGAGACCAAGCTTACAAACTGTTAAAATCTGTGTGTCAACATCTAGAGGTGAGTTCTAATTGCCTGCAGCTCATGTGTGTGTCCTTAATATAGTTCAGAGGTTCTCAACCTGTGGTATGGGTACCCCTAGGGGTACGTGGACCTCTTGCTGGGGGTATGCCAAGCCCTGCCCCTTATCTGCCCCATTAGCAACTAATTAACATGGATTTTAAATTTTAATTATTTTCGGAGAATTATTTTTTAACATTTAAAAATTATTTTTAAAATTAAAATTTTTAATTATTGTCTCTCTGATTTTGGTTTTGGGCTTATTTTTGTACTTTGGAAAATGTACTTTGGTGGGGTGGGGGAGGGAGGAGCTGATTTTGGGAAGTTTGACTTGGAGAAAAAAGAGATCCTTGCATCTCTCTCTCTCACTCACAGAGTTAAATAAGACATTTTTTCACATTTAAAATTGTTTTAGTACATTTTTTATTTAATGATTAATTACCTAATTAATTAATTGATTGATCCAATTAATTAGAAGTTAATTAGCAGGGGGTACTTCAAAAAATTGGACCGTGATAGGGGGTACCCGGGCCTCCAAAGGTTGAGAATTCCTGATATAGTTGATCAAATTGTATATAATGTTATAACTGTGTTTTCAGGTTGTGAGTGCTGGCAACAGTCCCAATCCTTCTTCTCAAGAAAACAGAGTTGATCGGCCTACAACTTTACCTCTGGTAAATTTATTTCTATGTGTCTCTTCAGAAGTAAGTCATTGAGTTCAATGGGATTTACTCTCAGGTAAGTGTGTATAGGATTGCAGCCTCAGAAACTTTAATACTGATAAGAGAAATTATAAGGAACTAGTATAATCATTATTAACTGTATTTACCGTATTGTCCCGAGTATAAGACGCACCTGATTATAAGACGCACCCTTAAAGTTTGGTGCTATTAAAAAAAGTTTAATTAAATCACTGGCATTAAATTGCAACAGCCTGATTATAAGACGCACCCCTAGTTTAAAAACTTAAATTAGGAGAAAAAAGTGAGTCTTATACTCAGACCAATACGGTATATACTGCTTTTCAACAAAAAAGTTCTCAAAGCGGCTTACAGACAAAATCAAATGATTAAATGGCTCCCTGTCCCAAAAGGGCTCACAATCTAAAGTAAGATTACAATTAAAGTAAGACAGTTTTCAGTAAAAAGCTTTCTGTTTTGTGTTTGGGGATTTATAAAAAAATTTTGTCATGTTGTGTGCATGTGTGTACCAGGTTTGATGTCATTATTTTAAAGTCCCTTCAATAGATGAAAAAACAAGTAACCAAGACTAACTAAGCCTGCTATCCTATGCATACTTTGGAGTAACCTTTATTGAACATGCTGTAATGGAACTAACTTCTGAGTAAACAGGATTTGACTGTAAGTGTGGTGCATGAGCAAGTCGTTACTGAATAAATGAGAGAAGATACTTTGTAGAGTTTGGATATAAATACAGAAGGAGATTTGAATCTCTTGTGTGTAGGTTACCTTGCTATTGAAGCTCTGCTTTCACATCTAGAAATAATTAATGTACAGTATCTCTATTTCAATAAGGGAGTAAGAATCACAGATAACTACAGTGGTATGGAAGGTCCTAGGACAACCTATACGAAAGCACTCAACAAAATGAGCTAAGAGCTGAACTATGTGTTATGGTTGTCACAAGGAGTAGTATCCCTGTATCAAGTTCTCTAGTTCCTAGCCATCATATACAGGGGGCCCGCCGTCTCCGCAGGGGATATGTTCCAGCCCCCACCGTGGATACCTGAAACTGCAGAAAGGGGCGAATGCCCCCTCCGCGGTTTTCAGAGGCCCCCCATGCCCCCTGCGGGCTGGCGCCCCCCCCGGAGGTTTCTCCTAAAAGTGCCTGGGGGGGCTGTGGAGGGTGCAGGGGGGAATTCCTCAACCGTGGATAACTGAAACTGCAGATGAGGAATCTGTGGATACCAGGGGGCCCTGTATACAAAAGTTCTTACTGTGTGATATGACGTCATCACGTTGTATTTCTATCCGTAGTGGGTTCATAGCACATACTTTAAATGTCATCTGATCCCAGTTTCATATCCTACCTAGTTCATAAACTATAGTTAAACTTAAGATTCCAGGTTCCGACGACAAACAATGTTGTGGTTTAACTAACCACGATTCTTCTCTCACAGCCAGCCAGAAAAGGAGAAGAAGAAAGAGAAGGAGTAAGAAGGAACATGTAGGATCTCCATAGGCTCACATTCACAACCCACCAAACCATGGCCTTTCCACCCATGCCATTTTCCATGATGAAAATCCCCCCCCTAAATTGTTAGTTGCTCCCAAAGTTGTGATTTGAAGCAATAACACCTAGGGGAAATGGAAACACTTTTCGGTGGGGAACATGGCCAGAGGAAAGAGTAACACCCATGCACCTCACACAAGCCACAGTTCAGATTACTGGGCCCATGGCCATTTTTTTTTGTGGGGGGGGGGAATTGGGAATCCCAAGCATGGGGTTCAACTACGTATTTAATGGTCATGTCTGATTTGGCCCTGGGTGACCTTGAAGACTTAAATAGTAGAACAGCTGGATATTAATATGTTAAATCAATAAAACATTAGGTATATTTTGATGCATCTTCCCCTCAGGATTTCAATGAAGATCTTTCTGAACTGGATGGCATCATCCACCAACGCAGACAGGAGATGGAAGAATCTAGCAGTACTGGCTCTCAGACTCCAGAACTGGAACACTTCCAAGGTTAGAATAATAAGCTGTTTCGAGGCAACCAAGTGCAGAATCTGCAGTCTTATGTCTAAGCATTTGGAGCCCTTTTTTAAAGTATGGAGAATGTAGTTATTGTTTATACAGACTTTTTTTACAAAAATGTATTGCATTCTGTACACTGCTCATTTTCACAACACATCTGTGTGGTCTGCCCATATAATGCTTGGTTTGAATTGCAGGAGGGCAGGGAAAGCAAACCAGGAGCACTCACTAACAGCGCAATCCTGCACAACTATGCACGGCCAGCCTAAAGGACCGGCCACTGCATCCTAAGCCCATTTCTGCCTGCACCGGTGCAGCCTGGGCTCACCTCGGGGGAAGGAGACATTCTCCCCCTTCCCCCCAGTATCAGCAGCACAGGCCACAATGTGCCTCCTCGGATGCGCACCAGCTCATTAGCTGGTGTGTGTCTAGGGAGGCTGTGTAAGGCTGTAATGGGGCTCAGGATATGGGCGCATCTCATTGCAAATATCCCCACCCCCTCCCAGCCCGGGCTGGCCAATGGCCCCCTCCCTCGCCACCCCTCCCTGCCCTCCCCCCGCCCCTGCACCGACCAGCGTGGTACTCACCTGCGGCGGCCGACACAGGTTCCAGAGTGTGGCCGAGAGAGCGAAGCCCGGCTCCATGCCTGCAATGTTTACTCTTGAAGGTGGCGCAAAAGTGCCTTGCAGCACATTTGTGACACCTTAAGCCAGTGGAGCACTCGCTCTGCCGGCCTAAAGTTACGGAGAATTGGGCTGTAAATCTAGGACATGCTGGTACATGTCCAGGTGAATTCATAACTCGAAGTCCTGGTCCTAAGATACTCTATGCAAGTTCACACTCTGGATGAAGTTTTAGCTTTTCACTAGCACAAAGGGAACTTCACTGTGTGAAGCCTGGTCTCAGGCTGCAGATTCACTCCTCGAATGCTTTGGTTAAATGAAACTATTTCTTCCTAAACATGCTCATCCATACTTTCCTCAAGTAGCCTCATACTTCTTGAATACCTGCCTTAGCTCACATATCAATCACCCTTAACCATAATCTCCTTTTCTCACTCACTCACTCTCACTCACCAAATTGCAAAATTCAATTTGGCAGGTTGGAGGTGTGTGAATTATTATACTGACTACCTCAAAATAGCTTTACTCTGTGCATTAAGCACATCATCCTGGTCCTCAAGTCTGGAAACTAGAAAACTTCCGTTGTGCATACATCAAACTGAAAGGATAACAAAGTTCTCTTAATGGAGCTGGATTGCATTTCACGTTTGAAAAGTCTCAAAATTATTTAAGTTGTTCATGCTTTATGGCACGTTTGCAACACTTTAGAACGGCAGAGCGCGCGCTGCGCCATTCTAAAGTTACCCAGAATTGTGCTGTTAACCACCTAAGGCTGCAATCCTATACACTTTCCTGGGAGTAGGCCCCATTGAACTCAATGAGACTTACTTCATAGACATGCCTAGGATTGTGCTGCAAGTTTGTTTGTTTGTTTGTTTGTTTGTTTGTTTATTTAAAGAATTTTTACCCTGCCTTTCTCCCGATAAGGGCAATCAAGGCAGCTTACAATTAAAACATGTTAAAATACATAATAAAATACAACATGTGGGCGGGGGCTCTTGGGGGAGTCCGGCAGGGGGGTGCTTAGAGGTAAGTCGCTTTCGCCCGGCCTGGGGGGTGGGGTGTAGGTCTCCAGACCTGCACCCTCTGGTTGATGATCGGGGCCCTGGGGCCTCGATAGATATCCCCCAGGGGGCAGCGTTGGCCTCAGGGTCACTGGAGGGTGGGGGTCAAGGCACCTCGCAAGCCACCTCTCTCAGTTAGCCGGCTGGTCTTAGGCAGGAGGGGAGACACGGCTTCCCTTGCCTCACAGCCGACTAGTTCATCACTGGCCGGCTGCTTCCTTATATACCCTGAACAGGGGGAAGCCCCGCCCCTTCCCGGAAGGCCCGCCCCTCCTGGTGATTGACGGGCGTCTGAGCCTATGGGCTCATCGTCCGTCGCATCCCTGGGTCCGTGTCGGCTGCGCTGAGGCCGCGCACGCCCTGTTGGCCTTTCCCTCGCCCCAGCAGGCATCGGGGCTGTCGGCGGGGCTGCTGTGGTCTCGGCGCCCCAGTTGGCCTCGTCGCCCTCGGCCCCGGACGTCGGGCGCTGCTCAGGGGGAGGCAGTCGGGTGGCCTCAGCCTCGTCGGGAGTTGAGGGAGGCTCCCGGTGGTATGCGGGCCCCGTTGAGGACGGGAGACGCCGCTCGCCGGGGCGAACCCAGCCCGAGGGCCTCGCCAGCAACCTGGCCGACCCAGTGGAGGCGGCGTCGGTATCCTGGGGATCCCAGGTAAGTCCGGGGGTCCCGAGGGCTCCCAGACACAACAATAAAAATAATTAAAACAAGTAATTAAAACAAACAACCTCAGTCAGTCACCTTATGATTACATTTATTAAAAAGCCAGCCCACCATGTCAGCCATCGAACACCAACCTGAATAAAAATGTTTTGAGGCCCCGCTGAAAGGTCTCTAAGGAGGGAGCCGTTCTTAATTCCAGGGGAAGGGAATTCCTTAGCTGGGGCACCACAGCCGAGAAGGCCCTATTCCTCGCCACCATTCCCCTCACCACCATCAATGGCGGCACAATTAACAGCCCCCCCCGATGACCTCCTAAATCACCTACCTAGTACACTTTTAAAGCAATTATTAAAGTGATTTATAATTTATAAAAATGGATAAAAAAACACAGAAGACCACTTTCAGCAATTTTATTTTGGAAAACACCGAAATCTGCTTTTTGAAAACACCATTTTAGACTGCCTCTAGCTATTACTTTCAGCTTAAAATTCTTATTCTCCAACAGGTTATCATATTGTTGAGACCCAGACTCGTCTGAAAACTTCCAAGGCAGAAGCAAAGCCTGCCATAGCAGATGTACAGTCTAAATGTTTGTGTGATGATGTCAGGAATGCTTCTAGAAATGGTAATAAACCAAAGTTTTGTGGGAGGGGAGGAGGCTTGATATAGACAGAGAAGAGCCTGAGTTCTGCAGTTTAAAAAAATGGGTTGAATCCAAAGGTGACATTCCACTTGTGGAAAGTGTCTTCTACTCATGGAAAGGCTGCTCTGTGTGTTATGCTGTAACACTGGCTGGGAGGAAAAAAAGGAAAACTAAATCCTCCACTTTCGCAAGAGCTTGTGCAACCTCTGGCAGAAGCCTGTGAATTGCTATAGAACCTACGTATTATATTTTAAAAGGGCAGCAGCTGTGTTAGTCTGTTGCAGCAAAAACATGTAAGGCTCTTGTGGTATTAATCAGTTTATTTTGGTGTAAGCTTCTGTGGACTGCAGTGCACTCCACTTCATCAGGTGCATACAGTTTTTGTTATATACATGCATTTTACTAATTTACTAATACATAGCAGTACTGTAGGAACTCTTGCAAAGGTGTTTGCCAAACAGCACTAGCTGTCATTTTCCTTCACAGTTCTTTGGATCCAACCCCATATTTGCAATCAGTTCCCAACTTTTCCTATAAGAAATATGTTGATATGCATAAGATTTACTTAACTTGTGTTGGAGTGGTCGGGGAGATGGTAGCATATGGCTGGGCTTGATATATGAAGTAAAGGAGGTAAAATAAGGCATTGGGGGAAGGGTGGATAATTCTTATATGTAGGAGCGGTGTTGAAAGGTTGGGTAGATATGCACAGACTGCTTCTTTCTTCTGATTCTATAGCAGACATTGCCCACATATTGGAAGCTTTTCTTCCAGCTATGCTTTCATTTAATTATAGGTGAGAGTTGACATGATATGCCACCAGCTTCTGTGCTAAGCAGATTCAGCGCAACATAGCACGATTATGATTACTGCCTTGCACATTTCAAGAATTCCTCAAGATTGGCCTACTCTTCTGAATATAGTTCATTCAGATCAGTTTACAATTTGGATTGCCATCTCCCATATGGCTAAAAACATGAGCCCACTAATCTATTAATTACAGGTTTACACTGAATTTTCATCCAGGTTTGCTTAGGTGTAAAAGTGCTGTTGATGTTACTGTGAACAGTGTGCCCAACTGATTTTTGAATACATGTTTTACAGTAGCCAAAGCCAGTTAACCTTCATTAAGCAGCCCCCAAATAGAAATTACATTAATAATAGATACCATAGCACTTTAGTGGTGAATAACAATAGGTTGGACCCTATAGTTATTTGGCAGTTCTAATCTCCCACCACATTTTTAGTCATGCTATTTTTGGATTGTTGATGATCCAAGCTGATGGTCATAAAATTTTGTTCATCTCGTAGCTCCTCCTAGAGTCCTTCGGTTCTTCTACAGAGTGAATTACGAGAAGTTTATAACTGTGAATCACATACTTGTCCTCTATGCAATTCTGTAAGTATAATTCTTTCCCCAAATAGGAGGCAAGACTTGGGGTAACTCACTGGCAGCTGCACTGGTATACAGCAGGGATATAGTCAGAAAGTTGGACATCCTGAGACTAAAGAAAGGGTTTGTGTGTGTGTGTGTGTGTGTGTGTGTGTGTGTGTGTGTGTGTGTGTGTGTGTGTGTGTGTGTGTGTGTGTGTGTGTGTGTGTCGTCCCCTTTTCCATGTTTGTTGTTCACTAGTAAAGATCTGGATATGTTCCACAATAAAAGTTGCCACTGGAGAAAATGAAGGGAGAAAAACGTGACCTTTCTAAATTGCCCAGAGTTGTGTTATATGGATAATATGCTTAGCTTATGTAGTTTCCAAAAGCATTTTGCCAAGCTCCTGGAGGCTAATTGAAAGAAGATTGATAGATGTTTTCAAAGGTTATGGGGAAATTGGAGCAGCCAGCAGCATCTCAAACCAGATGAACACAGATGTGAATTGGTGGAGCAGACAACAGTAGCACATCACTGAGTAAATCCTGCTGTATTGTGAGGTGATGTGTCCCTATCCCATCTTTAAAGGCAGTGGAGGAATCAGCATGTTGAAAGTAATGTTCAAAAAGGTGGAACTCTGAATGGCTTCAAAGGCCATTGTAGAATTATCCTCCTTATTGTACACCATGTGGGTCTTTTATCAATTGTATTAAAGCCTACTTGGGGGAAAGTATCTCTCCTTCTGAAAGACCATTTACATGGCTGAGTTTTGCTGAGGCACATCAGCTAATTGGGTAGGAGATTTGAATGGTAAATCCCTAAACATTTTACATGGCTAGATTAATGGAATAGGAATTGGACCCTCGTCATACGTTTCCACTACCAACAAATGCACACCTATTATGTCGTCCTCTACCACTTCTTTCCTGCAGTGTTTGTCTACTGATTTTCTCTACATTTTACATGAGATACAAAATCCACATTCTGGAAGAGCAACTTGGCTCCATGGCTTCCTTTGTGGACTCTCATCATAATGAGTAAGAATTCATTTCCCTTTAAAGGAATAATCTGCATCTTTTTATTTTAGTGTTATATTTATCCTGCCCAATCCTATAGTTGTGATCCACCAACAGAATGCACTTTCCAGCTGTCATAATGGCAATCGGGAAGCACTCACTAAGCCACGGGCTTCCGGATCGCTGTCAGAGAGGCCACGGAGGCCTTGTGCGCAGTGATGGAAAGATGAAGGCTTGCCAATGGGAGTGAGTCAGTGGGAGGACCAGGGATGTGTCAGAGGCAGGAGTGGGTGGTATCTGGCGCAGGCAACTAGTGCTGGATGTTATTCCCTCAGGTGCCAGCAAATGTGCCCCCTTTTGTCGTCTCAGCCATGTGCC
Organism: Plestiodon gilberti rubricaudatus; assembly: GCA_026170595.1. Classification (NCBI taxonomy): domain Eukaryota; kingdom Metazoa; phylum Chordata; class Lepidosauria; order Squamata; family Scincidae; genus Plestiodon; species Plestiodon gilberti. Next base: position 56,745,641 of record JANXHW010000002.1, read on the forward strand.
AGCTAAAGAGCTGGCACAGGTCTGAAGTGACCCGTTGACAGTCAAGGGGTTTACAGAGGAGTAAGGGAAGATATTTTCCCTTTCTCCTCCCAAGCCTGCTGATGCCTCCCCCCCCCCCCAGTATGCAGCACAGCCTGTTTGGCCATGGCTGTTTCATCATCACTCCTTATGTTTCAGATTTATCAAGGTCATCTTCCCAAAAATACTTTTCTTCAGCTCTTCAAAATTATCATCTTGAAGTACTTATTAATGAAGTTTCCCAATCTGCAATCTGTAGAGAGACAAACTTCATACCTCAGGGTTATTGGGAGAATAGAAATAACCTTTGAGAACTAGCTAAAAAAAAGTACCTGCTTGTTTTCATTGGCTGCTCACTCTCAGTCATACCAACTTCTTTGTTGTTGATATTGTCCTATGAAATAACCCTTCTTAGCTTTACTCGAAATTGTATAAACGTTATGCACATGTATAAGGAGAAACACATGTTAATGTGATCTTACAGGCTTTGAAACCTAGAAGGCAAAAATATAAGAAATTGCCCCCAGACTTAAGTCTTTTGAATTTGTGCAGTTGGCAACTCGATGCTGCTGAACAGGGTGGAGTTTGGACATGATGTTGATCTATCCTGTATTCACCTGTTTCTACAGGTGCCAAAGGTCCAGTCCACACACAGCACCCTATAACAACTGACTCATACTGCAAAGTATATATAGAGTTGCAAAAATTTTACTAGCCTGCTCCTGTACCTTGAACATCAGTCCAGTATGCAGAAAATTAGCAGATTAATCTTTTCTTGGCAAGGAGATTCATCAGCTACATTTCTGCATGTCAAACTTCTGTTAAATGCATCAGAGTAGTAAAAAAAATCATTGTGAAAAGTTAGATATTGTACAGAATCCTATTATATTTAGTTATACGTGCAATTTCAGCTCAAAGCTGGTAGCAAGATCATAAACAGAACATGGATCATCATAGCCATGTTAATGGAAAACAAGACCTATTTCTTACAAACTCGGCTGTTTTATGTATTGCGAGAACCAATATCTTGCTAACATAATTCTTTGTTCTGAAATTGCAAAATGTGCAGTAACGGCACTCTTCTTTCAGGCTACAGGATTCCACAAATCATTTCTATGAACTGACCCCAAGTCTTCCACATCTTTTCCATGAGTAAACCTGTAGGATCAAAAAAATTAATATTTCCTAAACGGGAAGCCCAATCCTGTGCAAGATGCATCGCATCCTACGCAGGATGCGACCCGTGCTGGCAGCGCCAGGTTACAACTTGGGGGGGAAAGAGACATTTGTCCCTTTCCCCTGGTGTCGGCCCCAATGGGCCTCCTCGGATGCATGCATGTAAAGCCAGCCAGGCCCAGGAAGGGGGTTAGGATATTGGAGGAGCACGTCTCCAATATCCCCCCCCCACCCAGCACCTACCTGCGCTGCGTTCAGCATCCGGCGGTTGAGTGAGTGGCACCACTTACTCTCTGGGTGCCGCGAAAGTGCTGTAGGGCACTTTCGCAACACCCTAGGCCAGCAGAATACTCGCTGGATTGTGCTGTAAAGCTGAGACAACCACATTTGCCTCCAAGTATAGTATCCAGCCGCATGCTACACGCTGCGGCAAGGAGAGTCATGCCGGCCACATGACCACGGAGGCGTCTTCGGACCACGCTGGCTCTTCAGTTTTGAAATGGGGATGAGCACCACACCCTAGAGTCGGACACGACTGGACTTAATTGTCAGGGGTCACCTTTACCTTTATACTGCAAGAACAAAATAATGGGTTTTATTCAAAGAAAGTGAATCTTGACTGAGTACTGTTGAAATTGATGGAAGTCAGATGGTCACAACAAACTGGCCTCATTGACTTCAATGGTGCTTGATCAAGACTTTCTTTCTTTGGATACAAACCACAGAGTATTGTATGACTGGAGTGTGCATTATCAGTAGTTGACTTTTTGTTTGTCTTGATATTTGTGGTCTTTAGGAAATTTTTCTGTGGTGAAAAATGTGCAAAGATATAGCACTGAAGAAAGATTGCTAAATTTAATTGCTTGTCCCCCCTGTCTTGCTAAAGTCCAATAATCTAGTTTAATTGTTTGGTTTTTGTAATTGCACTCTCCCTTTTCCCACTCATGTCCATTTCAGACATCCAGTTCAAGAAAGCTTGGGCTCTCATCTGCATCTTAATGTTGATGGTCTCTGCAAGGAGCTAACAGCTAATCTTATCAAACTGGAAAAGGTACATATCCAATAATTGTATTAAGTTAGAAAACATTACCCAAAGTAGCAAGGCCTTCTAAGCCTTAGAAAAAGAGCAGTTAAGTACAGAAAATCAAGTTAATGTTTATAAAGGCAGCCTGATGCTGAACAAGAAATCTCAAACCCCTGTCGATGCATTTGTTGTACACATCAACACAATGCTGCAGTCTTGTTTGTTAGTGGCTTCAGGTTTTAGCCTAAACTTCCAAAGCTCCCCAATTAATTGATAGACTTGGAAAAATATTTTATTAATTCTTAGCATCTGCTTGCTCATTACAAAAAGCCTCCATGTAAGGATAATTTTGCATAGTAGCATACAATTCAACCCCTCTGCAGAAAGAACCACAGGTTCCCATGGTCACTAAAGCACATTTTTTGTTAGCTGCCACAGGGATAGGAATTGGTACCAGGAACCTGAGGCAGTATCTACAGAGGACTCAGTGCACATGCTACAACTCTCCATGACTCATCATCATGAGAATATGTCCTTGGGGATACTTGGAACAAATCCTGTTGAGCCCTTTTGCAATATGTGAACAAGTTCTTGGTGTTAGAAGACAAACAAGGCAGACCTTCTCTCTCTTTTTAGTGATTCTTAATCATTCCCTCTATTTCCCAAACAGTCTCAGAATTCCAGCAGACAGAGTTTGCTTACTGCTGTTCATTATTAGGAGCGCTGCTGTTTGTCTAGTTGTCTGCTCCCCGCAGATGGTATCTGTTCTGGTTCATTTGTTAACTGCAGACATAAATGCACTCACTAACCCCTACCAAGGAGACTGAATGATGTCTAAAGCTAGGCAGGGAGACCTCCGTCCACTTGGCTAAATTCATATCTGTGGTGCTATATATTAATTAAAGATGAGAAGAGGGTTTTTTTTTCCCTGACTGGCTTTGTCAAGTGTACTCCCACCTTAAAAGTAGTTTGTTTCATTTCCCACAGTCAAGAAGTATGTTTCATTTCCCACAGTCAAGAAGTATGAAGGCTAGATAATGTCTGGGGAAAGAAAACAGCACGGAGCTAAATAGATAAATACTCTCTACCTCCCAGCTATGGTTCTGATTCCAAATCAGGTGGCTCTTACACATGAGGAAACCTAAATCATTGTGTGGGTTTGCAATTGCAACTCCTCAGGTGCTCCTCTTAGGGGCAAAGTAGATATAGCTTTGTCATTGTCTTTCTGTTTGGGGTTTAAATAAACTTTTTTTAAAAAAGAATATAGCTACCATGGGGGTCTGATCTGGCTCAGGACTGTAACATGGGGAGGGATGTTTAACAAATTCCCCCACACAGACCACAAACCAGATTGGGTCACAAAGCTGCTATTTGCCCCAGAAAGGAAGCTGCGGTGGGCACAAATACAAGCTTCAAGGGCCTGTTCTGAATGGAGACTGAGGACAGGGGAAAAGGTTAACTCTCTGGTTCTGATTCTGCATTAAATTGTCCCAGGGAGAATGCTGCTACTCTGTTTGTTTGTTTAAAAAACAGATGGGTGATGCTTTAAGAGGCACACAGAGCTTATTTTGAATACTTTCATGCAACTTAATCCACAACCTGCTTAGGATAGATTTAATCAGACTGAGGGTGCAATCCGATCCTACTTACGCCACCGTTGTAACCAGCAGCGCAGCGAAAATGGGAGGCCCCAGAACGGAAAGGGGATTCAAATCTCCTTTGAATTCCCCTTTTGGAAGGGATTTTAATCCCCTTTCTGTTCTGGGGCCTCCTGTTTTCACTGCACCGCTGGTTACACCGGTGGCGTTGACTTCAGTGTAGAATTACTGCATTTTAGGTAAATGAGAAGCGGAGCTGTTCTTATATTGTTTAAGTGGCAGCAAGTTTAATCTAAATCCTCTCATTTGTGTCTTTTCCTTATTAAAGATACAAAGCAATTTACAAAGGCTACTTGAAGACAGCGAGTAAATCAGCCATTCTTTGGGACTACTCCATACCTCATTTTCCTCTTAGGCAGCTCCAAAGAAGACAACCGACCCTGCAGGCCAGGGTGCATGTCCTCCAACTGACTCCAATGCCACCATTCTCATTGTTTGAGCTCTTAGCAATAAACGTTTGTATCTGTGCAATAAAGTGTGACTATTCAGAGGATGATGTCCTTCTATTATCTACACTGGTGTATGAATAACTGAGAAGACCGAACCTGGAACTCGGTTGCATTGCTAAATCTACAGTTCCTTAAGTGTGTGACTTTCAGATTTACCGTAAATTGTGTGACTGAGACCTGTGTTTGGCCTCAGATGTATAATTTGCTGTACTGCCATGTATGAACACTTGTGTGTCTTTCATATGTTTGCCCTTGAATGAATACTACAGTTTGTTTTACTTCCTTCCCTACCTTTACAGTACATAAAAGTTGGGCAAATGTCCAACATGTAATTAGTTAGACCCCATGGGCTTCATTCTGCAAAGTGAACTTTATTTTCCCTAGATCATGTTTTTGTCTGATGGGAGTTAGCATAGTCCATACAAGTTGCCAAATAGCCCTATTCTACATACCAGGCAGCAATTGAAGGTACATGAAATTTAACAACTAAAGCCCATATTAAAATGGAGATTCTTAGAAACGTTTCAGTTGCGATTCTTTTTAAGTCAGGATGCTGGCATAAAAGTTAAGCATTTAGTTCCATATAATCAAGTGGAGCTAAACTATGCCAGCTGGATTTTGTCCATTAACTGGCCTGCAGATTTAGAAAATAACAGCACAATCCTGTGGAATGGTATGCCGGGGGAGCACACGCTCCCCTGGCACAGGGTGTCGTAAACGTGCCATAAAGCATGTTTACAGCACCTGGAGAGTAAGGGCTGCCGGTGCAGAGGCCAGCAGCCCTCACTTCCCCAGCCATGCACGCCGGACCAGGTAAGTCCAGCGCCGCATGGGACAGGTTCGGGGGAGGGCAGGCAGGGAGGGTGGCTATTGGCTGCCCCAAGGCCTGGAGAGGGCAGGGATATCAGCTGCGAGATCTGTCGTATCCAAAGCCCTCTCCAAGCCCGGTGTGGCCTTACCCGAGTGGTGCAAATGTGCGTGAGTACCAGAGCTTGTGCACATTCGGGGAGGCCCATTGGGCCTCCTGCCACTTACACCAAGGGAAGGGGCCTGCCCCGGGGCAGCCCGGGAACTCAATAGGATATGGCAGCCGGACCTTTAGGCCGGCCGCCATATCCTACACAGGATTGAGCTGTATGTGCATAAATATCTAGCTGCCATCTTGGATACCCTAATGTAGACCTCATTAAGTAAGGAGTATAGTAAAAGTTGTGGTATCCAGCACTTGATCCTGAAAGCTCTATTAACCAGCTCATAGAGCTCAACAGCCCTGACTTCCAGTTTGCAGCCAATGTTGCTGGCCACAATGGAAAGCGGACAAATCCCCAAGTGAAATGGACAGCATTCACAGTATCCCAAGTGAAACTCTGGGATACAGCTACAGCAATGAAGATGTTCTAATGTCTGGAAAAAATTGATATTCAGCAACCCTTTGGTCCAGAGATGCCACATATAACTTTTACTGTATGTGGATTCTCCAAAGTAGACTTTAATCACAAAGTAACTGAACTGCCATTCTTGGCTTTAAGCCAGTTTACTCCCAAATAAAATAAAAAAATAGTTTCCCGATTCTAGATATTAGTCCCTTTTGGGTTTGGGGGATTACAACAACAACAATCAGATTTTCATTGGAATTTTAATTTGTGTTGCTTCCTATCAGTCTGCTGGGAAAAATGGCTAGATGGTGAGTGCAAATGTGATGGACGCTGGTAGCTGATTAGCATTTTAATTGTGTGAAAGTTATTTTTGCAACTGAAATATCCATAACCCATCTACCAATATATACTATTATCTTGACAGTGCCTTATCAATGAATAACCTATGAACTAATTTTGTTTGCCAGATGATTCATATTGATGAGAATATTTAAAATATTTTAGATCTTAACACAGCATTCTGTTTACGTGTTAGTAATATCTTATCATTTCTGTGAAATGTAACTTATTTGTTTTTTAAATAAATTATTTCTAAAAATGCAGTGTGTGTGTACGCACGCGCGTACTTGCGCTTTTGAATTTACACCCAAGTTGAGGGGCTCATTTTGTACTGCATTAGTATTGGAACCCTTTTGTGGAATGAATACATGAAGTATAATGACTTTGGACTTTTGTAAAGACAAATGTTGCAAACATATTCTGTTCGTTTGCAGGTGTGCGTATGCTGAAATTTCCAGCAAGTGCAGCATTGCTGTGGAATTTGGCAGTGGATAAAGACCTCTATGGATTGCTGCTTTCCAGTTTTTTTTAAAAGCACATTTATAACTCCTTTGGCTGCCAAGGTAGAGTTGAAGTGTGCTGGCAAATATGCCTGGCAAAATCTCAGCAGCTGTGTGTTAATGGGTAAATTGGATTTCCAGTGACCAGGAGCTAGATCTCCACTGCTCTCTATAGTCCACTGTCCCTTTTACAGTCAACAGAAGTTGAATTATGCAAAGTATTATGTAAATCAACTATTTACATAACATGCAGCTTACAGAGTAAAATTCTTCTTGATGTATAATTTTAAAATAGGTTGATTCTAGAAACAACTTCCCTACTGAAGTCACAAGCAAAATACTCGGCCTCTCCCCTTTTCTATCCATGATAGATTTCCAGTGTGACCATTTACACCACTGTTGCTCAACAATGGTAGTGATTATTTGGAAGTGCAGGTGCTTGCAATCAGAGGCAGCACTAGAGTTTGCGTCACCCGGGGTGGGAGGTCAGCACGTCACCCCCATGCATGGGGTGATGCCCAGGGAAGGGAGATGTGCGATTGTAAGCTGAAACCGGAAGTGGCTTACAATTGCGTCTCAGGCCTATTCTGGAGCATGCGGAGGCCTGCAGCCCACTCTACGGGCCTCCCTGCACCTCAGAACAGGTCTGAGACGGGATTGTCAGCCACTTCCGGTTTCAGCTTACAATCGCGCATCACCCGGGGCAGGCCTCACCCCCTTAGTGTTGCCAGTGCTTGAAATGACACTCTGGCATTTGCCTCACTTCAACTTCGCTTCAGCTGACAGGCGACTCCACTCAAATTCAGCTGCAGCTTCTCTCCCTCAGAGACTCGTCAGCTCAGCATGCCGACAGCAGTTAGACCCACTTTGTTCAGTAGGAGTTACTCCCAGATAAATCTGCATAGGATTGTAGCCTTAATGGAAAACGCACTCTCTCAGCCCTTGGGAAAGCCTAGACGTTAACATAACTCTAGGCAAATGTCTCAATTTGCTTCATACAGAGCCTGATGCTTCTTTTCAGCAAAGGTCCTTTGAAAAAAAGACCCAACAGCAGCACTTCTGATGATATCACTACTTCTGCTGTAGAGAAGTCCTGGTGCTCCTTCTTCCTACTGCCCTTTGACTACCCCTCTGTTGAGCAAACTAGAGCAGTCCATGCCCTTTGTCCGATATGGCAAAACTCCAAGAAAGGCAAGTTCAAACAGCACCAAACAGATTGTATAAGAATATTGTGTAATGATAAGAACTGGACTCCAACTCTCTCTTTATCATTTGTATTTAATCTCACAGGTGTGTTAAAACAAATCACAAGAGCTCTAGCACAGTCAGACAAAAGACACTGTAAGGTAATATAGTGAGTGGAAATCTTTTCATTGCACAACCTGCCATGACTAACAGACAAATTCTACAACTTCTAGTTATAAAATTACCCAAGTCGGTTCGGAAAGGATGGGAAATGGTTCACTTACTACTGTATAGTAATAGTGAAAATGTTCAGCAGCTTCTTCAGCTCATTTTATTTATCAGATCGCTTTCACTGAAACTTATATTTTTCAACTGCCCTCTCAAGAGCAGACTACCCAGCTCTCTCTCAGTCTGCTTGCCTTTCAGTAGACAGTCTGTATGTGTATGTGTAGAGAGAGAGATGAACCTTATTATCCACTGGGGTTCTGTTCCCCGGTGGTGAGCAGTGCCACTTGACCTTTTTTCCAGCATCTTCGGCACTTCCCTCCTCCTGAGTTTGTTTAAACCAGGCGTGGGGAACCTCCGGCCTGCGGGCCAGATGTGGCCCGCGGGACGATCTGGTCCGGCCCGCGCTGGACCGGACCAATCCGGCCCTCCTGGGACCGGACCGGAGGCTCTACCGCTGTGCGCCCGAGTCCTTTTAAAACCGGCCTTCCTGGACATGCGCAGAGCGCCGCTGCGGCCAAGAGGGCAATCTCGGCCTCAGCTGCGCTCTGCGCAGGTCCAGGAAGGCCAGTTTTAAAAGGAATAGGTGCCGAGGTGACGCATCACCTCGGCGCCTACTCCTTTTCAAAGCGGCCTTTCTGTACCTGCGCAGATTGCCGCTGAGCCCAGCGGCGATCTGCGCAGGTACAGAAAGGCCGCTTTGAAAAGGAGGCGGCGCGGGAAGGCGGCGGCCCGGAGCCTAAGGTAAGGTTCGGAGAGCGGTGGGTGGATGGGTGGGAGGGAGAGTGAGCAGTGGGTGGGTGGGAGGGAGTGGTAAATTTCGCGGGGGTCAAATTTGCGGGGGGGGGCCAGAAATTTCGGACAGCCTGACGGCTGGCCCACAGCCAATTTTCCCCTTGGGAAAATGGCCCCCCACCCCAAATAGGTTCCCCACCCCTGGTTTAAACTGACTGGAAAAAAACGCTACTGGAAGCAACTGTAGATGGCACCAGAGACTCCTGGTTGCTTTTTTTTCTTTTTTCAGCAGTTTAAACACACCGCGAAATGGCTGGCAAGTCCCCGTCTGATTCCCAGTTGCGTTTTTCCCCTTTTTTTCAGCGGTTTGGAGGAATAACTGCTCCTCCTGTGCAGGAGGCAGGAAGTGCCTGGCAAGCCCCCAACAATGCTGAAAAAAGAGTTAAGAGTTCGACTCCCTCTTCCACAGTTTTGTCACCAGTGTTGAGTCAAATCCATGGATGAAAGAATCGTGGACAAAAAGGTCTGACTCACACGTGTGTGTGTGCACACACACGCACGCAGAGTATTCTAGCAGGCTTTTTCGGGTAGTACTGCTCAACACCATGTCAGGCTGCTATCATTTTAAAAATGTTTGATCAAAACAAGCCTATTTCAGTATTGAACTCAATTGACTCTTGACAAACAAACTTCTTGATCTCTGACAGTATAGATAACACAGATGTAGGTCAAGAATATGAAGGCAATTGCCAGTTCCCGTTCTCTTAAATAATAGGATTTGATGAGGTAATTTTCCATTAAGAAGGCATTTTGCCAATTCTTAGCAGGAGATTGGAAGGCAATAATTTGAATGTGCTGCCAAGTGAAAAATTAAAAATTAACTCTCTCCTTTGTGTGAATCACAGATACATAGAAAATCTTTCTTTCCAATAGAAAAATTAAGGAACAAAGATTCAAACCTAAATTTCACTGTGACCTCAAATAAGTGAGTGGGGCATACATATCACCTGATATATTGGCATAATGTAACATAGACTCTGATGTTACACTTACTAGCATTACAATGAGTTGAACTACGCACATTACGTTTTCCAATATTAATCTCTGTGACAAAAAGACATCTAACTAATATATGAATGAGGGTGCAGGTGTAAGGAATTTACAATGGGAAATATTTTCTGCAGCCTCCCCCCCCCCCCAGGCTTCAATTCTACACAAACGTACATGGGAGTAAGGATGCAATCCAATCCTACTTAGGCCGCCGTTGTAACCAGCGGCCCAGCAAAAACGGGAAGCCCCAGAACGGAAAGGGGATTCAAATCCCCTTTGAGTTCCCCTTTTGGAGGGGATTTGAATCCCCTTTCCGTTCTGGGGCCTCCCATTTTTGCTGGGCCACTGGTTACACAACAGTGGCCTAAGTAGGATTGGATTGCGCCCTTAGTCCCATTGAACTCATTGGGGCTTATTTCTAAGTAGACATGCATTGGATGGTACTGTCAATCACTTCTTATTTATTAGCTGAGTCAGCTGCACAATTACTTTTCTAAAATGCCACCATTGTTCCTACTATATTGGACTAAAAAGTCACCAAACTATCATTAAAATTTGTAATTCAATGGGGTTTCACATGTAAAAGAGATTATTTTGAAATAAACAAAGGTTGATTGTTCCAATTGTGGAAGTTTTGCCTTTCATGCAGATAGAACAGAGGTATATACACAGGTAACTAACTAATTCAGAAGCAATGTATGGAAAGTACAATAGCACATTTAATACTTTATACTTATAATTATGCTTCATCATTAATAATAATCAAATAAAATATAATATGTATAAATATATACTATAAATATCTAGAATAGATAAAATAATTATTAAAAGTATTATTATTAAAGCAATAATAATAATACTTTATTCTATACTTTAGGCTCTCCTGTCTATGAAAATGTGAGCTATAATATACCGTTATTTCATGTGAGTGGTGCAGAACTCTTATGTTTGCAAAGGAATTCCAAAGCTTAAATTTACCTTAGAAACACTAAGTAGAGCATTTGTCTCATTCAAATACAGAGTTATCATTAACTGCCACTCCTGTACAAATACAGTAAGTAAATCCTAGATTAATCCTTCAATTAGCTTTCTGTTACTGTTCCAGGAAGATGAGAAGAAGAATTATCTTGACAAAATAAGTCAAAAAATAGAGTGGCTCGAAATCCCACCCATTTGTGGAGTTTTCCATATTTCAGAGCAGCACAATACCATCACATCCTTTGTTTTTGAAACTTTGCTTCAGGAAAACCTACAAACCTTCAGCTATCTATGTTGAAGCAAATTAATTTGTATTGTATTTTGCAACATTCTAAGACTTATTTGTTAAAGCTGTCAGAGACAAACATAACTTGCAGGAATGTCTTTCACCACTGGTGAAATCAGGCAAAATTTTGGTACGTCCAGGCAGCACTTGCCTTCTTCCATTCTTTGCCACTTTTACAGCTTTTTAGATTAAGAGCAAAATCCTCCCAAGTAATCCGGCGACTGAGTGAGCGCTCCGCCACTGGAAGCCGCCGTGAACGTGCCGCAAAGTACGTTCGACGACGACTCAGGAGTAAGGGCCGCCAGCACTAGGTCAGCAGCCCTTACTCCGGTGCCAGATCACCCATGCAGCCACTGGAGGAAGGTAAGGGATCCCCCGGTGGCCGCATTGGAGGTCCGGGCAGCGAGGGAGGGGACCATTGGCCGTGCTGACCTGGGAGGGGGCGGGGATGGCATCCGCCATATTTAGGCTTACCATCTTCCCGGAAATGACTGGGAAAGTCCCGGCAACGGCCCTTTGTCCTCCCCGTCCCCCCCGAACTATGTTTTAATGCCAGCCCCGGCCCGCCGGCTGCATCGCGACCCCGGCCCGCCGGCTGCATCTTCTGAGACTCTCCGGAACAGCCCGAGTTCACTCGGGCTGTTCCAGAGAGCTCTCAGTCTCGTCGCGTATTTGCGCGATGCTGGGAGCTCTCCGGAACAGCCCGAGTTTTCAGCCGGGACTGGGGGTGTGACTGGGGGTGTGGCCGGGGGCATAGCCGAGGGCGGGGGACTTCCTCCCTCGAGGCTGGGAGCTCTCCGGAACAGCCCGAGTGAACTCGGGCTGTTCCGGAGAGCTCCCAGCCTCGAGGGAGGAAGTCCCCCGCCCTCGGTCACGCCCCCAGTCCCGGCCGAGTGCCGGGGAATCTGGTAGGCCTAGCTATATCCCTATCCCCGTTCCGGCCGGCGTGGCCATTACATGGCCTCCACCTAAATAGATGGCAGAAATCCGAGGAGGCCCATTGTCCCCTTCCCCTGAGTAGCACAAGAATTTGCATCATAATTATTGATTTAGATTGTGCCATTGACCTGCTAGGATAGGCTACGCTTGCTTTTAGACAAGCATAGATCAGTACAAGGAATTGCACAGTCCCTTTGTGACTTGCCTGAGACTAGGTGTGCTGGATCAGTGCACCTCATCCATTCAAAGAGCCTTCTCATCTGGAAGTTAGGTAAGCATAACCAGAGGCTTGACATACATATCCTTTTTGCTCAGAACCTGATAAAGAGAACAACTGGAGCTAAGCAGTTTAATAGTTTTGTTCCAAGAAAGTTGGTAGAGGGATTTATTTATTTATTCGCTCTGCTGGGATAGTATCTTGGACTAAGACATTGCTCTGAGATACGACTTGGTCCTAACCAAATCTTTTATTCTGCTGATGCAGCAAAGAGTCCTTTCTGACATTATACGTACTCAGTTAATAGAAGTGCAGGTATAACAGTAAGATTTATATCAACTTCTATACTACACATGAACCAGGTATGTCTATGGGGACAGATTCAGAAGTTACATTTTTTCAGGTTTTAGTAAATGAGTGGACTTACTCCAGCCTCTGCACAGTTAGGAAAAACAGCATAGTGGAAGCAGTTTTGCATGCCTCTGTTAGATCCGTGATATTCCAAAAACATGTCCAGATATCAAGGTGCTGACCATGAACGAGATGAGCAAGCTACAGCCCAATCCTAACCAACTTTCCAGTGTTGATGCAGCCATGCCAACAGGGCACATCCATGCTGCATTCTGTGATGGGGGAGCAGTCATGGAGGCCTTCTCAAGGTGTTCCCTTACCTCGGGGCTGCATTGTGGCAATGCCAGTGCTGGAAAGTTGGTTAGGATTGGGCTGTTACTTTTTACAAGATTGGATCCGATTTCTTACCCACCTAGGTAGGCTGTCCGATCACCTATGGGTAGAGGTGTTTGAAAATGGTGATAACGAAATAAAAACACATAACACCACTTTCTGCTAAAAAAAACCCCTGCAATATATCAGTGATGGGGACTCGAGTCAAATGACTCGACTCGCAAGTGTGACTTAGCCACTTTTTCCCTGACTCGTACTCGTACTTGTACTCGTGACCCACTGACTTGCACTCGTGACCCATGGGACTCGTACTTGACTTGCACTCGTGGGGGTAACGACTTGCCATTTCCAAGTCATTTTCCTTTAATGGCCGGCATCAATGCAGGCAGGCAGGCAGGCAGGCAGGCGCAGTGGAGACCTCGGAGAAAGAGGGCAGCAGGGAGGAAGGGTTTTCAAGGGGGTGGGAAAGCAAGCCTGGCTCTGAGTCCCCCCCCTTTTGTTGCTGTCTGTTTGGCATTGGCCACAACTCCGAGCGCGAGGGGTGGGGAGGAGTGAGGGAAGGCGAAGCTGCCTCAGCAGTTCCTCCTCATTGACCAAAACTCCGAGCCCAAGGAATGCTTGGCTCAGCAAGGGGAAGGGGCAGGGAGGGAATAATAAATGGTTTGAATGTAGACACGCTTGTTTTTCCCAAACCAGGTGGGTGGTGACAAGACTGAGAGGTGATGGAAAAGGCATGGGGGAGCCAAGTGGGTGCTTTAAAAGTCTCAGAGGTCCCCCCCCCACACACACACACACAGACACCCACCCACCCCATTTTCAGGGGAAAAGCCATTTTCCCCAAAGTGACTCGACTCGTGACTTGTGACTCGTGGTTTCTGGCCTTACTCGTACTCAACTCACACTCGTGCAAAAATGACTCACACTTGCCCAAAAATTTTGACTCGGACTCGCACTCTTGCAAAAATGACTCGTACTCGCACTCGTGACCTAGTTACTTGGATACATGCCTGCAATATAACAAAACCATGTATTTTTGTTTCATTCTACATCTGCTGATACTGTACAACCTATACCACATACCTAGTACACTTTTAAAGCATTTACAATTGGTAAAAATGGGAAACGTTGGAATAAAACATAACACCGCTTCCTGCTATTCCATTTTGGTTAAACACTGAAATCTATGAAAAAATAAAACCATTTTCAAACACCTCTACCCAGTCGCGCCACAAAGACGCGCGTTACCGGGGAGCAGGGAGCGCGCGTCACCTTTAATGATGCGCTCCCGCGCATGACGTCACACGCAGGCGCACAGCGACACAGGGGAGGGCGGGCGGGCCAAGGGCAGATCAACAAAACGTGAGTTTCAGCCCTCCCTGCTCTCCCCAGGGGGCTGCGCATCACGCCCGGCGGCCCGCCCTCCGCGCCGCGGGTCAGCGACGCGTCTGCCTCTACCTATAGGTCTCCTCAGACATACGCCAGCCATTTTGCCTAACACCAGTAGTGTCTAACACCAATAGTGTTTGTTTGTTTATTTTCTGTATTTATATACAGTCTCATCAGACTTTCTCATCAGATTTATTATTATTATTATTATTATTATTATTATTATTAACAGTATTTATATACCGCTTTTCAAAAGTTCACAAAGCGGTTTACAGACAAAATCAAATGATTAAATGGCTCCCTGTCCCAAAAGGGCTCACAATCTAAGACAGTTTACATTGGCAGGCTATCCTAGATCCGATAAGGGTCTTTACATATTTTTCTATTCATATATATAGAACCTTTCATTCTCCAGATGTTTCCCTTCCACATTGTGGTCATCTCTCTGGCTGCACAGCTCGTGTTTTCTGAGCTTCCGCAGATAGCTACAAATCAAGCAAGGCAGGATCTCAAGTTGTTATTGCTCTTGCCTTCTTAGTATTCCATTCCACTCTCTCATCGCAGCATGTCAGCGACTCCTCTCTTTCACAGAGGGTTATCACAGCTTGTCAGCGACTTCCGGTCTCCCATCCAGGCATGACCAAGCTTAATCCATTCAACGTCTTCAGGCAGACAGACAGCTGAACCACCAGACCACCCCTCCTGACTTGGGGCCTTAGTTCCATTGATTTCAATTATGCTTAGCCATGACTAACTTACTCTGGATACTAACTCTTTTTTTTTTCCATTTGCCTCACCGGTTAAAATTATTTAAGTTGATACATCCAAGTAGGCAGATGAATATTCCATTACATTTTCAGGAAAAGAGATTAAGCCGCATGAATTTGCATTATAATGTAAATCTAACCAAATGTGAAGGTCTTCAGAAAAAAAAACTTTTAGTCACAGCAACAGAATACACGACAAATTGTCTGGCGAGTTTTGCCAATGAAATAGTAGTAACATTAACACTAAGACACAGGCTGAAAGATTGCCTGTTGGATGAAATGAACAAACTCACATTTCAATGTAGGGAGGCGATACATAGATTCATTAAACAACACAGTTTACACTTCACAGTGGAAAATGGTTGTTAGACTGCAATTAAACTCAAACTCTGTTTTATCTTACTTTTTGGAGCTGTGTGTGTAGAATGATATTAATCAGCAGAGACTTAAGCTGAGTGAAGTAGATGTAATTATCAACTAAAAAAACGTAATGTCCCCAGCTGTGCTGGAACGTAAAGAAGCTCATAAAAGTGGAGGCTTGCATTTCACACATCTGCCTTAATGAATGCAAAGGCTGATCCATTGTGACCTCAGGAGGAGAAAAAGAGAGAACTGGGAAAAGCACACTCCTCCTCATGAGCAAGGGTATTTTTCCTCTGACCAACAGTGCCACCTAAAGGCTACATTTTTAAAGCCTAACACAGATCACAGGGTTGATGTTTCCTCTTCCTCCAAGAATAGACTTCCAGCTCTTTTTGTTCCCTTTTCTACCTCAATAAAATGTTATTGGGAAGGCACAGAGCTGTACACTTTAAAAACACAAAAAAGTATAAAAAGAAAGCAGAACATGAAATAACAGAAAAGCTCATTATTCCTGCATCTTTTCTGTATCTTTTATTTCACAATAATAATATTAAATTGAAAAGTTATTATAAAGTTGTAGTAATAATAATAATAATAATAGCTATATATATCTCAACAATTCACAAGTAATAATATATCTTAATATATCTTTTACAGTTCACAGTCTTTTTGGCCTACTGTCTCTCTATAGACACGCACAAACAATAGAGAGAGACAGTGGGCCAAAAAGGCCATGAATTGTATATATTTAGGTTCTGCAGATTTACTACTGCTTTTATCTCAGCAGTCATTGGTTATAATACTCTCTAGTTATGAAAAACTAACATATATAGCATGATAAACTCTTGGATTTGATTAATAATAGAGTTTGCTGATAAATTCTAGTTTTGTAATTTCATGCTGTAAATTTCCTTTGAAACCTCTTTCTTGAAGTACTGTATTATGTTGCAAAGCCTAAAGAAACCAAGCACGTGAGTTGGGTGACAGGTGATTATTTCTCACATCAATGGACAGATTTAATTTTGAAATACTGTACAGGGGGCTCTTGTATCCATGGATTCACTTTCCCTCACCCCACTGGGAAATGGAGGAAATTATTAGGAAATTGATGTCAAATTTGTTAATTTTAATTTTGGGGTATACCTTAATTCACACACACACACACACACACACACACACACACACACACAATATTGTGTGTATGTGTGGCCATAATAGGGAGAGACCCTGCACCAGTTCAGTCTCCCCGGATCCTGAACCCTTCTAGCAATGGTCCTCATTCTACTATTAGAATTTAATGAATATCTATGGATCTTTGCAGACCAGCAGTGTGAACATTCTTTGAATCAACTTTCCCCATTAAGATATCCACTTATGTGAATAAGAATGAACACAAGCACATTCTCATCTGTGAAAAGGGTACATTTCTATTTTCTGCTTGTACATGCAGCAAGAAGTCATGATTGGCCATGACATACATGTACATCAATCATACATGTAATAGACCAGCGATTGGTACAAAGTAGACCGTGGTCACTGGGGTACTACTGGCAAACTCTGACCTAGCAAGGCATTGGTTATAAAGAGTACATACCATACCCCTTTTCAATTTAATTGTTTGTTAACTGATACTTTGAATATTCTGATTTTTACATTTAACACACATCAGTGGACTATGCAAATTATATAAGAGTAGACTAAGTAGGACTGAAGTCAGCCCCATCCTTGTGGCAGAGGACACATACACTTCAGTCATTTGCAACACTGTGCATCTAACATTTCTGCATGAAAGCCACATCCATGTACAGCCCGAACCACACTGACATTTCTTCACCTGAGCCTGTACCCAGGGCTAACTGAAAGGGAGGGGGGGGGAGATCACAGCAGGTGCCTCTATGTGTGAAATTTAATTGGCTCTTCAGTCCAGTTAATTATGTTCTCGAAATCATAGCATTGGCATGTTAAGGAAGTTACCAAAGAACTGAGCAAGTAGGTGTAGCTCACATAAACACTCTCTCACCTGTGAAAAATGGACGCATGATTTTTGTAACAGAGCTTTGCACCATTTGTGTTGATGCAAACTGTACCTTATGTAGCACTAGGCATTTTAGAATGTCCATTCCATCAACCATACCATACTCCAAAGGTGCTGGCATGGATGGGGGCAAAGAAAAACCATTCATTTTCAGCTTCCCCCCCCCCCAAAAAAACAAGGTCATTCTGTAGTAAAGGAAACGCGGTGCTTTGAAATGAATTATTGATTATCCGTGTAATTTAACACTCGGGATTCACTGATGTTACGCATTCAATGGTAATTAAGTATATGCAACCGCAGAAACAGCAAACAGCAGTTGCATTAAACTGTAAGCAGCTCTTTGCAACACATAATACAGGAGCAGCTCTAGGACATATTTTACAACTACTCAAATGGTGTTCCTCGGGGAACAATAATAAACCAGCAGCTACTGCAGTTTATAATCTACTCAGTAGCCTTTGATAATTAAACCAGAAATTAGGGAACATCAACTTGTTTACAGAATCTTTAAACTTGTCTTTGTTTTATTAGCTCCTCATAAATACAGCTATTCTAGAAAGCTTATCTGTAAGACTGGAATTCATGCCAAGAATCTTTGCAGAAGACCACATGTGCTGGTTTTGAAAAGGCTCTTCGCATAACAGCAGCTGAGAAGGCCATAGCAGCCCTGAACCATAAGTGATTATGGCTTGAGAGCGCTGTAATATGAGCAGCCTAAAATTGTACAAGGAACCTTGGGCACAGACCCATATCAACCACAATCAGTTATACTTTAAAACCAAACCAAACCAAAGGGTGTGAACTGCTTGCCAGCTTTAATAACTGCAAAAGTGTGAACGCTGGTCCTTCAGTCTGAGAGATCAGATATCCCTAGATATTACAGCTAGGCAGTTTGAAATTGCCTTTGGGCACTACAGAGATGAAAACCACTAGGACTGGAGGTCCTGCAGATTCACCTTGCTGCTGTATGAATTCAAACATATTTAAAGCCTCTCTGATAAGCAAAGTCACAAGATGGCCAACTGCCATGAGTCACATCTGTTTGCATAAATTAAACAAAAAATGAAGTCTGACCAGCAACAGCTTGTGTAAAAGCAGAACATTACTGTACTACAGGCTGATTATCCCTTATCCAGAAATTCGGAATCCAGACTATTCTAAAATCCAGACATTTTTGGGGCTATAACTTTAAAAAAAAAACTTTTTCCAGCACCTGGCTGGCATAGCACAAGGCATGCTGGGAGAAAATTATTAAAAATATTGTATAAAATTACCTTCAGGCTAAGTGTATAAGGTGCATATGAGACAAATGAATTTTGTGTTTAGGCATGGGTCCCACCCCCAAGATGATATTATTATTATAATAATTATTATTATTATTAACAGTATTTATATACCGCTTTTCAACCAAAAGTTCACAAAGTGGTTTACTGACAAAATCAAATGATTAAATGGCTCCCTGTCCCAAAAGGGCTCACAATCTAAAAAAGATGCAGAAGAACACCAGCAAACAGCCACCAGAAAAGACACTGTGCTGGGGTGAAAGGGGGCAGTTACTCTCTCCCTGCTAAATATAAGAGGAGCACAATTGAAAAAGTGCGCCTCTTGCCCAATTAGCAGGGGGTATCTCATTATATTTATGCAAATATTCCAAAATTCAGACAAATTCAAAATCCAGACAAATTCCCGTCCCAAGCAGTCTGGATAAGAGATAATCAACCTGTACTGACTTAGTGCTGCCAAGATACAAACTTTTACCAGAGAGGGTAAAAAAACCAAAATATTTGAATGGGCATTTCACTAGACAAGGTCATAAGCAGACGCAGTACAACACTTGAAAAAATACCACCATATTAAATGCAGTGACATTTCAGAACCTATTCCAAAGATGGAGAAAAAGGCAGAGGCATAGGAATGGGGGGGGGGGTGTTCCCACCCTGGGCAGCAGGACCTAGGGGGCAGCAGAGGGGCAGCACTCATCCCGCAGCAGCAATTTCTGTGGTGGTGTGGCGGCCGCAGCGGCGTTCACACCACTTTTCAGATTTCTTCAGCCTCCAGAGACTTCCGGCGAGCAGGGAATGTGCTTCCTGCGCGCCCTGCTCCCAGGGTATGATTTTGGACTCTCGGAGATCGATGACATCAACCGGAGGGGGCAGGACTTCCGGGTGATGTCACCCCCAGGGGCATGGCTTCCTGGGGGGCAGCAAATTGGTCTGCGGCCCCCAGTAGGGGACCGTGTTCCTACACCACTAGAAAAAGGCCCTCACTCAGACTCCATGCACGATACAGGCTGAATCCAGAGTGGACTCATCTTGCAGCCCCAAAGGGTCAAACTGGGTGTGGCACTCAATGCATTTTCAGATTATGAGGTGAGATTTACCTATGGTAGGAGCTGTGCAAGGGCTATGATTTGAACTATTTTATTTAAGAGATTTATTTATTTAAACTAGAGATTTATTTATATAAACTAGGACCACAGCAAGACTTGCTACAGCCTCAGTCCAAATCATGGCCTTCGTATGGCTCCTAAACAAGTAAACTTAAGCTTGTAACTACACCACAACATATTTAGTGTCACGTGTTGGGATGGCTATCAGTTGCAGGCTCTGAAGCTCAAAGGGTCCGCATAGCAGCAGCGGTGCTGAACAGCAGCATGCAGGGAGAACTTAGGTAAAGTGGACTCACATGAATAATTTGCAACACTGCCATGCAACTGTAACCATTGGGGCGGGGGGGGGGGGTTAGACATTTATATCCTGCCCAAGCATTCCATTTTTCCTTTTCCACAAAAGTAGGAAATTTTATTGATCACATATGAGAACTCACTCCTATACTTAAACACGGCAAATCACAGCCTTTTGGAGCCACTTGACAAATGCAGAGCAGACATTCCATTATGAATGGCATCTCGCCTTCCCACCCAAACCCACAACTAAATTTAATGCTAAGATTAAATCAAATTCTGTGATCACATAAGATTAGGTTACAAACCACTGAATTTTGCAAGCTGGAAAGCTCAGCTTTGTGAGGTTTTCCCACAAAGGTTTTCCCCTTAAAATTGCAGGACTTGAAGACAAATGCCTTTGCCTGTGACTAATGCACTTCCTTAGTCCCACCCATAGTAACAGGGAGAAAATGAGGTCTTAAAAGACAGAGAGGGAAGTAAGGTGGGCTTTTGTCAGTTGGACTGGGGAGCTTCCCTGGGGTGGCTAGCTTAAAAACCACACAACTCCCATGATTTGAAAAACAGCCTTTTGGGACTCTCTACAGCAGGGGTGTTTCTTTTCATATAGCAGGCTGAATAGCATTCATGGAGGCTGCTGAGGGCCAGAAGTGATGTCATTAAGCAGGAGGCAATGTGCAGGTGATGACCAGAAATAAGTCCTCCCCCCCCCTCACCTAGGAACTCATTCCTGCAAATGAAAGAAAACATGCAAATCTTGAACATATTTTCACAATATGAGATAGTCCAATTATCACATGGGCCACGCTTTCAGCAGGGCCCTTCTGCAGAGGCATCACTTCGCAGCTCAGCTGTTGAGAGGTGCTCTGCATTCCTTGGCACAAGTTATCATGTGGACTGGATAAAAAGTTTCCATGGGCCACATTCAGCACAAGGGCCTTATGTTCAATACCCTGTTCCACAGCAGTGTTTCTCAAACTCTGGGTTGAGACCTACTTGGTGGGTCGGGACCTGATTTCTGGTGGGTCCCTGGTGATGGAAAGATCAGCAAAGTAATTGCCACAAGCTCTCTGAGGCTATTTCAAAATCAGATAGCTGATAATTGTCCTGCAAAAGCTGAGCTCCTGCAGTTTGCAAGCTTGTTTAAATATAGGGGAATTAAATGTCTGAGTGTCTCGTAAAGCTAGGTGGATCACGATAGAGTGTCATTTTAAAAAGTGGGTTCTGGTGCTAAAAAGTTTGAGAACCACTGCTCTACAGTATTGCACAGCTCCATTCAAATAACATTGTGTCTCTAGAACTTGAATAAACACTTGCGGATATTTCAAGGGGCTGTGAAAAAGGAAAAACTAAAGATTTACAGTGGGTTGTTTGGTCAGAATTGTAAGAATAAAGCTGCAAAGCCATTGATTTTCCTCAGCCCTAAATTACCCCCCCCCCCCCGGTGAATATACACTTCTTCATTTCATTACTACATTCAAAGGCAGAGGGAGAAAATTTCATCTCATCACAAGCAATACTCTTCCTAACCACACACAAGCCAGGAAATGGTGTGCACCTGATCTCAGCGAGGATTTGATCAGTGTTTTGATTTGATTACTCACCAGTAAACTAGACATTAAAAGAAAAAAAGGAACCCAGGCATATAATAACAAGAGATTCAAACGCTTTATTTATGGACTATAAATGAATTCAATCCGATGCATTTGGCACAAGACTTCTGCTGCTAATGCAGCACATACAAAAGGCATTTTAGGAATTTGCAGGTCATATAACCCAAGCTTCAGGCAGAAATAGCAAAAATCTTCTTCCCCATCAGGCACCTCACTTGAATTCTTAAGTACAGAATCAGGGACTGGATACACTTATTGAAATGATTGCAGGGTTCAACATGATTCGATTTTCTGGAAGAGAACACTGCAGCAGTTATAACAATACCTTCAGTTCTAGGTGATTTCAGATAGTAGCGTACCCAGCTTACTTGCCACCTGGGTTGGCAAGGATGGGTGTGTCCCCCCTCCCACCTGGTGACACCCGGAAGCGCCGTCAGTTCCAGAGCAGCCACGAGGCAGGGACTGGGGTGGCCACGTCTTCAGCTTCTTTTCCCCGGTCGCGGGTAAGAGAAGGTGAAGACGTGGCCGCCAGCAGACTGGGGTGACTGCGTCTTTGGATTATCTTCCCTGGTTGGGGAAGAGAAGCCAAAGATGTGGCTGCCCCCCAGCTGCTTAAAATAAAACTTACTGGGTGACAGCGGGCGCGTCACCCCCTCCTGGTGTGTAACCTGGGGCAGCTCGCCCCCCCCCTGCCCACCCAGTGATGCCACTGATTTCAGGTAGTTGTCTCTGCAGGTTCAGCAACAAGTATTTATTTCTAAAAAGGCCAAGTACAGTGAAGATAGAGCATTCAGAAGGCCGTTATTGAAACTTGATTCCTTGAGCCAGAGGTAAATCCTTGCTGTAATTGATTGTACTGAAAGATAAAGAAGAAATTTTGATCACTGAAATGAGTTAGATATGCAGGCCTCAAGATGCTCACACAGAGGGATGAGAAATATGGGTTAAACTGAAACTAGTTAAGTGCTACAGCACTTGGGTAGCCAATGGCATACAGTTTCCAAGAGTTTCTGCATTCAAGCCATTACATATCTATGCATCTAGGCTAGCAGGACGAGGAGGAAAACACAACTTCAATGATGAACATCTTTCTGACCTGGGTCTCTGATACCCAGAAAAAGGATCTTAGAAACACCTGAAAAGCTGTACGTCAAACAGCTCCTTTTAGTGTTTTGGCACCATGATACAGGAGCAAATCATACAAAAAACAAACAGCTGAACACACCATGCCCTGCATTCTACTTGTTATTCAATTAAACAAAACTATGCAGAACTATAATCTGAAAGTCAGATTGGGGAGAAAAAGGAAATATGGATTCTTATGGTTTTTCTGGTTCAAAAAATGAAATCCAGTTCTCAGTAAATTAGTTCTGAAGTTTGCCTATCTTCACAAAAGCAGGTACAGTTAGTAATTTGCTATATTTATTGCTATACACCCAGAGTTCTAAAATACCAAATGTACAGTCAGACCTCGGTATCCGCGGGGGTTCAGTTCTTGACCCCCCCAACACAGATATCGCAAATCTACATATAATGAAATCTGTAGAAACCTGTTAGTTTTTTTTAAAGGCCCCAAAATCACTGTTCCTACCTTCAGGCAAGCAAACCACGCCATTTCTGAAGCTCTAAAGCAGAGGCGTAGCAGCAGCGAGTGCTGCCTGGAGCACTTGCTGCTGCGCCGCTCCGGGGAGGGGAGGGAACGTTTTGCGCATGTGCAAAACAAAGATAAACAGTGTGACGCGGCAGTCGGACTTCAGAAAGCCCCGGCCACCGGTCGAGGTGGACGCTCCCGGGCTTTCTCCAGCTCCAAGGCTGGGGAGAAGGCCTCGGAGCGCCCGCTGGGCGGCGCGCGCTCCGTGGAAACACTGGAGCGAGCGGAGCAGCACCACCTGGGGCCGAGGTGCCGCCTGGAGCCGCTGCTCCGCCTGCTCCAGTCTATCCACGCCTCTGCTCTAAAGCACTCTTTGAAGCTGAAAGACCCACTTCCAGGTCACACGAAGGCTCCTCTCTCCTCCCAGGCTCGCCCCAGAATGCATCGTGATTTGGGGGCTTTTTTTTTTTTTTTTAAACAGGTTACTACAGTGGATTTCATTATCCGCTGGCATCCGTGTTGAGACAAATCAGTGGATGCCAGATCCACAGATAGCGGGTCCACTATATATACTTTGTTGAGACGTATTTCTTATTCATTTTTGCAGCAATTGATGCAATACTAACTCAAAATCAGTCTTTTTCACAATTCCTTTAATGTAGCCTAACAAACCTACAGTGAGATCAAATAAAGTATACCTTTCCCCCCCAAAAAATATCCTGAAATTTAATTTACCCATCAACAGATATACAGAAACCTTCTCTAACAAAACTGTATTCCAGCATTTACCTTGATCTAGCGCCTAGCCCATTATATTTTCTGTATTTACACAGAATTGGTTACCACTGATCCTCAACAATCAAAGGTATTCTTTCATGCTTGTTTTTTTACTTTTAATCTGCTCTGTACCATCTTTTAATTGTAATTTTATTCTAACATTTAATTTTAACAAGTTTTTTAATGATGTATTAGTTGTTTTGTTTTATATGTTTTTGTTGTACACCACTTTGAATTTCAGAAAAGCAGTATATAAATCTTTTAAATAAATAAATGCTGATACTGATCAAATGCTTGGATTCATTATTCCATACCATGTCTAAATGCTGAAAGAAATGGCATCTCTTCTACATGTGAGAAAAAATAACCAATATTTAGAGACTTTATAACTACCTGGGGTATACCTAGCAAGATGATATGATAGGTTCACCAGGGGTAATTCAGAGATCTGTCAGAGAAGGCTTACATAAACCACACAGCTCTTACCAAGTAGATCGTCTCATATACTGTTTCCATGAATCGCTGCCAGATTCCCTTCCACCACCCGTGTGCTTATTACCACCTAGGAAGAGAAAGAAAACAGGAGTTATAGATGTAAAACCAAAATTATGTTAAGCATTTCTCAAAGACGCTTTAAATCAGTAACAGACACAAAGCAATAGACCCCTACTCTAAAATGTGAAATCATTTTAGTTTCACAGCCATTATGACAACATGCACTTTATTTTAAAACAGTAATATTCTCAGGACATTTTCAACTAAAGAGTGAGGAAAATTATGCAAAAAATCAAATCAAGAGTCGGCAAGTCTGCATATGTATGCTGCACCTAAAACTGCACTGTGCAAACTGCCTCAAAAACATGCAACTTGGTCACACAACCTATGTGTGGTCATTTTACTGAAACTTTTACATCTGTAGTACTGACAACAATCACCAGGAAGTTAACATACCAAAAGCACCACCAATTTCAGCCCCACTCGTTGGAATATTGACATTTACAATACCACAGTCTGATCCTTTTGGCCTAGGAGGAAAGGAACATTGATTATTAAAACTTAAACTAATACAGGTTGCTTAAAAGGAAGGCAACACTTCAGCAATGAAGGTGAAAACATAATGTTCATCTACTGTAGTTTTAAGCAGATTTGGTCTTTCCCCTTGACAAGAAAAGGTATCGTGTAAAAGCTATACCCAAGCCATCGGAATATTCTGCCCAAATCCTTGGTAAAGATGCTGCTGGAGAGACCTTGTTTTACTTCATTGTTCCAAGCAAAGACTTCCTCTTCTGTCTGGAAATAAAAGCACACATAATGAAGTTTAAAAATAAAAGGTAAAGGTAAAAGGTCTGTCTGTCTCTCAGAATCTATCGTTGGGACACACCAGCATGCCCTGAATGGCACTGAAGCATGCCTTGAAATTAAGCCACCATGTTGGTTAATCCAACACTCTACTCAGAGTGGAGAGGCCCCATACAGCATCGATGGCCCGATACAGCAAGAGGCAGACATGCCCTCATTCCATTCCAGAATTATGTCCAGAAGTTGGAACAGCGCTATCATGCAGGCACAAAAGCACAAGGCCAGATGAACTGTCATAAGAACATAAGAAGAGCCCTGCTGGATCAGGCCAAAAGCCCATCTAGTCCAGCTTCCTGTATCACACAGTGGCCCCACCAGATGCCTCAGGGAGCACAAGACAACAAGATAACCTGTTTTCTGTTGACACTCCCTTGCACCTGGCACAGAGAAAACCCACTTCTAAAACCAGGAGGTTGCTTATGGCTTGTAACCTGTGATGGTCTTTTCCTCCATGAATCTGTCCAAACCCCTTTTAAAGGCATCTAGGCCAGGTGCCATCACCACATCCTGTGGCAAGGAGTTCCACAGATGAATTACACGCTGGGTAAAGAAATATTTTCTTTTGTCCGTTCTAACTCTCCCTCCACTCAATTTTAGTGCATGTCCCCTGGTTCTGGTGTTGTGCGAGAGGGAGAAGAATTTCCCTCTATCCACTCTCTCCATCCCATGCATAATTTTATACGTCTCAATCATGTCCCCCCTCATGCGCCTTTTTTCTAGGCTGAAAAGCCCCAGACGCTGTAGCCTTTCCTCATAAGGGAGGTGCTCCAGCCCACGAATCATTCTGGTCGCTCTTTTCTGCACCTTTTCCAATTCAACTATATCCTTTTTGAGGTGTGGTGACCAGAACTGGACACAATACTCCAGATGTGGCCTTACCATCGATTTGTACAAAGGCATAATGATATCGGCCGTTTTATTCTCAATCCCTTTTTTAATGATCCCAAGCATGGAATTGGTGGCCTTCACAGCCGCCGCACACTGGGTCGACACTTTCATCGACCTGTCACCAGCACCCCAAGATCTCTCTCTTGATCTGTCACAGACAACTCAGAACCCATTAGCGTATATGTGAAATTTTGGTTTCTTGCCCCAATGTGCATCACTTTGCACTTACTGACATTGAAGCGCATCTGCCATTTTGCTGCCCATTGTCCCAGTTTAGAGAGATCCTTCTGGAGCTCTTCACAATCCCTGCTGGTCTTCACCACCCGGAAAAGTTTAGTGTCATCTGCAAACTTGGCCACCTCACTGCCTATCCCCGACTCCAGGTCATTTATGAATAAGTTGAAAAGCACCGGTCCCAAGACCAATCCTTGGGGCACACCGCTTTTCACCTCTCGCCATTGTGAAAATTGCCCATTGACTCCCACTCGCTGTTTCCTGGTCTTCAACCAGTTCCTAATCCACAAGAGGACCTGCCCTCTTATTCCCTGACTGTGGAGTTTTCTCAGGAGCCTTTCAGGTGTCAAACGCCTTCTGAAAATCCAGATATATAATATCCACGGGTTCGCTCGCATCCACATGCCTGTTGACCTTTTCAAAAAATTCTAACAGGTTTGTGAGGCAAGACTTCCCCTTGCAGAAGCCATGCTGACTCTCCCTCAGCAGAGCTTGTTCTTCTATGTATTTTAAGATTGTATCCTTAATGAGACTTTCCACCATCTTCCCTGGAACAGATGTTAGGCTGACCGGCCTGTAGTTTCCCGGGTCCCCCCTCCTTCCTTTTTTAAAGATTGGCATGAGCGTGTGACATTAGCTATCCTCCAATCCTCTGGCACAGTGGCTGTTTTAAGGGACAAGTTGCATATTTGGGTCAAGAGGTCAGCAACTTCATTCTTGAGTTCCTTCAGAACTCTTGGGTGGATGCCATCCGGGCCTGGTGATTTATTGATCTTTATTTTGTCAATTAAGTCTGAGACGTCTTCTCTTTTAACCTCTATTTGACTTAATTCTTTAGTCAGGGGAGACCGTTCCGGCAGCGGTATTTGCCCTGTGCAAAAGCTCCAATGCAGCTGCCTGGGCAGCTCAGTGCTTTCACACCTGCGCAAAAGCACAGGGACAAACTGACTGCGCCTGTGCGAAAGCACTGGCATGGGTGGCTGTCCTTCAGTCAGGACATCCATTACTCAGGGACTACCTGTATATAGATAGTAGCACCATCCTGAGACAGGATATGCAAGTATTCCAACGGGCTTTATGATACAGCGGCATGTAAGCTATATAATGCCAAACACTAGAGTAGATTTCAAGAAGTCAACTCTACATTTTTGTTCAGTTCATGCATGACATTTTAGTCCAGGGGTGTCAAACTAGTTTCATACAGCAGGCCAAATAGCATTCATGGCACCTGCTGAGGGCCAGAAGTGATGTCATTAAGTAGGAAGTGACGTCATTAAGGCGGTGATCACCAGAAATAAGCACTTTGTTCTCACCTAGGAACTTATTAACTGCAAATGACAGAAGAGGAAAATATGCAAATCTTGATCCACCATAAAGTAACTACAAGTCAGCAACCTGACGATGCCTCAAAGAAGGCAAATGCTGCTCTGTGATGTATGGTGCAACAACTTTCCATATAGAAGGATTTCAGATTCTCATGGCCAGCTATTACTAAGAGAGAATTAATTACGGGATTTGAAGCCATGGTAGGAAAGTAATTCTTTTATTGACTAGAACACGTTATTGAACACACATACCAAAACAAGAAAGATGTTAGAAAAGGCAGTAGATACAATGTTTCATTTGGTACTTCTCCAAACTTCGTCAGGTAGAAGGAGCAGGTTGTAAGAGGTCAATGGAGCATTACAACCTGCTCCTTCTACCTGACGAAGTTTGGAGAAGTACCAAACGAAACATTGTATCTACTGCCGTTTCTAAGATCTTTCTTGTTTTGGTACGCGCGTTCAATAACGTGTTCTAGCCAATAAAAGATTTACTTTCCTACCATGGCTTCAAATCCCGTAATTAATTCTCTCTTAGTAACTTTCAGTATGGTTAGGGAAATATATTAGAAGTAGGTACTATGTTATGTTCTTACTAGTGCGTGTGTCTGAAGATAGTTATTGAAGTTCTGAAATTCAGACCCTTTATCTGGACTATTAAATGATGGTGTGGTCACAATATTTGTTCTTCTATATTTTTTAAAAAAACGTGCTATTCTTTAAAGAAAAACATAAGCATGTCTAGGATGCAGGATGTGCATACTGTCTTTACAGTGATTCCATCACCCCTAATTTCCCTGCATGCTGGGAGATGTGTTTGTTCCATAGATACTCTGAAGAGGTCCATGAATGTATGGGAGAAACACCCTCTAAGAACACCTTAATGCTGCAGTCCTACACATGTTTAGTTGAGAGTTATGTCCCACTGAAAGCAGCACCCAGGGAGCATTTCAATCTTCTCAAACTGGACATTCTGTGTAAATTCTTCAATAAAAGGATTTCAAATAATTTACATTTGGTTTGGGCCTGAGTTAGATGGACCAACAGTCTGACTTACTACAAGGCAGCGTCCTACGTTCAACAAGACATTTATCAAATTGTATCGATACAATCCCACACAAATCTTGAAAACTTTTAAATTCAAGTCATTTATTGCTTCCAAGTGGTGAATTGACTTTTGAAATTGCGTTAGTACACTCACTACCATTACCACTGACCAGATGATTCATCTCTGAATCGTTTCCCTATTCTTTTTATTATGCCTCAGTTCAGAAATATAAAAAGGAGTCTTTGCTACTTAGATGAAACCAGGTTAGAAAGCATCTCACCTAAAGCCAGGTTTGCTTACCTTGAATTTTAGCACATAAAGAATAGGAGCAAATGTCTCTTTCTGTACAATAGGTGCATTATGAGGAAGGCTGGTCACAATGGTTGGTTCAACGTAGTTTCCAGGGCGCTCTATAACCTTGAAGAAAGAAAAATGGTTGTGAAATGAACGGAAAAAAACTTGTCATTCCACAAAATTGTCTCCACTGCTGCATTCACATACAAAGCAGTGCCACCGATAGCTGGTAGTTTAGCTAACACACTTAGAGTTACGACAACTTGGTGAGTCAGCTTGCTGGTGAGAACTGAGCTTCCAAAAGATGCCCAAGAGCCCAATCCTATGTATGACTACTAAAAGTAAGTGTGGATAGGATTGCAGTCTTAGTGGGACAAAAGGGCTTCATTCAGGGCTGGTTCAGACAGTACTCTTACCGCCCGACTGGCATCAGGCAGTAAAAAATGTGCGCACTCATTCATAAAGCACGCACATCCTTGCCCCTTCTCTCACATCCGAGGAAATTCGGGGCATTTTCTGCACGGGGGCAGGGGCGGGTTTATCCAAGCTGCGTCTTATTCACACTGATAAATCACAAACTACTCCTCCCAATGTGATTACAGAAAATGCCCTGAACACAAGTGGAAGGGTCAGAACACATGAGCTCCATGTGCCTGGATCAATTGGATGGTCTGACCCAGTGGATATTCTTGGTACCAACCACAAGACCTTTATTGAGGACAGCTGTTAAACACACACATCCAGAGCCCAGCTTTAAAGTCAGATTCTTAGCAGTCTGCATGGTGAGGCCTTGCGAATTCCATCAACCTCAGAAAAAAAACATCCTTTTCCAGGAGGGCTTATGGTCTGGCATAGAGAACGTGGAGCTCTCAGTTTGTTTGTGCAATTTCTGCTCTCCTATTCTTTACGGTTTTGAATCGTTGAGTTTTGGAATTGTTTATATTTTTGACTTATTATTTTGTTCAGTTCTATATTATAGTTTTATTTTGTTGTGCCTTTTAGGCAGAAAGACGATATAAAACATTTTTTTTAAGATAAATAAAATACATAGTGCTATTTCAGCAAACATACAGTTTTGGAAAAGATATTTTAGGCTACTCTTTGAAGAAATCTCATTCCCTTTAACATATCCTACCTCTATCTCCAGAATATTTAGGGGTTCAACTCATTCTCTTCTTTGCAAGCTACCCAAGATGAAGCAATGGCTGACTAATGAAACAAGTTTCTCCTTCCCAATCATAGTACAAGCACCTCTCTAACATAGTCTTGATTTACACATTTTTAAAATAGTACGATTTGCAAAAACCAGAAGTCTAATTTTACGCTAGCTAACTAGAAACCCCATTAGACATTGGCAGCTTCCTATGTGGAGGGATGTCTCCTCTAACCTCATATTGCTTTCATCGTTGCTTTCTCAGTCATCAAAATCAGTGGCCACTCTCAGTAGCGCCTCCCTCCTCAACCCATTCTAGAAATTCCTGTTCACCAATCGAGCCACAAATGCCATTTCCCTTTCCCATATGAGTCTCTATCTGGTCCATCCGAGTGCCCTCCCATGCTTTCTTCCTCCATAGTTCTGCCCTGTGATGTTCTATCCCACACCTTCTGGTCTGTTTACTTGCGCCTCAGCGCGCCGCTTGTAATGAACTCAGTGGAAGGGCGCATTAGGTGGTAGATTTGCGCCACGCTCCCTGCTGTGTGTTGCCCTTTGTTGCTTCTCTGCTGTGTGTTGTGTTGCCTACACCCTCTTGGGCAAGGAGAAATTGCCAGTTGTCAGCAATCAAAGACTTTCTCCATAGCCTATGCAATTTATATTGGTTCCTATGGGGAAAAATAGTTTTAATTTACATGGTTTTAATATAAGCACTGATTTCTGAGAATGCATAACTCATGCATAAATGGAAAGGTGCTTGTAGTAGGTTTATATTTTAATTGCTCATCCGCCTAATGCTCCATGTCACCACACACAATTAATAATCTATAATTCAGACAGACCTATTATCTACTGACAGAAACATCTGGTTATTTCACCAAAACTTTTTAATTCCACAGAAAATTTTGTTTTCTGAAAAGAGCAGCCATGATTTTATGTAACTTATAGAGGTCATACACATTTTTAATTACTTTCAGTAACACTTACATTTTTAAAATAGATGTGCCCTAAAGGCCTGACTTATGAAATCAGTAGCAAAATAAAGCAGCTATTTACATCATTTATCTAAACTAGCAGAACTCACAACACTCTTTATTATCAACTCTTATTATCAATTCTCTTTGCTTGAGCCAGCAGCTAGGAAACTATGCTAGAGACTTGGGCTAGCCTAGGTTATCGAAACCAAAAGACAAATCATTAACCATATTTTCTCCTTGTAAAACCTCCCTTTGGTAAGTCCAACCCTGGGTTCGTCAATGTTACCTTGTGGTCATAGAACAGTAATTGCTCTGCCTGGACTGTGCAGCAGAGGCTGTGTCTTACGGTGCTGTGACCTGTGTGATATTACTATGGGGTCTAAGTGCTACACTGAACAGGCAGAATGCTTGGCACATCGACATTCATGCAAACAAGCCATGTTCAGTTCACATATACAGAGACTGCTGTTCTTGTTTTTTATTTATGTTGATGGGACCAAATTGGGTCCTAGAGGTGGAACTATGGCTCTAAACTACCTTGCCTCTCAGATTTAACGCTTCCAAGCTAAATGAATTTTGAGACTGAACATTCTCCTGCAGTACCACAGCAGCAGCTTTCGAAGCTGCCCAGAAATCCTAGACAAGCATGAATGAGGACAGTCACCTTTCCACCATAGACCACGGAGCCACCTTGCTGTTTGGCCATTCCCACTGCATCAACAAACA
Organism: Plestiodon gilberti rubricaudatus; assembly: GCA_026170595.1. Taxonomy (NCBI): domain Eukaryota; kingdom Metazoa; phylum Chordata; class Lepidosauria; order Squamata; family Scincidae; genus Plestiodon; species Plestiodon gilberti. The sequence goes on from JANXHW010000002.1 coordinate 56,777,696, forward strand.
TCTTCACCGCTTCTTTTGTGTGGAGCGGACCATACAGGGTGTTAGCTACAAAGGAAAGGGCACATATTAATTGGCACCCAAAAATGACATTTATCAGAATGCTTACGCTGCGTGCTCTCTTTAGAAGTCATCATGAGAAGCCCTAACGGGTCAATCCAAATCTAGTATCCTCTTTTTCCTATAAATACCTTTGAAAAACCCATGAGACAGGAATTGCCCTGCCCCATTGTTCTTCCCCAGCAATAAAGTCCAAATCTGAAAAAGGTTTCATCATGACTAGCAGCCACTGATAGACCTTGAATTTGCCTGACAAAGCAATCCAATTTAACTTTTGTGCCAGTGTAACCAGCAGAGCAGCGAGAACGGGAGGCCCCAGAACAGAAAAGGGATTCAAATCCCCTCCAAAAGAGGAATTCAAAAGGGATTTGAATCCCTTTTCCGTTCTGGGGCCTCCCGTTCTTGCTGCGCCACTGGTTACATCGGCAGAAAAGTTAAGTCGGATTGCGCTGTAATGTTGCGCTTAAAAAGTTAAGTCGGATTGCGCTTTTTTAAAGCCATCTAACTTAGCTGCTATCACCAGTGGCATTGCTACATCGTGTTTTGCATCATCGTCCCACCCCCTGCACTCCCGAAAGGCTTCATTTGAAGCCTTCTAGGGCCTGGGATGGGTGGGAGGGCTGATCAAAAGTGCCGGAAACAGCACAAAAATGCTCCGTGGCTGCAAACGCAGCTACTCCAGCTGCAAAAAAGCAGCCACGGAGCAAAAAGCTGCCATCATAGCTCCTCCTCATGAGGAGACCGCAGCCGTCAACCAGGGCACAGCACCGACCTGTCAGGCCTGGCTACGCTACTGGCTATCACCCTATCTTGTGGTAGTGAATTTCATAACTTTCATTTTCTATCAGTCGGTATTTCTGAATAGTATCATGATACAGGGAAAAAACTATTTTCTCCACACTGTGCATACTTTATAAATTTTTTTAATAAAGGGTGTCAATGACTGCTCCCCCCCTCAAAGAGCAGCTGTGGGATCCAAATGGGATCCAATCTGGATCAGAACTGCTGGGGGTTGGATATTTTCAGACATCACAAACATTCTTCTATAATAGGCTCACTGAGTGAAGTTGCTATTCTCAAAAACAAGACCACCACCATTTTTTCCACTCTAACTGCAAGTGCAAGACTAAAGTTGACTCTCTTATACCAACTCAAACCCATGTACCATCTAGTTCGATACTACCTACTCAGGCTGGCACCAGTTCTCCAAATGTTCAGACAGATCTATTTCCCAGGTCTACCACAAAGGATACTTTAACTGAAAGTGACAAGGATTTGCACCCAGGACAATTCTTTGTCACTTTGACAATCCTTGTATCGGAGCTATAGTCCCTCTTCCATAACCAAATAATTTAATAGTAACAACATATAGTCAGACACCTGTGTTGCCATCAGTCAAACCTTTTGGTAAAGGGATAAAGTCTATTTTTTAAAAAATGTAGAAGTTACGACTGACTGGAGCCTTGTAGAGACCACTCCATGAGCTCACTCTTCTCCATGGTTGTTTGAAGAGAAGTAGCAGAAAAGAACTCTTACTAGCAGATTAACTACTTCCAATAGTAGGTCAGTTTGTGCTGTTTACTTACTTACACACACACACACACACACACACACACACACACACACAAGTTCTACTCAGTCTATTCCATTCCTATTAAGGGAAGGGAAAATTAGGCAGGGAAGCAGCTGGTAACATCTAGAAGTGGTAGAGTCCTGAGCAACTGGCTTAACTCTCCTGGGCTCTGCCACAAGCCTGGTAAGTACACTTGACTGATCAAGAATAACCATACATGCCAACACAAAGAAAGATGAGCTCTTACCATCCCATGGATCTCCAATTCGGACTTGCGCAAATGCTTTAGCAAGTTTTTCCACCACTTCATCATGGATGCTTTCATGCAAAAACTAAGCAGAATACCATAAGTATTATGTAAGATTCATAATATTATAGATTATAGTTCAAGCCTCAAGGACCCACAAAGAATACTGTATCTTCTGAGGATTATCACTCAAATCCAAATATTGCTATATCAGTATGTAGCAGACTGCAAGATTGACGGTGCAACCCTGAGTACAATTGTACAACCCTGTGAGTAAAGGCTACCGGCCCTTCCCACGGCTCCTACCCGACCCTGCGCCCACTGGAGCAGGTAAGCCCTACACCAGCTGGGGCAAGGCGGACTGGGTGGTGAGGGAGGGCGGCCATAGGATGCACCAAGCCTAGAGAGGGTGGGGATACTGGCGGCAAGATATCGGTGGCGAGCTCGCGTACATTCGAGGAGGCCCATTGGGCCTCCAGCCTCTTACACCCGGGGAAGGGGACAATCATCCCCTTCCCTCGAGGTGCACCCGGGCTGCCCAGGGGTATTCCTGATTCTGCATAGGATATGGTGGCCGGCCCTTTACACTGGCCGCCGTATCTTACACAGGATTGGGCTGTTAGACTGAACACTACTAAAAGAAAGAATAATATTGTCTTAATTTAACATGGTCTATGTAGCGATATTTTTTTAACCAAATCCCTGAAAGATTAGCAATTTTTAAGTGGTGGAATGTTTGCTTTATATATATATATATATATATATATATATATATATATATATATATATATATATATATATATATATATATATATATATATATATACACACACACACACACACACACACACACACACACACACAAAGTCGCCTGGCTCAACATACCCAACCTCTCCACATCGAGGCCCAAGGAGTTTAATTTCCATTGTAATTCTATTGCCCCAATAGGTGGAACAGGTTCTGAAAAAAGTTGGAACATCAGGCTATCTTGATTACAATTATAATAGAGTCTAAGCCAGAATTTCACCAACCTCAACCATATTAAGGTCTTCAATCGAATGGGACCAGTTTCTAAACATAGGACTGAATACGGTACACAGGTAGGTAACCCCAGAATTTTCCATAGGAACATTGCTTGGAGTGTTGTTTATATGTTTCATAAGTAATATGAAAAAAGTTCTATTCAACATTCTGAAGAGAATATTTTAGCTTTTAACAACAATCATGGATTTTTATGCTCGTCTAAAGAAAAAAGAGCTGTTCAACTCAAATTGTATTGTAAATCATTGGTGCTAAACTCATGAGTATAACAGGCTTTTAAAAACACAGCTATTTTTCAGATCTGATAGAACCTTGTTTTTTTAAAAAAAAATTGGAACACACCATTGTGAATGGCTAATTTCTGCAAATGAACAAAAGCAATATACTGTATAGATTAAATTCAGAGGAATATTGGCATGACTTGGACCTCACTGATGCCAATCTTACTGAGCTTCTTAGGCCCCCCAGGTATAAAACAGATAATTTTATTTTTATGATGTGAAGTATTTTCAGTAGCACAAGTTTGTTCCACTACAAAAACTAGCTTCAGGGAGAAAGTGGGTGATGCCTCCTAACTCAGTCCTCTTGGACTGTTTCTACTATCAAGATTTTGCCTCTTTTGACAGAAAATAAAGCACCCAGCACGGCTTGTTCAGACAGTATTGTTTCCCAGAACATTTATGCATAACAAGACTGGATTGCGAGTCTTTACGCTCAGGTGTGTCCTCTCACCATCCCAAACAGAACACAAATGCCAAAACCAGGAGAAAACATTTAAATGCTGCATTTTATCTAGCATGTATCACACGGGTCAGGCATTATGTTCTATACAAGAGAAGCAGGAGGAGTGTACAAACCCAAGAATCACTCCTAACATTCTCACATTCTAACTCACTTACAATACCTCCAAGAGGGATAGAGGTTGATTACTGTCTTAACAGTTTCTAAAATACAGAAGAATTTAATGTTAATAGATTTATTTACCAGCCTTCTGGCAGTTGTGCACCGCTGTCCTGCTGTCCCCACAGCCGCAAAGAGTGCAGATGGGATGACCAGGTTAAGGTCTGCATCTTCAAATACTACAAGGAATTGAATCAAAGTAGATAAATGGCAGATTAGAAACAATATGGAGACAAGACAGGCACTAACCAGCAACACCAATCAAAAAATATTCAGGAAACATTCTTAGAAACAAACGTTTCTAAGTACATCAGATGGCATTTATAGACAAGAGTCAGACGTCTGTGAAGGCCATTGGGCACAAAGTTTGCCAAATAGCAAAACTTCTGTTTAAATGAAGGGATGTTGTTCTGCCAGCTCTGCAGAGATCTGGACAGGTATATCATACTGTTGAGTTGTATTCAGAAGAAGACTTTGCACCAGTTTAGTGCACAGAAAGCTTATCTGGTTCAAAATTAGTCTTATTGGGATGGCAAAAGATTTCATAAGGAACGGCTTCATAAGCAGTTCAAGGAGATACAGTTCTAGGCAAAAACTTACATAAGCAATGGGACCCCATTGGTTTTACACACACACACACACACACACACACACACAGGATGAGCAGTATATTAACTTTTTGCTATGTAAACCACTCTGAGAACATTTTTTAAATAAGTCATATGTTGTTGTTGTTCAGTCGTTAAGTCGTGTCCGACCCTTTGTGATCCCATGAACCATATCCCGCCAGGCCTTCCTATCCTCCACTATCTTCCTGAGTTCGCTCATTTTCATGTTCATTTTCATGTTATATATATAAGTCATATATATTTTAATAAATAAAATGTCAAGATTTAACTTCTAATGAAAGTATTAGTTACCAACAATAGCGTTGTTTCCACCAAGCTCCAAGAGACTCCGTCCTATTAAAAACAATACAATAAGTCACATGTTCACTACCCACAGGTATATTCATTAGTACTACACCCTCTCTCACCCTGGCTGTCATAATGATTTTACTACGATCTTAAAAAAAACTCAGGGAATCATAATTGATGAAGCCACCTTACAAGCTCAAAAAAGAGTGGCAAAAATTTACAATTTCAGCTTCAGTGCTGAACACATTACACGCCATAGTCAACATTATTCAAGAGCATGCCAGACTAGAGGTGTTTGAAAATGGTTTTATTTTTTCACAGATTTCGGTGTTTAACCAAAATGAAATAGCAGAAAGCGGCGTTATGTTTTTTATTCCAAAGTTCCCCCATTTTTATCAATTGTAAATGCTTTAAAAGTGTACCAGATAGGTGGTATAGGTTGTACAGTGTCTGCAGATGAAGAATGGTGCAACATTACATGGTTTCTTATTTTTTTGCAGATTTATTTTAGCAGAAAGCAGTGTTATGTGTTTTTATTTCATTGTCACCATTTACAAACACCTCTGTGCCAGACACACATCAATTGCATGTGCCTAAATACCCCATTCTACTTTTTAAAGAGGAGAGAAGGGATATTGGGTCATTCCATTTCACTTACCAAATCTCTCCTGAACCACTAGTGCGACCTGCTTGCCCACATTTGTGCTGCCAGTGAAGGACAGGAGATCAACTCTTTCATCTTTTGCCATTGCTGCGCTACATAAGGAAACGCAAAATGATACCTCCATTTTGAATATTCAAAACACACATTATCACTCCCTCTAATAATAAACCCAGATGGCCAAGTGCCTATCTGTTTAGAATTGAAATGGGACCACTCAAATATAAGATAGTTTTCTCTACATACTTAGGAGAGTCCCCAAGATGCAGGTACTGTATATACATTTGTAAATTAAATGGAAAACGGTATAACCTCCCCCTCTCCACATTGCCCAGAGAGTTTCCAGAACTGTATGTAATGGAGTAGAGACATAAGAATGCTAGAGTAATTTATCTCATTGACTGGAGAGGGAATTTCCCGTTTCCCAATGAACACCACTTAATCACAGCTACACTAACATCTTGGATTTCTCAATTTCTCCTCATATGTGGCACTGGAGAGGGACAAGCACCCTCTGTAATAACCGTCTTTCCTTCACGTTTTCACATAAAGAAAATGTACAGTACTCTAATACAGATACACAGAATCAGAGAGAATGAGCATTATTATAAAAATACATTAATATATGTATTAATATACATTGCATAATATACACAATTAATATGCACAATTAATATACAGCCTCCAGAGACACACTTATTTTTAAGATGAGACCATTAATGTGAAATATGCTGTTATTTGTTTGTTTGGAATCTAACCTGGGACGAAGTTCTCCCTTCTTTGAGAAATGTACTCTATTCATTCTTCTGTGCTGCCTCTATATTTTCTACTATACCATACTGAAGTGCTCAGGTTCAGGGCTGGTAGCCAGCCCTTTAGCATTACAAGGCATGGCGGGAAAAGTACAAGCCTCAAACCATGCTACAGGGCTCCTTTTCCAGGTTAGCTGGAGCCCTGGACAGTAGCACTCTTGTTAGGGGTTGAGGACACACTAACATTTTGTTGGAGAGCCCACTTGCTACAAAGTATCAGTTATAGAAATTGTTCCATTATCTCTAACTCCTGGTGGTTGTCTTATTTGTGGAAGGTTCCCCAATCCCCATTGGGGACCATTTTTTCAGGGGGTGCAAGGGAAAGGGAGACTGATGAAAGATAACCCCCCTCCTACAAATGGAAAGGACTTCCATTTATGGGATAACTTGAGATACAATCTGACAGCAATATGAGGTTAAAGTATTAACTCAAGATGAAACCGAGAACACCATAATTTAAGTTCTACCAACCCCACAAATCTGAACTCCATATAAAATACAAAATGTTGTGCCTACCCAATATCTGATCCACCACATGTCAGAGAGCAGATCGCACCAGGCAGTTTGTTATCCTCCAAAACCTGGACAACTATTCTAAAAACAAGAGCTTTATTAGAATCCATAATTTTTATTTGGTTAAGAGCATAAGATGCACCACATATGTTAAAGAGAGTTTGATACTTTCACCGCACTAGACAACAGAAACAAGCATACCTACATATGTGGTTTTCTCTAGTTATATCTAGTTACTAGATAATAAAATGGATTTTCTCAGAACTTGCCACTGTATAAATGAGACAGAAAATATGCAATACAAATTCAACTCACAATAGTTCCTTTAAAAAGTGCTCTAACAATGCCTCCTTCTACAAGAGGGAAAGCCTTGCTCAAGAATGGACAGATGCAGCACCTTCAAGAAACGTGTACAGTTGCTGAATAATAGGACGAGAAGTTACAAGTATATTGATCCATTTCACATGTCATTAGAGTTATACAGGTGCCACCATGAGTGCACCCTACAGGGCTCTGGTAACACATGAAATGCAGAAACATGTGGGAGAGGCCTATCATATAGATAGAAAATTCCCATTGCAGTGTTCCTGCTTCAACTGGAATGGGGAAGGGACAGTGGTGAGGGAGCACAGGATGCAGCCACAGGGGATGCATATGAAATGAGAAAACATGTAGAAGAGACAGATCACATGGGAAGGTCCCATGCCACTGTAACAGCGCAATCCTGTGTAACCTTGCACCAATGTAACAGTAGATGCACCGGTGTAACAACAGATGCACCGGTGTAAATGCACTTATACTGGCATAAGTGCACTTACACCAGTGCATCTACTGTACACCAGTGCAAGGTTACACAGGATTGCACTGTAACTGAGGTAGGAACATGGATATGAGAACTTTACACATGGTCCATCTCGATTTCTTCATTTCACATGTTACCAAACACAGCTCAGAATGCAGTCATGGGAAATAGGTGCTCCTCCCAACTATCCAGGTTACTTTCCAGGTTAGCTGGAGATTGCCCAAGACAAGAGAGGCAAAAAAGATGACAAAAATGATCCCAACTACCATCTTAAAAATGTGGAACAAAGAGCAAAGGTACACATATTCTAGTATTACAGCTACGTTGAAAACTTACTTTGTAACAGCTACGCTAGTGAGAGATGTTGTGGGAGCACCTTTCCTTTAAATAAGAAAAAAGGAAATTATTTCAGTTCCCCACAACCTGGTTTAAATTATTATTATAATGCAACATACTGCGACACAAAGATAGATTTTAGACACAGAAGATTACTTATGCAGAATATAGGGACTTTTCATAGAAAGTAAATATTAACATCATGGACAGCTCTATATCATCTGGGACTCTGAAGAACCAGACGTTTCTGGGGGGGGGGGGGGAGCAAGGTTTAGACTGCTAAAAAGAATAGCAAACAATTTCTACAGCAACAACCTAAGTAGTTCTTTACAGTCATTCTAGATGCTGAACAGTCATTAAGCTGAGAAATGGAGATAGTCTTCTGAAGCCATGATCAGTGACGTCACGAGCCGACATTGGATGAAACGTCAGACTAATATTTTATGATATGTGTGGTTTTTTGATGATTTTATGTGTATTTTAAAACATTGGAATTCCTCATATTTGTTTAATATTTAAAAAGATTTTTACATGACTTTTTAACCTATAAACACTCTACCTCTTTGTCATAATACTAAGCAGTTAACAATCCTTGAACATTGCCACAATGGTATTCTTTGCATATTTGAAAGCATATTAAGACATAACACCCTCACCATAATTCAGAGAAGACACCATTTAAAGTACCGTATTGACCTGAGTATAAGACTCACTTTTGTCCCCTAAGGCAAGTCTTTAAAGTAGGGGTGCGGCCTATAATCAAAGTCTAGTTTTTCTGCCTAGAGTTTTCTGCAAAGCATCCCTTTTTCAAGCCTCTCCAAGTCTCTTTCAAAGGTAAAACGCTTTTTCTTTTTTTAAACTGCAAAGCTGTGTTTTCAGCTCTTAATCACTTGCTAAATGGTCAGATCTCCCCAACAGGCTCTAGCCTCAGGATGGAAGCATCTGAAAGAATTAACCCTTAAGCTCCAGCCCCAGGACTCCGTAGAAACTAAAATATTTATTGATCCTGCAATTTGAAAGTTGAGAGCAAGAGCTCCTGCATAGGCTTAACATATCCAAAGGGGGACCTTTAGGAGCCAATTTTTAGGCTGCAATCCTATGCACACTTTCCTGGGAGTAAGCCCATTGAATGCAATGGGACTTACTTCTGAGTAGACATGCATAGGATTGTGCTGTTAACCATTGAAATTTGTGCAGCTCATCATCATGGAAGAGTACAACAAGCTGCACCTGCCCAAGCTGCACCTGCCCAAATTCCAAAGGTTAAAGGTAGGCACTCTGTCCCCCTTTGGATCCGAGAAGGTTACTTATACTAGGATGCCCAGATTCAATAAGAGACAGGGTGCCTATGCCTTTAACTGTACTAAAGCTGTACTGTTTTACTAATGTGTATATTTTATTTAAGTTAAAAAATTATTTTTTAAAAAAAATTAGCACTAAACTTTAAGGGTGCGGCTTATAATCAGGAGCGTCCTATACTCGGGGCAATACGGGGTATTTGTTACAAAGTAAGCCAGGTCACCTTACCAGAGACAGACATTGCCACAGGCCATCGCAATTGCATTGTTCCAGCCATAAACTGCTACAGGGAAGTTAAAGGCAGTGATGATTCCTACTAATCCCACAGGGTTCCATTGTTCTATTAGGGCATGCCCAGGCCCTAAAATCAAAAAGGCAAGCTGGAGTCATTTTTATTCGGCAAGCACAGTATTCCATTTCTTTCACTTCTTCCATTATCCAAGTAGTTCAAAGAGGATACACAAGGAATATCTCTCTATATCTCATACAGGTTGATTATCCCTTATCCGGACATCCGAAATCCAGATTATTCCAAAATCCAGATATTTGGGGGGCTATGACTTAATTTAAAAAAAAAAAACCTTTTCCAGCACCTGGCTGGCATAACGCAAGGCATGCTAGGGCACAAAATTATTAATATTGTATAAAATTACCTTCACGCTATGTGTATAAATTGTATATGAAACATAAATGAATTTTGTATTTAGACTTGGGTCGCATCCCCAAGATCTCTCTCTATATTTATGCAAATATTCCAAAATCCAGACAAATCCAAAATTCAGACAACTTCCTGTCCCAAGCAGTCCGGATAAGGGATACTCAACCTGTAATAGGGAATATTGCATTTTGTCATAACACTGCACATTAGGTTAGGTGGAGTTATTTTGACTAGTCCAAGTTAATCCTGTGAGCTTATTTTAACGCATTTTTACCCAAGGGTGTATATACGCAACAGGAGTTAAATACGTACACCTGTGGGCTGGGATAAAATATTAATCAATAATCAAATGATACAGACCCCAGGATTACATGCAGAATAATAAGAGTCCAAATTCAGCACTCGTTCTCAACCCAATTTTCTTTTAAAATGTAGGTTAGAAGCATCTCAATTTGACTATTTTTAATAGTATCATGGACTTGAAAGTGCCTAACAGCTCGATCCCATGCATGTCTACTCAGAAGTAACTCCACTGAGTTTAATGGAACTTACTCCTAGGTAAGTGTGTATACGATTGCAGCCTCAGGCTACTATCCTATGTTCACAGGAGGACTTATTTCCAAATAAGCAGGCACAGGAACCGGCTACACATAGTTTATTTCAGTATTGTGAGGACTAAACGTTATGCAAAGTGTTCAGCAGGGGCCAATACGATTTCCAGCCAGAGCAGAAAAATGACACCTCAATACTTCTTCTGAAAGCAAAACATAAAAGTACCTTCAAATCTCACCTAAACTCTATGATCCAAACTAAGCATAACGGTTATAAATACAATTCCAGGATCAATACTGCTAAGATTTATTGCCTTACAGCGCAATCCTATCCAACTTACACCACCGGTGCAGCGAGAACGGGAGCCCCGGGTCAGAAAGGGGATTCAAATTCACCTTGAATCCCCCTTTGGAGGGGTTTTGAATCCCCTTTCCATTCTGGGGCCTCCCGTTCTCGCTGCACCGGTGGTGTAAGTTGGATAGGATTGCGCTGTTAGATTACCTTAAAAGCAAGCAGTTTACGTTTATATGAAGAAGGCAAATAAACAAGCTTACTTTCTGAAGGCAAGACTGGTCCACCAATCATTCGGGATAATCCGACAGCATAGTCACAGACATCCACATACTCCTGGACTTCACCAACACCCTCCACAAAGATTTTGCCCATCTCTAAAGAAACCTGGAGATATTAACATCACAGACCCGTGTCAGAAAACAATACTGTTTAGTTATGAAGTGCTTACAATTGTTCTGACTAAAGAGCAACCAGACAGGTCCCTGCCAGAAAGTCTTGGAATCCGGGAAGAAAGATGCGACACAGGACAGGAAGAGACATGAAAAGTAACTTTGCTTTATGAAAATGAAGTAGACTACAGATAGTGTACCAGCAATCAGTGATGATAAATGCCAGGAGAAAGGAAGAGCCAAAAAGGGCTCAAAAGAACTCAGAAAGTTTAATGGTACTGAAACCTAGTTATAAGGCGTTCAGGAGCTTGGCTCTCTTTTTCCACAAAGCCAACTACTGCAGCAGCAAGCCATGATTTTTAGTCAGGGCAATGATGGCTTCAAGAACAACACTTACCAAGTTTCCTAAAACTTTGATTTTCTGTCTCAAGGCATCACCAATCTGTCTCACTATTTCTCCTCGCTTAGGAGCTGGAACCTATGGAAAAGGAAAAGAAAATACATCTTTAAGCCTAGACTTATGAAACACTCAGACTACAGTACATGGAATTTTATTGATCTGCACACACACCAACAGCGCAATCCTGACCTGGAAGCCGGCAACAAAGTGAGCGCTCCGTCACCGGGAGTCTTCGCGAATGTGCCATAAAGCATGTTCGCGACTACTCGAGAGCAAGGAAGGCCGGCGCAGAGGCCGGCCTCCCTTGCTCCAGCGCCCCTGCGGCCGCCGGACCAGGTAAGCAGGGATCCAGCGGGGGTGGTTCGCCGGGCGAGGGAGGGGGGGCCATTGGTCCAGCCGGCCCAGGAGGGGGCGGGGGATGGCCACGGCCATATCCCGGACCCCACTGGGCGGCCGGGCCATTACACGGTCTCCTCCTACTTCCGCCAACAATTTTGCTGGTGGTAATCCAAGGAGGCCGGTCAGACTGGCCGGCATTTACACTCGGGGAAGGGGACGAGCCCTGGGCCGCCGGATGGATCCTTACGCAGGATTGCGCTGCAAGACTTGTATCAGCACTCGCAGCAAGAGAATACCACCCCACTAGATTTGTGATAACACTCGACTATCAAAAATAGAAGATTGTTTCATTAAAGAATTCCATTACATCTTGTGCCCATCACACCACTCAAATAATATGCACTACAGAGCTTCAGAAGCAGCTCTACAAGAGCATAAGGCATTCTCGGTTAAAAAAAAAAATCACAAAATGTCAATTTCTTATAAAATCAAGATAATTTGTTCTATCAGTATGGAATTTGATCTTGAAGATATAAGCAATGTTCCCGCTAAATTTTCTTTTCCTTTTTTTGCTGTGCGGAGCTCTATGGTGGCTACGTGGCTGTCACCCGGAGTGTTCAATGATGATGTCGACATCATCATCATCAAGTTCTGGAATGCCAAGGAGGAGAAGCTGACAGAGACTGGCAAGGGGGGCTCAAATGCTGCCACCACCTACATACACAATTCAGCTCAACTAAGCCCGAATTCAAAGGTGCCAGCCATGGAGTCACTGCACCTGCCCTCTCGCTGCTGTGTCACCCTCGCGCGGTGCACAGCAACCTTCTTCAGCTGCGTGGGGCTTCCATTACAGCTGGGCGGCAGTGCTCCTGTGCAACTTACAGAGAAGCTGTCCAAACCTCATGCACCTTACACAATCTGTCCAAATCCCAGAAAAATCGCATTTCATTAAAGATATTTTTCATTAAAGAAAAAATGGAAATTGTTATTCCAAAACTCAAGGAAGAAAGGTTCTCTCTATTCTGGATATTTCTATTTTTTAAAATTTATATATTATTTTGCTGAATGAAAGTTTAAACTTTATCTGTCTGGAGATGGAAAATTTTATGCACTCTTACTAGGACCGTTATTGAATTCAATGCAATTGCCTTGCAGGTCTATAGCTTGGTGAGAATGTATCAACCAGCTCGTTATGACATTATCCTAAGAGAGGTAGCATTTTGCCAACCCCATGCCCGAACATGGTGTGCAAATTGAGGTAAGAGTTTCCATGTTTTCTGAACCATGAGTACGTTTGTGAGAGCATTAACTCAGTTTTATTCTTGAAAAGTTTTTAAATATTTTGAAATATTTAACATTTCAAATAGAGTAGGGGGAAATCTGAGCATAGTGTTGAACAAGCAGACTCTTTGCAGGACACACATACAAAACAAACACACTAGTCTCAAAGATAATACCAACAATACCTCCCAGAGATACCAACTATGGATACTGAAGTCAAAATGTGATAAGAGTAACACAACCATAAAGGTCAGTTAAAAGATTTGCAAGCTTCAGTAATCTAGTATCAAGTGCAATTCTCACAAGATAAACAATACTTTGTCCCAAGGGAACATTTTAGACAATGGGAATTTGTCCCTAGACAATGGGAATTAGCTTTAAGTTTGCTGTCTGCCTTTTTAAAATCTGGTGCAACATGAACGTAGCTGAAATGGAAAAATGCTTACTTTAACGAAGAAAATGTAATGTTATTCCTAATAACTGAAAGCTCCGTCATTAAATTTGCTGGGCCAGTAAAACTGAACCTTCGGCCCCTCTGTCATATTCTAGTACTTCTTCTGGCTACTATCCCATCAAGGCTGATATGGAGGTAAGATTCCTTGGATATAGTGGGGCTTACCTTCAAGTAAACATGCATACAATTACCGTAGGTTGCTCGACTTCAAGAAAGCATATGGAAAAGCCACCAAATCACATACTGTACACAGAGGCATAAGAAATCTATTTTATTGTTCTCTGAAAATCTATGTTGACTAATGAACCTCATATGGTTCAGAAATTTTGCATATTTTCAGCAAATGGATAGTTAAACTGAACATTGCACTGACTTCTTACCGAAACACTCCAAATTTCAACACTAGTAGGAACGAGGCCCATTTTTAATAAATCCCCAATTCTACTCCTGGCTGAGCTCAAGTGGTAACTTCAACATTAAATACTTCGTTTCCAAAATCTTAGCACACTAATGGGGATCAAGTATTTTCTTGATGTCTGAGCTGTTCTAGACAAGCACTAAAGAGCAAGCTTGCAAGGTTCTGTTAAATATGAATCTAACATTAGATGGTCAAGTGGCACCATCTTAGGCTGGCACATCAGCTGGGGTCCCCTCCCACTGTTGTAAAATACAAATTCTAGAGTCTACAGCAACTAAACAGCTTCAATTATTAGCATCACACGTAAATCCCATCAGAGAAAGGACTAGCACAAATAAAGGTGACGTGATCAGAATCCAACACTACTTTAATTAAAAGAATAGCTTAATGGATTTGCAGTTTTTTGAAGTGTGTCTACTTATCTTAAGACTTGAGTTAGTTCAGAAAAATATCAAGTGATTTAACTCACCTCTGCCCATACTTTCCATGCCTCTTTAGCTTTCTTTACTGTTTCTTCATAGTCTTCCAAATTCGCCTTAAAAAGGTAGACCATTTTTAAAAACAAACACTTTTTACTGACACTAGCGTCTATAGGAAATAGTAAGATGTTTAAGACCACTCATAAAATACTTTAAGTATTTTAAATTAATTTCCATGAAATATGACAAGTACTACAGTAGAAAAATTCTGAATTTTATGGACAGGTGTTGCATTCCATAGGAAGAAACATGCAGGTAAGGGGGCAGGGAGGCTTTGGGAGAGGGTGGGTGGTGATGGCGTGCACTAGATCCTATCCTCCCATTTTGCAGCCTTCCCCGCCCTCTCTCTCCTTGGACTTGTGTCGCAAAATCGCTGGCACAGGTCCAAGGAGACCCATTGCAAAGCAGGAGGCTTATAGAGGGGTAAGGGAATTTAAATCCCCTTTCCCTTCCGAAGCCTCCTGATCTGACCCCCCCCCCTCCCACCGCTGGATAAGTGTATGCCTTTTGAGTGCGGCTGCACCAGCAGGGGGTGGGGAAAAGATAGGATTTGGCTGCAAGGCAGTTCAACTTGGCTACTCAGCACTAAGCCCCCTCTTGCACTGAACAGGGAAGCAATAAAACCAGCTAAACCTGCAAAGAGTTTAAATTAAACTTTTAAATTAGCATTGGAAAACATTTTTTTTTGAATTGAACTTATTTCTACAATGTTTACTCAGAAGTATCTTGGCCATGGAGACGGGCATTGCTAAATAATAAAGCATGATAAAGTGCTGTGTAGACCCACCATTTTAATTCTGCTTCCAGATACATGCAGAAATGCAGTGCCAAAGCAACATTAAGGGCTCAAGAATAGAAGCATCCCAAATGCCAGTGGAGCTATGCAGTGCAGGCTTGACTGCTTAAAAGTGGCATCCCATGCATCTATTGCAGAATGAACCTTCACATACGCCATGGTAGTCAAGGCAACAACCTATGACTGGGCTGCCCATGAGTGGGTGTTAATAACTGAGAGTTAGATTTAATATAAACCAGTGATTTTTCAACCCTTACCTTTGGGTAAAGGTTGCTACAAGTCCTTGCAATTTGGCAGCGATGGCACTACTGGGATCGTGCCGCCACCGGGGGAAAAAAGTGGTTTTTCAACTTACCTGGGGGTCTTGCTGGACTCCTTTGCAGACCTCCCCGCACCTCCATACGGCTCCCGATCACAGAAGAAACCGGAAGTGGGTTGCGATCGCAATCAGGAGCTGTTTGGAGGTGCGGGGAGGCCTGCGAAGGAGTCCGCAGGATCCCCGCCCCCACTGGAGGACCGGCAAGACCCCCAGGTAGGTTGAAAAACCACTTTTTCCTCCCGGTGGTGGCACGATCCCGGCAGTGCCATCGCCACCGTCCTGACATCGGAGAGGAGTGCCACTTCCGCTAAGGGGAAACACACTCCCTCCAGACCTTGGGTTTGCGATCCCAAGGTTGAAGATCACTGATATAAACAATGAAAAAGACACAAATATGGCAAGCTTGCTCTCAATAAAGCCAAAGAATCTTTTGAAACTGTAGCTTAAGTGGTACAAACAAAAGGAGGAATATACTTGAAATCTGGCTCCTCCCATCTTTGCACTTCTATGCTATAATCACAATTACAGCATGTTAGCTCTATCCAGCAGACAAGGGAAAGTAGAGTACAACCATAAGATTTCCAGCTTTCATTGCCTTCAGCCAGTTTCCACATTTTTCTCTCTCTCATTAGCTCCTTAATATTTCAAGTTCAGCCTCTGGCTATTTAAGAGTATGGCAAAATTTTCTAGTGTGGCACAGAACTCTGGACTGAGATACTAGAAAACATTACCTGACGAACTCTTGCTATTGGCTCGTTGTTGGCAGGGCAATATGTCGTCACAACCTAAAAGAGAACACACTTCAGTGACCTGGACATAGTTTTCAAAATGAATATGGTTAGAGTCACAAGCCTTGTTCATATGCCACTTTAAACTATGGAAAATGTATGGTGGGTCCCCAGGATTGCATCACGCTAGCCTCGCCCCCACTGACGCCATGATCCTGAAGCTGTGCTCCCCATGCATTTGTCTGCAGTGATCTGCCTCCCCCACATATTTCCTCACTACACATGATAGCAGAGCACTGTTGGATACAGTCCTGGGAAAGTGCCACTGTATCACTAGACTGAAACATGGACCAAGAGGATACCAGTGATTTGTAGGCTTACCAGATCTCCAACCGGGACAGAGTGCTAGACCTTTAGGAGAAGGAATGTGGGCAGGTGTAGCTTGTTAAACCTTAGAGCACAATCCTAGGCATGTCTACTCAGAAGCAAGCCCCATTGTGTTCAGTGGAGCTTGCTTCTGAGTAGACATGCCTAGGATTGTGCTCTAGGACTTAACAAGCTACACCTGCCCACATTCCTTCTCCTAAACGTCTAGCACTCTGTCCCGCACTCTGTCCCGGTTGGAGATCTGGTAAGCCTAGTGATGTGCAACTACTCATCTTACTCAGCAACAGTACAGGGTTCACAAAGCTGCTGCATTTGTAGTGCTGCCCCTTCTTTGGAGCAAGGCTCCCCCCCCCCTTTTGGAAGGAGAGTAGTCAGAACACTTTTCAAAGAAGCTATTGTGAGTTGGATAGGTACTGCATACTTCCTGTCTCACATATAGTTTACAGAAATGTTTCTGCTGGTCACCTAGAGGCAATTCTTATTCCCCAAAGGCCACCAGATGGGTGTAGGTTTATAACTTTGCCACCCACCCACCCGGGAAGTTAGGATAGTAATCATTTAAATACATAAATAAATAACCAGAACTTCAAAAAGGCATATCACCCAAACAGTAGCTTCCAAAATTTCATATTTTCAGGGGTGATTCAATACTGCACACTTTTATTGAAGGATTTAACAAAGTTAAGCATTTGGTATTTTATCTATTTGCGCATATACTGTATATTGGCCACACTGACCCACGCTTGGGATGTGACATTTAAATAAACAGCCAGGAAATATCCTGCCAGCCTGACTTGGATCTGGGAATTCAGGCTTGTTCAATATAAGCCCAGTTGATTGACTGCAAAATTGCAATATGAATGGCCTGAGCAACAAGGCTGGAGTGCAGATGACTCAACCAGATAATTTTCTTAAGACATGTTAGAATTAGGATGAATATAAAATGTTAAGTGCATATTGGCTTTAAAGTCATTTGCGAAAGAGAAACAGCGAGATTAAGAAAAAGAAAGCACAGCATTCTCTTCTGGACCTAGATAAACACAGGTTGATTACCCCTTATCCAGACATCCAAAATCCAGACTACAGGTATTCCAAAATCCAGATATTTTGGGGGCTATGACTTTTTGTAAAAAATGTTTTCCAGCACCTGGCTGGCATAGCGCAAGGCATGCTGGAGCACAAAATTATTAAAAAATACTGTATAAAATTACCTTCAGGCTATGTGTGTAAGGTGTACATGAGAAAATGAATTTTATGTTTAGACTTGGGTCCCATCCCCAAGATATCTCATTATATTTATGCAAATATTCCAAAATCCAAAAAACTTCCCTTCCCAAGGAGTCCAGATAATGGATAGACAACCTGTAAATGATTACACAGAGGCATCTTTCTGTATCTGCCAATTCAGATATTTGCCCTGCAAACCTAACAGACCGTTTGAGCTTCAACAAAAAGATGTTAGCATTTAAAAAGCAAAGCAGTATGCCAAGGACAGGAATGTGCCTCTTCAAAGAGGCGCCGCTTCTGCTGGAAAATTACAGAGAAGTTCAAAACCCACACCTAAGTCTCTTCCCGACTTCCAGCCAAGATTGCTCATGGCCCCCTACCACAAGCCTACCTCTCCTCTTCCTCCCCAAGAGCCATTATATACTCCCTCGTTGTCTTCTTTAAGCCCCAGTTCTTTCAGCCACGCATATCGGGGCTGATTGATCAGCAAGGTCGACATGAACGCAGCAGGTCTGTAGCAGGAGGGCGTGAAGACTCTTTTCTTTAGCAAAGCGTGCCTGAAACGAGCGACCAAGCTGAGTTGTCGCAACATCGTGGACAGGAGCCGTACTGCTCGCCAAGCCAATCGAGAGGCGGAGACAAGCGGCCCCTCTCCAAGCTCCGAGAGCAGAGATTGGCTAAGGCAACACACCGCCTCCGCTGTTTGGCAAGATCATCAGGCAAGCGGTGCTTCCAACCAGTGCTGGCTGTGAGAAGACGTCGGATAGAAGAGAGCGTGGTGACGCTTTTGTCTCGTCAGCGGGTTAAAGCGGAAGGGAGGGGGAGGGAGAGAGAGTTGTTGGTCTCTGGTGCAAGAGAAATGGTGTTTATCTGCTGCCATAGTGGAGTTTCTGCTGTCTGTTGCAGAAGAAAACGAGGAACAGTTTTGTAGCACCTTGAAGTCTTAATAGATGTATTGTAGCATCAACGTTCTAGACTCTAGAGACTACAGATACACTGTCATCCTCAGTGGGGGGGGGGGTGCGCGGGCATATATACAGTACTGTAAAATACACACTTTTCTTAGCATAAGCTTTTGTAGCCTGCTTCATCAGATGAAAGTGGGCTGAAGTGTATGCTAAAAATCAAATAGGTGATTGTGGTTACTCTGCATAGCTCAGAAGTGGATTTTCTGGCTCGTTTTTTCTGGAAAACCAGAACAGGTATTGGAGGTGTGGGAGTTTTGTGACCTTTTGTGACCTGTTATTTCACACCCAGTTAGTCCAATGGATACTGTACTTTTACTCTGCCTATTTTGGAAGTTACATACTGATCCTGTCTCTTTTCATGAAAACTCTATTGGGTCATTCCATGTCAAATCAACCAAAGAAAAATCAATTTTGGAACTTGATGTCATGGATTTGGTTCATTTTTGGTACATTTGTACCTTACCATGAGATGTTTAAAAATATTTTTTTCAGATTTTTTTTGTCCACCCGTTTTTGAGATATTGAACTTTCAAAATTGCCTAAAAAGGCCAAAATTCACTTGTCACCATACCTTCAAATGCCATTTACAAGAAAACTATAGATATGGGACAGGTGTCATTTTAAAGCTAACGAATAGGTCTTCCATTTGATATACAACATGACACAATTGTAAATTTTTGAGAAATTCAAAAATATTCAAATATATATTTTTAATTTTTGGAAAAACTGATTTTTTTTAATTTTTCAAAAAAATCACACTTAAAGGTATATGTCTTGTAGCCAATCAGTCAAAATTTAATTTTTGAATGATACCATTGAGATACCACCCTGAAATTTTGACTCACCCCTGCTGCTGCCGGCTCCGATCCTCCTCCCCGACCGGCTGTCCGAGGCCTTCTGACCAGGCCCAATGCGTTGATACGTCATATATTAGATTTTTTGCGCATGCGTACAACGTTTCTGAGGGCAAGGGCTGCCCTGTCGCCCTCAGAAATGTTCTGCGCATGCGCAAAAAACCTAATACATGACGTATCGACGCATTGGGCCTGGTCAGAAGGCCCCGGACCGCCGGCCAGAGTGGACGCTCCGAGGCCTTCTCCGGCCTCGGAGGGTGACACGCAGAGCCGGCGGCAGCGCGGCGTGGCGCGCGGGGGTGACGCACGTCACCCCTTGACGCACGCCACCCCCGGCGGCCCTCCACGGTCCAGTGACGCTAATGCCGCAGCTGCTGTTTAGTTTAGTTTGGCCCCAAAGTGGTTTTTCAAGCAATGCATCAGTGTAGGAAAAACCTCCTTGCTTTTGTACTATAGCTAGAGGGGTGGGAATTTGAGGGTTTTGTTTGTTTGTTTTTAGCTCACTCTTGGGAGTAAGTTTCATTAGTTTTGGGATTTATGAGATAAAATAACACACACTCTCTCTCTCTTGCTGTAGTGTTTATCTGTTAAAAGCACAAAAATTGCTGATCAGTTCAATATACAGTATTGATTTATTTGTATACTGTACATCATTGTCTGGGAAGTGTACTAAATGCCACTGCTCCAAGGTGATGATAAACAGTCCTTAAAATGTTCATGCATGAAATTTTACTTCTGAAAACACCTGGTCTCTCTATTGGACAAAATTTACTAAAGTGGAGTGGCAACTATTTCATTCATTTATTTTTTATTTAATGTTAGACTATTCCACATTCTTTATGCACCAGGATCATGTCCCAGGTATCTGGAGCTGAGTAAAGAAAAATGCTCTCTCTTTCTACTAGAAAAGCTAGACACTGTAAGACACTACTCTGGCTTTATTGTCTCTTTGAGAGCAGCCTGAGTGAGAATTTGTGAACAAGATTATCTCTGAAGTTTCAGTAGGGTCACCTGAGTTCACAATCTCTGTGAGGCATCTTGGCAATTTCAAACGCACATGCCTGGGCTGCTCATCTCTTTTTTTTTGGGGGGGGGGAGGTTAATTGTGTCAGTTGAATGGTAGACCATGACAGCTATGCCCCACAAAAGCCTCTTAAATAAGTCAAATCAGAGACTGCTTTATAAGTATATGTCCTTACATGATCTACCTCTGGAGCGGCTGAAGTTCCAACTGCATACAGCCAGCTGGAGTCTGCTTGATCTTAGGAACTAAATTAACCTTGTAGGAATAAGACTTAGTCTGGGGGTCACTGGGACTAGGCAAGAAAATGGTTCAAGAGACTATGGCACATTTGATATACCGGTAATACATTTATTTCTACGTCATGGAGTTAAAAACCTAATTTTAGAATTTGGTGTTTAATACAACAGACAAGCCTGGTTGCATGTTAAGATCATCCTTTGAGACCCTCCGTTGAATTTTCCTGCTTTTAGATGTGACGGTAAGTGATGATGACCAGAGAGATGACTTGATTGGGGCATCCTTCTTCTGGAAAAGTCTTCTCAGGCAGGGTTTTCTGGCACCTACTTTGATGTCTTTCTAGTTTTAGGCTTTTTACAGATTTTTAATCTGTTTTCACCCTCTGCTGGAACTTGCTATATTTTACTGCCTGGTTTACATTCTTTAGATTGTCTTTATGAGAATTGTTTAAAATAACAATAAACCAGTATTTATATACCACCTTTTCTTTGGTCATTGGATTTCTCCTCCGACTTTAATTCAACGGCGTTTTACATGGGCAGGCTTTCTAAACTCCAAGGGGTTTTTACAATACAATAATGTTCTAATCTTTGGCGGCATGACAGGTGGCGAGGGCAATGGCGACGACGGGCGACAAGGGCAATGGCGGCACGATGGGTGGCGAGGGCAATGGCGGCGGTGACGGGCGGCAATGGCAGCAGAATGACGGTGGCCGGATAACCAAGTCAATTAATTAATTAAGCTAACTAAAATAAATAAATACATAATATTTTAATTGATTAATTAATTAATTCATTAATTATTGGTTAATTAAGTGTCCCGGTTTAGAACTGGGAAAATCTGGTAAGCCTAATTTTAAGGGGCCAAAACACTCCCGGTTTTGTTATCAGGGACAAGTTCCAGCAAATGTATTTATTGTTAATGCTGGTCATTTCTACTTCTGGTGGGGGTTTTTTTTTGGGGGGGGGGGTTGTAACTGCTGTTATGTGCTATTATGAACTTTGTAAGCCGCCTTGGGCTGGACTACAGTATAACTATTTTAATTGATTGATCAGCTCCTGCCAACCTAGCAGTTCCAAAGCATGTCAATGCGCGGCAAGTCTATTTTCAAGTGAAGACGCGATTACAGGGAGCTCTCACTGGAAAACCCAAGAGGAGGGAAAAAATCCCATCACGGGGGAGTGCGTTTGAAGACAAAAACTTCAACTCCCGCCAGCCTTTGCGAAGAACGAGGCCTACAACCCCGCCTTTCTTCCCAGTGCGGTACAGTGTGGGGCTTGTAGTCTTGGTAGCGGGCTTTGAAGTCTGTTCCCGGTTGTTTGCGGAAGGGAAGCGTGCGAGCGCCCCACCCACTTCCACGGGCGCAGAGAGAGTCGTTCCTGGCTGAGCGAGGGACGCAATGATGGCGTTGGAAGCTCGAAGGATGGAGCAGGATGCGGAGGACGGAGAGATTTCCGACTCGGACTGCGAAATGCCGGTTTCAGCCGCCCCTACGAGCCCCCAGCAGGTGAGGCAACCTATGCCGGCCCGTCTTCCCTTCGGGTGCGTTTTCCCGCCCGCTTCTGCTGGGCTTGTCGCGTCAGCAGTGCAGGCAGCAAACCAGCCCGCGATCTCCTGTGAGAGAAAAGAAAGGCAGCGGCCGCTGTGAAGAGGGTTGTAAATGGTCCGACCCTGTGAGGGCCCACGCTGAAGTCTGCAAATCCTGTGCACTGTTACTCAGAAGAAAGGCCCATTGAAATGAGTGCGGCTCCTTTCCGAGTAAACGGGTAGGCTCAGGTTGCACTGCGAGGCAGCATTTCTCGTGGGACGACGGCTTCTCTTATCGCTGCAGCCCCAGCCAGTGGCAAAAGCTGCACCTGGTGAAGGTCTGCCTTCTGTGCAGGTCGTACAGGACTCCTCTAGGCTCTCAATCTGCTGGCCTTTGCTGGGAAGCCAGACACGTAGGTACTGAAGCTGAAATACTGTACTGCAGTGTTCTTCAACATTGGGGTCGCGAAGCCTCATTTGTGGCGTCGTGGCAACTTACAGGAACCAAAATGGCCGGCAGGCTTCCATGGCTGCAAAAGCAAATCCGAAACCTGCTGATCAAAAAGTCTCCCCATCCTCAGACATTGCAGGCGATCTCGTTGGTAGGCGTAGGTGGCGGGGAGGTGGGACCTGGCCTTACAAACGTGGCCCAGCCTTGCACAGTGGACACTGCAGGATTTTTTTTTTACCACCCTGGGGGTGGGGGTTAGGCAGATCAGGTCCTTACAGGAGGGCAGGATGATCAACTGTGGGTCCCCAGCCTCATTATTTATTTTGGGGGGCATGACACACAAAAGGTTGAAGACCACTGCTGTACTGCATTTCTGTCATATTGAAGTTCTGCTTCTGAATATGACTTTCAAGTACTGTACAGTATATGTATCAACTTGGATAATGTAATAGCAATGCTTGCCTTGTTGCCAGGTCTTCAGTTTGCTAATAAATATTGTTTTTTAAAAGCCTTTAGGAGGAAGATTTGTTGCTCTGAGAGCGAATAATTTGTCCAAAGCTGCTTCATGTGCCCCATGGTAGGAGTGGGATAAATTTTCCTTGGCAGGATGGGGAAGAATCTAGTTCATGCAGAGTGTTATGTCTCAGGATGCAATCCTATACACCTGCAAATAAGCCCTATTTAACTGATTGGGCCTTACATCTGGATGGGCATTCATTAGAATTGTGCCAATTAGTTACTGAACAGAAAAGATTTTAAAGTATGCATTTAGACTGGCCATATATCAAACTTGGGTCTGGGTATTTAGGCCTGTGCTTCCCACCCACCCACCCCCGTTGTGAAATGGGAAAGAATACGTGATGTTGTCATGTATTGGACCAGACTTGGTTACATAAAAATCCTTCACAAAAGCTTTCTTCTCATGCCAAATGTGTCAGCTGGTGTGAACATTTGGAACTAAAATAAATATGTATCATTCTCTTTCTGAGCTTGTCAGCTAATTCCTTTAAGAACAAAGGACAATTATTGGGTCAATTGTTAGTTGGCTTATCGGAGCTCAAACAAAATATTAAAACCACCAAGTTACTTCCATTTCTGTGTGAGGCTAAGTGCTGGTTCAAAGATAGGAAATGCAGAAATACAATACACACAGTGAAACACAACACTATGCACATGACATAATGTGCGTCAGACACATGCTCAATTCCTGCAAGTCTTGAGCCTGGAAAAACACCTGAAAGCATCACAGAAATTTGGAGTTTCAATAGGGATGTACACATTATACTAGTCGTGTCAGAGCAGCTGAATACAAGCCTGCATGATACAAGCCTATGTAGTATTTCTGCATTTTCCATCCATGCAAAGAATTAGAATTCTGTGAGTAAATCCATGCACTTAAATTTAGACACCAAACTTTTGTGTAGCTTCTGGACCCACAGCCAGTTTTCACCTAAATGTGGGGACTAAGTGGCATCCAGAGTAGTGGATATGGTACCTACTAAGTGGCATCCAGAGTAGCACTTGCATGACAAGCACAAAGCATATTTCCCAAGGTATCTGAAAGCCTACTTCTGAGCCCTGGGGAATCCTCAGCAGCTACCTGGGGTACAGTTTACCTGGAGCTGCAGGATGAGGAGAGAATACCTGGAAACCGTGAGCGCAGCAGAACCTCCTGATTTGTAATTCTCACTGATATGCTGTGACTGACTAGGCCTGGTGGTATGAATATTCCCACAAAGACGCTTCTAGGACCATCCTGCTGGATTAACCTCTCTCTACACACACACACGAAATCCTTCTAGTCAGCTGACAGCAATTCATACTTGCCAGGAGCAACAATGCATGTGGCTATTTAGAAGGTCAGACTGAACTTCATACTTAACAATGATTTTCAGATTAGCAAATAATTTGTTTTGCCTTAACTATTCTTTGCAACCTTGCAGCCCAATTCCCCTTGGGGTGGTGCTGCCCCAGCAGAACTGGTGCATTTTTTTAAGTGAAAGACGAGAATTACTGCATTCCACAGAAAGCTCCCCCAGTACCCAATGCAATGGGCTGTGGCTTGCTAGACATGGGCAGAGATATCTCCAAGTGTAGGCAGAGGCCAATGATAGCATGTCATTGCAGGATGCAAATGCTGCAATTTGAGGTCCTCAACACTAACTTCTCTGTGCAGAGGTTCATCCATTCATACATGAGTCACGGCTGGGGTATATAAACAAGAACTCTCCAGCCAGAAGCTGTGAAAGGGCAGCGAATGCCTTTGATTCACACTTCTGAAGAAGCTCTGTGTAAATTCAGAGTGAAACATTAAGACGTTTAGTGCTTTTAAGAACTGACCGACACAGTCCTATTTAATTTTAAATTCAGTAAGTTCATGTCTATCTCTGAAACGTTCTTACACTAGCAGTTGTGCAATATTGCAGAGCACCGCCACTGCTAAAACCCTTCCATGAGTGTTGCTGTAGATCATGCCACCCAATGTTTTAATAATTTAGAGTGGAAGCTTTCATGGCTGGATATAATAGTAGAGGACGCAAGTATTATGGGTTTGCAAGTCATGTATTTTAATATATAAACCGCAGGAGGTTACTGATAAAGCAAATAAAATCCCTAACTGGGCACACTAGAGATCTTCTGTCAGAATCAGCAAAGTCAAGGGTTGAAAGGGACATAGGCAGATTCATAAGACAAAAAGTTGTCTTATGAATCTGAAAAGTTGGCTGAAAAGCACGCGGGAAAACCAAGAGCTGATTTGAAATGGAACCGGGAGCTAATTGGAACTCCAATTGGAAGCGACTGATGAGGTGACAGAGGATGACCTCTGTTGTTGAATGTTTTCTTTCTGTATCTGTCAAACGGACCTTATGAATAATAGGAAACCAAATTTCATTGATAAATGAAAGATCTTGCTGTCTGTTAATCAGGTCTCCTGCATGTCTTTTGCTTATTTCCACCGCTTCCAAATTCGAGTGTTCTGGTGTTGCTGTCATTTATCAGACATTTTGATAAATCAGACATTTTGAGAGCCAGGATGGTGTAGTGGTTTGGGAGTCGGACTTAGACCTGGAAGATCCAGGTTCAAATCCCCGCTCAGCCACGAAGCTTCCTGGGTGACCTTGGGCCAGTCACTCTCTCTCAGCCCCACCTACCTCACAGGGTTGTTGTGAGGACAAAAAGGAGGGGAGGAAATATGTACACCACTCTGAGCTCCTTGGAGGAAGGGCGGTATAAAAATGTGAATAAATAAATAAATAAATTTTTGTGCTTTCAAACAAGATCGTATGTCCTGTGCTTAAAGCATGTTCAGCAATCGAAGATTGCTCTGAATGTTTCAAACGGACAGATCTCTCATGCTCCGAAATCCTTGTATTTATAGATCTTTTGGTCATACCGATGTAACAACAACCACAGGAGCAAGGCACACTGTAAATTCCGGAGTTCGTAAGGGGAGGTCTTTTATCTTTAGGATTATTAAAAAGTTGTTCCAATTTAACCATAGGCTTAAAGATAGTCTTAACACTACACTGTTCCAGGATACGGGAAATCTTGTCAGTGACTCCTTTTGATAAATGGTAACGTAATCCATTTTGCAAACCCATAATACTTGCGTCCTCTACTAATGTTTTAATACTTTACTTTACCAATCTGATAGAAGAGAGTGGTAATCCTCCGCAAATAGCGAGGGCCAACTGTACTAGTCTGGTGGTTCAAATGAGAATACCACAGAAGGTTTTGGAATTTAAAGATTACAGGGATGTTGTGTGAACACTGTAAGTGAACTCTTCCATGACTCTTCAGTTCCATTTTTTGGTTGCCATTTTCTGGCCAGTTGAGAGATGTAAGGAAGAGTTTGGAGCAAGAGCCAGGGTGCCAGATCTTTCATGACTTTACTTCATTCTGCTTCTGCGCTCTTATCCTGGCAGGAAAAACAGGAGCAACAGCAATGGAGTTGATGGATGTAACTGCCCTAGATGGAGACCTGTGTGGGAGAAATTGCAAAGGATTCTCCCAAGTTTGTCCTGGAGAGCTCTGGCACTCCAAGAACTAGACAGCCTTTAGAACAAAACCTTGTACTTTATTTAAAAGCAGCTCATGCACACAAACACCTCTGACCCAAGACAGACCCAAGCACCGCTGACCCAAGACCAGTTTCACATGTGTATTTATAACTTTTCCAATATCTAAACATCAGGTCATCCCCTTTTTTTACATATTACAACTGCACAGTTTACTTGTTTTCCACAATTCTTAGACATGCGCAGAGTGTATCTTACTAAGTTTCTATTCTCCTTTGACACATGATTCTGCAATGAATAGAACTCTGTAGACACAGACTGGCAGAGCAATCCTGCATAAGGATACGCTGGGCGGCCCACGCTGCCCGCCGATCCTCTGCTCCGCCGCAGGCAGGCTCCTGCTCGGCCGGAGGTATACTCGGGGAAGGGGACACTCGTCCCCTTCCCTGAGTGTAAATGGCGCTCGGGCCGATCAGCCTCCTCTGATTTCTGCCAGCAAAATCGCTGGCGGAAGTAAGAGGAGGCCGTGTAAAAGCCCAGCCGCGCGGCGGGGGTCAGAATACGGCCAAGGCCGGCCCGGCTGGGCCTATCGGCACCCTCCCTCCCCTGCCGATCCCTCCCACCGCCCGTTGGCAGCCGGGCGAGGGCTCCGTCAGCGGAGCAGGCGAAAGTCCCTGCTCGAAAGTTGACACAAATGTGCCTTGCGGCACGTTTGCGACGGCTTCGGGCAGCGGAACAATCGTTCTGACGCCCGCCTGAAAAAGAGGATTGTGCCGATAGTTTGATACAACTTAGGCCTGAAATGAGTGCCCAGGTTAATAAAGAAGGCACATCTGCAAACACCAAGTGATAACTATATGTGAGATTCACCAATATTTTCTCCATGCCTCTTTATTCACTTATTTCTAAAAATAAGCTCAGGCCACAACTCCTCAAGGGTACAGAAATAGAAGCTGACAAGCAAAAATATTAACCCACAGCACACCACATATATTTTAAACATCTAAATTAATATAAACCTAATAGCTAATTAAATACTGTTAAATGGAATACTGTTAAATGAACAAGTTCAGGATCACAGTACCATCTTATTCTGGACCTAAAATTTATTTTAACACTTTCTAGAAGGACCTGTTCTCCAGTTCAGTCCTCCCATGAAGAAGTATGGTGTGCAGTAGAAGGTAGAGAGGTCTCTAACTTCCAACTTGTTTGGAGATGTGACAAAATGTTTTTTTCTGCTCTAACTCTTTGTCTTCCCCTTTAGGGTGAAACAGCAAGAGGGAAAACTGAGCTGTTTTGTATTCTAGTTTGCTTTAGGATGTTCTGTATCTAGTATTGGTGGTTTTCTTTTTCTATACAATTTAGGGTTTGTGTTTTTGTTTAATTATCTTATCTTTTTAAATTCTAGAAACAACATGATGGCAACAGTGCACCCAGTTCTTTTCCAAGCAATATTTCACCCTGTGCACCTAGTGTCCCTTATCGTACAAACACAAACGTGGACTCAAGCGATGAGAGTTTCTCGGATTCGGATGAAGACAGCTGTCTATGGAAGCGAAAGCGGCAGAAATGTTCTAATCTTCCTCCTCCTAAGCCAGGTCCTGGCCACAACCCCCAGAAACAGATAGGTGGTAAAAAGATCAACAACATCTGGGCTGAAGTACTTCAGGAGCAGAATCAAGATGCAGTGGCCTCGGAACTTGGGATTCTAGGGATGGAGGGTACCATTGACAGAAGCAGAGGTTCAGAGGCTTATAATTACTTGTTGGCACAAAAGCTGATGAAAAAGTCTAGCTCAGGAGCGGTTGAGGAATTAGACAGAGAGTTGGATGAATATATGCAGGATGACAAAAAGACAGTACCAAAAGAGGAGGAGGAGGAGGAGGAAAATGGAAAAGGTCTCTTGAAACGGAAACGGCCTGTTAAGGACAGATTGGGTGAAAGGCAAGAAATGAATTATAAAGGGAGGTATGAAATTACTGAAGAAGATCCTGAAGAAAAAGTGGCAGATGAAATTGCCTACCGGTAAGATTTTGATCTTTTATGTAATACGCTAGATTTGGCTAGATTTTAAGTAAGTGCCATCTTATGGGATAACAAAGTTAGATAGGTGTGTTTTTAAGTTAACTAGCCATGGCACTGGAGAAAAACTATTATTTAATATAATCAGAACATCTCTACATCTCCCTTGATTTATACATATTTTACTGGGTTTCTAGGGATTCTGTTTTAGCACAGGGGATTGGAATAACACTGATTCCTACTTAAACTTATATAGTATAACTTAAGTGGCCAAGACATTTCATGCAAGTAAAATTAAAGCTATGAATTTGATCTGTTCCTGTACATATAGAGCCAATATTCTCAAAACACAGGAGCTATTCAAACTTGCATTAAATGTGGTAGTTAAAAGGCCTGTTTTGCATTGTTTGGGTGGACTTCAAAGCCATGGAATATACCAGGGGTGGCCAAACTGTGGCTTCTGAACCACATGCGGCTCTTTGACATATAATGTGTGACTCTCAGAAATATATTGACTGAGCTCCTTTTTGCATCACAATTAATATAAAAGGTAAATAAGAAATTTTCAAAATTTATAATTATTTACCAGGCATAAATTGAGAGTCCACTGGTTTAAAACATACAGTAAGTTTAATGTTCGTGGTGAGTAAATATATTTAAGATTGTAAATGCTTCTTAAATATTGCGGCTCTCAAACAGCTCTCTTGTGGCTCTCAAATACCTGAAGTTTATCTATGTGGCTTTTACGTTAAGCACATTTGGCCACCCTTGGAATATACTTTAATTTACTTGGGTGCAACTTAAAGAATTGTCTGATTATGAGAAGTTTTTACATGCAGGTGTCGGGGCAGCGGGTTAAACCGCTGAACCATAAGCTGTCGATCGAAAGGTCGGCAGTTCGATTCCCGCGACGGGGTGAGCGCTCGTTGCTTGGCTAGCTCCTGCCAACCTAGCAGTTCCAAAGCATGTCAATGCGAGTAGATAAATAGGTACCGCTTGCAGGAAGGTAAACAGCGCTCTGCATGCTACGTGCTGCGGCAAGGAGAGTCATGCCGGCCACATGACCACGGAGGCGTCTTCGGACAACGCTGGCTCTTCGGCTTTGAAATGGAGATGAGCACCACACCCTAGAGTCGGACACGACTGGACTTAATTGTCAGGGGATACCTTGTCGGGGAAGCCAGAGATTGACCAATGGGAGTAGTATCTAGTGGTCCGCACACCCCTCTTCTTGCGAGCCGCCTCACTGATTTCCTGGGTCAGCAACTGAATGAGAGTGGTGGGATTAGTAGATATTTGTTGCCACCATCCCACACTAGGGAACCCAAGACATCCTCCCCCCCCCCCCCCCCCCGGAAATTGCAGAACCTACAAAATGTGGAAGCGGTGGAGAGAAGTACAATAAGCAGCCTGGTGAAAAATACCTGGATGGCCACAAAGACAGGTTGACAAATTAGGAAGTTGTTACCAGTAGTGGGAAGTGCGCCACTTAAGAGAAAAGTACGCAAAACCCCAACACCGTGTCACTACACATGGAACATTTGCAGGCTTGCTTGGAGTGGTAACTCCCTAAATCTACATAGAAATTTAGTCCTTATTGCTAGCTGTTTATGTTCTAGAATGCCAAACTTCTACACTGACTGTGGAGTAAGCGGATGTGGCCTTCCTGTAACCAGCAGCAGGTTTCAGTAGCAGACCTGGCAAATCATACTCAAGGATCCTTGTGCTTCACCTTAAGAAACTTAGGTTTTGATTACACTATGGTATTACCTGGTTGGATGAGGGAAAATCCTTTAATCTAGACAGATGAACTTGGCTGCTTATTTGGTGGGCACATGCCAGTATCAGCAAGAGGGTTGGTAGGAGTGATTGTCTCCAGGGAAGTCAAGACTTGACGGTAGATCAATCCACATCTTCCACATGACTTTTTGGGAAGGATGTTTCAAACAAATAACCTTAAGAGAAATATCCCAGGGTAATGGCTGTTGCATCTAGGATGCCAGGCAGTAAGTCTTCTGGAGGGCTAGAAATGTTGGAAAAGGACAAATAGACAAAAAAAAGAATATATTCATCACATATCCTTGGTAGATCAGGGGAATTGCCTCAGGCTGGCTTCATTCACAAGGCTCTACATGCAATTACATACCGTATATACTCATGTATAGGTCGAGAAATTTATGCCTTAAAGTAGCCCCTGAAAACCTGGGTCGACTTATCCAGGAGTCAGTGATCAAAGCCAAGCTAATCCCCAACAATCAGATGGAGCAAAGCCCTGAGGCTGCCCTGCAAAGAGTTGAGTTCAGTTGCTGCGTTTTTAAAGACATCTGCTAATTGCTTTGCAAACATCTGAGCTCAGTTTTCAATATAGCTTCTATATAATTTGCAATATAGCTGCTGCAGTTTGCAATATAGCTTCTGAAGCTTTGCAGAGATGCTGCAGTTTGCAAGTCAGCTGCTAATTGCTTTACAAACAGCTAATTGCTTTGCAAATAGTTGCTAATTGCTTTGCAAACAGAGCTTAACTGCTGCAGTTTGCAATATAGCTTGTAATTGCTTTGCAAAGAGCTCAGCTCCTGCTCTTTGCATTTTATATGATGTACAACCGGCACTATTCTCTAAACAGGAAGAAAGGTGAAGGAGTTTATGGGAATTGTAGGCTTCCTGAAGAGTACAGTACTGTACTTCTATATTAGCAGCCCTCACAAAGATTACAACTCACATAAGCGCCTTCACCTTTCTTCCTGTTTGGAGAAGAGTTCCATTTTGTGTTGCTTCAGAACAAGGTAAAATGGCTCTTTTTTTCCCACCCAAAACTTTTGTTGCTGCCTCAGAACAATTACTGGTAAGTCATTTTCAAAGAATTTCATACGCCCCTAGGTTTTACCCTCGATTTATCCATGGGTCATAGCAAATTTCATGTTTTTGGGCTTAAAAAATGCCCTCTACTTATCTATGAGATCGACTTGTACGAGTATATACAGTAGGTTCATTGGCAATACTACTAATGCACAGCACAAGAAACATTTCAGAATAGTAGGCATGCAGCAAGTCTATCACCATTAAATGCATTCAAAAAGCATTAGACAACACACTGTTCCAGGGTTTGCAGGTTTACGATCACGAGCAATTAGGACAAACTGTACAGACAGAAAACATGAAAACGGAGTTTTACTCTTAAAGGCACATAGAGTTTACAACAATACGCAGAACTAATCAGGAATTGAGCATGTTGCATTGCAAGGGTAAAGGTACAGCTTCTTGGTGGAAATATTTTAGACACAATAACACAAGTTAGTGGTTCTCAAAGTTCTCCCCGTGAGGCAAGGTGCCTTTGGGGGCCGGGGCCCTGGCAGTGGCGATCCTGGGGATCTCTGCCGCAGGGAAAACGCCCCTGAAACTGCCGTTTGGGCCTTACTGGGGCTTGGGGGAGGCCTGCGTGCCCACTGCAGGCCTCCCCAATCTTCGGATCACTGAAAAACAGCGATTTTTGGGCACTTACGTTTTTTGTGAAAACCAGAAGTGCCCAGAAATCACAGTTTTTCGAAGATCGGGGAGGCCTGCAGAGAGTCGCACAGGCCTCCCCCAAACCCTGGTAAGGCCAAAACCGGCAGTTTCTGGCAGTTTTTCAGCTGCAGCCACCATGTTGTCCCCGCCCCTTAAGGGGACAGCTTTTGTTCCCAATGCTGGGTCGCGACCCACCACTTTGAGAACCACTGGCATAAATGAAGGAGTCTGCTCCTATCCACATACAGTGGTGAACAGGTTTTCTTAGCTGGCTTTCTGGTGGCAGACAGGAAAGTTACCTAGAAGGAATTACTGTGGGAAATTCCCATAGGACCATATTGTGCTTGTGGTACCATATAAGTGTCAAATAGTAAATCCTAGTAACAATAGATATATATTTTTATAATGACAAAATGTTTTGTCACTCCAACTGGATATGTTTTTCTTAGAATTTTGTTTTCCTTTTAGACTTTGCGAACCAAAAAAGGATTTGATTGTACGAGTAGTGAAATTCATTGGGAAGAAAAAATCTATTGAACTACTGATGGAAACGACAGAAGTGGAACAAAATGGAGGCCTTCTCATAATGGTAAGGAATAGTGGTGGTGGTGTAGTTAGAATGAGTTTAGTCTTTACTTGGGACTGATAGTATTGATTTTTCAGCTGGACTCTGCGTATCCATTCTCCATAGCAAAGACTCTAAACACAAAAGGTATTCTCTGGAGATTATGGCAGGATTTTAAGTTCTAAGTTGGCAAATCCACATTTTGCTTGTGACCATGGCCCAAATGGTAAATTCTGTGCATTTCTTTGAATAAAAGTTAAATATTTCCTGACATTGAGCACATACGAGTTAAAATAACAGGAATAGTCTATAACTGCAGTAGGAATCTATGCTTAACTGCTATCTGAAACGAAAGAATAAGAATATCTTTGTTGCTTATTTATATACCTAGATGCCTATAAAAGGGGTTTGGACAGATTCATGGAGGAAAAGACCATCACAGGTTACAAGCCATAAGCAACCTCCTGGCTTTAGAAGTGGGTTTTCTCTGTGCCAGGTGCAAGGGAGTGACAACGGGAAACAGGTTATCTTGTTGTCTTGTGCTCCCTGAGGCATCTGGTGGGGCCACTGTGTGATACAGGAAACTGGACTAGGTGGGCTTTTGGCCTGATCCAGCAGGGCTCTTCTTATGTTCTTATGTTCTTAATATAAAACACTGTTGTAGTAAATGGTAACTTGATTTTATACAAAATAGATGCCAGCCTAACTAGATCTTTTTAGTCCAGTTGTTAAGACCATTAGACAAATAATTGATAAACAATACTTTTCTCAGTGCTTGTTCAGTACAGTGGTGGGACAGAAGCTTGTTTTTTTTAAAAAAAATGGCTGTGAGGGGGTGGGAATTGGGCAGAAGCAACTTGCTTCAGAATTTAGGAGCACTTTTTCAGGGGCGCAGTGTGGGGAAGACTGCGGTAGGAAGTAAGAATTTTACTTTCTTCTACTTCACAAGTTACAGCATCCAACTCATTGTTTTCAGAAAGTTAATTCTTTTACCCCAAGAGTTCTCTGTGTACCTTCAGGTCATTCTTAGAGTTTTAGAGCAACAGTTTATTAAGACTGTTTTAAATCTATAGTTTTAACATTCATTTTACTGTTTTCATTATGCAGAATGGTACTAGAAGAAGAACGCCAGGAGGAGTCTACTTATACCTGCTAAAGTTCATGCCTGGCATAACTGGAGAACAAATCAAGGTACATGTCATATATGCAAACTCCATTGAACAGTACAGTATATTTTTAGATAACTTAAAAAGGCATCTGACAATAGAATTTCCAGAATTCATCTCTTTCCTCTGCTGCCTTGCACCATCTCATGCATCTTTTGAAGAGCTGGGGCTTTAAAAAGACGTGTCTCTTTAAAGCCCCAGCTCATCAGTTGTTTTGCGCTAGATAAGGGCTTTGCAGTTCAACGCTGTGCTTAAAGCCCCAGCACTGAACTTCAAAGCCCGTATCTAGCGCAAAACAGCTGAAGAGCTGGGGTTTTAAAGTGCCAAAAAACCAACCCATACAAATACAATTGCCAAAACAAATGCATAAAATAGCTTAGTATGACAAACAAGTAATAAGTAGAATTAAATAAAAATAGGAAAATGTCTAAAACCCTTATCTCTCACTTACAAAGGGGCAGAGTTACTATAAGAGTTGTGTCTAGTCCAGATTAGATAGATACTTAGCTACCGATTGAGTGTGACTCGTTTTTCCATCCAATAAAAAACAAATGGTGTCAGCATCCAACCCAAGAGAACGACCCAACAAAAGCTGTTGATGCAAATCATAATGGGAGCAATGTTCTCAAATCCTCTGGTAACTGGTTCCAGGGACGTGGTGCCACAACAGAAAAGGCCCTGCACCTTACCGCCACCCCCTTGGCTTCAGACAGCGGTGGTAATGCTGAAAGGATACTTCAGAAAGTGTGGTAGAGGAAAGATCAGTTCAATCTTCGTTCCTTCTAGATACAGAGCATTTTTGACATTATAGTGGGAAACCATGCAAGCGTTCTTACCACACCTGTGCCATAACATTCAGAATAGCAAAGAGAAAATACGGAGGCTCTTCCTGTATCTGGGGCTTGCATATTTTGGCTCCATGTCTTCCTTTTTAGACATTGTAGCAGGGCTTGCACAACTGCTGCTGCTTGCACATCCACTTACTGTACTATTCAACACTTCTCTTGGAGAATGTAGAGCTTATAACTCTAAATGAATAATGAAGCAAGAGCCTTGTCTTGAGCAGGTGCTGGAGGTGTGTGGGTCATCTTGCTTTCCAGTCTTATCTGAAAGAAAGAAGGGTTAAGAAAGAAGAACAAACTCTCATCTGCAACCTCCATATAGGACTGTGTTCTAGAACGGGATCTGCCAGAAAGAGAAATCTGTATAACCACCTTTTTAGCCTTAAAACAAAACAATACAAAAAACAGTCACTTGATAAGGCTAGGAGGGAGAAGGGACAGTTTTTACCACAGGCAGTGGGTGAGTAGCTATTTGGAAGCCTCCCATTTTTCTACTGAATGAATCAGTGAAATTATAATGCTTAAATGTTCTTTCGTACTTCAGAATGCATGCTTAATTTCAGGTAATTTCAACTCTCTTTGTAGTGAGAGAGCTCACTTTGTAGAGTCTTGCTCTTTCCATATTCTTGACAGACAGACCTGTAGCTATTTAAAATAATGCATCCCTTTGACTTTAGGTAGCAGAAGTATGTATTTTCAGATACTCTGTAGCAGTTCCTGAAATGATTTTAATATATGGCAGTCTTAAGAAAACTTTGTCATCCAGTTGGTTTTTATCTTTAGCTCAAAGGTTAACAATCAACTGGTGGTTTCTGAAAGATGTCGCCTAACTATTATTCCTTAGAGTTTCATGGGGTATTTAAAATTCTCTTTGAAGGAAATCTTCTCTGTTGAAAACCAAAAGGAGTATGAGAACAAAAAAGCTGCAAAGAAGAGAAGAATTCAAGTCCTGGGTAAGAAGATGAAGAAAGCCATTAAAGGGCTCAATCTTCAAGAATACGATGATGCCTCTAGAGAGACTTTTGCTAGTGATACAAATGAGTCACTGGCTTCTTTGGATGACTGGCAAGGAGGGCACGAAGAAATGAGATTGTTGTATGCAGAGGATCCTTTTGAAATATGATTTAGACATCTTTTAATGTATTGAATACTTGAGAGACCGTAATCTTTGGGAATATATGAAATGGCTGTGTGTTTTTTTTTAATATTATGACTACTTCTTGGTTTTTGTTACTTGCAGTAGTACCTATTATTAGGGTTACCAGAAACGCCCGGCACTCGGCCGGGACTGGGGGGTGTGGCCGGGGGCGTGGCCGAGGGCGGGGACTTCCTCCCTTGAGGCTGGGAGCTCTCCGGAACAGCCCGAGTGAACTCGGGCCGTTCCGGAGAGCTCCCAGCGTCGCGCAAATACGCGACGAGACTGAGAGCTCTCCGGAACGGCCCGAGTGAACTCGGGCTGTTCCGGAGAGCTCCCAGCGTTGAGTGCTTCCAGTCTCGCGCAAACGCGCGAGACTAGGAAGATTAGGGACGGAGACGTGCTGCAGCAGGCAGCACAGTCTCAGAAGTGCTCCGGCCGGCCGCAATGCAGCCGGCCGGCTGGGGCCGGGACTAAAGTACAGTTGGGGGGGACGGGGGGACAAAAGGGGCTTACCGGGACTTTCCCGGTCATTTCCGGGACGATGGTAAGCCTACCTATTATGTCAATCAGTTGTGTACTGAAAAGAGGCTTCTGTATTTATCCGTTTGAGGTTAATACTTCAATTCTCAATTTGCTTTGGATCATTTTATATATATATATATATATATATATATATATATATATATATATATATATATATATATATATATATATATATATATATATTTAGATCTCCCTCTTTTGTTATACCATATCTGTGTTCCCTCATCACCTAGTTAGGCCAGTTCACTCACCTCAGGGTTGTTTTTAGATAGGAGCAGACCCTGAGCACTCTAACCCCAGAGTTAATGCTGACACACTTGACCTTTTAGTTTCTGTGCAACTAACCAAAGGCAATATGCAAGAGAGTGAGGTACCATGCTCTGAACTCTTATTATGGACGCATTTTGCATGAGTATGACCTCCATCGGCGAGTTTGGAATCACAGCTTTGGGCCATTATTTAGATTTGGTATTCAGTCTGCTTGCAAACTACTAAAAGGGTCTTTGTAGTCTGAACACTAGTAATGGGAAGGAATATAGTGTGAAGATATAGCTGTTCTTTATCTGTATGCCCGTTATGACTGCCCGAGAGAGTCTTTTCTCTAAAGAATTTTATGTTCAGAATTATGTACTGTCTCGGTGACCATTAGAGCGCATGATACTAACAAAACTCCTTTTTATAAATGGTTGCAGTGACTAGGACAAGCAGATCCCTCATACCACTCATTCAGTGTTCATGCCCGAGTTTTGTGCTAACACATGATTGTGTGCTTAAGCACTTGCTGAGATCAATTGAAGCTGAATACTGTGTAACTTGGTTACAGAATTGCTGCCCAAATAGGCCAGATTCAAATATATAGTTATCTCTAGGCTTACCAGATCTCCAACCGGGACAGAGTGCTAGACCTTTAGGAGAAGGAATGCGGGCAGGTGTAGCTTGTTAAACCTGAGAGCACAATCCTAGGCATGTCTACTCAGAAGCAAGCCTCACTGAACACAGTGGGGCTTGCATCTGAGTAGACATGCCTAGGATTGTGCTCTAGGACTTAACAAGCTACACCTGCCCACATTCCTTCTCCTAAAGGTCTAGCACTCTGTCCCGGTTGGAGATCTGGTAAGCCTAGTTATCTCTCATGACTTATATTGCTTTTCCTCAATTTAACAGTCTTGTTTACTGTTTTGTCTCTGGGGAAACGTTGTGAATTGCGGTGTTGAACTGTACACTAGGCCTGTGGATGGGGGACGGTACGGCTCACTAACTCATTTGCTAACCTTTCCAGGCTGATCTTTTGGGCTCCTTCTCATCTGTATGTTGGTCTTAATCCTAACTGTATCACAAAGGGACTATTGTGGCTTAGGTTATGATTCACTGGACTTCAGAGTGACGAACAACCTGATACGTGCATCAATTGTGCTATAAGTCAGTAGCGTTAAATTGCTAGATCTAAGTACACCAGCATAACTGGTTTATGAGTTGCTGTCCAAATACCAGTAAGGATCTGAACTTAAACTATTGGAAGGTCATTTAAAGACTCATGCATTTGAGACCACCAGTTTTTCTCTTCTACCCTTGGAATATCCAAGATATCCTACTGATAGCATATCTTTGTATACAACCCAGATTTATTTTAGTGTTTTCTTTCTAAGACATTGGATTAAAATACTTGTCCATGTGTGGAAACAATGACTGACTTTTCCAGGCAATACAAAATTGGCTATATTGTGGGTAGATGACAATTGTCTTAATGGGAGGCTGAATTATTTAAAAGATGACTCTAGCATATTGTTAAACTTAATCATCTTGTTACAGTTATCTCAGGAAGTTTGTTTTCCATTTAATGAGAAAATGGATCTTCTTCAACTCCTAGTTCTTAACCATTTTAAGGCTATAATCCACAGGAAATGTTCTAGGAAATAATCCTATTGAATGCAGTGTGACTTTGTTCTGAACATACATATGTAGAAGAAAGTTGTTGAAAATATGTATGAGAGTCAAATGACACATACCACTAACTGTCACTGGATCCAATATGTGTTTAATTTTCCTTGGTAAACAGCAGGTGGATTGGGACCAAGGTGAGGAAGGGGTGTGTGGCTCTCGACCTAGTCCCAATCTTGATCATCCTCACACATGTTATTGGCCAAGCAAAAATTCGGCAAGTTTGGTAAATGGCATTTTCCCCTTGGTAAATAGCACATATTGGGGGGGGGGGGGCACGTTGTGTTACCCAGATCAGGTCTAGGGCAGGGGTTAAAGGGTTAAAGATTACCTTGCTGCAGTCCTGGTTAGGCTGCTCTTTACCCAATACCACGTGTAGTTTGGCTCTGAGATGTCAGTATAACATCATGATGATGTTAGCAGCATATTTTTTGGACATTTCTGTGTCCTTGCTGTTGGTATGCCTCATCCAAATTACGCCTATTTTCCTACCCTAAATTGTGTGTCATTTTCAATTGCTGTATTTTGGGTTTTGTTTCAGATTCTAAAATTTACATTAACCAATAATGCTGATCATGAGGGCTGACTATGCGGCTTATCTACTGTTATCTTTTCCTGCCAATGTATTCTAGTGATCTTAAAAAAAGGAACTGAGCAGGTTAAAACAGCTAGCAACACCTTTGTCTGAGCTATATATAATAGTAAGCATGCAAGTCCCCTATTTGTAAGATCTCTCTGAGGGGAGAACAAAATGGAGTTGCGCTCACTGGGTTTAATTTTCATTTGTAGAGCACAAAAATAAATAAAGATTGTTTTTAAAAGTATTGTTTTTACTGAATTTCTTTAACCATTTCCAGGAATTTACCATGCAGACGTCAAAAAGCAAACAAATTGGGGAGTGAAACCGAACAGCACACTGTGGCTTATTGTGTTTAATCTGATTTATCATGCTAATTTTATGAAGCCAAATAATTTGTGTGCGTGTTTCACTTAGCAATATGGAATGAGTGTGTGTGCGTGTGCATGTGCGTGCGTACAAATGTGTGCAGAAATGCTGAGGTCAGACTGTACAATAAATTGCTATCAGATACATTCTTGTGACAACAGAGGATGACATGGAGCACAAACATTTCAGCACTTTGTGTGCTATAAAGCATTTGATCACTTAAATGCCTCTGGCAAACTGCTACTTTCCCCAGCTCCTGTAGTCTCCCTTTGTTACCTTTCAGTCCTTTCATACTGACAGGTGTTTTCAGGAGCCTAACAGTAAAAACTACCCCTTTGCATGTACAAGGGAACTATACTGCCTTCAGATCCTTTAATCTTACTTTAAGCTTGTGCTCTGATCTTTAAAAGAAGGCAGGGGAGAGGTAGATGATGACCAGAGGCCTCTTCCTCTGGGACTGATCAATATTGTGTCCTTGTTTGCTCAAGTTCAGCATGCTCTTTTTCTCTCTTTGTTTCTTGACTCCTGAAATGTGGATCCTTGAGGCAAGAAATGTCTTGTTTTATACAGTGAGCTGTCTTGGGAGGTCTGGTATATGGTTAAGCTCTTCAATCGTTAACTAGAGAAGGAACAGTAGGTTTAGGTTGCAATCATAAGCATACTGACCAGAAAGCAAATCCTGCCGGTATAGTTGGGCTTCTGAGCACCGGTAACTATATTTTAAGGTCAAGCTACAAGTTAGGTTTTTGTAAGGGTTGGCTTTCTGTACTATGTCCTCACCAAATAAATAAATTGGTGCTGGTTTTCTGCAGACATGTGAACTTGAAAAGTGTGGGTCTGATAGAATGTCCAAATGGGAGTTTCCTATACTTCTAATGTCTTCCCTTGTAGAACTGGAAGTACAGGAAGTAGTATGGGGCACTGCTTTTCAACAAGTGGTACTTCACAGTATGATGGCTATGTGGCATTGGTCTGAAGGCTGATCTACACCGCACGTGTCCCGGCGCATGTGGCGTGTACGGAGCGGTGTGGCTTCCTTTTTAACCGATTGCCATGGAACACGGGAGACCTGCACTCTCCCGAGTTCCGTTGCGATTAGTCGTGGACCATGCTCATGTTTGAGAGAGGGCAGGACATGGAGCAAACTGTTTGATCAATGGGATGAGAGGAGGCTTTCACCCAATCAGAGTGCACTTGTGTTTCAGCCAATCAGCGTTGAGCTTTATTACAAGGAGGGACAAGCGCGTTGAAGAAACTGGTGGAGCCCAGGGCAGTGTTTCTGGGTGTGGCGTCCTGTCCCCTACGCTCGCGAGCCTACAAACGCAACGCAACCGGAGTTGGTATAGATCAGCATTTACCCCACTGGGAGTGGGGATCGCAAGGGTAGTGGTGCATGATGTGAGCAAGATGTGGCTGTGCAGCTACCTAACGCTTCAAAAGAGGCAAGATTTGAGGAAAAGAGCGTGCAGAGCAAAGGAGAGATCAGAAGCAGCAGCAACCGAATGAATCTCTCCCTTGCTGCAGGGACAAGCGTGGGCTGAGTTGCCAATTCCTGTGCACAGGTGCTGTCTCTAGTCACAGTAGTGGTACCTGCAAAAGGTAGTATTTGGAAAAGTGGTCCTTGCAAAACAAAAGATTTAAAAGCCCTGGTGATAGGCAGGGAAAATGAAATGATGCTGTACGAGTTTTTCACATCTCTCTGTTAGGCAGACTTTCCCACTTGCTCTGAGTCCTGTGTTGCAGACTCTTGGGCTGCATCGGATCAGTAAAATGCATTGTGAACAATGAAACCACCTATTTTTTAAAGACAAAAACACAAAAAACGGTGATTTGAAAGTATTTTCTTTGCTTGGATCAAACTTTGCATCTTAGCACATCGTGCCTTTAGCTCGCAGCCCGATGCAGCCCTAGAGATTCCACCTAGAGCTTGATTGCTACATCTATACTAGCCCTTATAACTGCATCTTACAAACTGTACCCTTACAGTATCTAGTTGATACTGAGGGTGTG
Source organism: Plestiodon gilberti rubricaudatus (assembly GCA_026170595.1). NCBI lineage: Eukaryota > Metazoa > Chordata > Lepidosauria > Squamata > Scincidae > Plestiodon > Plestiodon gilberti. The sequence continues at coordinate 56,819,329 of JANXHW010000002.1, forward strand.
TTAATGATGAGAAATGTTGCTCTACTTTGTTCACCCCCAACAACACACACGGCTTATTTTGAACAGTATGCTGAGTAAAAAATAACTTCCATAGCAAGGCAAGGTATGGAAAGCGTCTTTCTCTTGAATTCTACGTAATACAAGATGCTTCTGATTAAGCTCAGACTCTTGAGGGGAAGCTACAGCCTAATCCACTTGATGTCTTCTATTTGACTTCATTTTTGGTTATAAGCATGAGACTGCCTGCTACATCCACCTTAACTGCGATCTCTAGCTGTGACTTTCAAGGATGTCTCCTCCTTCATAGCTTTTTGATCTATTTTTTAAAATTACAAGATGCAAATTCACAACCTTTGCACTTTCCCAAGTTTTGTCAACCTGCTGTTTTGACATCCTGTTTTGGCTCCTATTGTAACCTTAGTGTCATCAGTCTGACAAATGCAGCTGCATCACAATCCCCACCTAGGCACAGATACCAGGTTTCTTGATGAATCTCGGACAGCACAGTGCAGCTCCTGCAGCATGAGTGACTCCACAGCTGCGCCCTCGCAGGGGCCAAAGACAGTTTCTGTGGGGGTCAATACTGACCTGAAAGGGTAAGCGCTTTCAGCAGTGGTCTTATTCTTCTACCATTTACTTTCCAGTGAAAAGAGTTTTGATTCCCTGTCTTCAATTGATGGTTGGGAACATGAGTATAAAAATGCATTGTAATTCATTTTGCAAATTGAAGGTTCTATGTATATGATTGACACAAAGAACATTGCCAAAGCTTTTTAAATATAAGAGTCGGGAGCTGTAGGAAAATATTTTGGTGGTGAGGATTTTCCCCCTCATCTTTATTGTTCGTTTTTTTCTTCTATATTTAAACAATTTAAAAATTATGTCATGTTCCCAGGCTTATTAATTGCCATTTGCCAAGATTTTCACACAAACATGGGATGATTCCAAAGGAATATGTGATGCCCTGGAAACATGATATGAAATACCGAAAGATGGCTTTAAAGGTAGGGAACCAATAATATATTTCCTAGTTTGTGCAATGCAGTAGGAGTTTGAGAGCATTTCTCTCATCAATATAAGTTCCTCATTGTCATGACAGCCCCTCTCTGGGGTATCCAAGGGGGGGGGGGGAGAATGTCCAAAGTCATGAGGATACTGTACTGCACTTGTGTGGCTTGCTATTTGGGCTGCCATAGGATGAGAGGCCAGGAAGGAAAAGGTGCGGCCAAAAACAGGTGGTCTGGGGAAAATTGTAAGTTTATCCATTTCATCATAGTCCAAAACTTTCAGCCACCAATCTTCCAGCGGAGGTATCTCCGAATTCTTCCAATATTGTGCATATAAAATTATTGCCGCGTGCTAGATAGCGGTGCTATAATTTTGGTAGAATAATTTTACACAGATGCTAATTGCTTGAACTCCCCTTCTTAGCATGCTGAACTTGTTGGAATATATTCTGGTGCCCCTGAAGACACTCTGTTCTGGGAGAACAGTGAAAGGCATTGCCATGGAGAGGACCGAAAGAAAATCCAGCAGAAAGTACCACAGCAAATGCAAATTTCCGATATCCCCATTTATTCTCATCTCTCCAGATACCACAAGTCCATGGTGGCTTATGGCTTCAGGATCAGACTTTGAATGGGTTTCTTCCAGGTGAAATTGCATCAGCCATGAATTAAAAAATGCTGCAAGAACATGGCATGTGTTTATCCTTTTTCTATTTAGATTAAACTTTTCTAAGGTCTGTGAGATGCTCTCTCAAATTTTAAGATTGGATCTGCTTGGTTTAGTTATGCTTTGGAGCCATCTCAAAAGTTTTGAGGTAGTGCTTTAAATTTTTTTTTTAAAGGAATAAGACCATGGATTTGTCTTGGATGGAAAACTCAGTAGTACTGGCAGCTCTTGATTTATGTGGGGGTTACGGTCTCAGAAATTGGTGCATATTGAAAACCGTGTAAATTGAAACTACTTTTCCCATAGAAACCAATGTAAATTGGTATTTTAGAGGAAACGTTGTCAAGCACTCACGTTGATGACTGGCAATTATTGAGGGAGGCTACTGGGAGTGAGAGTGGTTACTGATGTCGATGGCTGAGAAAGCAATGTAGAAAACAAAGCTGCCATTAATGAAACTGAGAAAACAAGTAAGTGGCATCTCTGTGAACGCATTTTTGTCTCTTTTTTATCTTCTGAATTTAGAGAAGACCCCCCCCCTCCACAGGAAGCTGCTAGCGTCTTAACGGGTTGCTTGTTAGCAACTAGTTAGCAGCTAATCTGACCACATTATTTTGAAAATTACCACCGTAAATTAGACTTTGGGTAATAATTTGCAAATTTAGCTATTTTGAAAATGTGCACATTAAAACTGCAGTAATTGAAAGCTGTCTGTATAGAATCACATGTTTTACGTGCAGAATGTCCCAGGTTTGATCCTTGGCATCTCCAGGTAGGGCAGAGAAAAATTGATCTCTGAAAACTGTAGAGAGCCACTGCCAGTGGACCAATGTTTGGACTTGAGATAAGGCAGTTTCCTGTGAATATGGATGGAGAGGGATTTCAGAAATGAGAGGATCTTGAAATCAAAATCTTGCTAATCTATTATTAGCAAAGTCCACATTCTGAATTTTGTCTTGGTCTTTTTCTTTTGTCAATTTGTCTTGGCAAATTTTTGTTGCTAATGTCTTAGTGAATCTTACTAGTTTTCTTTTTCCTATACTTCCAAACTTATGACAGTGCGAGGGGACACAAGAAAAACCGTCAAGAAAAAGTGGTTCACATTAAAAGTGGTTCACATTAACATGATTAAAATTATAATTCAAAAAGCAGTGTAACCCAGAAACTCAAAATACTCCTGCCTGAGATTTAAAATAAAATAGCAGTAACCACTGATATGGCTTTATAAGTAAGGTAGAGTGACTTTAGTATTCTGCCATTTTATAGTATGAACATTCTGTTCCTTTATAAAACTGAAATAATTTGCCCAACCAGTCTATTTAGTATGGAAACTCTCCTTACGGCCCAATCCTGTGTAGAAATCTGCCTGCGGAGCGCGCCATAAATGCACCGTAAAGCGCGTTTTGGGCACCTGTGGAGTAAGGTTCGCTGGTGCGGAAGCCGGCAGACTTCTCTTCGCTGCACACCTGACCCTGCAGCCACCACAGCAGGTAAGGGTTGCACTGGTGGGTGCAGGGGAGGGAGGGCCGGGCGGCGTGGGAGGGCAGCTGTTGGGCGAGCCGACCTGGGAGGGGGCAGGGATATCAGTGGCGAGTGCCACCAATATCCTGCTCCTGTTCCCGAGCTCGGCGGCCCTTTCCCTGCCAACCTGGATGTATGTTAGCTCAAGGGACGTCGAGAGCCGACGTACACCCAAGGAGACCCATTGGGGCTGGGCAGCCCTACACCAGAGGAAGGGGACGAACGTCCCATTCTCCTGAGAAGTTCCCGGGCTGTGACAGAGTGCATGTGCGTGCGCGCGTACATACACACACACACACCGGGTTCTTATTTAAAACCAAACCACAGCAGTGTCTGAAAATGATCAGATGTGACAACCCACAGCATTACCTGTGAACATGGACTAAGGAGCCAAGAGCCAAGGATAACTAGTTTTTACTCCAAAAGAAATGGAATTTAAACAAAATGGGTTTTTTTTAAAGAAAAAATACAAGAGGCTGATGGAAAATGCATGAACCTGGCTGGATGGACACAAAGAAAAAAGCTTGGCCAAATAATAACTGGTAATGGCCAGTAGGTGGAGTTTGGATGCTACTCAAGAGCAAAGCGCGCGCGCGCACACGCACACACACACACACACAGGCATTGCTTAACAGATAATGTTTGCAGGTTGGTATGGAGTGTAAAAAATGAAACAAAATGAATTACCTAAATGCTTTTAGCTGGAAACACAGTCCCTGTTGCTAGCTAAGTACCGTATTGCCCCGAGTATAGGACGCTCCTGATTATAAGCCGCACCCTTAAAGTTTGGTGCTATTTTTCTAAAAATACATTTTTAACTTTTTTTAACTTAAAATATACACATTAGTAAAACAGTACAGCTTTAGTACAGTTAAAGGCATAGGCACCCTGTCCCTTATTGAATCTGGGCAATCTAGTATAAGTAACCTTCCCAGATCCAAAGGGGGACAGAGTGCCTACCTTTAACGTTGGAATTTGGGCAGGTGCAGCTTGTTGCACCCTTCCATGATGATGAGCTGCACCTGCCCAAATGTCAATGGTTAACAGCACAATCCTATGCATGGCTACTCAGAAGTAAGTCACATTGCATTCAATGGGGCTTACTCCCAGGAAAGTGTGCATAGGATTGCAGCCTAAAGGTTGGCACTCTGTCCCCCTTTGGATATGATAAGCCTATGCAGGAGCTCTTGCTCTCAACTTTCAAACTGCAGGAACAATAAATATCTTAGTTTCCACAGAGTCCTGGAGCTGGAACTTAAGGGTTAATTTTTTCAAATGCTTCCATCCTGAGGCTAGAGCCTGCTGGAGAGATCTGACCATTTAGCAAGTGATTAAGTGCTGAAAACACAGCTTTGCAGTTTTAAAAAAGAAAAAGTGTTTTACCTTTGAAAGAGACTTGGAGAGGCTTGAAAACAAGACGCTTTGCAGAAAACTCTAGGCAGAAAAGCTAGACTTTGATTATAGGCCGCACCCCTACTTTAAAGACTTGTCTTAGGGGACAAAATTGAGTCTTATATTCAGGTCAATACGGTATATTGTCCCAGGAATCTCAATCCCTCTGTTGATGAGTAGATGTGCCTTCTACAAACTAGTGGTAGATTGTTGCCACATGTCCTTTTTAAAATGAGAATGTTGCCAAGAGACTTTGAATGCCAATGACTTGTGAGCTAAAATGGAACATGTGCCAGACCGGACTATTTTGACACAACGCGAGGGCCATGCCGCAGTTGTGTTCCTGTGCCATGATTAATGGAGCCATGCTCTAAGGATTTCCCCAAAGCCAGAAGTTGAGCAAAGAAACCCTGAGCAGCAGCCTCATTTCGCCATGTGTCCAAGAAGCTCTCACAGACTACTCTGCATTCCCCCCCCTCCTCACTGATATGCTAAATATGTTCCTGGAAGAAGACAACAGCCAGGTCACCTGAAATGACTCATCCCAGCCTCTGCTTTGTTTCAAGCCATCTCCTTAACGACTGGACAATCAACCCATCATCCCCCACCTACCTTCCTATTGTTTATGTATAGTTTTACCCAGAGGTGTACTGGAGGCCCATTCAATGTACATTCCTCCCATTTCCCCCTCATCCCATTGTTCCCATGTGCCTAAGGTATCCTCCTCCACTTCTTCCACCATGTGCTCTTTGTGCCCCCAGGATATGTTTGGCCCTATAAAAAGTAGAGACAGCCTGCCAGTCGCTCTCTCTCATTCTGAACACTCGTGAGCTCTGTGCTCCATCCTGATCTCTCTGCCTCCCTCCCTCTTGCACCAACCATCCCTCTTGCTGCCTTGTGCCTCAGTCAGCTGCTTTGTAGGTTTCTGAACTTTGTTTGTGCAGAGCCTCAGAGCCATTTTGGATCTCCCTCCTCTCCTTGTGCTCTGCTGGTTGGAGCCCAAACCACCATTACCCCCTCCCCCCCAATATTGCTGCAAACAAGGACAACTCCTCTCCAGGAACAGGTGAATATTACCCCCAATGCTTCAAAGGGAACCTGCTAATGCGAATGTCTCTGTACCTTCTATCTAAGTTTCCTAGATCTGGATGATGTATATGATTGTATTTTTTTGTATGAATCTGACTAACTATTTAGTAAATATTGGAAAACAACCCATGTGTGTCCTCAATATTATTTAAAGCGGAATTCTGTGGCTGGACTCTGGTATAGCTGGTCTAAAGATCCCTGTATATATCAAATTGCCATGTTTAAGCTATTCCCCTAATGATAAAGGCAAATTGGCTAACAAGATATCACAACAGACCTGGCAGAAACTCACATCACGCACCCCTGCATTTGAACTTTGATGTCATACATACATAAAACAAATGAAGCTTTCATTACGTCATACATTTACCAGACTAGAGGAGTGGAACCCACCTGGCCATTCCATTCCACCCCTTTACCTCAGAGAGCTGCCGGCACGCCGAGGTGATAAGTTGCAGAGCCTCTGTGGGGGAGTGGAACTGCAGCTGAAGCACTTGAATGGCAGTCAAGGTTGCCTGTCAGCTAAAGTGTGGTGAGGCGAACATCAGAGAGAGAGAGAGAGAGCTGGACCGTGAAATTAACATCTAGAATGAAGGGTTCTACGAAAGATTAGAACATTATTATATTGTAAAAATCCCTTGGGGTTTAGATCACCTGCCCATGTACACCACCTTGAATTAAAGTCGGAGGAGAAATCCAATGACCAAGAAAGGCGGTATAAAAATACTGTATTATTATTCCCACCTAAATGGACAGTTTACCTGCCCAATCTGTAGACATATGCCAATCTTAGTAGGAGGCTTGGCTACTCCAGACATGGACCCCAATCCATGTGAGCCCATGGCTGTGAGGAATGTTATTCAAACAAAGGACGACGACTGAGGCAGGAGGATGTCCCAGCAACTCTTAGACTGGAGCTCTTAGCACAGGAACTTCTGAGAAATGTCCAAAAATAAGGGGGGAAAGGTATGCTGAATTATCCTAACATGCCGGACTTAATGCTGATGTTCTTTATCTGTAGATGACCACATGTTTGTGCAGGGCTCCTGGTCGCGTTTGGCGCCTGAGCTACGTTCCCAGGCGCTGGACGCGACCAGGGAGCCCTGCGTAAACATGGCAGCAACTGCGATGTTTGCGCAGGGTTCCTGGTCGCATCCAGCACCTGCGCTATGTTTCTCCGATGTTTCCGAGGGCTTTGAAGTCGCATCTAGCGTCAGGAAACTTCGCGCAGGCCTTCACCCTCCAGGGTGCGGCGCGATCGGGAGAAGCCGCCCGGAAGTGCTGCAGCCCACAAAAAATGGGGGATTTTTAATTTTTCCCAGGCTGCGACGTGTTTTCCCGGGCTGCGACTGCAGCGGGAGTGGAATTTGGTGAATTTTATACGTGGGGATTATGTTTTTTACGTGGGAAAAGTGCTTTTTGGGGGTGGGGGAGAGGGATTTGTGTTTTTTTTAAGATATCCTGGCATTTTTGTGCCTTTTGTGCATGTGTCTTATTGCTGTGTGTGTGTTTTTAAAGAGATCCTAGCATTTTTGTGTATTTTTGTGCAATTTATGCAAATTAGCTAATTGATTATGCTTATTATCTGGGGGTACTCGAGCAATTTTGACCTTCATTGGGGGTACCCGGTCCCCAAAAAGGTTGAGAAACTCTGTGCTAAACAACAACACGGTAAGTGGCCAAGTGGCCCCAAAATGCTTTAAAACTTTTTGTCTTGGAACCCAGGGCCAAAAGGAAGGTGCGTCTTATACGCCGGTGTGTCTTATGCGCCGATAAATTCAGTAATTGTGGTGAAGAATTGTAGCAGGCTAGAAGGGACCCTTGATTCAAGCTTTGCAACAGGTTTCATGTTTCCCGCACTGGAGCAAAATAAGGAATTCAGTCTGCTTCCTTGGCTTCAACTGTGATCAAGCCTTGCTTCCAGATTATTGTTCCTTCTGTTACAAGCAATCTAGCTGTTGGCAATTCTTTAATTTCTCACCTATTGTTTTTACATTGAAACACTTAGGATTACTTTGCCCTTGAAATGGTCCGGGTTGTTTCCGTACACGAATTTCGGGTACCTTAGTGAAGTCCTTCATTAAGGCTAGCCTAACCCTTCGAAGGCAGATTGAGCTTCCTTTACGCTCAAGCTGTCATTTTAAATGAGTTATTGATCTTTCTGTAGTGCCTTGTATGATGGTATTCTCAGCTTGGGGTTTTTTTTTTCTCAAGAGAAAGAGGCAATTTCATATTTTTAATCTTGAGCACCAGAAGAGTTGAGCCTCTCCCGCATCACCTTTCAAAGTCTGAATTCAGTAGGCTGTCTGGAGTATATTTTGTGATGCATCCTTCCTACTGATGGAGTTGCCATTTACAGGAAAACAGTTTATGTTCAAATCAACATTTCAGTCTCTCCTTTGTGCAGTGGCATTACAAAATGGCTGTGTCCTTGCCTCGGTCAGATTTATGATGCAGTCAAACTCTAGCTTTCAGCAAAGCTGAGCAGGACAAATGAGTCAATATGATGGAGCTACATTTTATCTTGATCCATCTACAGGAGAGAGAACATACTGCTGTAAAACAGCTCTGGCTTCTGCTCACATGAAAAAATTGGCCTTCACGCTGGTTTACTTTATTAACAGCGCAATCCGACTTAACTTTTGTGCCGTTTTAACCAGCGGCGCAGCAATAACAGGAGGCCCCAGAACAGAAAAGGGATTCAAATCCCCTTTGAATTCCTCTTTTGGAGGGGATTTGAATCCTTTTTCCATTTTGGGGCTTCCCTTTCTCGCTGCGCCACTGGTTAAACCGGCACAAAAGTTAAATCGGATTGCGCTGTAAAAATGTTTATTTTATGTTTATGCATTCCCAGAAGGGAAAGCTCAGAATAAGAACCAATTTTTGACACCTAACAGCCCAGTCCAGCCTAAGGCCTCAACGGCACAATTCAGTCACAAAAGCAGCCTAAGTGCCTTAGGCTGAAGTTAGGACTGAATTGTGCCGTTGAGGCCGAATTTGTGCTGCAATTGTGACAGACATAGGACGGGTTAAGGAAAGTTGACCAATTCCGTCCTAAGTTTGGCCTAAAAGTGGGCGTGTTGGGGGAGTGACGGGGGCGGTTACGAATTTGGGTCGGATTCCAGACACTGGAGAGCTCCGACACGCCCCCTCAAGCACAGCTACAGAACAAAATTTAGGTCGACAAAAAAGGTGGACTCAAATTTGAGGAGACCCATAGGAGCCATTTTACCTTACACACTCCAGCCCTCTCCTGAAAAGTTCTAACACTCTACTCCTGAGTTATGCCTGAGTTAGGACGGAATAGCTGTGGCATAACTCTGGACATGGACACAGATAGTTACCCTATCCGAAGCCAGCCGCACCCAGCCTCTTTCCCACAAAAGCCCAGCCCCAGGCCTCCATTCTTTCTCTTTCTCTGAGCACGTGGCGTGGGGTCCTGTCCCCCAGCAGCCACAAAGTGGGACTTTGTTGGTGGAGGGCAAAATTCACAAACACCCCACTTCTCTCTTCTCCTCTCCTCTCTGCCCCCCTCTAGGGCAGAGAGGGCTGTTCAGGCTGTGGCCAAACTGTTTACAGCTGTGCCTGGGCAGCTGCCTCCTTGCAAGCATTTGCTAACCCATGTCTTTCTCCCAGCCTCTCTCTTCCCCCCCCCCCCACAGGCAACAACACCAGCAGGTAAGAGCAGGGTCTGGGATGGCATGTGTTATGACTTCTGCCTGTTCATGCCAATATATGTTTGACTGTAGCCTGTTCATGCCTATATGTACGACTTCTGCCTGTGTAAGCCATACCGTAGGACTTCTGCCTGTGTTTGCCATAATGTTGGACTTCTGCCTTTTCATGCCAATATGTATGACTTCTGCCTGTGTTTGCCTTTATGTAGTACTTCTGCCTGTCAGCACACATATATATGATAGCTGTCTCTTTACCAATGTGTCCTCTGATAGCTGCCCATTGCCATGTGATCAGACAAATATGTGTTTGTGTAAATGTGACTTGCCTGTTAACAAAGGTGTGTTTACTAACCCGCAGCCTTGCCCCCATAGGGTCTACAACAGGTCAGTTATGATGTGCTAGCCATGTATGTAGTTGTGCTGTGTTTTCTCTCCTTCACTGTTGTCCTTTGCAGGATCATGCCCTTCTGACGTCCAGGTAAGCTCCTCACACTGTGACAAGCTCGTTATACCTAGCAGCTGTGTAATCTGATCTCTCCCTGCAGGCTTTTGCAACCAACACACTGGCTTGTCTTCAATGGCTTCAATGGCGACTGCTACCACACACCAGCTGACATGTAACTCCCCTGTGTTTTTTGTCTCCCCAGGAACGTCCACTACCACCTACCTTCCTGGGAGCACCCCTGGGGCTCCAGGCAGGGTGCCCCACTGTCGTCTGCCTCGATGCTGCCAGAGGTCAGGGTGCCAGCCCTGCAACCCTCCTCAGCTGCTGCTGCTGCTCCACCTCCCTGGCTGTCCTACTTGCTGTCCCTCCCCTTTCTATGGAGCAGGCTCTGGTTCCACAGGGGAAGGGCCTGCATCCCCTGGTCCATGGGCCATGCCTGCTGCTTCTGCTGCTTTCAGATTGGCTGCTGTGACTACCCCTGGCAGGCTCGCCTGGCCATCTCTGCTACCGTTCCAGAACAATAAAGATGCCCCTCGGGCAGAGCCCCCTTGTGCCCAGTGTTACACAAGCATTGCCACACACACACAGGGACGGCCACTTCCGTCCAGGGAGACCACATGAATCCCATCCAGGGACGGCCACTTCCTTCCCAGGGAGACCACAGCAGGGGTCTGCCAGACCCTCAGGGCTCAGAGGGGAGTTGGGAGTTGGGGGGCCTCTCAGGCAGGCAAACACTGACAGGCGACATGGTGCCCATACTGGATCCGCTCGCGTCCGCCACGTCCGTGAAGAGCCCTTTCGGCAACCGGGGCTCTCACCTGCCCACGGTCCTCCCGTCAACGGTGTCCGTTCCGCCCACGGTCCGCCCGTCAACGGCGTCCGTTCCGCCCAAGGTCTGTCTGCATAAAAGGCGCCCATTCCTGCATTGCCTTCATCTGCGAAGTGACCCCTGTGTCCCTATTGGTCTCTGCAGACCCCTCTCCCTGTATCCCTCTCCCACCAGCCTTGTTGTCTGTCTGTTTCTGACCCACCTGTGTCCCTCCCCAGCACCCCCTGTCCGCCTGCCTGTGTGTCTGCCTCCCCTCCCACTCCCTGATGATGGAAGCTGGCCACCCCCCACCCCGCCGGAGCGCCTGCCGCGAGGCGCCGACGTCGCCCCTTCTGGGGGTGTGATGAGCTGCGTGAGCCCTTCCCGCTTGCAGCAGACAGGCCCAAGGCATCTCTTGGTCTTGGCTGGGGCACAGAGCAGAAGGCACGCCGGGATGCCTTCTTTTTTGGCATAGCCACGGCCCTGGAGGCCCAGGGCTTCAGGCAGCGCACGGGCAAGTCATGTCAGAGGCGGTTCCAGCCATCATGAGACCCCCTTGTGTGTGACGTTCCCACCCCCTCCTTCCCTTCTCTCCACCGCTCCCCCCCCATGAATCCCACGTGCAGCCTCAACGTGGCATGGGGTGGCAACACCTGTTGCAGGTAGGAGGGCTGTGGCACTCCCCCCTGCAGCAGGTGGCTAATGCCCAGGGTGCCCTGGGGCGGCTGGCACTGGCACAACCTCTGCCCTTCAGCTGACTGTCGCACGCCCAGTGCCTGCAGGCCCACCTGTGGCTGCCCATCTGCTGCGAATGCTGCAGCAGCTGTGGTAGGTGCACACAGACGAGCTCAGGAGGGGGCTCTTCCCTTCCACAAGACTGACACCTCACCACAGGAGCCTGCCTGCCTCTGTGGTAAGTTTTGCCTCGATCCTGGGCTGGTGCTGGCCCACTGCTCTTGCCTCCTGCCTACCTCAGGCATAGTTGCAGCTAACTCAGCCCTATCTTAGGCCACAGTTACGCCATACTTGGGCCTCAGTTGTGCCTGACTTGTGCTGAGTTGGGCTGGACTGAGCCCTAAGTGTCGGTTTCAATCCAATGTCGAATAATACATAAGAACATAAGAACATAAGAAGAGCCCTGCTGGATCAGGCCAAAAGCCCATCTAGTCCAGCTTCCTGTGTCACACAGTGGCCCCACCAGATGCCTCAGGGAGCACACGAGACAACAAGATACCTGTGTCCAGTCGCCACTCCCTTGCACCTGGCACAGAGAAAACCCTAATACCATAGATGGCACCAAATAGAGCAGGAGTCATGAGTGAGTAAAACCAATGTCAGGGTTTGTAAGAACTAGTGTTAAGGAACTGGTGCACCATATAGTGGTTAGGAGACTGAGGACTTTCCTGGTTTGAATCTTGCTTGTGTCATAAACTCACCAAATAAACTCAATCTTAGGCAAGCCATTCCCTTCCAGCCTTAGCTCCTGTGATGATGGAACTCATAAGAACATTAGAAGAGCCCTGCTGGATCAGGCCAAAGGCCCATCTAGTCCAGCTTCCTGTATCACACAGTGGCCCCACCAGATGCCTCAGGGAGCACAAGAAACAAGATACAACAACTCCCCTTTCTCTTTTTCTCCATACGTTTCCCTTAAGGAAAGCCTTAGCATAAGGTTCAGTCTGAGACTCTTTGAAAGCAGCGTCATTGCAGCAAGACTGCATGGCCAAAAAGACAGGCTGTTTTGTGTACTCTTTTCCACCTAGTTTTCCCAAGTGATAGGTCCTAGTCAGCGGATTGGCATGTGCCAGGCAATTGGGCATCCAAGCCCACCTGATCTGGCCAGAGGGCAAGAAGGGAAGGAATGCCCAGGTGCTCATAAACCATCCAACTGGATAGGCCAATGACCTCACTGAACCTATGTTTCTGAAAGTCAAGCCCAAAGATGCTTGTGTGTGCTCTGGCTTGGCTCTCTCAAAGAATGCATCTCTGTGTGGTCAACTCTGGTGATCAGAGAGATGCAATTGACTACTCAAGTTGATAATGGAGTAAATACAGTTAGGAAACAGATTTAGATGCATTATAGGAATTACAGTATTTTGCTTTCAAGTTTGCCTGTAATACCTGTGTGAATTTTTGCTAGATCTACACCTAGGCATTTCCAGCACCCAAGTCATTTTCCAAGCCTGCTTATTTGTGGTTTCCTAATAAAACCATTTCTCTTCTGTATTTTTTAAATAAATTGTTTATATTCCTGTAGTTGGATTAACTCAGTCAGAGCCTTGCCCCAGTCCTCCTGGACACTTGGCTATATGTTGTTGGATAGGGTTTGGGGCAATTCATGTAACTGTGAGGGAGGAGTTGAGGATAGTTTTGATGCAGCTTAGTCTTTGAGGCAGCAGAGCCTGCTAGATTTTGGGTCAAATTTGGGATGGATCTGGAGAAAGGAGGGAGGTACCACCACCAGAGCTTGGTTCTCTCTCCCCCCCCCCCATCACCAGAGCTCTCTAGCTGCAATATGGGGATATTATAATTTACTTTGCAGGGTTGTTGTAAGGCTACATTAAGATACTGAAGATACATTAAGATACTGAACCATGCTTTTTACAGGCAAAGGCACAGGATCGCACAGGGAAGGAATGCTTCCCATAAGCCAGGGCTAACCCAGCCCTAAGGCAACCTGATGTGGCTTGCGTCAGCAGCAGATGGTGGAGGGATGAGGAGACAGTGGATTCAATTTGCCCTTCACTCCAAGTCTGTCAGTGCCTCGCTCCAGCCCACCATAGATGTGAGCCACATTGATCTGCTTTGCAACCCCCTCCCCTTGTTCCTTCCTTGTATGGGCCGAACGCGCGAGGAAAAGTAAGGGGCATAAACAAGCTCACCACTGCCCACACCGGAAAAAACCGATGTGGGCAGCAGTGGGCCATTTTGCTACCCCCTTTCCTTGCGCAGTCCGTTCAGTTTAAAGGGATTATGAAAGGAAAAAGCAAGGGGAAGCAACCACTTACCTGGCTCCTTCCTTGCCATCCCTTTAAGTAAAAGAGAAAGTGCCATGCACACTGGGAGTTCCTAGCACGTCCTGCTTTATCAAGAGGATTGCATGGGAAGGAGCCGAGGCACTGTAGCTACCTTTTTTTTTTGTCTCGGTTGGGGGGGGGGAAATGGACTGAAGAAATGGACCTGAAGGTGCACAGTCATCAGCAAAGCTGGGAAACTTTTAAAAAATCCAGGACAAATTTCCACAAACTTCACAGTGATACTTTTATAGTGTTTGTCATTTATTACAGGAAAATTGGGGGGGGGGGAGAGAGAAGATGGCATTTTCCTTCTCCTTCCACTGAGTGTCACTCTAACACTTACAAACATCTTAGCTACCCAGCTGTTTCTTTTTAAAAACACTCTTCAGTTAACGTAAAAAAAAAATGGTTTCATTCCAATGTGCTTAAGGAATTCCTGATTCTGAGAGCCTGTTCTTCAGTTACACATATGGAATGGCTTCCACCTGAAGGAGACCTGACCTCAGCACTGTTGCGGGTGGGATTATTATGATCAGTTTCACCCATGACCCTAAAAATGTGTTTGGCACCAAAAGCATGGCTCATGCTGTTTGTGTGAACGTTTATAATGCTGGCTAGAAAGTGGAAGACTTTTTAAAATCAAACATATATTCTAGCCCAGTGTTTCTCAAACTGTGGGTCGGGACCCACTTGGTGGGTCGCGACCTGATTTCTGGTGGGTCCCAGGTGATGGAAAGATCAGATAAGTAATTGCTACAAACCCTGATGCTATTCAAAAGCCTGATAGCTGCTAATTGCCCTTCAAAGAGCTGAGGTCTTGCAGCTTGCAAGCTTGTGTATATAGGGAGATAAATGTTTGAGCACCTTTTTTATGGTGTGTTTTTTCCAAGTCCGCCAATGACAGGTAGTGGTCATTACAAGAAATGGATTGAGGTTTTTTGCAAATAAATAAATAAAATATTACTTGTAAATAAATAAAAAATATTATTTCTTTCTAGACCACTTTTTTTTAAGTCTCATAAAGCTAGGTGGGTCCCGATAGAGTGTCATTTTAAAAAGTGGATCCCGGTGCTAAGAAGTTTGAGAACCTGCAAACACTCATCTGAGTTTAATGCGTAAAAACAGGATTCATGGTTAACAGAAATATTTTCCCTTATACAGTTCCTTTAGCAGACAACACCTACTAAAGAAGGGAAATCACAGGAAAGCTGAGAATTAATAGCACACCATATTTTTATCTGTGTGCTGAAGGTCAAGAAGAGAGTTCAGTGCAAACCTTGTCATGTTTGGACAAGAGATATTGTGTCTATGTAGGGTTGTCAGCAGAGTGACAGATGTTGTTTTTGGAAGGACTGTACTGTGTTTCTGCAGGATAGGTGAATTTTAAGTCACCTCTTCTTATGTGTATATTTGAATAGTAATGATTCAGTTCCAGAAAATGCTAACAAAACATAGCTTAGAGGCTAAACAAATTGCTCTTTTATCTTTTAATTCATCAGATGTGTCAGGTGCAGAATCCCTTGTGAGTTTTCCAGGAAACTGAAAACAGATGCAATCTTAATGTATTTCTGCAGAATCCTACTCCTATTGAGGCACACTATCATCATTCAGCAAGAACTATGCACTTTATAATACAAATGAAATGTTTCCTTTTTCATTTGTGTTCGATTTCGTGGTATGGATGAGATAACTTGGGTGGATTCATTCAAGCGTTCTAGAGCTTCTTTCACTGGTGTTAGGCAAAGTTTGCTGAATGAGAACATGCTAGAGAACATGTGAATGAGACGAGACCATCTTGTGGATGACAAATAATACGGCTGCTTCATACCAGTGGTGTACATGCACCCAAAATTATTTTATTATTTGGTGATCTTTTGTTAATCTTCATCGTCAACTTGTTTTCCTTGACTTTTGCAGAATTGACATTGCACATTAACCTTGGAAATTAACAAAACTGGAGGAGTTTATTGTAAAAAGAGGCCATCTGTGGTTTGCGCATTCCTTTGTTTCCTGTTAGACGTAGTTTAAATTCCCCCTGATTACATCCATTTGTTTCTGGCCCTCTGTTTCTTTTTGGTGTTTTCGTATTGGACTCTCAGCCTGTGTTGTGTGCATTTAGAAAAACAGGTGGTCTTTAAGGTTGTGTGGACATGGTGTGGTACAATTACAATAATTTCCTAGGTTTTACCTTTCCTCATACTCAAGCATTTGATCACAGTTCAGAACTGTGTGAAGTACAATAATGACGAAAGTATTTGATGGAATTGCACAATTCCAGATCTAGTGATTGTGCTGGCTTTTTTTGGTGTGTGTTTTTTCCTTGTTCTTTTCACAGAGAAAATATTTATAATAGCATCAGTTTTCATCAAGAAGAAGGGGGGAGCGAAAAGAACAGACAGAAGAAAATAGCAAACTGCTCTTAGAGTAGGAATCATCTGCTAAAACAGGAAGAGGAACTGGGTTTTCTCTTTTTGTAATTCTAAGGAAACAAGCTTAAAAAAAAAGCACAACTAACTCTTCTCAGCAATTGTGATGTCATCCTGTGATCAGGAGTCTATGATTCCTGAGACTATAAGGACCAGCAAGCTAAATTGTGATTATGGTAATAGGTCGGTTTGAGGTTATTGGTATAGTGACATCTGAGGCCATATTGCAACAACATCAATGGTATTGGTGCAGGTAATATCCATGGCAAAAGTGGCAGATTAATAGAATCTGATTGCTACTTTTGACATGGACACTACCTGCACCAGTGTGGCATTGGCGTTGCCTATCATGCCCTATATTTGGTGTTCCATACTTTTTATTATATCACCAAAAATTTGAATTCTGGTGGCCGTACACCAACTATAATGAAGTGGAACGAATAACCATCCTTGGACTCAAAGCACTGCCATTGCATGGAAACAGTCCAAAGTAATAAACGTTGCAATATGACTAAACCCACAGAATGACTCCCAGAAAAATCTAGAGGGCACAGTGTGGTCACCTGAGGTCATGAACTGGGTACCCTGGAAGCAGGGCTCAGGCACCTTAGTCCCTGCACAATCAAATTATCTCCTGAACTGGAGGAGCTATTGACCTGATCTCTGCTGCACTGTAGCACCCTCTATTCCAATTCTGCTAAGGTGGCCTAAGGAGTTAGTAGGGGCTTGGCTGGCTCTACATAACCATTGCTCCAGGTCCAGATCCTCCAGTCTGAGCAATGTCCCTTGTCTAGAGTAGCAATACAGACTGTGTTGCCTCGCCTCCTTTGGTACTTGATCCCAGCCTGATCTTAACTATTCTTTGTGCCTTCGTGTCACCATCAACTCTACTCAATCTGACCCCAGCTGGCTCAGACGTCACATTCTGCCTCTAGCAGACCTTCTGATCATTGCCTATCTGATCTAGTACTTGAATACCTCTGCCTATCTTGACCCCATCTACCTTCTGTCTACCTATTTGCCTCCTCTGCAAACAATAGGTCGCTGCAGGCTGGCTTGAAACCAGACCAAGACCTGACAGTCTCTACATTGTCACAGTATAAATGTAACCACGTAACCACACATACACACATACTCTGAACATGGCAAAAAGATTCTGAAGTTTAAGGAGGGATTTCCAACAAGGAGTGGCCACTTTGATGGGGGAACCTCCCCCCCTGGAAAATCAACAAAACAAATGTTCTATTAGTTGTACATACTGGGAAATGGGCAGCCCAATCCATCCCAAGGCTTATTCCGGCCTAAATGATGCTATTCCGGCCTAAATCGCCCTAGGCCGAATTTAGGATGGAATAGCGCCGTTTAGGCTGAATTTACGCCGAGTTTGTGACGGACGTAGGACAAGTTTAGGACGGATGAACCAAATGCACACAACGGGCGCCGAGAGATACTCCGTCCTAAGTTCGGCCTAAGAGTGGGCGTGTCAGGGGCATAACGGGGGCGTAATGGGGGCATTCCTGATTTTAGGTCCGTATCCAGACATTGGCGAGCTCCGACACGCCCCCTCGAGCTCCGAAACGGACCTAAAATTTAGGTTGACCAAAAAGATGGCCCTAAATTTGAGGAGACCCATAGGCGCCATTTTACCTTACCCACTCCAGCCCTCTCCCGAAAATTTCAAACACCCCACCTCCCGAGTTGGGCCAGAGTTGGAATAGCAGCAGCAATGTCTGGATACGGCCTAAGATAAGCACCCAATCAGCACCCAGCCTCTTTCCCACAAAAGCCCAGCCCCAGACCTCCATTCTCCCTCTCTCTCAGAGCACGTGGCATGGGGCTCTGTCCTCCACAGCCACAAAGTGGGACTTTGGTGCAGGGGAGCTCTTGGCTCCAAAATTTCTCAAACACCTCACTTCTCTCTTCTCTTCTCCTGTCAGCTATCTGAACTTCTCCTCTCTGCTCCCTTCAAGGACAGAGAGAGCTTCTCTGGCTGTGGCCACACTGTTAACAGCTGTGCCTGGGCAGCTGTCTCCATGCAAGCTCTTACTAACTATGTCTCTGTCCCAGCTTCTCCCCCCCCCCACAGGCAACCACAACACCAGCAGGTAAGGCAGGGTCTGTGCTGAAATGTTATCTGATATCTGCCTGTTTGCCAATATATCTGACTTCTGCCTGTTAGCCAATGTGTTCCCTGATATCTGCCTGTTAGCAAATGTGTTCTCTGATATCTGCCTGTAAGCAACTGCGTGATAGGATAGCTGCCTGTTAGCAACTGCGTTATAGGATTTCTGCCTGTAGCCACTGTGTTCTCTGATATCTGCCTATTTGCCATGGTAACAGAACCCTCCATGTTTGCGGAAATGTTACTTGCCTGTAGACAACAGCTGTCTCACTCTCTCCCCCCCTTGCCCCCACAGGGTCTACTGAGAGGTGAGTGTTTGTGTATTGCCGTGCCATGTTCAATGCTCCACAGTTGTGTTGTGTTCTCTCTCTCTCTCTCTGACCTTTGTCCCTTACAGGATTATGCTCTCCTTACGTCCAGGTAAGCACCTCAAACCAGGCCATGAGTGTAACCCTTAGCAGCTGTGTTTTTTTCTCTCCCTGCAGGCTTTTGCCCTGCCACCAACATGCTGGTGTGATCTCAAAGGCTATTGCAACCAGACACCAAGCGGACTTTAAACTCCCCCTTGTTTTTTGTCTTCCCAGGAACTTCCTCCGCCACCTACCTTACTGGGAGCACCCCAGGGGCTGCAGGGAGGGAATCCCACGTTTGCCTGCCTAGATGCTGCCACATGCCAAGGAGCCAGCCCTGCAACGTTCCTCAGCAGCAGCAGCAGCAGCAGCAGCAGCTGCTGCTGCTGCTGCTGCTGCTCCACCCCCTGGCTGTTGTACTTGTTTCCCCTCCCCTTTTGTTCTGCAGGCTGCAGTTCCACAACGGAAGAGCCCATGCCTCCAGGTCCCTGGGCTGCTGCTGCTGCTGCTGCTTGTGCTTTCAGATCGGCTGCTGGGCCTGTGACCCCCCATGCCAGCCTCGCCTGGCCAACTCTGCTTTGGTTCCAGAACAATAAAGACACCCCTCGGGCAGAGCCCCCTTGAAACACATGTGCCACATGTTACACAAGCATTGCCCCCCACTCACAGACAGCCCTCACCAGTCAAGCCCCTGCACGAATCCCATCCAGGGACTGCCAATACCTTCCCAGGGGGAATGCAGCAGGAGGGCAGCTAGACCGCCAAGCCACGGAGGGGGGGAGTCGGGGGCGCCCCAGGTTGCCAAACACTGAAAGCCACTATGGCGCCTGTAGAGGGACCACTCACGGCAGCCGCACCCGGGTTGCGCCCGTTCGGCAACCGGGGTTCACCCACGCGCCACACGAATGGCACCCGTTGCGCATGCGCCATGGCAGCCATCATTAGGTTCCCCGCTTCCCCCATATGACAGCCATGTGCAACCCACCATGGCATGGGGTTGGCAACGCCTGCTGCAGGTGGGGGGGTGGGGACTCTCCCCTCCAGCAGGTGGCTGAGGCATAGGGTGCCCTGTGGCGGTTGGCATAGTCTTTGCGACCCTCCGGTGACGGTCCTGCGACCATCCCGTGACGGGTGTGAACAGAGTGCCGGCGCCTGTGCCCAGGCCCCGAGCTACTGGGTTGCTACGGACGCGGGGAGGCTGCCGGCGCCTGAGCCCAGGCCCTTGCCGACCGAGCTGCCAAGGACGCTGCAGCAGCTGCAGTCTATCAGCACTGACAATCGCGGGAAGGGTGTGGCGCATGCACGAGACAGACGCCAAGTCGCAGGAGCCTGCCTGCTTCGGAGGTAAGTTTTGCCTTGATCCTGGGCTGGTGCTGGGCCACAGATATTCCGGACTACCTAACTCAGGAATAGCAGCGGCCTAACTATGGCCTAGCTTAGGCCTGAATAGCCAGAGAAGTTGGGTTGGTTTGAGCTGTAAATCCTTTAATCTAGGCATTCCCTTTGTCCAATCTTAATCAAGCTCATAAATCTCTTCTTTTGGCAAAGAAACATGAGAACACAACAAAACTGCCATTCTATATCCGAGCAGATGTAGGCTTGCAAAACAAACTCACCAGAAAGTCCATTGTACTGTAGTTGCAAATGCTTGTACCTACTTGTTCAGGGCATACATAGGAGTTGCAGTTTGTTCCGCAACACGGCAAGGTCCTGTATTAAATAAACAAAACATACCAAGTCTTTTTCTCAGTTCCATGAAAGCATATACCAGGATGGAATCTTCTTCTTAATGAGATGCCCACATTACATGTTCTTATTTGCTTAACCTTGAGGAGGTAATTTTTTTCAGATTCCAAACATTCTTTTGGCAGCGAAAACAAGGCACCAGGCTGCTGAGAATAAGATCCTTTAACAATTCGATGAAAATAAAAATAAAAGTGTTGCTTTGGTTAAAGAGACAGACTTGAAGCAGAGTCATCGCTGCGCCCGGAGCAGGTTGGGTCGCGCCCCCCCCCGGCGCCCCTCAATAAAACTGTCCAAAATTTTAGGTTTCGGTTTTGAAACCAAACATTTGCATTTTTTTAGTGTTTTTTACTGTTTTCCGGGGGGGGGGTCATGTTAAAGGGGCATCTGTGTGTGTAGTGTGTGCTTTCTCCCCACTTATTTGTTATCTCTAAGCCGAGTGGAAGCGCCCCAAAGTTCGGGCGCCCGGGGCCGAACTTCCTCCGGCAAGCGCCCTTCGACTCCGGCAAACGCCCAGAACTTCGACATTCTGCACCTGCACTAAAGGAAGATGGTGCCTGGTGCAGTTTGCGTAGGCGCAGAACGGCACAGGACTTGCACAAGCGCAGAACGAAGAAGTTCTGGCCATTTGCCGGAGTCGAAGGGTGCTTGCCAGAGAAAGTTCGGGGCGCTTTTGAATGGCTCAGAGATAACAGATAAGTGGGGAGAAAGCACACACTACACTCACAGATGCCCTGTAACCACTAAAAACCAGTTAAAACACCTGGGAAAACATTAAAAAAGGTAAAAAAAGGTTTCAAAAATGAAACCTAAGGAGGTCCGCGCCCCCCCCCAGGAGGCCTCAGCGCCCTACGCCCTGGGGCCCACCGCCCCCCTGCCCCATATCAGACGACGCCTCTGATGAAGCAGGATTAGATCTAGTACAGTGGCATCACTGCAGCATAGCGGGAGGGGGACGGGGCGCACAGGGTGACGCGCCGGGAGGCACCCGGAGGAGGTGACGTGCCAGGCGGTGACGCGCTGGGAGTCCCGGCACGTCACCCCTCCGGTACGCACCCCATCCCGGCACATCACCCCAAGAGCCAGCAGGCCAAGCCGCGTCTTCCTCGGCGGCTCAGCAACTTCTAAATAGGCCAGCCGGCAAGGCTTTGAGCGGCATGCGCACAACGCCGCTCGAAGCCTTGCCCTCAGAAGGGCCAAAGGAAGACGGCATGCACCGCTCGAAGCCTTGCCCGGCCTATTTAGAAGCGGCTGAGCCACCGAGGAAGACGCAGCACGGCCTGCCAGCTCCTGGGGTGACGCACCTGGGGGGGTGGGGGTGACGTGACAGTGGAGGCGGGGGTGACGCGCTGGCTCATGACACTACTGATCTAGTATGAAGAGCACCTAGGAGAAACATATATGGGCCAGGGTGTTAAGTAGAAGACAGTTTAAGAAGAATTCAGATATGCATGTGGAGAGAGATTCTGTTTGTGTTGCTGTTGTGTGTGTGTGTGTGTGTGTGTGTGTGTGTGTGTGTGTGTGTGTGTGTGTGTGTGTGTAATGATTATTAATGGCTCTTTCAGACTGTGGCAAAGCACTCCTCTCTTGCAGAAAATCTATGCAATGGAAAATTGAAGCTGGAATACACATGACGGCAATTGCTGATGTCAAATATGGTTTGAGAAAAATCCAAGAACAGATCCTCTCCTGCTACCAGTTAATTGGACAGACTCACAAATCACCTTGAATACATCCTCATGCAAAGAGTAAGATTTCTCACTGATTTCTTCTATGCTTTGATCCATTCTTGTCACTCCCAGCAAGGCAACAATTTCACTGGTAGTAGAGAGCGGGTAAAACCCGCTCTCTACTTTTTCGTTGTAAAACCGGAAGTGGGTTGCGGTTGCGTCGGAGGGCCGCCCCAACGCTTGGGGAGGCCTGTAGAGGGGTCCGCAGGCTCCCCATGCACACCCCGAGGATCTCCAAAACCACCAGGGAAGGTAAAAAAAGGCAATTTTAGTCCGCGGTGGTGGTGGCAGCAGCACAATCCTGGACGCGCCGTCGACGTCACCGTGGGTCACCACGCCCCTTAAGGGCATAGCAACCATTTGTTCCCGGCTGGGGCATTGCAACTTGTACAGCAAGTCCTCACTTAAAGTCATTTCGTTATAAGTCGTTTCGCTAAGTTGTTGAGAACGTTACTTGGACGAGTTACTTGGACGCTTCCGGAGAGTTTGCAGTCGTGTACAGCGTCTTTGAGGTTTGCGCAGACGCTGTACCCGGCTACAAGCTCTCCGGAAGTGTCTGAGTAACTCGGACGCTTCTGGAGAGCTTGTAATTGGGTACAACATCTGTGAGGCTCGCGTCTGGAACGGGGGCAGTCCCGGTGGGGTCGCGAAGCAGCCGGCCCGCAGGACGAAGAAGTGGACAGCAAGGATGAAGAGGTGGACAGCAAGAATGCGGTAAGTGGCCAAGCGCTTGAATATGAACAAAAAAAAATTCCCGTGTTTTCTACCTATAAAATCTATGTGCATCTTAAGGTCCGGTGTGTCTAATGGAGCAAAAAATATGGTAGTTCTTTAAGTATCCTGGTCTCTAATCTATAGTGTAGTAGATTAATAATGTAAAAGATTTGCACAAATTTCCCCTGGTTTTATTGATAGAGAACAGTTTCCCTTCATAGTGAAAGCTTTGCTTTGTTTACTGAGAATAGTGGGACAGGGAGTGCTGTTTTGACCTTGTTAAGAAAATGCAGTTAATGCTTTGTGGTCACCTAATGAAATATAGACGGCCAGCGGGTGGCACAGTGGGTTAAACCGCTGAACCATGCATGAGCTGTCGATCGAAAGGTCGGCAGTTCGAATCCGCGACGGGGTGAGCTCTCGTTGCTTGGCCAGCTCCTGCCAACCTAGCAGTTCCAAAGCATGTTAATGCGAGTAGATTAATGCGAGGTACCGCTTACGGGAAGGTAAACAGCGCTCCGTGTTCCAGCCGCATGCTACGCGCTGCGGCAAGGAGAGTCATGCCGGCCACATGACCACGGAGGCTTTGGACAACGCTGGCTCTTCGGCTTTGAAATGGGGATGAGCACTACACCCTAGAGTCGGACACGACTGGACTTAATTGTCAGGGGTCACCTTCACCTTCACTGAAATATAGAGGATTTACTCTTTCGTACAATATATGATTTTAATAGCAAAACTAAGCAGTTCCAGCATAGTTCATTAAAGAGACGCCATAAAAATGGAAAGCCTTATCAGTCTTTGTATGGAGCAGGAACTAAAAATGGAAAATTCAGAAGATCAACATTTGAAATGCAGAACAACTTTATGTTATATGAAACAAAGATTGAAATGATATTTACTTGGATCCAAAGATGTGCTTAGGCATGCCCAGTGAAACCTTCAGTTTCTTCCTTTTGTGTGAAAGGTACCTATGCCATATCACAAACTGCTTTTCAAACTTTCTTCAACCATAGATTTAGAATGCTAAGTGAGATCTAAAGACACTTAGGAATATTTAAGCACAGCTGAAATCAATTAGACTTTAGATGCAGAGAAGCACATGGATTGATGCTAGAAGGAAATAGCATTCTCTAGCCTATGATCAAGTCCATGTATGTATCCTGAAACCTTCTGTTACTGTCAATCACCATTTCAGGGGATGGCTGAATATAGGGCCGCTTTCCTCGCCTCCATAACAGGTAAATGACTTCATCAAAAGTCCCAAGCATCTGTGGATATGTATGCACATACAGGTCCTTATGCTCAGAAGCACATGGAACTTAATATTGTGGCCCATGTTTATACAGCTTTCTTTGGGCTCTTGAATCCTACTCACAAGTTATGTTCACCATGCATCCAATCTATGTATAGTGTACACATGATTTATGATTGTATGCCCTTAGTTATTCAATGCAAGTACAGCAGCAGGGGAGGTGTGGTGCCAAGCAGGAGACTGCACATTCCAAATCATCTTTCCTTGCGTACCTGGTGTTTGTTCTGGACCCCTCCCCCCAGATACCAAAAATCTGGATACCGGTGTCCACCTTCACAACGCTGCAATAAGAAAAAAGGCCCCCAATCCCTTTGTGTACCTTTGCGCGGTCAAACCATGCTGTTTCAATGCCTCTGCAGGGCTTCTGCAAGCTGAACGCCCCACTTCCGGGTCATGCGAAGGCTATTCTCTCCCCCCAGCCTTGCCCCAGGATGCATTCTGGGGCAAGCCTGGGAGGAGAGAAGAGCCTTCGGGCGACTTGGAAGTGGGTCGTTCAGCTTGCAAAAGCCTTGCAGAGGCTTGGAAACAGTGCCGTTTGACTGAGCAAAGGTACTAACGACATTTGGGGGGCTTTTTTCTTCTTTTTTACAGCGTTTTGAAGGTGGACTCCAGTATCCGCGGATTCTCGGTATCTGTGTGTGTGTGTGGGGGGGTTCCGGAACGGAACCCACATGGATACCGAGATCCCACAGTACTCTACATTTCAAATGTCCAGTTCTTGTGTCAACTTTTAAAATGAACATGTACAATCACCCCAAAAGGCATACACAGGTATAGAAACCTGTGTACAATGTGTCATGTGAATAGGCCTTTCTGAGCACAGTAGGGTAACCTGGGGTTGGATTACCATGGGTCTTTTCATGGCTACATGAAATTCGATACTGCTCTGTTAAAAATCAGCTACGTTGTATTGGGTTGCCAATCCGTTTTTCATTTCAATTGTTCTTAAACTTATCTTCAGGCAGGATTGTACCGGCCTCTCACATCTTTGCTACTTCCGAAAGAATTAAAAATGCAACATGGACTGTACTGTAAAGGCACGTGTCTTTTTTTTCCCAGATAGTTTTCCAAACTGTTAAAAGTCAGTTGGTTTCTTTATGGACCTTTGCCTTTATATGATTCCAGAAATGTTGCTAGTATTGATAACAAAGCTGTCCCAAGGCAGACCGGAAACCCTAACATCTGCCATAAGCCTAGCTTACCTATGAGGCTGACCTTGGAGCAATTAAGGGAGGGCCAACCTCCCACCTCTGTCTACCTCTACCAATTTTCCTCCCCCCCCCCCCTTCCTAGATTCAAAAAGATGGGAACAAAGTGGAAGAGGAATTGTGGAGGACAGGAGAGTACACACCCTAGTCCACCACTTTGCTCTCCTCCACACCTCCTCTTTGACTTCACTTCTTTTTCAAATCTAGGGGGTGGGGGGAGGAATGGCAGAGTTAGCAGCTGGTGCAGTGCCAGGGAAGGGGGGCACATCTGGCGCTGTCAAGACTGGGCCAACCTTCCATGTCCATAACAGGACTGAACAACAACAAAACCTGTTCTGTCTCTCCAAGAATCAGAAGAACAGGTGGAAACAATTGATTTCTTATATAATTAAAATAAAACAGATTATTGGAATTAACAACTCAAAGTGGCTGTGCCTGACTCTTGTCTCAAATTCTTTGCCAACATGTTTAATACCTCTGAAAAAAGAGCAGTCCTCAGTGAATGTTTACTACTACAGGCAATACGTTACTCGGGAAGCGATCCAACTGGAAAGTGCCCTTGGTGAATCCTGCCAGCTGCAATGGCACCAGACATGCAGAAAGCTGTTAATGACAGGTGCAGCTGCTTTGTTAGAAGTGGTTGATTGCTTCTGCACTAGCAGTTAAAAGGCTGCATTAGCATTATGTATTTCTTAATTAAAAACCAAATAGCTTTTAGAAAAACTGTATCTCTGGACTCAGGAACCTAGCACTTAATGTGAACCAGTGAACTTAATAGCCTATAATACTAAATTAAGAATATACTAGGGAGTAACATAGCCATTTTAATTAAAAAGATTATAGCTTTATGAGATGCTAGCACACTGCCAAAAATGCATCAGAATTATAATCTTGGAAGAGTATAATCTGAAAAAATAATATAAAAATGTGAACCATTTCATGGACGTACGGTAATAGGTAAAGTTAGCAGGAACTCCATTAGCAACTCACATTTTATCAAATTCCAATTTTACTATCATAGGGTTATCGGTAGGCTTACCATAGTCCCGGATATGGCCGGGACAATTCTGGGTCAGGAGCCCAAATCCCGGGCTCGCGGACGGTTTTCTCTTTGTCCCAGCCATCCAGGACTGCCCTGCTGCAGCACGCTAATACACTGCGTCTTCATCTTTTTCTTTCTAGCTTCGCACACCTGCGCGAGGCTGGAAGCACTCCAAAAACATCCGAGTGAATTCGGACGTTTTCTGAGTGCTTCTAGCCTTGTTGCGCACTCGCGACGTTCACTCGGATGTTTTCGGAGTGCGTCTAGCCTCGCGCTGGTGCGCATGAGGCTGGAACGTCTCCTAAAACATCCTAGTTAACTTGGACGTTTTCCGAGTGCTTCCAGACTCACACAGGTGCGCGAGGCTAGGAAGAAAAAGAAAAAGACGCAGCGTATTAGCACACTGCAGCGGGGCAGTTCTGGATGGCTGGGATGAAGAGGAGACCGAAATTTTGGCTGGGAAGAAGAGGAAGAAAAGGTATTAGTGCTGCAGCAGGGGCCTCTAGATGTCCAGCCGGCATGTTCAGCCGACTCAACATTATTAAAATACAGTATTTTACCTTTTCCCCATGCCTCTGAGCACGTGCAGAGTGCCACCACTGTTTCCGTCCTGGCCACAATGCAGTTGGCTGGCCGGAACAAAAACAGTGGTGGCACTCTGCACGTGCTCAGAGGCACAGGGAAAAAGGTAAAATACTGTATTTAATAATGTTGAGCTGGCTCATGTCATGTCAACATATGTCGACAAAGATTACCATATTTCTTCGAGTCTAAGGCGCCATCGATTCTAAGGCGCATGTTAGTTTCAGGAACACCAGCAGAAAAAAAAACAAAAACCATCGATTGCAAGACGCACCTCCTTCGTTCAATTTGTCTGCTCTTTCCCCAGCTTGCCTGCCGCTCCATTTCGCTGATCCGATTTTTACCACGCCATTTTGCCCCCTCTGCTCAGTGGCACTGCAGCTGATGATCCTCACGCTTGAGCAGAGTCTGAGGGAAAGACACTTTCCCTCAGACTCTGCTCGAGCGTGAGGATCATCAGCTGCAGCGCCACTGAGCAGAGGGGGCGAAAGTGGCGCGGTAAATTTGGATCCTCATTGGAAAGATCCTCACCAGCTGCAGCACCGCTGAGCAGAGTGGTGAAAGTGGCAGAGTAAACTTGGATCCTCATTGGCACATCCACTTGGCAAGCGCCTTCATTCGTCAGCTGGGGTGCGGGGCAGGCAGACTACTCTCCTCAGTACGCCCCGCATGCCTTTGCTGACAAGTACTAAGGACTGGAGGCTGCAAAGGCTGACGAGAGCTGGCAGCAGCTGGTGGAAGGTGGAGGGGGGACTGGGGGCACGCACACTCGCGGGGTAGAGAGCCAGGGCGCTTTCCAGGCTGGGCGCAAGTCGGTAGGAGCGGTGGTGGCAGCAGAAGTAGCATCCCTCCCCCTTTAGGAAGAGGTTCCTAGTCCTAGGGAGAGTTCGTCGCTGAAGCGCCTGCCTCGCATTCCAGCTGACGATCGGAAAGGCATTGCAGGCTTTGATCATCTTTGCAGGAAAGGCATGCAGGCCTTAATCTTCAATAGGAGCGCGGAGCAGACACTTCAAGCAGAGGAACTCTCCCCAGCACGCCCTGCCAGCCCTCGCTGACGAGTGTGATCTTCTCTGATTCGTCAGCTGCAGCAGGGGGCATGCTGGGGCTGGGGCGAGCTCTCAAGTTCAGGAAGAGAGCGGATCGGGCTAGCAGCCATGGGAGAGCACTGCTGAACAGAGGGGTCAAAATGGCGAGGTAAAATGCAGAGAAAAAACCCACAAAAAAGGAGGCCATCGATTCTAAGACGCACCCCATTTTTAGAGATGCTTATCTGGGAAAAAAGGTGCGTCTTAGAATAGAAGAAATACAGTACATGTCATGTCGACATATGATCTTTCCAGCACTAATCATCTTGTTGCCTGTTTGCACTGGAGACTCCTTTTACCGCTGCTGCGCGGTGTGCCTGAGGTTACTGCCGGTCAGTCCTCATACGATATTTCCGGGGCTAATTAGATTGTTGCCTTTCACGCACTTTTCTCCTTTTTAAATGCTGCCGTCACCTTCTGAAGGCAAGGATATCTGGAACAGCCTGCTGCTGTAGCTCTCTGGAAAAAGTCCTCGGATGAGGGACAAAACATTGGGTTTTCTCATATGATTTTAACATGCTTTTTATGTTTTTAAACTTGTTCTTAACTCAGTTTTTGGACGTGTTTTTAAATATATCTGCAGTTTTTATCTTCTACATGGCTCCTGAACCCATATATCCAATTTCGTTACAATATATCGGGCCATGGAAGCTTTCAATCTACTTTAAACTTCTTTTTTTCTTTTCTTTTTTTGCAAAAAAGAAATGCTTCTGATTGGAAGCATACCTCTATGGCACATTTGCATTCACATCTAATTTGATACAAGACTTTAACAGCGCAATCCTGTGTACAATACGGCAGCTGGCCTAAAGGGCCAGCTGCCGTATCCTATCCAGGTCCCAGGCTGCTACACCTCAAGGGAAGGGGACGATTGTCCCCTTCCCCGGGTGCAAGGCGGTCCTCGCCCAATGGGTCTACTCAGATGTATTCTAGCTCTGGAGGCCTGGAGAGGTCTTTGGATATCGGCAGATCTCGCCACTGATATCCCCATCCTCTCCTTGCCCGGGGCAGCCAATGGCCACCCTCCCTCACTGCCCAGTCCGCCCTCCCCCCGCCCCTGCACTAGCTGGTGCAGGACTTACCTTGCCTGGAGGTTGCAGGAATTGTTCGCCGGGGGAGAGAGGGGGCGCATTTACGACACCCAGCGCCGGGGAAGTGGGCGCTCCCCCGGCACTGCATTACACAGGATTACACTGCCCAGCATCATAGGCTATATATAGCTGTGGCAAGATAAACACATCTGAATCTGCCCTGCCAAAGACAAAAGCAACCTAATAACTGTAATTCTTGTAGGCCATCTGTCTCCTGAATAATAATAACTTAATGTGTCCAATTCCCAGTTTTAAAGCTTAGACCCCAGGCTTCATTCACCCATTACCAGTGCAGCATGGTTGACACTTCACTTTATCTGGATCTCACACTACATCATTCACAAACGTTTGGATGGTGGAATCACATAGGAAACTCTTCACATCTGTTCATAACACAAGGCACACGTGAAACTTGGGCCTTAAGTATAAATGACATTCTAAATTACAACTGCAACTAGCCCGTCTACAAATACCTACATTGCATTGATCCAAGTAACAAAGATAAACAATATAAAGTACAGTAATCTCTTTCTCTGTTATGGCTTGCCTTTCCTCATACCAACTGGAAACTGTATAAACAATAAAGATTGAAAACTGGTAATTCCAGTTGAAACATGGAAGTATTTTTACCTGAGTATTTACAGATCTTCCTCACTCTTTATAGTTCTCTGGCTTTTTCTTGCATGTTCTACCTTGTCCCCATCTGCTCACAATTGTTGGTTAATATGGTAGGCATGCAACCAAGAGGCAAGAGGGCTATTAAAGGTTGACCTCAACTGCACGAATTCCAGAGCATCCCGGGCGCATGCGGAGAGTGCGGAGCTGTGTGGCTTCCATTTTATCTGATCGCATTAGAACACGGGAGAGCTGCGCTCTCCCGAGTTCCGTTGCAATCGGCCGTGGACCATGCTCATGATTTGAGAGGGCAGGACGCGGAGCTAATTGTTAGACCAATGGAATGAGGGGGTTTTCAGCCAATCGGAGCACACTTGTGTTTCAGCCAATCAGCATTGAGCTTTATTAGAAGGCGGGACAATCAGGAGGGACTATTTGTGTTGAAGAAACTGGTGGAGCCCAGGGTAGCGTTTCGGGTGGGGCGTGCAGTCCCCTACGCTCGCACGCCTCGCCACGCAAGCGCAACGCAACAGGGGTAGGTGTAGATCAGCCTTTAAGAGGGCAAATGAAGCTGTGCTTCAGTGATATTTCATATCCTTGTCTGGAAGTAAGCTCATTGAAATAAATAAACCTTCCTTCCATATGGCTGTGCTAGGTTTGTGTTCTGCATCTTACATGTAAACTGGGCCCAGTTTACATTATACCCTCAACCCCCCATCTTTTGATGATTTATATGGGCTCGACCTGCTTAACCTAGGGCTTCTTTTCTTGTGCGTATATTTAAGATAGAGCTTTTGCCACCTAGAGAAAAAACATTCCAAAGGCCTAATTGGAGGAGTCTGAAATAAGTTCAGCTACGAGGCCATGCTCAGAAATAAGTGACAGATCTTTAAGAAGAGCTAAATAAGTTTCAGAGACAAAAACGGTGATGTC
This sequence comes from Plestiodon gilberti rubricaudatus, assembly GCA_026170595.1. NCBI lineage: Eukaryota > Metazoa > Chordata > Lepidosauria > Squamata > Scincidae > Plestiodon > Plestiodon gilberti. The sequence continues at coordinate 56,849,908 of JANXHW010000002.1, forward strand.
GTTCACAGACTTACTAGATTATATGACCCCCCTATGTATGTTCCATCCTCCCAATGTGTCTTGTCCTCTTTCAAAAGGCTTGCTAAAGGTTCCAAAGATAAACAGGATTTGGGAGAGAGTACAGACTTGTTTTGATACAATCAAGTGGGATCCAAATTAAAAGAATGAGTCTTTACAATGGCCTTTGACTCCTAATATTATTGATTCACTACTACATGAATACATTGAAGCAGAATTTTTAGGTATTGTTTTATCCATGCATGCCTGTTTGCCCATTAGCATGGGGAGAACTCTTGCATAAACAACTTCATCACTCCCTCCTCTTCGGAATGGCACACACATTAGGCTGACTCTGGCAGCTGGGAGACTCCCAGAGCTAACTCAATTAAGTCTCCCTGGATTCAAGGATCGGACCATCAATGAGTCCTCTGATTAGCTCAGCCCACTATTGTTCCTATTGTCTTCTGTAAAATGTAAATCCAAAATCTTTTGTAGAAACTGTATGACTCTGTGACTATGCACATTCTCAGCAACCATGTGATGTACTGTTGTTGGAAATGTATAAAAACTGTGCTCACATGGAGCAAAGGGTCAGCATCCCCTCCTGGGGGCTGTCCACTGCGCTGCGTAACAATAAACCCATACTTTTTCCTTGTTCACCAGTCTTCCTGGTCCTCCATTATTAACTATCCTCTGCTTTAAAATTCCGCTACAACATTTTTTCACTTATGTCCATTATTAACAATCATTCAAGAAAATACCAACTGTATCAAAGGACACGTGTACTGTTCAAACTACCTCCATCTTGGTTCCTCTTTGGCATTATTAAGGACCATTTAGAGCAGTGGTGGCCAACCTTTCAACATGAATGCTGGCCCTTTAAATAGTTGCATAGGTGAGGGCATTTCAGCAGGTGCAGCTGCTTTAGCAGCACCATCAGCACTTGCAGCTGCCAAGATTCTGTCTTCCACACAACTCTTAAGAACGCAGAAGCCCTAATAGTGGAACGTTGGCCACCCCTGATTTAGAGGGATGCTTTGGCCGTTAAGAGGGATACTGAGGACATCTGTATGCTTCCTCTAAAAGGTCTTGCAAAACTGGGTGCTCCATTCTGACAAGATTGCTGGAAACACAAGTCCTGCTGCATAATAAATTATGTTTTAAATGGCCCAGTGGCTAGCCCACCTGGACAAGCTTTTCAGATTCCTAATGCCAAGAAGTATCTCCCAACAACTACCCGAGCCTGAGGGCAACACACACCCTGCCATGTCTTTTGGACTTCTCTGATTGGGGATCGTCACCCGTGCGTCACCATCCGGACACCAGATGCTCCGAGGCCGGCTCCCCGGGCCTCGGAGCCTCCGGAGTCCGGAGGCTCCGAGGCCGGGGAGCCGGCCTTGGAGCATCCGACCCCTCCAGCGCTCCAGGGCCTTCTGAAGGCCCGATGGCTCAAAACGTAAAGTTTTACATTTTTCGCGCATGCGCAGTACTTTTCTGGGGGCAAATGGGCAGCCCTTTGCCCTCAGAAAATGTACTGCGCATGCGCGAAAAACGTAAAACTTTACGTTTTGAGCCATCGGGTCTTCAGAAGGCCCTGGAGCGCCGGCGAGGCCGGACGCTCCGAAGCCGGCTCCCCGGCCTCGAGTTCGGCTGGGGGGGGTCACCCAAGGGTGGGGGGTGACGCGCACCCCCCTGCCCTTGGGGGACGCGCGTCTAGTGACACTACTGTTCACAACCCAATCAAGTCCAGGAAGCTACCCAAAGAGAAACTCCTATGTCTATCCAGAAATGCTTTGTTTCCTTTATGCAAAAGTCCTATAACTGCCCCTGCTCTGGAGGCAAAATTGTGTCATGGCTACCCTCCGAAGTGCCCGTGCTACTGCATTTGAAGCTTCTTTCTCCACAGAAGCCTTCTCCATTTTGGGGTCATCTTTTCCTTAGCAGAGATGTCCACCATGCTGCATGTTTTTGAAGCTTCCTCCACTTTGGGTCACTTCTCTATCCTTTAGAGGTGTCCACATGAGGGTTTTTTTCAGTTTGCCTTGGGCAAAGGAGCACCTTTTTGCTGCATTTTTGTCCCCTGGAACACTGGAGCCCTGCCTTGCTGCTTGAACAGACTTTACGCAAAACCTGCTCAGCAGGTATCTCTCCTACAAGCCTCCATTGAAATTGCTTCCTTCTGCTGCCTGACTGGGGAGGAAACCCAGATACATTTCCTAAGCTAAGTAATTGAAAGTAAACATTATTTTTACTTTTTACCTATATTTCTTTAATAAACTCTATCTCCTTTGTAAAGCTCAGTCTTGTGGTTACTTGTAGTCTAATTTTTAGGCACTTTGAAGTTGTTTGCTCTGCTCACCCATGTCAACAATCCCAGAACTGTCTGACACTACTGAATTTGTCCTCTAGAAGTATCACTAATTCCCCCAATTTGGTTCAGTTTTAATTATTGTGTGTATGTGCATGACATGTGTAGGAACACACGTGTGTATGTGCATGATGAGCAGGTTTGGCAACAATATGACATTGACGGCGAGATCCAGTCTAACGTTCCGGTGCCAGAAGCTGTCGCAAACATGCCATAAGGCATGTTTGCAACGACTTGGGAGGTCGGCACAAGGCGTAAGGGAGGCCGGTGCAAGGCCGACGCATGGGCGGTCCGGCTGGTGAGGGAGGGGGGCCATTGGGTGAGCCAGTCCAGGAGGGGGCGGGGATGGTGTCTGCCATATCCCCGTCCCCACCAGGTCGGCTCGGCCGTTACATGGCCTCCTCCTACTTCTGCCAGCTATTTAGCTGGCAGAAATCCGAGGAGGCTGATAGGGCCTGCCCCGGTTTACACTCGGGGAAGGGGACGAATGGCCCCTTCCCCCAAGTAGACCTCTGGCCCACCACATGGTGGTCCGCGGTGGGGATCTTTATTTAGGATTTCGCTGTGAATCAGTTATTGGGTGACAGGTGTAAAATCTGCTTGTTCTGTTTGTACATACTGTGAAGTAAAACTGTATTCTGCCACAGTAGCTAAGAGGATCTCACTGTCCAGGCTTAGTAAGGCAGTTTGACAATATGCCTCCACATTCTCCAGATGAGATCCCTACCCAGCTTAGGAATCACCATGAGCCAAAAAGATTGCCAGGCTTCAGGTATCAAACCTCCATTCAAACTACCATTAAAAAGTAATATTAAATGTGATACTAGCTGTTCCATAAATGCTGTATAATGGGTTCTCAACCAGTGGTACTAGTACCACCAGTGGTACTTCAGCCAACTGCTGGTGGTACTCGGACTGCCGGAACTCCGCTCTGACATGCCACTTTCGGCAGTGCGTTTTCACTTTGCCTTTGACCAAGCCTCTCAGGAACGCTGAGAAGGGCTTTCCCCTCCGCCCAGATCCTGCTACTTGCATTTTCTTGCCTCCAAAAACCTGAAAACCCAAAAGTAACTGGCGACGATGTCATCGCCAGTCACTTCTGGTGGTACGCAGCAGGAGAGTAGTACGTGGAGGTGGTACTAGGCCGGGAAGGGGTTGAGAACCCCTGCCTTATAACATTCGTGTTCTGTTATCAATCCTGGAAGATTTATAGTTTTTTTAAAGCTCTTCCTCTGCTACATCTTGATTCAATTAGAACCAGTGTTCTGGATTTAGTGTTTTAATCCCTGCAAAGAAAGGAGGGTGGTGGGCAACTATTGCCTACTATGGTCTTGTGTTTTGATAAAAAGAAGAGCCCTATTTTGATTCACTGTAGATATGTGAGTCAGTCAGTCAGTGAGGTCCTATCAGAATTTAGACTTCCGTAGAAAGACTGAGCTCTCATCTTTTGCAGAACTTCCTTTTGCTACATTTTCAGGAAAGCATCTATGGTAACCACTGCACTGATGACTAAGAAAGATAGTACTCAATGCTGGTGCCAGGTTGCTGGAGGCCCTGGGGCAAAGTCCTGCATTGTCTCCCCCAATGTACTATTGACAGTTCCTTCCACCCTTCCCATTGGTGAAGGGGGAGAGAATCTGTGGCAGCTGACCAGGACTGGAAGATTCAGGAGGTCAGCCAGGCCCTAACAGGTCTGGGCCCTTGGCAAGTGTCATGGCATGAGAGTGCCTGACCTCTGTTGTAAGTACTGGTAGTAGTAGTATCCCTGTAGTAAGCATAAGACATTTTGCAAGTTGAGAATTTAATCATTTGATTAATCATTTAATCATTTGATTTTGTCTGTAAACCGCTTTGTGAACTTTTTGTTGAAAAGCGGTATATAAATACTGTTAATAATAATAATAATAAATATACTAAGCTCAAAGCACAAATGTTACATTTTTACTGAGGGAAAATGATTCCTTAAGTAATGGAATTTAAGGCAATGACGAACATCTGCTGGGGGCCTCAGCTTACCCAGCAGTAAATATTGAATACAGTTTTATTATTTTGGCTCTGGTGATGTTGTCTCTTCACAGTGATTCTTTCATTGCAGTGCAGCTGATCTATAAAGCTATTTAACGGTGTAATCTAGTTCTGTGGTAATTTTATGTTGTGGCAGGTGCTGCAAAGATACACTCACATATTGCTCATTTGGGATGGCTCGCATTTTTAAGCCATTGCTTCTGCTTACAAAAGACAGGTAAAAACAGAAAGGGGGGGGGGGACTACAAATATGCAGATACAAATGTAAATCAAAACACCAGTTGCTGTGGCAGGGACTGGGGTGTTTCTCCAACAGGGTGTGCCCAACTTCTTCCTGCTTTGCAAGAGATAGACATATTTATTAGTGATTTTCCAGTGCTGATTCAATTGTTCGTTTTGCCCTTGCCCTAATGCTTCCAGTGGGTTCACTGTAAAGTACTACATGTATCTTTATTGACTTTAACATTCATTTGGCACTTTAACAAAACAAAAGAGGCTGTAGAACTCTTTTTGAATTGGAAGGTGTTATTGTGATGTCACAGCCACCAGCCAATCAGCACTGTGCACAGCTAGGTTTTGCTGTAAACCTGTAGAATTGGTTTCCCTAAACCCAGCCCTGGAGAGAAGAGAGACATCTGACCAGAACATGGTAGGTATGCTTCTGGAGTTCACAGACTATGATTTTAATGCAAATGTGGATGCACCTATAGTATATTATCTGCTATACAAAACACAGAAGAAACTACATGATCGGATTTGGTATAGTAGCTCAGAATCACCTGTCTGCAGATAAGAGAATTCCTTCATTCAAACCTCTAACCTCATCCAAGGACACAGCAGGAGTCTGCTCACCAGCCTCAACTAATAAGACTGGCCTATTTTTCTGTGCACTTATAAAGATGACTGCTATATAACAACTACTACTAGTCACCCCTGCTAACTAGGCAAAGAGGCACCTTTTACAGTGGTTGCCTTATTTGGTGGGCCCTCATCCGCAGGTTAGCCATCTGCGGATTTGACTCAATGCAGATGGCTAACCCTGGAAGTAGGAGTCCCACTGGGGATGGCGGGTGGCGTCACCTTATTTTTCAGTTGTTGGGCCCACGCCCACAACCTGCTTCTCAACTTTCGCACACCTTCTAACTAGTCCAAACTGCAACAAACAAACAAGGCGATCAAAAACAACTTCTGGTTTCACATTGTAACCGGAAGTAGCTTTTGATGGCTTTTTTTTTTTACTGTTTGCTGCAGTTTGGACTAGTTAGAAGGCGTGCAGAAGTTGAAAAGTGGGTGGCGGGCCCAGTACAACAGAAAAATAAGGTACTGTGGCGCCGCCCCACCGCAGATTTGATTGTACGCGGTTTTCAGTATCCTGAAAAGCAGTATGTATTACTACTACTACTACTACTAATCTGCTCCTCTTCATTGCCTGCCATGTCTAAGGTCAATGGAGGATACCTTCTTCTAAACAACACTATGCAGCAAGTCCAAGTGTAAGGGTGTATATAGGGGGACTGGGCTATAATTATTCAAAAAGGGTATTTACAGGTCCTTCCTTCCACTCAGGAAATGCAGTTCACTTTCAGACATATATAGTTACTCCAAAAATTATGCCAATTAAAGGAATTTGCAAAAATATTGCATCTGCTCATATGTTTTTAGAATTGGTACTAAGAAATAGTAGACATCTTGAAGAAGGAATTAAACTAAACTCTAAGCTAAAGGGTTAGCTAAAGGAATAAGCTAAAGGGCTTATTCACTATGAGTGTGCTTGTATTCTGTGTTATATGGGTGTGTATGTATCAGGGTGTCATAGCACAGAGTTGTGTGCTTAAGCAAGGTGGTGTTATTATTTAACATGGGGCTAGTTCAGATGATACTGGCCCAATTTTGCATGTTTGTAGGTCAAGTGCACCGTGAGCATGCATGCCGCAGCCACTTCCTGGGCCACTGGGCATTTTGGCTTAATGGGGGGGGGCACAATGCTAATACTACATTTAAAGTAGTATTAGCAGCGTGTGTAGAGCAATGGTTTGGACAAAATGCACCCACAAGATAAAACTAAGAAGACCCGGCAGACCAGGATCGTGCATGTTCACAGGGCACTTCCAGCACATGAAGAAGGGCCAGTTTGGTTAGTATTGTCCAAACTGACCTATTGACTAGCTATTAAAAGACTTTGAGGGCCAAATCCTATCCAACTTTCCAGCACTGATGCAACCACGATAACAAGGCTTGTGCTGCATTGTGCGGTAGGGGGGGCAGTCACAGAGGCCTCCTCAAGATAAGGGAAACGGTGCTGGAAAGTTGGATAGGAGTGGGCCCTAATTATACTTTTGTTCTATCAATCATTGGAATTAAAAATAAATTTCACAAACTTTCAAAACAGTACATGATTTGGGTACTGTACTTTCGTTATGAACATTTATTAGGATCCCACTTTGGATATACAGTACTATAAATATGGACTGAAAGAGTGGAAAAATTCTAGCATTTCAGTCTTTTTGTGAAAGTGAGAGGGTGCTAAAGAGGAACTAATCTATGACTGTAATCCTATTCACACTTACCTGGGAATAAGCCTCATTGAGCTCAATGGGACTTACTGGTATTTCTGAGTAAACATGCATAGGACTGCTGTGTATGTTTCATAAATTTTAATATGTTCCTAGGTGCATCATGTTTAGACTAGGTACCTTTTCACACACACTTTAAGCATCCTCCCATATAATCAAGATTATTAAAGAAAGCTAATAGCTTATCATCCTTTCTTTCCATACCTGCACATGTGGAAAGTAGGCAGTTAAAAACCCCAAACCATGTTTAGATATGATTATTTTTATGATGGTTTTACTTTTTATAAAGAATTAAGGGCTGTTTGGTTGGAAACCAAAGTATGGAAAGAGGGTACACAAGTGCACGTCAGTCATGCATCCATTCTGCCCCGTTTCTCTGTAACACACACAATGGCACTATGAAGAGCCCACCAACATTTTTCTTAGCCATACAGGCAGAATCCTTACGGTGCCAACTCTGACTGAAACTATTCCTGGAGATTTTTTTCCTAGCATGATGTACTATTGGAAATTCCTGAAGGCCTCTATGACAGCTTTCTGTAGTCACCTAGAAATTGATGCCGAATCATGGAGACTTGAGGCCAGCCCTGAAGAGTTGTCAACTATAAGTGCAGAGTTAAGGCTTTGGGACCTGTTGGGCTTCTGTAGTCACCTCTGTCAGGCACTTGTTACAGTTAAACACAGATCAGACAGAGGAACTCCCTGAGACAACAGGTAAGTAGAACCAACAAATTTATTTTAACACAGATCAGATCTGAACCAAACAGGCATCAAACAAGGCAAGTTCAATAAGGGGTTCCGTTCTATACCTCACTTAACGTCCTAATTTCCCTATCCCAGACTCTTTCAGCAAGGGGAGAGACTGGATCCGTATTCTTTGAAGCTCAGATGACTCAATGGCTACTCAAAAGCTCTCAGTGGACCAGCAGCTCAGATCTCCTCAGCAGCTCATCCATAATAAGGCAACAGTCTCTCTTTTATAGGCCCTGGTTTTGCACACATGCCCCTAGATCTCTGCATACTACTCTTCTTCAGTTCTCTTTCTAGGCACCTAGGAACATATTAAAATTTATGAAACATACACAGCAGTCCTATGCATGTTTACTCAGAAAGGCCCACTCTTTCTCTTTCAGAGTGCAGTCTTCACTCTGGTCGTAACTATTAACCCTGTAATAACTGTGCTTCCAACATTACTACGGTATGTGGCATGTTAACTATTATCAACAAAAGAAATTTCCAGAGTAGGCTTGTCAGTCTGAGCAGCAAAACCTAAAAAGCACATACTGCAAGTCTTTGACTTAAGTCCTGGTTCTGTTCCAGAGGGTTGTCGGGAAGTTGGAACTGACATATGGTAAGTCCAAACAGCATTATCGTGCCGGCGCAAAAGCACAAGGCTGGACGAACTACACCTGTGCAAAAGCACCGATGAAGCTGTCTGTAACTCAGGGACTACATGTAGTGTGACTTTCTCCCAAGTAAACATGCACAGGCTTGGGCTGCACTTGTCTAACATTGCAATCCTAAAAGGGTTTATTCAGAAGTTCATTGTTCAATTATAAGCGCCTAAAGCTATGCCGATTTGTGGCTTTTCTCTTCTTGACTGATTAATCCAAAATAACATGGTATCTTCTGCAGCTGCCTGAGCCTTTCGTGTGTGTTGACATGTGTGGTGGCCGGTTCGGTTGTGCAAGGCATACCTCAAAGAAGGGTGTTGGAAACAAACAGGTAACCTTTTGCTTTCAAACCATGCAAAAGTCACACGCGCCCAAGTCAAGCCACGCAACATCACCCGACCATTGGTGTTTACATGCTAGGCGACCAGGCTGCTACGACTTTTCTAAGGTTCTCGACTAGTGCAGTGTTCAAATAGACATACAGAAGGCAATAAGGCTGCGACATCCAACGATCACGTGATAACTACCAGCGCGTAATCCTATCCAACTTGCACCACCAGTGTAACCAGCGGGGGAAGGGCAGGAGGCTTTGGAGGGGAGGGGGGATTTAAATTCCCTTTGATTTGGGGATTCCTCTTTGGAGGGGATTTGAATCCCCTTTCCGTTCTGGGACCTCCTGTTCTAGCTGCACCGCTGGTTACACTGATGGTGTAAATTGGATAGGATTTGTACTGTGCAAGAGGAAGGTTTAACATCGTCACAGCTAGACAGAATCGGCGGGAATCAGAAGTTCAGAATCACTCAGAAGGAACGGGTGGAGTCAGGAAGCAGATTCTTCCACGTTGGGCAAAATCTGTGAGGGGAAGCCGGAAAGAAGGGGGGAAGCAAATCACACCGACGCACACGCGGCGCGGGCGAAGGGGGCGGGCGGTTGAGGTAGCGCAAGGGAGGGGGTAGCAGAGAGTGAGCGAGCGCGCGCGCGCGCCACTATCTCCTTGACAGTTGCTAGCAGCGGGTTTTGAATTTAGCGTCTAGACTTCCATAAAGAGCGAAGCTCGGCACGCTTCTTCATCCTATTGGTTGAGCTCGTGTCACGTGGGGAGGACCTGTGTGGGAGTGAGGGGAGGGACGCTGTGTTCTGCGCGCGCGACGGCCATATTGGTTCTGTGCTGAGCCCGCCTGTTTTGTGTTTCATTCTGCCCGGGGAGGAGTGGTTGGAGGCGGGTATGCGCGTTCGGACGGGAGGGCTCGCTCCTTTCAGCAGCAAATGCTAGCGTGCGCTTGTGTGGGTCCCTTTTTTCTTCTTTATTGGTATTCCCCCCTTTTTTTTCTGCGCCGGCCTTTTTGTTTAGACCCTTTTTGCCCTGCTTCTGTTTAGCACCTGCAGAAGCGTCTTAATTAATTTGTTTTTTCTCCTCCTTTTCCCCTCCTACTGTTTCCCTGCTTGGATTTCTTCATCCATTCATTCACGCTTTTAGTTTGCGTCGGTGTTTTAAACTTTTCTCCTTTTTGGGTGCTGCTGCTCTTGCAACTAGGCTCGACCGCTGGCGGGCTTTTTTTTTTTTGTGGGGAGGGCATTTTATTTTGTTGCAGTCGAACTCGGGTCGCCGCGGCTGCAGCCTCTAACCCGTTTCGCCCCTTTTGGGTACTGTGCGGTGTGCCCCCTCTTTCCACTGCCTCTGGCGACCCGAGGTTAGCAGCCCCGCTTTTTCTTTCCCGCCCTGCGCACGCTTCGGTCTCTCCCTCCCCCCGCCTCCTTCTTTCCCCGCGCATTGTTTGCGCCATGGCGGCTGCGGTGGCGGCCTCCACGCCGGTGGGCCAACGGACCCGGAGCAGCGCGGCGACCACTCCTCTAAGCCCGACGCGCATCACCCGGCTGCAGGAGAAGGAGGAACTGCGGGAGCTCAATGACCGCCTGGCCGTCTACATCGACAAGGTGCGGAGCCTGGAGATCGAGAACAGCGCGCTCCACCTCCAGGTCTCCGAGCGCGAGGAGGTGCGCGGCCGAGAAGTCACCGGTCTCAAGACGCTCTATGAGGCTGAGTTGGCCGATGCCCGCCGGGCCTTGGACGACACGGCCCGGGAGAGGGCCAAGCTGCAGATCGAGCTGGGCAAAATCCGCGCCGAACACGACCAAGTCCTGGGCAAGTAAGTGCCGCCGCCTTTCGTCTCGCCCGTGTCGTCTCGCCCTCGAAACTGGCCAGGGGTGGCGCGGCTAGGCATATAATGGGGGTCGTCAGGCCGTGGGTGGGGGAGGAGAAACCGTAGTAGGTAAAGTGCTCTTCTCTTACGGTACTCCTTAATTTGGACATGTGACCAGCTTGAGTTGAAGGGAAACCTGGCTGTGGACCTGGTCTGGGCTTACTACGCTTCCTTGATGTCGCCTGCATAGGACTCTTCCACAAAAGTCGTATAAAATACCTATCCCAGCCATACGCCTGCTTGGGCTGAGGGTTAAAATCGATATATCCACCCTATTCTCTTTCTCTCCCCCAGCCCCAACATTCATTCCTCCAGTCGCGATGACCACTTTCATTCTGTACTTTAAAAATGTGACTAATTTAGGTCAAAAGGGCAACTCAGAGGGTCTTGGGTATGCACATTTCCAAACTCGGAAGGCATGCATTAAATATTGGAGCCTCCATCGTCTGCCTCTGTCCCTCGTAGGATGTCTGCTTCTAATACTATATTGTGGTATTGGAGATTTCCTATGCCCTCAGTAACCGTTAGCCTTCCCAGGATGTGAAGGCTGTCTCTTTCCCCTGGCCCTATACACACTTGTCTATACAGATATCAATAGGAGTAGACAGTGTGGGTTCTATAATTTGGAGAACTAGAGCCAGTTTGAGCAGTTCTGAGTCTCCAAAAGGAAAAGAAACACTTGGTATAGCACATACTCATCACTTTATATTGCTCTCTAGAATGAGATTGCTTGCTCTGAAAGCATGCTTGCTTTGAAAGCATGTTACTGTCTCCTCCCCCTTTCTCCCATTCATTTTCTTTTGTAGTGAGTATACATTAGTCTTGACTCCTCCAGCTGCTGCCATGTGTTATAGCTAGTATCCTAGTTTGAATGAATGAGAAGAAAGGTCCCTACCATTTCCTGTCAGCTCTGTATTTTTTTCCCTTCATGACATGTTTCCGGCCTTTGTGGGAGGAGTAAATAGCGTCTGGTGTGGCTGTATGACACTTATGAAATGGCAGTGTTCAAGAGGGTCTTCTCCGTGTTTGCATATGATTTAAATATGATTTTATCAGTGTTTGCTAGTATCATAATTACGACACATGTACATGGATATCTACAGCTACTAGTGAGCTTATATAATGCACCTAATTTTTTTTCTTTTTTAAGCTATGTGGTATATTAAAGCTAGTACCTCCTTGGAGCTAAATTTTAAGAGGTGGAAGTTTTTCAATATGATTGCATCTGCTGGTTTACAAAAAATATTTGAGGTGTAATATATCTTCCTTAGTAAATTTTAGTTTTACAATGTTAAATGCAGTTCTTCCTCCTGATGATAAATAGTATTGTAAGCGTAGTGGTGGAAAGTGTTTTGGAGTGCATGCTGTGTTTCAGGGACACTTGGTTACCAACAACAGGGGGATTTTATCAGAATGAGGGTGGTGTCCCACTGTTTATGTGAGTGAACGTCCTCAGGTTAAAACTGCATTCTTGCTACTTTGGGGTATAGATATGCTGGTTCTACTGGCTGTACCTACTTCTTTGGAATCGAGTGAGTGCTTGCACCTGTAGCATTGGGTTCTAGCACGTCTAGTGCTTGGACAGATGAATCTGGGTGCCATCAAAGCTCTTTTGCAATTGTGTCCTGCCAATTTGCTGTTGCTTTGGCGTTTTTCTTAATGCATGTTATTGGGAGACTTACAAGTGTGCTATTCAGTCAGTCCCTGTACTACCAACTTCTGTTTAAATATGTGCTTCTCTCTTGATAACCTTTTTTTTTGTAAAGTTGTAGATTCTTCCAAAATATCTAATTGTTTTAAAATTGCATTTTATGTTTATGGTTATTACACAGTGCTTCTGTCTCAGTGGATTCTGTAGGCTAACTGTATGTGCAAAGTTAAACCTGTTGTGTGAACAGATGTTCTCAAGATAATTGTTTTCTTCTTCTGGATTACTCGGTTAGCTTTCCTAGCCTACTGGACAACCTTTTAAAGGCTTTCCCTGCACTTTAGTTCTCTTACACAATTTTCAGCTCTCTAGCTGGGGCAACACTAAATATGTATGCAGCTTGGGTATATTGGCATTTCCCAACTTCCCTCAGTCCTCTCCTAATCTTTGAATTGCTTTTGTCTGTCTTGCTACTTCAGTATAATGTATTGCCTGAGTGCCTGTAGGTAGTTCTCAATATGGGTAACAACTTCATTGGCCCAATGTACTTTATTATTGTGTGCTGCCTAAAGATGACTCTTGTACTGTGGTTAGTTTTCTTGTCTAGTCATGAGATTTGGAGAGAGCTTTGTGAAAGGTTGCTTGGCCAGCCTCTGCCAACCTAGCAGTTCCAAAGCATGTTAATGTGAGTAGATAAATGGGTACCGCTTGTGGGAAGGTAAACAGCGCTCTGTGTTCTAGCCGCATGCTACGCGCTGCGGCAAGGAGAGTCATGCCGGCCACATGACCACGGAGGCGTCTTCGGACAACGCTGGCTCTTCGGCTTTGAAATGGGGATGAGCACCACACCCTAGAGTCGGACATGACTGGACTTAATTGTCAATGGTCACCTTTTTTGTGAAACTTGCTTCTGAGTTTGGTAATCTGAATATTTGGGTCTATTCTTAATCCTTTCTGCTAGCATGTCTGAGATAGGGTAGACTAGGTCATTCGATTTCAGGTTGTCCACTTTCTATATCTTTAGTATGGATCATGACATAGCTTAGGGTGTCAAACATAAGGCCTGTGGGAAATTGCCACCGGCCATGGGATACGGCACAAGGAAGCTAATAACTGGACTCTCCCAGTGCCGCCCTTTCAGCAGCAGTGTTTCTGCTGAGGCTCTTGGAGTGAGAGAGCGGAAGCCTCAGAAGGCAAGGAACTCCATGGGGGCAGCAGACGAAGAGGGGTGAGAGCAAGATGCTGCCAAGGTGCTGGGAGACCCCAACAGGCTGCCCCTTCAGCAGCACCACATGATGCCTTGGTAGAAACAGCACAGCTTAAAGGGCGGCTCACATGATCATTGTTGTCCCATATCTTGAAAATACAATTAAGATTTGCATATTTTCTTTTCTGTCATTTGCAACTAATGAGTCTCTATGAGAGAACAGAATGCTTATTTCTGGTCATCTGTTTAATGGCGTAATTTCCGGCTTAAGGATGTCATTTCCAGTCCTCAACAGGCACCATAAATGCTATTTGGCTCGAAACGAGTTTGACACCCCTGAACTAGCCATTAGGTGCTGGGACACAATTTTTAGTCGTCATGGTGACCTAGCACTCTGTAATTGTTGAACCCTGTCTTAAGTGAAATTGTGAAATTTATGTTCCCAAAATAACATTATGTAGGGTCACCAACCATGTAAAATTTCTTCAGGGTGTGAAACTGACCTGCTAGCTGCCTCAGATTCCAGATCTACGGTAAGTTTTCAGTGTGGATAAAAGCATTTCCGAAGCCAGTGATGGCAAAAAATAAGTCAGAAAAAGCCTTCCCTACCGTAGCACGGCAAAATTGCCCTGTTTGCGGGCCTGCAGGACAGTGTTCTGAACTCCCAGAAGCCAGGTTGCATGATCCCCCTCCTATTGCCTTGGCTCACCCTGAATGCGTTGTGCTAGGTAAGCCAGGGTAAAGAGAGACTGTTGCACGACCCGGAAGTTATTTCAAGAAGAACTGTTTCTCTTATGTTCAGAAGGGGAGGGTGACACGCCAGCAGAATCAAGTTAGGCATTTTCCAAATTTTTGACACTCCCGAACCCAAAAGGTTCACTGTCCTAAGCATTTGATGTGTTCCTTTATGATTTATTGCTGCTTTTTTAATCTCTTCCTTTGAACCACTATGGGTGTTGTACATAATAAAATCAAACTTTAAATAGCTTTCTTGCTACTATATTTAAAGGTCTGTTCTATACATTGTGCTGTCTCAGCAACAATTTTGGTGGTATGATTTCTGTTGGGCAGGTTTAAAGCCTTGGGAAAACTGCTTCTAAACATTAGTAATAACCACAAATAATACCCTTTGGTTTTGTGAGGTGAGATGTTTAGAATATAAAAATCTGGTTTTGAGAGGAAGAATAACTTTTCTGCCTGTTGCAGCTTGGGGTTTTTGTTCTGTGGAGAGAAAAGCAAAGTGATATGCACTCTTGTAGACTCAGGTATGTGTTTTTGTGATATTGGTGGATGTATATTGCCAATTCCACCATACTGAGTGATAGATGAACAAATTATATACATTTTAGTTAGACAATTCCTAATTTGACAGTGCTGGTGGGAAGGGAGATGAGGGAAAAACAACAAAGATTGAACCTTTAGTTGTAGAGGAAGATAGTAGTGGTGTGGGAACTGTAACTTTTGGCCTTGTAAAGAATCTTGTTTGTGGCTTCATCTTGAGCTTTGGGTCATGCTTATGCACATTTGCCCCTATAGTTGTGTTTGTATTTTTTTGTTGATAATTTGTAGGACAAAATATTTTCTAAAATTGAACTGGATTATAATTACTGTTGACTGGGAATTTTATCGCCTTCTAAAATCATTTGTTACCCTATCCTTTAGTTTTTCAACCCCCAAGGTAGTTTGTAATCTCAAATGTAAAATCAAACCCATAAAGTAATGCAGAAAGAAAGCAGCAGATGGGATAGAAGTTTTTCTTACAAACACTGGAACTTTCTCACGTGACACATGCAGCACAGCTCTTAAAGCAGCTTACAGTACATCGACAGGAGCTATTGTGAGAGCCTGAAAAACTGATTCAGAACAATGGTCTTAGGTTCTAATATAAGGTCTAATTTAAGACCTGATGGTCTTCTATTTTAATCTGCAGTTTTTGGCCACTGTAATCTTAAGTATTATTTTATGTATTTTTTTATGTGTTGTATGTAAACTGTCTTGAGCACCAGACTTTTAGTCTGGAAAAAGGCACTATAGAAATCTAATAAATAAACATTGTATTGCTTTCCTAAGACTGTGCCCCTTCAGAACGCTCATGTGCATGTTCTCTTTATGCATATTGAAAGTAGAACATGCTAACTTTCCACTTAAAAGGAGTTTTGAAGAGCGTTCAAACATGCAGCTCCAGGGTGGCTATAGCATGTAATTCTTCTGAATCGGCTCTTAGTTTCTAAGGTGCAAAAACATTTTTTTTTTTGCCTACTGGAATACAATATGACCTTGCTATTTGTGGGGGATCCGTTCCGGACACACACACACACACTGTGCAGATATCAAGGATCTGTGGATACCGGGGTCCACCGAAAAAGCCTTTTATAGCCCCAAAATCGCTGTTTTATCTTTTAAATAGCAAAGTCATGGCGTTTTCAAGCCTCCATGGGGCTTCTGCAGCCTTAGCAACCAACTTCCGGGTCATGTGAAGGCTCTCTCTTCCCCCCCCCCAGCCTTGTCCCAGGGTGCATTCTGGAGGATCACTGCAGCTTTACTGGGTGATCACATTTCTGTGCGCACCCAAACGGGAGGAACGTAAGTGCTATCCCCAGGTAAAGCTGCGGCGATCCTCTGAGCAATAGGCTGCAGGGACGCGCAATGAGGGGA
The DNA here is from genome assembly GCA_026170595.1 of Plestiodon gilberti rubricaudatus. Lineage (NCBI taxonomy): Eukaryota > Metazoa > Chordata > Lepidosauria > Squamata > Scincidae > Plestiodon > Plestiodon gilberti. The sequence goes on from JANXHW010000002.1 coordinate 56,865,980, forward strand.
GGAGGGGAGGGAGAACCAGCGTCCTTGCCACAGCCTGTCCTGGTGATCGTGCCCATTTTCTGCCTGCTTAGTCGGGTGCAAGCGGCACGAGGACTGAAGCCGGAGCTACATTACACGCGTCGCGGAGCTTCTGACCTGATTTTTGAAGCAAGCGGAGTCGCTGTGACCTCCGCATGGCTGGCGCATACCTCAAACTGGAATCCTATTTTTTGGGGGGCATGCGCGCAGAGCTAGGGGGCAGTTTGCGAAGCTGCTGCAGCCTACCAATAGTAGGAGAGTGGCTGCATGTCAATCAGAGCTACCTCCAATCAACTTCTTGAGAAGGAGGGACAACAGGAGGGGCAATAGGCGGGAAGACACTCCCCCGCTCCAAGCGTGGAGGTGGCAGCAGAGGCGGCGGCAGAGCCTCTGCCTGTAGTGTAGTTCCGCCTTCATGCTGGCTCTCCCTTGCCTCCCCCCCATTGTGCATTCCTGCAGCCTATTGCTTAGAGGATCGCCGCAGCCTTACTGCATGATCACACACGTTCCTCCCACTTACTTGGGTGCAAGTGGGAGGAACGTGTGTGCTATCACCTGATAAGGCTGCAGCAGAATTCCTTGCGCGAAGTGCATCTCCTGTTCTCCAGTTTCAAGTAACTGCGGGGGAAGTGGGAATGTATCCTCAGCGGATATGGGGGCCCTTATGTCCAGCTCATCAGCATCTTATACATTGCAGCCAGAGAAACTTCTTGATGCAAAATGTGTACTATATCTGCAGATGTTAAGTTATATCTGTAAGTGGCATGTTTAATTTTCATAACAATAGATTACCAGCCACTAACAGGAACAAAGTGTGTGTGTGTGTGTGTGTGTGTGTGTTAGTTTTTTGTTGCTGCTGTCAGGAGCAATTAAAACATATTATTTTATATTACAGGTTGAGTATCCCTTATCTGGACTGCTTGGGACGGGAAGTTGTCTGGATTTTGGATTTGTCTGGATTTTGGAATATTTGCATAAAAAGATACCTTGGGGATGAGACCCAAGTCTAAACATGAAATTCATTTGTCTCATATACACCTTATAAGCATAGCCCGAAGGTAATTTCATGCAGTATTGTTAATTTATGCCCAGCATGCCTTGTGTCAGCCAGGTGCTGGGATTTTTTTTTTAAAAAAAAGACGTTATAGCACCAAAATGTCTGGATTTCGGAATAGTCTGGATTTCAGATGTCCAGATAAGGGATAATCAACCTGTACTTGCCGTTAAAAAAATTATGAACTAGCATTGCAAATGCACATTGTCACAGCCTGTTAAACACAAAGACTTGATTGATTCAACAAATGTTAATTATAGTTCAGCTGGTGTATAGTGCAACTGTTCAGAGGAATTGTATTGTTAGGGGGCAGGCAAAGTTGAAGCAGCTGCCCCAAGTTCACATTGGTATGTTAAAATACCAATGGTGTTTTTGGAGATCTTAATTGGAGAGTTAGCTTAATATGATTTAAATATTTTTTTTCCTCCAGTTGCAGAACAGTCCCTTGTGCTCATGACAAATGCATTTGCACAATGTTTGTTTTCAGCGTGTGCATTTGGACTGTTGTGCCTGTGAATTCATATTTATTTGCACTATAACTGGTACAGTCCTTCTATAAGAAGTGTGTGCAGGATTCCAAGAGTCTCTCCTTAAATGTCCAAACCATAATTTGGTGTTGAATAAACCAGAATTGTTAGTATGACTGTCCATATTAATCAGATTTTTTTCTGTTCCAAAGGGCTTTACCCTGCACTAAAGCTTACTTTGAACGGCAAGCCCTAGCAATATTACCTTGGTGATAAAACGAGACCAGTGATGGTGAACCTATGACATGCATATCAAAGGCAACATGCCACGATGTTTTTGGGTGACACACTAGTGTTCACCGACAACAACTATAAGATCTCAGTATCCACGGAGGCCATGGGTACAGGGGACCTTTTAAAATCACTTCTGCGCTCCCAAAAGCCACATCTGGGTTACACGATCCCTTCGCCCTGGCTCGCTCCAGAATGCATTTGTGCTGAGTGAGCCAGGGCAAAGGGAGGCTGTCGTGCAACCTAGAAGTGGCTTCTGGGAGCGCAGAAGCCCGGCCAGCAGGATTTGCTCTGAGCAAGTGGGACCAACACAGCCAGCCTGAGTCCATTGACCTGTGGATAAGTCGACCCCTGTTTTCAGGATACATTTTAAGACCGAAATTTCCAAAGTTACACACGAGTATCTACAGGAAATGGTTTTGGGGACAGTTTTAGTTGAAATTTCAGAAGAGCAGGGCCTCCCACAATTTAATCCGAAGAGCAATCTGAGGATAAGAAAGGTGGTACTGTATATAAATAGAGAAATAAAATATAAATTTCCCAGACAATTACCTGCTGTAAAGCAGAGGTGCAAACTTGTGTCTTTTGTGAGATCCAAGAGTGTCGACTTAAATAACAGACCCTTGGAACCTAACCTGTACTTAAGTAGGGAACTTAGTGTATACTGCTTTTCAATAAAAAAGAATGGGTTCCATATAAAGAAGTGGTTCTATTTCCCAGAAGGGCTTGCAGTCTAAAGATACAGAAGCAGCAAATGGTCACTAGAAAAAGATGTTCCACTTTGGTGAATAGTGACTCCACCCTCTAAATATAAGAGGAGCATCACTTTAAAAAGTGCTTCTGTCAAGTTGGCAAGAAGGTCTTCTAGCCCCCTGATCAGCTTACGATCTGTATCTCCGAGGTATGTAGTGCTTTTGATTATCTCTCTCAGGGTGGCAGATGACCAATTGATCCATCAAGAATTCATCTTGTTAATAATAGCTACCAAGGATAGGGGACTTCTAAATGATTTCTAAAAATCAGTATAGGAGATTTGGTCATAGCCAAACTAATCCCAGTTATAACTTCATGGCCTCATTTGCCCTAGCAGGATGGACTATCTGTTTCAGATCCCACTAGCATTTGCTGTTCGCTGTCTTAAGAGACAGCATAGCTACAGTGACCACTCCAATTTTGGTTTGTGGCATTCCAGGCATTGCCATCAGAACTAATATATTATGACAAAGAATAGAATGCCCCTCAAGGGAAGGAAGTGCAGGTAATGTTTTGTTGTATTCATGTATTTTTTTGTAACCTACTTTGTGAACATTGGTTGAAAAATATGAATAGTATACTATATACTATAGTATAAATACAGTATATGCCACTGTCCAAGATTCAAGCAAATCAATACATGCTCGGAAAACTTGTCATCCAGGATAGAATTCAGAATGTTCTAATGACTCTGAGATGAGGATTTTACCACAACTTTGATTGTATGAACACCTACCTTAGTGTGTGCATGGGGAAAGAGTTACCTGTTGGTATCAGCACTAGTGCAGTTTGATAGAGTGCTAAAAGAAGAGGATACAAGGCCTTAAGGTCTGTTACTCATTTGCTGCTTATAGCATTTTGGTAAAGAAACAAACATGCTAGCTTGGTGCAAGTTCTGTGAAGATACCGGTAATAAAAGGTAATGGGTGCAGGGGCTTGCGGATACGGGGGTTGCAAATGTAGGGGAACATAAGAAGGTGACAGTAAGATTGCAGGATAGGTCTTCAGTGACTCACGTATCTCTTTGGCAGCTTCCCGTCATTAGCAAAACCAGCCCAGTTCATGCAGATTTGTTAAACCTGCATAAATTATGCAGAATCCACTTTTTTCGTTTATGCTTAAACATTCTGAACGGTGTATGTGCAACCTTTGTTGCAATTGTTCACCTCACAACCTTCTTAAAAGAAACAAGTTTTAGTCTTAGCTGTTTTACCAAGACCAGAGGAAGAATTTCTCATGACTTGTTGGTGTAGCTTGCTTTTATCATTTAGGGTGCTAGTATCACAACTTTGGAATAGCTAGTTTATGACGACAAAGCAGTTGAGCATGCTCAATGGTTTAGACTTCAAGTTCTACACTCACTAAAAGCCCGTCAAGCTACTATTGTGGTTTTCTATATAAAATAAAGTGTATACTTTACATCTCTGATCATTATTTATGATCAAGCAGGCAGTTCCAATCAGTGGATACTCAACCTGTAATTGTGTTTTGAGCAAAATATTTGTTTTGCAAAAGTAGTTTGGAAGAAAGTGTATTTATATTTCCGGTCTGTCTTACTTGAAGGAACCCAAAGTGGTGCGTATGGGATTCCGAAGTAGTCAGCCATCCTGGCACTGACCAGACCTAGATCTGCTTAATTTCAGCAAAGTGGCTGTATCATGATCAGTTCATATAATGACAAGATCAATCAACGTAATCTTATTACCCTGCAACTATGTCTGTATTATGATGACATACTGTACAATCATGAATGCCACCGTTCTACTGGTATAGTATATATGAAGCAGCCCTATGCATCCGCGGATTCAGGACATAAGAACATAAGAAGAGCCCTGCTGGATCAGACCAGGCCCATCTAGTCCAGCTTCCAGATGTCTCAGGAAGCACACAAGACAACAAGATAACCTGTTTCCTGTTGTCACTCCCTTGCATCTGGCATTAAGAGAGAGCCTATTACTAAGACCAGGAGGTTGCTTATCCCTATCATGGCTTGTAACCTGTGATGGACTTTTCCTCCATAAATCTGTCCACTCCCCTTTTAAAGGCGTCTAGGCCAGGTGTCATCACCACATCCTGTGGCAAGGAGTTCCACAAACTAATTACACGCTGGGTAAAGAAATATTTTCTTTTGTCTGTTTTAATACTCCCTCCACTCAATTTGAGTGGATGTCCCCTAGTTCTAGTGTTGTGTGAGAGGGAAAAGAACTTCTCTCTAGCCACTCTATCCATCCAATGCGTAACTTTATATATGTCAATCATGTCCCACTCAGGCGCCTTTTTTCTAGACTGAAGAGCCCCAAATGCTGTAGCCTTTCCTCATAAGGGAAATGCCTCAGCCCACTGATCATGTCGGTCGCTCTCTTCTGCACCTTTTCCACTTCCACTATATCCTTTTTGAGATGCAGCGATGAGAACTGGACGCAATACTCCAGATGTGGCCTTACTATCGATTTGTACAATGGCATCACCATGTTGTACAAATTGATGTTACACCAATGTACAAATCAATTTGTTACTCCGTGGGTCCCGAATCTGCGGGAGTCCGCTAAAAATAGCTTTTAAAAGAGAAAAAGGTAAAAACCATGGATTTTTAACCTTTTAGCAGCAAACCGTGCTTTTTCCAAGCTTCCACAGGGCTTCAGCAAGCTTACCAATCCACTTCCGGGTCACACATAGGCTCTTCCTCCGTCCTAGCCTTGGGACAAGTGGGTCGGTAAGCTTGCTGTGGAGGCTTGGAAATGGCATGGTTTGCTACTAAAAGGTTAACAAAAAAAACCTGTGTGTGTTTTTTAACCTTTTTTTTTTCTTGTCTTCTTTTTAGAAGACCCCAGTATTGGCGGATCCTTGCTATCCACGGGGGTGGGTGTCTGGAACGAATCCCCCACGGATAGTGAAGGCCAACTATACTGAGTCAGACCAGTGGTCTACTAGGTTACTATATTATCTGTAGTGGCAGCAGGTCTCCAGGATTTTGGAAAATATTCTTTCAACCTTATCAGGGATTTACATTTGGACCTTCTGCATGTAGAAGATGTGCTCTACCACTGAGTCCCGACTATTCATTAGTACAGTGAAACCTTGGATTGCGAGTAACTTGGTTTGCGAGTGCTTTGCAAGACGAGCAAAATTGTTTTCTAAATTTTGACTTGATAAACGAGCAATGTTTTGCAATACGAGTACATTGTGTTCTCCAAGATATCTCTCTGTGTGTTTGCAGAGTAACAATAGCGTCTCCTGGGCAACAAACTGCCCTCATTAACACTCTGTTCTCCCTCTGCTAGAGGCTCCGTTTGTGCAGAATAGCAGCTCAGACTTTGCTTTGCAACTTCTGTCTTGCAGACCTCATTAACAAGCTCTTTCCCCCCTCCCCCATCTGTTTACTCTGCAGAACAAGGCTCAGGTTTTGCATATCAGACGTTGCAAAGTGAGCTCTACAGTTTGCAAGAGCAAAGGAGGACTCGGCAGGGCAGCTTCTTAATTAGCTGAGCCCAGGAGATAATGCAGACACACACAAAGATCTCTTGCAGAATAACGAATCATCTGAGTTTCCATTATTTCTTATGGGAAAATTTGCTTTGATATACGAGTGCTTTGGATTACAAGCACGTTTCTGGAACCAATTATGCTTGCAATCCAAGGTTCCACTGTATAGAAATGGTGGCGCAGGAGTAAAGGTTTTTTCCCTCCTTTTTGCCTGGCTGAAGTGTCCAGAAAAAGCATGAAGTAAATTAGACCTTCAGAAACACTTGAGTTGAAAACTTTTGGTATTTTAAGTCTCAAAATACTAATGGAATTGACTTATACTGTGCATAGCTATTTCAGGATTTTATCATATATGGAAAATATTTTTCTTCTCTTTGCACTGTATTTGAAACACTCAGTTGATTGTAATTTCCCTGGTCTGTCTCAGTTATGCAAAAAAAGAATCTGATCTGAATATAGCGCTGGCTAAGCTTCGGGAGTTTGAAGCGGCTCTTAATGCTAAAGAAGCGGCACTCGCCACAGCACTTGGTGATAAGAAAAGTCTAGAGGGAGAACTTGAGGATTTGAAAGATCAGATTGCTCAGGTAAGACATAAGCACTTCTTATTGACACAGTTGTCCTTGGTCTTCTAATGTAGCAGATTGGGTGATCTGCCTCTAAGAACAAAACTACTTTGTTAGGTTTTTTCTTAGCTACTATACAGTATACAAATTTTATCTCTGCAAGCATTTGGGTTTAATGGCAGCTAGACAATTTTCCTAAAGGGTGATAAATAGTGCTCTAAAACAGTCCTTAAATAACATTCTAGATCTAGGACTAAAGCAAAAACGGTGAGTTTCTTTTGAAATTCTTTCATGATGTCTTTGAGATGCTGGGCTGTATCTGAAGTGACTCTTTCACTTGTTCAAGTGAGTGTGCATTCATGGAAGTGACAGGGTAAGGTCATTATGCACAAAAATCCAAATGATTGGACGACTGGGCTTAGTGTGTACATGACAAGTTCCATAGTGCATTGCACAATGTGTCACTGGTGTCTGTAAAGTTTTAAATTCTTGTGCAGTATCTTCTGCATGTGCTTGTGTACCTTCATGCAAAACAGTGCAAAATGCTGCCTTATGCATGTTTTCCTTAGGATATAACCCATTGTGAATACAACCCATTGTGGATCAGGAAATCAGCACTATGTATGGAAGGTTGACTGCACCTGATAATCTAATGTATTTGTCTTTGTACCATTCCTTTTTAAGCTTGAAGCTGCTTTAACAGCTGCTAAGAAGCAGTTGGTAGATGAAACATTATTGAAGGTGGATCTTGAAAATCGCTGTCAGAGTTTGATTGAAGACTTGGAGTTCCGGAAAAATATGTATGAAGAGGTAATAAATACAGTTTTGTTCTCAAGTAATATTTCTGAGCAACAGTAGTATATTCTGAACTTGTTTCCAGATTGTTAACCATTTGTTTTTAAAAAAGGCTGTCCGCCTCTGCGTTACTAGGTTTATCAAGGTTCCTTAGATGAGCTGAACAATACAGTGATGCCTCACAAGACGAATGCCTCGCGCAACGAAAAACTCGCAAGACGAAAGCGTTTTGCGAGTTCTTTGGTGCCTCACAAGACAAATTTTCTTGCAAAAACAATTTCGTCTTCACTCGGCTCCTAAAGCCACAATCTATTCAAATGTTAAAGTATTCAAGAGGGTTAGCAGACTGCAAACAGTACAGCCCGAGGCCACACAGATTATCACCCGACAAATAGCTAACACCAGCAGAGATAAAGGCAAAGCAGAGATAAAACTACCCGTCCCTTCCCTTCCAGAAACTATGTGTATTACTAGAGCGGAGCTCTGGGAACTGTGCATACTGTAAATACTTGAAAGTAAATAGCACGGCAGGGGAGGTGACTCGCAAGACGAAATTATTCGCAAGACGACACGACTCACGGAACGAATTAATTTCTTCTTGCGAGGTACCACTGTAATAATTACCAAAGTGGGCTTTCCTGCTCAGCAGTGACAAAGGAGCTTGCAGTGCGGGGGAGATTTCAAAATTCAATTAATCATTCCTTCCTCACTATTGTGAACTGACAAGCTGTTCTATTAAATATATTTTTGACTTAATGAAATGTTAACAAAACATTACTGTATTCATTCATAGGAAATCAATGAAACAAGAAGAAGGCATGAGACCCGTCTGGTTGAGGTGGATTCTGGTCGCCAAATAGAATATGAACACAAACTGGCCCAAGCGCTTCAAGAAATGAGAGAGCAGCATGATGCACAAGTGAAGCTGTATAAAGTGGAGCTTGAAGAAACTTACCATGCCAAAGTACTAATACTGAATATTTTAAAATTCTAACACCTGTTGGAGCACTTTGCAGTGTAATTGAACTGGGTCTTGGGTCTGAACTACTATTTCTTCATTTATTTAGATTGTGGCCTATTTAGATATTGGGGTAGGTGGTCTTGGATTAAAATCAATCCTATATGAAACATGTCTTTCTTTAAAACAACCATTTCTATTTTTGACTGGTTTAGCCTTAACTCACTAGAACTAAACTCAGATAAAAAGATTGGGCCATATTCTATCCTTTCACGAGATGGCACTCCATAACTACACACTACTTCTTTTCATGGAAGGAATTTGCAGCCACAGAGTGAAAGATACAGGGTACAATCCATTGTGTAGTAAACAGAAAAGTAGAATGTAACTTTTAGTGAAGGAAGAATGCATTTCAAACTTCAGAAAACTTTGAATACTGTTATAAGTGAGTCTTCATAGATGAATGGCTTGATGGGAAGTTTCTCACAGTCAACCTGTGATTCTGGCTGTGCATTGTCACTCTTGGCTGACCATATGCAAGACAACTCACTACTTCCTCTGAGCAACTAATAGTTAGAGGCAGGCACTGATTACATTCCAGTCAGAACAGCTAATATGGTTGCTAGTGTTGTAACAGTAATTGGCCAGTAGTTCTGATAATCCCTTTTCCCCTGGAACCTGCTCTATGAAGGTGCTGCTAAAGCTGCTAGACAGCAGACTTTTCAGTGCAAAAGCTCTCCCCAAGGCTGTAACATTCCCTCACATCTAGGCAGTCTTAACGTGAGCACTTGTTTTCCTAAGTCCTGGTCATTCAGCAGTCAAAGCAATTTCCTGCTTACTGCATTTTTCCCTGCACATTTTAGCCTCAAAACATTGCTGACCTCAGAAGGCATTTTTAAAGCAAGCTATTTAGATGTCTGTTAGATAATAATAATCTGTGTCTTGGTTAAACCGCTGAACCATGAGCTGTCGATCGAAAGGTCGGCAGTTCGAATCCGCGACGGGGTGAGCTCTTGTTGCTTGGCCAGCTCCTGCCAACCTAGCAGTTCCAAAGCATGTTAATGCAAGTAGATAAATAGGTACCGCTTGCGGGAAGGTAAACAGCGCTCCGTGTTCCAGCTGCATGCTACGCGCTGCGGCAAGGAGACTCATGCCGGCCACATGACCACGGAGGCGTCTTTGGACAACGCTGGCTCTTCGGCTTTGAAATGGGGATGAGCACCACACCCTAGAGTCAGACACGACTGAACTTAATTTGTCAGGGGTCACCTTTACCTTTTCCTATTTAGATGTCTGTTAGATAATAATCTGTGTCTTGGCTTGTGAAACTACTTGACTACAGTAGAAGCAGCAACATACCAGCTTTGGCATGGATGGGTGTCATACACACACACACGGTCTGGTGACACCCAGAAGTGATGTTGCATCGGAGCAGCCACGAAGCAGGAGGTAGGGACTGGGGCGGCCGCATCTTTGGCTTCCCTTCCCTGATCACAGGGAAGAGAAGGTGTGGGCGCCCCAGTGTGTTGGCAACTGCATCTTCGGCTTCTCTTCCCCGTGATCAGGGAAAAGAAGCTGAAGATGCAGGTGCTGGAGGAGGGGGCAACAAAGGCCGCAGCTGTTTAAGCGGGTGGGGGAGCTTCCATCTTTGGCTTCTCTTCCTCGATTGCGGGGAAGAGAAGCTGAAGATATGGCTGCTCCCCCAGGTGCTTAAACAGCCGTGGCCTTTGTTGCCCACACGTGTGCAACCCCCCCCCCCCGACTGGGTGGTGTGTTGCCCTGGGATGGCCTGCACCTCCCCCTTAGTACCCCACTGAGTAGAATAATTATTTTAAAAGCTAGCTGTAATACACCAGAGTTATGTCTGGAGTGGAATCCTTCTTTGAAATGTTAAACACCAGCTTCAGCTTATTCAGTTCATAGGTAATTATTATTACTGATGTTCGTTTTTGATCTGTGTTGAATCTATGTTGAAGTTCATTACCAGCATTTCGGTATGATCCTTTGGTTATTTTTTATATCCTTTCTAGTGAACTATGCACTCAGTTGATTGTTGCTGTTTTTGCTTATTAGTAGGGGTGTTTTTTAATGGTTTTAATTTTTTAGGGATTTTGTTGTTTAACCAAAATGAAATAGCAGAAAGTGGTGTGTTCAATTTTTTCCCCATTTTAACTGCTTCAAAGGTGTACTAGGTTGGTGGTATATGTTGAACAGTATCAGTAGATGAAGAATGACGCAAAATTACATGGTGTTATTTTCCCCCCGCAGATTTTTTTTAGCAGAAAGCAGTGCTTTCTGTGTTTATGCGGTTATCAAGAACACCCCCCTACTTATTAGATGTTCTCATATTGAGTTGATTTGTAGAGTTTAAAAAGTTGAAGAAGCCTGCAGTCAGCTTAAGGAAATGAAAGAATCTGATCTGCAGGCTTTTTGTTGAAGGACTGTCTCTCAAGAAAATGACGTGGTGTTAGACTTTGTGAGAAACGGGAAACTGCATGACAGTTTTCCTGTGTTGCACAAAATTTGTTACCGACCTTAATGTTGTTGCAGATCTTTAAAGTAGCAGTGCTTACGTATGTATTTGTTGGCAAATCAAATATGGGATGTTCTTCGGTTTCCTGCAGCTTGAAAATGCAAGACTTTCCTCTGAAATGTCCAGTTCTGCAGCTAATACAGTAAGAGAAGAACTCATGGAAAGTCGCATGCGCATTGACAACCTCTCTTCCCAGTTGGCTAATCTGCAGAAAGAGGTAAATTTTAATATCCTGTCTTGTCATGTCACTAAATGGATGGGAGTCCTTTTCGGATAATTTCCTTTTCCGTTTCGGATAATTTCTACATTGCATTGCATTTGTTCTTGGAAGACTTCAAGTTTATCCTAAAATGTTGTTGTTGTTCAGTTGTTAAGTCGTGTCCGACCCTTCGTGATCCCATGAACCATATCCCGCCAGGCCTTCCTGTCCTCCACTATCTTCCTGAGTTCGCTCATTTTCATGTTCGTTGCATCGGTGATGCTGTCTAACCATCTCATCCTTTGCCTTCCCCTTCTCCTTTTGCCTTCAGTCTTTCCCAGCATCAGAGTCTTCTCCAGAGAGTCCTCTCTTCGCATTAGGTGGCCAAAATATTTGAGCTTCATCCTCAGTACCTGTCCTTCCAGGGAACAGTCAGGGTTGATTTCATTTAGGATTGACTGATTTGATCTCCTAGCAGTCGAAGGGACTCTCAGGAGAAGACTAAGAAATCCTAAGAAATGGAAGAATGTATTTCTATGTTTAGTATAAACCAGGCTGGTTCTCTTCCATACATTCTAAAGTAAATTCCAAGTTCTGTTTCCCTCTCTTGCGGTAATGCAATTTTATCAGTATTGGGTCTATACGTGCTATGTTGGTGAGTGACAGTGAATGAGTGCTGCCTCTTTGGCAAGAGGAATTCATTGGCCAGCAGTATTATAACCAGCACTGTGCCTGTACTGTAATTCTATGGGAGTAGAGAGAACCTGTAGTATGTTGCATTGGCAGACAATGCAACTTTCTGAATTTCTCAGTTTTTTATTTTTTTTAAATAGATCTTTTTAAAATGCCCTCTATGGTTGCAAAGATTCTTGTAATGTCTTTTGAGATCTGTGTCTGGAGGGGTGGTGAACAGGACTTCAGTGGCTGGGGATGGGACTTCAGAGACCTGTATAGCCCTCTCATCTGTCTAATAATACAGGTCATAATCTGGATGCCCTTACCACAGAATGTTTGGACCTATATGAGCGTTTGCTCAGTATAATAGTAAATGAAAAAATGTCTGAAGTCTTAAGTAGTACAAGAACACCCCTCTGTTCTGAGAATGAACCAGTTTTGAAATTTTTGGTGACTTGCATGATTTATTCTTGCACAACATAGAAGGTGAATGTGTGTTCTGCTTGCGTTTCATAACCGTAGGCACAGCAGCGCTACCCCTTTAAACGTAATACTTTCTACCTCTTGTGCAAGAATTGTTTGTTTCTTCAGTTTGTTTTTATCTGTGTTTAAATGTAATACTAGACTTATGCCAATGTTACTTTGTGGAGAGGAATATATGATTGGTAAGCTTCTTCTCCCCCAGTATTGCTGTTCTTCATAGCACCTCCACTCTTCGTGATTACAGTGTTTGTCTGAAGAGACACATGCTGTCATGGGGAGAGAATCCCTCTGTGGGCCTCAGGGTTCCATATGATGGGGTATCCTTTTCCAGACAAACGGTAATTTTGAAGGGCAGGGTTACAGAGCACAGCGATGCTGGGGAGCAGGGCTTACTGTGCACTCTCATTCCCCCTGCGTAGTCATTTCTCTCTATGAGGTTAGTTATTTCTGCATAGGGACATTATCTTAAGTATTGATTTTGAAAAGGTAAAATTATTGAAGCTTCTGTAAAAACTTCAGTCTAGAGGATGGTTGGAGAGGATGCAAGAACTGGAAGATATCCTGGCTAAAGAAAGGGATAGCTTCCGCAGGACACTGTCTGACAAAGAGAGAGAAATGGCGGAGATAAGAGATCAGATGCAACAGCAGTTGAATGACTATGAACAGCTGCTAGATGTGAAATTGGCTTTGGATATGGAAATCAATGCATACAGAAAACTTTTGGAGGGGGAAGAAGAAAGGTAAGAACTATTTGGGGGTTTGCGGGAGTGAACTGATACTACTATGATACTGAAATTACGATACTAAGGATCATAAAATCAGTCCACCTGCCAGTTTGCTCCATGTTGACAGTGTGGGCCAGGGTAGGAGAGAGATCTTGGTTTAATATGAAAAGCAGAAATATATTTTGACAATTGGAACAAGAGTGTAATTTTTCCCCTCTTCCCTCACCCGTTCCATCCAAACCTTTAAACGCTTGTTCCAGACTACGGCCCAAGCCATACATATAGAAACCCATATGGTAATGGACATTCTCCATGGAATAAATGCCTGATAGGAAGCAGTAATGTGGGTTTCCTTATCCAATGGGTTTTATGCCATCAAATATCCATGTATCTCTTTCCCACTTGTCCACTTAATCCAGTGGTGGCCAACCTTTTTATGACATGTGCCACTTTTAGTTTTTTTGTATCTTGGGCGTGCCACAAAAATAAATAAATAAAGTAAATAAATAAATAATAAATAGTCATGTTTTTATTTTATTAAATAACCATGTTTAAATAAAAACAGAATCACCTTCAGTTACTTAAGGTTTATTATTATATCCTTCTTAGAGCATGTCTGTCTGTCTGTCTCTCCTCATGTGCTTCTGTAGTTTGCCCACACACACACACTCACTCTCTCTCTCTCTCTCCTCATGTGCTTCTGTAGTTTGCCCACTCTCTCTCTCTCTCTCTCTCTCTCTCCTCATGTGCTTCTGTAGTTTGCCCACACACACACACACACACACACACACACACACACACACTCACGCTCTCTCTCTCTCTCCTCATGTGCTTCTGTAGTTTGCCCACTCTCTCTCTCTCTCCTCATGTGCTTCTGTAGTTTGCCCACACACACACACACACACACACTCTCTCTCTCTCTCCTCATGTGCTTCTGTAGTTTGCCCACACACACACACACACACACACACTCTCTCTCTCTCTCTCTCTCTCTCTCTCTCTCTCTCTCTCTCTCTCTCTCTCCCCCCCCCCTTAAAATTAAAAGTAAATTGCAAAGCACAACAAAAAGCCTGGATCAAACTCACACAACAAGCCTGATTCCTGTGCAAGCAATTCCCCCCCCCCCATGGAAACACTTAACACATGTTCATCATGCATTTTGAAAGAATAAAAGCGAGGCAAGCTCAGCTGCCCCTGGCTGGCCGCTGGAGGATCCCCCTCCTCACACACACACTTTTAGACTGCAATTTATTGAACCAAACCAACACCCAGGAGGACACAGGAAGCAAATAAAGCAGGCAGCAGCAGGACAGGAGAAGGCAAGCAGGCAAGCCCTACCCCCGTTCACCCCCCTACCCCCGTTCGCCCCCCCTGACTGTCTCTGACCTTTTTTTGTTGCTTTTGCTGCCTGCTGCGGACGACGAGAAAATGTTGTGGGCTGCTTCTGGGCTGGGCTGGGCTGGGCTGCTCTGCTGGCTGCTGCTGGGGGCCTCGGCAGCTCTGGGCACTGCCCTGGATACGAAGGAAGAGGACGTGCGAGGCCCTGCTCTGAGCGAGCAGGCCTCGGCGTCCTTGGAAAGCGGCAGCAGCGGAGGTTCCGCTCCAGTGAGCGGCGATGAGACTCCTTTGATCCCTCGTGGAGGGATCGAGGGAGCTCCGAGGGACTCCAACGCGGCAACAAGAGGAGAAGGACTGAAGAGCGGTTCGTTCCGCTCCAACGGGCAGCGGAGATACCTCTTTGATCCCATGCGGAGGGATTGAAGAGGCAACGAGGGACTGAGACTGTGTGTGTGCTGCTACAGAGTCCCGTCTGCTGCTGCTAAATAGGCGCGAGCAGATCCTTCGCGCCTATTTAGCCTCCCAGGACCAACACGCGTGCGCGCTCATTCGGCTCTTGGCTGAACGCCAGGAGTCACAGCTGATTGGCGGCAATCAAAGTGCCGCCTGCAGGCTCCTGGCGTTCAGCCAGGAGCGCGCGAGCCAGCAGAATGGGAAAGATCGGCAGGGAGAGGCAGGGAGAAACACGAAAGAGCGGGCACGGAGGATTTCTGGCCCGCGAAGAGCTTATCTAGGCGTGCCACCCGACGGACCTTGCCGTGCCACTCTGTGGCACGCGTGCCGCGGGTTGGCCACCTATGACTTAATCCATGAGTTTGCAGCCACATGGGTTTTTAAATGTGTGATAGCAAAAACCATGTGGATCTTAATATCTGAGTTTGGTAGTTGAGATGGAATCTTAGACTTGTCCAGTACTTCCTTGTGTGTAGAAAATCAAATTCCGCTTTTACTCCATACTGCTATTTTCCTCTCTCTCCTCCCCTTAGCTTAAGAAAAATACTCATAAGTTAGACAACAATGTCTCGTTCCAGGATTGCCCCTTGAATGCTCTGTCTCAGCCCTTAGTTGAAATTAGGGCAACATTCAAAATACAGGGTAGTCCTTAGTTGGTGTATGAAATCTTATCTTGTAGAAGAAGAAAAACACTGTAAGCCACCTTGGACACCTCCCAATGGGAAATGGTAGCATAAAAATGTTTTTAATAATAATTCATATACACAGATAACTACGATCTTAGTAGTGTTCACAATCTAATACACTGACTCAAGTTGCTTGAGAGTGATAAATGGAAACACACTTTTAAAAGTAGTATGCATGTTTATGTATTTCTTCTTACTCAGGTTGAAACTTACTCCCAGTCCATCTTCTCGGGTGACCGTGTCTCGGGCATCATCAAGCCGTAGTGTGCGCACAACCAGGGGAAAAAGGAAGAGGGTTGATGTTGAAGAATCTGAGGCCAGTAGTAGTGTTAGCATCTCTCATTCAGCTTCTGCTACTGGAAATATTTGTATTGAGGAGATAGATGTAGATGGGAAGTTTATCCGTTTGAAGAACACTTCTGAGCAGGTATGCAAACAATGGTCATGGTCTAATTGTGATGCTGGAGGTGGCTTAAAATGTGGATTGATACTGTCACTGCTTTGTCTAGTGACCCAGAAGAATGTAATCCAAACACAGTAAAGATTCTCCCAAAGTGGTTGACTTGTCTATTAAAAGAGGGTAGTTTAAGACAGTTCAAGATTGTCAGTTTTTTAATGGTTTGCAACAAATGTGCCATAGGGGAATTACATAATGTGATGATAAAAAGAGAGAGGTGGTATCAAAAGTTTGTATTTTTGTCTTGTATTTGTACAGCTCAATGACTTAACATAGCTCCTTCTCTGCCTTTTGTTTAGGACCAACCAATGGGAGGTTGGGAGATGATCAGAAAAATAGGAGATACTTCTGTCAGTTATAAATATACCTCAAGATATGTGTTGAAAGCAGGCCAGACTGTTACCGTAAGTGAACTTGCTTTGGTGGGGCATACAAATGAAATTCACAGATTATTCTTTTCCAGTTGCTTGTCACAAAGGATGGCATATACTTAAATAATTTTAAGAACTTTCTCAGTAGCTTCTGAAAAGTTATATACTATGGGTGAAATTAGATGTTACCCAGCAAATACATGTTTCCAAACCCACATTTACTGCTCTCTCAGCAATGTTAGGGCAATTAACATGT
This sequence comes from Plestiodon gilberti rubricaudatus, assembly GCA_026170595.1. Taxonomy (NCBI): domain Eukaryota; kingdom Metazoa; phylum Chordata; class Lepidosauria; order Squamata; family Scincidae; genus Plestiodon; species Plestiodon gilberti. Next base: position 56,882,538 of record JANXHW010000002.1, read on the forward strand.
CGGGGTCAACAGAAACAAGGGATGCCCTTAAACCTCTCCTGCACCTGCTGATTTTTTTCACTTGCAAATGTTATGTTTCCCCTTTGTTGGGCTTCCCATTTCTATAACCATGTGGGGTAGGGAGTACGATCAGCTCCCTGTTTGCCTGTTGTTCCCTGCAAGTACCTATTAGCATTATGTGGAAAATGTTAACTTCCCAGTGGTGGTATGAACACAGAATTCCAGAGTTCATTTCAGAAAGTGTAATGGATTCTACAATTCAGTCTTGAGTGTGCATAGAGGGACCTAGCACAGCTAGTCCTTTGTATGCTTGTCCCAGAGCCCATAGTGTACTGAAGGTGTGGTAAAATTGCTCTCTGAAGCCTCAGCATCAAACTGAGGAATAGCTCAATTTATGGACATTCTTGAAGTATCTAGCGCATGTGAGGGCATTGACAATACTGCCACCTTGATACCCAAAAGGTCTCCAAACAAAGTAGACATAGTATGGCCTGAGGACATCCCCCTTGTAGTAAACTCTGGAACTAGCATGGGATGTGGTGGCTCCTTGGTCTCTCACCTCAACTCGGATACAGGCCAAACCAGGTTTCAGATGTATAGTTGGTTCTCATTATCTGCTAGGGCTAGGTTCCCGGAAAAACCTAGTGGATACTGAATTAGTGGATACCGAATCATTGAACCTATGAGAAAAATGGGGTTAGGTTCCAGGGGACCCTCTTCGCCATACTCTATATGTACTTTGTGAACCTGAATCCTTTCCCTAACATTATGCAAATATAAAAGGTATTGTACAGTATCCTGGAAGCCCAGAGAGCACAAACAGTTCCCATTGTGTTGCAAAGAGGTTACCTCTTACAGTAAATGCAGCAAGGCAGAGAAATGCCCAGAGCAAGGTGGGTGCCAGGCAAGGAAAATCTGCATGCTTTTTAGAGCAATGCAGAGAGCTGCTGATAAGCAGCTAGAAAGATATAGAGCAAACTGTTCCGATTGTGTTGCAAAGGGCAACAGGGAAATTTCTTCCCAGACTCAGGAGACCTGGGGGGTGGGGGGGGGGAGTTAAGTATATATGTGAGAGCAATGGCCCTGACAAGACTGCAGATAGTGAGAGCAGACCGCAGATACAGAGAGAGAGAGAGAGAGAGAGAGAGAGAGAGAGAGAGAGAGAGAGAGGTGGCAATTCTGCTCCTTGCAGATAAGCGAATTCGCATATAAAGAGAACTAACTGTAATTGAAATAATTATGTAGTAGTAATGAATAAATATATTCATCAATCACTCTTGCACCTTATATTTATACTTGTTAGAGCTGTAGATGGCAGTAGACCAGCCACTTCAAACTCAGTATGTTGTTTAGATCTATAGAGATACGTTTGATCCCATAAATATAAATTTTTCCAGTTCATAATTTTTCTGATAGCCACAAAAGTGTTTGTCCTTGAAGATGCATGTTAATTCTGTGTGGTTTGTTCTTCCATTACCAGATCTGGGCTGCTAATGCTGGAGTGACAGCCAGCCCTCCTTCTGACCTCATCTGGAAGAACCAGAACTCCTGGGGCACTGGCAAAGATGTGAAAGTTATACTGAAAAACCCTCAAGGAGAGGTAATGTAGGAAAACCTAGCTTAAGTGGCACTTAAATACATCTCTGTACAGGTGATTGTCTGGCTAAAGGAGAATGGAGTAGTTCACTTGAGTATCTAAAGCAGTTGCCTGTGCCACTTGGCACAGGTTTTTCAAATCGTAAATTGGCAGCAATAGTCAGGCTTTCAGCAGACAGGAAGAACCTAAAGAAGTGTGCTAGATCTCTATAGACCAGGGGTTCTCAAAGTGTTGGGTCGCGACCCACCACTTGGAGAAGGGGCAGGCTGCTACCCCTTTAATGGGAGTGGTGATCTGCAATGACAGCGGCAGCAAACCGGGGGTTGTGCCACTGTCGGGGACAAAAGGGGTATTTTTAGACTTACTGGGCCATCCTCTGGAGGGTGCGAGGGGACTGTCGCCCCCAGCAGGCCTCTCCAAGGCTCCTGGAGGCAGTTAAAGCCCACTTTCGGTTTACTTCCTGATTTCCCCAAAAAACAGAAGTGGGCTTTTATTCGCCCATTAAAATACCCCTCTAAAATTACCCCTTTTGTCCCCGGATCGCTGCCACCGCCATCGCCCCCCACCCCTGCAAAAACTTTGAGAAATGTTGCTATAGAGCGGTGGTGGCCAATCCGCAGCACACCATGTGTCACTTTTTGTGTAGAAAATCTTGTGTGCCACTAAAATAAAACATTTCTTAGGTAATGAAAATATTTAAAGCACAGTGACAGAGCAATCCTATGCGTGTCTACTCAGACGTAAGCCCCATTGTGTTCAATGGGACTTCCAGGAAAGTGCATAGGATTGCCTCCTGAGACTAGCCTTAGTACCACCAGTCTCTCAGCCTCCAGAGCATTGTGCAGCCTCGCTTCTTCCCCCAGTGGGATAGGGAGCCAAGGAAAAGAGGACTTTGCATTTAAAACAAGTTATTCCTCTCTCCCTCTGTGTTCTTGGCTTAAAAGGTTATTCTCCTTTTTGAAGAGCCACCCCACTTTTTTAAGAGCTACCCTGCGCAGCCAGTCCCGGCTTTCTGAGTGTTTGTGCCTTAACGGGCTGCTGTGCTTCTTCGCTGCTTTCCCTCTGTGCTCTTCTTGCACCGCCAGCTAGGCGCCACTTCACTGTTCGGCTCTTTCCAAGTCTTCTTGGACTACTCCGCACTTTCGCGTTGTGGCCCCAGCGTCTCTCGGAGCAGCTGGAATGCCCCACGCAGCCAATCACATAGCCAATCTATGCAACAGCCCTTCCAGAGCAGCCTTTCTATGGCGTTTGGCTTGGCTCGGGCAGGCTTTTGCGTCTTGGGCAGGAATGCTGGCGCGTGCCACTTCAAAAGGCTTGGCATGCTACTGTGTGGCACGAGTGCCGCAGGCTGACCACTTATGTGTAGAGTGACATTAAGGTAATGTAGCAAGCTTTAGATAATGAAACAAAATGTCTATTTTACAGGAGGTTGCTCAGAGAAGCACTGTTTTCAAGACAACTTTACTTGAAGCCGAAGAAGGGGAAGAAGCAGAAGAAGAACCAGTTGAAGCGGTAGAAGAGGAGGATCTATTCCACCAGCAGGTATCTTAATGAGGGACTAAAATGAGATGGAAAATAGCTTGTGGCAGGAAAGCTACCATGTTAATGTGTTAATATCCCAAAGCTTTGTTCTCAAGGTACAAATACATGGGCATCTTATTAACTGCTCAGTTAAAACACACTTCAGACTAAGTTCTGCATACAACTTCAACTTTTATTTCCCTGAAATTTGTTTCATTTGGCATTATGTAGGTATTGCAAAGACAGGCTGCATATACTCGGTGGGAGTTGAGTTGACTTGGCTAAGCAGTATAAATTGCTGCTTATAGTGACTTTCAGCATGTGCAAAAGTGAAAGTAATGCATTCCCTAGAGAACTACTCTTCGCCTACTTGATGTAAAAAAGTACTCTCCTACTATGCACTATTCCTGCTTGGGTACGTGGCGATATGGCTGCACACCTCCAACCCAAGTTCTGTATAGCGCGAAGCTCAACAAACTTCAAAGTTCAGTGATGACGTGATGTCATAACCGAACGTCTGGAGGCAGTGTTGTGACTCATTGCCACGCAGCTGTGAAAGGGGTCCGCACATCAGGGTGGACCGCTAAAAAGAAATGCTGCTACTAGGGTCGACACTTTTTAGTCTGCCTTATCCACAGGATGTGGTGATGGCACCTGGCCTAGATGCCTTTAAAAGGGGTTTGGACAGATTCATGGAGGAAAGATTCATGGAGGTTACAAGCCATGAGCAACCTCCTGGTTTTAGAAGTAGGTTTTCTCTGTGCCAGGTGCAGGGGAGTGGCAGCAGGAAACAGGTTATCTTGTTGGCTGTGTGCTCCCTGAGGCATCTGTTGGGGCCACTGTGTGATACAGGAAGCTGGACTAGATGGGCCTTTGGCCTGATCCAGCAGGGCTCTTCTTATGTTACGTTATCCATGGGCCGTTGCAAAAATGACTCCTAGGAGGTAGATTGCATGGACAGGGATGGGATAATCTGTTATACTTACCGGTAATTGGGCAGATTTTGGCTCAGTTTTCACAAATAGCAGATGAGGTGATAGTCCTGTGTCTAGACTGCTTGAAATTGTAACCATTTGCATGACTGAATAAGGCTCTATTTAAGGAAATCCCCTGAAAACAGAAAATTGTATGTGAAAACTAGGCTTTTGAAGCAGCTCAGAAGGTCTTTTGCAGCAGGAAACAGTTGCAACACCACTCTCATCCACCTTTAAAGGAATTGGTGAATGTTTTTGCTCTTGTGCAAAAGAATCGCCGGCTGTTCAATCTGCACACTGATTAAAAACAAAATGCCCTGCCTCTTAGGCTGGCATCATTTTTTGTGACCACTCCAGTTGGTGCTTACATGTGAGCAGGTCTGGCCAAAGACCTCTCGACGTCTAAGGCAGCATGCCAAATGCGGCTCCTCTTACCCGTTAATGTGCCAGCCTCTGCTTCTCCCATTCTCTAGTGTTCTAGCTCAGCACTCTCCTCCCCTCCTCATTTTTTCCTCACTGTTCCAGTCTTCCTTTTCCAGTCCAGGGAGTAGAAGAAGGGAGGGGCAGTGGAGGCAAGTAGGCAGCCAGTGATGAGCACCCCCCCCCCCAAACAATCTGTTGCTGGAGGCCAACAGATGGGCAGGCCCTGCATGTAACCTCACTTACATGGTCATAAGCACCATCTTGGGTATCCAACAATCTCCAAATAAAGTAGTTTTAATTGCTTGTATGAACATAAGTGTACATTAACCCGCACTGTGAAGCTCCTGAGTACAATTCATAAACTCTTGTGGGGAGTCCAAAAATCTGACTTTAGTTAAAAAAAAATTAAAAATCCATCTGCGTGGTTGCTGAGACTTGTGAAATAAAGAACACATTTCCAGAGCATCGGTGCTTCACATATGAGCCTGTCCTACCAAAACCTCTCTGACTTTGTCTTGCACATACTGCTGCTTGGGGGAACGTGTGTCTTAAATTCTACCAGGTCTACATTGTATTCTATAGCTATGGCAGTCAATATTCTATATATGTGTTTTCCTTATGGGCATACATACGTTATCCGCTGGGATCTGTTCCAGGCCCCCCCATGGATACTGAGAACCGCGGATAGGGACGAAAGCCCCCCCCCAGTGTGCCCCATTGGCCATTATTTTACCTTAGAAGTTTATCTGTGTCTTTCAACAAACGCTATAAGCAGCAGCATGTTGCTTATAGCGCTGAAGCCGGCTGAGTGCTAGAGAGGCTCAGCCAAAGAACAGGGAAGCAGTTCCAGTTCCTGCTTTCTGTTCTTCAGCTGAGCCTCTTTAGCACTCAGCCGGGTTCAGCACTATAAGCAGCATGCTGCTTCTTACAGCATTTGTTGAAAGGACCATCTTCTAAGGTAAAATGGGGGGGGGACCCACTATCTGCAGGTAAGTGAATCTACCGATCCCCCCCCCGTACTGAGCAGTATGTCAAGCTTCTTAATTTGAAAGGAACTGAAAGTGTTTCTCTTGTAGCCTCAAAGCTATCTTTCCTCTGCTTAAAACAGGGAGACCCACGAGCAACCAACAGAAGCTGTGCGATCATGTAAACTCCATGCATCTATATTATTCCTCAGTAATGTTAATCTCTTCACGCAGAGAAAAACCTTGAAGACAACATATTTTTCTATTTCCTTTTTGTGAATTTTAAAGCTGTGTTTGGCCTTAATTTCCTTTGTCACAGAGAAGGAGGTTTTTGTAAGTGAAACCATATATATAGCTTTTTGAAATGTGAAATATTGACACTGAATAATTACTGTTTTTTCAAAAACGACCCTTACATTTTTATGCTGGTCCTTTTTTTAATATCCTTGTTCAAAGAATAAACTACTGCGTTTGGGGGTTTGGTTGTTAGGCTAGCCATCTACTCTTGTCCCTTTACATTCTTAGGTGCATTTGGAAGGGGAAAGAAGTGCATTCAACAGAACTTTTGTACTGAAAACGTTTTGTATTTTAGCAATCAAGTTACACAAATTTTACTGGAAACATTTGTAAAGAGCTTTGTCTATTAATTACATCATTGATTGGAGGATGAAGGATTCAACCTTTTTTGCTAGTTTTGCATCACTTAGATATCTAATCAGGAAAGGGGCTTATGTAACACGAGTTAGATGTGTTTTTAAATTCTAGTGTAACTTGTGTAATTTTTTTGTCAAATTAACCAATAAAAGCTGTCTTAAGACTTGTATGTAATGCAACTTGAAATTTCTTTAGAAAGCAAGGTGACACGTGAAATCACATTTTGTTGGTGAAAGGGGCTGTTATTTTGTGAACCGGACTACATTTTATTTATTTATTTATTTATTTATTTATTCACATTTTTATACCACCCTTCCTCCAAGGAGCTCAGAGTGGTGTACATATTTCCTCCCCTCCTTTTTGTCCTCACAACAACCCTGTGAGGTAGGTGGGGCTGAGAGATAGTGACTGGCCCAGGGTCACCCAGGAAGCTTCTTGGCTGAGCGGGGATTTGAACCTGGATCTTCCAGGTCTAAGTCCGACTCCCAAACCACTACACTCATCCTGGCTGCATTTTCTCTGCAGACTGTCTTAAAAATGTACAGTTGTATTCCTACTTGTTATACGCTTCGCACTTCTACTTTAACTGCCCAATCCTCCCTAACTGCATAGAGTGATCTAGCAAGGCTGGCGCAGGCAGTGCTGGATCCTGAGTGCGAGACAGGAGCGGAAAGGTCACCTCAGGGAAAGGAACTTTTGTTCCCTTACCCCGGATAAAGCCCCAGTCCTGGCTATGGATCTCCTCAGATCTGCGCCAGCCTTTTTGCTGGCGCAAATCCGGGAGCCCTGTGTAAGGGAAACTGGTCAGGGAAGGGAGACAGGTTTTGGCGTGCACTGCCACCCTCCCCCTGCCCTGTTACACCCCTCTGCCTCCCTTGCACTGAGAGCTGCAAAACTCACCCTCTTGGGCCACGCACCAGCTGGATCTGATGCGCAGAGGCTAGTGCAGACCTCTGCACCCGCCTGGAACCAGTGCAACTGCCTTACAACATCTTTTGCAACAGCTTTGTGCCAGCCCAGGATGTGCTACGCCAGCCCAGGGGTGGGGAGGATTGCGCCCTAAGGCAGTGTTCAGCGTTCAGGATGGTTCTTAGTAATGCTAGCAAAAGACTAATAAAGTAAAGACTAGAGCAGTGGATGAGTATTCTTGTCCCATGTGTTACCTTACTACTACACCACCATCACCAAGCAAGTCTGGCTTTACTGCTAACCTCGGTTGTTGCAATGGCCATAGCGAAGGATGAGGTGTGGTAGAGAGTGCTTTGATCCATCCCTCTATTCATTGTGGAGAAGAAGGATTGGACCAGACTTGCTTTTCCAAATCTAGTTTTCCCAGTAGACCATGGCTTCAAGGCCCCATTATCCAACCCCTGATGTGTACCTGTTGGTAGGTTTTGCTCATATTGCAACATTGTCTTTCGTAGCACTTACTGGTGCTGTCTGTAAAGCCGTGCCCGGGATCAGTTGATGAGTTAAATTTGTATTTTCATGCTGCAGACTTAGTTCAAGAAAACTTATGCTCTCTTGAATCTTTCTCTGGTATGACTAAACAATGAAATGGGACAGTGCAAATATGAAAGGCACTTGACCTCATGGCATGGATTGATATACTATGAAGTGTGTTCACACAACCTTTGTAACTTGCAAAGAGAATAAGTTTTCTTTGTATGAATAGGCACATTTAACTGATCAAGTAGAACTAATCAGCTACAATTTCTTTGAATTAACAGCCCTATTTTGAAGTACTGCTGGAAGTCTCAGAAGTACTAGAAGCATAGACTGAAGGCAGTCCATCTGGAGTTCTGTAACAATTTTGCAACCTGGTACTGTGACTGTAAGATGTCCCATTTTTAAGACACCCAAATAGTATATTCTTTATGTACTAAGTAGTTTTCACATTGCATGGCTGTTTGAGCTCTCAGCGATCGGCTGCACAGGGGAGGGCTGTTGCGCTTTGCTGCCCCATTTTATATATGGAAAATCTTAGCAGCTATGGAACTTCGTTATAAAATGGTGCTATGCCTTTAAGGAACTTGGCAAAGGCAGCAGTTAACCTCCCAGCTGTTAACATCTTGTACTAAGAAGAACTAGAGCAGACAGCAAGTTGCTGTTCCTTTGATAATGTTCCTCATAGTTTAGGACCGAAACGTTAGGACAATCTCTTGTTAACTAAATAAAACGACCAGAACAACCTGGAAAATGCTTCCTTTTATTAATTCAAAGTATATTCTTTTTATAGAGCTGCAAGGGACATTGTCTGTTCCCCTTATCAGAGATAGTACAGTATTACTGATCCAATTGGTCTAGGCTATGATATGCCAGAAACAGTCTGTAGAATAAATACTTCCAAATGGATGAAGCAACTGGGTCCAGTCAACATGCTTCAGGGCAAGACAAATATCTGAGCAGCAATGTGGTTTGATCATAGTCCATTCTCTGTCAAAGGAATTCTAATTATGCTTGTGAACTCAGTTGAGCAGGTAGTGTTCAGTCAACCACTTTCAATCATTTTGCTGAGACACATGCTTAATCTCTAGACTTTGGCTCATTAACCAGTCAGTTATAGATGGGTATTTATGGATGGGTAATCTTGAAGCCCTGGGAACATTGGCTTGGGTTGTATTTCTTTCCCACTGGTCTTCAGTTGCACGGAGATTTAGTGGACAACTGTGTTGGGAATCTCCTACTGTTGGGATGCTGCTGATTTGGGAGCATTTCATGTGTTGGTTAATGTGCGTCTTGAGAGTGCAAGAGGAGAAACTTCCTGGTGGTATCAAAAGGTGGATAACTTCCCTACTATTTTGAACAGTAACTAGCTCACATAAAGGAAGAACAGTACAGGTGTTGCCCCATAACTGCGGGTCGCATATCTGCAGTTTCAGTTATCCAAAGTTCTAAAAAAAAAAAAAGAAATTGTGCTCATGACTCTCATCTCTTCATTTGCAAACACTTTGCAAATGGAAACCTTTTGCTACAGGAAGCAGACAGCTGAATGCTAGATTTGTAGCTGCCAGAGGAAACAACTGTGAGCGCTTACGGGAAGTGGAGTCTAGCGTTCTGTCTGCTTCCTCTGCTGTCCATTTCCTGTTAGCGTTCTCACTTGCTTCCTCTAGCAGCTACGAGTCTAGTGTTCAGCTGCCTGCTTCCTGTAACAAAAGGCTTCTGTTTGCAAACAGGCGAGTCATGAGCGTGACAGGCTGTGTGTGTGTTAGTAGAGTCTGCTGTTATCTGCGGTTTCAGGCCCCTGCGGCAGCAGGAGGAATGTATCCCCTGCAGTTACGGGGGATGCCTGTATTTTCAACATTGTTACGCTTCTGAGTAATTTTTCTGTAAAGATAAACTCAATTATTGCCTATTGGGGCTTATCTCAGCACAGGTCAAGAAAAATCTTCATGTATCTTGTTAGGTAGAGGACATTTTCATGTGCTTTGGGATTTGGTTAAAGCTGGGTAAGTGGAATACAGCCTCTCAAAGATTATTGCTGTGTGTGTGAAGAAGACAGAGCAGAAATGGTAGTGTAAATGCAAAATATTTTTCTCTGCATAGAACTGGTAGGTGTTCCTGTATAATATATGATCATTGCAGTCAAACTGAACTTACCTGCCAATTTTTGAAGAAAAATGTCCAGCGCTATATTTCTCAAACAGGGTAGGAAGATCATCCAGAGATGTGACCAAACTTAATGTTTGCAAGATTAGTTTGAGTGGCTGTAAAGGCCTAAAGGTTTTCTGTGACAATTCACATGCTACAGTGACTCATTCTGCCACAAGATGGGAGTCTTGCTATTGGAATGTCTGTTGAAGATTTGAAAGAACTTCATTGATAAACTTGCATTTGCTCTCATATTGTCTATTTACTAGAAGAACACTGTTTCAAATGTAAGCAGTAGCACGACCTGTGCTTAAGTATTGAAAGTGTAAGTGTTGATTAACTGTTTAATGTCTCTAAGGAAGATGGTACATTTAACTATTGATTGTCAAGCATGTGAATGAGTCTGAAATGTAATGCTACCAAAACCTCTTCCCCTTTACATCTTTTTTATTCTTTTCCATAATATTTTGAGGGGGGAAGTGAAGATTTGGATTATGTCTTTTGAGATGCTTAATCTATTCTCCCCTGAACCTTCTCTTCACCATGACAAGAACCTTTATGTGCAGTCTGTTTCTGCAGCCAGATGCTAAAAAGTGGAGGCATATATCTGCTAATTTCTGTAGGGTTTCATCCAAAAAGTTTTAAGAGAGAGTAATATCTTGGCAGTTGCTCTGTATGCTGCATACATAGAAGTAAATATTTTAGTAGATGAGTTCATGGTTCTTGTCAAGATGGATTAGAAACAAAAGGGAGAGAGTATATCACAATTGGACAAATGTTGTTTTTTTTATAAACAATCCACAGGTACCTGTATCAGTATACAGTATTCAAGTATACAGGTACCAGTATACAGTATTCAATACAGTATTGAATTGGTTTACAGTATTCAATACAGTATTGAACTGGTACACAGGTACCAGTATACAGTATTCAATACAGTATTCAAGCTGTCCTTGCCCCAACCCTTTTCAACTTATTTATTAATGATTTGGTTCCTTATTTATTTAATCTGGATTCTCACTGCCCTAAATTTGGCCTATTGCCTCTACCGATTCTTTTATACGCGGATGACATGGTTTTAATATCTTGAACCAGAATAGGCTTGAAACGTCTTATTAAAGGGTGTATTAGTTATTTACATTCTAACCAGCTGCAACTAAACTTTGCTAAATCTAAAATAGTAGTTTTTGGGAGAACTTGGAAACCCTGCACATGGCAGTTTAGCGGAAGAGCCATACAACAAGTCAAGACCTTTAAGTATCTGGGCATCCTCTATCATTACAAACGTCATTGGTCCTCGCATTGTATAGTAGCAATAAGAACTGCCAGATTGATGACTCAGGCCATCATTCGGTTCTTTTATACTCGAGGAGCAGCCTATATTCCGGCTGCCCTGCGAGTATTTAATGCCAAAGTAGTAAATCAACTCTTATATGGATCCCAGATCTGGCACTCGGCCTATAGTGCTGACGTGGAGCGAATCCAGTCTTCCTTTTTGTATAAAATCTTTGGTCTTCCGCATTGCGTACCATATGCAGCACTATGCCTTGAGGCTGGCCAACATCGCCTGTAATTTCTGATATGTATTAGGCAGTGATGGGGACTCGAGTCAAATGACTCGACTCGCAAGTGTGACTTAGCCACTTTTTCCCTGACTCGTACTCGTACTCGCACTCGTGACCCACTGACTCGTACTTGACTTGCACTCGTGGCGGTAACGACTTGCCATTTCCAAGTCATTTTCCTTTAATGGCTGGCATCAAGGCAGGCAGGCAGGCAGGCGCAGTGGAGACCTCGGAGGAGGAGGGCAGCAGGGAGGGTTTTCAAGGGGGTGGGAAAGCAAGCCTGGCTCTGAGTCCCCCCCCCCTTTTGTAGCTGTCTGTTTGGCATTGGCCACAACTCCGAGCGCGAGGGGTGGGGAGGAGTGAGGGAAGGCGAAGCTGCCGCAGCAGTTCCTTCTCATTGACCAAAACTCCGAGCCCAAGGGATTCTTGGCTCAGCAAGGGGAAGGGGCAGGGAGGGAATAATAAATGGTTTGAATGTAGACACGCTTGTTTTTCACAAACCAGATGGGTGGTGACAAGACTGAGAGGTGAGGGAAAGGGCATAGGGGGAGCCAAATGGGTGCTTTAAAAGTCTCAGAGGTCACCACACCCACCCCACACACAGACACCCACCCACCCCATTTTCAGGGGAAAAGCCATTTTCCCCAAAGTGACTCGACTTGTGACTCGTGGTTTCTGGCCTTACTCGTACTCGACTCACACTTGCGCAAAAATGACTCGCACTTGACCAAAAATTTTGACACTGACTCGCACGCGGACTCGCACTCTTGCAAAAATGACTCGTACTCGCACTCGCACTCGTGACCTAGTTACTTAGATACATCCCTGGTATTAGGTTTTTCAAATTTTGGTTTCATGTGTGTTTTTCAGCTGAGCGTGTTCCTTTTTTTAAGGACATCCTAACTGATTCTTCTTCTTGTCTGGGTTATAATCTCTTTTATTAAGAAAATCCATTCTGTAGGTCTGTCAATGGAACTCCTAGGCTCAGTCACTTTGACTTCTGCCACTAGGATCGCACTTTACAGACTTATTGATATTGAGAGACAGGAAGTTTTTGCGGCAGCTGCTAAAAGTTGCTGACCTTTACATCTACAATTGTCCTGTGCCCTCAGTAAAACCCAACAGTATATTTTTCTGGTTGACAACCCTCAAGTAAGACGTGCATTAACCGTAGCTAGATGTAACATCTTACCATCCAGCTTGATGGATTATAGATTTGATAGATCTTCTAAGACCCAGGGCCGTTGTCCACGTAATTTGACAGATACAGAATCTTTATCACATGCACTCCTATACTGCTCATGGTATAACGACTTATGACAAGATATTCTCAATCCATTGTTGGCAAATTTGCAAGGGAAATCTGATTCAGAGATCATCTCGATTCTCCTCTCATCTGTTGATAAATGGTCTATTAATCGGCTAGCTAATTTTCTTTATTTAATTACTCAACGAAGAGCTTCTATGGTGGCCAATCTAGTGGAATCTAATTAAAATGGTTACTAACTGTTTACTCCTTTACAGCCTCCTGCCCTCTCCTTTGCTTGCTCTCTGTACTATGTATCACTTGTTTTAATTTATTTGTATATATGTGTGTATGTCTTTTTGTGTTATGCCAATAAAGGTATTTTGATTTGATTGATTTGTAAACAACCCACAGGTACCTGTATCAGTATACAGTGTTCAAGCTGAGGATGAAGATAACTGGTTTATTAACCCTATGTTGACTCAGATTATCTGAAATGCAGATGAAAAAGTCTTGGGCAGGAAAGGATGATTTTTCTTACAACACTAATAATTCTCCTTTGACAGATTCTGTATTTAGTGATATTACTTATTAGAGAATGTCTATGCTGTTTATAGACCAGTCAGATCTTTGGGAAATGTGGAAGGAGAACACGTTTCAGGGGAATTAGTGACAGCCAAATGTTGCTTAATGAGAGGTGCTGAATTAAATCTAGATTATGAAATTTTACACCCTAGCAGTGCGTTACCTGGCATCATAAGAAGTGACTTGCATTTTTCAGATATCTTGTATGTATAGTGTAGTGGTTTGGGAGTTGGACTTAGACCTGGAAGATCCAGGTTCAAATCCCCGCTCAACCATGAAGCTTCCTGGGTGACCTTGGGCCAGTCACTATCTCTCAGCCCCACCTACCTCACAGGGTTGTTGTGAGAACAAAAGGAGGGGAGGAAATATGTACACCACTCTGAGCTCCTTGGAGGGAGGGTGGTATAAAAATGTGAAAAATAAATAAATAAAAGAATAAACAATTTGGGTATGCACCTGAAAATAAGCATTTGGTCACTCCGAGATCCTATAACTACACACCTGGGCAATATAGCTCACTCTCAAGCATGCTTTCGCTTACAACAATAGCTGCCAGTGTTTCACAGAAGTGTGGTGTGCACGCACACAGTGTTCTTCTCCCCCCCCCCCCCCGGACTGCACCACCACCATCCGCGGCTGCTTTCGAGCCTCCGTGGCCCAGTTTGTAACAGGCTGGGGGTTGGGGACCCCTGTCTTAAGGGGTCTGAATTCAATTGTCCATTACAACAAAGTGATTGTGTTTTATCCATGCATTATACTTCTGTAAGAGTGAAACATTCATCTGAAAGACACAACAGCTATGGTCTGGAGCAGTGGTTGCCAAACATTTTAGCACCAGGACTCACTTTTTAAAATGAAACTCTATCAGGACCCTCTTAGCTTTGCGAGACTTTGTAAAAAGGTGATCTAGAAAGCGAATATATTTTATTTACAAGTAATATTTTTTTATTTATTTGCAAAAACTCAATCCATTTCTCGTAATGAGGCAGCCCTAATGAATAGCCTCAAGGCTTGAGGGGCTTAGTTATGTGACCTAGCCTTCACCTGCCCCCACTACCTGTCATTGACAGACTGGGGGGGGACACAGCAGAAAAAAAGACCATCTCCCTATATTTACACAAGCTTGCAAACTGCAGGAGCTCAGTTCTTTGCAATCTGCAATTAGCAGCTATCTGATTTTTGAATAGCTAGCCTTGAGACAATTTCTTATCTGATCTTTCTATCACCCATGTTTTCATTGGAGGCTCTGTGGGACCCGCCAAGTGCGTCCTGACCCACAGTTTGAGAAACACTGGTCTGGAGAATGTGTGGTTTAGACTTAAGGAACGTGGTTAAGGATCTCAAAAGTGGTTTCCCTGAAAGCTTGCTTTGGAGTTGATATTCACTTAACAATTTGGCTATGCAGTTCTTGAAGGCATAAGCCCCATATCTTAATATATTTGGCATCTATTAGACATTGTTTTGTCAAGCTTGCATAGTAACCTAAATAAAATAGGATGTGCTTGTTTTTCAAGCCATTCAAGATATGGTTAAAAATAACCAATAATAGAGCCTGGGGGCTGAGATGTGACTTATTTTGGATTGAGCTGATCAGAATTGGTTAGAGATGTTAAATCCTTGGCTCACTTGAGTACTGTATGACTCTAACAGATACTTTTTGATTACCATTTAATGGTGGTCAATGCATGTGTGTGTACTGTTATGAAATACTGCAAGGTCGCATTAAAATGCTAGATAAAGGAGTATATTCTTTGTAAAGTATTGGAACAAAAGATTTTTTTACAGGGCTGTACTACCTTTCGCTGAGCAGCAAAAAGACAAGGATAAGAAAGGTAGAGTGAGTGAGTGTGTGTGTGTGTGTGTGTGTGTGTGTGTGTGTGAGAGAGAGAGAATCTGTGACAGAAACAATAGCATCTTGTAGCACCTGAAGGAATCACCTATTTTTGCATAAGCATTCCACAAAAGCTTATGCTGAAATAAATTTGTTAAAGTTACAAGACTGTCTTTTTTTAAACAACTTTTATTTAATTGGTGCTCTGATCCACAAGCTTCCACATGGGTATTATAGGGTTGAGAACTATAGATGATGATGGGTGTGCACATCTGAACCTGGGCATTGTCTATCCAAGTGTTAATTTCAGTAGGATGGTCATTTTGGCACGACGATTCACTCACCATTGCCATTTTCATATGGCTAAGCTGGGTTTTTGACTCCTCAGACCTTTTTTACCAGTCACCTGAATAACGCCTATTGTTCAAACATTGCATAGTAGCCATTTCAGCTTGGTATTTGTGTGAGAAGCAGTGCCTCGCGTTATGGCATGCTTGGTGGTTGAACGACTGCTTCTTCCTGTGACATGAAATATGTAAAGTGTCAGCTGGCTTGACAGTCATTCGTCTATTTTCTTTAGAAAAAAATAATGGTTTAGAATAATCTTTGGAAACCATTTCAGTAACTAGAAGGAAATGCTTTTGAGAGACTTAACAGGTAGTAAAGGAGTTGTTTCTCCTTAACTGTGTGTAATTTCATTAGTTTGTTCTCAATTTCTTCAGCGATGCAAGATATTGATTTATTGGGAAATTCTGGTCATTTTTGATGATCCCAGGTAATGAACATTCAGCAAACCTTTCGGGAATTGGAAGGAAGAAAAGGTACTTGGGAATGTAAAGCTTTTATTCAAAAACAACTACATAATGGAAGGCAAACTTTTTTGGAAGCATAGCTGTCTCCAGAGAAACTGCCTAATGGGAAATGAGGTCTCCGAAGTGCCATCTTGAAATGAGTGCTAATGCTGTACAAATGATTCCACCACCACGCTGAGGCCATTTCTGCCTGTAGTAAATGCTGCGGATCTGTTCTTTGCGTGTATATAACAGGCATGCAATCTCAGTCACTAGCATATGACAGGAGCAGATTCATCCCCCTCCCCCAGATATCTAAACGTTGACTGAAGTTGTAACGTAACATCTAACTTGGTGTTTCTCAAATTGTGGGTTGGGACCCACTAGGTGGGTCGCGACCTGTTTTCTGGTGGGTCCCAGGTGATGGAAAGATCAGATAAGTAATCTTATTCACAAGCCCTGAGACTATTAAAAAATCAGATAGCTGCTAATTGTCCTTCAAAGAGCTGAGCTCCTACAGATTGCAAGATAGCTGCTAATTACACTGCAAACAGCTGAGCTGCAGTTTGCAAGCTTCTGTAAATATAGGGAGATAAATGTTTATGCGTTTCGTAAAGCTAGGTGGGTCCCGATAGTGTGTCATTTTAAAAAGTGGGTCCCAGTGCTAAAACGTTTGAGAACCACTGATATAACTAGTCCAAAGAATGTCCATTTCTGTTTGAAGGGTAATTTCAGATACACGTGGGTAACTAATATTTAGAGAAGGCTCCCAGGTCTTGCTGTATAATTGTGAATTGTACTAAATGTCTTGCTTGAGACTAGTAATGTCTTATTGTGATATGTTTGCAATATCTCGCTTTATAGGTTTTGTTCTGGAGGGCAAGGATGTTTGTTCAGAGAATTGGTTCTCCAGGGGAAGCCCTATTGCCTTTTACAATGTTATATATATTATATATTTTATATATAGTTTTTGATTCACAGTACTTTCCATTTGTTTGGACTAGAGGCCAAAAGCAATTGTTTCAATTGAGGTACTAGATAGAACAGCAATACATTTTTTTTTGTTTTTATATTCAGCATTTTATCCTTCTCATGTAACTGGTACTTTT
The DNA here is from genome assembly GCA_026170595.1 of Plestiodon gilberti rubricaudatus. Lineage (NCBI taxonomy): Eukaryota > Metazoa > Chordata > Lepidosauria > Squamata > Scincidae > Plestiodon > Plestiodon gilberti. The sequence goes on from JANXHW010000002.1 coordinate 56,899,390, forward strand.
AAAGTAACCCCCCCAAAATGGTAGACTTTTGCACACTCATCAACAAAACTTGCCACAATTAACTATCACAGTTTCCCAGTCATATTGAGTGTTTCCTTAAATTTGACACATTCTTGATCCCATTCTCACCCCATTTTTTTCATGCCAAGTTGTCAACTAGACTTGTGACTGTAGCCGTGCTGCCATAAATTTAATATTGGCAAAGAATGTGCAACTTGCTCATGATTCTGCTCTAAATGCAACTTACAATGTAATTTGTATTCTCATGACTTTGTAAATTGTCTACATTTCAGTTCCCACTTCCTTTTACTCAATCTCTACTCAGATTTCAGTTGACAACATGCTTCCGATTCTTGTTTTGTATTGCTGTAAAAATGCATAGCAAGCTACTGCCTCTACTCATCTCTTGTACCAGGATAGAGCTCTTCTTACCATCCAGCATTTTACAGTCAAAAATAGAAACGTGCTTATGATACCTCTACTCTCATACCAAAAGATCACTTTGTAAACCTGACCGCTTTTACTGCTATAGGTTGTTGGAGGATCTTTGATGCATGCTGTATTCATTGACTGCAATAGCCATATCCTCCACTGGTTTATAAACCAACAGGGTAATTGATTGTTTTGGTTATGAAATGCTAAAAAAAACCATTGTTGTCAGTTCAAGACACTTCAGTGGTGTGGTGTGTGAAATGGAAGATTGCAGTGCAATGTTTAATGTTCATGCATGTGCATTAGAGGAACATTGAAGATGAACTCATAGTTTCTTGGACGTGGGGGGACTGGGGTTATTTGCACTGTGCCCCCATAAAGCAAGGGGCCCTTGCCTCTGTCTTTTGTCCCGGCCCTGTCACATTGCTCACAAGAATTCTTGCGATTTTGTTGAATGTTTTCATTAAAAAAGAGGAAATGGGAAGTAAGCTGAGACTGATCCTTATTATGTAATTGTGACATAATAGGGCTCATCCCCAACTATTACACTGTACATAGTTGTGTGTGAAACAGAATAGATTCTAATTTTTGATTGTAGCCCTGATGTGCATATAATCACTTCAATCTGGAAAAGAGCAGGTAAAATTATTTATTTATTTTTCACATTTTTATACCACCCTTCCTCCAAGGAGCTCAGAGTGGTGTACATATTTCCTCCCCTCCTTTTTGCCCTCACAACAACCCTGTGAGGTAGGTGGGGCTGAGAGATAGTGACTGGCCCAAGGTCACCCAGGAAGCTTCAAGGCTGAGCGGGGATTTGAACCTGGATCTTCCAGGTCTAAGTCTGACTCCCAAACCACTACACCATCCTGGCTCCATTTGTCAAACTTAAGCTGGTTGTGAAATGTGTCTGTCCATGGGAGGAAGATGCCTGCTTATTAGCTAGCCCTGCACCCCAACTGCAAGGGAGTTTTAAGGTGGCAATCCTATACACACTTACCTGAGAGTAAATCCCACTGAACTCAATGGGACTTACCATACTTCTGTGTAGGCATGCATAGGATTGTACTGTAAGCCAATCACCAAGATAAAAGCTTTCTTGATTTATGGGTGGAAATAGAGATTGATCAGGCGGGCTTATGACTGGCCCAGGCCAAGCATCCCAAGTCACAAAGGAGAAAAGGAACTGGGGAAGGCTTTATAGCGGGACTCTGTAGCGGAGCATGTGACCTATTGTCACAAAATGTATTCCAGCTGTTTAAAGAGTTAAAGTAGCACATGAGCACCAGCTAAGATTTTCAGGCTGTGCCAGTGTAATGATCTAGCCACCTGGGGAGAGAATCGGTAGGTTTCAAGGGAATCTAATTGTGTCTGAGGGCCCACCATCCAAACCTGCAAGCTTCCCACATGTTTCTTCCAAATTGGGGCCAGCATGCCCATGATGCCTACTGAAAGGGCCGCTTTGAGTGAAAAACTGACCACGGGTCCACCCCTCCCCGCTACCCCCTCCACCCCACTAAGCCACTTCTATCAGCTCTGATCCTTTTGCTTCTCTCTGAGAGCAAGAAGAGGCTCTGGCCAGCGACAGCCCATCTCTTCCTCCAGCACTGCTTAGGACTTCCTCAGCACCTCCAGCACCACTGGAAGAAGGAGCAGAAATAAAAGCTACCACCACCACCACCACTTCCTCAACATAAGGTTGCTTAGAAATGAGAGAGAGTGGTGATCTGGACCCCAGCGCCCTGACCTGGAGCTCCATCACCACCTCCTTCCTCCATACCCATTCTTATTTAAATAAACAGGACAAATGGAGTATGCTGGAAGGTCGAGAAGGAGGTGGCAGCAATGCATGGAGGGGTGGCAGAATTTGGCTCAAGGCAGTGCCCAAGTTGCTTCAAATGTTCACTCGCTACACCCGTTTCCTGCAAGGCTACCCCATGGTGCGGAAGTGAAGACACTGTCTCATTTGGAGTCACAATTTCAAATTCTGCCTTGGGGGATGTGAATGATTCTGAGGAGAAACGGTATGACAAAATGGAGGTCACAAGTCAGATAATCTTCAACATTTGTTTACAGTGGCACGATCTTGCAAATACTCTTAGTGGAAGCCATTGGTAATTTTCTTAAACAGTACACAGTCAGAGAAGGTAAAGTGTTGTGAAATCTGGCTGTTGCCACCCTGTTTCTGGCAGAGCAAAATTTGCCATTCTGACGATCCATCCCATTCTGATTGGCCAACGCTTTGCTCTGTGTCCTGCCCCCCACAGCACCAAATGCGGCCTCTCATTGGCTGAACACGGCCAAAGTTCAATTTTTTCAGCTCTCCTGCGTTGCGAGCTTGTAAATGTCAAGACACACAGAGTTTTTCCAGCCGCGTGCGGATGCTACTCTATGCACTGCAGCAGGGCTAGTGTGTCCCAGGCTTCAGTGTTTTGGGAGGGATGCAGAGGCTCTTTGAAACAGAATTCCTCCATTGTAGAAACTAGACAGCTAGGGCTTCTCATGACCAAAGTATCAAAGGGTGATCTTCTAACTCCTTAGCCTCCATGGCGTAAGGCAGGGGTGCTCAAACTTGCTTGATGTAAGAGCCACATACGATAAACTTCAGATGTTTGAGAGCCGCAATATTTAAGATGTATTTTAATTCTTAAATATATTAACTAACCACGAACTTTAAACTTATGTTTTAATCCAGTGGACTCTCAGTTTATACCTGGTCAATTATAAAAATGAAAAAAAAATTATTTACCTTTTATATTGTGATGCAAAATGGATCTCGGACAACATATTTCAGAAAGCCACACGTTATATGTCAAAGAGCCGCGTGTGGCTCAGGAGCCACAATTTGGCCACCCCTGGCATAAGGAATACTGTGATGCTATGACAAGCTCTATGCTTTCTCTGATGAGCCTGCGCAGTGATGATTATTGAAAAATATGTATGTCACTTTTCAACACAATTCACAAAATGGTTTCTGTAGCAAAATAAATGATACTCATTGCTCACTCTGGCTGCGCATACCAAGGGGTATTGATCAGCAGGGTCCAGTTTTAAGTAGTGTCGCTGGTTTGGCACATATAGGTTTGAGGCTGTTTAGGTTCTCTATGGAATGAAGAAGAAAATATTAAAGTTGACCTTTCCATCTAACAATGGTATATTTTATTACCTAGCATATCCTTATACTATCTTTTACATATCCCAGAGGTACCAATATGTACCGATGGGTGTTCTGGTAATATTTAAATTAATTGGTTTGAAAAGGGAAATTAAAAAGTTTTGACAGTTTAAGGGGTTGAATGCTAGTGTGAATCATACAACTGACAAACAATTGCTCAGTCCATCAGAAGTTTTAAGTACTGTTCCTTACTGCATATCCCTTCCTTATTTCTTCTAGAGGACAGCAAATCTCTTACAAATGCTGACATTGCCCTCTCAGGATGTGTCATGATTCAGTAAAAATATTTTAAATTGCAAATAAGTGCCATGCCATTGCGTTGCCAGCAGCATTTGTTGAAGCATGTCCATTTGATAGCCTAATTCTAAAAATAACGGAATGCTTTTTCCCTCTTTCCACTTTAAGAAGGGGAAATGCCAGGCGAGGCATGCCACCCAGAAACAACATTTTTAGGATTTAAATTGGAACGGGCACCATTGTAAGGCTGCTATAAACACTTTTACAAAGAGGTCTCAGTCTCGCCGGCACAAAGACATTGAGGCTTATATATTCCCATCTAAATTTACCTGTCAAGCTGAAAATCTAGCAGAACTGTAGATTCACTGATTGTTATGCAAGGCAGGTCCAGGCTTCCTAGAACATGTCTAATAAGCCAGTCCTTTATTACGAAGGTAGACTCTCCACCGTTCTCCCCCTCACCCCAGATGTTACAAAATAAATTTAGGAAATTTTAGTCAAATTCTACTCTGGTGTAGCTTGATTTCTTTACATTTAATATTTTAACCCAAGAAATGTGCTTTTTCTTCCCCTGCAGAGAAACTGATTTCTGAAAAGGTATTCAGAGTTCTTTTGGATGCAATTAGATGTGAAATGCTGTTACGGCAGTGCTCAGGCCTGGGGACGGTATCCATTAGTTTTAAGAATTGCTCCAGTATGTTCTTTCATGCCTCCTAGACTCTGGAAGGTGGAGATTGTGAGGCAATAATGTAAACAATGTTGTGTGGCCTGGGGAAAATTTTGGCAGGCCAGATGTACATTTCTTAACCTTGCTATGTAGCATTTAGTATCTGTTGATTTTCCATGTATCTAACAAATCAATGCTCTTACATTGCAAAAATCTGGGGGGTGGGGTCCTCTGCTTTTCTCTATTGGAAAAGGTTGTTTTGAAGGATATGTGTAGGATCAACTTCTGATTTTAATCAGGAATATATAATGTAATGGATTTGCAGGGTTCTCAAAAGAGAGGAGGTATAACAAAGGTAACATGGAATAACCACCACGGTACATGGACAACATCATATACAGTAGATGCCCCATAAAAGTAAGTGAACAAAGGCTGGTGATGCTGGACTTACATACCTCTTCTAGAAGCAGCCCAAGAATGGAACGTCTGACATTTAGTCGGTTATACTAATAGCTACCATGACTAGTAGCTTTGGTTGTGCCTATTCATTTCAATGGGGCAACTGCTTAAGGAGAGCTTTGTGTTAACACTGAAGAAGATAGGGCATCACTTGCTCACCCAGACTTCTGTGCGTGTGCTCATGAGAGCCTCCTGTAGTGATGGATTTGTTAGCAGGCAGTAAAAATAAAAGTCTTAAGTTATGAATTGTGACCAGTAAGTCATTTGGGTTTTTTGTTTTACACATTTAGCAGCGGTTTTCATGAGGTTTCCACTGAGATTTTTTTCCAGAAGGTTTCTAAGAAACCAATGTCAAACTAACTTTCCCTTAAAAAATAAATAAATGTCACTTCAGTTGTTGAAGATAAAGCTCTATTATACCACAACATCCACTTCTTCTCCAGACTGATTTAGAGGGAGAGTCCAGCACTGACTCCTGAAACTGTCTCCATTCCCGCCACAATAATGCCACAAATGTGTTTTGCATTGTTAGCCATCATAGTTTAATATTTTAAACAACAATAAAAAAGGGTTTTGCATCCCTAGTGATGCAGCTATCAACATGGTATTGGAGAATTTCATACAGTATCTGCTAAATTTTAGACATGTTTGGCAGCTTAGCAAATATCATATGATTGCAGCATCCGTGATTTCAACTGCAACAAGTCGTGTGTGTTTTTTCCTTGCAAAGAGTCCGTCTTTCAGAACAGGATAGAACATGACCAGGTTTGGGATGGAATCAGACCCCCATATGTAGTTCATGGCCCCGGTGCAGGATTATCACTATTAGACGATTGTCTCCTTTGAGTTCCTTTTGCCTGAATGCAGCCCCAACAAAGACTGCTGGTTTGAAGGGATGCTGACAGACTTTGGGATGAGAAGTATAACTCTTTGATTGGTCCGACGCCATTCGTTGTATAATCTGCAGTGATACCTAAATGATACCTGCAGGAAGAGCAAGGCAAAAAAAAAAAAACATTTCAGATGAGTGGAGAAATGCTGCACAGTGCAATAAAATACTTTTCATATGTTATAGCAGTGGCGTGGAAGCCGCTTTTCTGTGGCTTCCTTCAGCCCATTGTGCTGATGCTCACAGGTGTCTCTCTTCTATCTGATAATGGCCTGGCAGGAAAGGGCTTGTCCATATAGGCCTTAAACATTATAGCAGCACCATTCTCAGGGTGCTTCTGTCATGTGTAAGCAGGGGAGGCAGCGTAGCTCAAAGGTTACAGTTCTAGGTAGAAGAGCAGTTCATACTCCAGTACTGCCACAAACACGGTAGGGAGCTAGCTATGAACATCTTCTGTTCTAGTTTCCATTTCTGATCGGGGAGGATTACGGTTCTTCTCTCAAACGTTTGAGTGAGAATAAATGAGCTGCGCATAATGAAGTGCTTTAGACAGTGAAGCGCATGGTCACTGATGAGGTGCTTAACCTGAATGTGTGAGTGGGTTGTCTTTAGCGACGATTTAATGTACTATTGGCACCTAGGAATTCCCTGCATTCAGATCCTTGCTCAGCCTTTACTGAATGCAATAGAGATGACTCTAGTCTAAGACAAGTTCACTAGCACTTTAGCCTCTGGCTCCATTTTTTAGGAGGGCTATAACCTACCTCATCAAGATGTTAAGAGACTGAATGAAATACAAGTGCCCAACACTTCCCACAATGTATCAAATTAGTAATAATTTTCAAAACCACATCTTGTGCCCAGAATGCGTTTCAATACTACTACTCGCTAGCAGAACATCCCTGAGGGGAAGGTCACTAATAAGGCAATTTTGCAGATGAGCAGCTGAAGTTGAAAGTTAATGACTTGCTCAAGACTACTTGATGCTACTTTCGGCAAAGTCCTTATTCTGAAGGAACTGGATTCTGGCTTTAGCGTGTGATTGAAAAGGAAAAGGCTAGTCATCGGGCTTATAACTGGCAGGGTTTTAAAACCTAGAGTATCTGTTCTTTCCTTAAGCAGCATGGCTAGAAAATACTAACCTCCCATTGATCCCAGGGGGAGCTTTCTTTCCAGGGAAAATAGCAGCCTTGGGGGGGGGGGGGAGTTACTTATTTTTATTTTTCACATTTTTTATACCGCCCTTCCTCCAAGGAGCTCAGAGTGGTGTACATATTTCCTCCCCTCCTTTTTGGGGGAGGAAACAACAACCCCACCTACCTCACAACAACCCTGTGAGGTAGGTGGGGCTGAGAGATAGTGACTGGCCCAAAGGTCACCCAGGAAGCTTCGTGGCTGAGCGGGGATTTGAACCTGGATCTTCCAGGTCTAAGTCCAACTCCCAAACCACTACAACTCTCTGCTGCATCCCCATCTGGATCAGCCTTGGGCCCATATTTAGAAAAGACCAGATGCACACGGCAACTGCTAAGCACACAGTAAATATCTCATCTAGTTAGGTGAGACAGTCAGGTGACAAGAAAGAGCCTTTCTTGAAAGGGTCCTGACTGCTTGAAGTTGCACCCCTGCAATGGCAAGGAGACATCCATGGTCGCCATCCTTGCATGGCAACACAGCATCTTTGTGGTGAGAAAGTGAGCAACCATCTTGGTAAACAGAAGGCTTTAGAAATCCAAATAGAAATCCTAGACGTGCCTCTGGAATAGGCAGGCTTTCGTTTTGAGTTCTCCATGGACGCTCAAGGAAGGCTATTCCAGGAACAGTTGCATTGTTGAGCCGGGCTCCTACCCTCTGTTTGTTTGTTTAAGACATTTTCACAGGATACCCTAGTTAAGCTTGACAGCTTGTTTACAACAGGTTCTTGCCTTCAGGCAATTTCCAAATCATGTTAGCTACTGAATTTCAGCAACTGCCAGGGCAGCTCAGCATTGAGTTTCTGCAAGAACCTCTTTGGCAATCAGTTGTGATGTTGCTGAGGTGTTAGGGTAATTGCTCATGAGCGAGTCTGAAGCCTGACACAATTAATTTCTAGGTTCCTTTTCAGTTGGCTGAACTCAATTTTGATTAAACATCTTGTGATGACATTTCTTAGACTAGTCTCTAATCTAGGGAGAAATAATTCTGTGCAACCTTGCTGAAGCCAAGAGCGGGAATGGAGACTTGATCTGTCCTTTCAACACTTGTGTTAAAATAAAAATCAGAATCTTAGGTCCAGGAGCCTTCCTGCCCAGAACAGAGACATGGTTTGTGTGTTGATCACAGACAATGATTAGATTCATTCCAAAGAATAAGCAGCAGTCTCTGTGGGAGACAGGCTCTTATTTAGGGAAGATGGAAAATAGCTTCCTTAAAAATGTATGGGTCTCTGTTCTGAAAATAGTTACTTCCACTAAACTTGAAGTTCATTGAGATACAGTAGTGTATTACTCTCCCAGATGGCTGGTTTTGATTTATGCAAGCATCAGTTGGTATAAGAGGCAATGTGACATTTGGGTTTTTTAATAAAAAGATTGATCGTAATTACCATTTCTAATTTGGCCATTAAAAATAGTTGATTTCCTCTACAGTAATGGGTCACTAACATAACACAACTGTTCTGTTTTAAGCCTGGCAGTGTGTATCTTAAAAGTTATCCAATAATCATAAGTGAGACGGTTGAGCTGGCTTGCTGAATTAAACCGAGCATCCACAGGTGCTAGATTCAGCCGCCCTGTGGTGATCCACTTGGCACATGGAATTTGGACAGTCTTTGGCCAGTACTCACTGTGATAGCCCAAACTGATGTCAGGCAGCTAATGGACTACTTTGCAATTATAAGAAGCAGAACAGCCATCACATTTTGGGAAACTAGCAGCTTGAGGTCAGGTATCAAACTTAATTGCTACTTAAATCTTGGCTTTAGTTGCCTTTTCCAGTTATTTATGGCACAGTGTGCATGCGTGTGTCACCCAATCCCATTATGCTACTATGTGGATTTTATCTGAGCTGCAGCCCATCCTTTCCTGCTAGTTCCCAGCAGAATGAAATGGGAACCAATCACAGCAGTTAAATGAATTCACCAAATTCTAACAATGCTCAGAACCCACAGCAGCCCAATATAATGAGGTTTTGCATGAGCAAACAAGCAAGGCCTGGACAGGATGATTGTTGTGTCACTGCAATGTTGTACCTGTGCCCACTATGTGTGTGGAACTTAGGGTTATGATCTGGTGCCAAAGCATTGGGGGAATACTTCTAAGCCAATAACAGCCCCCAGTGCCTAACGCAGCACTGTGCAGTTTATTCACTATGGGACAATATTGGCATGGTAGAATTTCGGTTGACAGGGAGGACAGAATTGACTTCCTTGCCAAATAGATGTTCCTGAACTACATTAGGACAACTCATTCTGTGCTCTGTTCTACAGGGGCTTGTATAAAACCTTGAGCCTAAAGATAAGATACACGTGTGAATGTAAGGCTGGTTCCCACAGAGTACGGTTGGGCCAGGCCTCACAGTTATGTATCCAGTGGGATGAGAGCAAGCTTTGGACTCACTCACAGACAGACAGACAGACAGACAGACAGACAGGTGTAGAATCTTTAATGGGAGCCAAAATTGTATGCTTGGGTCCCCAGTCAGGGAATCTGCACAACTCTTTTCCATGTATGAATAATGTAGGCTGCAGGATGCATTAAACGTTCTAGGTGCAGAAGAGAACACGTGAGTCTAACAGCGCAGACCTGCCCAAGTTTAGGGCGGGGGAACAAGCGCTCCACCGCCCTAAATCATTGCAAACATGCCGTAAGGTACATTTGCAACGACTCTAGAGTAAGGGTCGCTGGCGCTAGGCCGGCAGCCCTTACTCCGCCGCCGGATCTCCATGCAGCCACTGGAGGAAGGTAAGGGATCCCCTGGTGGCTGCATGGGTGGTCCATGCGGCAAGGGAGGGGGACCATTGGCCGTGTTGGACCAGGGAGGGGGGCGGGGATGGTGTCCACCATATCCCTGTCCCGCGTGTCCATTACACGGCTTCCTCAGACTTCTGCCAGCTAAATAGCTGGTGGAAATCCGAGGAGGCCCATCGGGCCTTCTCTGGTTTACACCGGGAGAAAGGGACAAATGTCCCCTTTTCCCAAGTAGACCTCCAGGCTGCAGCGGCCCAGAACGGGGATAGGATCCGGCCGGCGGCCAGATCTCTACGCAGGATTGTGCTGTAAGGCTCGGTCCAGTGTACTATTACTTGGGTAAAAGCCTTAGGTTGCATCGGGTTTTTTTCAATGAATATGTTTCCAGTAAACATGCTTAGAATGAATCACAGTTGCAAGTCGGCTGGGGCCCATCAGAGGGCCGGCCAGGCTAACTCCTGGAGCCTCCATACTAGTGGCAGTTTTAGTGCCCAGTATGCCATCTGGGCTGGGAGCCCACTGCCCTGCTTTGTATCCAAGTGCCCAATGACCAGGCACCAACACTGATCACAGCATACAAATCCTCTGCATATACTCTGCATTTTCAGTTATTTGACTAGTTTTGTGTTCTAACAGTTACGTATGCTCCTTTATTAAACTGAGCCCCCACTGTTACACAATGCCCATTGGAAGCCTCTTCTTTTCCTGCTTGTGAGCACATTGCCTCATTAATATAGCCCCCTCCTGCTGGACTTAATAGAACAGGAAATAAACTAGATCTCCCACATGGCAGCAAAGAGAAGCTATAGACTAGCATGCAACTGATGCTGTGTTTCAGGTATACTGATTTATCAAGTGTTCATATTGGGCTCACCGCTACAATATATAAAACTAGGATGTTTGCAAGTGTAAAGTTCATATACTATATAAATGTAAAACATGCTAACAAAAATAGTTTCTTGATTCTTGTTTCTGAATGAAAACTACTTTACCAAACTTTTTACAAATCATTTTGAAGATACAAATTATTCTTAGGAGGATTCACTCCAGCAAATAGATGGTAGTATTTGCAATTCAAAATGCATTTTCACCTGAACAGCAATTGAGGCAATAAAATATATTCATCCTGTAAAGAGTTTATAGTAATTAAATATTGCTTTTTGGAAAAGAACTCCTCCTTCATCACTCCCCATAATGGTAATTTGGGAAATATATTCAAGAGAAAAATTAGAAACCATTTGGGTCTCTGAGAATGACTCTGTTGTACCATATAGAACTAGGGCAGCCAACCCTATCCAGCACTGGTGCACAGAGCTGCTGTATATAGCACTGTGATACAGCAGGCTGGAGATCTCCCCGGGTCGAGCCCCAGCCTGCTCAATGGGGCTACTCGGATCTGCGCCAGCTAAGTCCCACAGGCCCAAGAAGTCTGGGAGGGGGATAGGATATGGCAAAGGCCTTCTCCACCCTGCGCCGCTTGGAGCAGCACTTACCCACTCCATGGCGCAGGATCCAGGAGTGGCTGGCAGGAGGCCTCAGCACTGCCTCCTCTCGAGTAGTCACAAACATGCCTTATGGCACGTTTGCAACACTCGCTGTTTGCAACGCTTATGGCACGTTTGCAACACTCCGTTTGTATCTGAGGTCCAGCATCAGCATGCCTCCCTGGATAGGATTGCACCATTAGAAACCGTGAAATATAGCAAAGAAGCAGAAGAACTTATTGGAAGATGTAAACAATCAGTAAGGAATTGAACAAGAAAATTGTCAGTGTGCTCTGCTTGCTGTTACTCTAGACATTGTTTTCACAGTGTCTTTTTTGTGAAATAGCTATTTTCTGCAAATAAGAGAATCTGTTACGGAAGACAAATCAAGCAAAAACATATTAAAGTAATATGAAAAGTTTTACCGAAACAAAAAGACTGTGAGTATTAAGGTGGTGTGTGTACAGTATTTGATTTTTTTCCTCCAATATATATGGGTCCTGAACCAGCACCAGCAGTGCTTTTCGCTTATAATTACTGCCTCTGACTGCATGATTCCATCTTCATGCACTCGTCAATTCTAAACGGGCTGAATTGTGATGTGGATGTGTATTTGTATTAGCTGCATCCAGGGCTCTCTTATCTGCAGGATTAGGGCAAGTGCATATATACACACCAAGAAACACTGACTGAGAAAACTGATGTCAGAACGTTGCTTTGAAAGCTCAAACCAGTCATATGTATTCCCTGATGTACCAGTTATGCCTCTTCAGTCCCCGTTTTCCTAAAGCCTCGTCCCTTGACCAACTGAGGATCTAGTGGCCTCTTTTACACACAGACACGTGCTATCGAAGTGATCATCAAGCCAGTGCAGGTTTTTACTCAGAAACAGAAGAAAGTTTGAGTTAAGAGCCGTTACCTAGCGTGTAGCTGAATAGCTCATGTTTAGATAAACTAGGGGTTCTAATCTGTTTTACCACACAATGTAACTTTTCCATTTTAACCTATTTGGAACATACGATGGCAGCCCCCTTATAGGCTGTTGTGTTCAGGGTGGTGCACTGGTTGGCAGAAAGAAGGAGCAAGAGTGTTCTCAGTGTGAAGTGTTGATTGAGGGAAGACAGTTTAGCTCTGGCATTTTGAGTCTAATTTCTAGTAAAGTTCTCAAAGCCAAATCAAAATGAATGAAGCCCGATATGGAGTTGATATTCTCACATATGAAGTGTCAAAAATCTGTTTTCATTTTATTTGCTTATTTAATTTTCTCTTGAAGTAGCAAAAAACTCTATAGTCCGCAAGAATGGCAATCCTGTTTATCTTAAGAAGAGGAGCAGCATTAATCCAAAACCAGACAGCCTGATCAAACAACATGCTAGCAAGAAGTTTCGAACACTAGAACATATAACTGTGAGCGCATCTAGTCATGCAAGCAGGTCTGTGTTGCAGCAGCATTCACGGAACCTTCACAAGGCACAGGACAGCTCTGTTTGAAAACCTCACCTATGTAGAAGGCGTCCCCCATATTCCCATGTATTAGCAGCTTTTGAATTGAGCGATTGCCCATGTGCTCATGTGAAACTGCATGTATTTGAAGAGAACAGTGTCCCGATAAAGCCATATTTTTAATTCACTCCATCCAGGATCCTCAATGTGCATAACAATGCTTCAAAAACAAAACAAAAAAAACCAAAAAAAAAAAAACCAACCACAGCCAGATGAAAGAGAATGATAGAAATGGTTATTACAAAGTACCTCATCCCTCTTGGATTCTTATATTTCGGACATATGCTTTTAAAACTTATGCTTCCTTCCAGTAGGACCCTCTCCTCCCAAAGCATGGCAGAAGATGAAAACAGTGGTTCTCAGGAAGAAAGATGAACACTTAGCTACTAAGACTACAATAGCTACTCCAGCAGCTCCTTTGGACTCTTTCCTGGACTCTTTTATACACACTGGACAGCCATAATGCATGATCTGCTCTCATGGTTTGGTGTGAGATGTTCTCAAAGGGAAAATGGAAATTATATAGTGCCATGCCATTGAGGGATTAAGCAAGTCCACATTCCCTACAAAACAGGTCCTACAAAACCTAGTATGACGCTCATCAATTTATACTAAGCATCAGGAATGCTGGCCAAGGAAACAGCATCAGTCCGTCTGAAATTAAATGCTTTCGCTTCTGCAGTTGTTTCACAGCCAGCGGCGTCGCTGGAGTGTGGTGCGCGGGGTGGGCCACCAGGGGGGTGACGCGCGCCTATGTGCACCTGGTCCGAGCCCTGTGCCCGCCCGCCCGCCCGCATCACCGTCCGGAGGCTCCGAGCCCCCGGGAGAAGGCCTCGGAGCATCCCGATACCTTCTCCCGGGCTTGGAGCCTCTGGACGGGCAACGCGGGCGGGCAATCCGAGGCCTTCTCCCGGCCTCGTAGCTGGAGAAAGCCTAGGAGCGTCCACCACGACCAGCGGCGTCCAGGTCCTTCTGAGAAGGCCCACGGCGTCGCCGTGCTATTTATATTCTTTTTTCACGCATGCACAGAATGGAAATGGGCAGCCCTTGCCTCAGAAACGTTCTGCGCATGCGTGAAAAAAAGAATAAATAGCGCGTGACGCCGTGGGCCTTCTCAGAAGGCCCTGGATGTCGGAAGAAGCGGGTCGCCTTCTCAGAAGGCCCCCGGACACCGGGAAGAGGGTCGCTGGGCGCTGCCTGGGGGCGGGGGGGTGATGTGCATCTCCCCCCCTCCAGCTCCCGGGTGACGCGCGTCCAGTGACGCTACTGTTCACAGCTAACAGACACTGATATTTTTTTCCTCGTTTGAAACATTAATAAAATCAATGTGATCGTACAGTAAATGCTCAAGAGAAAGTGGGTGTAGTTTTGAAAAATGGGCAAGGGTTTAAAGAGCAGCAGCAGTGCAAAGAGTACAGAATATGTAAACCCTAATATGTACCTAGAAATTATTTGTCCATTCCAATGCTTTCATAAATAGGGGCTGTGAAGAAGCTACCTACACATTGATTTGGGTTCAAAGCAAACCATGCAGAGGGGGAGCCAGACCACTTGGTACCCGGTGCGGGCCCCTTGCGTTCCACCCCTTGCCTTCCTTTTTTACACCCCCCTTTATGTCACTTTTTTGCTTTTTTTGGTTTTTTCTGTTTTTTTTTTACTTTCGGGGCAGCTGCCGCCCCCCACTGCTTCCCAGGGTGGCAGCTGCGTTGTGTCCCAGGGTGTGTGTGCGCTTTTGGGGCACTTAGCTTATCTCGGCCGGGCAGCAGGCAGCATTTTCCCGGATCTGCAGCATCCATCTTGAATGGGCGGGACTCTCTAGGAATCTCTCTCCGTATCGCTGGTCCATCAGTCCTCCAGGCCTGTCTAGGGCTCTGGAGGACCGACCAGCGAGACCAACGAGACGGAGAGAGATTCCTAGAGAGTCCCGCCCATTCAAGATGGATGCTGCAGATCCGGGAAAATGCTGACTGCTGCCTGGCTGAGACAAGCTAAGTACCCCAAAAGTACACACAAACCCTGGGGGGGGGGGGCACACGATGCAGCTGCTGCCCTGGGAAGCAGCGGGGGGGCAGCTGCCCGCAAAATAATTAAAAATGGAGGAAAAAAAGGAAAAAACCCGAAAACTAAAACGAAACTTAAGGAGGCCTACACCCCACCCCCCAGCTTCAGCGCCCTATGCCCTGGGGCCCACCGCACCACCGCACCCCATTCTGCGTCGCCTCTGAAACCATGTTTACAGTCCCTTTGGAGGAGGCTGCATAGACTAGGGTTCATGAGAAGGGGGGCGGTAAATAACATGTGAAATAACATTTTTCTGTAATGAAGGACAGATGAAGAGGCCAAAGAAAATAAGGAAAGAGCCCTACAGCATCTGTTTTTCTATTGTTCCAAAACAAGTTGATCTCCACTTCTGCATAGAATATACTGTTATCAAAATAAGATAACAGTGAACTGTTATCCATGCAACACCCAGCTTTATTGCAAATATGGAGATTGCCGCTGATAAACCCACATTTGCTGCAAAAGCAATGCTGCCATATAGGACTTCCTATTCAATTATGTCTGACTGCATGTAAGGCTTGAGCAGTAATGCACAATCTGATATCGCACAGTGGCTGGATTAAACCCAGCCTCTTCCTCAATCTGTTGGGATCTACAGCAGAGCAAGAATTTGAATTTTTGCCAAATTCAAGCATTCTACTTTAAGGGATCTGGGGATCAGACTGCCAAGCTTTCTCTCAGATTTGTGAAGCAAGTTCAGTCAGTGACACGAGTCACAGCTGTCTAGACCAAGAAAACAGATTATATTTAAAAATGTGCTAGAACATAAGCTTGCACAGTAAAAACTGTTTAGCACTTCAACCACATGAACTTTGTCTAACCTTGCTTCTCCTCCTACAGTGTTAACTTAAAAGTTTCAGACTTGATATTGCTGAAAAACAGTGAACATTGGAAAATGTTGTCTTTTTGTCAAGGGATATCAAGGGAATGAGAACAGTTGAGCCTTCTCAATGCAGTTTGTTTAGAGTATTCCAGTTTGCTCTTGTGTAGCGTCAACAGCAAACATCTTGTGTTTCTAGTCTGAAGATAAATTTAGCTGTCTCAAAGAATTGCATTAGGATGAGAATTCACGCTTGTCTGGAGCAAGACTTTCTCCAACATCCCAACTGAGGGAAAAGAAAGGATGCTGCTGGTCTTTAGCTTAGAGTTACCTCTATAAGGGGTTAGACGAATTCATGGAGAACAAGACTATCCACGGCTACTAATCATAATAGCTACATTATGGCTTGCGGGTTCAAAGGTACTGTGCCTCTAAAAACATGAGAGCTGCCTGCTGGATCAGGCCAAAGGCCTATGTGATCCAGTGGAATCTTGTTTCCCCACTGTGCCTCTGGGAAGCCCATGAGCAGGAGATGATGGCATACCCCTTTTCTGCTATTGCTCCCCTGTGTACTGCTGTGGAATATGGAGTTAACATATAGCCATTGTGACTGGCAGCTGCTGATAGACTTGTCCACAATGAGAAGACCAGAAACAGCAGTAGCGTTCTTGAAGGGGGTGCCATAAGTGGTGCAAGGTGCTGCACTGCACCTTGCAAACCGGTGTAATGTGGCCCCTCTCACTCGCCCCAGAGCCATTCCAGTGGTGAAAGCAGCACTGCCTTTGCCGTGGGAATGGCTCCGGTACAAGTGGGAGGGGCTGCGTTACTCCAGTTTGCAAGGTGCAGTGCAGCACCTTGCACCACTTACAGTGCCACACCCCCCTTCCAGAAACACCAATGATAAACAGTGTTCAAAACATCTCTGAACCATTGGTTTTTATAAGGGCATTATAATACTAGCAGTTGTGTTTTCAGTTGCCTTCATGTCCTGCTAGTGGGCTTTGCAGAGGCAACTGATCAGCCACTGTGGGAAACAAGATGCTGGCCTTGATGGGCCTTTGGCCTCATCCAGCAGGGTTGTTCTTATGATGCTGGACCAGAACCCAGAACTTTACCTTTGCACTTGGCTGAAATGAAGACAAAGCCGTATCTTACAGGTGTCTGCCATCTGCCCCCTCTCTTTTGCTGCGTACATGGCAAGTACCCTGTCTGCTAGACCAGTGGTTCTCAAACTTTTTAGCACCGGGACCCACTTTTTAAAATGACAATCTATCGCAGGGGCGGGGAACCTTTTCCCTGGCGAGGGCCGTTTTAAATATTAGAAATTTGCTTGAGGGCCGGCCTTAAGGCCGGGCGCCATTTTTATTTATTTAATTAATTTTTGCCCCCGCCCCCCATCGGCCTCCGGAGGCTCCGCGCTCACCGTCCAAAGCTGCCACCGGGTCCGCGCGTCACCTCCGGCGTACCATGCCGATGAGGGCAAGAGGGCAAGAGCTTGCCCTCATCGGCGTGGTACGCATGCGCGAAATGGCCAACGGCCTGGTGAGAAGGGGTTGAGGAGGCGGCCGGGGAGGACATGCAAAGGCCCTCTCCCGGCCTCCGGAGGTGACGTGCGGACCCGGCGGAGCCTCCAGGGGCCGGTTGGGCGGCCTCCCGGCAATCTCTCCGGGGGCTGGACCGGATGGCCTCGGGGGCCTGATCCGGCCCTGGGGCCAGAGGTTCCCCACCGCTGATCTATCGGGACCCATCTAGCTTTACGAGACTTACTTAATCCATTTCTCATAATGAAGTAGCCTAACGAATAGTCTCAAGGCTTGAGGGCTTAGTTATGTGACCCAACCTTCACCTGCCCCCACTACCTATCATTGTCATTGACAAACTTGGAAAAACACACAGAAAAAAGATGCTCAAACACTTATCTCCCTATATTTACATAAGCTTGCAAACTGCAGGAGCTCAACTCCTTGCAAACTGCAGGAGCTCAGCTGTTTGCAGGGCAATTAGCAGCTATCTGATTTTTGAATGGCCTCAGGGCTTGAGGCAATTACTTATCTGATCTTTCCATCACCTGGGACCCACCAGAAATCAGGTTGGGACCCACCAAGTGGGTCCCGACCCACAGTTTGAGAAACACTGTGCTAGACCATGAGTCTGCCTATTTTTTCATTTCCCCTTCCACTAATAACAGTTTGTCAAAAGTTGCTAATTTTAGAACTCCCCAAGTATTGAAGCAAATCCAAATGTGGATCCCCTCTTGACAGGACATAATCACAAGGTGAACCCTGAACACTACATCACAACATTAAGAACCACCATTCTTGAATCTAAATTAAAGTTACACAAAAAAAAAGTACTTACTAGTGTCCAAAAGAGGTAAATAGTGAAGAGTGCGACAGTGAGTGCAATGAGGCCAACGGCTTCTAGCCGACTACTAAAGTGCAGGTGGTCCACTGCTCCTCGCAAACACAACCAGCCAGAGATGGTCGCCAATGGAGTTATAAACAAGAAGCACACCATGTCCCCAAACAGAGTCCGTTTCTCATGCTGGGGCCCCGGGTTTCTTAGCCACTGTAGAAAGAATGGACATACATGAAGTCTCAGCAAAGTCTACTTGGTTCTATTTGCATACAGAACACAACTTGTAACTTTTTATTGTGTTTACATTAAATTCCATTACATTAAAGTACATTTTTTGTGGTTCATTTGCTTACAAAATGTAATCAGTGTTTCAAATGTATAAGAAAAATAGTTTCAGTAAAATCTATGCTTTTATAAAATAAACAAAAAACCTAATCATCATAAAGAAAGAAGAATGTAAGGACTTTGCTTTGATTTTCTGTCCGTGGTGTGTGTGTGTGTGTGTGTGTGTGTGTGTGTGTGTGTGTGTGTGTGTGTGTGTGTGTGTGTGTGTGTGTGTGAGAGAGAGAGAGAGAGAGAGAGAGAGAGAGAGAGAGCATAAGCACGAGCACGCACAGCAAGTGGCTTTGGTTTTGCAATTTCATATCCGAAGTGCAATATTTTTCGTAAGAACTGAGAATTAACTTAATGCTGTTAAACAAAAGAGAGACAAGTAAATGAAGTGATAGATTTCTTTCTAGATTGGACATTTTCCAGCCTGTCCTTATTAAATATTGACAGTAGTAGTAAATTATGAAAATTCAAGGTCAAATTGACTTATTTATTGAAGGCACTTAACCAGTGAATGTCAAAATTATTTGTGTCGTAAACAGCACAATCCTAACCAACTTTTCAGAGCAGATGCAGCCATGCCAGCAGGGTACACACTGCATTTTGCGGTGCGGGGGCAGTCATGGAGCATGTGTTCCCTTACCTCAGGGCTGCATTGCAGCAGCTGCACCAGTGCTGGAATGTTGGTTAGGATTGCACTGAAAGACATGTTTTGTATTGTTCCAGTGTGTTGGTAGGTGCTAGTGTAGGCTAAAGAGGCTTGTCAGATGCTGTATCCTATCCCCCCTCCCAGGCCCTTGCAGCCGACACGAGGCTGCTTGATCCTCTGCCATCTATAGAGCTGACGGAGAATTGAGTAGCCCCATTGCAGCAGCTGGGGGCTTATCCGGGGTAAGCGGGCATTTGCCCACTTACCCCAAGTAGACCTCCAGTCCCTTCCCTGGATAGGATCCAGCATGGGCTGCGTGGCCCATGCTGAAGAGCCTATGCCAGAGGGACGGGATAGGTTTGGGCTGCTCATGAAATAATCTGTGCTTGCCAGCTGTTTTCTTACTACTCACTACTTAAGGAACTTTCATCACACAGTGTTTCTGACTGATCACCATACTGGCACTTGAAGTACATTTTCCTCCAGAGTCCAAGTGGCCAATGACTTTTTTTCCTCCTAGCCCTGCAGTTTTAACTGGTGATCTACGGTGGTCTGGATGGACCACTGTTGTGAAAATTTTGGAGAGATGGTGCCTTACCTTAAGTTTAGGAACAGAGGAAGCTACTTTCAGACCACTGGTCCTTCAAGCCCAGTACAGTATTGGCAACACTGACTGGCAGTGGATCTCCAGGGTTTCAGACAGAATTTTTTCTCTGCCCTACCTGGAGATACTGCCAAGGATTGAACCTGGAACCTCCTGCATGCAAAGCAGCTGCTCTTCCACTGACCCATGGCCACTCCCTGGTTGGACTTGCATAAGTTGCATTGAGATGTGTTTTGATGTGATATAATGTTGGAAATTCCTGGAGGCCCTATTAACAGCTCCAGGATTGATTCCAGTAGTCCCTGGGAGATTGATGCCGACTCCTGGGGACCCCAGGCCAATCCTGGAGAGTTGAGAGTTCCTAGATTGGACACAATTGCCTTCTGTCCCTTCCAGACTCCAATCTGCATCCAGCAGGCCAGTGTGACATCGCAAAGTGTTGCTCACAATGAAGGAAAGGCCGAGGATGCGGTTTCATTTCCTAACCCAAGGAGTATTTCTCTAGTGAAATACTACAAATGCAATACAAAACCAGTAATAAATCTCAATACTTTTTATTAGAACTTGAACAGTAGAGAAAAGGGACACTGTCTAAGTAGGGAGATCTCAGCAAGTCCAATTCTGTTTGCAAGGAAGCGTCAGAAAACATGGCAAAGGAAATAAATGTTTCATGTCTGAGATATGTACTCTGTAGAGTACTCTTACAATAATTCTAGAAACATATGACATGGTCTAATACAGAGTCAGACCATTTGTCCGTCTGGCTCAGCATGGTCTGCTCTGACTGATGTCAGCTCTTCAGGGTTTCAGATAGGGAACTATCCAAAGCCCTACCTGGAGATGCCAGGGATTGAACCTGGGACCTTGTGCATGCAGAGCAGGCACTCTTCTGCTGAACTACAGCCCATCCCTAGAAACCTACGGTAGGAAACATGGCTAGTAATGTGCATGCTAATGCCAAGATAAAGCAAAACAACACACACACACACACACATCCGAGCTTGTGATACAGGTCAGGAACCAAGGGTTCATATTTATGAACAAATTTGCTCTTCTCATTTTGAATTAACAAGACATATCAACTCTCATATCTTGGAATTGCCTTAATTTCAGATTATCCAGTAGTTACATTTGCTTCATTCAAAACAAACAAACAAACAAAACAAAAGGCCCTTGTTAACTTCTGTTAACAGAGTGAGAAGACTGCAATATGAAATCCTCAGGTGTCAAAGAGGGTCACAGCGTAAAACTGATCCATGCACACGATTGTAAAAACCACCCAGACAAATACATCTTTTAAAAGGATTAATGTCAGCAGAGACAAAGTGATTTCAGGCTACTGTACACATGTCTATTCATTTTAAGAGGCTGGCAGCCAGGCCAGATGCTTAATCAGGAGAACCACCTGTGTGGCCAAGACCCATCTATTGTTGTTACAAAAGGGAAAAGATGACTGTGTGTGACTGTTCTGGAGCATCCTAGCATCTGTCTTATTCTGTGTGATGTTGCAGCCATGCATTCCGAACACTTCATCACTTTAAATCTAATTTCATTATATTACAAAAATGCCAACATATGCAACAGACTGTGAATGATGCAGTAGATGGAGGGGGAGAGAGACAGTACCTAGATGAGACAAGTTAGTAATGACCAACTTAAGTCCATTAATTTTAAAGAGAATTGGAAATTCTCACCTTCTTAAGATACAATCCAATAGTTGGACAATGCCGGCCAATTTCCTGTATGCAATTTAGTCATCTTTCCTCAAGTCTGTATTTCATTTGTGGGGTACTGACAGCACAATCCTGTGCAACTATAGACCAACGGAGCGAGCACTCCGCTGGACTAGGGTGTCACAAAAGAGCCATAAGGCACTTTTGCAGCACCTGCAAGAGTATGTGGCGCCGCCGGCAAGACCAGCACCACTCACTTTGCCGCCGGACAATACCCATGCTGCTGGACACATCCTAACACCCATCCCAGGCCTGGCTGGCTTTACACAGCCTCCCCAGATTTGCGCCGGCCATTTTGCTGGTGCACATTCGAGGAGGTCCATAGGGGCTGCTGGGACTCTCCCTGAGGGAAATGTCCCCTCCCCCCCAAGGTGTGCCCCAGCTCCACCGGCATGGGCCCAATCCTGTGCAGGATCCAGCGCAGCACGGTTAGTGTGCTACAGCAGATCTTTCACAGGATTGGGCTTTCAGTTAGGTTATCTTTGCCTACATTTCATCATAGCCTTGATTCTCTGTTTTAATTCTAACACGATTGTGCCATTTAAGTATGGAAATACTACCAAAGCCATCGCCTTTCAGCACAAATACTCTGTCAGTTTGTGAATGTGATTTATTTTTATTTTTTTTTAAAAAAATGTTTATTTAATGTGCCTGTGAACTTTTTGTAACCTGGAAGGCTGGCTGGCATCACAAGATGCTGTTCTGGACCCAGTTCTTAACACTGAACTTTCAAAGATTTAACAAATAATATGTAAAGGCATTCCAAAAAGGTCATCTGTGCTGCAGACAATGCTTTATAACCTAGAATATATAATCATATACAGTATGTTCCATAAACCAACAGTCATACATTTTGTACTGTTGACAAAAATTAAAGGAGAATGCAAAATGCCTGAAATAAATGAATTTCATATTCACACTATCCCAATGGTATTTTCTACACAAAGTTTACCTCTCCTGCCTCAATACATACCAATGTTACCAAGTAACACAACAGGTAAATCTCTCTCTCTCTCTCTCTCTCTCTCTCTCTCTCTCTCTCTCTCTCTCTCACACACACACACACACACACACACACACATTTAATTCAGATTAGGTTGCAATCCTAAACACACCTGCTTGAGACTAAGCGTCACTGAACTGAATGGCCCTTACTTCTGAGTAGACATGCATAGGCTTGTGCTGCAAATGTAGTTTAATCATTATTTAGGCAGTGCTGTGCTTGAGTAACAGCTTGGGATGACTACCAAATGCACAGCAACAAGTATGTCACAGTTTATTTTGTTCCCCACTGATCAGTCTTCCACACAAACACAAAAGCGCATCCATGCCATGTGTGAATATGGCTACTACAGGATACAGCGCAAAAGATTAATTGGATGCAGAGTCTCGGAAATTAGGGCCTTATATTCTTCACCTTGCAGACCAATTTAAGGAAAAGCTCACATTTGAAAATGCCTTGGACGTTTAGCAGCTGCAATTCTGAATTCAGTGCTAGGTCCGTTTGCTTTTTTCAGACATGCTATTTTCCTCTTTTGACTCACGGCTGCCTCCTGAAAAATGGAAGTGCCGTTTCAATATGACTGAGTGCAGTTTCACATATGCATGCACATCACTTAATCACTCTACTGCTGATTGCTGTACCCAGCTTGCAGCTGAATGGGTGAAGTGACTGCACTGAAAAGCAAATGTATTTTGGGACAACACCAGGAAACTTGAACATTCTATTGGTGGTACTAGACCACTGATAGTTCAAACTGAGGAGAGTCCAAGTCCTTCCAGAGTTTAGAGTAAAAAAAAAAAAGGTGACTAATGCCCCAATCCTATTAGCGCTGATGGAGGCACACACTGCATCCAGTGGGGGGGGGCAATCAGGAGGCCTCCTTAAAGTAAGCCCCCTGCTGTCCTATGGGTCTGCTCAGATCTTCAAAACTCAGATCTACTCAGACATTGACGGGCACAAGTTTGAGTGAACCCAAGGAGGCATGACGAGACCAGGTGTGGGGCATAGGATATCGGCAGCGTCACTGCCACCGAGATCTGCCCTCCCCCAACACGCCTCCCAGCATCCTTGATTCCAATCCTCCCACCCCCTGCACCAACTTACTGGCACCAGGAGATCCAAGACAGTCACTGTACGCCATTTGTGGTAACTGCCCAGCAGCGTGCAACAGGATGTCACATTTTACAATGGAACACGAGTTCTGGCAGTGCAGTTGGAGGACAGGATTGGGCAGTAAGTGTTTCGATTGCCTTGTGCATCACTTATTGCGGTCATTTCAAGGTCAACCAAGCACTTTGGCAAGGCAGTGGAGAAGACGACATTTCACTCACACAGATACACCCACCCACCCCACAAAGGGGCAGATTATGTTTCATTCAAACAGAACTCTTTTTCCAGATTTGGAGTGTTTTATGCAAGGTTGAAGGGTTCTGTTTTGTGGATTTATCTCATTGACTTCGAAAATACCGCTGAGGGTAGCAGCTGGATGGAGTGTTGTTGCAGACAGTCCCCGATTACAATTGGGTTGCTTGCTTCTACACATGATTGATTGCAACCTACACCTTGTTCAATTTCCATGAATCCTTGTAATGAGAAACTGTAAGACGACCAAGAGGAACTGAAAAGTGCACCGTGTCAAGGGGAAGAAGCATTCCTCTGAAAAGGTGACTGTGAAAGTGTTGGAGGGAGAGTATTTGCTTAAAGGGTGACCTACAGAATTAGATAATGAGCACCTGCACTTCTTGATTGATTGTGGGGAGAACTGCAGGTGCACAGTACGAGTTCAGTCTGCTGGGAACTTCTGTATGCGCACTGAAATGAATTTGTCTCTTTTGACCCCTCTTTTTCCCATTTTCTTTTATTAAAGCTGGACTGTAAACAGTCTTTCTTTGGCCAACTCATCCTGTTATACCTAAACCTTGACGAGGGAAGGACAGTGTCTCCAATCCAGACACAGATGAGAAGATACATAGAGTACAAAATCGGGAAGAGTGACTTCTTTGCACTGTATCCTTGCACAGCATATGTTTTGCATCCAGCTTTTCAGAATTGGTTTCCAACGTGGCATAAGCAAGCTATTCTTTGTGGACCAGTCCAAAGAACCAGGTGCTCAGCTTCATGCATAGCAGGGCTTCTAACCTCCCCCCTCCCCACAGATACTCTCCCCCAGTCAGTGTTCTGGATATGTATTGGTCACATTATGAGGGAACGTAGCTGTGAGTTGCCAGAGAAAAAATGGTGGGCAGGGTAACACTAAGCATACATTTCTGCTTCAAAGTGTGCAACCTTCACAACTGTTCAACAAAGACCCAAACATGGTCGTGGTCTTTTCTAACAGCAAGTCCACTGCCGCCGTCACCACTCAAGAAGCTTCCCTGAAATTTGGGGTTTCAATGGAAGATTTTTTTCCCCATTAAAAATAGTGCTGGGGTGGGATGGGTGTGTGTAATTAGGACGGAAACCACAGTGTGGACAGAGTACTGAAGCCCCCTATTGTGGTTTTGCCCCATTTCATTTCCATCACTATTTCCTAAGCAAAACCAAAAACTGACAGATGTACATGTTTAGTATCGTATCTAATTTGATCCTCAAAATAAATAATAAAATACACATACACCATGCACCCTTAAAAAAAAATTTCTGAATTAAAATAGCGCACAGGGGGACATGATCAGGATCAAAACTGCAGTGGAGGTAATTTAAAGCCCTAGGACACACACACCCCTTGCAGTTTCACAATTTTGCGTCCTTCTTGGGCTTTTTTTTTTTAAGGAGAAATATTTGTATCCTAGTATAGCATGCACTCCTTTTTCCTAGATATGTTTCTGTTCTGAAGCTACTTTCCCAGGCTTTGTTTTAGAAAAGTGCATTGTCAACCTACTGTAGACTTGAAAAAGTCAAGCCAGCAGATCCTTTCATGGAAGCAAAGGCCACACAATGATCCCCACGAAGTGCTGAGTTGGCTGTTCGATACAGACATAGCAGGCTGTAAAAGACTCCTGTCTGAGACTAAATGTCATTGGTGCAAATGCAGAAATGGCCATATGCAAAAATAATTACAGTTACAGAAAAAGTTAGTGGGGCGAGTCAGTAAGCGGATGTCTGTAAGCGGATGAGAACAAAGACAAGCAGTAGAATTATTCTCCAGAATTTTCAGCAGTAGAATTTTCTCCAGAAAAACAGAACCTGTAGTAGTCATACTCCCCTTTCCACATAACCCTGCAGAAATGCACTTCTGGATTTGAGCAGTTTAAAGAGATTCATCTTTGCTAGCTGACCTGCTCTACATGGTCTTCACTCTGAGGTTATAGAGCACACAGGGGATGGTGTGGGTCTTCCATCCCCATAGCAAATCTGTAGTAACGTCTTCCCATTCGTCTAACAGTTTTGGATGTCACCAGTGTTCATGACATACAACAATGATTAAATCATGATGATTAGATAGATGCATGGTTTCTTGTATCTTTTTATTCCCCAAGACTTAATAATTGCATTTTCGAAATGCATTTTGGATTTTGAAACATACACACATTGATTTGATATTGACTGATCCAATTTACTGCAGCAGGCCCTCAATTCACACTAGCCCAGGTGTTTTCAGCGATTTGTGAAGCATCCTTGGAGTCTTAAATCTTTCCTGCTTTGTACAGAGGAAGTGGACCCAATTCACTCCTGTGCAGTTTCTGTAGCCAACAGGAATGAACACTGAACACTCTAAAGGAAAGACCGTCATTTACAGCTTCTTTTCGGAGCAGAAGCAAATGTCAAGCAATAATTTGCCTTAGCTGGATTAAATGGAACCCTTGACCTTCTTTGGATGAGTAATTAGCATATAGTCAATTTTGTGAGACTGTGCACATATTCAAGCTAGTGTGAAGATCTAAATGCAATTTCCAGCACTCAATGATTTAATTCGCTGGGGAATTTTAAATCCAGCATCTATCTATGTAGCAATGGATGTGATCCAGTTAGAAGCACAGCACTTAAGTCAATTAATACACTGTCCTAATTATGGTTACTTGGGAGTAAGTCTTGTTGATTCTTAACTTGTTTAGCATAGGGGCTAAGAGACTGACGGCACAACCCTATGCATCCCTAGCGCTGGCGCAACAACCACTGCACCAGCCTAGGCTGTCACAAATGTGCCGTAAAGCATGCTGGCAGTTAGGAGCGCCGGCAGGAAGGCCTGCGCTACCCCGCCAGTGCCAGTGGAGAGCGGAATGTGCACCAGAGCAGGAAAGAACTGCTCCAGGCAGCGGAGGGGTGGGGGGAGGGCGGGGGAAGGGCAGGGAGGGGTGTAATGGGGCGGAGGGAGGGCAGAGATGGGGGTGGATCGGGACCAGCCAAATGGGGGTGTAAGTGATGTTTCCGCCATCATACGACAGTGACACTCCATCTGCATTTAGTAGATGTGAGATGATCAGGCAGCGATCACTTTTCTGCTTCTTAGCATCCCCCCTCCACTTCCTTAGGCTTACCAGATCGTCGCCGGGGCGGGAGCGGTCTACCCTTAAGGGGGCGTGGCGTGGGGGGGCCCAGAACGCGTCACGTTCTGGCCCCCCACACCCCGCCCCCTTAAGGGTAGACCGCTCCCGTCCCGGCGACGATCTGGTAAGCCTACACTTCCTGCCCCACTCCAAGTAGGTGGGGCAGGAAGTGAAACCATATCCAACATGACACTTGCAAACACATTCAATATGGCAATTACAACAACGACAGCGCAATCCTGCCTAAAGGGCCTCCTGCTGGATTCTATCCTCGTTCCAGGCCAATCATGAGCAGCCTGGAGGTCTCTTCGGGGGAAGGGGACGTTCATCCACTTCCCCCAGTGTAGTACTGGGAGACCCCAATGGGGCTTCTTGGATTTCCGCCAGCTCTTGAGCTGGTGTAAGTCCAAGGTGGCCGTGTAATGACTGAGCTGGCCCGGGAATGGGACAAGGATTGGGCAGCCGCCATCACCGCCCCCTCCTGGGCCGGCTCGTCCAACCTCCGCCCTCCCTTGCCACCTGGCCTGCCCCTGCACCTGCCAGCGGTAGACGTACCTTCCCTGGCAGTGGCTGTGGTCGATCCAGCGCTGGAGTGAGGGCTGCCGGCCTCTGCGTCGGCCGCCCTTACTCGAAAGTAGTATTTAGATCTTTAGGCAGGATTGCGCAGGCCTCCTTCCCGGGCCTGAAAACCCAACATGAGGCAGCTCGGACTTGCACTGGCTATTTAGCAGGTGCAGATCCAAACTGACCCATTGAGCAGGTTGGGGCTTTACTCAGGGTACTCCCCTTATCTCAAGGAGGAGACCTCCAGTCAGCTCACTCTGTTCATAGGATGCAGTGCAGCCGTGCTGACTCCACGGCATCGGCGCTGGTTAGGATAGGACTGTGAGTTTCAAATCAGAAGTTCCTAATTTCAAATCTTGTCTCTGCCATGAACTCGGCAGGTGGCCTTAGGCAAGCCTTCCTCTCAGCGTCAGATGCAGTAAGGACATAATACTGTACTCCTTACTTACCTTACAGAGGTGTTACAAGGATCACATCAAGATAATATATGCAAACGTTTTGTACACTCAGGAAGTGCTATATTGATGGCAAGTAGTAATATTTTATTTATTTATAAATAAATAATATTTATATATAAATATAAATATTTTAATAAGGCTTGCTTGCTTCTAGCTCTGTATGTTCAGGACATAAAATTTACAGCTTGATCTTCAACATGTTTACTTAGAAGGAAATACTCCCAGGTAAGCATGCACAAGACTGCAGCCTTCAGTCATGATCTTTGGGAAGTCAAACATAATTTCTAAGAACACACGCACAGGCTCTGGCTCTAAATCTCATGACTGAAATTCAGGAAAGTCTAAAGGGAATGAGCAGGTTTGAATGGAAACACACAGCTAAATGACTTTGTGGACTGGACTGTTGGAAAATTTTATGGGACAATTATAGGGCCTTTGGACCATTTGCAGCAGCAAACTTGCCCTATCTGATAAGAAGGGGAGCTTATATAGGACTCCTGGCTAGCACCAGCAGAAAAGCAGCAATGTATTTTAAAGCTCACAACATGGTGCTACAAAAACTCCACTCTCGGAGATCAATAGATAGGCCTGATCTTAAACTGAGATAACGCTAAACAAAGAGATTACTTTTTGCAAATGTGGAACAAAATTGAAGCATCTGGGAGCACCTGCTCCTAAAATACAAAACACACAAGGCAAGAACTGTCCAAAATCTAGGTTGTGCAAGCTGGCAAACTTTCGTTCAAAAAGGCTGTGGTACAGTAGAGTTCAGGGGACATGTATCATGGAAAGAGAGTACATGGATAAGACAACAGTGAAAGCAAGTTAGGATCCAGAGAGATGGGCACACAGGTGCATGGTAGGTAGTTGGAAGGTTTTATAACACTGTGGCATCTTGGCTGCATTTCATTAAACATCAGACTAGGTTTCAAGCAAGCTCTTAAGTTCTCATTCAGCTCAGGAGCGTAGGACATGGATACCCTGCTATCTGATCCTGAAAGCCCCTTTTGGTTTCAGAATCATAATATACACTCTCTCTCTAGAACAATGACGACTAGCTATTTTCTACTGTACTAGCGTGCCAGGACCCTGCCGTGTAGGGTCTACACTTTTTTGCCGTTAGTTTCTGTACCAGATACACACATATGGCCCAGGTATTTGGAAAGATTCTCATATCCAGCGCCATAACAACAACAGAGCCTGAGGAGCAGCTGCTCTGGGCGATCTGCCAAGGAGGGCACAATTTTTCCCCTGTGCAAGCCTCCAAATGGTGGCAGGAGGCTCAGTGGGGAGAGTTGCAGCGTGCGAAAAACACGCGCTGGGAAAAGCCCTCCCAATCGCCTCCAGCCTCTTACCAGTATGTGGAGGCTCATGCCGGGCGCTCCGATCCCAGGAGTGAGTGGGCGGTGACATCGCCACTCACTTCCGGGTTCAGAGCACGGGGGGGGGGCGCATGCTGCCTTGCTCTGGGCGCCCTTCAGCCATGTTACGTCTCTTCTCAACTCACAAATTGCTAACAATCGAGCCATGGGTTTTCACAATCAACAAAGAACAGCTCCAGTTTTAGCCCCATTGACACACACCTGACTTTATTTTAAGAGGGCTCTGCAGAAATGTTCCCAGTGGAATCCATCATCAACAAAGCAGATCAAAACAAAAATCTTGATGTAAGCGGAAGCAGGGTTCACATTCGTTATGTCATTGCTCTACTAGTTGATTTGCTCTTGGAACACATTCTTCAGCCTATGGGATAGAATTTGGCTGTGTTTTCAGGGAAGCTTCAGTCCTGACTACACAACAGAGTGATTTCACTTCGTACAGGTTTTCTCTGACAGTATATCTATCTGCAATGTTGATGTAGCAATCCAGGGACACAATAATAATATTATGATTTGAAATAACATACATGATATATTTGTAAATATCTTCCATGCATGGATTCAGTTACAACAACTTCATACCGTCTGTCTACCGGTATGAAATCACTACTATAGGATCAATACCCTTAAGAAATACTTTTGAAACAAAAATAGCAACATTAAGGAATGGGTGCAGAATGTACACCCAAGAGGCATGGAGCTCTTCTGCAATGCCAAGACTCACAAGGGTCAGTGAATGCGGCTGCCTTCCACCAACATTCTGCAGCCTCTCCAAAATCCCTGTGTCCTTTGCATTATTTTGTGCCAGTCCACTTCTGATTCTGTGCAAGAACTTGTAGTGCCATGCTGAATAGACATAATTGAATAAGTCATTATGCATGTTGTATAAGATTTTTCATGTAGTCGAGGTAGGACATCAGCGGATAAACTTTAACATAAGAACATAAGAAGAGCCCTGCTGGATCAGGCCAAAAGCCCATCTAGTCCAGCTTCCTGTGTCACACAGTGGCCCCACCAGATGCCTCAGGGAGCACACGAGACAACAAGATACCTGTGTCCAGTCGCCACTCCCTTGCACCTGGCACAGAGAAAACCCACTTCTAAAAAAAAAAAAAAAAAAAAAAACACCAGGAGGTTGCTTATGGCTTGTAACCTGTGATGGTCTTTTCCTCCATGAATTTGTCCAAACCCCTTTTAAAGGCATCTAGGCTAGGTGCCATCACCACATCCTGTGGCAAGGAGTTCCACAGATGAATCACACGCTGGGTAAAGAAATATTTTCTTTTGTCTGTTCTAACTCTCCCTCCACTCAATTTTAGTGCGTGTCCCCTTTTGCTTTATAAAAGCAAAAGTCTTAATTCCAAAATGTGATGTGTGTATGTGGGAGAGACAAAGCGAGCGAGTGACCCTTTATCAGCTATTTTTTTTCCTGCAGCTGTTTCCACTGCTGAAGACTCAAGCTGCTGTCTAGCTTGTCTCTTTGGCAGGGAGAACTGCTGAGCTCGAAACACCAAACAAGTCTTTAGCTGCATGAGGGATTCCCCCTTGATATGTATATTCGAAACATATTCGAGGAAACATATTCGAGGAACAAGAACTTGACTAAAGTGGGGAAAGAATTAGACACATGTTCTTAGCACAAACAGTAAGCACAGAACGCCCCTGATTGTTAAAGTGTCTAACGTAGTGTATACTTTTTACACTTTTTTTGTTTTACACTTGTAAAATCTATAACCTTGAAAATAAAACTCAAAGAGGTGTCATTTAAAAAAAATGTTCTAGTCCTCATGGTTGTGGAAGAAAGTTTGGACATATGCAGGCAATGTCTCCCAAAAGTTCAAAAAGGAGGTTGACTGTCTTTGAGTAGCCTGATGTACTCCCAAGTGTTGTCCTTTGGCCCCTGCACCTTACATTCTAGGTCACACTACCCTTTGGATCACCCTTGCCACCCCCTTCCTTGTAGAAGTAGCTGTGAAGCAGCTATCTGCCCCTTCCCCTATTTCAGTGGTTCTCAAACATTTTAGCACCGGGACCCACTTTTTAAAATGACACTCTCTCGGGACCCACCTAGCTTTACGAGACTTAAAAAAAGGTGATCTAGAAAGAAACAATATATTTATTTATTTATTTACAAGTAATATTTTATTTATTTATTTGCAAAAAAACCTCAATCCATTTCTCATAATGAGGCAGCCCTAATGAATAGCCTTAAGCTGATTGCAGGGTAATTAGCAGCTATCTTGCAAACTGCATGAGCTCAGCTCTTTGAAGGGCAATTAGTAGCTATCTGATTTTTGAATAGCCTCAGGGCTTGTGGCAATTATTTATCTGATTTTTCCATCACCTGGGACCCACCAGAAATCGGGTTGGGACCCATCAAGTGGGTCCCGACCCACAGTTTGAGAAATACTGCCCTATATAGATGTCATTTAAAGTAGGCACATTGTTACTGCAGTGCCATTGAATCACCCATAATCCTGTTATCTAACAAGCAGTGGAGAAAACTACAGAGAGAGGTTTGTTGTTTTTTGCACTTGCCTTCATTCAACTGATATGACACCATTAAGTTTCAAGTATATCCCAAAAACAAGAGCTTGAAAGCATTTATAATTATCTGGTACTGGAAATTATGGAGAGTCACTTTCTTGTCATATCTACGAAGCTTATGAAACTCCTTACAGCACAGAATATTATGCCTCCATTACCAGAAAGCTGTCTTAAGCAGGTTTTCCATTATCTGCTTTTAGTCCATTTATTTTTAGGTGGCTTGTGTAGTAAACAGAATATTTCAGAACCATCAGAGAAAACATTTCCTGGATGTCTGCTTTGGGCATAAGCAGAAATCACACTTTTAGGACGACACATTTTAAAAGGCTCTGGAAGCCAAATAGAAAAATCACATTTACGCCTTGTATTGCTGGCATAGGAGGAGGCAGTCCTGAACTTCACCATCACCCTTTGTGCTGAGACACCATGAGAAAATATTCACATGCATCACCCTTGTCCTTTTTGTGTCATAATAAGAACATAGGAAGCTGCCTTGTACGGAGTCAGATCATTGATCCATCTAGCTCCGTATTTAGGGTTGCCAGATGGCTTGGCCATTCCCTTTAAAACCCTTGTTAAGAGGGTTGCTCCTGCCAGGCTCTGGCACCGAACCCCTCCCAGCTGTTTTATTAATAAGCCCGCATCGTGGTGTACTCACTGTCAGCTGCTGTGGGGCAATCATGCGGGATGGGAAATTCCCACGCTGACAAGCAACTATGAGGGGTAGTAATGCAGAGCACTATGCAGGTCCATGGTGACAAGGGGCACGGGCTGGTCAGTCCTAACTTTCCTACTTAAGTAAAGACTGGAGCTACCTGGTTATTGCAGAGTCCTAGGCGCAGCGGGTTAAACCGCTGAACCATAAGCTGTCGATCGAAAGGTTGGCAGTTCGATTCCCGCGACGGGGTGAGCGCTTCTTGCTTGGCCAGCTCCTGCCAACCTAGCAGTTCCAAAGCATGTTAATGCGAGTAAGATAAATAGGTACCGCTTGCGGGAAGGTAAACAGCGCTCCGTGTTCCAGCTGCATGCTACGCGCTGCGGCAAGGAGAGTCATGCCGGCCACATGACCACGGAGGCGTCTTTGGACAACGCTGGCTCTTCAGCTTTGAAATGGAGATGAGCACCACACCCTAGAGTCGGACACGACTGGACTTAATTGTCAGGGGATACCTTTACCTTTACCTTAGTTAGAGATGCATATCATTCCTGTGTTGTACACTTTGCAGGGCCTTCCCATTTGTCTTCTATGCAACTGAAAGAGCCAAATTCAATTTATAAAGTATTCTGTGAATTACCCAGAGCCAGGTTAAGGTCAACTGGAGCCCCAAGGTAGCAATCATCATTCTTGCTCTGTGTGTGCTAGTTAGGGTAATTAAGAATGACTGGGGAGTTGGTGTTCTGCGCCTGAAATATCAGTGGCACAATGTTTTGTGTGGCAAATCCACATCTCCACCAGGACAACAGCACAGATCTTCCATTTCTTCAGGGAAAATATGGCAACCAATAACACTGATCTTTGAAAAACGTTGTTAAAAAGGAACCGAAAAAGCAGGTATCCACTGGATCATTTGACTTGCATACAAACCTTTCTGTCATTTTACATATAGGTATCTGCCTTTCACGTCAAATTATTCTTATTATGTATAAAGTGCCATCCATGCACATGGCATTTACACAGAGTTAAAAGACAGGACCCTGCCCTGAAGGGCTCACAATCTAGATATTGACAAAAGGAAGAAAACGAAGGCAGGGCAAGTGAAGGGAAGCAAGGGTAACCTAGGAGAACATGCAGTTGTTTCAGTTACATGCACTTAAAATTAAGCTTACTTATAGTAGGGAATGGAGACTGACAGTCCAATCCTATCTAACTTTCCAGCGCTGATGCAGCCATGCCAACAGGGTGTGCACTCCATCCTATGGTGGTGGTGGGGGGAGTCACGCAGGCCTCCTCAAGGTAAGGGGACATTTGTTCCCTTCCCTCATGGCTGCATTGCAGCTGCATCGGCACTGGAAAGTTGGTTAGGATTGGGCTGTCAGGCTGCAATCCTATAACACCTGGTAGTAAGTCCCAATGAACTCAATGGGACTTCTGAGTAGACATGCCTAGAATTGCACTGCTAGGCATTGTGCCAAAAAAGTTGGCAGAATGTCGCAACTGTGGCTGTAAAGGTGGTGTTTGAGAAGTGATAATCATAGTACTGTAACAGTATTCACAATGTTATACAACAGAGGAGAAAAATGATTTTAGCATCATTTGTGAAAACCTTTTCTTGATCCATGGGCCATTAAAAGATAAGTGATGTTCTATTATAGTCTGACTTTATAATAATAATAAAAAAAGCTGTGGAGCTTGTCCTTGTGGAAAGTCACAGGATCTTTTCAAGCTTCTCTTTTCCGTCTTGGCTAGTCACAGGTCAAAAGACCATACAGACACTTGGCATTCACTGACCATAGAAACTTCATGTTGACTTTATATGTATTCTGTCTTCAGCAGAGCAATCTTTAAACAAGGTTATGCCAGCCTTTCAATGGTTTTTTTTAATGCAATGTAAATGATGGAATACATGCGCCAAGCATAGGTCTTGCAGCTCTTTTCACTGCCATGCAAGTCCAGAAATTGTGCTGCCGCCACCTTATTACAACTGCCTACTCAGGGCTAGTTGGTTTTCATACACACAGTGGAGCAAATTCAGCTTTCCAAACTGTTTATTCTTGTTGGGCATCGTAATTTTTATTCTGTTCCAATGTCTCTCGGTGCTCTCATTTTTTTTAAACTCTGAAATGAGTTTTTAAAAGAAAAAGATAAATCTTTCAGCACAGCCTTTAACAACTCCAGGAGAGTGTAATGAAGTTATCCCCTCTGTGGTTCAATTGCCCTGCTCGGGTCTCCTTTAGCTCTTAAAGCCAATGGGCCATTTCGTCTTGTTGATTACACGCCTAAAATCCTTTTCCTTCTAGCCTTGACAGTGATCTCTTTGTGAACTGTGTCAAAGAGCATCTGGCCTTCTGTTTCAGTAACAGGATACCACCAACCTCCTGCTTCACTGAACAGCGGAGGGGTGGGATGCACAAAAGGAACCTCAAAGGACAGGCAGGAGGAGAGTTCAGAGCTCTATAACGAAAACAGTCAGATTACATTCATATTTCAGGAGAAGGCTTCAGAAAGCCGTCAGTTACCAAGCAAGCTCATCTGAATCCTTTCACGCTGGAAGATGCTTTTCTTCCTAGCATCCACTTTCTAGCTACCAAGCAAGAGACTTGCAAAAAGTCGCAAGGCCTTTCCAATCCAAAATTACAGTCCTGGTCCAAAGCTCTACAGGGCTCTGATGCTCACACAGTATGAATGGAGGACCACTTCCCAGCACTATGATATTGCATTGCTAACTATCTTTTACTAGCTGATAGCATTTCCATTACAAACTTATCCATAGCCCTTATGATTCAGGAAGAGATCAAACAAATCCTTGTTAAAACAACACAGTAGTAGCTTGCCAAGTAATCCAGAGCTATACTTTTCATTTATGTTCACAATTGAATACTGTACTGGAAATAATTTTTTAAAAAATTAACAAGTAAAAGATCACCCAAATCCCTCATATTAGGCTATAAAGTATCCCTAAAGTATCCAAAGTATCCTAAAGTATCCAAAGTATCCTAAAGTTGTCCAAAAACATTTCACTCTGGAGTAGTATATTCCAGGCATCAGAGAGGGCCCTTTTAGATATGCTGCCACTGTCAGAGGTAAGAGGGGTGGCAACTCGAAATAGGGCCTTATTGGTCATGGCACCTACACTACGGAATTCCCTCTCCATTGGTTTAAGAACAGCTCCTTCTTTGGAAGCCTTCTGGCAAGGTCTAAAAACATTCCTTTTCCAGCAAGCCTTCTGATTTTAGCTTTTAGTGCCTGGCGGCTGAGGGTTTTATTGTTGCTTTTATTATGTTATTGATTATGGTATTTTATGTGCTCTGTCTTCCGCTGGCTGTTTTCAATGTTTTTATATTTTTAATATTTATGTGTCTTTAACATTTATATTACATTTTATAGTTTGATTTTAATTGTCTGTATTTTTAATATTGTTGTGAGGTGCTTTTGGTGCCTTTGGGAGAAAAGCAGAATAAAAATCGAATAAATACTACAAAATAAACAGTGTCTGGACTTGTGACCCATGCCACCAACTTGGATATGCCATATGTTAGTGCACTTTTCACAGTAAGATACGCAGGGAGCATTGCTGGCATCAGGTCGCTGTGGATTTGGGAAAAAAACCCATTCTCGGCATCCCATAGTATGTCCTCCCCATCCCTTGATAGTACCTTGGGTGCTACCATTGCCAGCAGCAGTGAGCATTCAAGGGGTCACCATAGTGAGGTGGGCTCTCGGATGTGCATGGGCTCTGGAGCCAGTGCCCAACCTCATGGTATTTAATGACACACCAAATAACACTTTAGCCTACTGCTCTCTTCTCTCCCACACTTCCTCTTTGTTCCCCTCTTCGCTTTTTAATCTGGTAAGCAGAAGTTGGAGATGCAATGGAGCTGAGTGGACAGAGGCAAGCGTGTTGTCACCAATCTATTGCCTGAGGCAACTGCTTCAGCTGGCCTCATGGGTGGACCAGCCACATCTGGAGCCCAGGGGGGGAGGAGAAGAGACCAAACTCTACATGGGTCTGATGAATCAGAGCATGTGAAGAACAAGAGATAAAAGTGCCTTTAGTAACTTTTTGGTGAGTGAATTGCAATTTGTGCATTGTACAACGATTTACTTATTGAAGGTTAAATGCCTCCCCAGCAGTAGATAAAGCATGCAGAGTATTTAGCACACATTTCAAAGGGTTTTGTTGTTGTTGTTGTTGCAATGAAACTAAAAAACATACACTTTCCAAATGTTTATTCACGATCACTTTACATTTTTATAACTGATATTGTGAAAACAGGAAATTTATTTTGTACCATTTGGTTAAAACTTCTACAGCCTCCAGGGAACAAGTCTCTTTTATATTGCTCATACAATTCTTATCTGTAGCTCTGTGGTCTTTTAACAGGAAAAAGAAATGAGAAAAATCTAATCTCTCCCGCCAGGGCCAAAGAAAAATATGCCTCTTTATCCAAACGGGAAGATCAAAACATCATGCAAAGCCTTGCATCTGAATGTTCATTCTCTTGGTTCCATTTCCTCACAATTACAAAGTATATCGCTGACCTTATAACTCCGCTGCAGGATTATTGTTCCATGAGCTAAAAAGAGCCCAGGCTGGAGTGTGAAATAATGAAGGAGGATCAACAATGACTGCCCAAATATTTAAAAAGTCAAACTCTACGTTTGTCTCTACAAATGGGATCTGTGTATGTTGTGATAAGAGAAAAATGAAGAGGAAGCCGCAAGGTTTAGCCTGCAGCCTACCTCTTCTGCAAGATGAAGGAAGTATGAAGCCAACACAAAATCAAGACTAATAGCACCCCAAATCCACATTCTGCCCAAAGAAAAGCCAAATCCTACTAAGAGGGGAGAAGGGGAAGCAGCCGGGAGGATCAGAGGAACCCAGGCAGGTCATAGACAGAAAGCTGCATCCAACAGCAATGAGTCCTTGCTCCAATTTCATCAGGACAATGAGTGGTAACAGAACTCACCTTTGCAAGGTTGGTGAAGTTCTGTTCAGAACCATGGTGACAAACACAACTGACAAGCACTCATGCTAACTCCTCAGTACATAAAGGGAAAAATTGCATCACATAGTGCAGCAATATAGTAAAACGCCTTCTCCTGAGCAGGACCAGTGGTCTGCCTGCCTAGCTCTACACTGCCTGGCAGTGGCTGTCCAGGGTTTCAGACGAGGGTCTTTCCCAGTCCTACTTGGAGGTGTCAGGGATTGAAACGGAGAACTTCTGTAGGCAAAGGAGGCGCTTTGGTTCTCTACCATTGAGCTCAGGCCGTCTCTCAGTGCTGCCTGTTTATTTGTCCCTACAAATGGCAGTTTAATATTTATATATACACGATTTATTACAATTTTCATTTATACTTAAGCCTTACTTTCACTGCCTGTCTTTACAGCAACTTTATTGTGTTCTTCTACACCTAGGACACTCCTTTGGTTTAAGTGAAGGCTGTTTTTGAAAGGCTTAAGTCACCAGACAAAAATGTCCTGGGAAGGACTGACTAGGTAGTCAGGAATTAAAAATCAGGAATGTGAACTGTGTTCCTCAAATTTCTTACAACTACTTCTCATTTTTGCCTCAACTGAGCACACAAAGACAAAGTCATTTTCATCGCTTTGTTTCTTTTCTCCCCTCCCCCTCAAGTGAAAAAGTTAATTTCACCACAGAGTGATCAAACAGCAAGACTTCTTCAACTTTGGAAGGGTTAACTTTTACTTTCAACTTAACCACTCACTATTAATTCTGAAGAAATGTCACATTCCATTTGTGTAAAGAACATTTTCCTGAACAGCCAATTCCAAAAGTGAAATGGAAGAAGACTGGGCTCCAAAATCTATTTATTTACTCAGCATAATTTCATATATCTTGGTAGATTTATTGTTTTTCCTGCAAAAGTCATAGTTACTGAAAATCAAAATTGTGTGTGTGTTTCATTTTTGCTTTTGCTTTACAAGGCCTTGATATCCAAATCTAACTTCTCACCTAAATCTAAAACTCATGCCACAATAAATTTGCCATTCTTTAGGGTTCCACCACAAAATTCTTTGTCAAATCTAATGACTGTCAGGCCAATTATCTCTTTTTGGGTAGGTTCAGGGTACACTGAGCCTGAGAAGAAAGGCGCCATTTTTAAGATTTTGCTGTTTAGTATTCTTTCCCTAACATTTAAAAATAGGATTTCTTGGACAGTTCACACTCTGGTTGTGATGAGAAAACGGTATTTAAAGACTACGGTATTTAAAGGTATTCACCACAACGGTGCCCAATTAACTGAAGTCAACGTAAGCAGCCCGACCGTGTGACAATTGGAGCTCACAGCAATTGT
Organism: Plestiodon gilberti rubricaudatus; assembly: GCA_026170595.1. Lineage (NCBI taxonomy): Eukaryota > Metazoa > Chordata > Lepidosauria > Squamata > Scincidae > Plestiodon > Plestiodon gilberti. Next base: position 56,938,155 of record JANXHW010000002.1, read on the forward strand.
GTGATGGAGTATTTGGCTGAAACAACAAGTGTGCGCTGGATTAAGCCGTACCAATTTAGGGAAATCTTAAACATGAGTCTGATTACAGCCTCTACCGAGGGTCCACCACAGAATATAAGGTTCACCAAGAAAACCAACAAAGCTGTACTATATCTGGAGTTTCATTTATGTCCCTTTGGCCTGGTTCTTACTGTACGTTATTGGAGGAAAGAGAGGGAAACTGGATGAAAATGAGTTTTTGTTGTCCAGTACTGGAGAGAGGCAAGTGTCAGTGTAGCTTGACACAAGCACAGCAGCATTCTGTAAAATTGGACACTGATACCCACACAGTGATGGATGACTGTTATTTTTACATTGCCATGTTCACAACCAACTTTTTATAACTCATGGAAAAAATGTCTTATTCTGACATCTCAACCATGGTTGCTTCACATCCAAATGCTAAAAAAAAAAAGTATCTCCAGTATCACATTTCAAAAGAAACAAAAAAAAGGCTGTTGATGCAGTGCAGATAACAGATAGTTATTTTTAGTACAGCCAATTAATTTAAATAACGGCATCCGCATCTAGAAATACTCGAACTGTAAGTAACTAGAAGAAAACAATCAGCTTATGTTACTGGTTGTTTGGCAAGGAACAGACAAACAAGTCTTAAACATGTCAAATAGCAATGCAAAAATCTCTCCATGGGGTGGAACTGACGAGTCAGATATTTAAACAAAAAACAAAAAAAAAATTCATGATCAATCCTTATATCGACAATTCTAGCTTTCCTGGTGTTTGGTAGATACTTTTCTTTTTAAGACATCTCTTCTAAAGCAACGGGTACCATTTGTGCACTAAACATTTGCTGCTGAAGGCAAAGACGACCATATAGAGGCCGATGGAGAAGCCAACCCATCGGTTACATCTTCTCTCTCACGTGTTTCACTGCTGAAAAATGAAGCTTTTTAATTACTCCTGCCCTCTTGCTGCCCTTCTGTTCCCTGCTTCTAAACACCCCACATTTGTAGCTTTTCTTTTGCTTCATTGAAGCTGCAAAGCTGTTGTGATCCTGGTATAAAAACATACATCATTAAAGCTAAGCTTTTGAGGACATGCCCCATTTACTGACCTCAACCAACGGCCTCGGTTTGCGCTCTACTGCAAACCTGAAGTGGCAGAGTTCACAGTAAGTGGTATTCGAAGACGACAGCCAGTGCTCCAGGCAACTGCGATGAATAGTCCCCAGGGTTCCTGTACATTCACAGGGAGAAAGCAAGTCTTCTTGACTGCTGCCTTCGTGGCAAATCCTACACATTGGTCTGTCATTGAAAGGACTGCAAGACAAGAGGGAGAGGTTGTTAGAATGGATAGTCATAGGACGGAGGAAAAATGAAGCTCATCAGGACCAAACCAATACCCCTAGCTTATTTACATATCATAAAATACTTTCATATGTATCACAATAAGATTAACATTTGTATAGTACTTTTTGAGTGTGTGCAGATAAGGCAAGTATTACTAATTACTATTATTATTATTACTCCACTGCCGAGGGGAAACTGACAGCCCAATCCTATCCTACCTACCACCACCCTACTGGTGCAGCCGTGCCAAAAATGGGGATGCCGTATCCAGCGGGGAGGGCGAATCGGAAGGCTTCAGAGGGGAAAGGGGATTTAAATTCCCTTACACCTCCATATGCCTCCTGCTCCACAATGGGTTTCCTCGGATCTGCACCAGCAATTTCGCTGGTGCAAGTCTAAGGGGAGAAACGGGACAGGGAGGCTGCCCATGGAGGGGATGAGTTCCTGTGTGCACAATCATTGCCAGATCTACACCCTCCTGCAGCCTTCCCACCCCCCATTTCGCCACCTTCCTGCCCACTTTTACACCCTCCCCGTCTCCATTCTGCCCTCTTCCACCCCTCCCACCTCACTTGCTGGCTTACCTACTCCAACAGGCAGGAAGGCTCCAGCCTTCTTGCCAGTGCTCGGGCAGCACGCTACTCTGTGCACTGCCAGAGTGTGCTTTATTTACAGGCGCTTTGCAGCAGTCGCCGCCAGTGATATACAACATACACAAAGTTAGCAAGGGAGTTCCGTCAATTTAGAGGACTCAAGGAAACAAGTCAATCCTCACAACATGGGAGGTGGCAAATCTTCTTAACCTGACCTGGGGCAAAATTTGTTCCTGCCCAAATATACAGTACAGAGATCATTTACAGTGATCAACTATGGGGTGAATTCTGAAGCATTATTGTTATGAATTCATAATTGATGAAGTTCTTTTATTTACTAAAGAACTTATCTCATGCCTTTCACCTCCCAGTAGGGGGGCACTCAAGGTGACTAACCCATCTGAAGACCTGTTTTTGCCTTTGGATTGCCTACTTGACTACCAACTTTGGCTTTCCCAAGCTATTTTGGTACATTGCAGCAGCTCAGACTGCTAAATGTCTCCTTCATGCACACAGAGTGGTTGTGGAGGTACTGAATGCACTGGGCCTCCTTGGCTTCTGCCCGCTAGCTATAAACAATATATGACCAGACCACCCCCCTCTGCAGTATCATAATGCAAATGGTTGCAAGGGATATAATATCTTTCAGAAAGATGGGATAAAAACAAGCCAAGCTCTGGGGATGTGAGCCACAAGAGCCCCCCATGGAAATGCTGATAGACAGAAAGAAAAGTCTTCATAAGTATATTCTACTCTGCTTTGAGACGACCAGTGGGGTTCTCTGCTTCTAGGGCTATTCTGCAAAGGCAGTTTCAGAATTTCTCACCTCTGTTCCTTGGAAACCATCTTCTGATCCCCAAGCTAAATTTTTAATGGACCATTTATAGCCATTAGTTTTTATACCCATAGTATTTTCAACCTAAATCATTCTCCTCTCTCTAGCGTATTTATAGTGTGCAATCATACGCTTCTTCAGCTTCCTTTTTGCTAGGTTAAATAGGCCAAGCCTTTTCAACCTGTTTTACATTTCTGCGATCATTCCAATTGCTGGACTTTGTGTTTAGTGCAATTTGAATTCATTCTTCATGGACAAACATGTCTCAGATTGTACCCTCCATTCCAAATGAGGGCCACACCAGCGTTCCTTAAATAGCATTCATATTCCCTCTACAATATATTTTCTATTGTCCAGTTGTTGGTATATTTTTAATGGTGTTACACATTTTCTATAATGTATGTTCTAGCAGCACAGCCATGTCTGAGGTTGGGGACAAACAACAGAACCAGTCTGGTCCCTCTCTCAATGCACAGCAATTGAAAAAATAAAGAAGCAGGAGGGACGTTTGGACATCTAGCCTCCTACTCCTCAATCACCACCAGGGTGCAGTGAGGAGAGATCAACTAGATGGAAGAACCAATGAAACATCTCAGCCCATGTCACTGGACACCCTCCCATTTGGACACGACAGCTGTCCTCATGAGAAGTCACACACAGGGTGAGCACAAAAACACTCCTTAATTTCAGTCTATAATCATTGGAAATCAAGGAGTGTTTTTGTGCTCACCCTGTATATTGGAAACAACAACACATTGTCTACACAGTAAGTCTATTTACAGTTGAGAACTCAGATATAGTTCCTTACAGAATTGTCACGGGTGTTAGATTCTCTCTACCTGATTTTGATTCCTAGCTTCCTTTCTACTGCTATATTTGTCATATTTCATCTTCAGTGTGCCACCAACTTCAGTCTTTTCCTCCATTCCAAGTACATCTAATGGTTTAAATCTGCTTTTCCAGTTTCTCTTTACTTCTGCTGGGCTGAGTTTTGCTGAGGCCAGATGTGCAGGCTCTTGCTTGTGTCTGGGGGTCAGAGAGGAGCAAGTGTAGGTTGCTTTTGAAGAAACCAGTATCCTCTCCTATTAAGGAAGGGGTACCATTAGTGGACCTCAGAGGTCCATAGAGTGGAAGACCACCAGTAGCTGCCACCACCATCTTGATTCTTCAGTATTTCTGCATGTGTTTGGCTGTTTATCCTGCACCTTAAGTTGGTGTAACCTTTTACAAAGAAATACAAATTTAAGAAAAAATCTTCAAAAATCCACAAAGTGAAGAGGATGGTCTTAAGGAATAGTCACACAACATATGAACAAAAGAAGTGACCTTATACTGCATTCGAGCCATGATTCATCCAGTCCAGTCCTGTCTCTCCTAACTGGCAGCAGTATTCTATGACACTGGGCAATGCTGGTCTTCCCCAGTCCTCCTTCTGACTGATACCTGCCTGGTTTTGTTCAACTTTTTTAGGATGCTTTATGGAAAAAGAGAAGGAGATTGGAATTTTTCTGTTGGTCTTATTATTAGATTTGACATCCAGCCTCAATGTAAAAAATTACATTTTTAAATGTAAATATTTACATATTTATATAATAGTACTTACATTTATGTCTCACTTGCAACATATTTGCATAAACATGTTGCAAGTGAGAACAGGCTTAATTTGTCCAGTTTTTCAACAATCTCATTTAGATGGTAACACTCATTTAAAATACCTGGAACACAACAGATCCCATTCAAACCTTGACAGTGGTCACAGAGAGCGTACTCCATACTTTAATACCACAGAATAATTTCTGTGGCAAGACTTTAATACCAACACGGTCACTTATAGCCCAATCCTGCCTAGCAGGACATGGGAACGCATCCTGCCCAGGATTAGGACTGCCCCAGAGCAGCCAGCAGCCTGTAAAGCAGCCTGTACAAATGTAAAGGGACATTTGTTTCTTTACCCCAATGGGGCTACTTGAATGTGTGCCAGCTATTTTGCTGGCACACATTCGAGCCAGCCATGTAATGGCAGCCAGGCCTGGGAAGGGGGAATGGGATATGGTGGAGGAGGCTGTCTACTATCCTTCCCCCTTCCTGGGTCTGGCTGACCAATCCCACCCCCTTTCCCCGGAACGCCCCATTTCACCCTCCTTCTGACCCTTCGCCACCCGATGGGGACTCATCTCTCTGCCACAGTGGCGCTCTATCCTGCAGCACGGGAGAAACAGCACAAGCCTCTTTGCCGGCGCTGCTTACTCTTCGGGTGACGCAAATGTGCCTTACAGCACGTTTGTGACACCCTACACCGGCGGAGCACTTGCTCCGCCGGTCAAAGACTGGTCAGGATTGTGTCGTTTATTTCTTCTTTAAATACATCTGTAGATTATATACATCTCTGACTGCTGTAAATTAGCAGCAATTGTAATTCAGCAGTTTGATCCTGTGCTGTCCATTTTACATATTTCCCACTTGGAGTCAGTGTAGTGGCTGAAATGTTGGTTTGGAGAGTCAGATACTCTGTCAGCCGAGGAACCCTCAGGAGGGGGAGGTATCTTCAGCAAGACATTGCCTCTCAATTGAACTTACCGACAGGGTCAAGGACACAATGAAACCCATTTACGCTGCTCTGACCAACTTGAAGGAGCAGGACAAATAAATAAATAAATCACATAAGAATATCTTCTGTTATAACCATCTTGTGAGCACTGTGCATTTTTTAAAAAAAATGTGGTTCAAGTGTAGCTCTTCATAAAGGCTATCATAACTTTGCAGAAAAGTATCAAGAGGAGTTTTCTGTCATATGTATCTGTAAAAAAAAATCTACCTTCAAAAAAATGTGTTTTGACTGGTTGGACAAATAACATTTCTAACGTTATGTTTTGTGATCATCCACTGACTGATTGCGAACATTTCAGCCTTCTCAATACCGTTTTGTTAATAAAGCCGCTGAGGCATTAGAAATTCTGGAATGAACTTAAAAAACCCCACTGGTTAGCTGCATCATGAAAAGCTGCCGTCTGTAGCAGTGAAAAATCTCACAATGACACCCCATACATCCATTCCTTGAATACGAACGTGCATGAGGAAAAGCAGACTCTGTGTCCATGCAGTGGGCACGCTTTGAAATAGTTGGAAGCTGTCCGGTTGTACAAGCGCCAGCCCATGAATGCGTGAAGAAGAGTCCACAATATCCTCTATACAGAGTATGACAGAGGATATTTGAGAGGAAGCACACACACATACAACCCAACCACACAAAGCTGCCCTGGAACGACAGCTCTCTTTGGGAAGCAAGTGGCAACACGCACAAGTCAGCAAAATGTCACTCCTGAAGTTTTCTTTCGATTGAGAGAGATTTATTGCATCTTATTCACTTTGCCACCTGCATCACCCAACAGTTCTGCCTCCCCTTTCTTGCATGAAGCTACATTGCTGAACGAGCTTAATTATAAGTGATAATTATAAAGTTATAATGAGCATGAAAATTTAATTATAAAGTCAGACGAGCGACTCCTTAAGTGAACAAGCCACGCATAACTGTTCGGCGAGTACAACTTTGAATACAGAAATCTGAATGTGTGGAATAGTAGCATCTAATCTAGTTGTCACTGAAACATACACGGCTTCGTCTGGTTAAAAACAACAATAATAAAGACGAAATATGACTATGGAGGCTCAAATCCTGTAATTACCTCCCTCCTTCCCTGCACTTTCTTCCCCAATACAATTTATGAGCAATTCGATAATTTGTTCAGCTTTGTACTACCGTACCTCTGTGTGGCAAGAGTCCGTACTACCGTTGACAGCAGCTGCCCGTCCTTGGCTGAAACTTGCATGACATACTGCGGCTGTCCATTCACAAGGCTGCTACAGTCCTCCACAGTCTTTACCATGGGAGCAGCAGAGCTGGTGCAGTCTGGTAAGACTTCAGGCAGGTGACTGCAGCGGCTGGTTGTCATGGTAACAGACAGCAATTACTCTGCTAATGGCTTCCACATTCATACAGGATTTCCATCTAGGAAAAAAGATTAGAAAACAATTTATTAAAAAGGCAAGACTGCTAAGAGTGAATGCTAGGGGGAAAAAAGAACCAAATGAAAACACGCTATATATAGAGAGAAATATAGATATATAGATATGCAATAAGTCATCAATATCTTAGATATTAAAATTCAACAGGACTTGAATAGTACCATTTCTTGTTACACATCGTAACACAAAGGGAAAAAGCAGGAATCGTTAATAACAATGCAGCAGGCACCTCAACGTGCAACACTGTCTTATTGATTCTCTTTGAAATGAGAGATTGCCCCTTCCTCAGTTTTTTTAAAACCTCGTGCTTTTTGGTGGGGGATGGAGAGCGTTAAAAATTATGTAGAGTTGGGAAACTAAACGTTTATGAAGTGCAAATATTTAAAAACAATTTGTCTTGCTTTATTTTTTTCTCTACAGATTTTAATGCTTTGGTGATACATGGAAAGACTCAAATGTTTTCTCCCCCCCCCCCCATCTTGCTAGCTGCACAGTGCAAAGGACATCTAGTTTCTATTCACTTCAACTCTATATCAGCCTCTTGCCACAAACCAACAAAGTTATGCCTTTCAAGAGAAAGTAGACAATAAACTTGAAATCCCTCTGAGAAAATAATCCATTATTGCTAAGTGCATTACATCATCAAGCACAGTGCGCCACATCAAAAACAGCATTTAATGACAGAGCTTTTTTTTTTTTTTTTTTGGACACCAGCCCCCTTAATGATAATCCACACTGCAAGGTAATGATAATATATACTGCAAGGTGAGCTTAAAAAGAGAAATCATAGCTTATGTTCTTGACTGCTGTATTTCAAAGAAATGCATTTTATGCGTTCCACTATAGTCATTGCACTTGGAACAGACACCCCCTCCCTGTAGTAGGCAAGAGTCAACAATTGCTGCATATTTTGAACCCCAAATTTCTACAGGAACACAGCCAATGGAAATATATGATTTTGGAACATGTGAGCTAATTTACCAGGAAATGTCTGCCTTATTCTGCACCCTAAACCAGGTTACTAGCGAGAATGATACAACATCTCCAAGCCTTAATTCTCCTGGGTGTCAAAAGAGAATTGTCTGTACCAGCTTTTGTAAATCATTCATAGAAAAATGCCCTCCAAGGGCTTATCTAGAGAATGTTCATCTTATACAATACATTTGCATGCTGTCTTTCTGTCACAGCTGCCATTCAAATTTTACCCATATTGTAATATAGTCTCGTGACTCCTCATTCAGAGGCAACAGTGCAACATCAAAGTAGAATAGCCCCTACAAGGAATGGGAAGAAAAGCTGAAAGAGGCTATCATCAGATACATTTTGCAGGGGCTGTATTAGAGAAAAGTTGGGAGGGTCTACTATTCTCCAGAGCTTTGGTAATGAGCCCCATCCCCAGGTTCCAGTGCTTCCGACAGCGAGTGCTTGAGCTATTCTTGGGGTCTGCCCACTCTCCTGTGAACCATATTGAATGCCTTTTGGTAGAGTAGAGAAAGGACATAATTCCTGATTCCTTGAGCCCTTTTCAAAAGATGTGCACCAATGCCTTCAAATGCTAAGGGCAAAACCACTCATTGGGTGCTTCTTGATGAGGGGAGGGGGCTCTTAGTGCTACCCAATGGTTGCTTTTCCAGTTTCTGCTGCACTGAAAATTGCACCTGAGCATCTATATCTTTTTTCATGCACATCCTACTACGTTCCGTTCATACAGAGGGAGTAACATAAAGGCTAAGCAGTGTTTGTGTCCATCCCCTCCCCCGCCTGTACCTCAACTTTGTACAGCTTTGTACAGCTTTGTCTCTTTTATCAATCATTTCCAAAAGGTGTTTCCTCCTTCTGCTAACAATGTTGTAGCCAACACACACACACACACACACACACACACACACACAGAGGAAATAAAAAAACATACTCAGAGTGCATTCCACAAATCCCCAAGTTTAACCCCCCAATGTACAAGTCTGACAAACCAGAAGAGAAGAGGGCTGTTCACACGATCAGCTGTAACTGGGTACATCTGGGTACAGTTATCCACATGTTCCATGCACCAAGGCAGATGCCGCTCACTTTCCACCAGACAGAGGATGCTGCCGGTGGACTCAAGTAAGTCCTGCACAGGGTGGCAGGTGTGTGTGGGGAGGGCGGAATGGGGTGGAACAGGAAGGGGGATTGGCCCGCTGGGCCCAGGAGGCGAGAGGGAGCCTTGGTGGTGCACTCCGTTGAATCCCATCCCTCATCCTGGGCCTGGCGAGCCCTACATGGGCTCCTTGGGTTTGCACTGGCCATTTTGCCAGCACACATCCAAGGAGAACCATAGGGGCAGCTGGGGCATTACCATGGGGAAAGGGGCAAACATCCTTCCCCCCCCCCCCGAGACCTCCAGCTGCACTGGCGCTGGCTCAATCCTGGATAAGATCAGACGCAGCGTACTTTTGCACGCTGTGGTGGTCCTAAACAGGATCGGGCTCTTAGTGAACAAAAAGTGTCAGTTTTGGAGTAAATCCCTCAACTGGAAGTGTTGGTTAGGAATGGCTGCTGCAGAAAATAGGAGCCTTTGTCCACTCTCTCCCAGTGAAGTACGATAAGAAAATGTGCAACAAGATGTGGTTGCACAATGTTATTCTGCTCTGGGTTTCTGCAAGCACAGCAGACTCGTAACAACCCAATCCTAACCAACTTTCTAGCACTGCGCAGCTGCAATGCAGCCCCAAGGTAAGAGAACAAACGTTCCCTTACCTTGAGGAGGCTTCCATGACTGCCCCCCCCCTGCAGGATGCAGCATGCGCCCCATTGGCATGGCTGCATCAGCACTGGAAAGTTACTAAGGATTGGGCTGTTCTTCTAAATACTGAACACTCTTATTTGTTTGTCCACCACCAACAGTGTTAAAGAACCCTTGTGATATAACAGCCATGAACTACTAGCCTGTTATCATTTTGTAAATTGACCCGTTTGCATAATCACAATACTACTGTTCTAGCTGAGGCTCACCAAACCGCTATCTAAGGCAAGAAATTCATTTAGGCCATGCAGGGGTGCCACATCAGTCCTATAATGTGAACCCATAGTGTTGGCATTTGCACCAAGGAGAAGGGTCATCATAGCTCCGTGGTAGAGCCCATGCTTTGAATGCAGACGGTCCCAGGTTCAATCCAAGGCATCTGCATGTAGGGCAGAGAAAAGACTCCTGTCTGGCACTGTGAGGAGCCGCTGCCAGTCAGCGTCAAGCGTACTGAGATAGATGGGCCAATGATCCAACTCAGTAAGGCATTTTCCTGTGTTTCTCTGCCTATCCAAAAGTAGGAATGAATTCATGGGAATGCACCTCGCATTGTGGGGATTGTTTCAACTACTTTGCAGAGAATATATTCCCTAGGGAGCACACATGCTGCCTCTGCACTACTTTACAGTAGTTCAAATGTTCAGAGAACAAGGAAAGAAATGGAATAGCATTCTGATCCTCATTTACAATGAAAATGGAGCAAATGACTAATTCCAATACCATTAGCACACAAAGAGATGCAGAAGAATGCAGACTTATGAGAACAGGAGCCATAGACTCTCAGAGGAGGGCGTGCAGGGACATGGATTATGAGCTACATTTTAGTTTTGAAATACATGCTGAGACTGTTCAACGAGAGTATGCAGCAGCACAGTAGCTGCCTCATTAAACTTAAATAGCCTAGACAGTGCTGTGCTTACAGACCCATGCTACAGAATTATACATTTCCTTGCTCACTGCTTGCTGACCTCATTATGTACAGCAGCAAGATTATCATTCTGCGTGAAGTGACCATCCAAGCCTTTACAAAGGCATCCATCAGTCAGTTGAGGAGTATAACAGAATTTTCTAAACCATCTGATGATTCAACTAAGTGTAAAATATTAAAATACACCCAACTCTTTGCTGTAGTGGCATCTACGTTACTGGCTCAAAAAAATTAGCTGCACTGGTACAGGAGCAACCTAGCATGCGACACTGAATCAACAAAATCAGCTTGGTAGCATTTCTCGTAAAATGGGAATGTAACCACTAAACGTCAATGATATAGTATTTCCAAGGCCACCTATAGTCCCCCATTTTACAGATAGGGAACTGAGTTGTACTGAAAAGAAACTAAGCGATAGCCACCTGACCGAAAGCTATGGCGCAAGTTCATACCGGACATAAATTGGAGGACTGATCAAATACCAGCCAGCACCAGCTGCTGCAGCAAAGCAGCTTGATCTCCACTTATTCCGATTTCTTGAAGTCAGCTGTCGACCAAATGAGATGTAGGAAATAAAGCACTAGGAAATAAAGCTTCATGAACACACATTTAAAGAACCAAAAACTTCAACCACAGCAGAAACCAATAATGCAATTCATCTAATTCTAACTGTTGAGTTTTGTTTGCAATCTCCTTCCCAACATTGTATCTCATAAAAGACACCATGAAATATACTTCTGAAAATACTGTAAGTAATAAGAGCATATATTGAGCTCTTGAGGTAAATATCAAGGTTGATTGTTCTGAGCTACCGCCTGACTAAGGCAAAGCTAATAATGAATACAGAGACAAGAAGAAATCTTGCTACCTGACGCAACCGCCATCTGCATAGTATTGCTGTATACTCTGATCAGCGTTTCATATGAACAACACACATGGAAGTATTTTCTGACCACAAAAAGGCTAGCAGATCATTTTCAAGGCTATGAGAAACATTTGTAGAAAGGAACAAGAATTTGTAGACCATTTGTAGAAAGGAACAGCGCACGGATCAGTGCTTTGTCGGGGAGGCTTTTGCAACTGGTGCTGACTGCTTTACGGCAGTCAGCACCAGCACGGGAGACGCACCGCCATTGGGCGGCGCGCTTAGGACTGGGCCGACAGTCTTGGAGTGAACCAGAAAAGCCTGGACAGAATCCCAAAAGCCAATGTAGGCCAGCCTGCCCAATACCATGTCTTTACAAAATGGATTTAAAAACACACACAAATGTTTATGGAACCCGTCCTAAGATGTCTCATATGGTTCCAGTGTTCAAAAAAGCTAATCCTAAACATGATCACTTTGAACAAAATCCTACTGTGTTCAATGGGGCTTACTCCCTGGTAACTGCATTTAGGATTGCAGTCTTAGTGCTCTCTTGGACTCACAGAATGAGTTCTAGGGTTCTTTGATGGTCGTCTTTGAGCAAGTCACACAGTCTATAACAGGGGTGGCCAAACTTGCTTAACGTAAGAGCCACATGTGATAAACTTCAGATGTTTGAGAGCTGCAAGAGAAATGTTTGAGAGCTGCAATTAGAAGTATTTAAATTCTTTCTTATATGTACTCATCATGAATATTAAACTTATGTTTTAATCCAGTGGACTCTCAGTTTATGCCCAGTAAATATTTACAAACCTTGAAAGTTTCTTATTTACCTTTTTATATTAATTGTGATGCAAAAAGGAGCTCAGCCAACATATTTCCAAGAGCCGCACATTATATGTCAAAGAGGCGCATGTGGCTCAGGAGCCACAGTTTGGCCACCCCTGGTCTATAACGTCAAAATACTCTGGATTACTGAGAGGGTAGAGAAAAAGGTTTCAAAACAAGGCACCCACAGATAGTTATGGCCCATAATCCAGGGAGACTCTTTAGGCACACACAAGAGATTTGTGTATGTGTAGCACAACTCTCGATCCTTCCCCCCCCCCCCCCATCACAGGCTGCTTTGGATACTTTCCTAAATTTCAAAAGCTGCTTAAAAGGCAGCACATGGGGCCGTTGTCGGGACAAAAAGAAAACGTCATTGTGTGGACCTATGGACTGCAGTCTATTTTAAGGGCTACAGAAGTTAACTAACAAGTTAACTAACACGTTAACTAACAGGTTACTTACCTATGTATTTTCAAGAGAGATAGCCGACATGTTAACCTCAGCCATCAGGCCTGCTTCATGGGAGCACAGGACAACAGTACTAACACAGGTTTGTCTAGTGATTTACACATTTATTCATGGCTTGACACAACATCTGGACTTTACTACTAGAACTGTTAAATATATGACTGGAAAAAAAATAGTGGGGTAAGAGGACTAGGCAAGGTGTATATAGTTCTATGCAAATAGCATGTACCATTGTATAGAAAAGGGGGAAAGCAAGCAAAAAAGCAAGCATTGCAACCATGCCACCACATTAGCTCTCCACACCCCTGGGCCTCCCTCCAAGTATCCAGCTCCTGACTGCAAAGGACAGCACCAAACATAGAGAGAGTTCAGGCAATATGGCATTCTGGGAACTCAGGATTACATGCAGAGGGGCATGACCAATAAGCGCATTGGTGTGGAGTCATGGCTAGTCTGATATATCCCCAGTTTTCCCCGCACACACTTGCTGTATATAAGGGTGGGGTGGAGAATGATTGAATGGGTCTTGTATAACTGGTGATTATGTGCAGCACTGTATATTGTAACAGGGGTGTGGTGGGTGAGGTGGTATGGAACAACCTGTGCCAAAATAAGCCAACCCACTCTGTAGCAAAATTCATCTGAATTTATTCATCCTACATAAATTATGCAAATTTACTTACACTGTGCTTATTTTTGACCCAATCCTAACCAGGCTGGGGGCCGGTGACAACTTCTTTACGGCAGTAGCCAAGCAGCCTCTGCTGGCATGTGCTGCCAGGCCGATGGTGGGGAGGCTGGAGTGGCCTCCTGCATGCTGGCAGATGGCCAAGGACCCAGCAGAGCAGGTAAGGCCATGCAGGGGGTGGAACGGGGCAGGGGTGTGGGAATGGGGTGGTGACAGGGGTGGGGAGGGGCGTGGATCAGGTCTAGAAGGGGATGGGTTTGGAAGCAGTGGTGCACCCCAAATCCTTACCCCCTGCTCAGGCCTGATCCACCTTCAGGATCAACTTGGACTTGCGCCAGCTATCGAGCTGGTGCAGGTCCGAGTTGACCCACCAGGCCCACAGTGGCTTACCCTGGGGCAAAGGAACAAATGTTCCCTTACCCCAAGGAGGTCTCTGTAGATTGAAACGTCCTCACAGGATTGGGCTGAGGATTGGGCTGCCTGAATATTTTCTTCTATTGTTGCTAGCCATATTTAGGGTCTCAGGGTCTCTTTTTGGATTTCACTTGGCACCCGCCCACCCAGTTTCAAGCCTATTTTAACCACTTTAAACGTCAAACACCTTAACAAAAAAAGGCTGAATTTTGCACCTCATGTCAATTTCTAAGCGTGTGCAATGGGACTGTGTGGATACACACTGCTCTGTTTATGCCAGAGTAACAAGTAAAATGGTAAGACCTGTAAACATTCACGTGGATGTAACCATGAGAGAAACAGGCAATGAACAGTATCAGAGATGCCACACTGAGCTGTATTATTATAAAATATTTAAGAGTCACATTTCTATACTCAATAGTGAAAATAATCCTGAAGAAAAACCATTTGAAGCAGTAAAAGTGTATTAAAACTAGCACTACACAAAAACACTCAAACAACTCAATCAGTAAAATAGCTCACAACAAAAACCTATGCAGTAGGAGCAGAAGTCAGTGAAAAGCCTTGGTGATAGAAAGTCGGCAGTTTGATTCCCGCGACGGGGTGAGCGCTCGTTGCTTGGCCAGCTCCTGCCAACCTAGCAGTTCCAAAGCATGTTTATTTATTTATTTATTTATAGAATTTTTACCCCGCCTTTCTCCCACCAGGGCAACCAAGGCGGCTTACAACAAAAATATTAAAATACATAAATACATTTAAAATCAAGAATTAAAATAATTAAAAACAATTAAAACAATTAAAACAAACAGCCCCAGTGGGTCATCCACATTTGTTAAAAGCAATTTGTTAAAAAGCCAGCCCACCATGTCAGACATCAAATGCTGATCTAAATAAAAATGTCTTGAGGCCCCGCCGAAAGGTCTCTAAGGAGGGAGCCGTTCTTAATTCCAGGGGGAGGGAATTCCATAATTGGGGCGCCACCGCCGAGAAGGCCCTATTCCGCGCCGCCATCCCCCTCACCTCCGTCAGTGGCGGCACGGTCAACAGGGCCCCCCCTGATGACCTCAGAGTACGGGTCGGATTATAAGGAAGGAGGCGGTCCCTCAAATACCCTGGACCCGAGCCGTAAAGGGCTTTAAAAGTCAAAACTAGCACTTTGAATTGTGCCCGGAAACGAACCGGCAGCCAGTGTAGCCGCTGAAGCAACGGTCCGACTGAGTCGAACCGACAGGCCCCAGCAACCACCCGGGCCGCCGCATTCTGCACTAGTTGCAGTTTCCGAACAGTCTTCAAAGGCAGCCCCACGTAGAGCGCATTGCAGTAATCTAGTCTAGATGTCACTAGGGCATGGGTCACCGTGGCCAGGTCTGCGCGATCCAGGTACGGTCGCAGCTGGCGCACCAGCCGAAGCTGGGCAAAAGCCCCCCTGGCCACAGCTGCCACCTGGGAATCCAGGAGCAGCTGCGCATCCAGGAGAACCCCCAAGCTGCGGACCTGCTCCTTCAGAGGGAGTACAACCCCATTCAGAGCAGGACGATGATCCAGTACCTGAGTCGTAGACTTCTGGACCAACAGAACCTCTGTCTTATCAGGATTTAATTTCAGCTTGTTAGCCCCCATCCAGCTCCCAACTGCCTCCAGACAACGATTCAGGACATCGACCGCCCCCTTGGAGTCAGGTGGAAAGGAGAGAAAGAGCTGGGTGTCATCCGCATACTGATGACTCCCTACCCCAAATCCCCGGATGACCTCTCCCAGCGGCTTCATATAGATATTAAACAGCATGGGGGATAGAATTGACCCTTGCGGCACCCCACACCTCAAGGGCAAGGGTGCCGAACAAGCATCCCCCAGCACCACCTTCTGGGATCTATCAGCCAGGAAGGAGCGGAACCACCTCAGAACGGTGCCTCCAAGCCCCAACCCAGCCAACCGACCCAGAAGGACACCATGGTCAATGGTGTCAAAAGCCGCCGAGAGGTCCAGCAGGACCAACAGGGACGCACTCCCCCTGTCCAGTCCCCGGCGCAGGTCATCCACCAAGGCGACCAAGGCCGTCTCTGTCCCGAACCCCGGTCTGAAGCCAGACTGGAATGGATCCAGATAATCAGCTTCCTCCAAGACCCTCTGAAGCTGAGACGCCACTACCCGCTCGATCACCTTGCCCAGAAACGGGATATTTGAGACTGGCCGGAAGTTGTTCAAAATCGTAGGATCCAAGGAGGGTTTCTTCAGGAGGGGGCGCACCACCGCCTGCTTCAAAGACAGCGGCACCACCCCCTCCCTCAGAGATGAATTTACCACCCTCCCCGTCCACTCAGCCAGCCCCACCCGGGCAGCTCTAATCAGCCATGCCGGACAAGGGTCAAGCGGGCAAGCAGATGGTCTCACGCTCCAAAGAATCTTGTCCACATCCTCAGGTTCTACAAGCTGAAAAGAATCCCAGGAAGAACAACAGACAGGTGCCTCAGGGACATCATTAGATACTGCTAATGCAGCATCCAAGTCATGCCGAATCCGATCGACTTTGTCCACGAAGTGCTTTGCAAACTCGTCACAGCGAGCCACCGTGTGTTCCGCCCCATCTACTGGGGGGGCCAGATGGAGCAGGCCCCGGACTACACGGAAAAGCTCAGCTGGACGGTTCTCCGCGGACGCGATGCCGGCAGAAAAGAAAGCCCTCTTAGCTGCCGCCACCGCCACGGAATAGGCTCTGAAGTGAGCTCTAGCCCGTGCCCGGTCGGAGTCAGCACAAGTTTTCCGCCACCGTCGCTCTAGGCCTCTGCCCTGCCGCTTCATCGTCCGCAGCTCCTCAGTAAACCAAGGGGCCGCTCTGACTCTGCGGCTAGGTCGAGGACGCTCAGGAGCGATCAGATCCAGGGCCCTGGTCATTTCCCCATTCCAGAGGTCAACCAGGGCGCTGGGTGAGTCGCCGACTCTGTCAACAGGAAAATCCCCCAGAGCCCTCAGGAATCCATCCGGATCCATCATCCTCCGGGGGCGGACCATAGAATGTTAATGTGAGTAGGTAAATAGGAACCGCTTGTGGGAAGGTAAACAGCGCTCCGTGTTCCAGCTGCATGCTACGCGCTGCGGCAAGGAGAGTCATGCCGGCCACATGACCACGGAGGCGTCTTCGGACAACGCTGGCTCTTCGGCTTTGAAATGGAGATGAGCACCACACCCTAGAGTCGGACACGACTGGACTTAATTGTCAGGGGTTACCTTTACCTTTTTTAAATCTCATTGAACACACTGGGACTTTCTTTGGAGTAAAGAGGCACAAGATTGTGCTGTTAGCCTGGCATCGAAACAATAATGTAGGTGCCTCTCAAATCTGACTGAGGAAGACAGGGAACTCCTTGACCTCTTCCCAGTCACCACCCATTTAGGCTGCAATGATATACATGCTTATGTGGGAGTAAATCCCATTGAACTCAGCGGGGCCTACCTCTGAGTAGACATGCATATGACTGCACTGTTAATCTTTGACGGGGACCACCTGGACAAGAGCCTTAGTCAAGTCTATGGAAGAAGGAGATCCTTTACTATTAAAGCTCCCTTTCTCTCTTGACAAGGCTGGTGAAGCACATCCTTAAGGCTGTGACACACTGCATGTGGTGTTGTGTATTGGGAAGTGTACTGAAGCGGCACGGGGAGTGCAGTGTATCCTGCACTCTCCTCCGCGTGGCTACGAAGGAAAGCTGCGTTGCCGTGCAGGAAAAATTGAACTTTGGCCAATGAGAGGCCGCATTCGGTGTAGTGGGACACAAAGTGAAGCATTGGCCAATCAGAATAGAGTCTGAAAAGACTTGATTCTGATTGGCTGAAAGGTCAAGAGGAGAGGCGACAGAGAGAGCCAGGAGAGATGATGGAGAGAGTGATTCCAAGGTCAGTGTAGACAGGCAGCAGCCCCGCGCAAAGCAAAGGCTGGCTTCGCTTCACACATGCCGCACTGTGCCATGGGCAGTGTGTCACAGCCTTTACTCTTTTCTTTCTATTCTTTGCCTGTAGTTTCTGCTAGTCTTCAGTGTTCTTGTGAACAAGTTCTCTAATCAACAAAATCAAGTATGTTGGAGTTGCTTAACAAGCTGCAAATCTTGTTGGCACAAAAAGAGAACTCTTGCAGCTTGTTCACCAGACAAAAGGGTGTAAAATGGAAGATACTTCTTGCATCTAACATGCCCTATACAGATGGTGATATTTTCAAAGTGTTATATCATCACTACATCCTCTGAATGTTCTTTGTCATCCTACACTCCTATTGTTTCTCAGAAACGAAGTAGTAAAGGTCTGGGGAGCAGGAAAAGGAAAGGAAGCTTTCCTTCCATAGAAGGATTTGAGGGACACATTATGTGAGTTACTGTGGAGGATACTATCTTTATGACACCGTGCAATGCCTTTGCTCCTCAAGAGAGCTTCATGGAGGCGCACAAATATTTCCCTTTTGCATCTCTGATGCCGATTTAAATGACAGGTGTGAAAAGTGCATGTAGTCAGACTGCTCCCCACTGACTACTCGTGTGTGAATGCTGAATGATGATAGCACTGCCACACATTCTGCAGTCCCTCCGAGGAGCTCTAAGAATCTTGCAGCTAATGAATTAATTCTCCTGTGAAGCAGGGAAATGTTAAAGCAATGCTGCAGACAACAGGTCTGTGTGAGAGATTGGTGGAGTCATTTCGGGCAGGGCAGCAGGACGTAACAAGGTGAGGACCAGTGGTCTCTGCCACATGTCTCAAGACACAGCCTTCTGTTTTCTCAACTGCCAGGTGAAGACTTTTACTTGAAACAATTTGCTGGGAAGCTCACAATCACATTTCAGTACAGGGAGCATTAACTTACATTCACACAAGTTCCTATCTTGCCTGGTCAGAGCTATCAAAGCATGTTGTCCAACCTAACACATAACAATTGCTGTGTCAGACCCCAAGGTGAAGAGAAAGAAGAGTTTCCCCGGATTTCTCCTTGTGTGTCATCCTAAGGAAATACTTCTTCACATAATTAAATCTATGGAATTTGTTGCCATAGGTTTAAATGATTTTAAAAGAGGATTAGACACATTCATCGAGGACAAGTCTTCCAATACCATAGTCATGCTGGCTACACACTACGTCCAGGTTCAGCAGCAGTATACCACTGACACTGAATACCAGCTGAACGGGAGAAAGGGCAGGAGCAGGGTCTGCCTTCGCCTCCTGCTTGTGGGCTTCTCAGAGGCACCAGGATGCTGGACCAGATGGATCTGTGGTCTACTATATCAAGGATCATATATTCTTAAGCCCCCTCCCCCCAAAAAAATATGTTTAAGCTTTCCAATGATATACTATGGCACGACAAGAGATGGATGTCACTGGTAGCCGAGTTTATTTTTACTCAGTAGGGCTGACAAAGAAAAAGGGGAAGGACAATGTGGACCACTGGATATAACAGGTGTGGCCAAACTTGCTTAATGTAAGAGCCACATACGATAAACTTCAGATGTTTGAGAGCCGTAACAGAGATGTTTGAGAGCTGCAATATTTAAAAAGCATTTAAATTCTTAAATATATTTACTCACCATGAACATTAAACTTATGTTTTAATCCAGTGGACACTCAGTTTATACCTGGTAAATAATTATAAAGCTTGAAAATTTCTTATTTACCTTTTATACAGAGGCGTCGTTAGGGGGGTGGTGGGCCCCCAGGTGCAGGGGGCGACACGTGCCAGGGGGCAATATTCGGCAGCAGTGCTGCAAAAATGCACCCCTGGCATTTTCTCAGGTGCCAGAGTGCATGAGCCGGGGTGTGTGTGCATGATTTGGCGGTACGGGGGTGAATGTGGCGGCAAAATCAGCACTTTTTGTTAAGTCTTCGTGCACCCCCAGGCCCGATGAGCAACCTCCTTGCAG
The DNA here is from genome assembly GCA_026170595.1 of Plestiodon gilberti rubricaudatus. Classification (NCBI taxonomy): domain Eukaryota; kingdom Metazoa; phylum Chordata; class Lepidosauria; order Squamata; family Scincidae; genus Plestiodon; species Plestiodon gilberti. The sequence goes on from JANXHW010000002.1 coordinate 56,957,825, forward strand.
GCCAGCTAAGTGCTAGAGAGGATGTGCAACCAGAGTCTCTCTAGCACCTAGTCTCGCTGGCTGGAGAACTCCACCAGGCCTGCAAGGAGGCTGCTCATCGGGCCTGGGGTGCACGAAGGCTTACAGTAAGTGCCAATTTTGCCACCGCCATTGCCCCATGCTGCCAAATTGTGCACCCCACGGCTTGTGCACACACCCTGGTGCTGCAAATGGCCTAAAAGCAGTCCCCAAAAATGCTGGGGGTGCATTTTTGCAATTTTGGGGTGTGGGTGCGGGGCTTGTGACATCACGCCCCTGTGGTCAGGGCTTGTGACATCATGTGGGGGGGTCAAACATTCTGTGAGGGGTGCCAAGCCGCCCTGCCCCCCCCCCCCAGCGGAGGCTGGCTACGCCTCTGCTTTTATATTAATTGTGATGCAAAAAGGAGCTCAGCCAACATATTTCCGAGAGCCACACATTATACGTCAAAGAGCCACATGTGACTCAGGAGCCGCAATTTGGCCACCCCTGGAATATAGAGTTAGCACAGCCCCACGGTATTGTTTATTCCACTGAGGTGAGCCATGAAGATCATTCAGACATCAATGAATCAGAATGCTGAGAGCAGGCACGCTTCAGGGTTTGGATTCGTAAAGTACAAGCTTGATCTTGATCTACATATCTTTTAAGGACTTGAATATTTTATACTGAAAGAAACCACCTCCTCCCATATGACCCATTACAGTCAACCTGCAATGCCCTCCAATTCAATTCACATCTGGACAATGAGGAAAGGTTGATCTTTGTGGTTGACGTACAATTATGTAATTCACTTCTCATGGAAATGTGCCCAACTCAGAGCCTGAGCATCTTTTGAAACATCCTCCTTCCAAGGCTTTCCACTGCTGAGGCTAAGCTGCCAAGCAAGATAGGAGGCATCAGCAGCAACAAGGTCAACCTGCAGGGACTTTTTGGAATTTACATGATAGCAACTTGTACTCTTATGTCCAAGTTTTCTCAAGTGGCTATAACCAAAATCCAAGCACATACATTAAATATAATAATATTAGTCTGATAAAATATTGTATGGTTGCTCCTTCTATTTCACTAACTTGGTACTAGACAGTTTTAGTCTATACATCATTTCATCATGTCAGTTCAAAAGACAAAAGTATATAAATATGCAAGATCAACAGTTGCTCTCTCTTTGGTATCACATTAGCAAAAGGTCACTGCTGGGCACTCAAAGCTAGATTCCATTCGGGCTTGGAAATCCAAGGCAGCGACCCAATGTTAAGTTTCCATACCCAGGCTATGCCAACCGGACAACATTTCTGTCAACATGTTTGCAGAGTTCAACAAGTGGGTTCCATCTACTCAGTGCTTGTTTTTCCTACTCCAGAAGGGCGTTTTAGCTTTGCTGGGGAATGGGAGGTACATAACTCCAAAGTCAAGAAAAACTGCAGGACTCCACAAATGCCTGCAAGCAAGGCATGGAGATTCTTATTAAGTTATAGTCAAACATATGGAGACGTCAAACTGCAGCCTTGCCAGCCTGGAGATGAATTTCAACAAGGGCTCATTTGCATTTACAACAGAAAGCCAAGTTGGAACCCTCATTGCACTTTTGACTACTGTGCATAAATCGAGCTCATTTCTCCAACACATCGAGTGCTATCGTGTTGATGAATTCAATTACCAAACTGGGATTTTCCGTTTCAACAAGGAGAAATGTTCCTCAGAGCTTCGGCAGAAAACTCCGAGTGGATTTGATTCACATGAGACAAAAAAGCTCTTACACTGTAAGCTGCAGGAGGCAGAAGTTATACAAATATTGAAGTAGCGCTCTTGTGTGAATTGTCCATTTGTGCTATTTCAGCACCTTTATTAAAAAGAGCACATATTGCATCGGTAACACTCAGTTGCAAGCACTCAGAAACCCACTCTTTTCCTATTTCATGTTATTCCCAAGAGTCTCCTATTAAGTTTCAAGAAATGCAACTCAAAAACTTGTATCCTGCAGCTCTGAGACTTCAGAACCAGGAAGAGAAAAATACAACTTGCTAGTTACCAGGGAAAGGCTCCCCCCTCAGCCTTGCATTCAGTTATTTAAAAAGCAAGGACAAGAAGTGTGTCCTTGGACACACAAATGATGATTTGGGAAAGCAAATCATCATTTTTAATTTGTATGTTCCATGCAAGAAACTAAATGCTTCCAGAACTTTGTAAACAAGCAGTGTGTGTATTAGCTAAACTTCAAATATGTTTAATTATTAAAATTTCATTAATTATGAAATCTATCATTATCAGTTAATCATTATGCAATTTAATATGAATGTAGGGGCTTAGAGCCTATTTGTTGCTCAGTTTCAGAACCAAGATCAGTTTTTGCTCAATTTCATTTTTCTGAACATTATGCCCTGTTTGGACAAAAGAGCAAAAGTAAAGCAAATGGAATGTAAAGGCCAATAAGAATTGCACGTTTGTTGTCTTTTTCTTGTGCAGTGGTGGTCTGAATCCCTAAATCTGTGGTTGAACATCTTGCACTTGGTTTGCACCAACAAACAGACTTTACATAGGAAAATACAGAAATCGTTTCTGAAATAATTTTTTATAGGAAGCAAATCAAGACTTATTTACAGAAGAAAAAACGCACCCGTCCATCCACTCCTACCAAATGTTTTGTTCCGTAACAGAATTCAAAACCATGAAAAGAACTACAACAGCACCGACAGCCACAGCCTAGACAGAGCTTGCAGGGCAGAGGGGTCTGGCTCAGTTGGTAGAGTCACCGCCTTGCAAGCCCGAAGATCGGTGAATGGCAAGTTCGAGACACGTCGCCGACAAATAGCTGTGAAAGCCTCTGTGAGGAGAGATAAGAGCTGCCAGCTGCGTCGGTCGAGTGTGGGAGGCGACAGCCAGTGGAGAAGCCAGACTGTAAAGGATACCATCTGGAATGTAGCTGCTCACGAAAGATTGGACATTTATATATTGTAAAACAACAACATCCCATTAGGGGGGTTAGAAAAGCCTGCCCACATATACCGCCTTGGATTAAAGTCAGAGGAGAAATCCAATGACCAAGAAGGGCGGTATATAAATACTGTATATTATTATTATTGTACCAGCATATGGAAAGGTCCGCAAATCCGTGTGATGGGGTGAGCTCTCGCCGCTCAGCCCGGCTCCTGCCAACCTAGCAGTTCGAAAGCATATTAATGCATTTAGAGAAATAGGTACTGCTTGCGGGAAGGTAAACAGCGTTCCGTGTTGTCATGCTGGCCACATGACCACGGAAGCATCTTCGGACAGCGCTGGCTCTTCGGCTTCATAATGGGGATGAGCACCGCACCCTAGAGCAGCAGCGCTTTCATCGCCTTGAATGATTCCGAAGGTGAGGGGGCGGGGCCGCTTCATGCTCCGGTGTAACGGAGGGTCGGAGCTTCAGCAGAACTTAGAGCTCCGCCCCCCCCCCGCTGTGACGCTAGTACCCTAGAGTTGGACATGACTGGACTTAAATGTCAAGGGATACCTTTACTCTTACTATGGAAAGGTAAGGATGGTCTGAGAGTGGAGGGAAGAATACATTTAACATCAACATCACAACTTCCCAAATATGTTGTTATGCTGAGGTTGCAACAGTGCCGCATCAGCACCATCTGCCAGCAGATGGTCCCAGGAGGCTGGATACTTTTCAGGACTACCCTGATGGCCAAACTTCATAGGAACACAAAACAATTGCTAATCTGGATATTTTGCTTGCTCCAGATGTGACCCTTGTGTGACTTTCAATAAAAAGTTTACTATGCCACATCTATAACCACATGTGGAGGTGTTTCTAATCTCCAGTCACCTAGGTAAGCCCAGTGCTACCACCCCTCTGTAATTATTCTCAAATCGAAGGAAGTAAATGTGTAGCAAGCACTGTCCCACCATTGCATAATTACATGGGGGGATGCCATTTGAATCACCCATCTACATGTACATAAAATGGTACGTAAACAGTGCAATGAGGGATGGTTCAGACACACTCCCTTCCACGTGACTAGGTGATAACTATCCAAATTTGAAAGGGAGGAATGACATGAGGAAAAGACCTCCCCCATACATTTAAGGGGATCAGTCAATATCATCCAAACTGGTTCCCAGTGAGTTTCATGGCTGAGCCGAGATTTGAACTTGATTCTAGCCACACCAAGGCTATTTTACCTTTATTTTATTTTAGCTATTTTACCACACTGGCTCTCATGGTTGGAAAGCCCAGACAACTACAGGTACTTTACAACATAGTTACAGGAAACCATACAGAAAGCTTTTAAGTGTGGTCATCTGACCCAACTCCAAGACAGACCAAAAAAAGTGTTATTTTAAAGAAACATGTTCAGTGACAAAATTCACTGATTACCCAATTGACCACCTTAACATAACATTTCTTCTGCAGGGCTTGACGTTCGACGTCACTTATTCGTTATTTCAAGAGTAAGAGAAAATAGTCTTTGTTTACTCCTTTGACAATGCTTGACATCTGGCATTATCTGATTTTACAATAGCCTTTTACAATATATCACTATGTTGGAAAATGAACCATTTCAACCTGGTCTTCTTCTGACCCACATATCCTTAGCTTTGGAGTCTGGAGAGAAAGAAGCTGTCAGCTACGTTGGCCTGGAAGTGGCTACACAGAGTTTCAGGGCCTATAAAAACATCTATAATAACTTTCCTATACGGTATAGAGCAGGTAAAAAAGCAATAATACTCCAGAATGAGAATTTAATTGCAAATTTTAGATAAAGGCATAAAGGCACTCCACAGGGATGATTCATTGCACACCTTGAAACTTGCCATGCACATACATGATTCACTATACTTCTCAATGGGTCTTAATTTCATTTTGGAGCCATTTTGTGCCAATTATTATTTTCTTACCTTGTAAAACTGCATACTGAAATCCATTGGCAGGTAATGCCATTTCAGTACATGCATAGTTTATTGGAGATTATAGTACAAAAGGGGGCAGCAGAAAAGCGAAAGGAGAAAACATCATGCATAAGTATGGAAAATTGTGTTTGGGATTGCATATCCTACTAAATTTTGAATCTCTAAAAATCATCGTTTTAAAGAGACCATGAAACCCTGGAGAGGCACCATCAACAACTAGCACCACCATATTGCATGCAAAAACATGTGTAATGATGTCCCAACAGACTTCTTCTGTGTTTATTAAAAGAAGCATTTGGTGACTATGATTTTGAGTAATGAAGCAGTGGGCATGTGTGCAGCAGTACTCGAGCCAAACTACTTTCTAGCTCCAAATTGCTCCTCAAGCTGCTTTCCCCCCCCCTGTACTTTTCCTACTGTATTTTTACATTTTCAAACATGTTCCCCAGAATCCCTTGTTGGGAAAAGCAGCTGCTGCAGTGTTTTGGAAGGGAAAAACACTTCTCCCCCTCCTGCTTCACTCAAACGTTACAGCCACCTGAAGCTGTTTTCTTTAAGAAAACCTGTTAGGACATTTCCCATGCAGTTTGTGTTAATGTGTTGTTCCCCCCCCCCCCCAACATATAACACTCCTGGGAAAAGAATTCTCAACTTTCAGTGAAAATGTGTCCACACAATCAGTTTTCTGAATTGCGAACATTTATTTGGGATAGTTAGCACAGGCCAGAGCCATTTCAGAATTCAGCTGAATCCAGCAGGGATTTCCTAAGCGGCTTAGTGATACACATGGGAAGAGCAAGTACTAAAGTACTTGGGAAAACCAACACTAGCCAAGAAAAAAGTCCCCCTCTCCTTTATCTCGTTGCTCTCTAACTACAGTGTGTCGGAAGAATAGTTGGAAGGAGGACCAAGCAGTGCTTTTTCGAGCTGCACACCTAGACACATGGGAAGCACCTTCAATCAGAGATGAAGCCCCTGTCTCCAGTGTACAAAATCCTCAGATACGGCTACAGGTAGAGTTGACCAAGGGAGTGGAAGTCAGACAGTTCTAAAAGGGGCTGTACTTCACCTGCAGAGTGAGGCCTGGGGGGGGGGGGAGCACAGTTAGATCCAACCTTGTAGATAGATGCTGAAGTAGCGCCTGAGGCTCTCACAGCATCTCCCATCAACTTCAGTTGGTGTGCCAGCTGCACTACTGTAATGCAGTAGTTCCCAAACTGGGAGGTGTGGGCCACGGAATCCAACCAGGGGAGCCGCGGAGTGCCATGAAATCCTCTTGGAAAACAGTGCAATGGCAATTGGGAGGCATCAACATAATGTAATGGGGAGCCATGGCCAATGATCGCCAATGGTCAAGAGAGCCGCAGGTAAAAAATGTGTGGGAAACACTGCTGTAATGTGTTACATGTGGGGCTGCAATACTATTCAGAAATTTCTGTAGGTTCAAAATATAGCAGCTGTTAACAGGAACAAATAGAACAGAGTATATTTCACCATTGCTTAAGGATCTGCTGCACTAGTTATGTTTTTTTTCTGGGTACATGCTAGTTTTGTTCTATAAAGCCCTACTGGCCTGGGTAACTGTAGGGTAGTCTGCTCTCATATAAACTTACCTAATGTTAAGACTTTGCACAGATATATGTAACTGTTTCCCAGAACAATTTGCCAGTTGTCAATGCTATTCAAATTTAGGCACCAACTTTGCTTTTCTTGCAGGTTTACAGTAATATATGCCTTTTACTACTATTGCATTTTGCTTAATATTTTTGGTTTAACTGAAGACTAGAAATATTTTATTACTTTGTTTTTAATATTTTTTGTAAGCTGCCTTGAAGACCCTATGATTAAAAATATTTTAAAATGAGAATTAAAAGTATCTACAATCCCAATCCTATCCATTCTCCACCCCCCACCGATGCAGTGGCACCAAAACGTCTACTGCTGCATCTTGCGGGAGGGCAGCTGTGCAAGTCTCTTCTGGGTAAGGGAACTTTTGTTCCCTTACTTGGAGGTAATCCTCCAGGGCATGGATGGGGGTCTACTTTTATCTGTGCCAGTGACATTGCTGGCGCAAGCCCACATGGACCCGTGCCACGGGATCGGGTCAAGATTTGGCGGCCACCACTGCTGCCAAACCCGCCCCCTTCCTGGACACGATCAGCCCATCTCCGCCCCATCGCCTCCCCATTCTGCCCTCCCGCACCATCTTATCTGTCTCAGTGGATCTTTGTAGATCTGACGCGCGTGGGAAGGCTCCAGTCTTCTCACTGGCACTCCTATCGTGTGCTGCCAGAGCGCTTGTTGCAACAGCTTTACGGCATTCAGCACTGGCGAAATGATTCGATTGGGCTGTGGGATAGGAATGGGCTGTAAGAGTACCTGATGCTAAACAGGTGTGGACCCAGTCAGTCCATTGGATGAGAGGAGATTGAGAGACCCATCTAAGAGCAGGATATGATCAATGGCACTTTGGGTGTTAAACATCTGCTTAACAGGGAGCTTAACAGGAAAGAACAGGGAGGATTTTTGACAGGAAAACATGCCTGAAAGTTAGAGGGTTAAACACTCCCTATCTCTGCACTGCAGTCTCGATCCAAACCTCAGCCCTGTGTGGCTGCTTCTCCTAATACAATTTAGCCCACAATTATGTTCGAGATCACAGGTACTTTCTTCCAAAGACTAAAATATAATTATTTTGTGTTGCTCTGAGAACATCCTAGTGGTAAACAATGTTTTTAGTGCAAAGATTTCTTTTTTCCCCCTTCCCTTGTAGATAGTTTTTTATTCTTCTTGTCTGCCCATTAAAATGGAAACTGGTAATGTTTGGATAAACAGTTCTAGGTCCTTTGTATTTCACGATAAGTCAATTCCATCTTGTAATGAACTGCTATCTCACAACTTCAGCAGCAAAAACCTTCAGTGAATCATGAATCTTGGCAAATCTCTCTTATCGCTCAAGGAGCTACAGAGTAATATAATGGCTGGGTGGCTGTGCAAGTTGCTTTCCCACTACTTCCAATAAGGAAAAAAGTCACAAGAATCTGTACTTTCCTGGGATTGCAGCCTCCGCTCCCTATCTATACAGATAGCAGATGCTTCACTTTCAGTGTGTCTTTAAAAAAGGGAAGGCTTAATTCGATCCAATGTCACACTGATTTAGGAGAGTGCATCTTTTCTTCTTCCACACCTGACCTCAGTTTGACTTTCACATTTACAGGCTGAAGTGAAAAAAACTTGACCATTGCGTTTTAGTATAGTTACAAAAGCCAAATGAGAAGGTGACAAGTATTCACTACACCGCTCTTGGGCTCTGGGGGAAAATACCAACGCTTTACATGAAAGCATCAACTAGGTTTACACCTGGGCATTTGGCTGATTTTATTATTTTTCTACATGAGTGGAATTGCAGCATGAAGAAGTTCCATCTCTGGACACTTGCAGTTCCCATATTGGCCCTTTTGAGTGGTCTTAAATGCAAACAGAAGATTTTTTTCCCTCTGCTTCTTCATTTCCTCCTTGCGATCCCAAGACAAACCTTTCCTATTGGGAGGGGGAAAGAGCATATGCTTTGCATACAAAACATCCCAGGTTTAATCTCCAGGTAAGGCTGGGAAAGACCCCAGCCTGATACGCTGAAGAACTGCTACCAGTGATGTGGACAATGCTGAACTAGGTGGACCTATGACAAGACAGCTTCCTAGGTTTCAAATTCAGCCTTGGTCCTGCTTTATCTGTATGCCTTGCTGCCCTTCAAGAATGCCCATCTCAACATATTATGCTCACCTGTAACTGTGCAGGTGACCAGTTAACCTCAAAGTTTGAACATACCTCGATGTGCCTCGGCAAACCACCAATCCTTTGTTTTCTCTAGGGCAGCATTTCTAGAATTGACCAGTCAGAGACGTGTGATAGAAAAGCATTATTTTCAGTCTAAAAAGAGAGCTAAAGTTCCTAGATTACCCAGGCATAACCAGATATAGGCTTACCAGATCTCCAACCGGGACAGAGTGCACCACATTCCTTCTCCTAAAGGTCTAGCACTCTGTCCCGGTTGGAGATCTGGTAAGCCTAACCAGATACATCAATGTTTTGGGACTGGCCTGTAACATACTCAAGATCCAGTGTGGCACTGTGGCTAAAGTGTTCAACTAAGACCCAGGTTCAAATTCCTATTCAACCTTGGTAACTTCCAAGCCAGTCACTCTCAGCCTAACCTAACTCACAGAGTTGTTTCAAGGATAAAAGACTATGTAGCCTACCTTGAGCTCTTGGCGGAAAGTGGCATAAAAACGTAATACATACAAAAAATACACAGGGAAAATTCTGCCTGAGAAGCATATTGCACAATGCATATTCTGTGTGCATGAATTTAAGCAGTCTCAGTTTCTCTTACCCCTTATCTCAACTTCCTGCATCTGATGAAGTGGACTGTAGTCCACCAAACGTATGCAGAAAAACAAATGTGTTAGACTTTATCTGCTACAACTCTTTATTATTATATACAAGAACAAGACACATATCTTGCAAGCATATTCATTCTCAAAAATTGTTCCATATTTGTAATTCCTACTTCAAAAATCTACCCTACAGTGCACGATCTTACAGAGAGTTTCCAAAACATTTGCCTATTGGAAGGGAAGAAAGGACTCATTACTTTTTCCTGTTCTGTACTTTCATTAATACAAACTATTACAGCAGAAAGTGTTGAAAGGTGAATGGCTGTTTTTGTCTATCAACCATTGCCCAGACACAATCATGAAAAGATTTTCATTAAGAAGACTGATAACGAATAGAAAAACATCTACAGCGCAATCCGACTTAACTTTTGTGCCGGTGCAAATCCCCTTTGAATTCCTCTTGTGGAGGGGATTTGAATCCCTTTTCTATTCTGGGGCCTCCCGTTCTTGCTGCGCCGATGGTTACACCAGCATAAAAGTTAAGTTAGATTGCGCTGCTAGTTGTATATACAATGTAGGTGCTTATCCTAAATCAACGTAATGGTTATTTTAACCAAGTAATATTCACTATCAATAATCCTAAAGAGACCTTATTTTATACATATCATGGATATTTCCATTATGTTTTTTCACCGTGGCTTGGAACTGCCGTTTTCTTTCCAGGAGCTACACTCTTTCTGAAGGAAACTTGTCTGCTGTTCAGGTTTAGACCAAACAATCTGTTTTGCAGCAGAGCTCGCAGAGAACAGAGTACAGTAACAGCCCAATCCTATGCAGGGCTGTTGCAAGTTCTGCTGTTGCAAGGATGGCCACCAACAGCATGTGGAGCGCTCCATCGGCAGCCATTTTGGGAGCAGTGCTGCAAGAGGTAGCAGCGCACCGTGTCCATTGATGGACCTCATCAAGCCCTCTGAAGCCGCTAAGACAGTGGCAGGGACAGGGGGTGGGTGGGGATGGGCCGAAACGTGTGGGGGGGGAGGCTGCAGGAGGGGCTGGATCTGGCAATTATGGTGCACGTTAGATCCTATCCCCTCTTTTTGCAGCCTCGCCACCCCTTTCTCTCCTCGGATTTGCACCGGCTACAGAGCTGGTGCAGGTTCGGGGAGACCCATTGTGGAGCAAGAGGCTTATGGAGGGGTAAGGGGAAATTCCCTCTCTCTCTTCCAAAGTCTCCTGATCCATGTATCCTGTCCCGTCCCCCATTTGGATACAGCGTGCTCCTTTTTGTTACGGCTGCATCAGCAGGAGGGGAAAAGACAGATTGGGCTCCAAGTCCCCTACATACGTACCAGTTTAGTTCCGGATGTTGAAACGTGCATATCTCAAAACATCCAGCTCTTGCCAGCCCGGCACTTACTGGGCCTGCGTGAAAGCGCCAACACAGCTATCTAACTCAGGGAGCCAGTATACCTTTTTTCCTACAGTGTCCTTCATGAAGATTTAATTCAAAATTCATCAGGCAGAATAAATTAGCAAGTGCAGTATAAAAGTTGTCCTTCTTCTTTGTTCCTGTGTTGGTGCCTTCCTTCCCTCCCACAGTACTAAACATGTTAAGATAGGATCCAAGTTTCACTGTATGCTTAGCACATAACTGGTACTTATTAAAATGTTGCCACTTGCTTAATTAACTCAGTTACTAGTGAATTTCCTAAGCATCACAGAGTAGGTTATCAGGTCACTGTTTAATCAGATCTGTGCACAAAATGCAAATCCTGTGCCAAGGAAACCCAGATTTTCAGACTGAATTATGCTGATATATAAGGAATTTGCATATAAATTATAATTAGTTTCCACACTCTATTCAGTTTAATTCAGGTTTTGAGAGAATATATTTTTTTGGCAAAGAATAGGGTGGAAAAAAGGAAAATGGAAGGCATGATTAGGGTTAGAAGGCCGCTAAATACAGCCAACAATGGAAAATGGAGTGAGAATGTTGAACTTGGCCATTTCTAACTACAATCTAACAGCAGACCTTAGTCCTCTAGTTCCCGAGTCGTCTTCAAACATGGCTCACACAAACATCTCAGGCTCTTCCCCCAGCTGGTCAGCAGCATCCCTCTTCTAATCTAAACACTAGTGGAGATTCTGTCCCGCGGGCATGTGTGTGATTACAGAGCCCTCTGGTACATCCTGTCCTTCAATAACTGGAAGATTCTTCAGTCTGGGAAACCAGACCCTACTGACCAAGGTGTGGGAAAGGAGACATGTGTGGCACATCATGGCCTGGGGTAACTGGAATGAGACCCTTGATCAGGGAAGATCCTGCCTGGGCTGCAGAAGCTAATCATCTCTGGTTTCTGTAACCATGGTGGCCCTTTTTCAAAACTGCTGAGATATTGCAAAGTGCAGCAATTGCACAAACAGCCCCCACACACTGGCACCAGTTCTTCCAATTACCTCCACATGAGTGCTACTGGGCTGCAAGCTCAATAGTCTCATGTGCTCCCAAGGTGCTTAAATTGGGACAATTATTCTTTGGCGCAGCGGGTTAAACCGCTGAACCATAAGCTGTCAATCGAAAGGTCGGCAGTTCGATTCCCGCGACAGGGTGAGCGCTTGTTGCTTGGCCAGCTCCTGCCAACCTAGCAGTTCCAAAGCATGTCAATGCGAGTAGATAAATAGGTACCGCTTGTGGGAAGGTAAACAACGCTCCGTGTTCCAGCTGCATGCTACGCGCTGCGGCAAGGAGAGTCATGCCGGCCACATGACCACGGAGGCGTCTTCGGACAATGCTGGCTCTTCGGCTTTGAAATGGAGATGAGCACCACACCCTAGAGTCGGACACGACTGGACTTAATTGTCAGGGGATACCTTTACCTTTTATTCTTTGGAACCAGGTCCAAAACTGTAACATTCATCACTACTCTGAACAATTTCTTCCGAATGATAGCCATTTCCAAAGCTTTCCAAAAGGGTGGAAGTGTTGAGGATTGCAGTCAATAAAAGAAAGTGAAAAGTTAGATAAAAAGATTGTGCAGAGAGAATAACTATTCTTATGAAATAGTGCATGTATGAACATAGGGAGTAAAACCTTGATTGGGGCAATACCAGAGATGAGGCTTTGCATTCAGGACATATGGAGCCTGAGGGAGATGCTGCATGAATCACAGATACAGCAAATCCAGAAATCAGGGGCAGGGTGAGCAGGCATAAGAAGAGGTTTTGTGACAGCATTTCACAGAATAATTTAATGGGACATCCCAGGTTGCTGAAATACCAAAGCCATTCATCAGTCACTAAATCTGCTCAGTGGCTTCTTACCACTCAACATTTCTTCATCTTTTAAGAAGGATGACAAAAGGAGATACAATTTTGCACTGCACAAATATGTCAAAGGTGTGAGAACCATACAGGTTAAACGGAGATCACGGTGCAGGAACAGATGGATAGAAACTGCCCATTAATTAATTTAAAGAAGTCCCTGCCATATCAATAAACTCTGCAAGATCCTCATTTCATGGCAGCAATCTCACTTATGCACAATTACCAGGACCTCTTCTCCCCCGCCCCATGCACTTTTAATTCTCTCAAGTTCGCTATTCACACAGTTGAGATGGCTGAATTGCTCTTGGTTAATTACAGTTCCCACACCATCTGGGCATTGTTCTGGGTTATTCATATGTGATGTCAATTTGTTTAATGGTCTGTCAAAAGCAGCTCTGGTAGAGCAGATTGTTTCCTCTAGAGTTTATACTTTTCAATAATTCCCTCCTTCTAGGTTCGTTATAGCCACAGCTGGCGGGGTGGTGGTGGTGCAGGCAGACAGAGGGAGGTGAAGAATTGTTGAATTCCAGAGACAATAGCAGGGCTACAATATAACAATGTGAAGCCTTGATGCCAAAGACTATTGTTTGTTTTCAACTCCCCGAATCAGAAGGAAATAATGATCCAAACGGATGGTATGCGTCAAACACATGAAACACAATGCATCTTTTCAACTGCCATTGAAATTTGTCAGCTAAAAAGAAAAAAGGTTCCAATCTCTCCAAACAGAATCCTATGTTACTAGCAATTAGGAACATAGAAGGCTGCCTTCTACTAAGACAGATCATCGATCCGTCAAGCTCAGTATTGTCTACATCGACTGGCAGCAGCTCTTCAAGGTCTCTCTTAGCCCTACCTGGAGATGCTGAGGCTTGATGCTGAAACCTTCTGCAATGCAATGCATTTGGCTCCTCCACTGAGCTATGACCTCTCCCGGCCATGTTACTCTTTTTTGTTATGTTACTATTTCAAACCAATGAAATGCACATGTCGCTAATGCAACGTCCACAGCCATTAAAGCACAGTGCATTTGCAAAAAGAGAGCAAGCGGACCACCTCAGTTGAACAAACATGTGGCAAAATGGCATGAAACCGCAGAGAAAAATAAATCCTGTAATGCAGAGATGCTCAAGCGTCATTGTTATTCATCTGAAAACATACCCACTCCAATTTTACTGGAGTACTGGTCAATATTGGCCTGATGTCCAAGGCATGGTGGGTGTCCACTCTAGTCACTTGTGTCGTTGTTGTTGTTCAGTCGTTAAGTCGTGTCTGACCCTTCGTGATCCCATGAACCATATCCCGCCAGGCCTTCCTGTCCTCCACTATCTTCCTGAGTTAGCTCATTTTCATGTTCGTTGCATCGGTGATGCTGTCTAATCATCTCATCCTTTGCCTTCCCCTTCTCCTTTTGCCTTCAATTTTTCCCAGCATCAGAGTCTTCTCCAGAGAGTCCTCTCTTCGCATTAGGTGGCCAAAATACTTGAGTTTCAGCCTCAGTATCTGTCCTTCCAGGGAACAGTCAGGCTTGATTTCATTTAGAATTGAATGATTTGATCTCCTAGCAGTCCAAGGGACTCTCAGGAGTCTTCTCCAGCACCACAGTTCAAAAGCATCTATTCTTCGGCGCTCCGCCTTCCTTATGGTCCAACTCTCGCAACCATACATTGCTACTGGGAACACCATCGCCCTGACTATGCGAACTTTTGTTGGCATGGTGATATCTCTGATTTTTATTATGCTGTCTAAGTTTGCCATAGCTTTCCTTCCAAGGAGTAAGCGTCTTTTAATTTCATGGCTGCTGTCTCCATCTGCAGTGATCTTGGAGCCCAGAAAAGTAAAATCTGTTACTGCTTCCATTTCTGCCCCTACTATTTGCCCGGAATTGATGGGACCAGATGCCATGATCTTAGTTTTATTAATGTTGAGTTTCAAGCGAACTTTTGCACTCTCCTCTTTCACCCTCATCAAGAGGCTCTTTAGTTCTTCTTCACTTTCTGCCATTAGGGTGGTATCGTCTGTATATCTGAGGTTGTTGATATTTCTCCCGGCAATCTTGATTCCGGCTTGCGATTCATTCAGCCCTGCATTTCTCATAATGTACTCTGCATATAATTTAAATAGGCAGGGTGACAATATACAGCCTTGCCGTACTCCCTTCCCAATTTTGAACCAGTCGGTTGTTCCATGGCCGGTCCGAACTGTTGCTTCTTGACCCGCATACAGGTTTCTCAGGAGACAGGTAAGGTGGTCTGGTACCCCCATCTTCCCATAATAACTTGTGTCATTAGTGGCACTTAAATCCGAGGAGACCCATTGGCGAGCGGGAGGAGACCCAAGCATCCCGATCTGCTCCCTTCCCGCAGGATGCAGCGCAAGTCTTTTTGGCGTGGCTACATTGGCGGGGGGAAGGATAGGATTGGACTTTAAGTGTGCACATCCACACCATCTGCTCCTGTTTTTGTACAAGAAGGTAAAGCAATTCACAAAGTTTCACAAGACCTTAAAACATCCTGGCCCCTCAAGAGCCTGGACTCAAATAAAAGGGTACAAACCCATAACTGATATCCCATTCCCAGCTATTGTGTTGCCCCCTTCTGCATTATCAGAGCCTTTTTATTTTCAGTGGTGCATTTGTGCTATTGTATCCATTTGTTCATTTCTTCTAGCAGAAGCTAAATCTTATTGTTTCATGATTCCTGACTCTGGGCACTTCAAATCCTCATCCGTCTCCCCCTTTTTTGCACCTTGTATTTACATTTACTATATCTCATACCGGTACACAGATGCAACTGCACGTGCTCAGTGTTCATAAATACATTGCTTCTGATAGTATTTATGAATTCAATGCTTTCTTTAAAAAAAAAACTGAAACTACAATTACTGGAGAAAACACACATATGGAAGATATGCAGAGATTCATACCAGGGCAATGTAAATCAAAATGAACACAACAGACCTGAACTGAAATGCAACAAAAGTGTTTGTCTTGAGGATGTATCTGTTAAATAGTAGCAGTAATCCTAAGACTTTATTTCGCTATTTTTCTTTTCCAGAAGGAAGGCCCTGTCATATTGCTTCTTATGCAACTACCACCAGCGATTAGTACATTAATGCTTATGCAATAAGGAGCCCATGGCAATTCAAGGCTAATCAGCCATTTCACTTCATGGATTTGAAAGGGGGCATTTCCTGCTATCCCATAATGATTTGTGCCTAAGCAGGCACCTAACATACTTTGCAACTGCCCTTGGCTTAAAGTGCACTTTGCTTTTATAAATACAGTATAATAATCCCCTTGCGATGTTTGGATGTACTGTTCTCAGAAACATATTATAGTCGCAGATAGAATAAAAATTGAACCCAGGGAATAATTGAAGTTGGCAGTATTTTTACAGAGTAGCACAGGTATATTGCTGAAATAAAATAAAAATAAGTGATCGCCATATGTCTAGACTTGATCCCCCACAGTCTCAATTCATGCTCCCCAGGAGTTGGAAAAATCATGATGTTTTGGCACACCTACAATCACAATAATGACTGCTCTTTTCTAATATTCTGACATTATGCTACTGGTACCACGGAATTTTGTTCATTTTTTATCCATGACCTCAATACTCAGGTGCAATTGACTGAGCAGCGGCGTGGAGCAGTGGATAATGTTCTGAGTTTTGACATACGATAAACACCTGGAGGACTGCTGCTTTGGCCCCTGATCTTTGCTTCATTTTGCAGAAATGAGGATTCAACAGTATTGTATATTATGGCATCCCCAAAGATACTGCTGTAACACTATCTGGTGTAGTATAGTGACTAAGAGCGAAACTAGATGCGACAACTGAGATCCATAATTGGATCTCCTGCATCTCTATATATTGGCTCTCCCCACACACAAGCCGTGGGGGAGAGCAATCTGGATCAGGACCATGGTTTGGGTTGTGGTTTTAATCCTTCCCCTCCACCTACTTACGTCCCTTCCTGAAAGTTGATCTTTGCCCTATACAGTGGTTTTCCTCAATGGCTAAATAACAACATTGAAGGAGAGACGATTTTCACTGGGAAAATACTGTGCAAGGAAAAGGGTTATTATACTAACTCCAGCACCACAACCTCAATCCAGAGTCCCCTTCTCTGTGGCTCCTTGTCCAAATTCAAAGCCATAGAATTGCTGATCACAGTTCTCTTCCATTTCATCTAGTTTGGCCCTAAGACACAGCGCTGCAAATCAGGAAGTCCTCAGTTGTTCAAATCTCACCTCAACACTAAGTGGCCTTAGGGACCCCCAGTCTTTCCACTTCAGCCTCCCATCATCAATATGAAATAGTAACACACATCTTACCTTACAGGGCTGTTTTAAGGAGCATAACAAGATAATGTCTGTGAAACGTTTTGAAAAGTTAAAACTGCTATAGCATGCAAAGTATTTTTATTTTCTCCATGCTGGGAAAAAAGGGGGGGGGGGATGTGCCAACACTCAGTATTGGTAGATTTATACACACCTTGCACATTTACTAAGCAAGCAAATGAAGTACTAATGACTTTCTGCTTTAATTTTTCTATTAGTTCCTTAGAGGCATGTGAATAAGAATATTTTATTCACACTGTTTGCTGATCAGCAAACCAAGAAAGACTGACCTTGCGCCATTGTTATGCTTTTCTCCAGCACTTAGACAACCAAATGCTTTCCCTGTAATGTACTTATGACAGTAGTGCACTGCCAGTTTTCAGATCACTCAGGTTTTCAAAGCATCTGGCAATGAGTAAACATGTTGCTTTCCAACATTTTAATGTGACAAACACAGAGTACGTTTTTATAAGCATTGGCAGGAAAAGACACCAAACACACAAATGCATACGCACATGCACGCACACACACACACACACACACACACACACACACACACACACACACACACACACACACGTAACCCACTGCCACTACTGCAGCAGTATCCTGAAGGCTACAATGGTTCATCCCAAGGCAGTTCAATGGACACTGAAAGCCCTGCTCTGATGTAAATGGCTGGTTGGCCTCCGAATACAGAATTGGCATTCAGTGGATTATTAATTTGCATTCAGTGGATTATTAATTTGGCATTCAGTGGATTATTAATTTGCCAAAGCAAACAACTATAACAGCTGGATGAAACACTCAATATAACTCATTACAGACTATTATGACTAGGTTACCATAGTCCCGGAACCGGCTGGGACAGTCCCGGTTTCATGAGTCCTTTCCGTGTCCCGTCTCAGTCGGCACTGGTGGTCCAGGATTTTTTTTTTTTTAAGTAAAATGTCCGCTCCTGCAAAGGAAAAAAAATCTCTGCTCCCGGCAAAGAAAAAGTGGACATTTTTTTACCTTCATTGGTGGCTGTGGAGGTCTGGGGGTGTGTGGGGAGCCTGTGGAACGCTCCATAGGCCTCCCCAAGCATCGGAGCAGCCCTCTGATGCAACCAAGACCCACTTCCAGTTTTACGATGAAACCCGAAGTGGGTCGCAATCGCGTCGGAGGGCTACTCTGACGCTTGAGGAGGCCTGCAGAGGGGTCCGCAGGCTTCCCACACACCCTCAGAGGACCTCCACAGCCACCAACGAAGGTAAAAAAAATGACCACTTTTAGTCCGCAGCGGCGGCGAAAAAATGGGGGTGAGTCCCGGGTTTTTTGGGGGGAAATATGGCAAGCCTATCTTTTCACACCCAGTTACTTCCCTACCAGCTCCCTGTTGGCCCCCAGCTACAAACCAGTTCCTCTCTGCATGACCCTACTCTTGGTCATAAGAGTGGAACTAAAATGTGGGAACTGTCATAGATTTACAGTTGTCATCTGAAGTCCATTTAAATATGAGATCCTAATAGCAAAACACATTCTACAAGGTCACAAAACCAGAAGAACTGGTCTTCACAAATATTTGTAAGGATCAGTATCATAACTTCAATGCATTTACAACCATCCACAGAAGGGGGTGAGCTGTTTGACCAAATGTCATTTACTTCTCATCCAATCCAAATTGGGGGCCCCACAGCTGCGTTTTTCAAAGAAAGAGATGTGGGGGGGGGAATCTCCCATATCATGTTCGTTTGACCTCGAACTATTGCCATTTGCAAACGACCTAATCAGTTTCGGCTATGCAAAGTTAGCCCTTCACACGAACTACTGCAGATCTAACAACTGCCATGATTTAAGACACACAGAAAACACCAGAACAAAAAAATGCAAGTTCCAAAAGCTGGTGGTCTCTTTTACCAGATAGCCACATGGAAACTTGGTATAGGTTGAGCATCCCTAATCCGGAAATCCGAAATGCTCCAAAATCCAAAAAAAATTGAGCACCGACATTACACCACAAGTGAAATAGTGACACCTTTGCTTTCGCATGCTTCAGTGTACACAAACTTTCTTTCATACAAAAAAATTATTAAAAATATTGTATAAAATTACCTTCAGACCATGTGTATAAGGTATATATGAAACATAAATGAATTTTGTGATTAGACTTGGGTCCCATCCCCAAGATATCTCATTATGTATACGCAAATATTCCAAAATCCAAAAAGTCCAATCCAAAACACTTCTGGTCCCAAGCATTTTGGATAAGGGATACTCAATTTGTACAAAGACATCTAAAAATTTTTTTGTTGTTGCTTACAAGCCAGTTGTGTCACTACTGCTTGCAAGCCACCTGAAACACTGTCTATGAAAGCCAAGTTCACAGATGATTAAGAGGTCACTATTTAGAAAAACCCCTTCCCCGTCATCTCTTTTGGGATTACAAAGCTAACATCTATACCTGCCACTAAGACTCTGATAACCTCAGGAAATGTCCATTACAGATAATGGAACAGAGAAGCTATGTGGCACTGCAAAATCCCGAGGACAGCAAAGGAAAATGGTGTGGCCATGCCACTTCCCTCAGATAACCTTGGAGAGGGTTACACAAATCATGCATTTAATCGATGTGAAGTTTATGGACAGACTCACAATGGAGAACAGGCAGCTGTCCTTCTAAATGGGGCTGCAGTCAAACATGAATAGAAGGATGATCTTTGACTCGCTACTGTCCCACAAAGCAATTATTCTTCACCTCTGTGCTCTCCAGGCACATTGATGCATCTGAACACGTCAGGTTAGCTGAATCTTCATTTTTAAACCAGTACTGTTACATGGTTTTGAACAGTGTCATCCTTTAGCTGAGAGCAGAACTTTCCCTGACCCCCCCACTATCAGCATAGGATGACTAAGGCATTCAGTATTTCAGTCGCCGATTATGAGCACTTCCAGGTGGCTCAAACTACAGAAATGGAAAGCGCCATTGAATTGCTTCTGATCCCGGAATCCCAAACTTACCTTCCCCATGGGAGGTAACAAGGGATGTCTCAAACCATGGCTCCCAAATAAAGGGCCTTACCTTCTGCACCACCAGCACTCTACTTGTATCGCAAGCCTGGCTGACTGGAGCTCTGGGTTCCAAGACCACCGTCTAAGCCACAGGACCAACCTGCCTGAGCATCCAGTTAGTTGACCACAAGGGCCAATTCCACTGTACCAGGGCCTTCAGTGATTTTTCCTCAGTCTGCCCAACTAGTCCATAGTGCAAGGACACTGTCTAAATCCCTGCTCCCTTTCCCTGATGGTTGCTTTGTGTCATGCTTGTTTGGACTATGTGTGCCTGAGCACTAGAGACTGAATGAATGGCAAGGTCGGGGATAAAAACCAGAGGAAAGAGCAGGGCTCAAAGTGGAGAAGGGCTTATGACAGTCTTCTTATGATGTTCCAGGCATCAACCAATAGTACAGCCATTCAGCAAAAGAGGTAACAGCTGAGCTTGCTGGAAAAATCATAGTTAGCAGCTTGGATTAGGAGTTTAACCACACTTAAATAGTGGTACCATCCAAAATGTTTAAAAAATTAAATTCCTGCATTATGTTGTGTCATCTTTGGAAATGCTAGCAGTCAAGCGCGGTTGGGGTAGGGCACAGCACCAGGACTTTTTCTACCACAGGGGTGTTGCAGAAGCAGCGGCACGGTGCCTTCAGGCATCAGGTTCCGCAGGGGGCAAACGGGCAGCCCAATCCTACCTAATGTTTTGCCCAGCGGTGCAGCGAGGCCAGCATGGGCTGCGCTGCATCCTGCGCAGAAAGTAAGCAGGCTGGAGGTCTCCCTGAGGTAAGTGGACATTCCTCCCCTTGCCCCAGGGAAAGCACCAGCCATGGCAATGGGTCTCCTCAGCCCTGCACAAGCATGAGTCCACCTTCCATCCCGTTCCTCCCTTTTCCCCCATTCGTCCACTCCGCCCCCATCACCGCACCCCACTCACCCTGTCCTGTCCTTGCACTGCTCGGCATGGAACTTACTGGGTCCACGATGCGCTGCTCCTTGGACCGGCGTACGAAGGCCAGTGCAGGCTTTTGCGTCAGCCCAGAAAACTCCCAAGCCATTGCAACGTACTTTACGACGTGTTTGCAACGGCTTACACCGGCCCAGGGGGCAAGTAGGATTGTGCCATGAGAGTCGTTCATCTAGGAGTGTAAGTCTTCCCTTCTCTCAGATACTAGCCGCTGCAAGAGTTGGGATAAAATAGGCTATATCTATATAAGAAGTTTCAAAGTAGAAATAAATTGCAGGAGAATGAAATAATTGAATGAAGTTATTTTGTTTTCTTTATATAGTCTTAATGGGGAGTGGCTATGGGAGTATCATGACAAACTCTGTATTTTTATAACATTTACCCTCTATCTACACCACTGGCTAACAATGATTAATCACTATTCTGGACCACTCAATGATTAAAACAAGGTCACCGTTTACGTATTCACAGCTGATGTAAAGCCCCTTTTTGCTAGCCAGATTTTCTCTTTTAAAACAAATGAGCCAGGACTTCATTAACATGCTCCTCTGCCTGGAAACTTTATGAAATTGCTGCAAACACCATAACTAGAAGCTTTCAGTTCAAAGTAATCTTCTTGAATTAAAACATATCTAAAATCCTTTTTCCAAGTATTATGTCCTTAGCAGGTACAATGTTAAAGTGACATCTCAGAAGAGGTCAAGATAGCACGTTCCTATTCAGTTCCTTCTCTCTGCTAATAAAGCCCATGACTGCATTATGTAAAATTAAATGGGACCCATTATCAACTTTGCTTTTTTTTCTCTTCTGAAGCAGCAGCACCATCCCCGCTCAGACACTCAGTTTTAATGAACTACCAATTACTATAAAGAGCAAAAGGACCCCAATGGCTAAAAATCCTTAAATCACTTGTCTGGCTTAAACAGCCTTGCAACATATGAAGAATTCTAGGAGGGCTGGCATGTCAGCCTGCTAAATCTCTAACATTTCAGGTATAAAAGATGACCTACTCTATCCTCATCATGTTCCTAAGTGGGAATTCAGTCCTTATTTTAGTCCACTTGCCAAGATGCTTAACAAACCCCTAAGGTTCTAGTGGAACAACCAGCAACCATGGCACCCTATCTGGCATTTGTAGGAGAGTCATCCAAAGCATTAGGATTTGGTCCTTCAACAACAACAAAAAAAGGATTGTGAAATAGCTAATTTCCTTGGACAATTCTGTCTGCGAAAGCCAAGCAAACCTGTCTTAATGATTCTCAATAAACTTCAGCAACCTCAGTTTCTCATCCAAGATGCATTATTACACTTCCAGGAAGTCTACCTTCATATTCACTGAACTAGAGGGTGTCAACACCGCATCATTAATGCATGTTAGCCGTCCCATGTTATCTGATTTTATGGGCAGAGCTTTGTAGAAGGTATTATGGATACATGTTGCACCCTTTCCTGATATTTACTATGTATATGAAAAAAGAGCTATGGAGGAAAGTACCTGGAGAAGGCTATGGTATTGTTATTATGGCAATTACCATATTTCTCAACAAAACAAAAGCAGTTCACATAGCAAAAAATACCGTATTGGTCTGAGTATAAGACTCACTTTTTTTCTCCTAATTTAAGTTTTTAAACTAGGGGTGCGTCTTATAATCAGGCTGTTGCAATTTAATGCCAGTGATTTAATTAGATTTTTTTAATAGCACCAAACTTTAAGGGTGCGTCTTATAATCAGGTGCGTCTTATACTCGGGACAATACGGTAAATAAATGGTTCCCTGTTCCGAAAGGTGCAAAAAGATGCAGAACACTAGTGAACAGTCACTAGAAAAGATGCTGCACTGGGCAAAAGGGGCACAGCTGCTCTCCCCTGTTAAATACAAGAGAATCACCTCTGCCCAGTTGAGAGGAGAATCTCCAGAGTCCCTTGAAGGGGACAAGATGAGACAGCACAATGTGTATATGTATCCCAAATCCAACCTAGGCAGCTGAGAAAGAGACTGGCGTTACCAGCTTTGTATCTATTTTGGAACAGCGAAGTACTGAATTACACTGGCTGCTTCTCAGAACTCTCAGGGGACTCTTAAGTCATTGGCCACAGGGTGAGGAAGCTGGTCATGATGAAGGTTGGGGTAGGTGGGGAAGAGTTGTGTGGCCAGGTACCAACTGGGCTCATCCCCATTATGGGAGAGAGATGGAAAGTAGAAAGCTGCAAGGCTCCTAACATTCATAAAATGGTATTTCTGCTGACACACTCTGTCCTAGATCCATGCTGAGTGAGGGCAAGCTGATTAAATCCTGAACTGACAAGTGGAAGACTATTTACAATGACCATGTTGTCCCCTGCAATCCATCGTGCCTTGGGACCTAGTACACATTTACAAGATGGAAAGGTAATGCCTTAATAGACATCTGCAATCTTGTAGAATAATATTTAACACAGATTTGTTCCTACGATGAAACACTGATGATTTGTGTCAGAGAAAGTCAGGTAATTATGTACTCTTGTTTTATCCAGCAGGTAACTAAAGCACCTGTCATTCTTAAGAGCTCCTCCTGTTCAACCAACAACTACAAAATCTTTCATGGAACAAACAAATCCCATCTTCAGTCACCAAGTATTACAAACACTCCTTTGGTTAGACATTTAATTCTTAAACATTTAATTCATACAGAGCAATGCTCAAAAAACAACAAAGATTTCCTTACACATTGGTCTCTATCATAAAGAGAACATTGCAAAACTGCTTTAATTTCTACACTTTTCAGAAGTATAACAAGGTTTAAAATCCATTTGTTGTTCACAAATTTACCCAGATACCTGGTTGTGTGTGTCCAGGTCTTTCTCTTGATGCCTGATCTTTACAGAGAATGCATGTTCAAGTCACTCAAGCTCCTGGCTCTTGGATCTGTTTTACTGCTGTGCAATGCAAAGTTGATGGCCATAAATTATTTATGTAAGGAGTGTGCTGTCTAAGGCATGGCGTAGTCACAAGAACAGCAGATCTGCAATTAGATAACTGGACTTCTTGACAAGCATCTGAAGTGGACCAGATGATTGGATTGGGGCCAAGATAATTCCCCATGTGCCCTCTTTCCCTTCCTAGATGTTTGCTATATCGTCTTCTGATATTACATCTGCTACATGATAAAGCGTCAGCAAAGCGCTTGTGTTCCAGTGACATCACTCATTTCTTGCTGGTTGGCCGCTTATTATCTGGTGATGGCTGCGCTAAACGCCTAAACGTGCATATTAGTGTGGTTGTCCAGAATGCTTTGAGAAGTGCTTCAGAATCAGAGAGATAAGGGAGTTATATATCTATCCTGCTCTCTGTGGAGGGAAACAGGATTAACACAAACAAATGAAAAAAACACACACCAGCATTCAATACTAGTACAAAGCGAGAGGCAGGGCTAGACCCACTAACTGGGTCCAGTGGTCCCGCATGGTCACCACCTCCGGCACCTGCTCCACTTGTTCTGTCCCCCTCTAAGCCTTCAGCCTTTCCCACCCCATCAGAGTATTTGCATCAGGCTTGCCCTGCGACTGTAGCTACTATAGGTCTACAACAGCAAGAATACGAGTGAGTAGGCCAGCGATGGCGAACCGTTTGAGCTTGGTGTGTCAAAATTTTTGAAAATGCCTAACTTGACTCTGCTGGTGTGTTGCCCCCCCCCCATAACTTTTAATAGTACTTTGACTATTGCTACTTTTAATAGTAATTTTGAATTGAACTGAACTGAAAACAACTACAGAACACATTGCATTTTATTTAACATCAATTAGTGACTTTTTTTGTTGCTGAGTTTTACTAGATAATAATTTGAAAGAGGTCTGCCAAAATCCCTGTCCTAAATGTTCAAGACAAGCCTGTAAAACCTGCACAAATGTAAGGTGAGTCGAGGCCCTGGGGGAAACGCTGGCGTGTCACCCAAAATGAACTCACGTGTCACCTGTGACATGCGTGTCATAGGTTCGCCATCACGGGACTAGGCCCTCAGCAACAACACCCTGCTCCGTCTAGCAGAGGACGACCTTCGGCACGCTCAGAACAGCGTAGGCAAAGGCAGCCCAAGGGGAGGAGAAGGTGTGTGTGAGTCTCCACGCATGCACAGATTGGATGGCTTCCTCCTAAACGATATCAGAAGTCCTGTGTGCTGCCAGCGAAGGACGAGTTAGGCACGATGTTCAGCACACTGAATGTGAGTGTGGCACTGCTGGAGAAAAGGTACCACAGATGCTATGGTACGGTCTGCAGCGGCTGCTGCTCACAAGCACAGTTGGCCTCTTTCCCGCTGCCCAACCAACAAGGGCCACCACCACCTGCAGCGGTGGTGTCACCTAGGAAGTGGCCTCTGCTCGTCATGCATCATAGTCAGAAGACTGTACTAATTTGCAGTCTGCCTGTCTACTCAGACATAACCTACTCCCAGGTAACTGGGAAGAATGGCAGCCTTAATTGTATTTTTTGCTCCATCAAATTTCTTGGGTTCCTGCCTGCCCGGTTATCTTCAAGCACACCTTTTAGGCAAACATTCAAAAAGCCACACGCTAGTGATAGCTTTATTAGGGCCAAGCAAAATGACACAAAATCCAAAGTCGCCACCTTTGGAGTTTGCCAGAAATCTTCAGCAAGCTGGATATGAAACAAACAAAAATCTTAAAAAATAATAGTAATTAACTTAACAGTTGCTTAGTTTTTGACCATTTGTGATGGATTGGCAGCCCTGTGAAAATTAGCAGCTCAGAAATCTCAGGTCGGAGGGTGCCAGGTTGCACGATTGTAACCTTGTAATGCTTATAATGCACTGCTCCTGTCCTGGGTGCGTTTTCCCTCCGTTGCTGCTTCTGCGTTGGAGGCTGCTGATTCATGCACTGCTGTCCCTTTGTCTTCCCGCCAGAGTCCACAGAAAGAGGCTGAGGCGCCTCCCAACCTTTCCCTTTCCGCCACACGCGGAGTTACAATGAGGAGGGAAAAGCAGTCTTACGTGGTAGAGGAGGAGCAGCATTAACTAGAAAGTGGAAACTCAGTTCAACGCTGTGTGTGTTCTAATCTGCTTTCTTTTTGCTCAGTACTTCAACACTGTGTGTGTTCTAACTTCTAATCTGCTCTAATCTGGCCTTCTTTTTTTAAGTGCATTTGTGGAGGAACTATTCAGCCTTCTCCCAGTTCTTAGCCCATTGCGCAACCAACAGAGCCCTGCTGTAGCACCTTAGGACTAATCAAGTTTATTGTAGCACCAGCTTTCCTGGTACACTCCTAGCAACTACAGATTGCCTTTTTGAAGTGCTACATAAGTGTTGGTTTATTATTCAACTTGGCTGCGTTTGTTTTTCACCTTCCAGCGCTAGGAGCGCTAGAGAGCTGGGTTTTTTCCACTCTCCTTCCAGCACGCTCAGGTCGCATTCTATCTTCACATTATAGCATGATTGCCACGCTAGCAATGTGAACTGCGAGCTCAAAGTTAGAAAAATATGGCGGCCTCATGCACTGTTTGGCTGCAAAGGAGCTTGGGAGATGTAGTACAAGGGACATGGAAATAAGAGCGATCTTTTCAACAGAGGCTTATGTCTACCAGGATTCACTCAAAACAGCTAAGTTGGCTTGCAGCAACACTTCCTCATCTTCAGATTCTCATCCAGGTCTTGTAAATAAATATTTAATGCCACAAAAGCACCCTGAACTAAAGTAATTCACCATTTTGTCATTTTTAAAAATGAGCCATGCTAGAGGCATGCTAGAAACATCACTTCCTCCTATTTGCTATGAGAAAAACAAACGCAGTCTTTGTCTTCCAGTTTTTGTGTTTCCAAAACGGGGTGAAGACAGAAACAAACCCAGGATTTTGCTTTTTAAAGAAAGCCTGCTAGCTAAGAAAAATACATCAGGGGTTGTTTGTTTGTTTTTTAACTGTGTGTGTGCAAGCAGGGGTAGGGTGGGATATTTTGACCTTGGCCAACCCTGGGCCAACCCTAACTTGGTCAACCCTGGGCCAACCCTGGACTTGGGCCAACCCTGGACAGAACCCACAGTGACTTAATTGCTGCATTTGCTGACACTATCACCTATCCAGTGCACATACTTATTTAAATTAAATATTATAAATACATTTATTTATTTATTGGCGCAGGTGGTACTTCAGAACATTTGACTGACAGGTGGTACAGCTGGCGACAAAGGTTTAGAGCCTCTGATCTAGAGCCCCTTCCTCTGTCTGCTCTCCACTGGCCTGTTCAAACAAACAGCATGGCAAAGCATGCTGGGAGTGCTCCCAGCATGCTCCACCCAGTCTGTCTATTTCAGTGGGTCAGAGAAGAGGCTGCAGTGGATGGCCTGAACAGTAAAGAGGAGGAGATGGGGGGGGGGCTATGTGTCCTTCTCACCTGCCTGGCAAGAAGGTAGTAGATTGCTCACTTCCCTGAGAGACTGAAACAGCAATTACTGCTGCTCCAATCCTCCTTGCAATCTCTCAACAAGCAAAAGAAAGGATCAGAGAGCTGACTGAAGTGACTGGATGGGGACGGCGGGGAATTCCTTGTCAGTTCACCACTTCCCCCCAGTCTGCCACTTGCAGGGCTGCTTCGGTCAGCCTCATGGCTGGGCCACCCCATGGATAGGCTGCAGTCTTAACAAACCTGGAATCCAGGCATTTGAGCTGAAAATTGTGACTACTACCACATAACACTGATATAAAATTACTGCTTTAGTAAGAATTTTACATTCATTTCTAACACAATCTTGAGAGGCTACGTTGGCATCAGCAGGTTCCTGTCTGATAAAAATGGAACCTCTAGAGCAGTGTTTCTCAAAGTGTGCTCCTAGGAGCCCTGGGGATCCCCTGGGACTCCTTCAGGGCCTCCACAAGTGGCTGCTTGGCATTGCGCCACTGTGCATGCACCAGCAGTCTGGGGCTCCCCGAGACTCCATGCATGCACCGGTGGGGCTTCCCCAGACTCTGTTTAAGAGTGTAAAGGGCTCTGGAGTCTGAAAAGTTTGAGAACTGCTGCTCTAGAGAAATGAAAGCAAGCTGTGTGTTGACTCCCTATTTTTTAGTCCCCTTGCCAAAAATAGTTAAGGAACATTCTAATCCCGATTTCCCCCATCCTCCTATTCAGGACTATACTGTACAGGCCCTTCTATATCACAATAATATGGCACTACGTTTAGTTATTCAAGTTGGCCTATGATTGAAGACTTTAAAAAAAACAACAACGTTGAGCTTATTGCTCTCAAGAGCATCTATCAATTATTCCAGAACTAAAGCTGTGGGTTTTGGTAGACGTCCGAGAATGCCTCTGAGGTCATCAAACAGAACTAGTTGAGGTTTTTAAGTAGCTTGGAGTTCATTTCATCCATTCTGCCTCTTGAAAATCACATTTCTTTTCTATTAAATTGGCAGCTGTAGAGTCCTCAAAGGCTATAGTTTTCACTTTTTTTCCAACAGGCAAAGGGGATGGGATTTCGTGGGTTCAGCAGCAATCTGAGACAGGCAAGTACCGTCGACTGTCCAATTCTACTACATTGCCTTTGAAACTCACTAAGACCCTGCACAATGGGCTTTTTCAGTGCCCATATGCACTTCTACAAGGGGTTAGCTATTCTAAAAAAAGGTAAAGGTGACCCCTGAGAATTAAGTCCAGTCGTGTCCTAGGGTGTGGTGCTCATCCCCATTTCAAAGCCGAAGAGCCAGCGTTGTCCGAAGACACCTCCGTGGTCATGTGGCCGGCGTGACTCTCCTTGCCGCAGCGCGTAGCATGCGCCTGGAACATGGAGCATTGTTTACCTTCCCGCAAGCGGTACCTATTTATCTACTCACATTAACATGCTTTGGAACTGCTAGGTTGGCAGGAGCTGGCCAAGCAACAAGAGCTCACCCCGTCGCGGATTCAAACTGCCGACCTTTCCATCAACAGCTCATGGTTCATTGGTTTAACCCACTGCGCCACCCTCTGGCTATTCTATGGCCCACCAAAAGATATATGCCAGGCTATATCTGCGCTGTCACCTTTAAACAAACACAAGTACAAAAGTCCACTTTTACAAAAGATAGTTTGACTTGTTTACATAAGTATTTACTTATTCATGATTTTTACAAGGCCAACAATTAACAAAAAAAATAATGCTATTTTTATTTTCCTACTTCTGGATTTCTGAATAATTGTATCCCAAGGCACACTGCATCAGAAAACAATGCAAAGCATAAAGCTGGAAATATTAATTTTACTTCACAGAAATCTGATAGTGTTTAATGATACTAGAATTTAGTATAACCAAAGATTTCACATGGTGTGCCTAACTGACTTATTTCTGCAAAATAGTACTAAGATGGCACAGCTGAAGAAGCCAATGTAAACTGTATTTACCGGTAGTTCTATTTTTGAAAGTGCCATATTAATATGCCCTTAATGGGGTCCGCATACACAACAGTGACACAGAGAGAGAGAGAGAGAATTTTGTGTCTAAGGAGGATCATATGTCCTTGTGCATTATAAAACCTTCTGCAGATTATTCTCATCACTATTATCCATATATTCCACATTTATTAGCAATGTGTTGAGGCACAGAAGTGACAGAATGTACTCCCAGAAATCTTACAACGATATTACAAGGGAATGTGAGCAAAAGACACAGACCAGAAGAATGCCCATCCGATGCATTAACCAAACCATGGCTTCCAAACCATGGCAGGACATTCGATATTCTTCTCAAGTACAGCTATTTTCTTCTTGTCAGTGTTACTTTTAGTTCTCTCTTTTGATCAAGCCCAGAGATAGAAGAAAAAGGTGTCGGTCATTTAACATCCTAATTTTAAATGTCCATAAGTTAGTGCCTAGTTCATCATCACATCTTAAATGTTTCACATCCTCCCCATTCTTGAGCTTTTGTCTCTTGAGCCTTCGTCAGTCATCAACATGACCTACTTTTGCAATTCGCTCTGGACGCTTATCCACTATTTTCTTCAACAGGAACAGCAGGGTAGTACCTTTATTAGGACCAAGTAAAAAGTCACAAAGTAGGTCCTAATATATATATATATATTTGTTACTGTTTTTTATTATGCTAATGGACCAACACGGCTACCTATTTTTTACCATTTTGACCATCATTCTCCCCTATATGAATACAATTTAGATGTATTTAAATGCAAAATTGTCAGACATTTTTCTCCTTTGTTGTTGAATAATAACACGATGATACAATTACTAAACAAAATTTCAAAAATAAAAGAAAAAGGAAGAGAAAAAGAATACACACACAGAGTATATATACAGTTGACACGTGTGTGTATGTGCGCGCGCGCAAAAATAAGGAAGTATAGGCAGGAGAAATATGGAGAAAATAGGACATTATGTATGCACACATTGTTGGGTATGCTGACCAGATTAAGAGGACATCAATGTGTCATAAATCCAGGGGTGATCATACAGTTATGATAAGAACAAACATTTGTGTTGAATGTCCTGTTTCCCCCCCCCCACTATTTTTCTGTATTTTTGGATACTTTTCACCCCCAGGAGCTCCTGCACAGGGTCAACAGTCTTAGAGTTGCTGGAAAATCTTCCTGCAGCATTCTTTTTCTTTCTTTGGAAGCTCCATTGTTAGCCATGTGCTGGATGGCTGTCCCCATTCAGGACTCCTCTTCCTGTCTGAAATGGTTACCCCTCCTCCAGGATTAGCACACAGATTGAGCAGCCAAACCTGTTCATCTGGTCACAGGGGTGGGATGGACTTACCAGGTGGGTCCCACTCTTCTGATTAGCTAACAATTACACCATCAAAATAAAGTTATATAAGCCCCAGCCCACAGGAAATCTTTATTGTTCTCTATTGGTGGGAGCTTTCTTTCCCCATATTGTTTAGTCCCCTTTTTGTTTAGGCATTTAATAAACTAGTTACATTTTGACCCTTTGTCTGGTTGGTCCACGTTCACACGTAATTTAATGAATTGTCACATCTCTTTACCCTGCAGACATTACTGCGTGTTTGATTTTTAATACAACGCCCTGGGGTTCAGTACTTTCCTGGGAGGCAGTGATGTAGACTTGAGTCTATTGACTCGAACTCGAGTCGGAGTCAAGTCGCGTCAAGTCAGACTCGAGTCGGATTCAAGTCGCGTCAATGACTTGACTCGGCGATTGTAGAAGACTTGAAAGACTCGACTCGCGACTTGGAGCCTTTTACGACAAGTCCAATTTTATTCATGTTCAAACCCACTTTCCCCATTAAATAGATAGGGACTCACAACTCGCAACCAAAGACTCGGTCCTGGGGGGCAAAGACTTGAGATTTGACTTTAGACTTGGACCCAGAGACTTGGGACTTGACTTGAGACTGCTCTCTGCAACCTGGGATGGTGGCAGCCGATTGAGAACAAACCTTGGTGGTTTCTATCTGCTGGCCCAGTAAAGAGAAAGCAGAGAGTAGGAAGGGGTGCTGGTGCACGCTGACCATTAGTTGCTGATCAATTCCCTTGGTCAGTCTGCCTTTTCCCGGGACTGAGTCTCCTCTTCCCTCTCCCTGACAAAAATTAAACAAGCAGTTCTTCTGGCTGCAAAGAGAAAACCAGTAATCAATGCCATCATCCCTCACAGAGGACACTAACTGACCAAGGGGCATCACATGAATATTGCAAGTGAGCAGGAAACAACTAATTAAAGCAACCAAAGCCGAGAAGCAGAAAAACACTTGATAAGAAGAGAGTGTAAGAAGGAAAATTAACAGCTTCAATAGCTCTTTGCCAGCCAGCGTAGAACAGGCAGGAGCTGCAATCACCTTACAAAAACAAATGTGAAAGAATGGAGGGAGGAAACCAACACACACTGAAAAGAAAGTTGGCATTTATGCTGTCTGGATTCATAAAACTGAGTGAAAGAAGAATCCCTGGCCCAGAGTAAACTGCTAAAGCTTGAAGGCCGACACACACCACACGAATTCTGGCGAATTCCGGCACGGAAGCGAGCGAGTGAGGTTGGCCGATCTCCTCCGCACTCTGAACTTGTCTGTAGGAGTGTCTTCCTGCAAATAGTCCCTCCTTTTGTCCCGCCTTCTTAGAAAGCGCAGCGGTGATTGGTTAAGCAAAAGTGTGGTCCGATACACGAGAGAAGAGAGAGAGGGGCAGGAAGGAGAGAAAAACTTACAAAACAGTTTGTGCCAGGAATAGAATTCATCTTGCTAACTTTTGTGAGGAAAAATGGATCCAAGAGAAATTGGAGACTCAAGTGAGTTCCAATTGAGTGACAACCCCTTTCATCCCACCCTCTCATATGATTGGCTGAGTGAAGTAGCTCTGCGAAGCAGCCCCCTCAAACATGGCCAGAATCATTTTCGCTCGTGCTGGAATTCGGGAGAGCGCAGCTGCTCCGCTCGCTTCCGCAATGGTAACCAGACACCTCCGCACAGCTCGACAAAGCTCCTAGGGCGTCTGGGACGCATCGGAATTCGTGCAGTGTGTGTCGAGCTTGAGGACTGCACCTCTCTCTCTCTCTCTCTCTCAGGCTCACCTTTTCCCAAGTGACATTCAGCCACTCCCATATTTGGAAAGGAACCAATTCTTATTACATACAGATGCTCACTTCTCCCAATTATGATAGATTTAAGAGCAGCAGCAGCAGTTCACCTACAAAACTGTAGGTATAGGAGAAAATAGCTGGGATCTGAAGAGCTGTTTAGGTGCATGCAAGGGGCTTATAGCAGTACAGCAGAATTTCTGGCCTTCTGATGCTAGACCACTGGCCTCTCTTGCCCCATTAGACTGCTTTTGAAATTCACTTTAGTTTTAAGTCCAGTCATGCAGCATGGAGATGGGCTGTTTGAGAATCTAAGAAAATGAGAGCCAGAGTGGTGTAGTGGCTACACAAGAGATTAGGACTGGGAATGACCAGGATTCAAACCCCATTCACTTATCATGAAGGTCACTGGGTGACCCTGGGCATCTCTATCTATTGACACTGATGTTCTGCAGATATGGGGATGTGTCTGCTGTGTCAAATATGTGATCATGTATGCTGCCCTCTGCTCCTTGAAGGAAGGGCTGTATAAAAATGTCATGATAAATAAATAAGTCTAAGCACTTCTTGTGCATGCAGTATGAATTTGGATTCTTCAGGCTGTGGCTAATACATTTGCCTGGGAAATTACAGTGTTTGTGGAAGAAAAAAAAAAGAGTTAGAAACCACATTAAAAAAATCAATCTATGAAAATAAGCTTATCTACTTTCTCTCCTTTGCTCTGTTCTGCCGGATGAGCAAAGATGATGGTGGAGATATTGCACATAATTTCCTGGAGAAAAAACAACAAGCAGCAATAATTTGGTTTGGTTGATGTGGAAATAACACTTCCCCTTCAAATCTATTCCTTCAACCAACTATAGCAGAGCCAGAAACAAACTGACACACAGGAAGCAGCATTTATTACAGGAATAGTTCTACATTTTAAAACAATAAAAGGGAACTTACAATTTTCTTGTGGAAACCACCTTCACAATTCAAGTGACTTTACATTTCCAGCATAGTGGAAATAATGATGTGTGGTGGTTCTAAGATAGTCGACAATGCACAATTTTAGAGAACAGAAGTGTACAGGAACAATTAAAAGGGTATAGTTCACTTATTGTAATTTGACAACTTCTGTTGTGAAATTACATGCATGCAGTGCATGTATCTGGAAGCTTATATTGGTGGTACAAAATTCTAAATGGCATATTAGTGTGAACTGGTGCCTGGAGAACATGCATTTCAATCAGCAGAGCTGGACCAACCAGAGTCTCTGTCTCTCAGCAGGTAGGGTTAAACTAACAGTCGAGATGGTTAAGTAATGGTAAAAGGTTGGATTTATCCACTTTTCATTATGTGCTTCAGGGTGAAATAGGGGCTCTAATCTGTATGAAGTGATGGTGTTCAGTAATCTGGGAGTGATATTTAGTTCAGTTTAACAATGTACAGGTGGTCCCCTATATCCACTGATCCTCTATCCACGGTTTCAGTTATCCATGGATCGCGGGGACCCCCCCCCCCCAGGCTTTTACTTTTTTTCCCAGTAAGCTTCGTTTCTTCCTTAAACTAACAGGAGAAGCAGCCTCTGGCTTATTGCAGGCAAGTAGAACGAGACTAACTCCTAGAGAGGCTCTGCAAGGTTAACAGAAACCTGCAATGGAGGCTGCTTCTCCGTTTGTTTTAAGGAAGAAACAAAGCTTGCTGAAAGAAAAATAAGAACTGGGGGGGGCCACGCCTGCCTGCCCGCAGAGGAGGCAAGGCAGGGCCCCCTCAGGAAACCATGGAGGGTGTGTTCGCTCCTATCCAGTTTCAAGTACCCACGGAGGGGCCTGGAACATATCCCCAGCAGATATGGGGGGAGTACTGTACAGCACAATAATGTGACAGAAATTACCAAAATTAAAAAGAATAAGGTAGCATTCAATAATTTAATATTCTATTGCTAAACTTGCAAACTACAACACACAAGGAGGGTAGCAAAAGTTTAATTTACACAGAACAGCAAAACCACTTAGGTCAGTCCCTGAGACGCCTAAAAATAACAAAAAATGTAAATTATGAACAAACCTACCGGAGACAAAACTGAGAGGTGTTTTGAAGTCAGTTTTTAATAACATGCTGCATGAATAATAAAGGGGAAATATTTCCATTTAGGTACATAGGAGTTCTGCTGAATCAGGCCAAAGGTCCATCTGGTCCAGCTTCCTGTATCTCACAGTAGCCCCACCAGATGCTTCAGGGAGCACACAAGACAATGAAGATACTGTACCCTGTTGCCATTCCCTTGCACCTGGCATACAGAGAAAACCTACTTCTAAAACCAGGAGGTTGCTTAAGGCTTGTAACTTGTGATGAACTTTTCCTTCATGAATCTATCCAATCCCCTTTTTAAAAAGGTGTCTAGGCCAGGTGCCATCACCACATCCTATGGCAAGGAGTTCCACATATTACTTGCTGGGTGAAAAAATATTCTTTTATTTGTTCTAATTCTCCCTCCACTAAATTTTAGTGCATGTCCCCTGTTTCTGGTGTTGTGCAAGAGGAAAAAGAACTTCCCTCTATCCACTCTCTCCATCCCATACATAATTTTATACGTCTCAATCATGTATAGGCGCCTTTTTTCTAGACTGAAGGTGCCTTTTTTCTAGACTGAAGAGCCCCAAATGCTGTAGCCTTCCCTCATAAGGGAGGTGCTCCAGCCCACAAATCATTTTGGTCGCTCTTTTCTGCACCGTTTCCAATTCAACTACTATATCCTTTTTGAGGTGTGGTGACCAGAACTGGACACAATACTCTAGATGTGGCCTTACCATCGATTTGTACAATGGCATAACAACAACAACAACAACAAACTTCTTTCTGGTTGCAACTTTATGAATTTTATTACATTTGTAAGAATGCCATTTGATTCTAGTTGCAACTTTTGGCCTACATACTAAGAACAAACTAAGAATTACTAAGACAAACCTAAAGTGTCAAAGGATTACCCTTGTGTGTTTGTTACTAGGCTTACTCAAAGGTCAGCCCATGTTTATTTTTTTTTCTCCCTTCTCAACACCAGATGACAGGAGTACATTTTAAGGAAAATCCTTTTGCAGAGAGAACACAAATATATAAAGAAGCTCAACAGTGATGCCAGAAGTCACTAGCCTCCAGACTGACTGTTTTAAATTTGTGTGCTGCCTTGGAAGGCTGAAAGGTGGGATTAACATTTCCAAAATACAACAACATGTATGCCTTGGAATGGTTTGGATTCTGACCTACCAAGCCCAGGAAGCTGATGGCAGCACAGTGTGCAAAAGAAGCAGGCCTGCAGGCTTGACGCAATGCCACGGTCAGGGCCACAAACCCTCCTGGTCCAGGTGTGGCACAAACCTACACTGCTTTGTCACTGGTGGCATCCATCCTGCAACTTTGTCCATCATGCTAAAATGGCAGTTACCAGGAATTGAGGGCCCAATCCTATCCAACTTTCCATGCAGACCCAAAGTAAGGTAACAAACATGCCCTTACATTGAGGAGGCCTCTGTGACTGCCCCCCCCCCACCGCAGGACGCCCTGTTGGCATGGCTACACCAGTGCTGGAAGGTTGAATAGGACTGACCCCTGAGTCTGCTATGACTCGTTCCCACTTTGATTGCATTTTGCCACCTTTATTCCACGCTTGAAAGTAAAACCAATAGCTTGGCTTGGATAGTGTGCTCTTCCTTCTTGTGCTTAAAATCCACTGTGTATTCCTGTGGTGCTGCCAGTGGTTAATTGCAAGTCTTTTTCTTCTACTTAGTTGCAAGTCTTGTAGTTGTAAATAACTTCTTTTTTTTTTTTTTGCAAAGAGCTTCTCCTTGATCTTTAGTTCAGTTCAGTTCTTACAAAGCTTATCTTAGTTGTTAACACCATGTAGGAAATCTTCCTAAACCGATTCATCTGTTAAAACTACAAAGAGTCTTGTGGCACCTTTTTGTGGATTACAGTCCATTTCATCAAATGAATATTGTAGCACTTGGCATTAAACCGGTCAAACAGAAGGAACAATTACGGTGTTTAGAGCCTATTATTGGTAGAGAGTTGGATTATCCTGCTAGGGTTACAATGTTTACCCAGAAATTGATGGTGCTCTGCATTTACATTTCCTTCAGTGTCCCAGATAATTCTTTTCCTGCTTTATCCCATCTCTTTTTATTTTATGCTTGCATGTACGCGCGCGCACACACACACACCGCTTACTGCGGTGAGGATGACTCTGGATGTTCTGCTCACAAATTTGGGCGAGAGAGAAAGCCTAATGGAAAACGGGAGGAGAAAACTACTCTTTCCCCACTCCCTTTGGGAACTCTAAAGGTCCAGGTTACAGCTTGGTAATTGGGTCATTCCATGTGAAATTAACCATTGAAAAATCCTTGACGTCATGGATTTTGTTCATTTTCGGTACATTTGTACCTTACCATGAGATGTTTTAAAAAAAAATTCAGATTTTTTTGTCCATCCGTTTTTGAGATATTGAATGTTCAAAATTGCCAAAAAAGGCCAAAATTCACTTGTCACCATACCTTCAAATGCCAGTTACAGGATAACGATGAATGTTCACCAAGGGAGGTCAAAGAGGCATTAAGTGGCTTAAAGCTGTATCAGGGTCCAAATACTCAGACTCCTTTATATGACTAAGACCAGGAATCTCATAATTCTCAGGAGGAATTTCCTTTTCAAGTATATTGTTTTCCATCTGACAAGGCTTCTATTCATGTGTGGTTTGATTTCACTATTTAGTGAAACCATCCAATCAGTTACATTCCTCAAGTCTTTACTAACCCAGTTCCCCCCTTTTTTTAAAAGGGCTGCAACAGTTTTTTGACCACTTATTCTCCTCCATATTTCAAATCATGTAATTATGAAACAGTTAATGAATTAAACTTAATAAAGACTAATAAAGCAGTTTCACAACAAAAATGTTCTAGAAAGCTTCACTAAAAACACACTGTCCAAACCCACTTAAATGCCTCTTTGACCTCCCTTGGTGAG
The DNA here is from genome assembly GCA_026170595.1 of Plestiodon gilberti rubricaudatus. Classification (NCBI taxonomy): domain Eukaryota; kingdom Metazoa; phylum Chordata; class Lepidosauria; order Squamata; family Scincidae; genus Plestiodon; species Plestiodon gilberti. The sequence continues at coordinate 56,995,314 of JANXHW010000002.1, forward strand.
TCCCCGCTGTGCAAGAAGAAAGTATCTAAAGTGCAAAGAAAAGATGGGGAAGATTAAAAGGACCTACAAAGAATTACACTTCTGAAGATGATTTAGATGAGGAAAAATGTCACTGTGCTGATTCAGAAATTATTCAGCAACTAAGCGAAAAATTTGAAACTACGAACAGAAGTAAAAAGCTCATGATTTTGATAGATTTATAGAGAATGAATTCACTTTCTATTCTTTTACAGGATCAGCTTTTTGGTAAAACTATCTCTATAAGTCCTGTTATAAATTTTTGGATTCATTTCAGTTTACCACATAATTTTATCAATGTAAACTGTAGAAAAATGGACTTGAGGGGTTTAATTCCTGGTCACTGCCAACAAGAAAATTTAATTTTTGTATGATACCATTGAGATACCATCTTGAAATTTTGACTGATTGACTACAAGACATATACGTTTAAGTGTGATTTTTTTGGAAATTTTAAAAAAGTTCAATTTCCAAAATTTCAAAATTAATATTTGAATATTTTTGAATTTCTTGAAAATTTACAATTTCGTCATGTTTTATATCAAATGAAAGCCCTATTCATAAGCTTCAAAATGACACCTGTCCTATGTTTGTAGCATTCATCGTTCTCCTGTAACTGGCGTTTGAAGGTATGGTGACAAGTGAATTTTGGCCTTTTTGGGGGGCAATATTGAACATTCAATATCTCAAAAACGGATGGACAAAAAAATCTGAAATTTTTTTTTAAAAAACATCTCATGGTAAGGTACAAAAGTACCAAAAATGAGCAAAATCCGTGACATCAAGTTCCAAAATGTATTTTTTATTGGTTGATTTGACATGGAATGACCCAATTCTATCTACTGCTCCAGAACATAGCAAGAAAAATAAGCAGTTGGGGAGGGGGGGGGGAAGCTGGTGGTGTTTTACATTGACGCTTTGGCTGATGGAGCAGGTTAAGATGCTTAAAGAAATATGTATTTACTTAGGGTTGGACTGACAGATATTGTATTGTCCCATATGACACATTCACTAATGCAATGCTCTTCCCCTCTTCTCCTCCAAGCTGAATGCTGGACATGACATCTTTCGGTGTAAGCAGCAAAAATGTTTGGTTCTGCTTATCACACTGATGCTTAATCAATGTTTAGTAGTAATGGGTGGCAATAGTTTCATTGTGAAGGATGCATTAATTTTCTGAGGCTGTGATGATTTTTCTCCTTTTAACAGCATCCTTGCCAGCCATGCCATCAAGTTTTTCTCTTAATGGATGTTGCACATCTAACCCTTAACAGCTGGAAGAAAAATAGCTCTGTTAATGGCCAATGCAAGTCTGGGCTTTGAATTCAAAGTAGGTCTGCAGTGGCAGATGAAGTAGAAACCTCTATAACATTGAGCAAGTTGGAATTTTAAAAACAAACATTAAACTATGTTCCGTTAATAGGGCAATAACATACCTGGTAGTTAAAAGCCAGGAATTTCATTATTATTATTTGTTTGTTTACAAGTCTATTTATGTATCTTTTCTTGTAGGAGCACAAGTTTAGCTTTTAATAAAAAGGAGCCATGTTTGCAATCAATGCTCTTTTAATGTGTTCCTTGGTGACAATTGCCTTGAAGCACAGCCATGTACAATGGAGTGGATGGAACCTGACAAACTGTTCAGAGACTGCAACCTAAGGCTGGCGATGCCTCACGTCCGTGGGCCTAATTTCTTCTCTCGATGTATCTTCAGTATACTTATTTTGCCCTAATGGAAGCTAGATGAGACTTTGCCAGGACTGAGTAAAGCAATATTCTTGGTTGTCAAGCATTGGAAAAGATAGACCTGCATGTCAATCTTTTAAAGAATTTTTCTTTCCAGGGATGTCAATGGCTTTTCCTGCACATTTTCATGGGAACCTCATGATTGGAAGCCCTTCACAAAAGTTATCTCGATAGAGAAAATTATACTGTCTGAACAGATAAGTAACTGTACAAAGCCAGTGGAGTAGTTCAAAGAGTAATTGGACGCTTCTTTAAAAGCCTCGATTATTAGGAGAATAACCACAATTGCCTGTCATTAAATTCATTCCATTTGAAAGGGTTTATGTGCAGTAAAGTTTTATGAACACGATGAGTCCTACTGTCCTACAGCTATGGAGATTATAGAAGAGGGAATGGTGGAATCTGAAAACGCAGTTGTGTTTTCCCAAAGACTTCTAGAGGGTTTTCTGAATCAAGCATTAACAAAAGATTGAAATGCAATACTAATTTATGCACACACTTTGAAAACTCCCATGACTACACCATGATGGTCAAGTCAGGAGCGCAGTGTAAATGGTCTCACTTCCTCTACATCAGAGGTTCTCAACCTGCGGTGTGAGTACCCCTAGGGGTACTCGGACCAACGGCAGGGGGTACGCCAGAGCCTGCCCCTTATCAGCATCAATCAGTAGTTAATTACTTGTCAATTAGAACTTAAATGCAATCCCCCCTGTCTGTCTGTCTGTCTGTCTGTCTGTCTGTCTGTCTGTCTGTCTGTCTGTCTGACACACACACACACACACACACACACACACACACACACACACACAGAGTTAAGACATTTTTTCACATTTAAAATTGTTAGTACTTTTTATTTAACGATTAATTTGCTAATTGATTGATTGATTAATCCAATTAATTAGAAATTAGCAGGGGGTACTTCAGAAAATTGGACCGTGATAGGGGGTACCCGGGCCTCCAAAGGTTGAGAACCCCTGCTCTACATGAAGCGATAGGATGGTAATAAGAAGTCTTTGGGGCACCTGAAGGCCAAAGAATAAGAGAGAGAACACAAAGGGCACAAGCTGTGGTTCTCTACAAGCTCTGTTGAAACACTACCTATGAAAGAGTAAGTACCCCTAGAGAGGGCTGGTCTTGATTTGATTTGAATTTCACTAATCTTCAGTTCTTAGTGGTGAGCAAATAGTTTTAAAACTCACTTCAGTTGACTCTAATGTTTTTCAATAACCAGTAATAAAGAAATGGAAAATATTGGGGGGGGGAGATAATGATACGCTAACAAGAAGAGTGAAATTATCTCTGAGGTTGGGGTACTTTTATGAAAAAAGCTGCCCATACTAAGAGATGAACACAGAACTGGTGTTACAAATTTGAAAGAGAGCATTCAAGTGAATTGATAGGGAGGGGGAGGGAATCTCCCACCCTAAATTACACCACAAAATGAAAATTATAAAGGACTCTTCCGTATCATGAAAAAAACATTGTCTAGAGCTGGGTACAATCTTCCCTTGAGTTCGTGAACTGCATCTTTTGTATTATAAGTTTGAGCTTTTAGAGCCCAATAGTTTTCAGAATGCAATCACTTCTTGAGCTATAACTGTTACTTGCAGAGCACGAACTGTGAAAAGTAAGAGGCAGATGTGATGCAGACATCTATTGTTGATGAATTATAATTGTCCACTTACCATAGATGACAAAGGATCTATATGAAAGTTTTGGAATTAAAAAGTATATTTTTACTAGATAAAATAATTCTGTAGCCCACTCTTTCAGATGCCATGAGATGGGCTTCCTTGCACCAGTCCCATCGTGACCTTCGTTGTCAAATCTCTCATGTCGAGTACTGTCTGCTAAAAGTTTTGTTGGAACCTCTGGTCTTGGCCTGTCTTTCACCTTAGCCTCTCCCCCCCTTCAACTCCTCTCCTCATAGTTTCATCATTTCCATGCACCACAACCTCTTTCCTGACTCCCTGATGGTTGAGTCATTTCCATTTTTGCTCTGCTTTGGCAGCTCTAGAATTATCTGATGACTGAATCTCTTGGCCTGCATGTTGTTGTTTAGCACTATTAATGTAAATGGTGCTTTACATATAGAGTGAAAAGGAAGGTCTCAAGTCTTAGGGACTTACAGTCTTTCTAGATATTGACACAAGGGGAGACAAAGTGAGGGAAGGAGGATGGAGGCAGGGATAAATTATTGGAGCTGAACTTGGGCCATTGTGTCTTGCAGACCAGTATTATATTGCCACAAGAGTAGCTCTACCATATGGTGAGCTACTTAATGGTTTTACTTGGAAAAAATATTGTTCCTTGTGTAATCCTGCTTTCCAGGTTTTTCTTCCAGCATTACTTGTAAAAACGTAGGATTCTAATCAATACTTTAGTGAGCTAAATAACCTCCTTGCTGCCAAAGGTAGCTTGGCAACTGTGTATTGACCTTCCTGGGTTATATACATTCAACACATGCCTCTCTCTTTCCTCTCTCTATATGAAAATAATCCCCACAAGATAAGACAAGCAGAATGCCAGATTGTGTTTTCATAAGCATTTTATCAGCTTAAAAAGGACCAGTGTGACATGCACTATAAATGTGACACCTACTATAAATGTTTGTCTACATTAAGTGAAAATGACCCATTAAGTGTACAATACAATGACAAGAAACATAACATTGTTAACTCTTTTTTTCCTTCCTCCTCACTGGCATTTGAGGAGGAGAGGCATAGTGTAAGCTTTTTTAGGAGGCAGTAGCAGGTGAAGGCAGCAACAGTGGTTACTTCTCACAGGCAGTGGATGTACATAATACCTTCTCATACTTTGACCTGGTTTTGTTGCACATTTTGCCAAAAAGGTTGCCGCCCCCCCCCCTTCAATCTCAAGTACCAAAGCAGAAAAATAACTGCCTGGGACCTTAGAGAGTCATTGACCATATGTGCTGGCTAAAGACAAACAGCACAATTCTATGCATTTCTACTCAGAGGTAAGTTCCATTGAACTCAATGGGGTTTACTCCCAGGAAAGTGTGCATAGGATTGCAGCCAAAGTCTCAAAACACTGAATAGAGCTGGGAACCCGCAATAGGTTTTAAAGCAGGGGTGGCCAACCTTCCACCATTGTGGCTACTGTGTTCTTAAGAGTTGTGTAGAAGATAGAATCTTGGCAGCTGTAATTGCTGATGGTGCTGCTAAAGCAGCCGCACCTGCTGAAATGTCCTCACCTATACAGCCATTTAAAGGGCCAGCATTCATGTTGAAAGGTTGGCCACCACTGTTTTAAAGGAACTGAAAGTGCTTTGAGAAAGGTTCTGCTTCCCATGATGTGCACACACATTTTTGTCCAGTGTTACTGCTAGTTAAACAGGTTGTGCAGAATTTCAAAACCATACAAACCCCTGCAAAATATATTTTACCAGAGCAAATGTGGCATGCCTATACATGAGAAGCAATGGTCTATCTTTCAAACTGCATGTCTCCAGCCTAATTAGTCAAACAAATCACTCGCTATGAGAAATAATCTATCTTATACAGCCATGACCCCCCCCCCACACACACCCCAAAAGGAGTTGGACATCCCTGAATTGAGTAAATTAGCTGAGGAAAATGGCTTCATCTTCCACATTAATGCAGTAACCTTCAAAGGTGGAACACAGTGGCTATTTAGCAACTGTCTCTGAAAGTTTCAGGCAGGAAGTAAAGAACGTAATGCTAAAAAGATCAGTAAGAATTGTTGGCAAGCACAATTTGATTCTTATTCCAATTGAGGGGGTTGATTTCCCTAATGTTTGGTATGGAATATTGACCTTTGGTATGGAATTTTACAAAACTCTTGCCCTGATTTAACACAGGTACTGATGGGGAACAACATGAGACCTGGAGGAGGTATATGTTCTGGGTTAGCCCTGGGCTTTGCCATTCAGCTAGCATACAACAAAAACTGATAGAGTGTGTGTGTGTGTGGGGGGGGAATCCATACAAAGGACTCGCCCTTCAAGAAGCTCAGTTTTTAATCAATACTATTCATATTTAAATAAATTTATATACTACAACGCCGCAATGAAGTGCCTTTAAGGGTCAAATAAGCAGCTTATTTGACCCTTAAAGGCACTTCATTGTGGCTTCGTAGTATGCAAATTCAATTAATAAGCAATATGTGAAATGTGTGACATGGCTAGGCTTACCATCTGTCCCGGAAAACCTGGGACCGCCCCGGTTTCCGGACTCCGGTCCCGGATGAAGCCTCCGCCGCTGCCTGGAAAATGTTAAAACTTACCTTTTTCGGGCACTGCCATCTTGGATCTCGCGAAATCTCACAAGATCCAAGTTGGAAGCACCCAAATCTCATAAGGGCACATGAGGCAGTACGAGATTTAGGCGCCGTCAACTCGGAGAAATTTGAATCTAAATAGGGCCTTTGTGCATTTTTGGAGTATAGTTTATACCCTTTCAGTCCAAACATGCTGCACAATTATATATGCATAGAGACAGATTTTTTCTTGCTGTATCTGTGCAATGATACTAAGCAAGATCATTTACATGAAGGCTAAGCCTGCAACCTTATACATGTTTATTTGGAAGGAAGTCCCACTGAATGAAGTAAGACACACGTGCATAAGTGTTCAGAAGGTTCCATAAGCATGGGCTGGTAGTTAGTGGTAGTAAATGCTAGAAGTCCAATATTCTTCCCAATGGCTCTTTTTTTTTTTTCATAGACTGCATGGCAGACAGCCTTGTAAGAAACACAAGACTTTTCTTTTTGTCAGTCACAACAGTTAATTGGAGTGGGAAGGTAGAAGGATTTTAATAGGATTAACAGTGCAACCCGCCCAATTTCCCAACAACCCTAACCAATTTTCCAGCGCCGGTGCAGCCACAATGCAACTGTTCCCCTGCTGTTGGCATGGCTGCACCTGCGCTGGAAAGTTGGTTAGGATTGGGCTGTAAAGCTTTAATCGATTGATCATATCAATCAACTAAAGTGTGTGACTTTATATTGGGTATTTCACCCTTATGCAGCATACTTTGTTTTATCAGACAAAGTGCTGTGGGAAATTAGCTTATGGATTGCAGGCATATTGGTTTTCCTCTTTCCTTTAAGCCCTCTGCTTCTGCAATATAGCCGCTGAGCCAGCACATATGGTAGCGACTTATATGAAGTACATGCAGCTGCATGACCCAAATGCCACGCTCTGAAGTGTGTACATGTGAATCTCTGCTGAGCTGGTATTTCGTCTAATCCATTGTGACTGCCCCCGAAGTTACTGAAATGTCATTGAGATTTTTTTAAGTGCCTTGTCTTTGTAGACCTTCATTCTCAGTTTAACCTAAATTGACTTTCAATATGTAAAAGAGCATAGACACGTCCCTAAGTTCCTCACACAAGGAACTAACACCCTATATGTGAGCAAAAGTGATCCTGTTAGCACAGGAAGAATGCTAAGAAGCTGTGGTTTGCTTGCCTCAGCACAGGGAAAATGCTAAATAGGCGAATTCATTGGTTCATTCATTCATCAAGCAAACACCTCAGAGAAAGTTAAAGCAACCCTTCCAACACTTAACTCCATGTGACCAGGTAAAAGTCAGTCATATCATCAATCACATTTTCACACTACTTTCGTCACTTTCTCCTGTGAATAATCCAAGTTTCTTCTAGTCTCCGCTAGCCACAGATCTGCAGAAGAGTAGCTGCAGTAAGAAACAGAGCTGATTCAACATGAGTGCTATCTAGATGATTCCACACAGCATGATGAAAACAGACAGAACTAGCCAGAAAAAACCTCTAAAAAGAAGCCCCAAGCACTGAATGGTCAGCAGAGTTCAGACAAGTGCTCCATTTCTGTTCAGCTCTGGAAAGGTTTCTTGTACATTGGGATAAAGAAAAAAAAATAGGATTTTCCCTGGGATCTGTATAGACTTATTTTTGGGATTGCATCTGTTCTCAGAAGGAATATTAATAGCAATAATTGCTGCAAGGGGAAGCTACACACAACTTGTTCACTAGACAACATGGACATGTGTCCACAGCACTGAGCAGGGTTAGATTTCTAATTATGGGAGCATCTCAGCAAGAGTGTGGATCCTCCAGTATCTTCCAAGCCCAGAGTAGCTTCCTAGCATGTAAACAAGATGGAACTGGGTGGATATATCCAAGTAGGTAAGGTCTCAAGCACACTTTATTTTCATCATGCTAAGAGTCAATCAATCCCCCAAAAAACTAATACAGTATAGTGTTTTTGGACTGTGCAAGGCACTACACATGTATTAAATTGAGGCAATCCCTACATCAATCCTGTAATGTAAGTAAATATTATCCCTATATTACAGCTGGGGATCAGAGGCTGAGAAAGAGCAGCTTGCCTAAGGACCTACTGCATACTTGCCAGAGGTGAGATTCAAACTGGGAAAGTTCTCATTTACACTTGAGTCAATATGAGTCACTATGGTACACCAGCTCTCATAGGTAACTGTATTGCAGCTGTGCCTTAACCTAACAGCCCAATGCTACTTAACTCCCTGTGTGGCAATGCAGCAATGCCAATGTGGTGCCCACTGAATCTCGCAGGGGAGTTTCTGCATCTGGAGACCTCCTCAGGGTAAGGGAACATTGTCCCAGGGTAAGGCTTTGCCAGGCCGCTGGGTCTACTCAGACCTGTGCCAGCTCTATAGCGGGTACATGTCCGCATGGATCCGGGTTGGGGGAAACAAGGCCAGGAAGGGGGTTAGGATATCGACATGTGCCGCTGCCATTGATAATGCCCTGGCCCCAGTCCACCCTCCTCCCTGGCCCCATCACTGACCAATCCTCTCCCACCCCTGCGCCGATTTACCAGCTCTGACAGTCTTCTCCGGTCCATTGGTGTGCAAACCAGCTGCTTGAAGAGGCAGGCAGCCCACCTGAATGGCTTATCGCGTTTTACAACAGCCATGAAGAGTCTTACACTGGACCGGAATGTTAGTTCTGGCAGTGTAGAGACTAATAGGATTGGGCCGTAAATCCCCAAGGAAGCTTTTGGGAAGCAAAGAATGAAGTTTCTCATGAGCAAGATTTTCAGTATATTGTTTGGTGAAATCCTTAAGAAATCCTTGATTGCAACAGTTACAGTTAGAAGAAAATATTATTGCCATGAGCTAAGTTCAACGATGCTCACTAGCAAAATATCAAGAGCGTAGATGAATGTAACCAAGGCTCCCAAGTGCTGTTGATAAGATATACCACTTGTATTATAGACAAGAGTTCTCTTTGTAATGGCTTTTTCTTAGACAAATGTAAGACACCACACACACTTAGACCAGGACATCTCCTCCCTTAACCCAACAGCTCCCTCTCTACTGCCCCCAAATCATTTCCCAGTCGTTTTCTGGGGAATCACTTCTGGATCCAGTTCAAAATTCTCCCCCCTCCTCCTCACAAAACCTTCCTAGCAGACTATATGGATCAGCCAGCACTAACTGGTGTCAGAGCAGCTTAGCAAGCGTGTAGGGACAGGTAAATGTAAAAAGCAAAACACACACTGATGCCCAGAGTACATTTAATCTAGGCATTGATACGCCAATTTTCTACTTCTTGAGACCCTCGAGACAGCTCACATTTGGTTTAAACACACAGTTCTTTGCTCTTCTCTTTACAGAAGCAGTTGGTGGTTCTGTGAGGGACACAGTTCGGTTGTGTTAAAGTACAGCAGGCGGTGGTGGTGATGGGGATTCTTGATGGCTTTCCCTCTTCAATATATTTCTATATTGTGATGGAGGGGCAAGAGTTCCCATCAGGCCTACCAAATACATTCATTAAGGACTGTAATAGACCACTTAGCAAGACCAAATATATCTACTGAAAACTCCTTAAATATGACCACATCTTTGTCTAGACTCCTCCCACGCATGTCCCTTTCGATTTCTGATAGATTCTGGAAATGATGAAATCCTAACTTACTTTGGACACAATCCCTGTCATTTAACAGCCATCTAAAATTAGCCAAAAGTCACAGCATATTTTTCCTGTGGTTCTCTTTGTATTCCTACACAAAATAGCAAAGTGTTTCAGACATGTACAGAGTACACCAAAAGGTAGTTGGGAGTTCTTTAAGAGTGCCCTGTAGCCAAAATGTCCACTGGTTGCCTCATAAGACTCATATTTCTTGTGTAGAATGCACAACACCTGTTGCAATGACTGGCTAGTACAGTATGTACTTTTATCAGGCCACCGTGGGCCCCTAGACTAACACAGAATGCTGTCCTTAGCCAACTGCAATTGATAGTCACTTTCCCTTTTCTGAATCCAAAGGGATTTTTCTGGCATTACATTGGATTAAAACAGGATTTTGTATTAGAGCCTCTTATAATTCAGCACACCTCCAAATTATGTTGTTCAGAATGCATATTTGAAGCAAGTCAGGCTGCAAACATTTTCCAACCCTCACTCTGTGTTAAGTAGAACTTGAGTTAAGCTTCCACAAACAAAGGCTGGATCAAAAGTCTGATCCTTTCTAAAAAAATAAAGGACAGAGAAGGAGGGGGAAGTGTTAAAAAAAAATTAATCCAGGGCCCCATGATTTCAAGGTTTGATTATCACTGGTTTTTATATTAAACACCCATTAAGCAATAGAGCAGATATGTTGAATGTCAGTAAATGACCGCCAGCGAAACTCAGTAAATTGTAAAAACAGAATAAACCAACACTACATTAGCCTTGGTTTGGCAGAGATTCATCTTGTCTCTTGCTTCTGGCTTGAGTGCAACATTTGTTATGCAGCCAACAGCACTGATCAAGCAACTGAAACCAGAAAGCATAACATAAGAGGGTGAGGGTGGCGGTGATGCTTCAGGACAGTTATAGCATTGGCAGTAGTACAGCATTCTCATCTGGAATTCCAAATGTCCTCAAGACAACTAGTTAAGTTTTCTATACCCTGCATTAGCATTAGAAATATCTCTTGAACAACAACTACAACAGCGTCTTCTAGTATTTCCATTTGTTTCCCCATATCTATTTACTTGATTTAGGTATATTCCACCTTTCTCTCCAAAGAGCACCCAAGGCAGCTCACAACACATTAAAAATACATAAAACTATAAAAAACACCATATTAAAAACCAACCAGATGCAAACAGCAGCAATAAATACCAACGGTTAGAAAAAAATCAAGTAATTAAAAAAATCCAATGCGCACCAGTCTGCAACCAACAAACGTACCCTTAAAAAAACCTACTGGGTTCCAAAGGCTTTATGGAATAAGGCGGCCTACAGGCCTCACCAGAAGGCTTCTAACAAAAGGAGCAGTTCTCAACTCAAAAAGGGAAAAAATTCCATAAAACAGGTGTCCCTATGAAGAAGGCCTTATTCCTAGCTGCCATCCCCCACACTCAATGACGGCACATCCAAGAGAGCCCACTCAGATGACTGAAGAGAGCGGACCGGATTATACGGAAGGAGGCGGTCTCTCAAATATGCTGGTCCTGAGCTGTAAACTTTATTTTACATAACAAAATAAACTGCGCCTCAGAACAATATATTTAGTAGGACATACCTGTACTGCGCCTCAGAACAATATATTTAGTAGGACAAGTTATCAATACACCAACCAAAAACAAATGGATGAAGAGCTTTCAGTTTACTGATTTCATTCAGAATGAAAATGTGTGTGTGTACCAAAGTAGTTTTATTCATGACACAGTGTAACTAGAGATTTGCTTGCAAAATGCTAAATAGTCCCCCAAAAGGAGCCATCAAGCTCAAGAGTAGAGATAAACAGTTAGGCACTTATCAAAAGCTCCTGAAACTTGCCAAAATGTTTGCCACCACTGGAAGCAGGTGACTCTGATCTCTTTCTACATCAGGCATGACTGAAGGTTTCAACCACTCTCGATACAAAGATGCATCAGAATTTGCAACCTTAGGAGATAGCTACCTGCCACATCTCTGTAGGAGTCTCTGCTCTGGATTTGCCTTCTGACCGGCACATCCAAAACTTAGACACTCACTTAGAAACAGGCAGAATGAGCTCCTTTAACATTCTGTGTAGTTTTTCCTCTAAAGCAGGGGTGTCAAACATGTGGCCCACGGAGTCTTTTTAGGTGGTCCACGCAACTGTTGGTGCTTGCCTGCACGTACGTACGTACGTACGTACGTGTGCGCGCGCATGCACACGCACACACACACACACACACACACACACACACACACACACACACACACACACGAGTACAATGTCATGGGACAGCATGGAACATTACAGCATGGGCAGCAACATGTCATGGGACCGTGAGTAGGGCTGATCTATGCATAACAGTAAGTCCTGTTACGTTCAGTGGTTCTTACTCTCAGGAAAGCAGGTATAGTATTGCAGCCTAGGCCACCTTGGGCTTTTCCAAATGGGGAGTGGGCAAGTGGGATATAAATGTGTTTATCAGATAGTCACAAAATGCAATATTGTTGTGAAGGCTTTACACAGTAGAAGGGTAGAGTCTTTTCCTTTACAAAAATGTCGGTTGCATGGCAATTTATTTTGGCAATCATGATCTATTCACATTGGATTATGCTGCTCTGCATTCATCTCATTCTAGATTTCAGTCCTTTAGGTTTAAGTTAAGCGATTCCCTGTGGGGTTTTGAGTTCATGACTTACCATGTTTTCTATGACACTTTGTACTGTTTTTCTTGTTTGCGTTAGTTTCATTTCTGTTTTGTTTAGTACAGTACATGGTATTTTTGACTATGTACACTATGTATTTTTGACCATGAATTTCCCTTTAGGACTACTATGGCACTAGCCCTGATCCAGCATCAGTAGGATAAATGTACAAAAGTACCGTAATAGGTTTTCCCCCTGCGGTCAGACCCCCCCTCCCATTTGTTCTCTTTTTGTAATTTCTAACTGCATTGCTTTCCCTCAATCCCATAAAGGTCAATGGACTTGTGAAATTGACTGGATGGAAATCAGCAAACAGCTTCTGCTATAATCAATTTCACTCCTAAGTAGGGGAGAAAGAAAAGCGAGAAAAGCGAAAAAATGTTCTTGAATGACAGGACAATTGCTCAGTAGCCAAACACAAGAGAGTGTTTGCAATGACAATCACATTGTCATAATACTCCAAACATCCCAGGAATCCATCCCAGGGCCAAATTCACATGACCATTCTTTTGAAGACTGTGGTGACTTCTGTTGCCACAAGTGGGAGACAGAGATGGACCTGTAGGCCCAGCTTTGATTTAGCACACCAATGCAAGCCACTGTTTTGAAGTATTAGTGAAGGCAAGTCATTGCATCAGGAGCTGCTTGTATCATTTTTATACTATGCTGCTGCCACCTTTTATTACATTTATACCCCACTTTGAACAACAACAAAGCGCCTAACAAAATATTGCATGTATTTTTTGTACTGTTAGTTTTTATCAGGTTTCAGTGCGATACGTGGATGGCTTGGATGACCACTTGTCGACCTCCCTTCTGTAATTATTACATAGTTACATGCTCTCTGGGGTTTCAGACAGGGATTGAATCTGGGACCCTTCTGCAGCAAAGCATGTGCTCTTTCACCGAGCTATGGTTCCTCCCCTACACCAAGCAACAATGCTTCCCCCAATAGGAAAATGGAAAGAAAAAGCGACCATCCAAGTAAAGTTTATTCATAGCATTTCTGTACCGCTCTTCCTCCAACTAAACACCCAAATTCCCCATATGAACTAACCCTTGGCCTGCAACAAAATTGGAATAAAATACTCCTAATTCATCACTTACCAAACAGCTGACACTGGAAGAAGTATTCAATTGTAAAACACAATTTCTGCAACATTAAGCACACCTGTCCCCATGTTCCTGTGGCAACACATTCGCCTATCAATTTGAGAATGTTTTAGGACCCAACCTTGAAGGAATAAATGGACACCTCCCAGGTCTCTTAGTGTACTTAGTGTATACCATATCTGTCATGCTTAGAAATGGTGGAAGGAGGTTGCAGTTCAGTGGAAGAACATCTGCTATGCAGGGAAAGACCCTTGACTAAAACCTAGAGAAACTGCTACCAGTCGGCGAGGACAATACTCAGCCAAAAAAACCAAAGATCTGACTCCGTAGAAGGCAGTCGCCTAGGTTTCTGCTTTCAAGAAGCATTGCCTAAATGCAAACACAGGAGCTTTCTTGCCTTGCAAGAATACCTATTTGCAGCAGATCTCTGCCTAGGGTTATGCAGAGAGCAAAAATAAACCTGAACACAGCAGGGGGTTCAGAAATATTTTCTATTTTGACTTCTGCAAGCAGCTAGTGGAATGGAAAAGATGGTCAGAACTTCTGACGCATAACACGTTGGGACACAAACAGTCATAGCAATCTAGTATAAAATTTATGAAGCATGGAGTTGATTTTACAGGTGCATGCAGGTCTGAACAGGTTAATGAAAAATGCTATACTAGTGCTAGTCTAAGGTAATCAGACAGAATTGGTGACAGGATAAAACAACAAGGCGGAAGAAGAAATCAGAAAGACTTCTGTAAAAGCGTCAGCATATGGCAATAGCAGTGCTGGCTTATTTTACGGGGTGCTATAAGAATTACTGAGATAATACTTTGAATACATTAAGAAAAATCGAAGGGAAAGCCCAAATAGATGATCTACAAACTTGAACTGTCTTTGTAATTGCACACTGAAAAGATGAAGAACTGCCATGTACTGAATTAGACCAATAGCTACTCTAGAACAGTACTGAATGCCTTGAATAGAAGCGACTCTTTTCTTTCCCTCCTACATAAGAGCCTTTAAAACCCAATAACTTCAACATACAAAGCATGGTATGTCCCACCCTGACTATGGCTCCTCAGTAAGATGGACAAATCCATGAAAGGAGAAGAGAAGGAGAAGGAAGAGGAGGAGAGAGCATATGTGCCTTAACACTTACAGCGCAATCCTATGACTGTCTACTCAGAAGCAAGTCACATTGAATTGAATGGGACTTACTCCCAGGTAAGATTGCAGCCTTAGTGACAGCATTGCACCAGTGAAACAACACACTCCTATCCTATAGAACTGCAAGACACTAATTCTGTGCTGCATTGTGTAGAGCCTTGTGCGGATTACAAGGGGGTACAGAAACAAAAATGTAATTCAATCTTTACAGTTGCTACAAATTGCGTTGCAGTCCTTGCCCTGAGCATTGTTTTTAGTTTTGTTACTGATGTTTCTGGCAGAGGACTGGACATCAATTAGCTTGTTGCAATACAAGCAACACCCTCACAAGCAATTGTGCAGCAGCAACCATTTTATAAGGACCCTAGGACCCAGCTGGGTGGAAAAGCAATCCAGCAGAACAAAACACAGGAGCAGATTCTAAGCAAGGAAGTTGAGATTACAGCATTAGGACCTGGGCTAACAAGGTATCCTTCTGGAACTGTTGGAAAGCAAGAGTCAGGCAGAGATGGAGCAATTATTAGGATTAAGAATATTTATATAATGCTTTCCAACAGAGAGCTTCACAAAGTGGTTTGCAAACTGTTCTGTGAAAATGTAGTATATAAATATTCCCAATATCTGTTTGCTGCTTTTGATGGTTTTACTGTTGCTTATTGCTTTTACATGTGCTGGAGGCCAATTTAATGATTAATTTTATAGTTTTCTTTATGATATTTTGTTATCTTACTTGGGTGCCCACCATGTGCGGGAAAGGCAGGGTATAAATGTATTAACTAATTAACCTGTCCTTTCCCCTCTCATGCAGGGGGGGCACACATATGGAGTGGGAGCCACTAACGGCTAGCCAATGTCCTTCACCTCCCTGGTAGTCTGTTACTTTAACTGTGTTCCCTAACTGTGGTCCCTCTGATATTACAATGGACAATTTAACAAAAGGTCATGCCCCCAAGATTAAACTAGCCTTTTCTTATAGGTTTTGAGGTGCCGAACAAGAATATGACAATGAAAGCAAAAAATTGGCTACGGTTTGTGAGATCCGCAATAGATAGTTCTATAGACATCTACCGGTAAATGCCCAATGGCACTTACAACACCTATGCCACATACGCAATGTGGACTGCTTCTCCTAAATTAGAGCCAAATTGACAGATTTTGTCATTTTCATTTTTCAGTACATTGAAATTAGTAATGATTAGCTATTTTCATTTCAGAGGCAAATTGTGTGTTGTCCAGTGTTAGCAGCGGCAGGGGTACTGGTTACTGGACTAGATCAATTCCAAAAATTCTATTTGCACCACTGAATAGCACTACAAAGTCTTAGTACACACACACACACACACACACACACACACACACACACACACACACACACACACACACACACACACAAATCTTGCCTCTCTCAAAACTGCCTTCCCTTATGTTTACATTGGCAAGGCCATCTCAGAACCACCCTGCAGGTAGACTGAGCATTCAGGAAAACATCTTCAGTTAACAACTTCCATGTCCCATTGAGAAATATCCTAATTGCCCCCAACTATTAGTAAGCCACCCAGCAGTCAGTACAGTACAGCACAGCAATACCTTGACTTTTGGCCATTTGACTTTCATCTCCTTGCTCTTTCAGCCGTTTTCAATTATAAACGCATTTCAAATTTCATCCAGGTGCTTTCCTCTTTCATCCGATTTCATCCACCTTTCTATGATATTCTTAAGTTTATTTTTTTCTTTTATTTCTGTTTATTTAGGTTTTGCAAACAGTCACATGTTATATACGTAGTTTTTCAACAGCCAAAATAAATTTGCAAGCTAAATAAGGCTATGCTTTGACATTCAACCATTTTTGACATTCAACCATTCTCTGGTCCTTAACCAGACAAAAGTGCAGGGTATTGCTGTATTACTGTTTCAATTAAGTGAAAAATTTGAATGGGTGACTGACATGATGGGGGGTGAGGAGTGTTCATAGATGTTAGGAGTGCGTGTTTAGGGAAAAGTCTGAAGGAGAATAACTCTGCTCCCTTTCAGAGCTTACAAGACCTGCAGGAACAGATAGGGCGACAACCCTGAAAAGAAGCTCTACCTCAAGGAACGGCATAATGATATGGTGCAGTATCTGAACTGACTTGCAATACCTTTTTAATATTAGGCTACAAACTGACAGTCTCTTGAAGAGTGGCTACTGCAAGGGAAATACCCCCCCCCCTCACAAGAGGCATTCTCTGGGCAGCTGCTTGAATTATAAACAGAGCACAGAGGTGAAGTGCAAAGAAGCAGGAGTAGCAGCAGTTTTTGTTACAGGCCATCTGGATCACATAAAAATACAAGCAGCTCATTTAATGAGCCAATGCATACTGCCAACTTTATGTGTACAGTGTATTTCACAACTGATGGCAGCAGAATCCACCTATGTAACTGCAGCTCTGTGCAGGAGTAGATGTAGATTTGTTATTAACAGAGCAATTTTTTTCCATAAATCTCATTTTGCCTACTTAAAATAAACCTTTCCAACAAGAGTGTGCCTATATGAGAGCACCCAGCAACAGGGGCTTGTGCAGACATCTTTATAGTCCATTGTTTTGTCAGTAGTAGGGCAGTCTTTGCCAAGGAAGTTATTCGTAGTGGGTTCAGAACTGTGGCCTAAAAGATACGCCAATTATATCCTGCTGTCTATTTGCATTTTTATTGCATATTTGGGTTGTTTTGTGGGCAACAAATGCCTAGAACAGAGAGTCTAGTGGGGGTAACAGAGATAAACAGAACTGTGCCCAAAACTGCCACACTTTTAACTTCTGGATGTTCCATCGAGAGTCTAGTGTAAAGACTAAAGAGATCAACAATATACTGTCTAGAAATTTTCTCCCCAACAGTAAGAGTTAGAAACATTGCTTAAAAATGAAAATTTTGGATTTCACAACTACGGGATAGGCATTACAGTACAACCCTATACAGTACAACCCTATTCTGTGGCATGATTTCAACTATGCAGTCATAGCAGATGCGTCGTTGGGGGGGGCAGTGGGCCCCCAGGCGCAGGGGGAGACACGCACCGGGGGTACAAAAGTGCCGCCCGATTCGGCAGCAAATCGGTGGCGGTGCGGTAAAAATGCACCCCCTATGCGTTTTTCGGCCACTTTTAGGCCGTTTGCAGCGCAGGCGTGAAGCCTGTCCCCGCAAATGGCCTAAAAGCGGGCCAAAAATCCATCAAGGGGTGTTCGGCAGGGACAGCAAAAAAGCATGATTTTAGGCTGCTTGCGGTGAAAGGATTTGCGCCTGTGCCGCAAATGACCTAAAAGCAACTTGAAAAATGCTGGGGTGTGTCCTTTTTTGCCACCTGATGCGGTGGCGGTGCAGCGAAAATGCAAACCCCCCCCCCGGTGATTTTTCGGCTACTTTTAGGCAGTTTGCAGAGATGGGATCCATACCACTGGGGGGTGTGTGTGTGCATTTTTGCCACTGTTGAATTGTTGCCGAAAAGGGCGGGACTTGCAACATCACGGGGGGGGCACGGCGACAGCCTCCTCGGGGGGTGTAACGATGCCCCCGATTCATAGGCTCATTTGGAGCACTTCTGTTCATACTGCTGGAACACTGTACAGTAATGACATATTCTCACAAATAATTTGGGTCACAAAAAGTAGCTGGGGAGAGTTTATTTAAACACAAGCCAGTTGAAAACAAAACCTTCTCTTTTCTTTTGTTTAAAGCACATCTACCTTTTAAGTAATAAAACCCTGGCCTTGTTTATCTGATTTGCTTTTGAATTATCTTTTGTAGTAAACAGATCTGGCGGACTGATCTCAGACCTCTGGCATCATTATGCTGGAAATAATTGAGACAGAAATCAATCAATGGTGCCTGTTTCAATGTACTGCAACATTTTATTTTTAGCAGCAACACTTTTTTCCTAGGCTCCCAATCATCACTTAGACAATCTCACTGTTAGCAAAACTCGGTGTATAGATTACAAGTTAGAAAAATTAAAGCAATTATTCTTAATGTCTCAGATATACACCCACACAAACCATGGATTTTTGGGGGGTTGACATGTCTTAATATGTTGCCTACATATAAGAATAATTTTTAAATTATCTGATTTTGACTACTTTGTCAAATGTTGAAAAATGTTCAACTTTTAAGCCTGTATAAATATGTGTTTATTTATTTATTTAGAGTTTTTAACCTGCCTTTCTCCCGATAAGGGCAATCAAGGCAGCTTACAATAAAAATGTTAAAATACATAATACAATAAAATTAAAACAGGTAATTAAAACAATTAAAACGAACAACCCCAGTGGGTCACCTTATGATTACATTAATTAAAAATCCAGCACACCATGTCAGCCATCGAACGCCAACCTGAATAAAAATGTCTTGAGTCCCCGCCAAAAGGTCTCTAAAGAGGGAGCCATTCTTAATTCCAGGGGGAGGGAATTCCATAATTGGGGTGCCACTGTCGAGAAGGCTCTATTCCTCGCCGCAATCCCTCTCACCTCCGTCACTGGCGGCACGGTTAACAGGCCCCCCCGATGACCTCAGAATATGGGTCGGATTATAAGGAAAGAGGCGGTCCCTCAAGTACCCTGGTCCCGAACTGTAAAGGCTTTAAAAAAAATCAAAACTAGCACTTTGAATTGTGCCCGGAAACGAACCGGCAGCCAGTGTAGCCGCCGAAGCAACGGCCCAACTCAGTCGAACAAACAAGCCCCGGCAACCACAAGGGCAGCCGCATTCTGCGCTAGTTCCAAACGGTCTTCAAAGGACGTCCCATGTAGAGCGCATTACAGTAATTTAATCTAGATGTCACTAGGGCATGGGTCACTGTGTCCAGGTCTGCACGATCCAAGTACGGTCGCAGCTGGCTCACCATTTGAAGCTAGGCAACCCCCCCCCCCCCGGCCACAGTCACCACACATCTCATCTTACCTTCCTGGTAAAAAATGTGAACACATCCTACATTACCTTAGACTTAGAATGCTTAAACAAGTATTAGTCAGACTTACAATTGTTCATTGTGTTTTTTTTCACAAACAATAACTTTGGAATTCTACATTTTACCTATATCTAGTGAATAGCTACCCTCAACTTGATGACTAACTGATTGTGGAAACGGTGTTAGTTTTACACTGAGTGGAGAAGTTTCATGAAGTCCACGTGTGTCTTCCAAAATTCCATGCATCAGACCAGATGGAATGAAAACCACAAAACATGCAACAAGAATTCATGAATTTGGGCTGACTTGCCTCCTTCTCTGCATATTCTATGGCCCGACCATCTTGTCTTTTCTAGGAGAGTTTCTCTTTTCCCGTTCATATTACTATATATTTTTTAATCCTGTTCTCTGCTTTACTAAGGATGTGTCACTCATGTAAGGTGGCCACCATAGGCATGAAAGAGTGTGGGGAAAAGCAATGTGAACAAATTGTAAACCACCATTCTGCTGCGATTCATCGTTCAATTATACGAGTTACATCAAGGTCTCACATATTTTGTACTCGCCTAACTAAGTGCACCTGACCCAATCAATTGTGAAGGGCATATACCTGCATTTTAAAAAGCAATATTTTTCTTCAATTTGTATTGAGAATCGAGAAGCAGGAAAAGTTCAGTGCAACCAGCTTTTGTATATTTTAAATGGCTCTTTAGATACATATACACCATTCACAGTTTACATGCACATTGCCCTCGGGTACCAGAGTACAAATCATCAAGTAAGAAGCTGCCCGCAGTTGCTCTCATTTTACACACACTCAAAGTGAACGACGCAGAAGTTTTCAGCTTTCTAACCCTTGTCTTCCCCGAGGGAGCAGAGCCTGTTAAATTGATTGAACAGTTTTTCCTACTTTGTCACCCTCCTCTATTGTGACACAGTGTGTTCCCTTCACCAATACATGCCTCTAGTCAATGACTGCAGCTGTCTATTTTTATGACCGAGGACAATGCAAGAGCCCAGGAAAGGTCAAAATAGATAATTGGTGACAGACGTTTCTCCATGTAAAACTCCACGGTGAAGGAACAAGTGTTCTTATGAAGGAATCAACTTGATGTAGCTAGATTAGTTGTTGCAGGTACTACTGTCATTTAAGACTCTGAAAACTATAATTTTTCATTCATATTCTAAGTGGATTACAATCCTAAGTGACACAATCCTGTCACAAGCATCTTAAGGAAAACATAAGATGGTTCACACTGCACATGAATGACAGAGTGTATGGTAGTACATTTTTTAATTATTTAAATAATGACTATTTTTAAATTTATTTGGATTCACAGTTCATTTCGGGATAGGGAGCAAAACAATGTTTCCTCTTTTCATTTACGAGACCTTCATTTTCATTTATGAGACCACAAGACCTTCAGAGTGATTGTTGGTTTACAGAGTAGGAACTAGAGGTTCCAGCTCATCCATGAGGCCAATTAAAGTGGTCACCTCAGGTAGCAGATTGGTGGGAGAGGCACCCATCTCTGTCCGCCTATTTGCCTCCACTGTTCCTCCTCCTCCCCCCACTCCCTGAATTGGAAAAGGAAGAAGAAATGTGGAGCGGAGGGAGTGCCAAGCTAGAGCATTGGAGAGTCAGAGGTGCAGAGACCAACACATCATTGGGTAAGGGGGGCAACATTTGGCATGACGCTTCAGACTTTAGGAGGTCTTGGGCTGGCCCCACTCCAGCCAGATGAACAGTTGGTTACTCATTTGTAGTGGAGAATTTAAATGTCTTTCCATAAGTCATAATTTGTATTTCAACACTATTCCCCTGACATTACAATATTTGACTAGGAAAATGCGATGTCACTATGATGTAGCAACTGATACATATCAACCATGCAGTTCTTACTGTATCAGAGGCCCCTATTGGACAATGTCTAACATCACTTGTGATATAAATCCATTACTCCACCCATAACATTTTGGAGTTGAGAACTTGCCCTTTCTACTAAAACACAGCCACCCATAACAGGTTTATTATTATTATTTGAGAAGGGCTTGATATCAGTAAGAGTCCTCAAGACTCCCATGGCAATGCCATCCTGGACGTAGACTCACCTTATGCTTTGTATCCGGCTATCCATATCAGAATAATTTACAGCGCAATCCGACTTAACTTTTGTGCCGGTGTAACCAGAGGCGCAGCAAGAACGGGAGGCCCCAGAATGGAAAAGGGATTCAAATCCCCTTTGAATTCCTCTTTTGGAGGAGATTTGAATCCCTTTTCTGCAGAGGTGTCACTAGGACGCGCGTCACCCCAAGGCGGGGGGGCACGCGTCACCCTAGTGCCCCCCCGAGTATGTTTCACTTAAGGAACAATTGGCACGGCCATAGGCCGCGCCGTGACTTGGGGGGGACCTGGCTGCACCCTGCCCTGGGTGCCCCACCGCCCCACGTCGCCCTCCGGACGCTCCGAGGCCGGCCCGGGAGCCGGCCTCGGAGCGTCCGGCCTGGCCGGCACTCCAGGGCCAGAAGGCCCATGCAGTGATTCAATACGGGTACTTTTACAATTTTCGCGCATGCGCAGAGACCGTTTTGAGGGCAAGGGCCTGCCCTCTTGCCCTCAAAACGGTCTGCGCATGCGCGAAAACCATTAAAGTACCCGTATTGATGCACTGGGCCTTCTTTTAGAAGGCCCTGGAGCGCCGGCAGGGCCGGACGCTCCGAGGCCGGATCCCGGGCCGGCCTTGGAGCGTCCAGAGGGCAACACACGTCACGGAGGTGGCGCGCGTGGAGGTGCGCGCGTCACCCCGTTGCACACGTCACCCCCTGGCGACCCACCCCCCACCACGCTCCAGCGACGTCCCTGCTTTTCTGTTCTGGGGCCTCCCGTTCTCGCTGCACCGCTGGTTATACCAGCGGATTGCGCTGTTATTCTATTTGTATCCCACAGTTCTTCCCAAAGGACACCCAAGGCATTACAACAACATTAATATACATATACAATTATAGAATGCATAAAAATACAAAATACATATAACAATATTTTTAAAAAACCAACTATAGGACAGGCGCCACTACTGAGAAGGTCCTATTTCTGGTCACCATCCCCTAACCTCTTTCAACAGTGGCACATTCAGAAGGGTCCTATCAGATGACTGAAGAGAATGGGCCAGATAATACAAGAGCTGGTGGTCTCTCAAATACACTGGTTCCAAGGCTTTAGAGGTCAAAACCAGCGCCTTGAATTGGGCCCGGAACCAAACCGGCAGCCAGTGCAGCTACGGAAGCAGCAATCCAACAGAGTCAAACCTTCGGCCTCCAGCAACCATACGAGCCGCTGCAAATCATGTGCACCCAGTCAGTTGTTAAGGGTGCATACCTTTATAAAGATTCACATTCTCTCTTTAAACACAGAAAGGCGTTGAGAACCAAATCAAGACAATACCACCTCGGTTCGTTTTAAAGAGAAACCACATACAGTATACATACCTGAATGCTTCACAAATTTCACTCATCATCCAGTACTTTTGAAAAGGGCATGTTCTTTGCTCCGACAGATTTTGCAAACACAATGTGCAAAAAAAACGCAACACCACAAACAATGAAACCCTAGAAGTATTTATGTTTATTTTTTCTCTATCATAGTAATAAGGTAAGAGTTCTTGAGAAGTTGAGGACAAAACTGGGGGGGGGGGCACAAGACACTGCACCCTGCCTCTTCCAAATAGTATACCTGAAAAGAATCTCATGTAGCCTCCCCCATGATTTGTGGACTAAATACTGCCCTGCTGCTATTGAATTGGGGTTATATAGCAAAAGGAGCATTAAAAGGAAATAAACTTGGTTTTCCAAGAGGTCTGCAAAGATCCCAAGAAATAATGAACTATTCCAAAGCCACTAGTGGAGTCAATAGCCAAGGTCATACATAACCCCAGCTCTTCCAACTCTCAGGGTTTACCTAGCCACCAGGCCACTATGGAAGTATTGTCATTCTCCAATGTCAGTCTCTGATCAAAGTAGCATTTCCATACCAATTTGCTGTATGTAGTATAGTTCCTTCCCTGCATCAAAGTCCAGGTGAGCTACCAGCTCTGCTTTATTAGTCAGTCATTAAATTTTATCATCATGTTTAAAAGATGGATCACCATGACTTTTTCTCCAAATTTTCTCCAACTTACATCAGTTCTTCTCTCTGCAGCATCTTGGGGGGGGGGGGGGGAGATGCTGGAAAGTAGCAAAACTGGTACCCTCCCAGAAGACCAATTCATGCTCCCCCATAATGTGCTTGCAGTCCTCCACCACCACCACACACACACACACACACACACACACACACACACACACACACACACACACACACACACACACACACGTTTTCTGGCACCAGAAAGCAAAGACAGCAGGCAAAAGAAAGCAGTGCTTTTTCATGGCAGCGGAGAACGCTAGACTAAGGTGAAAATTTCTTGGTAAGCGCACAATCAGACCAAACTATTCCTCTCACTCAAACCAAGTCAAACCAGGCAGCTCAAACCAGGCAGCTCAAAAAATCCAATCACATCCTTCCCCTGGATCAGTACAATGTCTTGCTATATTTTGTAGGAACTCAACCCACTTTCCAACAGCTTTGAAAAGCAGGCAAGCAATGAAGAGAGGGAACAGAGAAAAAAAGAGAAGGAAATTTTAGGTCATCTAGCCCGTCTTGAATAAGGTTATGGATTTTAAACTAAACTGAGAAGGTCACTTGTTATGAAAAGATTCTCTTCAAATAAGATGTCCCCCAAAATCTTCTTTAGCAGTGGGAAATGAAGACAGAATATACAATTGGGGGCCTCTTTGATGGCCACATATGTATTCCACGTAACTGCTTTAGGAAAACAAAATGCAAGCCTAGAAATGTGTAATAGTAACAGCAAGAATGCACAGAGTACCCTACATTCATAAGCTTAGGTTATTTCTGCTGTTTGGGAGTGAGCGAATACTTGCTCTCATAATAGTTTCAAATTCAATTGTCGCTGCATGCCTCCATCTACGCATCCAAATAACCTCAGGCACTTTGGGCACAGATTCAACTGCTTAATCTAGCATGAGGGGATGGTTTCTATCAGCATCCAAAGCTAAGACTCAAATTGGCACTAGCAAAGATGGCATTACAGGCAGAACAAGGCCCATATATTCTCTCTCCTTCCCCCTACCCCCCTTTTTTATACTCAAGGTTGTTGTTTGGATATTTTCACAAAGTTGTTTTAAAATAGTATTTTTAATTAGATATGGCTTGATGCACAAATAACATGGAAAGATCTCTCTTCCCTTTTGGTTTACTGGAAATTTTTCTCATGCTGCAATCATAAACACACCTACTTGGGAACGAGTTCAATTGAACTTGATGGGTCTTACTTTTGAGTAGATATGCATAGGACCGCACTACAAGTCAGTGAAAGTGTACTCTCATTCTTCCACTGCATATGGCCAAAGTTCAGCTTATTAAAAAGAATTTAAAAGCTGTGTTAAGATTGGTGAGAACAAATCTCTGTAAAATTCTGTACAGGCACCTACTGATTCATGCCGGGGGTTACATTCTCAGAAATCAGTATGTATATTAAAGATGTGTAAATTACAATTATGTTTTCCATACAAACATACATAAATGGTATAGGTCAGGGGAAAATTGAACACTTACACTGACGACTTGCAACTGCTGCTTGCCCAAGATGGCGTAAGGGAAGGGTTGAGGAGGGAAGCTACCGGGAGTGGGGTTGGCTTCTGATGTCAGTGGCTAAGAAAGCAACGATGAAAACAAAGGAAGTGGTAAGTGGCAGCTCTGCGAATGCATTTTCTCTCTCTATTTTTTATCTTCTGGCTTTAGAGGAGACTCCCTGTCACAGGAAGCTGTCAGTATCTAATTGTGTTGCTCGTTAGCAGCTAACTGACTGCATTATTTCAAAAATTGCCAGCGTAAATTATACTTCCAGTATGCAAATTGCACTATTTTGAAAACATGGAAAATCAAGACCGTGTAATTGGAGAAGTCCCTGTACTTAAATTCCGAGGAAATTATAACGGATTCAGTAATAATTTTAGCTTTTTAATCTATGCACGGGACTCTTCTGCAATGAGGAACTGGAGACCCGACATCACAAAACATAGTTTTATGCAATGGTGTCAGCAAACTCAAGTTTCATCAAACACACAATGTTTGTATTGCAAAGTGTATTGTAAAGTTTTTACAGCATACGATTATCTCAGGACACATCCACATGGCAGCTTCCCATGCTTCTGGTATGGTGTTTAAACAGGAGCATGGAAGTGTACCCAGAAGCCAGATGTTCTTCTCCAGGGACAATGTGAAACTAAAAGCATCCAACTCACTAAGTTAGAGCCTTGCACTAATTCATGAGGAAGCACTGAAATGTATCTGTATTTTCATAATTAAAAAGAGTTTTCAAAATCATGTTCCAAGGCTTCCTTGGCGGTTTCTAGACAAGCTTCCCTGAAAAGGCAGGTTTATTCCTTCATATCCCACCTTTCATTAGGTAGTTCCAAGGCTTCCCAATCTTATGCCCACAACCAATCTTATGCCCAGAACAAACTTACAAAAACCCACATGGAAACAAGCATTTCCTAGCATACATATGGATGCAAAACCCACATAGGTTTCTATATCCATGAGAGATCTGCAAGTTTTTTTCCCCCATGGAATAAGCCAAAGTACCACCACAAGCTAAAAGGAGATGCACTAGGACTGGTCATGTCACTGAGAGGCCACATGATCCCCACTGTTGTGAACCTTTCCACGTATCTACCAGCCCATTTGCCAGCATTTGTTATGTGCATTTGCAATTAGCAAATGCATTACATTAGAATACAGTTACCACAAACTGTACCATTTTAGATTCACGCAGATGCTTCGATCTTGGTTCACGCAGGAATGTTTATTCCTAAGTAGCATGACAGGAAACTAATGGAAAAATAAACCTTTTGTTTACAAAACCTCTTTACTTGAACTACAAATTCAGTCCCTCACTGCTGAAGTAGCTGCGAAGAGCACCTCTGATCTGTTTTGCAGCCTCCTCAAGGGCTTTCTCTCAAACAGGGGAGCAGGGGGCAGTCTGAGAGCAGACTCAGAGCAGGGGGACACACGTGTCATCATCTCTTTCCACAGGTTCCAGGGAACGGTTCCAGGTTCAGCAACATCTTGTCCTGAGAGAGGCAGATGCTGTGCAAAAGGCAGCAGGTTGTTGCCACTAGAGGAACCAGCTGTTCCTCACAGTTCACTCTTTAAGCAGAATTCTCCACAGTCCCTTCAAGTGTCCAAAGACTCTCTCCATCAATATTCTGCACTAGCTAACGACATAGTTAAAATTTTCCCACTCTGAAATGGGGGGTAATGAGTAGGACTTTGTAAGCCATGGTCATAGCACGTAGGCAGCATCCCTGATGATCATGGGCAGCATATGAACCCCACTGATCTCCTCCACCAGGTTGGGCACCCATATGCCCTCCATCTTCTTAAATAGAGCATAGAGGAGGTAAACATGAAATATAGGGAAGAAAATAGAGGTGCGCTTGTCTGGCCTCCATTGCCCATGATGAATTGTGCTTGGATAGCATGCCAATTGATTATTGCACAGCGACTCCAGGGTCTAACTTCCCAATGAGCACTGGGGAACCTCCCTGCTCAAAAGCAGGGAGGGGAGCCCAGGTTTTTGGATAGGGACTCTTCTGTTAAAGAACGTTACATTAATGAGGGGAAAAGCTTCCCTATTAATTTGGATTGACGGATCTCATATTATGCCTGTAGCCGATGTGTCTGTTAGACGGATTTGCTAAAATTAAGTCAGGGAACAACAACAATTTGTCACACACTGACACTTTGTTTACTGGGGAGAACATTACACATCCGGGTCTTAATTATTTATCCACATTTTATTTATGTAAATGTTTATACTAAAGCTGCTTGGGGAATATCTAAATAAAACATTTTTTTATAAATTGTAAATGGATCACTTTATGGTTTTTTAAAATGCCTTTTGTTTGCTTCTCCAAGATTTTGTAGCTTGACCTCTCCCTTTTCCCATTCTCACGACATTGGGTGCATGGGCATGTTGGATTCTTCTTTTGGGAATGTGTTAAATCCTCCACTTGTCCCAAAAGGAAATGCCCCAATTTTTGGAAAAAGAGGCCCCCTTCAGAGTATCCCAACAGCACTACTAAAAAGATGGAAATGAAATTATTCCATTCATAACCCATTAGCAGTTGCGTTTGAGAGGGGGGATTCTCTATAAGCAGACTTATCAGATCCATACCGGGACAGAGTGCTAGACCATTAGGAGAAGGAATGTGGGCAGGTGCAGCTTGTTAAACCTCAGAGCACAATCCTAGGCATGTGTGTCTACTTACAAGCAAGCCCCATTGTGTTCAAACGCTGCTGAACTGAGAGGTACCTTTATTCAGGCTTCTTTACAAAGAGGGTCAACAGACAAAGTGGACCTCCACCGCCATAGCTGCTTTCACTTGGAGGTGGAGTCAGGTAGATGAACAAAAGAGGGGGGGGTAATGTAGCTTTGTTGAGAGGCAGGGCTCCGATGTCTCTTCGTTGGTTATGCCGGTTGTCTTCCTGGGTCAACGGTTGAGTTGCTGGGTAAACGCCCAGCAGAGGCAGCTGATACCTCCACGTGGTTCCTGGAATGGAGGTCCCCAAGGGTAGGGGTGTCCCCGGCACGTCGGGGAGAAGTAGTGCCATAGCGAGGGCATCGCGGCCACAATGCTGGGAGAGAGAAAGAGTGCAAGCCTGCTATGTTCCTGGGAGCTGGGAAGCGCGACTGCCCTCTCGATTGCCAGCGCCTGTTCTTCTCCAGCTTCTCTCTTAAGCCTGGCTCTGCCCAGGGGAGCCTGGTCCGTCCCGGATGGCCAGCTGAAGCTGGTCGGGCGGAGCGGGGCCAGACAGGAGGAAGCAGCTGGTCAGGTCGGGCTGGGCCCAGATCCTGCGGAGGACCACACTTAATTACAAACGTAATGCCCATCTTTACTGTTCATTTATATCAAAGAGTTTGTCCTGTATTCGATTGGTCTTGCAATATGCTACTTGCTTCAAAGTCCAGTTGCTTTGCTCTCCCCAAAACAGTTATCACAGGTTATTACCCATTCATTTGGATGTCCTGGTATGTGCTTACACATAAATGCAGTGCTGTGGAATATGACCTTATATACTGTATTATGATTTACAAAGTAGAAGAGGAAAATGTGGGTTTTGGGTTGCCCATTCGGAGATGGGAATATAGATTTCACTTCTCTAGAAGACTTTATGATGTAGTTACAACCCTTGGCAAGTAGAATTTCCCCCAACTTCATGAGGCTGCACTAAGATAAGCAATATTTCAGCCACAACTGCACACACTCAACATCTTTCATAATGCCTGAAGAATAAGTCAAGGACATAGACTGTAGTCTACAAGTGCCCATAGTGCAAGATGACGAACACAGGAAGAAGTTGGCTAATCCATAAGGGAGTACATAGGGGAATTCCATAGGAAATCCATAGGGGAGTTGTAAGCCGCCTTGGGCATTTGCCTTGGCATAGGAAAGGCGGAATATAAAATTTTTAAATAAATAAATACATCTCATTCTTGATCCAGAAAATGGTTCAGTTTTCATGACAACATGATTTTAGGGTATGAGCAAGCATTTTCCAGAACTAGAGAGGCACCGTGGAAATGTATATCTTAAGTCAGAAGACTGACAGTGAAATTCTATGTCTGTTTATTTGTAAGCAAGTCCTATTGCGTTCAATGTGGCTGATTCTTTGAAAAGAATTGCAGCTGGAGTTAATGAACATAGATTGCGTGATTTTCAGCACAATCCTATGTGTGTCTACTCAGAAGAAAGTCCCACTGTGTTCAGTGGGGTTTACTCCCAGGAAAGAATACATAGGATTGCAGCCTTTGCCATGAATATGGTAGACCTCAACGCGTAGTTAATAAATCTGTGGCATGTCTAGGACAACTGCAGTAAGAAAACTAATGGGGGGGGAGGGGGAAGAGAGAAACTGATGTATCAAATTAAATAATGCAAAAATGGGCGACTTGATTTAAACTGTCCACTCTACCCCATTGACTCAGGGCAGGTTATAGCTATTTTATGCCTTTTAGGGCAACTGGTCGTAAATATGCACACTACCAAAATGTTAAAAGATTAACAACCCAATCCTACCTAACTTTCTGCCCAATGATTCAGCGAGGCTGGTGAAGGCAATGCTGGATCCTTAAGCTGGAAGGTCAACTCGGGGGAAGGGAACTTTTGTTTCCTAACCTCGGTAAAAGCCCCAGTCATTGAAATGGGTCTCCTCAGATCTGTGCCAGCTATTTTGCTGGTGCAAATCCAGGACCCCCATGTAATAAAAAAGGGGGTAGGATTCGGTGTGTGTCGATTGGGTTTTCTCTGTGCCAGGTGCAAGGGAGTGGCGACTGGACACAGGTATCTTGTTGTCTCGTGTGCTCCCTGAGGCATCTGGTGGGGCCACTGTGTGACACAGGAAGCTGGACTAGATGGGCTTTTGGCCTGATCCAGCAGGGCTCTTCTTATGTTCTTATGTTCCTCCTGAGCCCAATCTGCCCATCCCCTGCCCTGTTACACCACCTCCCCATTCTGCCCCCTGCACTGGCTTACCTGGGCCAGTGCGGGCCAGTGTGCTGGCCCAGTCCTCTGCTGCGCTGTCGCAACTTGTTTTCCAGCACTTTCAAACAGCCTGCACCGGCCTAGCACGCGCTAGGGTAGCACAGAGGCTCAGCAGGATCGAGTCCCAAGGTAGGTGAATTTCTGTTTTTAGGGAACAATTCCTGAAGGGCTGGGAGACATATAGAGCCTAGACCATGAGGAGCTGTGGCCATGATTTCTGCCAACCGATAAATCCTTAACTTTATGAAACTGGTTTAAAATTGTGCCACATGATAAACCATTGATTCCAGGTACTTCCCATGTGACTTCTTTTCTGAGCATTAATGTAGAGCATGCTACTGTCATGAGTCTTCAGTCCCCTCACCACCATCATGCTGGTTGCTAGCTTATTTCACCGTTTACCCCATGCCAATTTCTTACAGCACAGTCACAGATGTCTCATATAGTTCTAAGATCACAGCAGTAGACACACAAACTATTCAGTTACTTTTTCTGAATGAAAAAGGGTATTATCTGAATAATTGAGCAAAGGGAGTTGTGCTAATTCTCTCTAACTGGTATGAATTCAGATAGCTTGCGCACTTTCAGATTGTCACAATGTACAAAGGGGAGGACTGGAGTGGGAGAAAATGAGCAAAAAGTTATGGGATTGTCAGAGATTTAAATCTCAAACCTGAAACATGAAATTTTTGTGTTAACAGTTGCATTCCATTGACACAGATGAACCTTCAGCTTACATACAAGTTAAAAGGAAGGCCCACTCAAAGTGTTTGTCCATTCCCGTAGACAGCACACTCCATCATCCTAAATATACTTGTGCTCATGCTCACGGACCCCGTTTTAACATGGCATACCATATTTTCAGGGTTGTGCATATTCTTACTTTGTTACCCTTGCCTCTGTCTCCATGCTATGTCGTCTTCCCCTCTTGTCAAAACTTAGATTACAAGCTCACTAAGGCCGAGATCGGTCTTTTTGCTTATGTTTACTTTGTACAGTGCAATGAATCTCTCCACTGACCAGTCTATGTCAACCTTGTTCCATAAAACGCAATTTCAATATGTTTTATAAGAGTATCACATTCAAACCTTAACAGTCAATAAAAGGTCGTAGCAGAATTAGCCTTGATGTTTGTCTTCCTTCAAGCTCTTGGAGTTCATAATCTCAAATTGGCCAAGATTTACAGTCTTTTTTCTAGAATCAAGGAACAAATGCGTGTTCTTAGCTTCTTCCCTCCTGTCTACTGTTGAGGTAACCTGTGCATCACCCAAATGCAAGTCATTTCTGCTGATAACTGCCCATCCCCTCCCACTGTCAGCATGATAGAAACCCATCCATAGCACAGGTAACAAGAATTCAAATTGTAGTAGTTCACAAGAACAAGCATTTCCGCACCCTTCTGTCAAAGTAAAATAAAGCCCTTCTAAGACAATCACTAATGTACATGTGTGTGAAACAGAGAGAGTGCTGTTAATCTCCATTCATGCATCCAGATCATGCAGAGGACCTCCACATGTATGCACAAAACTGTACACACGGATGCTCTGTAGACAATTTAGGCATATGCTCCCTCACCCTGATCACTACATCTGAAAAGGTGACTGGGCATAAATCACATGTGGCGGACGCATACCTCTGAAGCCTTCCGACAGAGTTGTTTCTGCTCAGTTTTAGATTAGCAGTGGTGGGAAAGCACAAACCTGGCTTGCCCGACTTAAAGGGAGGCCCAAGCCTGAAACATGACAAAGAAATAAAAAGGAATGCTTGTTAACTGGTGGCAAAGAAGAAAAGCCATTTGTTTTCTCTCCATTTTAACTCACCAGGAGTTAAAATGCATTTTAGCGCCTCACCATGAAACACGATTGGGAGTTAGTTGACCCTAGTTATTTGCCAGTTTTTAATGCAGATTTTTTACCTTTGTTCATTAATGACGCTACAGCAACATTACATCAGTACTGCAAGACGCAGAGCTGTTTAAAGTCAGCCAAGTGAAGCCCGATATGTTCTACTGGGTTTTGTCTGCATTTTTAAGAAGTGGGCAGAGAATTCAGTTTCCAACGCTCAACTCTACCAAATCTTCCAAAACAGATGGAAGCATTCTCTCCTACATACCTAGTTAAATGGCTTTTAAAAGCCTCTGGTGCCATTTCAGCTCTTAAGCAGCTGCTTTTGTGAATCATAAAAGAGCTTTCAAAATACAGCGTGTGCACATGGAGAGGGGAGGAAAGCACATGCCCTGCTCAGGCTTTATCAAGGAGTGTTTGCTCAGATTACTTGACAAATATTCCAGCTATGCACGTATGTGAGCCCATGTCAGTCAGTCAGTCTCTCTTGCTCTCTCTCTCTCAATTGCAATAGCTTCCGCTATACATTTTCTATGAACTCATGTTGTTTTACCATCCAGAAAAGCTAGCACGTAAAAATGTTATTCTTCTAAATCATAAAAGGCTACAGTTCAGCACATGAACCTGCCGCTGGCAGGCATGGACATGCATTAGACATTCCAAATTAAACTGGGGTGTGTTTTTTAAAACATTTTTCTTGTGGTCTTCTCCACTTCTAAAATATGGTAAATGTTTTATGTGATGGGTACATTGAAAGCAGCTAACTCTCACCAAGGAATACAGAAAATATTGTTTCTATTTTAATAAACTTTTTAATCAAATTGCTTCAGTGTTAGAAAGCATCAGAATGCTCAATACATTTGCAAGAAGTACAAGTCAGAATGCGACAAAGTTTCCAATAATGAACTTATTTTATTGTCATTGCTTGGGGTACCCGAGAGCATTTGGAATTAATCAAGTGTTGCCTATGGAGGCTTGGAGCTCAAGTCCCCTTCCACTAAATTCCGTATGAATTTAACTGTAAAAAGCAGCAAATAACCAGTTGTGTTGTGGGCTATAAACAAAGATTCTCATTATTTTCTACAGTGCTATTGGGCCAATTATTGTAGTAGAAGAGCAAAACCCAAAATAGATTGTGGTCAGCCATTGGGACTGGCTTTTGTCTTCTATACGGATTATAATAGTAGAGCAAAATATAAGTTTATAAGTGAACAACAGAAATTATTCTTATATTTTATAACAAGATGAACAATATAATGGCCAGCTCCAGAAACTCACTACCCAGCAATTAAAGGCTTTGATAATGCTGGAGGAGTAAATCGGCGTTGTCAGTACTGTATACTACTTTAGCGTTGGTTATCCTCATAGTCTATAATGCAGATCTTTAAAATGCAGATCTTCAAAACTACAAGGCTGACAGCGTAGTCGTGTCCATATGGGAGCGGCAGACCAATTGTTCCGCCACTCTAGGGTGTCACAACACCTGTTTCCAACACCCAGGGAGTAAGTGGTGCCAGCAGAAAGACCAATGCCGCTCACTCTCTGTTCCGCACAACCGAGATCACTGCCAGTGGACAGAGGTAAGTCCTGTGCTGGGCGGCGGGGTGTGAGATTGGTCAGTCAGGCAAGGGTTGGGGGTGGGATCCTTGATGGGCTGCTCCACCAGGAGCCACGTCCATGATGGAGGTGGCTGGAGAAAATGCCACATCAACTGCAGAAACACCTGCTAGTATTGTACTGCCAG
The DNA here is from genome assembly GCA_026170595.1 of Plestiodon gilberti rubricaudatus. Classification (NCBI taxonomy): domain Eukaryota; kingdom Metazoa; phylum Chordata; class Lepidosauria; order Squamata; family Scincidae; genus Plestiodon; species Plestiodon gilberti. The sequence goes on from JANXHW010000002.1 coordinate 57,029,161, forward strand.
GTAGCACCAATATCCTTCATGCAAATTCTATACCTTGGGATGGCAACAAAGGGTTGGACGGAGAAAATGTATGCATGAAGTGGTCCAAGGGTCCACAGATCAAAAACATATTTTATGTCAAAGATGCGATGGGGTAGGGGGATCCCTACTTTTTAGCATATCCCCTGCTGGGATAGTCTTGTTGATAATCCTCAAGTGAACAAACATGCATGTACAGAGAATATACAGGGTGTCTACAAATAATTGGAGCGATTTCACGATTTTATTGTAGGTACTGTATATTGACATATGATCACCAAACTTTACAATAACATAGCAATGCACAAAGGTTTTGTGGGCATATTACAGGTGCTCAATATGCGCCCCTTGAATGATTCTGCAAACATCAACACTAATCAAGTTCCTCCCACACGCAAGTTAGCATGTCTCTCAATGTGAGCAAAGGCATTGATGATGTGAGCCCGCAGTTCTGGTAGATCAGCTGGTAAAAGCGACAAACACCGAGTCTTTCACATAACCCCACACGAAAAAAATCTCAGGGGGCTAAGTCGGGGGAGCGTGGAGGCCATAACAGCAGTTGAAATTCTAGGACAGCAAACGCTTTCTCACTGTTTGAAGCCATCTTGCCGACTAAAAAAAACTACTGCCCTCTCATGGTCACTAGCGGCGCCCAAATCAAACTTTGAGCAATGCGTGTCTCGTAACATCCAACTCACACGGCATATCGCTAATATTACAGCCATTAAAAAACCCACAAAACTGCTCCAATCATTTGTAGACACCCTGTATACATTAGTTCTCAACTGCACTCTCCTCTTTTTTCTCACCAATCTCCTCTTTATTTTTTAAGATATTTCACACCTAAGACTCAAATAGGATGTGCACAATCTTTGCAGGGATAGATGCTATCTAAACAGAAGATGAAAACCCTAAGTGGCCCATCTCAGGAATGAGCACTGACATTTCACTGCCAACAACTCTGAGGTTTCTTCCACAGATTTTAAAATAGTCATCAATGAGGGTGCTACTACTCAGCATGGTACAATTCTTCAGAAATACTCTACAAAGAAACCCTGAAAACCATAATCTGTCATGCCACAGGAATGACAATGGAAAAATATGTAGTTTAGCCATTAAGGAGCAAGCAACAGAATTCAAGGAAGGGGGGGATTAAGAGGCAGGAAGTAGACATAAACATAACATAAAACACATATAAAAACTCCAACATAATTTGATCCAAACTTTTGAAGAAAACAAATCAAGTTGAAGTCTTCTTTGATTGTCCCTTGTGAATAGCAAAAACTCTTATCCAAAATGCACTTATGCAAATTTCAGGATGGGTTCTGTATTATATAGTTTCACTTGCTTTCATAATAAGCTACAACGCCAACTTCAAGCAGTAGTCTTCTGTTTTGGTAATATTGTTTTGCTAGATTTGCTGTCTGACACTTATCAGTAAACATACTGCACTAAGGAAAAGCTTTCAGAAAACGTACAACAAATAAAATCCACAATCTCAGATAATGCTGAAAATCACAACTTGGACAGACAACTATTACTGCTGTAGTTTGTCATGCTGTGTATAAGAATAACTTAAGCCAAGATTCACAGGAGCTCAGTCTAATCTATTGAGGGCCCAATCCTATCCAATTTTCCAGCGCTGATGCAGCCCCAAGGTAACGGAAACATTGTCCCCTTACCTTGAGGAGACCTCCGTGACTGACCCCTTACCACAGAATACACTGCACACCCCCTTGGCACTGCTGCATCAGTACTGGAAAGTTGGATAGGATTGGGCCCTTACAGGGTCTGGGTGAAATGAGTGCATCTGGGAACGCACAGAGTTGGCTCTCCTCATCACTGAGTTACATAAACCCCTACATTGTGCTCTGGGAAAAAGAAATTTCAGGCCAGATAATAAGGTTCCCAAGCAAGCAGGATTGAACCCTGCTCTGTATGTATGTGTACAAAACCATATATAGGCTGCATAAACGTTTAGTTTAAGGATGAAGACTGGTCACTGCTTTGGAAGTTCTAGAAGAACAAGTTGTTGTTGTTGTTGAATCGTTAAGTCGTGTCCGAACCTTCGTGATCCCATGAACCATATCCCGCCAGGCCTTCCTGTCCTCCACTATCTTCCTGAGTTCGCTCATTTTCATGTTCGTTGCATCGGTGATGCTGTCTAACCATCTCATCCTTGGCCTTCCCCTTCTCCTTTTGCCTTCAATCTTTCCCAGCATCAGAGTCTTCTCCAGAGAGTCCTCTCTTCGCATTAGGTGGCCAAAATATTTGAGTTTCAGCCTTAGTATCTGTCCTTCCAGGAAACAGCCACGGTTGATTTCATTTAGGATTGACTGATTTGATCTCCTAGCAGTCCAAGGGACTCTCAGGAGTCTTCTCCAGCACCACAGTTCAAAAGCATCTATTCTTCGGAGAACAAGTGGGGACCCACAAAATGTTGGGATATGTACATCTTACCGGGAGTAGGTTTCATTTCAGGGCCTACTCCGTGGCGGTGATGGCAGCGAAGAAGGCGTTTTTCTCTGCCACCATTGCGTCTGCGAGTAGCCGGCCAGCGGAGCTCTTTCGAGTTGTCCGGGATCTGCTCCACTCGGCTCCTGTAGCAAGTGAGTTGGAGTGTTCGACGGACCGCTGCAATGAGATCGCACGGCACTTCGCAGATAAAATCGCTCAGATTCGCCAGGACTTGGACTCTGGTTTAACAGTTCCAGAAGTTGTCCCTACGGCATCTGTCAATTCCATCGTTTTAGATTCTTTTCACCTTATACAGCCTGAGGATGTGGATAGGGTCCTCTGTAGTTTGAGATCGTCTTCGTGCCCGCTTGACCCTTGCCCAGCTTGGCTATTACGATCTGCGCGGGTTGGGCTGGCCGACTGGGTGGAACCTATTGTGAATTCATCATTGCGGGAGGGAGTGATGCCTAGCATCCTGAAGACTGCAATTGTGCGTCCCCTCCTGAAAAAACCATCTTTGGATTCCTCCAATTTAAATAACTATCGGCCAGTTTCCAATCTGCCTTTTTTGGGTAAGGTGATTGAGCGGGTGGTGGAGTCTCAGCTCCAGGGGATACTAGATGAAACGGAGTATCTGGACCCTTTTCAGTCTGGCTTCAGGCGGGGCTTTGGGACGGAGACAGCCTTGGTCGCCCTGCTGGATGATCTTCGCCGAGGACTGGACAGGGGGAGTGCATCCCTGCTGGTCCTTTTGGACCTCTCAGCGGCTTTCGATACCATCGACCATGGTATCCTTCTGGGCCGATTGGCCGAGTTGGGACTAGGGGGCACTGCTTTGCAGTGGTTCCGTTCCTACTTGGCTGACAGGTCCCAGATGGTGATGCTGGGAGATGCCTGTTCGGCACCCTGCCCTTTACAGTGTGGGGTGCCACAGGGTTCTATTCTGTCTCCCATGCTTTTCAACATCTACATGAAACCGTTGGGAGAGATCATCCGGGGATTTGGAGTTGGGTGTCACCAATATGCTGATGACACCCAACTCTACCTCTCCTTGCCATCTCGCTCCAGGGAGGCTGTGGAAGTCCTAGAGCGCTGCCTGGAGGCGGTTGGGGTCTGGATGAGGGCTAATAGGTTGAGACTGAATCCAGAAAAGACAGAGGTCCTACTGGTCAGGAAAGCTTCGATGCAGGTACTGAGTCATCTGCCCGTTCTGAATGGGGTTGCACTCCCCCTGCAGGAACAGGTGCGCAGCTTGGGAGTACTTCTGGATTCACAGCTCTCCCTGGAAAGCCAGGTGGCGGCTGTGGCCAGGGGTGCGTTTGCCCAGCTTCGGCTGGTGCGCCAGCTGCGGCCGTACTTGAGTCGATCGGACCTGACCACGGTGGTCCATGCCTTAGTGACTTCAAGACTGGATTACTGCAACGCGCTCTACGTGGGGCTGCCCTTGAAGACGGTTCGGAAGCTGTAATTAGTGCAGAATGCGGCGGCCCGGGTGGTAGCTGGAGCTAGGCGGTTTGACTCTGTTGAGCCGCTGCTTCAGCGGCTGCACTGGCTGCCCATTCGTTTCCGAGCCCAATTCAAGGTGCTGGTAATGACCTTTAAAGCCCTTCACGGTTTGGGTCCAGGATATCTGAGGGACCGCCTTCTCCCATACATTCCGGCCCGCTCTCTTAGGTCATCTGAGGGGGCTCTCCTGCGTGTACCACCTCTATCGCAAGTTAGGGGAGTGGCAACACGTGGGCGAGCTTTCTCCGCTGTGGCGCCACAACTGTGGAACTCCCTGCCAGGGGATCTGAGAACCACCCCCTCCCTCATGACTTTTCGGCGAGGGCTCAAAACATTTTTGTTTCGTCTCGCGTTTGGGTGATGGGTTGTAGCCTGCCTCCTGTGTCTCAAGATGCTCTGCCATGCTGCTTTTGTGCTCCCTACTGTTGCCCCCCCAGTGGTTTTATTGATATTGATATTATTGTTTTTATTGTTTTTAAATTATGTATTTAAACTTTCTGTATTTTAAACTGTTTTTAATTTTTGTTGTAAGCCGCCTTGGGCATTTGCCTCGGCATGGGAAAAGGCGGGATATAATTTTTTAAAATAAAAATAAATAAAATAAATAGGTCCCACAGGACTCCATGGAGCTTACTTCAGAGGAAATATGCTCTGGATACCATGAGGCTAGCTGGAAGTTGCTGTTTTTAAATCACTGAACAGCCATTTTCCCACATTGTGTATTTTCTCGCTTGCTAGTTATCTGCCACCCTCTCTTTTATAGTCAGCCTTCTATTGCCCTTGAAATGCATGTTTGTACTCATGCCAAAAAGAAAGAATCCTATAATTTTTCTCCCCACTATGAGAGAAAGATTCAGGGCAAAAAAGTGAGTGTTTCTATGGACAGTGAAGCCTCTCTATGAATCCAAACCCTCTCCCTTTAACACTCAAGAGACCCAGGAAGCAAACTGAAAGCACATAGTAACAGAACAGAGTGACTGACAAGGTTCTTAACTGTATGGGTTCTGCAGCCATGTCAATATAAAAGTAGAGAAATAAAATCCCTTACCGCTTTTGTTGTTTGTTTAGATTTCTTATATTGTGCAGGTGTCACATACACAGAAAAGGTTTTCTTACAATAACAACAACACGGGATCCTACTTCCCAAGCCGACGTTTCACTCCATTCACGGAGCTTTCTCAAGGCAATTTGGCAGTAAAAAACTGCTGGGTGAAAAAGAATGTTACGGAGTGGTGACAGTTAAACATCAGTCTGTTGCTCAAAGTTAAAGGGACCCACTACTTTTGTCCTCAGAGTTATTCAACACTTATTACTTGGGTTATTTAAGATTGGCATCCATATCCTATTGGCATATGTCATTTCCTGCTGGCGGTTCAGTAACTTTGAAGATTTCGTCTGGGAAATCATTAGAGCCTCCAAATTTAATCTATGTTTTAATCTGGGTTCATGAAACAAGGCTCGTGCATGCTCAAACATTATCCTGTGTCCTGATTCTTTCGCGTGCAAAGCTACTGCTGATTTTTCTTCTTGCTTTGCATCTGTTGCTCTTTGATGTTCCCGTACCCGGACCCCTATTGGTCTTTTCGTTTGTCCCAGATAAACTTTCCCACATTCACAGCCAATTTCATATACTCCGGGGTTAGATAACGCTGGTCTGGGGTCCTTGGGATTGTGTAGCAGTTGCTCTATTTTCGTTGTTGGGCTGAAAATAGTTTTCACATCATATCTCTTAAAGATCTTGGCTATCTTATCAGTTGTACCCCTAATGAAGGGTAACGAAAGCCATGGCTGTTCTTTGTTTTCTGTCTGCTTCTCACTGTCACTTTCTCCAGGTGCCACAATGTGATTTTTCCTTGCTAACTGTTTCCTCCAACATTCGTCCACTTGTTTCTTTTTGTATCCGTTTGCCGTCAGTGACCGTGTTAGAACTTGTTTTTCAGCTTCAAGAGATCGGTTGTCACAGACATGTATCGCTCTGTGAACTAAGGAATTAATCAACGAACCCTTCTGTGAGGGATGGTGGTTCGAGGCATGATTTAAGTACCTTCCAGTATGAGTAGGTTTGCGGTATACTGCATGCCCAAACGTTAAGTCTTCATTTCTTTTCACTACCACATCTAGAAAGGCAATGGTTTTGTTCTCTTCCACCTCCATGGTGAACTGAATCTCCGGGCAGAGACTGTTCAGGTGCCCCAGAAATCCATTCAGTTCTTCCATTCCATAGTCCCACACACAGAAGATGTCATCTACATATCTGAGCCAGGTAGATGGTTTCAACCTGGACGTCTGCAGTGCCTTTTGTTCGAAAAACTCCATGAAGAGGTTGGCAACTGCTGGGCTCAACGGACTCCCCATTGGTACACCTTCTTTTTGTTCCCTAATCACTCCATTGCACACAAAGTACGTGGAATTCAAGCAGTGTTCATATAATGGGATAAGATCCCTGGGGATAGTTAGGTCACTTATAATGTTCATAGTCTCTGGTACCGGAACCTTCGTAAACAGTGACACAACGTCAAAACTGACCAGTACCGAATTCGTTGTTAGTTTAGCCGTTTGTAAAAGCTCTATAAAGTGGTAAGAATTCTTCACGTAATGAAAGGTGTTCCCTATATATGGTGACAAAATTCGCGCCAGATATTGTGCCAAGTCATATGTCGGAGATCCTATGCTACTGACAATTGGTCGTAATGGTACATCATTTTTGTGAATTTTAGGAAGCCCATATAACCTAGGCGGCAGGGCTGAGGTTTTGGTTAATTTATTTTTTATTTCAGGCTTGAGGTTAGATTCTGCAATTAATTTATTGGTTTCCCTTAAAATTCTATTAGTTGGATCCTTGTTTAAAACTTTGTAGGTTTCTGGACACAGCAGGTTCGAAAGTTTATTAAAATAGTCATCTTTATTTAAAATTACAGTGGCGTTGCCTTTATCCGCCGGTAAAATCACAATATTAGGGTTGTTATTTAGTTGCTTAATTGCCATTATTTCCCTTGTTGTTATATTACTTTTGGGTGCCTTTGCTTTAAGCAACACATTGGCTGTAGCGATCCTAATTTCTTCTGCCGTGTTGCTGTCAAACTCCGCCAGTGTTGTCTCCATACTCGCAATAATTCTCTCCATTGGGATAATCTTCGGTGTTATCGCAAAGTTCCCCCCTTTCATCAGGACTGATGTTTGTGCTGCTGTTAGGGTTTGATCTGACAAGTTTATTAGTACTTTCTCCTTCCTTAATTTATTTTCATCCTCTTTAGGCATATGACTGGTCAATTTCTCAAATTTCTTTAGATGTCTATTTTTAATTATCATTTCTTGATACGTTATAAATTCCCATGACCTCCTATCCCAATTCTCCCAGTCCGTTTGCTCTAATTTCCTGCTTAAAGTCATATGCCTATCGTACATTTCTCCATCTATATTATATAGATCAAGTTTGGTGGTCCTTATATAATCCCTTAACAACGCCAATTCCATTCTATTATATATTCTGTTGGTTCTCATCTGATTGCGCTTTCTTCGGTGTTGTAAAAATACCGGTATAACATTGGAATCCCTGCATCTCATTAAAAAGGTCAACGTAGTTTTTAACTTCATCCTCCGCAAACGATACTTTTCCAATCTTCTCAGTTCCTGAAATATGTCCTCCCCATAGAGGTACTTCAATGTTGCATGCAGATTTTCATGGCTGTGGGTAACTGACAAGGTTCTTAACTGTATGGGTTCTGCAGCCATGTCAATATAAAAGTAGAGAAATAAAATCCCTTACCGCTTTTGTTGTTTGTTTAGATTTCTTATATTGTGCAGGTGTCACATACACAGAAAAGGTTTTCTTACAATAACAACAACACGGGATCCTACTTCCCAAGCCGACGTTTCACTCCATTCACGGGTCCGGGTACGGGAACATCAAAGAGCAACAGATGCAAAGCAAGAAGAAAAATCAGCAGTAGCTTTGCACGCGAAAGAATCAGGACACAGGATAATGTTTGAGCATGCACGAGCCTTGTTTCATGAACCCAGATTAAAACATAGATTAAATTTGGAGGCTCTAATGATTTCCCAGACGAAATCTTCAAAGTTACTGAACCGCCAGCAGGAAATGACATATGCCAATAGGATATGGATGCCAATCTTAAATAACCCAAGTAATAAGTGTTGAATAACTCTGAGGACAAAAGTAGTGGGTCCCTTTAACTTTGAGCAACAGACTGATGTTTAACTGTCACCACTCCGTAACATTCTTTTTCACCCAGCAGTTTTTTACTGCCAAATTGCCTTGAGAAAGCTCCGTGAATGGAGTGAAACGTCGGCTTGGGAAGTAGGATCCCGTGTTGTTGTTATTGTAAGAAAACCTTTTCTGTGTATGTGACACCTGCACAATATAAGAAATCTAAACAAACAACAAAAGCGGTAAGGGATTTTATTTCTCTACTTTTATATTGACATGGCTGCAGAACCCATACAGTTAAGAACCTTGTCAGTTACCCACAGCCATGAAAATCTGCATGCAACATAGAACAGAGTGAGCCACACATGTGTAGTCATAATTTGGGGGGCTTTTTTTTGCCCCCTTTGGAGGAAAAAAGTTCCAAACCTCTGGCAGCGAGTACCCAGAAGGCTTCATCTTCTTAAGGGAGTGGCCCTATATTTAGGCTACAAAACTATTGTATAGGGCTGCTGACTTCAGAATTGGATGGAAGGATGGAAGCCCAGATGGGCACAAACCTGACAGAGCAAAACAGGGAAGATACCAGTGCACATGTCTGCATAAACAAGTGGTATAGGTTCTGCAAAACTCTTGAAGGATTTGATACAAAATAAAAAAGACCATTACCTTGAAAAACAAATGTTTCCTTTAAAAGGTAATTGCATTCCTTTTTATACATTAAAATCATTGTTCTGCACCAATTATTCAAATACGCAATTTCATATAAATCTTGTGCCTACTGATCCTAGAGGCTTTTTCGATATTACCATTCAGTCTCACCTTGGGAGTGCTGCTCTTCGGAATTTTAAATGTGAACTATCACTGAGGACCTTGAACAATAAATAAAGAATGCTTTTGTTTGTTCTCGTTTTAAGAATACATGGCCATCAGATCAAACCAGGATATATGCATCCCCTGGTAAAGCAGGTTTTTCTTCTATTGTATTTCTAAGAAAACCTACCTAGTGGATACCTGAAAAATCACTGGTTCCTGGTTCAATTTGTCCTGCATATTTTAGGCTTTATTTATTTTGTGAGGTGTGAAAATAACATGTCTCCTTCTCGCCCTACAGCTTGCCTTACCAAACTCACTCCCGGGCCATCAATGAAATTTCGTTTTCATCCAAGTGTCAAAAAGGATTTAGGCCCAGCTTCCCGAGACATCTACTTACGTGTATAGCTTGAGAACGCAAAATGTATTTAATATATGTATATCCCACTCTTCTGCTCACAGAAACCTCAGAGCAGCTTAAGGCAATAAAATAAATATGTTTTTGTAATGATCATATTGTAACAATACAAAGCAGAAGCAATGAAATCCAACATAGCAGTCAATACTATATCCATTACAAGCTAGTTCCATTAACTATTATTTGATGTCCACCATAGTTACATGTAAAACTACTTTTCGGGATGGAGACTCCCCCTTCTTTATTGCTAGAACATAGCAGGAAATGCAAAGTTTAATTCAGAAATTGTATAGTACTTTTTCAAGGCAGCAAAAAAAATGGAAAAGAGCGTTATTGTTATACAGGATTAGCAACCCGTTATGTAAATGTCTTCTACTAATCTTAACAAACAGCAGGGACCCAGGCCAAGTGTACTTTATCCATTGCCTGTTACTTTTCCCCTATTTTCTTTACCCAAAGTAAATAGATTATGGAATTCCAGACCTGAGACACACTTCAGTAAAGAAAATGAGAGAAACTACACTAAAATGTCAGCGTCCACAGGAACATGTGAGCACCAACTACATAAATATATCTCACAGCATTATGAAGTGTACAGCATAGACCAGAATCCAAAACTGCTTTGATAAATGCAACTTCTTCCACATGTACATAAGGGTGCATCCGAGGCCATCTCCTAAATATAATCCCTACTATGGCACACTGAAGGAAGGGGTGCTCCAACGGTTCGCCTCAGACTTAAGAGTGGTTTCTTAACTGGTGGCAGGGGAAGGTGGGCTGTAGTCAGAATTTGGTCTTCAGAAGCTTCACCACAATCACAAAGCTCACGGCATGACCCATTCAATTACAAACCATAAAATTTTAGAAACATCCCTCTATAAATCCATGCACAATGGGTGTGTATACACATAAAATCAGAGCAAGGATGGTAGGGGTTGGGGAGTTATACTTAGACCTGGAAGACCCAGGTTCAAATCCCCGCTCAGTCATGAGTGACCTTGGGCCAGTCACTATCTCTCAGCCTAACCTACCTCACACGGCTGTTGTGAGGACAAAAGGAGGGGAGGAACTTGTACACCACCCTGAGCACCTTGGAGAAAGGGTGGTATAAAAATGTGAAAAAACCACCAACAATGAGCCTGGGGAACAAGGAATGGGGAAAAAAGAACTATTACTAGACAAACAATACTATACTCTATTTCTAAACCGTCTAATGCTGAAAGTCAATTTCCACTTACCAACTTATTCACGAAGACACACTTGACAAGTCACTTCAAAATTAGCAATAGTTGAATTTTGCAAGGGACATAAAAGTTCAAAGTGGTTTTCACTAACTGATAATCACTCAGTATGCCGATTTAAACAACAAACCTGGCAAGCACAAGTTAACGGCAATAGATAGCCTTGCTAGGTGAAGGCGAAAACCCTTGGCAACTGGAAACCATTTCAGCCATTTACATGATAAAATCAAATAAAAACCATGCAAGGTGTCCTTAAAATTCCTTGATTTGAAGTTTCAGTCAATGTCAATTATGACAGCAGCTAGATTAGGCTGGAACACTTCAGTGACCAGTATACCTTCAAGGGTACCTAGACTAATTATTTCAGAGCTGTTAACCTAAACAAACACCCCTTGTTTACACTGGCAGAAATACTCAGGGAGTTACAGATGCAGCCCTGGTAGATTACTACAAGTACACAGAGGTCTGACATCAATGCTGGACTGCAGCTAGACTCCTTTCCATTTGGGTCCATATTACAGTATTTGTCACATGGTCATTTTAGCAGAGCAGAGCCATCCATGGCTCATAACTATCCAGCAGCACTCCAACAGCCCCTCCTTAGCAAACAAATTTCATTGGGGCAACAGGCAAGTTAAGATGCTATAATCATAGAAAAACTAATCGTGCAATCAAGTTTCAAATCAATTAAAATTAATGGGATAGTGCTCAAGATTCATCGACCCAATTATTATTATTATTATTAACAGAATTTATATACCGCTTTTCAAGAAGTTCACAAAGCAGTTTACAGACAAAATCAAATGATTAAATAGCTCCCTGTCCCAAAAGGGCTCACAATCTAACAAAAATTAAGAACACCACCAGCAACAGCCACCAGAAAGACATTGCGCAGGGGTGAAGGGGGGGGCATTATATGAAACACTGGCCACCAAAATTCATCAGAGTGTCCACCCAAAATGTAGTTAGATATTTACATACACACACTCAAGTGTTAAGTGCTTATGTCCGTGTACCTGCTGAAGTAAGATCTCCACTGTGCTGGCATAATGTTTATTTATTTACGGTATTTTTACCCCGCCTTTCTCCCCAAAGGGACCCAAGGCGGCTAATGTTGCCATTTGTGCTGCTGTTTTAGTACAGTGACCAATACACTCACTTATTTGCTGCAGCTGCAGTTTTCAGATCAGGTCAAAATAGCCCAGGTGCATGTTTATGCATCTGTGAAAGGCAATGAAAGAGTTGAAATTTGGTTCAGAAAGATACCATTCATTCCAACAGTGCTGAAGAGCCACAAGTTAATTTGGAGTCCAGTTCTGTGCCCACTCTTGTACATGCTTCAATTGGAGAAACATTATTTGAGGTTGGCATTACAGCCTCATCATTTCTTTATCAGTTGGCATTACAGCCTCATCATTTCTTTATCAAATGACAGATAAGGCTGATGGCTTCTGCCTCAGCTATCAGAGCACCCATGAAGAACCAGTAAGAAGCCCACTTCTATTTCCAAGACACAGTTCTCCCCACTTGCAATGGTACAACAGCACAGGTATCCCTCAATCAGATTCAGTGACGACATCCCCAGCTACTATAAATCAATCATTGATTGATTCTATAGTATTGTGGCAAAGAATGAGGAAGTCCTCAGATTAAGAGCGCAATCCTGCTTGTCAGGCCGGCGGCGGACCTAGCGTTCCTCCGCCCACACGAGTCGCAAACGTGCCATAAAGCACGTTTGCGACTACTTTAGAGCCGGGAAGGGCGGCTCAAGGCTGGCCTTCCCAGCTCCGCTGCCGGAGCCCTCAGCCTGTCGCCGGACCCAGGTAGGTCATGATCCAGCAGGCAGGGGGGTCGGCGGACAGGGGAGGAACAGTGGCCATAGGCCCAGAAATAGGCCCATAGCTGGCAGAAATCTGAGGAGGCCTATCGGCCCCAGCCGCCATTACACTCAGGGAAGGGGACGAGCGTCTCCTTCCCCGAGTAGACTTTCCACTGCAGGCTGCCCGCGGCGGATCCTTATGCAGGATTGGGCTGTAAATCTCATCTCTGCCATGTGCAATTGGGTGGTTTTAGGCAAGTTGTTCTCAGCCCCAGCCTCCATTTACAAATAGGGGAATACAGGTGGGCTCCCATATCCGCTGGGGATATATTCCAGGCCCTTCCGTGGATACTTGAAACCGTGGATAAGAGCGAACACACCTTCCATGGTTTCCTGAGGGGGCCCCGCCTTGCCTCCTCTGCGGGCAGGCGTGCGTGTCCCCCCCCCAGCTCTTATTTTTCTTTCAGCAAGCTTTGTTTCTTCCTTAAAAACAAACAGAGAAGCAGCCTCCATTGCAGGCAAGTAGAACAAGACTAACAGCCCAGTCCAGCCTAAGGCCTCAGCGGCACAATTCAGGCACAACTGCAGCCTAAGCGCTTTAGGCTCGAGTTGTGCTTGAATTGTGCCGAAGAGGCCGAATTTGTGCTGCAATTGTGCCAGACGTAGGACGAATTTACGACGGACGCCGCGCACATGCGTAGTACGGGCGCCGGCACAATTCCGGCACAACTGCGGCCTAAGAGTGGGCATTCCATGGGCGTCACGGGGGCGTGACGGGGGCGGTTACGAATTTGAGTTGGATTCCAGACACTGGAGAGCCCCCGACACGCCTCCTCGAGCACAACTCCGGCACAAAATTTGGGTCGACAAAAAAGGTGGACTTAAATGTGAGGAGACCCATAGGAGCCATTTTACCTTACCCACTCCAGCCCTCTCCTGAAAAGTTCTAACACCCTATTCCTGAGTTGTGCCTGAGTTAGGACGGAATAGTTGTGGCATAACTCTGGAACCGGACCCAAATAGTTAACCTATCAGCAACCTATCAGCACCCAGCCCCACCCAACCTCTTTCCCACAAAAGCCCAGCCCCAGGCCTCCATTCTCCCTCTCTCTCTCTGAGCATGTGGCGTGGGGTCCTGTCCCCCAGCAGCCACAAAGTGGGACTTTGTCGGTGGAGGGCAAAATTCACAAACACCCCACTTCTCTCTTCTCCTCTCCTCTCCCCTCTCTGCCCCCCTTCTAGGGCAGAGAGGGGGGTTTAGGCTATGACCAAACTGTTTACTGCTGTGCCTGGGCAGCTGTCTCCATGCAAGTGTTTGCTAACCCATGTCTTTCTCCCAGACCCTCTCTTCCCCCCCCCACAGGCAACAACACCAGCAGGTAAGTGCAGGTAAGAGCAGGGAATGTGCTGACATGAGTTCTGACTTCTGCCTCTGTGCATATAGAAATATAGGTAGGATACATGCCTCTCTACCAATGTCTTTTCTCATAGCTGCCTGCAATGCCTTCTCTGAAATGCCTCTTTACCAATGTCTTGTCTCATAGCTGCCTGCAATGCCTGCTATGATATATAGGATACATGCCTCTTTACCATTGTTGTGTCTGATTGCTGCCTGTAGTCATGTGAGCACACAATGCCACAAGTGTGGAACCGTTAGCCTTATGTAGACACCATCTGTCCCCCCCCCCTCTTTTCTCCACAGGGTCCACTGACAGGTCAGTATTGCTAGGTTTGCCATGGTTGTGACCCCCAAGTTGTGTTGTTGTCTCTCTCTTTGACCCTTTTCCCTTACTGGAGCATGCTCACTGTACACCCAGGGAAGGAGCGCAGACCATGCTATGTGTGTCACACCTCTCCGCTGTGTTTGATTTCTCTCCCTGCAGGCCTTTGCAACCGGCACACTGGCATTTCTTCAATAGCGATTGTTACCACACAGCAGCTGCCATGGAACACCCCCGTGTTTTTGTCTCCCCCAGGAATGTCTACTACCACCTACCTTCCGGGGAGCACCCCTGGGCCTGCAGTCTGGTTGCTCCACGGTCCTCTGCCTCGATGCTGCCAGAGGTCTGGGAGCCTGCCCTGCAACCCTCCTCAGCTGCTGCTGCTCCTCCACCTCCCTGGCTGCCTACTTGCTGTCCCTCCCCTTTCTATGGAGCAGGCTGTGGTTCCACAGGGGAAGAGCCTGCATCTCCAGGTCCATGGGGCACGCCTGCTGCTGCTGCTACGTTCTGAGTGGCTGCTGTGCCTACCCCTGGCAGCCTCGCCTGGCCATCTCTGCCAATGTTCCAGAACAATAAAGATGCCCCTTGGGCAAAGGCCCCTTGAACAACATGACCCCAATGTTACACAAGCACTGCCCCCCACACACAGAGACAGTCCCCAGCACACAAGGCCCTGCATGAATCCCAGCCAGGGCCTGCCACAGCCAGCCCAGGGAGACCACAGCAGGGGGGCTGCCAGACCTTCAGGGCTCAGAGGGGAGGGGGGAGTTGGGGGGCCTCTCAGGCAGGCAACCACTGACAGGCGACACGGCGCCCATACTGGATCCGCTCGCATCCGCCACGTCTGTGAAGAGCCCTTTCAGCAACCGGGGCTTTCACCCACCCTCGGTCCGCCCGTCAACGGCGTCCGTTTCCGCCCGTCAATGGCGTCCGTTTCCGCCCTCGGTCCACCCGTCAACGGCGTCCACTTCCGCCCTCGGTCCGTCTGCATGAGAGGCGCCCGTTCCTGCATTGCCTTCATCTGCGAAGTGACCCCTGTGTCCCTATTGGTCTCTGCAGACCCCTCTCCCTGTATCCCTCTCCCACCAGCCTTGTTGTCTGTCTGTTTCTGACCCACCCATGCCCCTCCCCAGCACCCCCTGTCTGTGTGCCTGCCTCCCCTCCCACTCCCTGATGATGGACGCTGGCACCCCCCACCCCGCCAGAGCGCCTGCCGCGAGGCGCCGACGTTGCCCCATCTGGGGGCATGATGAGCTGCGTGAGCCCTTCCTGCTCGCAGCAGACGAGCCCAAGGCATCTCTCGGTCTTGGCCGGGGCACGGAGCAGAAGGCATACTGGGATGCCTTCTTTGTGGGCACTGCCACGGCCCTGGAGGCCCAGGGCTTCAGGCAGCGCACGGGCATGTCCTGGCAGAGGTGGTTCCAGACTTCATGAGACCCCCCTTGTGCGGGTCGTTCCCACCCCCTCCTTCCCTTCTCACCTCCGCCCCCCCATGACTTCCACGTGCAGCTTCAACGTGGTTTGGGGGTGGCTACCCCTTCTGCAGGAGGGAGGGCAGTGGCACTCGCCCCTGCAGCAGGTGGCTAATGCCCAGGGTGCCCTGGGGCGGCTGGCACTGGCACAACCTCTGCCCTTCAGCTGACTGTCGCACGCCCAGTGCCTGCAGGCCCACCTGTGGCTGCCCATCTGCTGCGAACGCTGCAGCAGCTGTGGTAGGTACACACAGACAAGCTCAGGAGGGGGCTCTTCGCTTCCACAAGACGGACACCTCCCCACAGGGGCCTGCCTGCCTCTGCGGTAAGTTTTGCCTCGATCCTGGCCCACTGCTCTTGCCTCCTGCCTAACTCAGGCACAGTTGCAGCCTAACTCAGCCCTATTTTAGGCCACAGTTACGCCGCAACTGTGCCTCAATTGTGCCCGACTTGTGCTGAGTTAGGCTGGACTGAGCCCTAAGTCCTAGAGAGGCTCTGCAAGGTTTCTGTTAACCTTGCAGAGCCTCTCTAGTACTTAGTCTCGTTCTACTTGCCTGTAATAAGCAGCCAGAGGCTGCTTCTCCTGTTTGTTTAAGGAAGAAACGAAGCTTACTGGGAAAAAAGTAAAAGCCTGGGGGGGTCCCCATGATCCGTGGATAACTGAAACCATGGATAGCGAATCAGTGGGTATGGGGGCCCACCTGTACTAGAATGTTCTATAGGATTGTTACAAGCTACGCTATAAATGTAATGCATATTTAACATCCAATACATCTCTGCAAGTTGTAATATGTCACGGGCTTCACTCATACTCACAGGTCACAGAGAGAGAAAGAGAGATTGAGAGGAGCACTTGCTTGCCTGTAGAGATCCTAGGTTCATTCCCTGGCATATGGCTGGGGAAGACCCCTGTCCAAAACCCTGGAGAGCTATCACCAGCCAGTGCAGACAATACTGAACCAGTGAGCTGACTTGGTAGAAGACAGCTTTCTACAAGAAAGGAAGTGTGGCTGGCTAGCAAAGCGATGACACAGAAACAGCTAGCCACAAGCTTCAGCAAGTCAGTTACCATTTTATTACACATTCCAATTCTTTCCATATTGTTCTCTCATTGGTTATTTTGAGTGAAAACAAAATAAAGATGTTCCTAATTGCAAGGCAGGCAGAAACTTCAGCTGAGGGAACTTGGGTGGTGAATCTGAGGTGCAGTTTAGGGGCAGCAAGTTTGCGCTAAGGGACCATGTCCAAGATTCTAGTCATGCTTCTCAGCTCAAGGGAGCTGGGTATGAAACACAGCTGCCTCTGGCAAACGAAGAAGCCAACAGTCTGCAAAGCTAGCAGCAGAGACCTGGCCTTTTTGTCTCAGTGGCAAAATGGGAAAGGCCATCCTGGTATGTTTGCATCCAGACAATGCATCCTGGGGTAAAATCCGTGGTAGGAGAATATGAACCCAAGGCTCCCAGGAACAAGGTCAGATTTTGATATTATAATTGTTAGCCATCTCGGACGTGTTTTTATATAAAAAGGCAAGATATAAATCTGTCAAATAATATTCCTGACCTAATCCTAATGTCTGTCTTTTTTTCTTCCGGGGGGAAGTAGCAGGATACTCTACCAGCAATGTATTGAGATGTACCATAGCTTGTACTACTGTAGATTGCACTTGTATAAAATTTTACTTAATCAACACATCTCCTAATATACATTTAGGGGTCTGCAGAAAACTGAACAAGCTTGTGAAGTGCAGGACAGTTTTAGTTCTCCAAACAATTGGGATTCTGTCTTGGGAGCCTGTGCCCTGACAGATGTTAGTGGAGTTATTGCTGAATTAAACGAAGCTAACCTCGAGCTTAGACTTGGAGTACATCACTTTCAAGTTTATAAATCAATATTAGAATGTTTTGCAACAGCTCAACTAGATAAATGTTTCAGAACAGATTCCAAAGAAATGGGATATGCAGAATGAGACAGCCTGTTCTTACAATGCCAAAGCACACTGAACAACAAGGAAACTGACACACACACACATGAATTTTAAAAAAATTATTGCATATTTAGACAGCTATGGGGACCAGCTGTGTGCCACAGATTGACCCATCGCAATGCCCACGGAGATAAACACAAACAGTCACTGCACAAAACAGCGCAGCAACAGCAAGTGCACAGTGTTGCTGGGCTATTTTGTGCAGCGACTGTGTTTATCTCAGTGGGCATTGCGATGGGTGAATCTGAAGTCAATGCTTCAGATCCTCAGACAGTATTTTCAGCTTATAACTATTCACAGCTAAGATTCAGATGTTTTCTTTTTAAATTAATAGCGAAGCTATGCACTTTTGAACAATTAGGGCCTTTCCACATGCTGTGGTTCCCCCAGAGAACTTTGCAATGCAGCCAAGGATGAATTAGCTAAATGGCGTTGTCCCAGTATCCACTCCTAGTTCCAGTTGTGTGGTATTACTGTTTCTGAAAATTATTACTTATTTAATTTATACCCTGCTTTTCTCCCAAATGAGCACCCAAAAAAACTTAACTGGTAGGTGCATTCCAGCAACATATACAGATGCTGGAAGTTAATAATTCATCTCCAACAAAAGTGAAACTATCACATCTGTTTTGCTATTATATAGGGATCACCTTTGAACAAATGCAACAGGTGCCAATTATGTGGTGATGGCACAGACACTGTCTAAGTCCCCGTTGCACCTGCCTAACCATGTCATGTGGAATTCTCCCCCGAGTTTTAAAAAACCCACTTTGGCTCTGTCTTTTTCCATCCTACCCCAACAGGATAGTCACTTTATACAAGGTTGTCCCACTGCTTCCACCATAAGACAAGGATATTACTTCTCTCATGCAAGCAAAGAACTTAGAAGTGCATGCAATATTTCCTGTGCCCCATTTCCAATGAGAGAAAGGATCTTCCAAAGAGTCTGTGTTACAGGAGAAGCATCAATTATGGAGGCCAAATACCAATTCTTCTCACCTTACAGTTCATAGGATGGTTGTAAGTGCTACTGAACTCTATTAGACTTACTTCCAAATAAGTATGCTCAGAGTGCCTCTGTTTCTCAGTTCTCAAACACCACATACAAGCAAGAATCCTTTCTGTTGCAGTTGCACTGCTTTGGAATTACAAACTGGTATGGAAAAATGCCACACAGCTATGATTTGTTAGAAAAGACTATGTACAAGGTTGCATTGATTAGATAACACTTAATTGCCTCTCAGCTGCAAAAGAGTCCAAGCAAACTAACCACTCAGAGAAGCCTATCATTAAAACAATCTGGCAGGAACCCCCCTTCAACACACACACAAACACACACACACTTGCCAGAACACTGCCTCATTTCACACCCTTCAGTTTTTAAACCTCTGCTTCCAAGACTGCAATCCTACACACAATTACACGAGTGTCCCTCCCATGAACACCCAATGGAGTTAACTTCTGAGTAGACATGTACAGGATTGCACTGTAACCTAGAAAGAAAGTTCCACTGAAAAATCAATGTGCTTTGCCTTCCAGCTCTCCGTCTCTAGAAGGGGGGGGGGGGGAGAAGAGAGCGTCTTTTGCTATCCTTTCCTGGATCCCTCCTCGGTTTTGGCTGGAGGGATACATGTTGTGTTTTAACAGATGGGCCGGATGGCAGACTGTGGGCTATAAACCAGCAAGCAGTGTGGAATCTGCACGGAATGATATTGAACCGAAAGCTCGTAAAGTTCATGGACACAGGCAGGACTCCGGCAGACTCAGACTTGTACACGATCACACAGAGAGGGGAACACACACACAGAGTACACATCACTAGCCAGCCAGCCTCTCCCCCTCCCCCAGCTGTCCAGGGGAAGTTCAAGACTTGGCATTTGGAATGACATTCTTCTCTCTCTCTCTCTCTCTCTCTCTCTCTCACACACACACACACACTACAGCCCCTCAACTGGCAGAGACAAAGCAAAGGAAACACAAATACCACATCCACATTACCGTATTTACCTCTCCCAAGAAATTAGCATGTTAACACAAGGAAGCAAGCAGATTCAGGAATACATACTGGACAATGAGCACTGGCAGTAGTAACACTGCTGTCAAAAATCAAATTTCATACAGGCACCCCCAAATCCAGCTACTTCTATTAAATACATTATATCAGAGAAAGAGAGGAACACACACATGCTCATGTACAGTATTAAAATAAATGATGGACTTGCTAATGTACAGTATTAAAATAAATGATGGACTTGCTAATGCTAAGTATCTATTTTCCATTAGAAAAACAATTCTTAGTTCTCTCTCCCCCCCCCCCCCCCACAGGAGCAACAGATAGAGCAAGATGGGTTGGTAATTCAGTCTGAGCAATCCAGCTTTTGTTACTTTGTGTTTACAACCAAATTGTTACCATGGTATGGGTTATATTAAAATTGTGATACAAACAAGTACTGTATAGTAACTACACCCTGCATTAGAGATAGTCTGCATGCATATCGATTCCAAAAACCACCACCTATATCACAAATCCACCCAGATCCACAAGCCTTCTGTGTGTTTAATCTGTTGCATCTTTACAGAGGGCAATTATTACTTCATAGGCTGTAACACAACTGGATAAGCCTTCCTGCTATATTGCCCTTGGAGCCACAGAGACCAAAGCCAAATATTGTCAGAACTATTGCCAAGAAAGAACATCCTTTATTAAAAGAAAAAAAGTTTCCATCCTTCAAGACCATACACACTTCCATGTCAGTTATAACGTTAATTTTGAAAGCCAGTTATTGTTGCCACTTGCCAGTATCGTTACTGGGCAATCTGCTAGTAGAACTATTTCACCTAAACTTTATCTGACAGCAGACAAATGAGAAGAACCACCAAGGTAACAAAAATCAAAAGTAGGCATTTCCGGGATTTATCTGAGACAGCGAGAGTTCAGTGTTCACATGGAGAGCCTTTTTCTTTCTTCTTCTTTTTAATATCCCACTGGCAGCATTACAGATAGAAAATAAGTTTGAGGAACTGTTAGCGACACAACCCTCTCTGCAAACTGGGGGTCCCAGTGCAAGCTCTGGTCTAGAATGACGTCTAAGAGCCACAGAGCCTTCAGAGACAGCTCGCTTAAGGCTGAGGAAATAACAGAGAAACTCACCCTCCTTTTGTGCCTTGTGTTTTCCTTGCACACACACCCCTGTTTATTCCTCTGGAGGGGTCCCGCTTCTCAGTCCTTCGCTTGCCCGGCTTTGGAGACGCCTGACGCGCTGGGCAGCAGCATATTTGCCCAAGCAGGCGTCAGGGACGGGGAGAAAAGCAGCCGAGTGAGTCCGTCCGTCTCCCCCACCCTCCGCCAATTCATTGACCTACTGCTGAGCGCCAGCCTCGGCTGGAGAGGCAGCAAACCCGGCAGAGAAGAGAGCAGAGGAGGGGGCGGGGCTGGGGTGGGGCCACTTTCCTGACTGGCAGCCGCTACCGCCGCTTCCCTCCTCGGCGAGCTCCAAACTGGATGGGCAGGCGCCCACGGGGAGGGGGGAGAAGCTGCAGGACAAAGGGTGACTGGGAGGATTGAGGACCCCTAGTGGACAGAGCGTAGAAGCGCACCTGGGCTATCTTGTCCGGACAAACCTCTAGGTAGGAGGCTTGGAAGAGGCGGAGCAATCCTGCTCCAAAGGGAGTTGCTGCCACGGCTGCTTCACAACTGGTTGTGTTTCCCTCCGTGTAAGTGAGCAAAAGGCCCAGCAGTATGCTAGAGAAAGAGGTTTCATAATTCGTTTAAGAGAGACGAGGAGCATTTCGCTGAGAAGAGAACCTAACTTCTTAAGTCAAACAAACTAACCGATTTCTTTGCGACAAGATTTGAAGGGCTGTGGGTGGGTGTTTCACCACGAGATTCAGTAATCGGTTGAAATGGCAAAGCGAAAGGCGAAATAATCTTTTCTTTTGACAGAGGGAGCACCAGGAAAAAAAATATATTGGGGGGGGGCGGGACAGAAAGGACAAAGTGCGTTTTTTGCTGCGGGGGGGGGGGGAGGAACTAACTTTTTTCCCGCGGGATGGACTTCTGAGAGAGAACTGTGTATTTCGCATTACATAATGTATTCCTCCTCCCAGCCCACAGGTGTACGCATTTAACTCCTGTTGCGTCTTTTACCCTTGGGTAAAGATCGGATGCCTCATAATTATTAATGCTTCCATCCCAAACATAAACAGAAGTGAGCCGGTGGATGGGGGACCGCTCCTTATGTATATTGATGCTTTTAATATCTATCGATTGATGATAATAAAGCAAAGCACTCTGACTATGGGAACGTAGTATGCCTTTCCTTCAAGTTACCACAGAGATCCAGGAGGGGGAGTGAGCTACGTGTCTGGAGGATGCTCATCCTCCCCTTCTCCCCCCCCCCCCACCTATGGATCTGATTGCCTGGCTAGCTACAGCCTGAGAGGCTCTGTTTTGAAGTGGAGTTCTCTGAAATGCTAATGTATACAACTGGAAGGTAGGATACCTGCTGCAGGGTGCCTGCTGTATTTGTATTTGAGTTAAGAAATAGTATTTGAGTTAAGAAACAAGTGAGTTTCCCCAACCACCATCTTTTAAAAGCAGCAACAAAAATATCAGGAATGTGAAGTGAAAATGGGCAAGCAAGAACAAATAAGCCAGGGGGGACTCCTGAAAAAAACATTTCATCCACAGTCATCACTGAGCTTAGAGTTCCAGCACAGCATTACCAAAGTTCTGGAACAATATTTGGGGAACATGGATGTTGCTCAGAGGTCCCAAGCTAGAATAATTCTGCCAACTCAGGTACCTTATGGCTCTAAGGGTGCAATCCAATCCTACTTAGGTCACTGTTGTAACCAGCGGCGCAGTGAAAATGGGAGGCCCCAGAACAGAAAGGGGATTCAAATCCCCTCCAAAAGGGGAATTCAAATGGGATTTGAATCCCCTTTCCGTTCTGGGGCCTCCCATTTTCGCTGCGCTGCTGGTTACAATGGCCGCCTAAGTAGGATTGGATTGTGTGCCCTAAGTACAGTATCCAATTCCATTGATTTAAGATAGCTACTATTTAAGAAAGAATTCTGTCTTGGGTTGTGTTTACATGACTTCACCAACTAACAACCATCGTGTTAATTTGCCCATGGAAAACTGGTTGTGAGGGCTGCCTCCATGCACTGAATTTAATCAGAATTTGCTTTCTGCACAAACCAAGGCTACAAGTATAGGTTTCTTTTGGCATCTGTTGCAGGATAACAAGCAAAAGCCAATCTGGCATGAATTCAGCACACTGGAATGATGTACTTGGAAACCAGTGTGGGCTTTTTTTCTTATGCCTGCCATAGTCATACATACTGCAGCATACCGCACAGACCTTAGTGGCCCTTGGAAAATGTAGTTGTTCTAGCAGCCCTTGAAAATATACTGTATTTCCCAAGATCAACTGGAATCTACCCAATGTGCCATCAAGTGGAGAAGGGAGAAACAGAGCTCTTTCCTTCCTCTTCCCTGAAGCTGGAGAGCTGCTGCCCTGTAAATGTGGGCAGCAACTGCAACTTAAAAGGGTGGGGAGGGATTGGGGGACTGACTGGGTAGGTAGCATAGAAGAGGACCGGATGTGAGGGAGGGGGGCTTAGGGAGGGTAGGGAGTCACTGAGTTCAGGTTGGCTTGGAAATGAGCAAAGACATTTTGTGAGATTTTGGGAAATTAATCAGCATTTTCCTGAGCCCATTTGAGGAGGGCCAGGGAGTGCTTGCTCATCACTAGATCACATGCCTGTGGAGTTGGACCAATCACATGCCTGTGGAGTTGGATAATAGATTGCAA
The DNA here is from genome assembly GCA_026170595.1 of Plestiodon gilberti rubricaudatus. NCBI lineage: Eukaryota > Metazoa > Chordata > Lepidosauria > Squamata > Scincidae > Plestiodon > Plestiodon gilberti. The sequence goes on from JANXHW010000002.1 coordinate 57,052,594, forward strand.
TCACTCCTTTCCAGTCCAGTCCCTTGCTACAAGTGACCAACTCTGTCAAAACTGGTAGCACTGAACATTTGTTATGCTGGGTAATGACCTTGTGTACACAGGCCGCTATTACAGAAATGTCTGGATCATGCCATCTTGTCATATGCAGCCCCCTAATTTAAAAGTTCCTTACGACCAGTTCAAGCATTTGTTTCCACAGGAAAGCAAATGTATGAGGGCTTCCTACAGCTTGCCCACTTAGCCCTGCCCCACTCCAATGACGTATGTGCAGTGCATTAGCCCTGCTCACTGTGATCAGTGTTTGTCTACTGAACACAAGGAGAGATCCTCCCCATAACTGCCACCTGGAATATTCCAGAGCTTCAATCATGGAGAAGGTCTCCTCCTGTTTACCATTTGTTGCTGCAGACAAATATGAATTACGGGGAAGGCAGGAAGCAGGGCTAATGCACATGCATCAGAGTGGGGCAGAGTTAAGTGGACACACTCCTAGACATGTTCACAAACACCTCAACAGGGCTTTACTTCCTTCCACACAATTGTTCGGACCACAGCCTTAGTTCCCCTGCATGTAAAGCGGGGATAAAAGTTTCACTGGCAGCACAGGCCAATTATGAAGATGAATGAGTTCGTAACTGTAATGTGATTTAGTTGTTCAAAGTGCTAAGCAAAAAGATACAAATTGTCATCAAAGCAACTGGAAGTATCAAACAGTTGGGATGAATGAGAGGAGGGAAGGGCTTACAGAGCAGGAGAGAGAACATAGAGGGAATATTAATCTTCATTTACCAACATTCTGTCTTTGCCAAAGATCTTTACAGAAAGCGAACAACGAAATGGACTGCTGAAATATGTAATTTTCAGCATTAATGAATAATTATCTTTTTTTTAAAAAAAATACCCTTGGGTTTCCTGGGAAAACATAACTCTTCAAGCAGTTTCCCTTAGAAGAGAAACAGATTTTTGTCAAGCTGTCTTTCAAAGACTGAGTTAACAGAAGGTGCAGTTTAAGTATGATTGTGTACACTACAGCATCTCTTAATCCTTTTATTCAAAATAAGCACACTTATCCTGATGTGATCACCTCTCAACTGGTTGGGGCTACGTGTTCACAGGACGAAAAGCAAATTACACCAAGAAGGATTACTACACATGCTAATGCAAGGTCCCTACCTCAGGTAGCAGCTTATAAGGATATTTAATGAGCCATAACTTACTAAAAAGTCTTCCAGTGGAAGACCAATTATGTAGGAATAAGATCATCCCAGAGGTTGGATTTATAGTTCCTCAGTCAAGCTAACAAATATGGGATTGTCATAATTACATATGCTGGGTTTTTCTTTCTTTCTTTTTAAAGTAATGTGCAACTTCAGCAACTGTTAGGAATATCTTGTCTCACAATATTTCAGACTTCTCCTTACACAAGAACCTCTTTTTCAGCTCTGTGAATTGGCTCTCCTTCTGTTCAATAAATCCAAAAGGTCCTTAGGCCAAAACACACTATTTCTACCACAATAGAAAGTCCTGTATCTTGCCCCCAGCAGCAATTTAAATGAAAGATGTGAACATACCTACAGTAATCATGGCAGAAAATTGTCTGTTCGCATGTACAGTACTTTCCTTAATGGTATTTAGTTGGTGCCTAAGGACAAACTGCAGTATGTTATGCTAGCAGGCTTATCAGGAAAATTATATAGCTTTTAATAAGGAATAAAACATTGAAGGAAAGTTGGCACAGAGAAGTGTATTCAGAATGTTCCTTATTTCAGGGACAACTGGAGTTCTGTTGGCTCAGTTATACCAGGGGTGGCCAATCGGTCTTGGGACTGGTGCTTTTCAACTTGTTCATAAATGACCTGGAGTTGGGAATAAGCAACGAGGTGGTCAAATTTGCGGACGACACTAAACTTTTCCAGGTGGCGAAGACCAGCAGGAATTGTGAAGAGCTCCAGAAGGATCTCTCCAAACTGGGAGAATGGGCAGCAAAATGGCAGATACACTTCAATGTAAGTAAGTGTAAAGTGATGCACATTGGGGCAAGAAATCAAAACTTCACATATACACTAATGGGTCTGTGACAGATCAGGAGAGAGATCTTGGGGTACTGGTGGACAGCTTAATGAAAGTGTCGGCCCAGTGTATGGTGACTGTGAAGAAGGCCAATTCCATGCTTGGGATCATTAAAAAATGATTGAGAAGAAAACAGCCAATATTATTATGCCGTTGTACAAATTGATGGTAAGGCCACACCTGGAGTATTGTGTCCAGTTCTGGTCGCCGCATCTCAAAAAGGATATAGTGGTACTGGAAAAGGTACAGAGGAGAGCAGCCAAAATGATTAGTGGGCTGGGGCATCTCCCTTATGAGGAAAGGCTACAGCATTTGGGGCTCTTCAGTCTAGAAAAAAGGTGCCTGAGGGGGGACATGATTGAGACGTATAAAATTATGCATGGGATGGAGAGAGTGGATAGAGAGTTCTTTTCCCTCTCACACAACACTAGAAATAGGGGACATCCACTAAAATTGAGTGGAGGGAGAATTAGAACAGATAAAAGAAAATATTTCTTTACCCAGCATGCAATTAATCTGTGGAACTCCTTGTCACAGGATGTGGTGATGGCACCTGGCCTAGATGTCTTTAAAAGGGAAGTGGACAGATTTATGGAGGAAACGTCCATCACAGGTTATAAGCCATGATAGGGATAAGCAACCTCCTGGTTTTAGTGGAATAGGCTCTCTCTTAATGCCAGATGTAAGGGAGTGGTGGCAGGATACAGATATCTTGTTGTCTTGTGTACTCCCTGAGGCATCTGGTGGGGCCACTGTGAGATACAGGAAGCTGGACTAAATGGGTCTTTGGCCTGATCCAGCAGGGCTCTTATGTTCTAATGCTCCTAGACCTTTAATGATTGTATAGGTGAGGGCATTTCAGCAGGTGCAGCTGCTTTAACAGCACAATCATCCATTGCAGCTGCCAAGATTCTGTCTTCCACACAACTCTTAAGAACGCAGAGCCTAATGGTGGAAGGTTGGCCAACCCTGAGTTACACTAATACACTTCTAATTTGATGTAGCTGATGTTAACAAGAGCCTTGAATAACTTAAGACTTTCGCAATAAATGTATATGACTATATAGACTTCAGTGCTATATGTCTCATGGGGGAGTAAGGTCAGAAAAACCTAAGATGCTTTTCTAGGATCCTAAGCAAATGCTGTTAATCAAGTACAGTACTGTCTTTTTCACCTAGCACACAGTCATTTTCTTTTCTGCTTCAAACATGAGAAGGTGAAATGCATCATTAAAACTTGTCGAGCAAAGCTGTATACTGATGTAATTCTCACAGTACTTAATTGTCAGTGAAGAGCACATTAAAAACATGGAGACAAATTAATTATATCTGCCATTGAGACATAGAGGTGTTTTTTTAAGCCAAAGAGTAGAGTCTGATGTGCTTGAACCTCAACATGTGAACTGAATTTCAAGAAATGAATGAATTTAATAGGGTTTTATTTGTAAAGAAGCAATACAGAATTATTTCAGTATTTCTCCAAGTCTACAGTGTGCTTCATTTTCCTTCTGTTGCCATCATCTTGCAACTCTAGAGAGCTGATTCTCCAGTTTCTCTATGTCCACTCGATGCTTCATTAGAAACTGTCCATTCAAATGAAAGACAGGTATGTCATATTTATACCTTTCATACCAGGCTGAATTATCTGGAAGAGTGATGTCTACTTCCTGCAAAACAAACTGTTCAGAACAACAAAGAAATAGCTCACATAAGCATGTATAATCCAAAGTAAACTGCACTGAAACAACAAGGACTACCATAGTCTTCAAGTAAATGCATTTAAGATCAGGATGCTATGTTATTTTCTAAAGCAATAGCTGACTTTGTTTAAGTACTGCAACAGCAATAGAAACTTTGGTCAAATTTATAATTTCTCCAGCAAGCATTTTTGAGTGACTTGTATGAGGATTTGAGTCCCCCCTCCCCTAGTGAGACGGTGTGCTGTAGAGTTCTTGCAAAATAATGAATGAATAGGTTTTTGAGAAACAATTCTGTTCTGTTCCAGAAGCCAGTTAGATTACACTGGAACAAGTGGGATTGAAACCTACAGTCTCTGTGTTGAAAAGTGATGTAATCCTGTAGAAGTGTAACTTTGGGCTGCTTTTACTATAAGTGCATCATAGGGTTTCCAAATGGTAATCTTGAACAGCCTAAATGTTACAGAAGATATACTAATTAGAATTGGGTGAACCCCATTGTGTACATTCTCGCATGCGAAGTCATGCTGCTTTCACCTCTTAATGCCAGCCCACAAGTCTGCAACCAGAATCATCTTTTTTTTCCCCAGGATATCTGGGGCATTCTTTATACTACTACCTTATTTCTACTTAATAAGAAACCAATTATTATCAAATTTTCTTATGTAATTTGTGAATGCTGTCTGGTATCTCAGTCCTAAACACACTGAAGAGGAAAGTCCATTAATTGCTTCCACGAAAGTGTAGCTGGGATTACAATTTACATGTTATTATCAGGCTACACCTATAATAACATTCCCAGTTTTTCTTCCATTTAAAACTAATGGATAGCTTTGATTTTTGTACTGCCATATCTTGCTTTGAACCCACGTAACTCAACATTCATATGGCCAACATCCAGAGAAAGCAGGTGACAGAATGACTTGTTGTGAACACAGTGAAAAAAGTATTTCTGGGAGGCTAAAAGCCCGATCTTTCAGAAAATTATTTTGGTAGAAATTGCACTATGAGCCTGAAGGATGTCTGTTGTTTATAATGGTCCAAATATCACATTTTGGTGTTGCTTTTTTCCAGTGCTTATTTATTTTGGATCACCAAGTCGGAAAACGGTAATTTCTGAAAATAACTTTTGTGAAAATCAATGCCTAAAACATACTGAAGAAGTTTGAAGAAAGTGCAATGGATGCAAATAAAATCAAAGTCACTTTCTCCTCCAGAAGGCAATTTCCAGTTTACTATTTTAACTACAGAAATTAGTACAGTATATATGTTCATTTAAATAGAGGACTGTGTTATATTACCTTGTGTTTATATGGTTCAAGAACTGCTTTGGCTTCATCACACAAGGGGCATGGATGCTAAAGGAGGGAAATAAAACCGTAATTAACTGAAGCAGTGGGAAACATATGCTCCCTTGTTAATGTACTCTCAAACAATGGTCATCATGACAAGACCTCCATCACTTTCCTATCCCTTTACATATTAAGATGCCCTGGGATTCTGTAGCACAGAATAGAGAAGATGGTTAGGAGCAAAGAAGACAAGACCATCCATCCTCTAGTCTAGCCAATTCCACAGGGCAGTCAACACAAGCAAGTCCACAGCATGCCACAATTTAAAAGTAGATTCCTCACAGTGAGACCAAATGGGCAGAGGCACGTGACATTTCAGCTTCACTTTGTTGCAAAACGGTTGGCTCATTCACCATAAACCCGCAATATGGGCAGGATATTTGTATGCACCAGCCCCTCAAGGCCACTTCTTACATTACAGGAGGAGGCACATATCAAACACTTGTTTCTGCCCTATAACGTGTGAGGCAGCTATTTTTTCACCATACACTGGGGCCAACTGCAGCTTCCATAGTGCATTATTACATTGTGAAAACACAACCTGTACCTGGTTCATAGTAGAAGCAGGTACACAGTCATACATGGGCACACCTCTACCTGTAACATATGAGGTAAATCACAGAGAAAGGGAGAGTGAAGTACAGAAGAGGCCCTGGAGTCCGTTTCCACTAACACTTGGACCAAGAATAAGAGGGATGTTTTCCTGCCATTCACACTATGTACATGACAATGTTTGAAGGGATGGTGTGCACTGGTTTGCATGGTAACATTGTGACATCTGAAGATGTGTTGCATGTTTACAGATGCACTGCTTCAGACTTCACAGTGTTGTTACCATGTGGACACACAGTGGTAAGCTGCTATTGCGTCTAAAGCTGCCTTTAAACAACTTCAAAATGGTTCTACTTGACAAGATTGGAAGTGCCGTTTCATTGCTTCTTAGTGCACCAGGAAAGATCTGTATGTCTAGTCTTTGACAGTCCACACAGCAGATAGGGACTGTGCAGCCCACATGGCTGGCTTCCTGCAGTGAGGGCAGGTATGCCAATTTTTCTTCAGAATACTTCCTTAGTCTGTGCACTAGTGCATAACTGTGAACACAGTAAGCTGCCAACTAGACATCTCCCTAGTGGGCCAAACTTCATCTTTTCAAATGTCAGAAATACAAAGTTCATAGAGGCCCACTCTGTCTTCATCTAGTATAGGGTGAAAGTAAATACCAGCATAGAAAAATCATATTTCAGAAAAACAGGTAGATAATGGCACTTTTCCCTCTATTTCCTTTTCCCTTACAAAGTACTAAGGCCAGCTCACTATGCTACATTTTAAGTACAGGGAGGTAGCTCTAGTGCAGGGGTGAGTAATTAATTTTCCTAAAGGACCACATGAGAAACTGGGACTGTTGTGGAGGGCCGGACCAATAGGCTGAACGCCTCCTCCACAGTGCCCACACACACACAGTCATTTTCTTACCTTAATTAGCTGCTCCATGTCTTCCTTGCAACCGACACTATAAGCAGCAGCACGCTGCTTATAGTGTCTATTTAAAGGAAGACACCCAGCATGCCCCCGGCCATTCTCTTACCTTCATAAGCTTTCCTTGTCTTCCTTGCAACAGATGCTATAAGCAGCAGCATGCTGCTTATAGCAGAGATGCTGAGTGTTAGAGAGGCTCAGCTGAAGAACAGGAAGGACCCTCTCCAGCACTCAGCACGGAATTGCATGGAATACACGGAGCAGCTAATGAAGGTAAGAGAATGGCAGGTGTGCGTGGGGGAGTATTTTACTTTAATTGTTTCTCCGGGTCTTCCATTAAACCTCACGCGGGCCGGTCAGGGACAGCCAAAGGGACGGATGTGGCCAGGGGCCTCTACAATGCCCAGGTCTGCTCTAGTGCAGCGGTTCCCAAGCTTTTTAGCACCAGGACCCATTTTTTTAAATAACACTCTATTGGGACCCACCTAGCTTTATGAGACTTTATAAAGGTGATCCAAAAATAAATAAATTACAAGTAAAGAGCTCAGCTGCTTGCAAGGTAAATAGCAGCTATCTTGCAAACTGCAGGAGCTCAGCTCTTTGAAGGGCAATTAGTAGCTATCTGGTTTTTGAATAGCCTCAGGGCTTGTGGCAATTACTTATCTGATCTTTCCATCACCTGGGACCCACCAGATATCAGGTCACGACCCACAGTTTGAGAAACACTGCTCTAGTGGTAACCCCCTCCAAAAACAATCTGATGGAAAATTTTCAGAGCCTAGCTTGAAGCTGCTTTGATGGGACATTAAAGAAGATTTCCTAAAAGGTAATGCCCTTCCAAGAGTTTTCAGTTGGTTTCACGGCAAATTAAAAACTGAATTTTCCATAGAAGAGACACTTGGGCCTGCTGGGCACCAAGAATGTGAAATGGAAGGTTTATCCCTTCACATTCTCACACCATACTCCTTTCCTTTCCTTACTTAAAAACCTCACTGAGGCTGAACTGAGTGGGCCCAAGCTGAGAATAGAAAATGAGGCTGTTAGAAAAAAGCCTGCACTTGAGGAAGATAATTTTGCTCGGCCATTGCCAGTGATCCTGCATGTTCCTTGCAAAAAGAAAACACACTGTACCTTCATGGATTTAACAAAAGAGGCCAGTTTAGAATACCATTCTCAGTTTGTTAGTGACAATTTGCCCTGAACATTTCAAACTGATAAGACTCAGCATGTGCTAAAGCATCACAAAAAAACTCCCCCACACCCAATTATTAACCTCTAAAAGTAATCCTGTTATTCACCACCTCATTGCCTTTTGGATTGTAAACTGCACAGCCAGCTGGCAGAAATAGACCTGCACCTTTAATGTTGTCTCAGAGAAGGGATGGCTTTGAGCCTTTGAACAATGTACCAAATAATGGCTGATCACATTATGGCTGATAACATAGTTAATGGCTATGACTTGGCTGATCACATTAGCTAAATAAAATACTCTGGGACCAACTTTACCATTCATTTTCTAGAACTAATAATACTTTATTGCACACATTGTTTTCAAAGAGATTCGTTGCATCTTGATTGTCATGTAGATGAACTAATTTGAGGTGCAGCTTTGCACCAATACAAAGGATTATTCATAAGTGCAAACAGGCAGACAGCAAACAACTTTGCATAATGCACATTTAGATAAAGAGCTGATTACATCACAGGATGTTATAATGATGGCCAATAGCATAAATCCCTTAAGGGGCAAGTAAATATACAATGGGCAGTTCTGTCAGCATGCTAGCTACTCAAATTTGGTAGTTGCCAATAATGACATCGCCAGAACCACAACCGTGATAAGCTGGGGTTAATAAGATACAATCAACAATCCCTTCTTGTGAATCTCTTGGATATAACTACAACTAGTAGATTGGCTCATTGATCTAACTGTGGTCTGGAGAGCCATGGGCAGCCTGCCTTCATGCCACCTCCAATGACGTCGCTATAATGGGGCCGGGGGTAGCAAATGCCCCCAGGTGCCAACCGTGGTCTCCTTGTGAGGAGCTGTAGCAGAAGTCTTGGGCTCTGCGGCTCGTTTTTTTTTTTTCAGCCAGAGGGCTGTGTGAGCAGCCGCAGAGCATAAATGCGCTGAAATTGGCCTTAAAATGAACCCTTCCAGGAGTCATGGGGGCGGGGCAATGACCGGAAACACGTCATCCCCCCACGTGACAGGGCTAGCAACGCCTCTGGTCACCTCAGCCAATTTCCAGCCTGCCCACCCCTTACTGCTGTCTCTTTTTCCCAGGAAGTCTGTGTGTGTGTGGGGGGGGGGGAGCAAAAGATTAAACATCACCTACATCATCTACTTTCTCTTCACACATGAAATAACGGAGGTGGCAGTGACCTTGTGTGCGCGCGTAACTCCTCCTAACTGAAACTAAGGGCCTACAACTTAAGCAAGTAACTTATTTTGAAAACATTTGTTTTCAAGTCTACATTAGAGAGCACCCCAACTGGTTCAATTAGTAAACTAGAATTTACCTTGGTGAACAATGTTAACACTGGTAAATTGGTCCGAGCCTCACACACCAGCCTTTGCAGTGGACTTGAAGAACATTTTGCTAGCAGCAGTGTCCAGCGCTGAAACCAGAACATCTTTTTTACCCTGTTAAAATAATAAAACATCCCCCTGCAATTACATGCATGGTACATTTTAATTGCCGACCATAAGTTATATATCAGAGGACAGTCACCAGATAGCAATGATGCTTCAATAAAAGATCTGAAACATAAATGCAATTATAAATCATTTTCACAGCACCCTGAAAAAAAAAAAGGGTTTACTACAAGACAGGCATAATAATTTAATGTAGCACAAGAAGCGCTGTTTAAAATGTACATTGCATTTTCTTGCTGTAATGGCTCTTTTAAATTCACTAACACAAATGTTGGCATAAATACATTACAGTATCTCAAGCAGAAGCATGCCAGCCAGTATTACTCAGTAATAGCTGAATACAAAGCACTGCACTTTGAACCCCTCTTACAGCCCAATCATGAGGGCCTGTGCCAGTGCAACACACGTTCCGCTGTCGTGCGCCATCACAAAAGCGCTGTAAAGTGTTTTGCGACAGCACAAGGCCCAGGCACGCCAGCTGAAAGGTCAAAGCCTTCCCACTGGTGCCAGCAGAGTGACAGAGGCCTGCCAGAGCAGGTAAGTCTAGCGCAGGGGAGGGGAGGGATGATCGAGCCTGGGAGGGGGTTGGGATCAGTGGCGCCGGTGTGCGCCGTATCCTAACCCACATCCTGAGTCTGATCCGCCTGCACAGAACAACGTGGACTTGCGCCAGCAATATTGCTGGTGCAGGTCCAAGTTGACACCGTACAAATGTCCCCTTACACCGAGAAGACCTCCAGCAGCCCAAATCCCCCGTGGGATGCAGAGTAGCCCACGCAGATGCTGCTGCATTGCCACACAGGGAATTAGGTAGGATTGGGCTGTTAATTTCACTGCATTGCTTGGCAAAAAGATATTTGTAGTTCTCCAAAATTATGTTAACGAACAACTCATTTTGCACTTTGCTGAGATGTTAAAATAATGTTTCCTGAGGCAGGCAGGAAAAACAAACAAGATGATTTAACTTTGCAATGCATCTTAAAAGCTTGCAAATTACTTTTTAGGTGAAAAACCCCTGCAACAATAAATTTATACTTGAAGGATTGAATTGTTTAAAAGAGGCTTTATTTTTGTAAGAAAAAATGCAGTATTATTATATTTGGGACCATTTTGTGAGGCCTGTGTTGAGATTTTTAATCGTATTAAATTGTCGGCACAATCCAATTCTTTTCTTGTGCTGGTGCAGCAATCGCTGCACTGTTGTGCACTGTCGCAAATGTGCCATAAAGCATGTTGCAACAACACAGAAGATAGGGGCACTGGCAGGAAGGCCTGCACCATCCTGCTGGTGTCAGTACAGGCCTCAACGTACACTGGAGCAGGTAAGCACCCGCCAGAGGGGGTGTCGGCAAAGGGGGGGAAGGGTGGGGGCGAAACGGGACAGGGGAAGGCAGCAACAGGAGCAGGGTGGTTTGAGTCCAGGAGGGGGTGCATCATATCCCCCTTCCTGGGCCTGAAACCCTGACACAAGGCAGCTCAAACTTGTGCCAGCTATTTAGCAGGCGCAGATCAGAGTTGCCCCACTGAACAGGCTGGGGCTTTACCCGGGGTAAGGGGATGCAGTATTCCCATGCAGGGATGCATTGTGGGCTGCACTGTGTTGGCGTGTGATAGGATTGGGCTGTAATACACTTTTCCATTCCATAGCAAGTTCTTCCGTTATGATTACCCACATAAAATAACTTGTTACAAGTATACTCGCAAATAACACAAGAAAGGGCAGCGAATATACCGAAAAGCAATGATCCAACAGGTGAGCCATCAGTTTCTTCAGAGTAAAAATATGAACCAGTCGCTTTAGCAATGGAGAAAAGTGCTGGTGGGGAGTAAACTTTGGTGTATGTTGTATTTTCCTTTGATATCTTCCGTGTTTGTTTCTCTAGCGGACGGGGTTATTCAGCTGTGGCCTGTCAGTGGTGGAGCTTGGCTTGGTTTCATGCTGCCTTTTTAATTAGCTGTTTTGATTGTATTTTGCACTGCATTTTGTTTTATCTTATTTTGAGCCACCTTGGATTGTCTTGATGATAGTCAAGAAAGACGTGATGAAAATGTTCAAAAAGTAAAATAGAAGAAATGTCTGTCTTCCTTTTCTCAATAACATAAGTAGCATGTAAAGACTGTGGCCACACTCCAGCAGAGCACAGCTAGACACAGTGGCGTTGCTGGAGGTGGGGCGGAACGCTAAGTTCCGCACCAGCCTGAACCTCCGTTACTCACTGTCATGAGGTGGCCCCGCCCCCTCGCCTTCAAAACCATTCATTGGCGCAAATGCTACGTGCAAGAGGCTCCCTCCTTCGCCCCGCTCTGAAGGCGAGGGGGCAGGGCCGCCTCATGCTGGCAAGTAGCGGAGAGTCAGAGTGCAGAGCAGTGCAGAACTTAGCGTTCCACCCCACCTCCAGTGACGCCACTGGCTAGACACTCTTAAAGTAACGGATTTCTTTGACTGATTAGTTATTTAGTATTACATTCTTATGCTGCCTTTTTCCTATTATGTAATTCAAGATTAACAGCCCCATCTATTCTCTCCCCACCACCAATGCAGCGGCACCAAAAGGGCTACCACTGCATCCTGTGGTGGGAGGGCAGTTGCGGAGGTCTCCTCCAGGTAAGAGAACAATCGCTCTAAGCCTCTGTGGCAGGGCCCATTCAGAGGAATTTTATCAGGGGGTACAAAGTTTCTTTTGGGCCCCTTCCCTACATATGAATTTGGCTCCTGGGCTCCCCTTTTTTGCTCCAGGGACCCCTTTTTGACCCATTTTTCGCCCTGGGCCTGGGTACAAATTACCCCTTACCCCTCTCAGAGGCCCTGCTCTGTGGCGCAGGGGCGTGGGGTTCTACTCGGACCTGTGCTAGCTAAATAGCTGGTGCAGGGCTGCGCACACACGTATTGTGGGATCAGGTCCAGGAAGGGGGTTAGGATTTGGCGGCTGCCACCAAACCCACTCCCTTCCCGGACCCAATCCACCCATCCCAGCCCCTGTAAGTGCCTTGTTCCGCCTTGCCCCACCCCCGTCACCGCCTCATTTTGCCCACCCCCATTCTGCCCTCCCACCATCTTATCTCATCCGGCAGATAGCTGGAGATCTGATAGTGCAGCAGGAAGGCACAGGACGTCCCGCCGGTATTCCCGGCAACATGCTGACTAGCGTGCTGCCAGAGCACCTTTTACAACTGGCGCTGACTGCTTTACGGCCACCAGCAGGAGGTAGGTATGTGCTGAACTGGGACCTCAGTCTGTGCTGAACTGGGACCCTTGTCTAGATGAGCAGAAATCCGTTGATTACACAATTGATAACAATCAAACTCTTGCAATACAGCCTGCAGATCAATGTAAACGAACCTGATACTGGGTATCTGGATTGCGTTTGGGGCTGGTATTAGAAGTGAGCTGTCAGATCCTTATAACTAATATACAAAATTTGTAATCAGATTATCAGAAATCTATAACATGATCCAGCCACCCACTGCTACTTCTCAGGCATAAGACATTCTTAAATTGGACAGACACACACACACAAAAAATCATACTGCAGTGTTGTTATAGTAGCCCAATTCTCTGTGATTTTATCAGGCATGTGCTCAAAAAAACGCTAACAAAACCGATAGCAAAACCTCAGATTTAAACAAAGCTGGGGAACATATGAAAAGCCCTCAAGTTTCAAAAATAGGAAATTGCACAGAAACATGTTGTCCTTAGGATCATGTTACAACCAATGTGCTTTTTCACAGTGACTGAAGATCTGCAGAGGATTGGCTGGGTGACATTATTAAAACTGTATTAAGGACAAATTAATTTTAGCTTATTTAACATGCTGGATGAAAGTAAAATCATAATGAGACATAATTATAAGCTGGAAGGAAATAAAAATATACTGCAGCATAAATTCTTGTTCATGTTGTCAGCACACTAAATGTGACATTTTAACCACCAGTCACTTAGTCAGAGAACTTTCGCAAAGTTGAAATTAACACCGAGGTTCATGACTCCCACAGACTGGGCCATTTTCAGAACAGGATGCAGGAACAGACCCAAGGCAGGTCTCCAAAGGGTCACACTCAGAAGATCAAGTTGGACTGAAAATCAGATCAAAGAGACTAGACAGTTGCGTGGTTAGTTAAGAAGGGTCCAAAAACTAGGAGATGAGTATGAGCGAGACTGATAGGTGGGAATGGCAATTGAGCAGGAGCAGGGGACCCAAGGCAAATTGGTGAAACAGGCAAAGAGGAAAGCAGACAGGCAGAGATCAAGGGAAGCGGCAAGCAGACAAACAGAACCTGACGAGTAACAGCCAAGGAAACGAATTCTTGCAGAAGAAGTAATCTGTGCCCACGTCTTATGCATTGGCAGATGGAACCAGTGGAGTACTACCACTTATTAGATCCAGATCTTCATGTCAACACTGCAAGACAGGAATGAAAAGACCTCAAATACCCTGCAATCAATCAATCAATCAATCAATCAATCAATCAATCAATCAATCAAAACTAAATAGAGAGTGCCAGGATGGTGCAGTGGTTCTGGTGTTGGATGTAAACCTGGAGGATCCAGGTTCAAATTCTGATCAGCCACCATGAAGCTTCCTGGGTGACCTTGGGCCAGTCATTCTCTCTCAGCCTCACCTACCTCACAGGGTTGTTGTGCGGACTAAGAGGAATGGAACCATGTACACCGCTCTGAGCTCCTTGGAGGAAGGGTGGTATAAAAATGTGATAAATTATAAACAGTAATCCAGGATTACTGCATCGTACAAGATTCTTGGCTGAGCCCTGAGTCCCTTGATATCATGTCATTGCCATCTTTAGATCATTTTTGTGAAATATACCGTAGGTCTGCAATTAACCCCAAATGTAACAAACTACATAACTCCCACACCATTCTGGGAGATGAAGCATTGTATTGGAGATGTTTGAATAGAGCTGGTATGACAATATCATGATGACCATATTCAACAGGGCAATTACAATAGCAACTCAAACGTTAGAGTGGGGATACTCTTCCAACAACGCAATCCTACCCAGCTCCTCCACTGGTGCAGCAGTGGCTTCATGGCTGGAATGTCTTAGCTCCACAAAAGATGTGCATATAACCTCAAGAGAAGATATCTCGACTACATACTGACACTGAGAAACAACGGCAGATTTATGGCAAAAAACAATCCAATTATGTAGAAAGGTCCTTAGCTGGCTGGGGACAAGTAAGAGTTATTTTAGCAGCATTTTTTTTAAAAAAAAAATACATTTATTTTTGAAAAGCATTTCTGCTACAAGCTTGTTACCCATCCTGATTCTATGTGGATAAAGTGGATTTTAAATCTAAGATATAATAAAATAAAATCTTCTACAACTTTAGGCGCACCTCTCTCCTCTCATTCATCATTTTGCAAAATGGCTATAATAATCATACACATGTAATAGGGGAACACCAAAACTTGGCCAAGGCTACATTCCAGGAAGCAAAGCAGAGCAATAAATCCTCGTTCACACTATAAATAAGCCATGATGCTAGAACTGGCTATAATTTAGACCAATTAATTGCCTGTTTGCAAAACTAAGAGATAAATCGGTCTCGTTTTTCAGTTGCCCATTTTTAATAATGACGTTTTCTTAAATAATCCCAAAGCTTCAAACTGATGGCTTGCTATATCCATGGGATAGTGAATATATTATTAATCACACATTAGCATCTGGAATCAGCTGTTAAGACCTAATTTTTTCATGATCTTTTATTTGCCTAATTATGAGTATGTAATTACAAGCCAAAGACATGCCTGATAGGACAAATATGAATCCATGGAAAATTATAGTCATATTTTATATTATGTATCAATAGCTTAGACCCACAAAATCCTCCATGACAATGGTTCTCAAAGTAGTGGGTCGCGACCCACCATTGAGACCACAAGCTGTCCCCTGCCCCCTTAAGGGGGACACCCAACATGGCGGCGGTGATCCCAGGGATCACCATCACCAAAGTGTCCAAAACCACCGTGTTTTTTTTAAACTTACCAGGGCTTTGGGGAGGCCTTTGCGAATCTCTGCAGGTCTCCCAAATCTTCGGATCACTGAAAAACAGTGGTTTTCGGGCACTTCCAGTTTTCACTTTTGTAGTGGAATGGAGTGACTGGATCCTCCCCCCCCCCCGTCGCTTTTAATTTATTTACAGCCCAATCCTGTTTAGCTAGGTTGCAGATGTACAGCCCACACCACATTAGCTAGGTGCAGATGTACAGCCCACACCACATCCTAGCCAGATAGGACACAGCACTGGCACAGCTGGTGGACACCAGCTCATCCTCCATCCCGTCCCCTTATTCCAAGTTGAGCACCAGCTGCCCTGATAAGTCTAATCAAATGTGTGTCAGCTATTTTGCTGGCACACATTTGAGCAGGTAGTGTAATGCCAGGTAGTGTAATGCCCTGCCGCTGCCGATCCCTCCACCTTCCCAGTCCCAGCCAACCAATCCCCCCTCCCGAAACACCCCCATTCCGCTCTCCCCCCCGCTGCCCGGTGGGGAACTCACCTTCCCTGGTGGGCACTCTTTTGGATCTGGGGCAGCCTCCTCACTGATGGCGCTTACTCCCAGGGTGCCACAAACATGCTTTATGGCACGTTTGCAACAGCCTGGACCAGTTGAATGGGTGCTCCGCCAGTCTCCAACGTAAAGAGGATTTTACCGCTAATCCAGGAGTTTTTCACCATCTAAATCAGGGGTTCTAAACCCCAGCAGTGCAGCGTTCCACCTCCCAGGCGGCTGCCACGCTGCATACCACCAGAAGTAAGTGCCAATGATGTCATTGGCACTTACCTCCGGGTTTTCGCTATGCTGGAGGCCTGTAAAGGTAAGTTAAGGGAGCAAGAGTGGGCAGGAGGGCCTTTTCCGGACCTGGAAACCCGCGTGCTCGAACCACCAGTTCCAGGGCTCCAGTGTGGCGTGGGCACAGGGGCCCGTATACCACTAAACAGTGGTCCGTGTACCACTACTGGTACTTATTGGGAAGGTGAGATATTTCCTGAAAAACAACAACAACCCAACATTATAAGAATATTTATCTTTTTGTTATACTCCAGTTCACTGCTCTCTCCGACATCAAAGAAACTGAACTGTGTCCTTTTCTTATTCAATTAGAAAAATGGGTGATCACCATCCACTGAACATTACTAATGGCCCAATCCTAAATAACCCCCCCACACACCGATGCAACCATGCCAACAGAGCGCGCGCTGCATCCTATGGTGGGGGGCCAGTGGCGGAAGTCTCGCCAACTTCATTCCCTTAGCCTGAGGCAAGTCTCCGCTGCCCAAATAGGTCTCCTTGGAACTGCGCCAGCCATTTTTCTTGCACAGAACTGAGGAGAGTAAGGGAGAGGATCCTGGCGCACAGTGGTGCCGCTGGGATCCTTCCCTCCCTGCATTCCGCCTCTCGCCCACCATCCTCCCCGCCCAGACTCTCCCCCTTTTCTCCTCCTCTCCACCCTGTTCCTCTCACCGCCTGCCCCCTGCACTGGCTTACCTGCGCTCCCTTGAATAGCTGGTAGTAGCAGTGAGCTGCCAACATTGCTGCCATTTGCAGCGGTGGTTCCAAAATGGCCACCAGAGGCAAGCTATATGAGCTGCCATATGGCCACTGACAACAATGGAATCTCTGTTCCACTGTCATAAATGTTAGTTTGGAATGGGTTGAAAGTGATTGGATTGTGTCATGGCACTATGTAGCCAATCAGATCTGTCTATGTGCTGAAGTTACTTAAGCCGGTAAATGAAGCTGATTCAAGAAGTACTGTCCTTACACTAACTAGGTGAACACATTCACCACCTTTTGATGCAAACATAAAAAGAAAAATCACCAAAGTATGTGTGTTGCTATGTGACATTTCCAAACTTGTTGGGAAAAAAAGCACTCCCGTTTTCAATTCAGTCCCATTAAGAACTAGAGTTAATGCATTTGGGTTCCTGTTGTTGTTTCCCATTGGAAACAGTCTCCTTACTCTGCAGTTTGAGCTTCAGTAAGAGGCTGGTGTCAATGACAGCACCCAATACATCCCTTAATGTCTAGGAAAGGATTCTTGAAGGAATAAAAGATGAGGCTATAAGAGGTCGTTATTATAAAATCAAATATAATAAAACATTTTAAAAGGACTTAAACATCTTCATTAGAGCATTCAAAGGAAACATTTATGACACAATAATCAATCAATCAGAATATATTGCACAGCAAGAAAATTGCCTTACAATGTAGGGTATAATGATCTACTGGACTTTTAAAGGGCAAATCCCCAAATGTTCAAAGAATGTGTCTACCCCATTCATCTATTAACTATATGTCCCTGTTTCAATCAGCCATTTCCCCTTTCCTGTGTAATGAATCAGAAGCATGCTATTCTGAGTCTCTGTACAACCGCTTGATCAGTCCTTTTCATAACCCACTACTTCCTCCTCTCGCCCTGCTTATTCCCACTCCTCTTCAACATAAATATTTTCATGCTAATAGAATGCTTTGCTAATATAAAAACTACCATGCTTCGTTCTCCTTTACTTCTACTCTCTCCTTTCCATGCTTCGATCGGCACTAGAGACAGAACAAAGTACCGGTAACTGCTAGATTTTACAGTCTTGAAAAATGAAGGAATAGTCATAAATGTCTCTTTGTTCCTCCACAGCCCTAGGTGCATCCTATACTCATCAGGGCAGTCTAGCTCCCAGTGAGGTTAGTGAATCTGTGTAGCAGCTCCTACTCTCCATTTTCAAATTTTTATGAACTGCAGACTTTGGAGCTATAATGCCTTGTGCCCTGCTTTCTCTTGCCTCCTCACTCCCCCCCCCCCCCGCTTTCTTTGCTTAATATCCAGCTTGATAAAGAGTTTCGGAGAACTTGAAAGTGTGCTCTTCAAGACTTTGAATAATTTTGGTTGGTCCTATTAAAGGTATTACCAGATTGTGGCATTTTGTGGGCAGGAGGTCTGGCTCAGTTGGTAGAGTTGCCACCTCATAAGCCTGAAGACCTGTGAACAGCAGTTCGAGACACGCCGCTGACAAAAAGCTGCGAGGAGAGATAAAAGCTGGCAGCTGCGTGGGAGGCAGAATGCCATCGGCCGAGCGTGGGAGGCGAAGGTCAGTGAGAGGCCAGACTGTGAAGGAAACCACCTGGAATGAAGTTGTTCTTGAAAGATTGAACATTTATAAATGTAAAAAGCCCCGTGAGGGGGTTTGGGAAAGCCTGCCCATGTAAACGCCTTGGATTAAAGTTGGAGGAGAAATCCAATGACCAAGAAAGGCGGTATATAAATACTGTATATTAATATTATGATTATGATTATTATGATCCCCCCTTTAATAGTTTCACAGAATTATGATCTTGGTTGTGTTATATGACCATCTTTATATATTTTAGCAAGTTTGGCTTCCAAGGAAGGTTGGAATCTGATATCTCCTGGATGAACACAGCAGAGAGATTTTATTTATCTTGTATTTTGTTTTTCCAAGAATCTGCTTGCACAGGCCCTATAATTTCCAAAGTCACCCTAAAGAAAGTGCATCAGCAGAACTGGCTTCCAACTGCTGACAAGATTAGCAGCCAGACAGCCCAATCCTACCTATGCAGCGGTGCCAGCGTTGGCTACACTGCATCTTGCAGGGAACGTCAAGAGGTGGGATGGCTCCTCCAGGTAAGGGGGCATTTGTCCCCTTGCTTCGGGGAAATCCCCAGCCCCCACAACGGTGCGCCTGCCATTTGGTTGGCGCAAATCTGCTTTGATCCGCTTCAGTGGATCAGGTCCGGTAAAGGGGTCAGGATATGGTGTGCGCTAGCTCCGCGATCCCCTTCCTGGGTCTGATCTGCCCCCACCCCTCCGCTGCTCAGTGCAGCACTCACCCGCACTGGCGCCAGTGGAAAGGCACAGACCTTCAAACCTGTGCAGCTGTTAGGCGTGCCGTCACAAACTGCTTTTTGGCAGTTTTGCAACAGTCTGTGCCTGTGGAGCGCACACTCTTCCAGAGCAGAGGCACAATAGGATTGTGCCGTTATAAGTGTTGTGCTGAAAAGCAGGGTAAAAATTTTAAATAAATAAATACATTCATACATACATACATAAAGATTAATTATTGCTATGAACGGAAATGCTAATTCATTTACAGTAACCCTTTAGGAAGTTTCCAAATCCTTACGAGCTTCAAAGTTGAATAATGGCTCTACATTATGTTATGCAGATCTGCATTCCCATGTGCAATGCTAACATCAATGTGCTGCAGACAGACTGATAATCTCTGGGTCTCAGTCTGTCTTCATTCACATACGTAAGTGAACACAGCCAAACACAAACAAAGGCTCCATGACTTTCAGCCATCACAGGCTGCCCTATTGCTGACATCTTCTTCAATAACAAGACACTCTGATCTTTAGGCTGGCATTCTACATTTTTCTGCAGCTGAGAACACTGTCATTGCTCCTTCGTCCTCTGAAAAAGGAAAAGGCGTCATTTTTTTCCCCCTATATTGTAGGAAATCATAAAGATGAACAGCCCTAGTGCTGGAAGTAGAGCAGGAACATTCTTCATAACATTAAACTCCCAGATAACAGTGATGTAGACTTGAGTCGGACTTGACTCGGCGATTGTAAAAGACTCGACTTGAGACTTGGAGCCTTTTACGACAAGTTGAATTTTATTCAGGTTTAAACCCGGTTTTCCCCGTTAAATAGATAGGGACTCACAACTCACAACCAAAGACTCGGGACCTGAGGGCAAAGACTTGGGACTGGAGTCAGAGACTTGATCCACATCCCTGCCAGATAATAACTGAACCATAGCTGGTGCCCCGATTTGGTGGGGGCTCTGTTTTGTGGAGTCCTTAGGAAAACCATGACTTATTTTTAAAATTGTAATCCCCACTTCCCAGTCAATAAGGCTCTACAAATGGCTTACATTAGCATTTCACCAAGAGGCCAATGAGACTGCTCCAATGCAGTTAGGCCAAGGGCTTCATCTTGAAATAACACAGGAATATGTATTGGGCTACAGCAATTCTTAAGGAGCCAGGATGGTGTAGTGGTTTGGGAGTCGGACTTAGACCTGGAAGATCCAGGTTCAAATCCCCGCTCAGCCATGAAACTTCCTGGGTGACCTTGGGCCAGTCACTATCTCTCAGCCCCGCCTACCTCACAGGGTTGTTGTGAGGACAAAAAAAAAAGGAGGGGAGGAAATATGTACACCACTCTGAGCTCCTTGGAGGAAGGGCGGTATAAAAACGTGAAAAATAAATAAATAAATAAAACAGTGCGGGTTGAGTTTCCCCCAGTGGATCACAGGAGTCTCACATTGGTATAAATCCAAGTCAAATCTAGGGTAGACTGTTCTGCACATTTGTGGTGGTTGTGTTGAAAGTTTGCCATCATTGCAAGATGCAGTCAGCGCTCCAATTTTTCTCAGAAGTAAACAGGTCATGTACAAGCCCTTCTTTAAAACTGTAAAATTCTGTGGGTGTGTCATTCAGCTAAAGTTGTGACACACAGCTTAGGAAAATGACGATGCACATAAAGACTTGCTGGGCTGCCAACGCTGGCAATTTCATTTTTAGAGCCTAGTGAGATAAAACTGTAAGAATCTAAGCTTCACTTTTCCAGAAAGTTTCTAACCCTGACAACAACAGACTGACAAACTAGACAGAATGCTATGGAGGTCATGCATTTCCTGACCTTAATTAATTCAAAGAAACCACAGCCCTCTCCAAATTGGATCAGGGCCATAGCACGGGGGGGGGGGAGGTTTAACCCTTTCTTCCCTTGCTGATTTCCTGATCCAAACCTCCCCCCCAGCTGCTATTTGCTATAGAGAAAAACATACATCACATAATGGATGGAAGACTGGCCAAGACTGATAGTTTGTCAATTTGTTGTTTTAGATAATGATTTATGCTGTTAGTTTTTTGTTGTTGTTAGCTGCCTTGGGATCTCACAATGTGGGGAAAACTCAGGGTACAAACTCATTAAATAAACAAATGACTCCAAGCTAAAGCCATGATGGTAAAAAAAGAATCCCAAACTATTCGTAGCCTGCCAACTGCAAGTTCCAATCAAGCACTCCATCCTCACCCTGCCGCCACCACCACATCTATAGCCGCCGCCACCACGTCTATACCTGTTTTTCTGGCTGATGGTGCCCCAGCAGCCCCAGTAGAGGCCCAGGAAAAAACAGCAGCAGCCCCCATTTGCAGCATTGACTGGCTGGTGCTGTCTGGCTTGGCAGGAAAGGTGGGGCAGAGAGACCCACACTGACAGACAGGACCTCCTTTGTCATCCAGGACGAGGGAGGCAGAGAGGAGAGAGTGGTATGTTTGCAAGCAAGAAGAAGCCTCCCTTAGCTCCCAGACCTGGTGCTGGTGGTGCCATTGCTGATGCTGCTGCCGCCGCCACTACGCCAAATGGGAAAAGTAAAGGCATAATTAGCAGGGGAAAGCCTGTCCCTGGAAAGGCTACATGGTCTAACCATGTACCTTCCTTCCACTGCAATCAAGCCCTGAGACTACAGAGGATATGGACCATACAGGCCTCATAAACAGGGTTAACAGTCCCTGCGTAAGTCCTAGAGCGGCCATAAATCACGTTTACAGTTACACGGTTACAGAGACTTATTCTGCTGCCCTCCGGACCTGGCACCCACCAGTGAAAATCCTGCACCGGTCAATGCATGGGCGGGGGGGGGGGAAAGGGAGGGCTGGGCGGCAAGGGAGGGGGGCCATTGGCTGAACCGGGCTGGGAGACGGTGGGGATATCAGCCTTGGCCCCGCCACCTTGGATGTACATCAGCTTCAGAGCTGGCGTACATCCGAGGAGGCGCATAGGCCACAGGCAGTCCTACACTCAGGAAGGGGACAAACATTCCCTTCTCCTGAGGTGTTCCTGGGCCGCGCTGGCACAGCCCAGGAATGGGCTCAGGATACTGCGGCCGGCTGCATAATGTTGCGCAGGATTGCGCTGTAAGTGATGTAACTCAGTGCTGCATTCTTGCCTGAACAGGCCAGCGTAGCCAGTCAACCTCTTTCTCCATTAAAGCACAAAGGGCACACTGTGCTAGGTCATAGAGGTTTTGCCAGATCCGTTGCTGGTGGGACCCCATAGTGTCTACCCAACAGCACCATCCAGGTTGGTCTCAACTTCCATCTCCTCTGCTGCATGGGTAAAGGTGTGGGTTTGTTTGTTTTTGGGTGGTTTTTTTTCAAAATTTCTTGATTAAAAATGCAAATAGCAGTGTTATGTTTTTATTCAACACAAATAGTTGTGTTGCATTTTTATTCCAATTTTTCATTTTATTCATTTTTAATAATTTTATTTGCTTTTAAAATGGACTATAAGTGCACTAGATAGGTGATTGTGTCAGCAAATGCAGAAATTAAGCCACTGTTCGTTTGTTTTTTCAAACAGCAGTATTCACAGATCCACTTCCTGCTTTGGAAGCTTATCCAAAAGAGTAGATATACTGTACACTAGTATAGGCTTCACATCAGAAGAATATCAGGCATATTTTTGGCATCCTCAGTTTTCAGTCTGTTTTTTGGCCTAACCCCTCCCCCCCAATGCCTATTGATTTGAATCTCTACAAATTGAATCTTTACAAATATGAGCAGCATTAGCAGCACCTTGCTCAAATACAGCCATAAAATAGAAATATTGTGCTGTAAAAGAAAAACAGGAAATAAGAGGCTTGCCTGCGCTTGTTCTTGCCTGCGCCACCTAGTGGTGGAATGCTGTATACAGTATGCTGCAAACCATACAGAACAGTACAGATAGGAGATAAGGAGCAGAAGCAAAGCAACTGGAAGCAACAGGACGGCCTTTGGAGCTGTTGGAGAGAATCTGCAACTGTTCCAAGCAAGATCCCTTACTTAAAAGTACCGGCAGATTACTCAAAAGTAAGAAAAAGTGGTGATATTTTGTGGAATGAAGGGTTTTTAGCATTATTTTGCGTTTAGAGCTAAAATCGTTTTATATAGCGTTATGAGTCAAAATTAGCGTTATTTAGCGTTATGAGTCAAAATTAGCGTTATTTAGCGTTCTGCGTTGGTCACCAAAAAACCCACACCTCTATCCATGGGGTGTACTCTAGGACCCTGGAACATAAGCATTTACAGCATTATTTTTTAAATCTCTTGATCAATTTGACAGACTGACTCACAATTTCCTAAGCAAGGAAATTTCCTGTTTCCTAAAGGAAATTTCCTAAAGGAAAACAAGTTATTTGCCAAATAGGGAGGCTACGCACCCCAATGCATTACATGAAGACGAGTTATTGTGCCAATGGCACTGGATCTAGGTCAACTCTAATGTAATGCCAGAAAAAGGTCCATCTTCTACCCACAACTATCGGGAAGGGCCCTGTGTGACTACATGTATATGAGCTCTGATTGAAATATTTAAACTTTTCACATAAAAGTAATAATCAGCAATAACTCACAAGATGATTATAGCAAAAAAAAAATAGTACAAACAGATTTTGTTGAAGTTATAAACCAAAACTTAAGATCAAAATAATTAAATACAGGGAGATCCTACTACATAGATGCAAAAACAAACAAATAAGGTGAATTGACACACAATGCAGACTTCATTGCTAATACATGTATCTGGGCATATTTTTGGCTGGTTGAACATCTGGAATATTGTCCCTCTTAGCATGTAAGAAGAAAGAAATCTACTAAACCATGTGGAAAAGAAATACATTAGAATCAGTCTGATCTGTCATAGGCTTTGGTGAGCCTATTTTATACATAATTTGGAGAGAGTCCCAACATTTTTCAAACTATCATTCTTCTCCATCTTGGAATTATATACCAGCAGGAAGACATCAGCTCCCTGCTATCATGCACAACCCTTTCATTCAGAGTTAAAACAGAACTGTCTGCAGGTGTGTGTGAAAATAAAACTACCTACCCGTCAGTCGACGCATATCAAATATTTTTCTAGTCATTATACAGGGCCTAGCTGTTTCTGAAGCATGCGATACCCATTATTGTTAATAACTTGGGCATACCTTCTACATACATTTTTATATTTAGATCTTCCGACATCTTTGTAATCCCTTACCCATAATGTGTTACCCATTCCATTTATTTTGCTGTGCAAATTCTTGTATGAACTTTTTGGTTGAAAAAGCATATTATTATTATTGTTATATGAAGTATTATCTGCCTTATGCAAGACTTCCCTGACATTAACGTGGTTTTATGGGAGCCAGTTGATTAGGTCTCCTCCCTGTACTTTGTTGGGAAACTTTCTTGGAAGATCCACTACACAGTTCCGAAGATATTCCTGGAGTAGAGGCCAATTAGTTCAGCCTTCCAGACCTAAATCCCTTTTGTCTTCATCCTCCCCTGTTTTTCAGTATCCAGGGCAGAAATAGGCATGGATCCAGAGATGTGTATGGAAAAAAAATCCAACTGTGCAGTGTTTTTACTCAAAACAGCAGCTCCAGAAGTTCCTGAAACCTCTGGAAGAGAAGGGAAGGGAGGATTCAAATAGATCAGGATCATAAAGCTGGGGAGAATCAGTACTGTCCTAAAGAAGTAATTTTTCAACACTCTTTAACCCTAAGGGTGCCAACTTTCGAACCAGATCCTGTAGATGTCCCTTTATTTAACAGCAATTTAATCTGCACAGCTCATCTAATCTTGTTCTTAACAGTTATCAGCCTAAAGGCTGATTCACACTAGCCTTTTCTGGCACGCATGCCCTGCTCTAGCGTCTGTACGTGCGTCTAGCAGTTCTCTGAACGTATGCCCGCCTTCTTGAAGAAAGCGCAGCTGTGATTGGGTGAAGAGAAATGCGCTTCTCTGATTGGTGGGCTGCCTAGCACCGCGAGCATAAACGCTAGCTTAAACGCGAGCGCATCAAAAAGATAAACCGAAACCATCTCTCCTGGCTGCGTCGTAAGCTCATGCTGCGTCAGACGCAAGCATAAAAAAAGCACGAAAAGACCAAACGTTAAGCCAAAACGCGCACGGAAAGGGCTAGTGTGAATCAGCCTTTAGTTTCTGGGAGTCCTTCCCCGTTACCTGTCCCACAGCAGCTGGTATTAAGAGGGACAGCCACATTTCCTGCCATGGCTAATCTCTTTAGAAGACCTGTCCTCTAAGAGAACAGTATAGGAGAATACTAACCCAGCCTTTTTCTGGTCAGCTGGCAACCCAAAGCAGTTTACAGAACCATACAAAAACACTTCATAAATTAAAACAGAGCAGTTCACAAAATAATTAATCATTAAAGCATCACTAAAACATGACGAAGAAAACACAAGCCAGCAGCAGACACCTCTTAATAAAAGCCTATAAAATACAGGCTTAGGGAAAAGCCTATAAGATACAAATCAGCAATAAAACATCCCCATAAAACCCACAGCACAACCAGTATTAAAATAACAGTAATAAATTCAGAATGTTAGTCTGAAAAGAAACATTTTTAGACCCCAAAGGAAAGCTTCTAAGGAGGGAGGAGTTCATAAACGAAGAGGGAAGAAATTCTATAATGTTGGTGTCACTACTGACAAGGCCCTGTTTCTTGCAGCTGCCCCTCCCACATCCACAGGTGACAGCACATCTAAGAGGGCAGCATTCTCTGATAACCGGAGAGGACAAGCCGGATTATACGGAATAAGGCAGTCTCTCAAATGCGCTGGCCACAAGCCATAGGACTTTAATGGTCAAGGCTAGCCGCTTGGAATTGGGCCTGGAAACAAATTGGCAGCCAGTGCAGCTACCAGAGCAGCAGCCCAACAGAGTCAAACTGTCAACCTCCAGTGGTCACACAAGCCACTGCATTCTGCACAAACTGCAGTTTTTGAGCCATCTTCAAGGGCAGCCCCATGTAGAGCACATTACAATAGGCTAATCTCAATGTTACCATGGCATGGATGGATCACTGTGGTCAGATCTGAACAATCCAGGAATGGTCACAGCTGGCACCCTCCTCCTTAAGTGGCACAGCCCACCCTACTGCCTCAAGATTTTATCACTTCATTCTGCTGCATGGACTGACCAACAATGCAAATGGGAGGTCATGTATCATCAAAAGATACTAAACACACTTACCTAGGAGTAGGTCCCATTGATTACAGTGGGACTTACTTCTGAGTAGACATGCATAGGTCTGTGCTGTAAGACAATCAGGATCACTCACTTCTGAGTAGACATGCATAGGTCTGTGCTGTAAGACAATCAGGATCACTCACTCACTCTCTCTCTCTCTCTCTCTCTCTCTCTCTCTCTCACACTCACACACACACACACACACACACACACACACACACCCTATTGTCTCCAATGAACTACAACTACCAATTGTGCTGGAAAAACAAATGTATTCCCTTGTCACAACTTTAATTACCTAAAGTTGCAATCCTAAACACACTTACCTAGGAGAAAGCCCCAATGAGCACAATGGGGCTTAAGACTGAGCTACATTACACACGTCGCGGAGCTTCTGACATCATTTTTGAAGCAAGCGGAGCCGCTGTGACCTCCGCACTGCCGGCTGTACCTCAAGCTGGAATCCTACTTTGGAGGGGGCGTGTTCGCAGAGCTAGGGGGCAGTTCGCAGAGCTACTGCAGCCTACCAATCCTAGGAGAGGGGGGAGAGTGGCTGCATGCCAATTAGAACTACCTCCAATCACCTTCTTAAGAAGGCAGGACAACAGAAGGGACAACAGGCAGGAAGACACTCCTCTGCTCCAAGCGCGTAGGCAGAGGCGGCAGAGCCTCTGCTTGTAATGTAGCTCAGCCTTTACTTCTGAGCAAACATGCACAGGATTGCATTTGTAAGGCCTTCGTTCTGCAAAGCTTGGTATGAAGGCATATGACTTTGCACCAATACCTGAATTATGCTGGGGATTGGTGGAAACCTTTTAATCACCAAGCAATGCAGATCTGAATGATTGAGGGCCCAATTCGATCCAACTTTCCAGCACCGATACAGACACAAAGCTACAGACCTGAGGTAAGTTTGAGGAAGTCTCCGTGACTGTCTCCCCATCCCAAGATGCAGTGCACGCCCCATTGGCACAGCTGCATCAACGCTGGAAAGTTGGATAGGATTGGGCCAGAGGCGTCGCTGTGGCGTGGCGAGGTGTGCGGGGGGCCCCAGGTGACACGCGTGCGTGCACGCGCAAAAAGGTGACACGCGTGTCGCCTGGGGGCCTCCCGCCCACCTCGCCAGGCTGGCTCCGGGCTGCCCTTTTCCCTCAGTAACAGTCTGAGCATGCGCAAAAAGAACGGTATAAATATCGTTCTCGCAGCGGGCCTCAGAAGGCCCCGGGCAGGCGGCCGGGGAGGACGTCCCCGAGCCGGCTCTCCCGATTGAGGGGGCGCGTGTCGGGCGCCCGGAGAGGCGACCTGTCGGGCGCCTCCCCCCAAAACGAGGGGGCGTCAGAGGAGTCACTAGGTGACGCGCACCCCCCGCTCTGGGGCAGCGCGCGCCCTAGTGACGCCACTGGATTGGGCCCTGAATCAGAATGCTCTATGGAACAGATTCTTAGGTGTGCCAACCCAAGAGTTCATTTGGGTTGAATTGTCAGTGGCAGATTCGCATGTAGGAAATGTTTGACATGCTTAGGGGTTAATGAGATACAAAGCACACGTGTATTTGCTTGTTTGTTTTTAATTTAGAAAAAACCGTGTCATTTCTCACAAACACACTTTCTCTCGAGAACAGAGGCTAGTCACCTTTCACAAGTAAGCCTCGCCTCCGTTTGCAAATGTCTTTCCCTTGCAAGTTGCAACTTCATCAAGCAGTCCCGTTGCCTTTCGCTGGATCCTCATCATTGTCAATTAACAGAACAATCTTATACTGTTACTGTACATGTTTACTCAGAAGAAAATCCCACCATGATGATCCATGGAGCTTACTCGCACGTAAGTGTATACGGGATTGCAGTTTAGAAGGGAGGGGAGAGAAACTGTGCCGAGTAGGTGCAAATCGACTCCCAACTAGAGCTTGTCTACAATGGAAACATAATTACTTGAAAATAAACCACGCGGCGCTTCTTTCCGCAGGGGAAAAATGGCCGGATTGGGCTCGGGCTGAAAGAACTACTGCAAGAATGGAAGAGTGGGCGCAACGAGCGGGAACCGGAGGAGGGCGTCTGCAAACAAATACAGTAGTATATCATTTTGCCAGCCGTTTCCCGATTGCCTCAGACTAGGCATTGATGGGAAGGGGAGGCCCTGCCATTCCTGTGCCGCGTTGCACTTGCCACGCGTCTCTCTTCTCAAGGGCACTAACCTCCAGCTTCTGCGCCCGGCTCCTCTAGCAGCGCGACAGGCAATCGTCCTGCGCACAGCTTCCTGGTGATGACATATAGAATAGAAAGTCTAGAGTAACACTCTCTTCTACCTTCCTTGGTAGAAAAGAATCCGCCGCTGCACAGAAAAAGCCTGCGTTTCTCTATCGTTGGCTATTCTTTCCTCCCTCCTACACGCCAAAATGCGTGTGTAGTTCAACCAGGATGTCTTGGCTCTAGCGGAGAGTGTCAGAACTAAACCTAAGAGAATGCTGGAAAATGATAACGAGACGAGACCTTCCTGTGCCCAGCGCGGAGCAACAGGAGCCGTCAAGCCACAGACAACACAAAGTATTAGACTGACATTTCAATTATTATGACAGCGGATTTCACATCACAGGCACTCGCGTTAGAGTGATAAAAGTATCTAGGTCTTCCTCCTGGTTGCAAGGATTTGGCAGCAGCATCAGGTCACGTCACACACACACACAAAATAGAAGCAAAGAAATAAGTTCATACTCCTTAAAACTCAGATCTTCCATCCTGTGGAGAGTTGCTTGTGAGCGTTTTGTTGTAGTTGTTGTTCTCAGTTTTAATAGGTTTTTTTTTTTGGGGGGGGGGAGTGGTTTAAAAAAATGTCCTGCCTATCCTCCTTGCATTTGGAGTGGAGAAATACACTGCCCAATATTATTTCAACCGTACTGCAAATGTTATACTGCATGGAGCATTCCCTTAGCTTTAAATTAAAAAGAAAGAAAAAACCAGTAACCCTGGAAGACTGTGGTTTCAGTGGTGGGGCTGCTTAACCTTTCACCTCTGGCTGTTTTTTGCTCAAAATTGCCATGGCAAGAAGGAGCAGGGGAAAAAGCAGCCTCTGCTTCAGACTTGCATCCAATGTAACTTAAAAATAACAAAAACAGCAAAGAGTCTTGTGGCACCTAAGTTAAAGGCTAACACATTTGTGGGAGCATAAGCTTTTGTGTATGTAATTGTTTCTAATATCTAGCATGGCTATCACCATGTCTTCTGGCAGCAAAATCCATACATTAATAATACTATACCTGGTGTGAAGAAGCCTCAAGCATCATCAGCTCTCACAGAAGGATCAAACACCATTTGACAGGTCACCCAGCAGGTGGAGGTCTTGAGTTTCATCATCATGGAAAGAAAGGTAGGATCTACAACCTAATAAATGCATTTTATAAACCTTTTGGAAGTTAGGGCTGCAAGCCCATACACAGTCACCTGGAGTAAACTGAATGGGGCTTACTTCTGAGTAGACATGCATAGGCTTGCATTTAAGATTTTTTAAAAAAATATCTGCCTTTGTAAAAAAAAAAAAAGCTTCAAGGCTGCTTTGCAGGAATAACTAAAAACAACAAATAAACAATCAGGATACCAAGAACAACTTACAGTTAAGGAACATGTCAAATGCAAGGAGGGAAAGAGGATTAAATCCTGTTAAACTTAGAAAGGCGATTAACATGCTGTAAAGCACAGTTGCCATGACTCGTGAGTAAGGGCCTCTGGCGCGCAGGCCACCAGCCCTCACTCCGGCACCAGATCGTCCCCGCAGCCGCCAGAGAAGGTAAGGGACGCACCGGCCTGCACGTGATCGGCCCAGAGGTCTACTTGGGGGAAGGGGACGTTTGTCATTTAGCTGGTGAAAGTCCAAGGAGGCTGTGTAAAGGCTGTGCCGGACTGGGAGGAGACGAGGATATGGCGGCCGCCATCCCCTCCCCCTCCTGGGCCAGCTCAGCCAACCACCAGCCTCCCTCGCTGCCCGGACTGCCCCTGTACCCATGTTCTCTTGTATATTGATTTTACAATCCTTTTGTTGTTTTTAAAGTCAATTAAAAGAAAGTGTTCTCCAGTGAGAATAACACCTCTAGGCACTTTCTCTCTCTCTCTTCCACCCCCCCTTTTTTCTGATCTCTTCCCTTGTAGTGTCCCTGTCCAGGATTTTGCCTTCCTGTGCATCTCTTCCTTCCCTGGAAATCTGAGTTGTACAGGTTCCAAGTCAGCACTCACTGTTTATACCCTCCAAGGAGCATCACGGTAAGAGATGTCCTCCAGGAAAATATCCTAATCCTGGCTGTTTAGCAAGTGACATTAATCAAAGAGTAAAGTACCATGCCTGCTGGGGATTGCTATAGAGTCTGAAACCTGCTGGCTCTCTCCGGCTCATTTTTAACCACTATGTCAAATTGGGTTGTTTGAACAGAAGATCTAATGCAGGCATTTAAAAGGAGCTGCCTGGCAAGGTGACAAATCAAGCTCTGGCGTTTCTAATTTCATCAATAGGAATGTTTTAACTGAGAAGCGGTTTGCAATAGAGAGTCAGTAAATATGCTCGTTCATGTTGTCATTATGCTGCAGTATTGTGCACTATTTTTTAGCAAGGCAAAATGGCCTGGAGATGCCTTCAGAACAGAGCACTGTCAGTGTTTCTCTGTTTAAACGTGAGAATAGAAGAGCCTAACTACCGTATTTCTTCGAGTCTAAGGCGCCATCAATTCTAAGGCGCACCTTTACTTTCAGTACCACCAGCAGGGGGGAAAAATCCATCGATTGTAAGACTCACCTGCCTTCATTGAATCTACCCGCTCAGCACCAACTCTCCCCAGCATGTCTCCTGCAGCTGAGGATGACTGAGTGCACTGCCTTTGCATAGCATTTCTGGCCCCGCCAGAAAGTGCCATTTCCTTCGTTACCTGGGCTTGGGGGAGCTTCAGGGAGGCCTGCGCAACCCTCTGCAGGCCTCCCTGATCTTCAGTTCAGCGAAAAGCAGCGATTTTTGGGCATTTCTGGTTTTCGCAAATCACCTGAAGCTCCCCAAGCCCCAGTAAGTAAGAAGATAGCATTTTGGGGTGCTTTTTGGAGACCTTCGATTCTAAGATGCATCCCATTTTTTGAAATGCTTAATTGGGAAAAAACATACGTCTTAGAATTGAAGAAATACAGTAGATGTGCTGGGACAGCCATGGATTTTATCTACATGTCTGCTTTGTTCATATATGATGTGGAGTTAGTCGTGGCTGAGGTCAATTCTTTACATGAAAAGTAGTGTGCAGAGAGGGGAGCAAAACACATTGCCCTGCCCCACCTTGCCTTCTGGTGCTCTGTTGCTATAAGTAATATTTTCGCAGCCCAACTCACTTCCAGTATTGCTTTGTATGTGAACAGGGACGGCGCTTTGAATGATTGCCCGCCCGGTCATGTCTAGATTGAACCTCGGATGAAAGCAGTCAGTTCCACTGCCCTTGAACTGGTGGCACAGCCCTTAAGAGCCTTTCTCTATAAGCAGTCACAGCATGCCCCAGTTGCTTTTTTTGGATGATACTCCTGCAACCCCCTATGTGCAGGTAATGGATATGGGAGGAAGGGAAACAGCCACAGTATTGCTCCCTACTGCTACTTTTGGACGTGTTAAGTGACGCCTTTGGGTTTGTAGTCATTCGGCATAGTTTTCTTGTTCATTTGCCATGTGATCACTCCCTTGAGCATTGTGATGTCACCATGAAATTTGGTACAGAACATGGATAAACATTTCAAATCTGAATATCAGCTCCACGCCCTAACCTGTTTTTCAAATGAGGAGGACAATGCAATACTTTTATATAGTAAAGCAATATGTTCCTTGGAGGCTAAGATACAGGAATTAAAATTTGCTTGTACATTCAGGCTGCAGTGCTACATTTCATATTCAAACCTGGGCTCTGCCCTGCACCTGTTTTCAACTTTCATAGAGATGAAGAAATATGTAAAACACACTCTGATGCTATATGTCTTTGGAGCACTGAGATATTACAGTAGAACCTGTTGTACACATTTGATGTTCAATTGCCAGCTCAACACCTGCAATCATTTAAATGGGATAAGAAAGGGATGAAAGACGCAAAGTACATACAGTATACACTGCCAGGCCTTCAAAGGTTAGTTTTGCATTCAGATATGGTTCTACTAAGCAAGGGTACACACATGCAGGGACATGAATCCTTCTGTTTCACAATGTCCTCATTGTCAGTAAGATGCAGCTGAGATATTAGGGGTGTACATTTGATAAGGGGAAAAAAATCGCACTCCAAACCAAATCAGTCCCCTTCAAAGGTGCTTTAAAAAGAGTTCTAAAAGAACTCCGAAGAATTCCAAACTGCAGCAAAACCTCTCTGAAGCAGCTTCGAATGACTTGCTGCTTCATTTGGCTTTCTCCCCTCTTCTTGTCTGTCTCTGACTTCCTGGAGCCTTTTCCCCCATATTGGAAGGTGGCTTCCAAGCAGTTAGGGGAAAGAGATCGATGTCAGGGAAGGGACAATGCGAGTTCTAAGGCACACATGAACTTTCCTAAAGTCAGCTTTGCATTTCATGCAACTTTGGTGCAAACTAGGCAGAAAAAGGGGCCACGGTGGCTTAGTGGTTAAGACGCTGAACTGCAGACCAGAAGGTTGGTAGGACAGCAGTTCGAGACCCGAGTGCCACATGACGGAGTGAGCTCCTGTCTCCTGTTCTAGTTCCTGCCAATCTAGCAGTTTGAAAGCAAGAAATTGCAAGTAGATAAATAAGTACCACTGTGGCAGGAAGGTAACAGCGCTCCATTAGTCATGCCGGCC
The DNA here is from genome assembly GCA_026170595.1 of Plestiodon gilberti rubricaudatus. Classification (NCBI taxonomy): domain Eukaryota; kingdom Metazoa; phylum Chordata; class Lepidosauria; order Squamata; family Scincidae; genus Plestiodon; species Plestiodon gilberti. Next base: position 57,085,715 of record JANXHW010000002.1, read on the forward strand.
ACATGACCACGGAAGCGTCTTCGGACAGCACTGGCTCTACAGCCTTAGAAACGGAGATGAGCACCGCACCCTAGAGTCAGTAATGACTGGCTTTCGAGCAGTGGCTACCTTTACCTAGGCAGAAAACAAAATAATTATAAACTCAAACCTCTAATATTGTTTTCATAGATACAGTAACTCCTGACCCCCTGCACCTATTTATTTATTTATTTAAAACATTTATACCCCGCCTTTTCCTATGCCGAGGCAAATGCCCAACTTTTAGCAGGGATTTTGCTTAGGGAAGTAGCTATGTTACCAGTGAGTTTCATGAAAGTTGGCCACAAAAACCTGTGGCAGAACCAGCAGAAACGTTTGAAAATTATTAGACTTCAATGATTTGCCCCTAGAATGAAAACCTCAGCCCTTATTCATCCACTTCTGAACGTGAATTGTTTTAAAATTACAGTGAATTGAACGTTGCCCGTTGAAATCAATGGAAACAATTAAAAAAAAAGAATCAAATTGAAACGAAGCAGCCATCTGAATTGGACAAAAAACAAAACAAAGTGTTGAAAGGAGTCAGCGAAACAAATCTGTTTGGTGGCCTGATTTGCAACAGAGTGACATCTGAAACAAATTGCTAACTATAACAAACAAACAAACAAACATATATATAAGTGCTCATCTCCGTTTCAAAGCCAAAGAGCCAGCGCTGTCCGAAGACGTTTCCATGGTCATGTGGCCGGCATGACTCAACACCGAGGCGCATGGAACGCTGTTACCGTCCCGCTCACGCGGTACCTATTAATCTACTTGCAATTTCTTGCTTTCGAACTGCTAGGTTGGCAGGAGCCGTTGCACGGATTCGAACTGCTGACCTCTCGATCGACAGCTCATGGTTCAGTGGTTTAACCCACTGCGCCACCCGCTGGCTCGATATATATATATATATATATATATACAAACACACCTAAGGGATATACTGTACAGTATATTCCTGCGGCTATATCCACAGCTCTTTCCTTCATCTGCACTATGGATTCAGTATACTAGAAAATGCTCAGTTCCTACTGAAGATTCTATTCTCAAGTTATCATTAAGGCAAAATGAGACGTTACAGATCTGGTAAAATGACACATTCAAGGTCCTGAAAAAAATCTGCTAGAGCAGGCTATCTAAATGTAATCATAATGGGTACAGGAGTTGCTGGCTTGTATGCAAGAAGGATGGATTTGGTTCTCAGCAACGGCAGCAGCCTCTTGCAGTCGTGCATGACTGTGAGATATGACTGCCTGTACTTGCTGGCCCAAGGCAAAAGCACCCCAGGGGAAGCATTCAAGAGAACACTGCATGGCATTTTAAATGATTAATGGCAGTCTCTGTACCTTTTACTTGCATAAGTGACCTCCTCCCATGAAAGTGGCATTTTCTTTGTGCTTGAGCCTCCCCTTCCTGCTGGTGTGGTGATTATGTGAATATCGGTTGTCATCTCTCCTCAACTCTATATCTTCACATATCACTTGGAGGTGGCTCAGGCAGCCCCAGTATTTTGTTATTTTCAGATAGCCATCCCCACTGAGCTCATCCCAGTCGTGATCCTCATGACACAATTAGACTTATTGACAATTATCACTTATTGATGAGTTCTTGGTACCAGCTGTATTCCTGGGGCCTGGTACGGAGTTCCATGGGGCTCGTCTTTCCCGTTTCACCAAAAAGGGGCTTTTGGAGTGTATAGTCCACGTTCTATTAAAAAAACAACAACCCAACAACAATAGGCTGCTGTAAAGGAATTTGTAGATGATTTATTATGAATGTGTCTTGGATACAAAAGTGAGGTCAGTGTTGCAGTTTGTGTAAACTGGTTTTTACAGAGCTGTGCTGGTGTGATCGCCAGGCTAAGGGCCAGTGAATATACCTGCCTTGTTGATGGCAGCTGCTTTTGTGCCTCTGCCTGTGAGAGTTCCCCCACCCTCCTGGTGAAGAAGCTGCATTTCTGCATGCTGCCACAACAAGCCATATCAAGTATCATTGCTCTTAGCTGGGCAAAAAGGCGCCTTGGAAAGTGGTGAGTCACTTATATTTAGGAGGAAGAGATCAATGATCCCTATTCAGCCCAACATGGCACCCCCGCCCCCTAGTGGCCACTCTCTCTAGCATCTCTCTTGTATCTTTTTTTAGACCATGAGTCTCTTTGAGACACAAAACTATTTTTTTTTCATTTCTTTTGTCATGAAAATTGCTTTGGAAACTTTTAGTTGAAAAGTGGCTTATAAATATTAATAATAATATGTGAGGATTTAAGGCATGCAACAGTAACCCATTTTCTGGAAGAAACGTCCTTGGAAATGGGATCTGTTTTGTGATGGAAATGAGCCCAGTCCTGGTAAGATAAAGCCAGATACAGGGGGAGGCCAGATTTCTCTCATCATGACTTACAAAGCAGGGGGAAGGTAATATTTCCTTAGAATTAACTGAGAAGAGGTCAGACTTTCCTTTCTCCTGCTGTCCCAGACCTGTCCGTTATATTTCTTGTGCTTGTTGCTATTTGCAATGTTACATTAACAACTGAAATGACTGAATCTTACACTAGTTAGGATGAATTCAAGGCCATAATGATCTTGGATTTTGTTCAGCCACTTCACTTGTGCAAATGCTATGGGTCTAGCTGACCTTTGCAACCTTTTTGCTGAAGTGAGAGACAATGGAACTTTTGACTCAATGCCTTTACTAATAGCATTGTAACCAGTGGTTGTAACATCTGAGACGCATTTCAACAAGAAAACTTGAGGGATTCTACTTTTGGCTCTTGTATAAAAAAAACTCTCAAACAAATACGTGAAAGTACAGGTGGACCCCCATATCCGCTGGGGATATGTTCCAGGCCCCTCCGTGGATACTTGAAACCGTGGATAAGAGCGAACACCCCCTCCATGGTTTCCTGAGGGCCCCCCCACCCTGCCTCCCCTGCAGGCAGGCATGCTAGCCCCCCCAGCTCTTATTTTTCTTTCAGCAAGCTTTGTTTCTTCCTTAAAACAAACAGAGAAGCAGCCTCCATTGCAGGCAAGTAGAAGACTAAGTCCTAGAGAGGCTCTGCAAGGTTTCTGTTAACCTTACAGAGCCTCTCTAGTACTTAGTCCCGTTCTACTTGCCTGTAATAAGCAGCCAGAGGCTGCTTCTCCTGTTACTTTAAGGAAGAAACAAAGCTTACTGGGAAAAAAGTAAAAGCCTGGGGGGGTCCCCACAATCCGTGGATAACTGAAACCATGGATAGCGAATCAGTGGATATGGGGGCCCATCTGTAGTAGGAGTGCTACTGTAAGAGAGCAAGAGTTTTGTTTCTGAGGCATGAGTGGGTTAGTGTTGTGAGCATGGAACCCCCCCTAATATTTTTATGTCCTCCCCCACTCTTCCCTGAACCCCCTCCTTTTTACCCCATCCAAATCCGTCAAGAAATCGCTGAGATACAGCCATTTTAAACAACCGCTTTTAAATTCGGCTTCTTTTTCTGGTTAGCACGCACTTTGACAGCTGGCGCGTGCCAGCCAGGGTCGAAAGTTCACAGGCACGCGCCCGCCACGCGCCTCCAGAACTCCCAAGAGAAGCAGCCAGCAGCAAAGTTCACTCTGTACCTACTTAATCCTCTAAACCTTTTAACTCACTAAGCCTTTAATCCCTTTTCTGGGCGCACAGCCAAAACCTGCAGAGGAAGTGTGCTGCTTGTTACTAACCCGGCTTTTTGACCGTTTGAACCCTCTACCTCCGCTCTTTGACAGATTTAAAGGGCCAATGATGTATTCCTGGGAAAGTACAGTTTTTGGAGATTTGTTGTGCATTTTGGGTTCCCTTATGAGTTATGTCACCGGATCTTCGCGGAGGATCATCGGGGTCACCCCAGGGATGGGTCCCTACACAGAAGGGTCCCGATCCTCCCACCCTACTGAGGCTAGTCTCAGGCTGGGTGGAGAGGCTCCTGGAGGCGGTGCAATAGGTTTGCGGCTGTAAAAGCTGAGTTAGAGTCTCAGCATCCTCACTGGGAGTGCCTGGGAAGCATGAGGGTGCGCGAGGGTTGGTCCAATCCCCTCCTCTTCGCCAGGACTCCGGGGGGTTTAACGAAGGTTGGCACTAAGGGTGTACCTCCCACCAGAATCTGCACCGCAGGGAGTAGGGAACTGACCATTTTGAGACATAACTCATTCAGCAAACAGCAGCTCCAATTCTGTGTTGTTCCCAAATGGCTGCCTTCTACCCAGGTGCCAGCTGGGAGCAAGGAAAAAGGGGAATTCCTGAAGCACAGCAAAGATTCAGATTGCTGCACTTCCTTGTGTGCATTCCTTGAATGTCAAAAGCCATCTCTTTGTGCACCCCCTTCTCCCACCCCAATCACTACTATCTCCTCTCCTACCTTGCTTTACTACAATTATGCAAACGCCTTTCAGCTATCTCTATTGTTCTTGCCTTCCTTGGCTACAATTATTCAGATGCTAATCTAGTTATCTGCCTTGCTCTTGCCTGACTGACAGCAATAATTCAAATGTCCTCAACTGTATACCTGGTGCCATGGGGCAGGGACCTATTGTGTGGCACTTTTTGGGCTATCTAATTGGAAACACTGCCTTTTGTGTTAAGCAGGCTTCTCAAAAGGACCCATTCATAAAACTCCGGAAAACCTCGCTTCACCCGAAGTGGGGGTCTAATCCTATTACCTCCTGCCACCCAGTACCCCCACCCATCATCCCATTGGTTCTCAGTTACACAAAGCACCACACTTTTCATTGGTTCTTTTAATAAAGTTTATCTTTTATTGGTTCAAAGTTTCACACATGCTGCTGCTGTTCTCATTGGTGTAAAGTTTCAATCCCACACCTGATTGGCTGTACCAAAGTGTAACTTCTTGGATCCTTTCCTTTATTGGCTCTTCTTTATTATGTACTCTTTCAAACAATGTATTCCATGATTCTGTATGAAATGTATATAAGCTGTTGTATTGATTTTATATGTGACACTTTCTGCCTTGCTGATCGTGTCCTTTGCTAGCAAAGTAAAGATCTCTTTTTTACCCCAGCGCTGGTCTACTTGAGCTCTATTTTTGGTGCCTCCGAGATACCGCGGATCTCTCTCTCTTACTCTATCGCTCGCTCGCTCTCCTTTCCCCGGTGCTCCATCCTGCCACGGAGCTTGGTGTCGGCCTACCGAATCGAAACGAGCTGAAATCACTTGCACCCTTGGGTGCTCACAACATTAGTAGCTCACAGATTGTTGCCTGCTTTTTCCCCTAAAACATATGTTATTCTCCATAGGCTGCAATCCTGTCCATGCTTCCTTGGAAACCAAACATGTTGTGACGGAAGAGGACATACATGAAGAAAGTCAGGTGGAGGGCAAGACAGGTGTACTGTATCTCCTAGCAGATGGCAACAGCCGCCCCTCCTTGCTCCCCCCCTTCCTTCTCCTACTGGTTGGCCTGTGGTATTTGGGGGTTTGGTAGGTCTCCACTGTCACCACCAAGGTGGAAAAAGTTAAAGAGGAAACCAGCCTCCCTGATCTAAGGGGTTCCCAAAATCCAGGGGATTCTCTTGCACAAAAGTCAACCCCACTCCGTCCCTAGTAAACTGAGGCCAGAGCGATAATCAGTAAAAATGACAAGGAGTTTAGGACTGGATAAACAAGGCAGATAAAGAAGTGGGGAGGGGATGCAGAGGATCAAAAAGCAAAATACACATCAAAAATAGAAAACAGAACTGACTGAGGGTTGGCAGAAAAAGAGAGCACAGAACGTGAAAGACAAATGGAAAATAAAATAATCCTCCCTGAACATGTCTTGCTGGATATTTTTCTATTCTGAGCTGGTCACCGTGTTCAGGGAGGGTTGTTGCTACTTCTGGTTCAGGAGAAGGGAAAGGGGTTCAGTTCCTGCACTCCTATGAGGAGTGTAGGAGGGTGAGCATTTCTCTATCTAATGCATAGACAGTGCATCAGACAGTGAAATTGAGGTCACAACCCAGAGCATCTTTGTGCATGAACTTAAAAAGCCTAGGTTTGCTGATGTCATAGGGTCATCCAATTGGAGGAGTTAGGATCACTAAGGCATCCTATCCCCCTTCACTTAACCAGGTGGGTTTGGCTGCCCAAATCAGTGGGCACTTAGTTGCAGTCCCAGCTTTCTGGATATCATTACAACTCTCCAACCCCCAGGGAGGAGGGTGAGAACTTGACAGCACATAGAAGCATTCTCTGTGGGAGCCAAACTGGAAGGCAGTTCAGCATGCTTGAGCATGACCAAAAGTAATCTAGGTTTGAGGGGCCATCCAACTGGAAGGTTTACAACTACCTACTTGCTAGGAGGGCATCCCTACTTGCCCTCTTTCTTGGTCAGGTGGGCTTGGAGGTGGTTCAGCAGGTGCCCAAGCTGTAGTTTGCAAAAAGTAGGCAGCTCAGCAGGCTCTGAAGTGGTGACTTGCCATAGTGTGGGGAAGAAGGGAGGGAGGTTGGAAAGAGAAGGGACCAGTCTGAAACCCGTCATGGCACAGCAGTTCTTGGGTAGCAGAGAGAATGAGTCTGCTCTGCTTAATGCCAGTAGGTCTGCATTAAGCCAATAGGTCTGCATTAAGCAATTCACGAATGGCAGCAACCACAGCAAAAACAAGGAAACGGCAGACAACGGACCTGAGGGGGCTGTTGCCCAGCTTTTTATAACCAAAATCCTCATAGGGAAGCATAGAGACTGTTGCTGGGTGAGCTCATCAAGGAGATTTCTTTTATGGCTTGATGGTCCATCCCTGGTTTGAGATGAATGCCTCTTTTGTTTGGCACCCTCCAGAGGGTACAGTAGAAGGTTCCTTGGTTGCTCAGGAGGGATTGTGCATACAACTCCTGATTGAGTTTACAGTGAACTTGGGGAGGGAAGCTAAGGTTGAGGGCACCTTTTTTTGCATCTCTTAACAACTTTAGTCAGGAAGTTTCCAGGCTTCTTCATAGGTTCAAATCTGCTAATCAAAGCAACTGGTGCAACTGGTCATGGAATTTTCCAAGAAAGGCAAGTCGTCTCCTAAGCCAGCCAGCTAGAGTTGGGAGTGTGGGGGGTTGCTCTGCTGAATCAAAACTTGGCCTTTTTCCTAAAGCCTGTGGGACCTGAGGCTCCCCTGCCATCAGCCCCATTCAAAATGCCACAAGACTGGCCCGGGTCATGCTCACCTGGCATGCTCCCAGCTGGCTCCATGTATATAAAACAACATGTCAGGCAACAGCTGCAACTTCTCCTGCCCATTCCTTTATCCTTCCCAGGTCCTGTTGTCCACCTTCCTCCCCCACCTACTGTGATGAACAGGACTCCAGGTGTGTCACACAACAGGTGAGGATGACAGGGCCAGGAAATTAATGGACAGAAGTTGCCACAATTGCCTTGTTTCCACATGCATCATTCTAAGGGATTTAAAGGGATATATGCAAATGCTCTGAGCAGTGTTCTGGCAATCCTAGCTATCACTGTAGCATTATAAACTAAAATAAAAATTCATTAACTCCTACTCAGAAAATTGAAAGGAGATATTCTGAACTTAAACAGATGCCCTCTTGGGGCATCACTGTTCAGCACAGATTTAAATCCAAGCATCTGAGTATCCCTGTTGTTTGTTAATAAGAATGCTCTGCAAAAAAACATTACAGCACCTGTAGCCTTAGGAATTCAAATATGCTTCCTCCAAACATTAATTAGTAACTCATAAGGGAAGCAGGCATTGCATCCATCTCAACCACCTGTGACGGGCAATTTGACAGCAAACCCTGCATCGTTTTGATCTGATTTTGGACACACCATCTGGTCTGGCCTACATTAGTGAGATTTGGTTGAATACCAATCTGCTATCTTATTCTAGTTTCAGTGTATAAGGTTTTCCTCCAGAAGCAGTTTTCATACCAAAAAAACAACATGGCAAGAACAACAACAAACTCATGGCCTCATTTAATACCTTCTGCTCATACCATCCTTGTGCTATAGCATTATTGTGGTCCATCTGCCTGCTTTCATTTCACAGTTTCAGAGACAAAAGCCATAGTACTCTGGAGACAAGTCAATGGAGGCATGGCTGGAGCAGGCAGAAACCGCATGGCCGGCGGCACTGTGGCACCGCAAAACAACTAGACACTGCAAAGCAACCTCAGCCTAGAGAAGGATCACCTCCCTGTCACTTTGTTGTGCAAGCCATGATAGGCACAGTCGACACATCCAAGAAGGGTTCTTCTTAGCAACTTTGCATAAAACAAGGGAATTAACTACAAGGTAAGCTTTAAGTTTATTTTTGCCACGATGCTTTTAAGGAAAAATAATTTGTAAGCCATGCTTATTAAGAAGACTCATAGCTCCGTGCCGTGAAGCTGAAGGTTCAGTACGTAACATCACCAGCTGAAGGAGAAAGGTGTCTGAGGAGAAGGAGAAAACCATCGATAGTCACGGTAGTTTTGAATATTTGGTTGGACTCAGGCCCAGGCTAGACATACAGCTGCATGAGCTGGGAATGAGATGGCACAATGGATTGTGGTTGTGTGTCAGTAAGTTATTGCTTCCCTACATTAAACAAAAATAGAGAATACTAGCACAGCAGGCAAAAAGCTTGGGTGGAACTTCTCTCTCTCCTATGCCAGGTCTTTGAGCTCTCAAAAATGTGATCTCCCCACTTGCAATCTGAAATGGTACAATTTATTCTACCAACTCAGCCTGAGTTACTCAGGATTCTACTTCCTAATTCTGCTGCACCTGTAGGCCAAGCCTTAGTAAAAGGCTATTTTGCATGGGCATGTGCCTGTTCCGAAAGGCTTGGCTCAAAGCATCCAAGAGCTGGGGAGGTCCACCTTGATGTCCACCCAACTACTATACATCTACCTGCACAGAATGCCATGTTACACATGGCTGCCACAGATCACAAACTCCCTTTGTGAGGAGGAGGGACTCACACTGCTCCCCCCGATGCTATGTCACCGCTAAGCCCCCACTGTATATATGACCCAGGGGCTAAATTAATCCTGCAGAGATCTGAACTGGTAATCTTATTTCTTTAGGAGGCTTGTGACGGCAGGTTCTGAGAATCCAAACTTCATTCTGAAGAAAGTTACGTCAATTTAGTCCCTTGGGAAGCATGCTTTCCTGCCCTGACTAACGACACAATCCTATTCCCCCCACCAGTGCCGATGCAGATGCGCCAAAAAGGCATGCGCTGCATCCAATTGTGTGTGTGTGTGTGTGTGTGTGTGTGTGTGTGTGTGTGTGTGTGAGTGAGAGAGAGAGAGAGAGACCCAAGGACAAATGGGAGGTAATTAAAAAATAGCATTGTGTAGAAGCTGTCATGGCTAGAAACAATGTTGCACAAAAAAGGATTCAAGGGTAAAAAAGCCATGTAGAAAAATATTTTTATCCAAGCCAAAATGCGTATTAAAAACAATTTAAAATCAAAGTTAAGATGCTCCACGATTTTTAAAAGCATTTGTGATACAAATCATTCCAATAGCGTGGCTGGTCTGACCGACGTTTCGTGCTAAATCATAGCACATTTACTAGGTCTAGAGATAGGTTCAGAATGTAATTAAAAAATATTTTTCCTTACCTCCATGTAAGCCCTGGGGTCACCTATGGGTCTAATTGGACATACACCATCTATTTTGGTGGCACATGTCCGAGGGGAGGAAAAGGGGGGGAGGTTTAAAATGGAGGGAATAAGATCTGGCATGCGCCATTGCCGATGCATCCACCCACTCCCTCCCCACCCACAGCCTGCCCCCACCACTGACTTACCAGCGCTGGGTGCTCTAGGCAGGCCACTGCCACACAGCTGGTACCGTTTGCCTTTTCCAGCAGTGGCCTGGTCGCATGCTATACGGCATTGTGCTTTACGACACTGTAGGTTGGACTGCGCTGTTAGAACACTTGTTTCAGCAGCGCAGCCCGATCATAGAATCGGGCTGTAAAAATGTTTGGTGCTGGACTAGAGGTCAAGTGGAGTAGCTTCCACTATTATACAGTACTTCATTACGAGTTAAACTACTTTTGAGGTAGTTTACAAAAACTGGGACCCATAACAATTGATTTCTAGTATATATGAGAGCAACAGGTGCTTTTTTAATGTCAGCATTTTTCTTAGTGGCACCCTGTACATATGCATGCTTACAACTGAATAAAGAAAGAACAATTGCAGATGGAAGCATACTGTCAGGGCAATCTGTGGGCTAGAGAAGAAATGTTGGCAAACATCAAGCTCTTCAGTACATAATGCTAAGCGCAGCTGGAATGTGACTACAAATTGCACAGACCTCTAAATAATACAGCAGATACTTGGCAACAATCGATTCTTTAGAACTCATGCAGGGGTTTCTTGCTGCATATTAGAACTGTAAAACATTATCTCAGTTTGGTAATTTTTATGTTTCAGAGGCAGACATTAATGGACAAAGTATGGTTAAATAAATAAAGGGTAAAGTTAATTAAACCAAAATGTAAAAGCATGACTAACGACAAGGATTTGGAGTCATTTTTTCAGACTTCTTAGGGTGGTGCTCACTTCTGCCCTGACTTTGAGTAACCAACAGCCCAATCCTATCCCCTGCCAGTGCAGCAGGGCCAAATGGCCCGTGCTGCATCCAGTGGAGGAAGGGGAGGGGCTGGAGGTCTCCTCGTGGTAAGGGGACATTTGTCCCCTTACCCCGGGTAAAGCCCCAGTGTCCCCAATGCAACGAGTCTCTTTGGATCCACACCAGCTATTTAGCAGGTGTAAGTCCGGGAGGCCCATGTAGAGATAGAAGGCCTGGGAAGGGGGATAGGATTCAGTGTGCACCGCTGCCACTGATCCTTCCCCCTCCAGGGCCCAATATGCCCTCCCCTGCCCTCTCCCCACCTCTGCTCCAGGCAGCCCTTGCCTGCTCCAGCACACATTGGGGCCTGCACTGCTGTAGGCGGGACTGCGCAGGCCGTCCCACTGGCGCTGCTTACTCTTGGAGTGTCATGAGTGTGCTTTATGGCATGTTCACAACACCCTAGGCTGGCATAGAGGCCTCTGCACTAGCCTATCTTGCAGGTAGGATTGTGCCCTAAGTCTTCTTGCCTCTGCAGCTTGTTGAGCTCAGGTGAAACTACCTTCTGCCCATGCTAAGCTCAATAAGGTCCTGGCCCCCCCCCCCATTTGATAAGCAGACACTGTTCACGTATTGAAATGCTCATCCTTTTTTTTTTTTTTTTGTATGTTCCTGTAGTTCTGTGTATCTCTGTTGTCTCTCCCCCCCCCCCCCCGGACTACTTTTTCCTTTTCATGCTCAGTTTAAGATTCTGTTCTTTGCATTCAAATATATTCATTTTCTAGGTTCCACTTATCTTTCATCTTGGATTTCAGTATTGTCTTGTCCTCGGTCTTTGCATTCTTGTTCTTTGCATTCTTGCTGCTTGTTACGTCTCTCCTCTCTCTGTGTTGTACTTTTTCTTTGTTGCTCCTTATCTGTGGAACACTTTACTGGTCAATAGCCATTTAATTGCTTCTCTTCCTCTTCTTAAAAAATGTCTTTGGAGCCTAGGAAGCTGCCTTTGGCTGTGTCAGACCCTGGGTCTGTCTAGTGCAGTATCACCTGCAGTATCACCTGGACTGAGCTGCAGCAGCTCTCTAGGGTTTCAAAAGAGTCTGTCCCAGCTCTCTGCAAGGTGCCATGGGGCCTTCTGCATGCAAACCAGGTGCTCAGCCACTGAGAGTTGGCTCCATCCCCAAAGCAGGAATAAGTGCCTGCACTACCATAAGACTCATTTATACATGATCCTATATCTTATTATTTCTGCCTTTAACTAAAAACTGCAACTCAATTAGCCTGCATTCCTTCACTAACGGGTCTCTCCTGTGCCTTTTAAGAACTGAAACTCAACTTATAGACGGATACCACCTATTTTCCTGAAGATATCCTAGTGAGGGTGAAATATTGAGATTTTAATTTTGTTTTAAATTTCTGTACACTCTTAAACCTGAAATAAATGGAACCCTTTGCCTTTAATTTGTTGCATCTATATCCCACTTTGGTCCTATCATGGAACTCAGCACAGCATACAGAGGATTCCAGCAGCGGTGCAACATGGAATGCTGCCCGATGCCACCATGGGTCTGGCACCTCTGCACAATTTTTTAAAAAGCAGCTGCTTTCTGCACTGGTTGTGCAGTTTCTTTGTTGCAGAAGTGCAGGACTTCCATGTTTGATTTAAAGGGAACCCGCAAATGAAGGAGTGCCATCATTCGTGTGGTCTTGGTAATTCAAACCAGAAGTCCTGCACTTCCATGAAACCACACAAGGAGCAAGATGGTTGGGTGGTCCAGTGTACCCCTCCTGGCGATGGCAGGGAGAGCTATTGTGAGAGGGGCCAGCTGCCTGGTGACCTGATCTGAGTCCCATGAATGATCAGCAGGTGAACGATCAAACCAGGCTGAAGTCAGACCAACTCCTGAAGCATAGCCCAAATTTTGCACCCCTCGCCTTTTAAAAGAATGCATGCTAGTTCACGCTTCTCCTGCCTCCTCCAATACCTGGTGGCCACTTCTTCAAAACAGGCTGGCATGGGAGGATGCTGAGAGTGGAAAAGGAGTCATTTTCTGCTCCCAGCACTCTCCCACCTGGCCTGGTTTAAAGAGGAGATAGGTGGTGGAGGAGGTAGGAGTGGCAAGTGATCTTGTTCACTACAGGATTGCAACAGTCCCGTCCCAGGTTCTCCAGTGCCATCACTGTGATCGTTTGGAGGCGGCAATGGTGTTGATGATAAGAGGTGTGTGTGTGATTATTGTTTGCAACAGGCTCACATAGTCATAAGAACATAAGAAGAGCCCTGCTGGATCAGGCCAAAAGCCCATCTAGTCCAGCTTCCTGTGTCACACAGGTGGCCCCACCAGATGCCTCAGGGAGCACACAGCCAACAAGATAACCTGTTTCCTGCTGCCACTCCCCTGCACCTGGCACAGAGAAAACCTACTCCTACAACTACAAGTCCCTACCGACTTCTCAAGTGCTGCTGCCACAATCGTTTGCATCGCTGGAGAAGTTGGTAGGAAGCCAAAAAGATTTTAATAAATCTTTATTATATAGAAATATGCAAATATTAAAAAAAGATTTTAATAAATCTTTTACCTATTATTCTGAGTCTGGCTGATCCCTGGTTTTGGGAAATACAGTGGATTGTCACATCTCCTTGTTCTGCAGGCGCTACTGTGAGAGTGATTTTGATAAAGACCCTGCCCTGAGATTCAGTATTGTACTATAACAGGGGTTATGCCCAGGGAGCCCTTCTGGCTAACTTGATATCCTGGGTTGGTGGCAGCGGATTCAATCTACCAAGGCTTTCTCCCATGTCCAAACATGGAAGAGAAGTGAGCAGAGTGAGCATGCTAACCACTAGGCTCTACTGCCCTGGATCAGTGTGCTGTCGCTGACAGCCTCTCTCTTGACCCTGACACCAGTGAAAAGAGGATGGGGCATTGATGGGCTGGTGAAAGTGGCAGGCAGGCATAGTGTTTGTACCTTCCCCAACCTGTATTCAAAGCACCCACTTCACCCAGCCAGGGATGGAGTCAGCCCTGCGTTTAGGAAGCCACATCAAGTTTAATCTTATTTTGGCAATTTATGTTTTTGTTTTAAATGTTGAAAGCAGCTTTAAATCCAAGCAGAAGGGCAGGATAAAAATATTTTGAATAAATATTAATCTAAAAATTTTCCCTAGAAAACCTAACCTGGACTTTCTTCTAAAGGGTTGCATACTGACAGCAATGTATGAGAAGAGATTGCACATGAGGCATTTTCTCAAGGCATGTTTTGCTGTCTTACAGCATGGCTGCCAGAAAGGATAAGTATTGTCAGCCATAGACTTGTGTTCTTTGAAAACAAGAAAACAAATATGTAAATAACATATGTCATGTAGCCAGACCATACACATGATTATTCAAAGTCAGCCCTTCTTGGTTCTGTGAGATTAATTCCTGAGTACATGCACATAGGATTGCAACTTAGTCATGCCATAACCAATGAAAGATGCAAGAGTGTGGCAATCACAGTTTACAGGCTTAATATTTCATTTTAATTAAGAAAGGACGAATCTTAATGAGCCACAGAATAGTCTCCAGCATTTGCACGCCTTCTCAGAGATGTATAACTTTTAAAGTGCATTGACTATTAATCGTGAGCTTAATTAAAGCTTGCTAACATAGATAAGAAATTGCATCAGCTTCACATGAATTGTGCCTTGTCTTAATTTACTGCAGAGAGAATGTAAAGGTTTGGGCAACGAAACAAGATTTTATTTCTTCTTTAATGACTTTCAGATTTTGATGTTTGGTAAAAATGTCTTGAGTTTTCATTTTTGATTACTGACATCACTAGGTTAAGATACGGCTGAAGAGCGAATGAGGGTTTGTTTTTTTCTCCCGCAAGGACAGTGGTGCCAGACAGTGCTGAAAGAAAGGACAGAAGGAAAGAAGGACAGGGAGATTGGGATGTGTGGCCAATATTTTCAGTGCCAGGGAAGGGTGCACAGAGGAGACAGGAAGCTGTGCAGAGCCCTGCACAATCCTCATGCCCTGATGAAAGAAAATCCTATCAAGCTGACATATGATATGATATCCGTCTACTGATTTCCAATACAAGTTAGATGCTACATTTTAAGCCTGAGATTCCAGATTCTATGCTTCACAGTGAATATAGAAATATGCAAATACGCACAGCCATATTCCTGTGAAAATGACCTCACACTGTTTATACTTCACAATAGCTTCTGAGAGATTTGGATATATTAAAATGATGCCAAGTTGGGTTGGAACAACAGATTCTATAGAAATGACTTACTATTCACATGTATTTGCAAAAAAAAAACACCCTCCTTGAGGAGTCAGCATATGTTCATACATTTTTTAAAAAAATCACCTACAGCGAATGTTACCTCAATCTAGACATCTGCTTAGGGCCAGTAATTTTGCTGAAGTAGCAAATGGAAGACAGCAACTGCAGGCTTGGGGCGGGATGTGTAGCATACAAGAGTATCCCTTAGGCATAAATGGCACACTTCCAATGTGTTTAGTGGCACTTTACCTATATGCTTACAGATAAAGATGCTTCAGATCATATCTTCCTTTGTTCCTCCTCTCTTCCAACCCCCTCCCAAGTTTTGTGATGTGAACTGGCCGCAGTAGCTTAGTGGTTAAGATGCTGAACTGCAGATCAGAAGGTCGGTAGGATAGCAGTTCGAGACCTGAGTGCCACGTGACAGAGTGAGCTCCTGTTTCCTGTCCCAGTTCCTGCCAACCTAGCAGTTCAAAAGCAAGAAATTGCAAGTAGATAAATAGGTACCGGTGCGGCAGGAAGGTAATAGCGTTCCATTAGTCATGTCGGCCACATGACCACGGAAGCATCTTTGGACAGCGTTGGCTCTTCTGCCTTAGAAACGGAGATGAGCGCCGCACCCTAGAGTCGGACACGACTGGCTTTTGAGCAGGGGATACCTTTACCTTACTGGTTAGATATCAAATATTGCAGACCGAATGGAACCTAGACAAAGGATAATATATGACTAAATCTAAGCCTAAAAAGCATTGTAGTTGTGCAGCCTATATCTAGATATGTAGATATAGTTTATTCAGAAGTGAGTTCCATTATTTCAGTTTGGCAATCCTAATGCATGAGGAGTGGCTGTAGCTGCAAATCTTAAATCCACTTGCTAGAAAGTATGACCCATTGAGCTCCATGAGACCTGTTTCTGAGTCAATCAATCAATCTTTATTAATACAATCAAAGACCAAAACAAGCAACATGCTTATGATGTTCTTTGTTTCAAGTATAATCTTACAGCAGCAAATGGAAGTCAGAAAAACAATAAGATCTCAAATGAAAGAAGTAAGTGATTCTGCCAAATTCTTCTTTGATATAACCTGACTTACTTTGGAGTAGTCACAGATATCAATAAGGCAGAATTCAGCCTGAGGTAAGGTATATATATTTAAACACAAGTTTTGTAAAATGTCAGGAGTAGAGCATATGACCTATAAAATTTTGCCCTTATAAACCCAAGCAATAAAATCAATTTACTGAATATTGCACCACATGAACCGTCCAAATCTTTTGATAGCACTTCAAGGTGAATTATTGTACAAGAGTAGCTAAAGTTAGGGGCCACGCATGTGTAAAATCCTTCCTATTTCCACATGCCACAGCTGCTTCTTGCAACTAGCACACCCTCGCCCCCCAGCCTTGGCATGTAAATCCGCCACTGTAAATCTCCTAATTAAAACTTGCTGCCATCACTACCTTTTGTCTCCAACTTAGAAAAGGAGATTTCATTCAGACTCAGAGCAGTGGTCGAAATTCAAGCACCCTAGCCCATGAACTTGAGGTTGCATTGGGAATCTTGATTGGGGGAACAGGGGATGCTCAAACAAATCCTCCAAAGAATGTAAAAAATTCACAGAATGGCACAGTGTATTTGAGCAGGAAAATGGACTATCAATGAGAGCAATAGGGAGGAGTTCTGTCATCTTCCATCAGAAACAATATCGCAAGCTCCATCAACAAAGGATTTATACAATCACAATCCACTTTGCAATTAACGATGCTGTGAATGCACTATCTGGATCACAGAGCGCATTTTCTCAGATAATGTTCATGTTCAGAAACATGGGCAGAACTCATGTGGACTACAGATGGGAAGCAAATATGCACCCATTTCTAAAAAAGATGATTGTGCCGACAAGTCCTTATGTGGACGAGGGAGCTTTTGTACAAATACAGAAGCCTCACGGAAGAGGGCTGCTCCAGCATCTGTCTCATGTTTGTTTTGTAGAAGAGCATTTTAACACCCAGCTTTAAACATCTTCAGTGACCATAATGAGCCATCTGGCTTTCAGTGTAAACAGCCTGATGGTAACAAATAATTCCACATCATTAGAGAACCGTGACTGGCTCGCCCAGTGAAGAACGTGGCAACACTTTCTTATCCAGGTAAAACACTCTGACCACTCCAAATTCTTAATACTCCGACAGCACAATCCTCCTATGCAAGTAACTCCCAATCTGTTCAATGGGGCTTACTCCCAGGTAAATGGGATTGCAGCACAGATCTAAAGTGCATTTGTTTTAAATACCATTTTGTTTCTTCAGGGGAGGATTAATCACATGGTTAGTTTAACTTTACAGTTCAAATAGAACAATCTGAAGTCAGTTTCCTTTAAAAAATAAGTCAGGAAAAAGACAGGAAATCTTTAAATGGGATTAATTAAATCCTCTCGACTGTTTAAATAGAAACAGGTACTCTACTATTTAAACTCTGGGCTGTACACTTGAGAATGTATTGCTAATGCCTCAATATTAGCAGGTCAGTATTCTTATCTACCATTTATTTCTGGCAGAGTTCAGTTGTGTTCAACAGAGTTATACTAGAGACAGGCAGGCCTACGGGTGGTTAGCATGCAAAGGATATGCTTGGGGACACTATTTCAACCTGATTAATAAGCAGAGGCGTCGTTGGGGGGTGGCGAGCCCCTGGGTGGCGGGGGTGACATGCGCTGGGGGTGTGTGCACTTCCCGCCAGATTTGGTGGCAATTTGGTGGCGGCGCAGCAAAAATGACACTCCCCGGCAGTTTTTCGGTCGCTTTTAGGCTTCGGATTTGCCTGCCCGCCAAGGCTGCAAACGACCTAAAAGCGGCTGAAAAACCACCAGAGGGTGCATTTTCACCACACCGCTGCCGAATTGCTGCTGAAAAGGGCGGGGGTTGTTACGTCATCCCCTGGGGGCGGGGCTTGTGATGTCACAGGGGGTGTCACGGTGACGGCCCATCCTGGGGGATGTAGCAACACCTCTGTTAATAAGGGAGGTTTTCGACCATGTTTCTAATGCTTGGGTCCAAAGAGCCACTTAGGCATGACCAAGGGTCTGGGCATGCCCAATGGAGTCCTTGACTTCTTTGTTTTGAGTGGCAAATCCCCAGCCATTTCATAAATTGCTTTTCAATGTTCATTAGTTTTGAAAGAGGTTTCCCATGGAGCATGGGGTCTTGTTATTAAAGAAACACAAGTCCAAATATTTGGGTACACTGAACTAGTCATGCATTATTTTGGATCTAAAGTGGCACAAGTATATTCTTATATGCTTCTCGCTTTGCTGAATGCTGAGAAGTTCCAGGGGCTGCATTACAGGATTTAGTATTCTTTGGATGAAAATGCACTTGGTAGTATGGTCTTTATTTACAAATATGCAAACAGACACAGGGCCAAATCCTATCCAACATTCCAGCGCCAATGCAGCCTCAATGCAGTCCTGAGGTAAGGGAACAAAGTTCCCTTACTTTGAGGAGGCCCTGTAACTGCCTCTCAACAACAAGATGAAGCACACACCTTGTTGGCACAACTGCATCAGTGCTGGAACACTGGATAGGATTTTGCCCACAGTTGAAGTAAACAGATACTTCTCAAGCAAGGAGTAGGTCCATAAAGAGTAGCTTGTGCAACCTCTAGGTTGCACCACCAATTTCAGAGATCACTATGCCCTTTCCCAGAAAAGGCTCAGGTTGCAATCCAATCCTACTTACGCCACCGTTGTAACCAGTGGTGCAGCGAGAACAGGAGGCCCCAGAACAGAAAGTGGATTCAAATCCCCCTTGAATTCCCCTTTTGGAGGGGATTTGAATCCCCTTTCCGTTCTGGGGCCTTCTGTTCTTGCTGCGCCGCTGGTTACAACGGTGGCGTAAGTAGGATTGGATTGCACCCTCAGTCACCATGCTGAGATAGCTTAAATGGCACCAAGTTTCCTGAAAGACATTCAGACAAACTAAGGAAGGACCAGACGAACAATGCATTTAGATGAATCATGCAGTTATTCTGCGGGAAAATACATCTGTGAGCACGTCCAGAGTTTCAACCCATATGGGATTTGCAGCCACATGTTTGCTCCAATCCACATGTTTGCCAGCCTCTGATCCTCGGACACTCTAGCCTACCACTCTCTTCTCCACACTTCCATTTTCTCCCCCTCTTCCTTTTCCAATCCAGGGAGTGGGAGGAGGTTCAGAGGAGGTGAGCAAGTGGACAGAAGTGGGTGCTCCCTACCAGTCTGAGGCACTTGAGGCAAGCACTTCAGTTGACCTCATGAATGGGCCAAGCCCTGCTCACAGATATTGTGATATCACGGATATTGGACGATCATGTGAGTTTTCCAAGCATACATTCAACACCCATGTGAAAGACCCCAAACTTATGGATTAAGAAGTAAAAAGGGTACTTGTCTTATTCCATGGGGGAAAAAACTCACGGATTAGGAAATGCATGTGGGGTTTGTACCGAAATATGTGCTACATCTGTGAGAAATGCTGGTTTCCATATGGGTTTTTGCATGTTCATTCTGGGCCTCAGATATTAAACTATTATTAAAAAAAATTTCCCCATCAACATTAGGTTTGGGGTTTTTTTTGCCTATATAAAAACGTATTCTCACTGAAACCATAAATATTAGAAAGACAAACAAAACATTTACATGAAGATAACAATCTCAGGCTCTTTCTGGTTGCTGACAGATACATTTGGAATGTCACCCTCACCCCTGACACTTAGCCAATTTTCTAAAATGAATGAGTTTCACTGACATAGTTAAGCAAGAGCACAAGGAGTCCACTTGGCAGCATCAGAGTTGTATTACAGAAGAAAAAATCTATCAACCACATCCTTTCACCTCACTTATCTATGCTTTCTGTCAGCCCAATCCTGTCTAGGTTTTAGACTGGCAGAGCACTGCTCTGCCCATCTAGGGTGTCGCAAACGTAAGGCACATTTGCATCACCAAGCGAGGAGACAGTGCCAGCGTGGAGGGTAGCGCTGCTCTCCCCAGGCCATATCCAGAGCTGTGCCCACTGGAGCAGGTACGTTTTCCACCATGCAGTGGAGGGGTGGGGGGAGGACGTAACAGGACGTTTAGGGGTGGGTGGGATTGGTCGGGCCCAGGCTGAGAGAGGGATTGTCAGCAGCATGCTCCACCGAATCCTATCCTCCTTCCCAGGCCTGGCTGCCTTTACATGGGCCTCCTGACTTTGCATCAGCAAAACAGCTGGTGCATATCTGAGAAGACCCATTCGGACGGCTGAGGCTTACACCAGGGGAAGGAAACAAACGTTCCCTTCCCCTGAGGTAACCTCCCAGCTGCCTGCTCTGTGCTCTGGATGCAGCGGAGGCTGCACCGTCCCTGCTGCCTCGCAGGGTGCAGAGGTAGACAGGATTGCGCTGTGTATCATCACCTAAGAAGACATGATGGGGGGGGGCGGGTCTCCTTCTGCTTCTGAACACAAGTTCATTCTAACTTCCTGCTGCAGGGAAGGTATCAAAACACTCAGTTTCAAAGACAACACCAAAACACACATTTCCCTTGATGAGCTGTGCTTCTCTTTGTCCCAGGGACTGAGTAGAATTTCTCTGTAGTGATTCCTGCTGCTCAGCAAAGATTCCCTGGGTACCTTTCCATGAAAATCAAATGGAAGCTCTCATCAAATGTTTCTCTCAGTGAAGTTTTGTCACAATCACCTGAACTGCAGCTTGTGAAAAGGAACTACTGTCTCACTCTCTTTCATCCTCTTCTTGTAGTCAGGGATCAGGGCCAGCTCCGGATCTAAGGTGGTTCTTGGCTCATGAGCACCAGAGGCCCTGTCCTCGTGGGGGAGTAGTCTGACCTGAGGATGGATACTTGGCAGCGGTAATTTCTCCTTTTCTCAGCCTGTGCATCAGTAAAGGAGGGGGGGGGGGGAGTCGGAGAGAAGCTGCTGCCATCTCTGAATGTGCAGAGCAGAGCAGCTGTCCAATAAGGAGCATATAAGGAAACATTGCATTCTGAAGCATTCTGGGTCATTTTATTTATTTAAAAATCACACCCAACTTTTCTCCCCAAAAGGACCCTGAGTGGCTTACCAAATAAGTTAAAACATCTGTTCACCCAAATTCAAAACCATAAAGGGGAGAAAAACACACAAAGAGCTGAAAAACAACACACAATCAGAAATTGCCTGTTGGAGTAACATGTTCTTTGGCATTCATTGAAATGCCTGTTGAAACGACAGGGTCTTCTGTTTCAATCAAAACAAAGTCTGAAGGCACCAATTGCACCTGTGGCAAGTATTTCTCTATGGGATGGGTGCCAGGCCAGCACAGAGAAGTCCCACTTGTGTATGACCACCAATGGAGCCTCAGAAGGCAGTGGGACAGTGGGAACGTCTAAGGAACTTTGTGTGGAGGAAGATTTCTGTGGAGGAAGATGATCTCTGAGGTACCTTCCTTGGCCATAAGCTATTAGTAGAGGTGGGAGAAAATGGGTTGTGTTTTTTTGCAGATTTCAGTGTCTAACCAAAATGAAAGCGGTGTTGTGTTTTTATTCCAATTTTCCCCATATTTATCAGTTATAACCACTTTAAAAGTGGTACTAGGTAAGTGGTATAGGTTGTACAGTGTCAGCAGATGAATGACGCAAAATTACATGGTTTTATTTTAATTGTTTAGCAGAAAGTGGTGTTATGTGTTTTTGAGCGCAATACACCGGCACCGGAGTGAGTGCTCTGGCGCAGGAAACAGTAGCAAAGGTGCCGGAAAGCACGTTTGTGACTACTCGGGAGTAGTACGCATTCCATCGCTGGAACACCTGGGCGGCCACCAGTGGAGGTGAGTCTGGATCTGGGGGGGGGCGGTTTGGCAGGCGCAGGAGGGGGGGCCGATGGGTCTCCTCGGATTTCCGCCAGATAAATAGCTGGTGGAAGTTGGAGGAGGCTGTGTAAAGGCCTAGCCAGTCCGGCGGGGATGAGAATATGGCAGGCACTGTTACCAAAATTGCCTTTGTTATTAGGGGAATAGCTTAAATATGGTAATTCGGTATATGTAGGGACCTTGATACCTGTGTATAC
Organism: Plestiodon gilberti rubricaudatus; assembly: GCA_026170595.1. Classification (NCBI taxonomy): domain Eukaryota; kingdom Metazoa; phylum Chordata; class Lepidosauria; order Squamata; family Scincidae; genus Plestiodon; species Plestiodon gilberti. Next base: position 57,107,612 of record JANXHW010000002.1, read on the forward strand.
CAGAGTCCAGCCACAGAATTCCGCTTTAAATAATATTGAGGACACACATGGGTTGTTTTCCAATATTTACTAGATAGTTAGTCAGATTCATACAAAAATACAATCATACACATCATCCAGATCTAGGAAACTTAGATACTAGAACAACAGAGACTTAGCAGGTTTCCTTGATTTATACATGGGTGATATTTACCTATCTTGGAGAGTTGACCTTGACTGCAATGCAGATTGTCTCTGAACTGATCAGGCTCAGAAGCCTGTAAAGACTAACAGAAGTCAAGTTAAGAGTGGGGGAAGGGGGAAGAGGGAGGGGGTTGGTGCAAGAGGGCACGCTGAGAAGAAGAGTTCAGGAGGCAAGGGTCAAGAGAGAGCAGACTGGCAGCCTGCCTTTTTATGCATAGCTAAGAGGAGGAGCTGGTGGCTCTTCCGCTGAAAAAGGAAATACCTTATTTGGGCTGAACACACACCTCTGGGGGGGGGTGGAGACTCACACAATGGGGAAGGGGGAAAAGAGGTGTTGGCTTCATTTGTTGCAGGAGATGTAGATTGGCCTTCTCAGGGCCAGATGTCAGTATCTCCTTATGTTTTGTGGATTCTCTTCTTCCTGGCAGACTAGTCACTTAACAAGTCTTTGGAGAGGAGAAGGTAATGGAATGTGCCTACGGGCTTGGGAGCCTTTTGGTTCATGGCACCAGAAATGCTGAATGCTAATCAGATTCTTCCCTCATGGCCTGGCTGGGGAAATCTTTTACAGCATGGCTTCATAGCACAGGAACACAAACGCGGCGTGGCCCTCGCGTTGTGTCATAATACAGTCCAGTCTGGCACATGTTCCATTCTTGCTCACAAGTCATTGGCATCCAACATGTTTTCAAAGTCTCTTGGCAACATTTCTCATTTTAAAAGGTCATGCGGCAACAGCACCATCCCCCGTCCCTTCCCAGGCTGGCTAGAACAATGGTCCCCCTCCCTCGCCCGCCGGACCGCCCATACGGCCACCGGGGGATCGCCTACTTTCCTCCGCTGGCTACTTCCTTGGTCTGGCGATGGAGTGAGGGAGGCTGGCCTTGCGCTGGTCTCCCTTACTCTTGAGTAAGGTGCTTTACGGCACGTTTGCGACGAATATGAACAGCGGAGTACTCGCTCCACCGTTTGTTACTTCCCCAGGATTACGCCCCTAAACTGGGAAAGGAGCAATATTGGCATACAAAACCCCATGTCATATTTTACCTTGTTTGCTCATACTGTTTACCGGTTGTGTACTAAAAGCATGGTTCAGGGAACTAATTATCAATGAAAATTATCAATGAAAATTATAGTCTTAGTTCATACTTGGGAAGAGCCGAGAAATTCTCTAATAAATGGTTCCATTTAATTTTTGATAAGATGGTGATTGTGTAGGTGTATAATAAAATAGCACATTTTTTTCTCTTTTGAAGCATAGCAAACATCACTAGCATTTTAATTTTTGTTCTTTTGGAAGAAATGTTGAGAAAACCCCATTTGCTGTCTTCAGTATCTGAGAATTACACCTTATTTCAGTTTAATTTTCTTTTGATAGGATGCTCTTACAAGATAGGCTGTTTGAATTTAGCTACGGTAGTTTATTGCTTATTGCCAAAAGGTATTTATACTCTGATTGCAGTTTTACCTTGTTTTTAAGCAATATGTAATGTACTTGAGATGTTCATTATTTTTATCTAAGGTGTAAAGTAAGCGCCTGCTTTTTATATCAAAGTTTTGATCACATCTTTGTGTTCTTTCCATTACACTTAAACTGAAGCAAAGTAATATCTTTGCAAATAAATGGTAGTCTTTTGGGGGGAGGTGGTATCATCATTGTAGGCAGTCTTGCCAATAAAATTATTAGACTGAACTTTACACCTGATAATTCCCTTTTGAAGTGTTGATGTATCTTTGTTTTAAATAACTGTCACATTAGTTTTTAGGGAAATATTAAACATGTTAATACATTCTTATATTTTAATCAAAACAGGCAAATTTGGCAAACAAATTTATGTTAGGCTGCCCTCTGCTGGATATATTTCAAAGTGGACATTGGAACATATGCTGATCACAGCAACAAAATACAAATGAATTGAATTTATATGCAATTAATTAGTTATCAAGCATCTCAGTGGGTCAACAATAGCCTGAAAGACTATAACATACGTGTTTAAAATAGCTGTCACTTAATACAATTCACAACCCAATCCTGTGTAACTCTTGCACCGGCATAAAAGCACTTATGCCAGTGTAACTTGCCATACGGCGACGGACGCAGGACGGAAACTGGCGTAACCCCCCTCGGACGCCATGCACGTGCAGTTTGGACGCGGGACGGATGCCGGTGCAACTCCACCATGCAGGGGGCATTCAAATGCCCCTGGAATGCTCCCTGCGCCAGCAGAGTTGAATCGGCTTCCATCCTGCGTCTGAACTGCATATGTGCGGCGTCCAAGGGGGGTTACGCCGGTGTCCGTCCTGTGTCCGTCGCCATATGGCAAGTTTGGCATAAGTGCTCTTACACTGGTGGATCTACTGTTACACCAGTGCAAGAGTTACACACGATTGGGCTAATAGTTCCAAAAGCATGTAGAGGAATATTTTGACACTACTGCAAATCTTAAATCTAAATGGCATAAAGTTAAAACAGAGATGTTTGAGATCAAGATATTTCCCTACACACCCACAAAACATTTCCGATTGTATATCACTCTTGTAAATAATAGCGAACACCGAACCATATCTCTGCAATGGTCCTGTAATCCCTTCAAATAGGTATGTATAAACCAGGCATATAGTTAAAAAAAAATCCACACTTTTTATTATAAAAAGTGCGCTCTACGTGGGGCTGCCTTTGAACTGTTCAGAAACTGCAACTAGTGCAGAATGCAGCGGCCCGGGTGGTTGCCAGGGCTTGTCGGTTTGACTCAGTCGGACCGCTGCTTCGGCGGCTACACTGGCTGCCGGTTCGTTTCCGGGCACAATTCAAAGTGCTAGTTTTGACTTTTAAAGCCCTTAACGGCTCGGGTCCAGGGTATTTGAGGGACCGCCTCCTTCCTTATAATCCGACCTGCACTCTGAGGTCATCAGGGGGGGCCCTGTTAACCGTGCCGCCATTGACGGAGGTGAGGGAGATGGCGGTGCGGAATAGGGCCTTCTCGGCTGTGGCGCCCCAATTATGGAATTCCCTCCCCCTGGAATTAAGAACGGCTCCGTCTTTAGAGACCTTTCGGTGGGGCCTTAAGACATTTTTATTTAGACTGGCATTCGATGTCTGACATGGTGGGCTGACTTTTAACTTTTAACCTTGAACAAATGGCTTTTAACAACTGTAAATAGAGATGACCCACTGGGGTTGTTTGTTTTAATTTTTTTAATTTTTTAATTGTTTTAAATTGTTAATTATTTTAATGTATATGTTGTTTTTAATGTTGTAAGCCGCCTTGAGTGCCCTTACCGGGAGAAAGGCGGCATATACATTCTTTAAATAAATAAATAAATAAAAACATATGCCTCAACTTTTGTAGCCTCTCTTTGAAAGGAAGGTGCTCTATTCCTTTGAACATATTTTTTTTTTGCACGTCTTCTGGCTCTGCAATATCCTTTTATGAGGTGTGGAGACCAGAATATTGGCACAGTATTCCAAATGTTTTTGTGCCATTGACTTGTATGGGAATATATAATGTTAGCAGTCTTATTTTTGATCTGTTTTGTAGTGACTCCTAGCATGGAATTCACCTTCTTTACCACTGCTGCATACTGAATTAATGTTTTCATTGAGCTATCCACCACAACTGCAAGATCTCTTTCCTGTATTTAATTTTTATTACAGAGCTTACCCTGTCACTTGAAAGCTTGCCATGTGCATTTATTTCCATTAAACAATGCATTGTTCCCTTTCCTAGTCCACTGGTTAACATAATGGCCAAGTGAACAAGCTACAGCTGGCAGAAGACTGTTACAAACAGCAGGTGGCCCTGTTTTCAAATACATTTTTACAAGCACTTATCAGAACAGAGTTATGTGGCTTGGGATGATTTTTACAGAGATGATTTTACTATTTAATTTCCAAAGGATACTTGCAAAATTAAAACAATATTCATTTTCAAAGTCATTTTCTAATTACATGATGCTATGGATGTGTGAAAACTTCAAGCTGCAATCCTATAATACGTACCTGGGAGTAAGCTCCATTGAAATCAGCAGAACTTAATTTTGAGTAAACATGCATAGGCTTACATTGGGGCAGTCCAATTCTTTGTGGGCTTTACGCTGCCAGAACAAGTGTTCTGGCAGTGTAAGATCTTTATGGCTCTTGCAAAACAGTCCAGGGGCGGAACCACGGCGGAGCGCGTGGAGCAGGAGCTCCAGGTGCTCGGTCGCGGGCGGGCGGCAGGAATGGGGGCGGGGGAACTCACCCTCTCCCGAAACAGCGTCGTGTCTGGGCCCTCCCTCCCTCGAGCCAGTTTGGCTCCGAAATGGGAGCAAAACGGGCGGGGGGGGTCGATGCGATGCTGGCCCCGCCCCCACGCGCCCGGATGCCCTCCCGGCGCCTGTCGCCTCTGCAAAACACGACATGCCATTCAGAGCAGCCAGGCCACCGCTACAAGCGGTGAGTGGTGGCTGCAGCCTGCCAGCAGTCCCTGGACACACACCGCTGGTGCCGGTAACTCAGCACAGGGGGTGGGAGGGAGGGGGAGGAACAGGGAGGAGATGGGGCAGAATGAGGGCTGGAAGGGGGCGGTGCCACCAATACCCTATCCCTAGGCCTCAGTCTGGCTTCCTGGGTCCACTTGAACTTGCACCAGCAAAATCCCTGGCTCAGGTCCAAGTAGACTCTTTTTGGTGCCAGAGGCTTACCCCCAGGTAAGTGAACAAATGTTCCCTTACCAAGAGGAGACCTCTAGGACTGCCCCCCCCCTCACCGGATGCAGCGTGTGCTCCAGTGGCGCAGCTGCATTGGCGGGAGAGGGAAAGGATAGGATTGGGGCCTTAGTTATGGGGTTAGATCCAGTATGCAGAATAAAGGTTATCTTAAAGACAGATGTATCATCTTAAGTTGCAGAAGGACAAACCGCAAATTGCACCACAATGGAAGCCAGCTTCTAGGATGGCAGAGCTTGAAAAACCCTTCTTTTATCATCAGTTGTCCTATACTTCGAAGCAAGGCACTATCAGCTCAATAAGCCTTAAAGGTAAAGGTATCCCCTGACAATTACCGGTAAGTCCAGTCGTGTCAACTCTAGGGTGTAGTGCTCATCCCCATTTCAAAGCCAAAGAGCCAGCATTGTCTGAAGATGCCTCCGTGGTCATGTGGCCGGCATGACTCTCCTTGCCGCAGCGCATAGCATGCAGCTAGAACACGGAGCGCTGTTTACCTTCCCGCAAGCGGTACCTATTTATCTACTCGCATTGACATGCTTTGGAACTGCTAGGTTGGCAGGAGCTGGCCAAGCAATGAGCGCTCACCCCGTCGCGGGAATCGAACTGCTGACCTTTCGATCGATAGCTTATGGTTCAGCGGTTTAACCCGCTGCGCCACAATGTATGTACTGTATTAAAAAAATATATAGCTCACCATTCCCCTTCTGAAAAAGGAGGTTCTCAAGATGGTAAACAATCCACAAAAAATCAGTGATGATTAATAATAAAGAGCAGCAACCAATATGATGCAGTGTTCTGTCCCGGACAATAAATCACACAAGTTTATGCACAAGCATGTACACACATACACACACACACACACACCCCTCCCAACAATAAGAGCGAAATCCTATCTAAGGATCCGGCGGGTGGCCCAGGGCCGCCCGCCGGATCCTATCTCCGCTCTGGGCCACGCTGCTGCGGCCTGGAGGTTTACTCGGGGAAGGGGACATTCGTCAGGGCCATGTGGGCAACAGCTCGCCAAGGGGAAAGAGGCTTCCAAAATTCTCTTCATCCAAATTTCTTCCTAGATTTTGGAGTTCAGAATTACTTGGCTTGTTTCCAAAGTGGGACCAATGCATTAGGAATTCTCTTTTGATTCATTTTTATTTCCAAATTGTCGTACACAGTACTGTACTATGCAGTTTGTCATTCTTTTATTGCAGTTTATTACTGTATATCTACCCTCTAACAATGCAACTGTGATTTTATGCTGTATCAAGACCCCTTTTGTGTGGTGTTTTTCCATGAAAGCACAGAAGAGAGCATGTGTGCATCTGTAAAACAATGCACAAAAAGTACATTGATGCAATTATATATAGGATCACCTCAAGGTTGCTTGGTTGTTCTATCAATCAATGTACATAATGTAGATGGAGAAAAAATACAAATGAACTGACGGGACTAAGAGCTGTGAAAAACTATGCATATTCTAGTTCTGAATTAATTTTAGAAATACTGTGGGTTCGGCAGAGGTGTAACTAGGCGAAATGGCGCCTGGTTCATTTCATCTGGGCACACACACACACCCTGACCCTGCGTTCCACCCTCGTTACACCTCTGGTTTGGGAATTCAGAACGAGAGGGAAATGTTTTAAAACCAATTTAACCCCCCCCAAAAAAAAATACGTGCAAGAAAAAACAATGTGAACAGCAATAGAAGCAGAATAAATAAAAGCAAGATCAAAACATTGCATAACCTCAGCGTCTGAAAGCCCTGGGCAAATAGAAAGGTCTTCATTTGGCACCAGGAGAGCCTCCCTGGGAAGAGTATTTTCAAGGCAAGGCATCACCACAGAAAAGGCCCCATCATAGGGCAACACTTCTGAAGGCAGGTAACTCAAAGAAGGGCCTTAGAAGAAGATCTTACTAACTGGACAGGTCCATGTGGGAGAAGGTAGTATTTAACTACAATGGTCTGTTTAGAGTTTTAAATGTTAACACAAGCACCTTAAATTGAACCAAGAAATGGGCTACAAGCCAGTGCAACTGTTTTAAGACTGAAGACCTATATGCCTGATCCCAGTCACTAGCCTAGCATCCATATTTTGTACTAACAGTAGATTCAGACTGTTTTCAAAGGCAGTACAATACATTGCAGTCATCTTAATGGGATGCTACCACTACATGGGCAAATTTGGACAGGTTATCTATGGCCAGGAGAGGTTGTTGTTGGCACATGAGTCTTAGTTAGCAAAAAGTGCTTCATGTACCAAGGTCACTTGGGTATCCAAGGATAGGTCCAGATCTACTAGAAACTACCTTATTATAGATTTTGAATGTGGACATCAACAAATGATAAGAAATTGCTCTGAGCACATTCACTAATGGAACTGCAAGTGGCAGTGTCCAAGTACAGTACTCCCTTTTTCCGGTCAGGGTTGGGTTTACTCCGCCTCCCCGAATGTACGCCAGGCCTGGATCTGGCGTGCATTTGAGGAAGCCCATAGGCCCATAGACTTGTTTATACCTGGGGAAGGGGACAAACATTCCCTTCTCCCGAGGTGCAGCCTAGCAGCCCCGGGGCAACCTGCAATGGGTTTAGGATATAGCAGCCACCCCTTTAGGCCGGCTGCATATCTTTACACAGGATTGTGCTGACAATTTCCTAAACTTACAGCCCAATCCTGTGTAGGATACGGCCTAAAGGGCTGGCCGCCATATCCTATTGAGCTCCTGGGCTGCCCCAGGGCAGCCCGGGAACAACTCGGGAGAAGGGAATAACCATGCCCTTCCCCCTGTCACCGTGTAAGCTGCAGAAGGCCCTATGGGCCTCCTTGCATGTGTCGACACGGTCAACACGCCGACTGTGTCGGCTTATCTGCGGCCTGGAGGGAGCGTTGCATACCGGGGATCTCAGCCCCCGGTATCTCCGCCCACTTCAGGCCCTGGGTGGCCAATGGCGACTCTCCCTCGATGCCCGGTCTGCCCTCCCCCCGCCCCTGCCCCTACTGGCATAGGGCTTACCTGTAGTGGCCGGCGCAGGGCCAGGAGACGGCAGGGTAAGCAGAGTCGGCCGCAGTGCAAGTGCTGCTTGCTCCCCGAGTGTCGCTTAAGTGCCTTACGGCACTTTTGTAACACCCTGTGCCGGGGGAGCACGTGCTGCCCCGGTGCTCACATTACACAGGATTGCGCCATTAGTCCCTGATCTTATTTACTCTGGTTGAAAGTTCCTGTTTGATATAACACAATCTCCGAAAAAGGTGGGCTAGATCCTGACACTACTAGTCATTTGGTAACCTCTTTTCAAGAGCCAAGAACATCCTTAAGCCGGAGCTACATTACACACGTCGCGGAGCTTCTGACCTGATTTTTGAAGCAGACGGAGCCGCTGCGACCTCCACACGGCCGGTACGTATCTCAAGCTGGAATCCTATTTTTCAGGGGGCGGACACGCAGAGCTAGGGGGCGGTTCGCGGAGCTACTGCAGCCTGCCAATCGTAGGAGAGGGGAGGGGAGGGTGGCTGCATGCCAATCTGAACAACCACCAATCACCTTGGAGGTAACATTCACTACGAACATTTCTTCCCCTATAAAATTTATCTGGCCCCTCCTGTTGCCCAACACGACCCCAGATGTGTTTACTCAGAAGTAAGTCCCATGGCACTCAGTCGGACCTACTAGGAACTGAGGTTTGAATTGTTGCATTTGGAGAGGGAGCCAGCCCAGTCATGCTTATTCGAAAGGAAACACTGCGGAGCTCAATAGCCAATCACAGTTGCGCTTTCTTAAGAAGGCGGGACAACATGAGGGACAACAGGCTGGAAGACACTCCCCCGCTTCCAGCGCGGAGGCGGAGGCAGAGGCGGCGGCAGAGCCTCTGCCTGTAGTGTAGCTCTGCCTTTAGGCTTAACCCTATATGCCCTTTGTTGTCAGATGTCACCATTCCATTTCAAGGTGTGGTCACTAGGCATCCTTACCTGACATTAAACTTTCTGTCATGTGGGTGGTCAATAAAGACAAATGCCAGTTTCAGTTGGAGAGGCATGCTAAACTGGTGCCTTCTGGGACGAAAGAGCGTAATCCTTAAAACATAGACCATATGCTGGGCCGCATATGCAATAGCGGCCCAATAGCAGCAACCCTAAAGCATTCAGTAGCAGGAGGGAGAAATTCAGGGATTTTCACCAGAATACATAATGTGCTTTAAGTGTACACCTAAAATGTATAGTGTGAATGTGACATGGAGCATATAACTGATTTATATAATTCCATTTATATGGAGACTCCCTGCACGTTGCCTTTGCCTCACTGAATGGCTCCGAAGACGAGGGGGCGGGGCTGCCTCATGTCGGTGAGTAACGGAGGTCAGCGCAGTGCAGAACTTAGCGTTTCGCCCCACCTCCAGCGACGCCACTGTATCAAGTATGATATTCATTACAGAGTTGTGATCTGCTGCAGATATTTGCTTACAGTGCAATCCTATCCAACTTACACCACTGGTGTAACAAGCAGGGGAGGGCAGGGCATGAGGCTTTGGAGGGGAGATTTAAATCTCCTTTGGAGGGGAGATTTTTATATTGAAAAGACTGTTCTGTATCAGCTGTGTCCCTTTTATTTATGCAGTGTGTATGCATAGAAGCCACTTATTCCCTTGTAAACAAAAAGTGTAAAAGCCAGCTAGATTCTATGAATATGTTCAGAAAAGCCTGATCTGTATTCTGAGTGTGTGTATTTGTATATAATGTAGAACACTGTACAGTGTTCTGTGTGCTAAAAGATAACCAACCCATCATTCACCTTTGTAAGCAGTGGCGGACTGGCCAAGGTGTCAGCTTGCCCGATGGCAAGTGGGCCCTGTGGGCCCCTGATGAAGTGGGCCCCTTAAACATTAGACATTAACTTAAAAATGTTAATGACCTTTTAAGGTATGTATTAAATTAAATTAAAGGGCATAGGGCCACAGCATATAAAAATATTAATTATTATTATAGTTGTGGGTGGTCCCCTCATGGCAACCAATATTTTTAGACCCAGTCCGCCACTGTTTGTAAGTGCAGAAAGAATAAGTGCAGCAGCTACTCCTTGTCTGTAAACAGTTGTTTGTTGACAGTGTGCGTGCTTATATGTAAGAAATCACTTTTGTGTCATCTTTGTATATGGATGTGTACATGTTTGATGAAAAAGTGAGTAAAATATTACTTGGTACAGGTTTGACACTTTATGCACTTGAAGCCTGGGCCACAATAAATCTGTGTCTTGTAACAGACAATCACGGCTATGGCGACCTGTGCTGCCGGCCTGTGCGTGTGGGGGAAAGGGACCTGTCGGCTCTTTCTCTTTTTGGGAGAGCGCTACTCCTGCTCACTCTCTCCTCCAGTTTTCTTTGTGTGCTCCGGTTGCCTGCAAGCGCTCAGGGGCTTTGCTGCAGCAGCAGAGAGCCCCCCGCTGCGTGAGCGCGCGTGTAACGAGCTGCGCTTGGATGGGGCGGGGAATGCAATTTCCCCTTCGCTTCGTGACCTTGGGCGGCGAGCACCTGTTCCCGAGGCTGGGCAGGCAAGCCGGAGGCGGCGAAGGCGTTCTTCGCCCGCGTTTCTTCGCCCCATCTCGTTCTCCGCGGTCTGGCGGGGAACTCTCCTCTGCCTAGAAGTTTGCTGCGGGGCAGCTGCCGTCGGCCACCCACACTTGCCATTGGCCAGGACGCGCTGCCGAGTGGCCAAGAGCGGCGCTGGCAGCGAGCGCACAAGAAGGAGCGGCACAATATCTTCGAGGGCTCACGGGAGGCACTGGCTGCTGGCGTTTCTTTGCTCCCCCGAGAAGGACGGAGGCAGCTCCAGCCGCCGAGCACAGGGAAAAGGCGCGCCTCAGCTCTTCGCCTCAACGAACGGCATCCCGGCTCGCGCTCGCTCGCTTTTTCTAGCCCCAACTTGAGGCATTTTGAACACCAGGGCGAGAGCGGGGCTCGTCGCTGATTTGCCTTCTTCACTCGGACGCACCATGGCGCCGCTCGCGCAGCGCCTGTAGGGGACGCTCCACTCTTGCCCGCCGCTGAGCTTGGCTCGGAGGGACCCTCGGACAGAGACGCCCGACGCCGCTTGCCGCACTAGTGGCTGGACTGAACAGGTGAGAAGGGCGTCGAAAACGCTGACGCGCACGTGCCTCTGGATGGCGCTGCACTGAGGGGAACACCCTGACCCTCCCACACCTCAGTGGGGGGGGGGTTCAAAGAGGGGCGCGGTGCACGGGGATGCTCCGTGCTACCTCGTGCGTGTCGGAAAGAGAGTGCGCAGGCGACTGTCCAGAGCCCGCCCGGCTCTCGTCTGCTTCCAGGCCCACCTGTTGAGCCCTGCCTGCCGTGTGCAAACCACACACATTCGTACCTCTGCATCTCCCCCGCACCCGCCTGCAGGCTTACCCCCTTCTTCACCGCCATTCACCTCCTCCCCTCTGCCATTTCAAAAGGGGCGGGATGTGTGTGTGATACAAGAGTTGGAGGAGGAGCAACTCCTTTCACGCGGACCCCGTTTTGTTCGGGATCCCAGGTACCATCAGGTGGGTCCAGTTGGCAGGCAGCCTGCCCCGTTCAGGTGACCACTGAAAGGAGATGGTTGGACTCGTCACGTCAGGGTCAGCCTGCTATAATTGGACCCGCCGGACGAACCTGGGATGGGGCGGCCACCACCTCTGGTGATTGCTCCCCGCCCTCCTGCTGGTTCCCTTGCCTTTGGAAAAAGGCAGAGAAGGTGGGAAAGGGAAAGAGGGAGAGAAACTACTCTTGTTGCCCTCTAGTCTTATCCCCCTCCCCCACTTCCTCTCTACCTTCACCACCTCATCTGCCTTTTGAGGTGAGAGCAGAAGGGAGGAGGAAGAAGAGGAAAATGGTGGTTGGGGTTGGCAAAGAAATAAGCCTGACCAGGTGTGTGGGCAGGGGAGATGCGGTGGGAGGGGCACGTGGCGGGAGGGGCACAGGAGCAATGCAAAGAGGTGGCAATAGCAGGGATGGGAAGGAGAGGTGTGGGAGATGTAAAGGGGTGGGGTAGATGCAGAGGGGCAGCACGCAGGGGTGGGGAGAGATGGAGGGGATGAGATGCACCATTGGGGTAATGGGCAGGCACAGAGAAGAAAGGGGCCAATAATTTGCACAGTGCCCTTTGGCACCATGTGGAACAGCAGATTGGGCCTTTTGCCCTCCCTGGACCCTTACTGACTATTTTTTAAAGGCTGTGGACCATGATGTGGCTACATTGGGGTCAGGAGATGGGACTTGTGGATTTCATTAAGGGTTCCTCTACGTATTCCTGTATAACTTGAGAACCAGGGGACAGTGGACATGAGCCTGACTCAACTCATGCACATTCAATAGGAAATTTGAATAAGGCTCATTTTATTGTGTGAATGCGTCACAGAATACCAAAGCCAATTGTGGAAAGAGCAAGATGTACAGTACACCATCATCACATATGATATGTACACGGTTTCCCACACTTTTTCCTATACAGAAGTGGCTGGCCAGTAGGGGCGTTGCCATGTGTCAACTGTCCTCCTGTGAAGTGAGTTTCATAGGCAACACTCCAACAATAGCCTACACGTCTGCCCTAAAGAGTACCTCTTATGGATCTGATGAAGTGGATTTTGCTTAAGGAAGCTCATGTTTGCCCTAAGGAACTGTGGGTGAGCTTCCAAAGTGGCACACTTTCTGCTGCTGTAAAGAAACACAGCTGCCAGGAATTTGTTTGTTCCTGGGTTTCTAGTCTCTACACCCCCCCCCCCCCGCAATCCATAGTAACTTTCTGTTTAGATGGAGTGCCTTCCAACAAAGCCTTGTTTTGAAAGAGAAAACTCCCTGTCCCTTTTCCTCCAACTCACCCCCCCCCTTCCCAAGTTCATGCAAGAATTTCTTCATCTCAGAATGCTCTTTGTATTTCCAGAGGGGTGTGATGGCACTCTGGGTTGTTTTGTTAATGATTCAGTGTGAAATTTTTAATACCTGGCTGATTTAGCATTGTATATGATTTCTTCTTAATTCAAGAACTGGAGGGGGGGAGGGAGAGCGCTACGTTTTGACAATAAGTTAAATGTTTTTGGTACCATGGCATCGGTAGTTGTTTAACTGAAAGGAGCTTAATTTACAGGATCGTTTATCATGGTTCAGCACTGGATTTTGTTTTTAATGTCAAGTCATGGCATTCTCAAGTCACGGAATGTGAGAGTTTTCCTGAACATGTGCAGAGTTCCATATTCTTTCCCTAATTACTGAATAATAGTAGCATCTCTCCCTAACACAAGAATTGAGGAGCTTGGCTTCTAGGGTCAACAACTGGGATTCAGAATTAGTTTGAGCCCCCAAACCTCTCTCTTGAGAAATTAAACTCTGTTTCATGTTTTGTAATCTGTTTATCTCTATTGACACAAGGTCTTTTATGGCCTCTTCTCTTCACAAACTGGCCTAGTATTAATTAATTGGTTAGAATTTACCCCATCCTGACCTTGTTGACTCAGGACAGTGTTCACCATTTTCCTACCTTGTATGTACGCCCTGCACCCACTTCTGAAAAGTAGCTGAACTGAATACTTCTGTCTCTCAGAATGAGAGCAATCCTCTGGTGATGGAGGTTATGATATGGTGTAGTTCATAGTTTATTGGGGGGGGGCTGTATTGGGATTAAAACATAGTTCCTTATTTACTTCGCTCATGCATCTCTTTGTCTCTGTGTTGAATAAGGAACTAGGAACTGGATGGGCATTAGGAATCAACTTCAGCACTGTCTCATTTACACAGCTAGTTAACAGCAACAACAAAGGCCCACTGACTTTGCTTATTCTTAAGATGATGGACTGATTTGATCAAACTTCAAACCCAACAACAGCAATTAGACTGGACATGCAATGAGAATGTTTTCACATCCAAAAGTGCTTGTGCTACGTGTGTTATCAAATCAGCAGATTTTAATTGCCATGTTATTCCACTAGTAGTATTACGGTAACTTCTTACGTAAGTAACGGTAACTTACGTACGGTAACTTATTACGTAATACCATAATACTACGGTATTACGGTATTTGCAGCATAGTTCGTAATACATGTAGATTTAGCAAATAATTCTGAGAAGTAATCAGGACAAAATCAGAAGCTAGTGGAATGCCTCCTGTTCTCATGACCATTTGTTTTTAGTGCATGTTCATGTAATAATAGTACAGTAATAGTAATTGGTAATTAGTAATTAGTAATAATAATAAATGCATAAAAAGACTTATCTTAGAATGAAAAGACTTATCTCTGTCCCACAAGGGAGACAACAGAGAGAGGGAAGGGGGGGGGGGCTGGAGGAAGGTGTAAACAGGAAAGCATATGCAGTTGTTTCAGTTACATGTACTTAAACTTACAGTACAATCCTGTGTAACTTTAAGCGACTGGCCTAAATGACTGGCCGCTGTATCCTAAGGCCATTTCAGGATGCTGCCAGAGTGAACCTTGGGAGAAGGGGACATTTGTCCCCTTCCCCGGGTGTAGGCAAGCCTGGGGTCTATGGGGCCTCCTCGGATGCACGGCAGGTCCAGACCTGGCATACATTCGGAGAGGTGGTGTAAGTGTGGTGTGGGCTGGGAAAGGGCTTAGGATATCATCACAAATATCCCCGGCCCTCTCAGTCCGTGCTGACCAATGGCTCCCTCCCTTGCTGCTCCGACCCTCCCTCCCACTGACCGGCGCGGTCCTTACCTGCATCAGTTGCCGTGGGATGAAATATGTTGCGGAGTGAGCAGTGCCGGCCTCCATGCCAGCGCCGCTTACTCTCCCATAGTCACAAACGACTTTACTGCCTGATCCTGCGCAAATCAGTGCCTGCGGAGTGTGTGTTCCACAGGCGCCAGGTGTCATAAATGTGCTGTAAAGTGTGTTTTCAGTATCTGGAGAGCAAAAGGCCACTGGCATGGAGGCCAGCAGCCCTTACTCTGCCTCCCCCCCGGACCAAGCACCCACCGGTGCTGGTAAGTCTTGCACCAGTCATTGCAGGGGTGGGGGGGGGAGGGTGGGCCGGGCAGCAAGGGAGGGAGGTAATTGGCTGGGAGGGGTTTGGGGATATTGGCAGCGAGGTCCGTCGATATCCCGCACCTGTTCCCAGTCTGGAACAGCCCACCACCCCTGGATGTACGTCTACTCCAGAACCAACGTACATCTGAGGAGGCCCATTGGGGCCGGGCACCCTTACACCCGGGGAAGAGGATGAGTGTCCTCTTCTCCCGAGGTGTTCCTGGGCTGCGCTGATGCGGCCCAGGAAGGATGATGGATAATTTAGGCCTTTAGGCCAGCCGTGTATCTTTACACAGGATTGGGCTGCCTGGCTGGTCTAAAGTTACACAGGCTTGTGCCGTCAGTCAGTAGGTTTTAAGAAGTGATTTGAAGAATGTGAGTGAGGCAATATCCCACAGGTGTTCTGTGAGGCAGTTCACACATACGGAGCAACAAAGGTTGAAGTCATTTGAGGGAGCAGGAGGCCTTTATGCACAAATGACATACACAAGTGGGATGAAGAAAGAGAGCAGTGCCAGGATGACAAAAATTTTTCATATACCACCAAAATGAACTGTTTCCAATCCCCCACCCACCTCATAGGTATGGTGTGTTGTTTGTAGCTATACTGTACCAAATAAGTTGAATTGATAATTTGGTCTTTCTTTAAAAAGAAATGCTGCTTTAAGGCTGGGGGAAGCAGGGCCAGCCCACCCATAAGACCACCTGAAGTGGTCGCCTCAGGCAACAGATTGGCGGGGGTTGCCCATCTCTGTCTACCGACCTACTCCACTGCTCCTGCTCCTCTTTCCATTCCCTGGTGGGGTTGGGCTCCCCTAGGTACACCACTCACCCGCTAGGGGCCCATCCTGCTGGACTTCCACAGAGAGGAAAACATGGAGGGGAGAGTGCTGAGCTTGAACCCTGGAGAGTGGGAGGAGCAGAGGCTGGCACATCTTCGGGTGACAGGGGCAGCATTTGACATGCCGCCTCAGGTGTCAGGAAGTCTTTGGTCCTCTGGGGAAGGGTGCTTCCTGTGCAGTCGGAGAGAGGACCAGAAAAGGCATGTTGCATTATTGGGTCTGCTCAAAAACCTCAGGTCTGTCCATTTGGTAGAATGTACTGGGGAAGAAGCCCTTCTTTATTATTCAGTGAGCCAGTTGCTCCCAAAAGCCTGAAAAGGTTATTCTTTTGTTCAGTGGTTAATCAGAATCTGGGAAGGGATCAGGAAAGATAGCAGATTCTCTGTCCCAGCCTTCCTCTCTCTGAAAGTATTGGGGTATTCATTGACAAGGAGGAGAGTTCCACACTGCCAATGAGCACTGGTCACTCTATACACCATTGTTTTAATTGGTAAATGTGTTTTCATTTGACGTGGGCCAGCTCAGGTTTACATTCGGGGAAGGGGACGAGCCTCCCCTTCCCCGAGTAGACCTCCGGCCCAGCGCACGCCAGGCAGCCTGTGCACAGGATCTGGTGGGTGGCCCCGGTCCGCCGGCCGGATCCTTAGTCAGGATTCCGCTGTTATTTGAATAGTTTGGGAAACACTCAAAATGTTCAGAGACTGAAGTCTAGATAAATAGAATGCTAAGAACATGACATTTCACTGGCATGGAGCCAAAAATGAATTTGAAAAACATGGAATTCTGGATACTCAGGCTTTAGGTAGTGGTTTATTGTATTAGTCATTTAAACGTTTGTAGCCTTTCTCACCTTGGAGATTCAGAGCAGATAACTATAATTAAAACAAACACAAAGCATCCAGTAAAATCCATTGAAAGCATCTAAACATGACAAATCCTAAAACCCCAAACCTACCTGCTTAACCCCAGTGATCCTTATAAAATAGTCATGTATCAAGACAATACTGTAATTATGTGCTTTGACCTGGATGTTGACAATCCTAATGGTTGTGGGACAGCAATTTAACAGCCCAATTCTAACCCCCACTAGCCCATAGCATGCAGCACTACTGATAGACATGTAGTTTGGCCTCAGATCAGACACAATAGTAAGGTAATGTCCGGATGGTAAATGTTCTTCAGCAACTTGGGGAGACTAATAACAAGTGGAAGGGTAATGGTTTCTCACTGGATACGCCAGTGTCTCGTATTTAAATGAAATGTGTCCATTGACTCTGATCTATGTTTAATGCAAGACTGAAACTGAAAGCTGGCTTCAGACCTCATTTTTCTTTGTAAACAATCTTGAATGCCCAGTACCACAATTCAGGATGGGAGCATACATAATTAGCTATGTGTGTTCCTCCTGATGTGCATGCAGACTGGGATCCAAGTAACAGAATTGGAGGAGGAATTTAGCAAACTGTGTTTAGCATATCTGTGTTTACACTTCCAGACTCAAGTTAGAAATGCCAGTGGACTGGTTGTGTTCTTCAAACCCCCCCCCCCCAAGAATATTCAAACAACATGGCCATATTTTTTTCATGGTGCATGAAATGTATTCACGCTTCAGCATGGGAAATGTGAAATGTACTGTATTCACGCTTCAGCATGTGTTCTAATTTTGCTCCTGTCCTTTCTAAACATTAATCTAATTTGATTTAATGTTCTTAATACATGTTAAATAATATCACTTTTCTGGGTGTATGTGCAAATAAAATCATGGGCTGTGTTTTTAAAACTGCAGAGACAACCTGGCCAACAGTATTTCCTTACTAGATGACCCTGTCTGTGGAACTAAGTACACAGATTGGTAATGAATTTAATCTCCATCATACTAGTTCATGTCCGTATCTGTCCAGCCATGTCCAACATGAACAGCTGTTATTTATTTATTATTTTGTGTAATATGACTAATTCGTCTCAAGCTTCTTCTCACCAAGAAAATGTCTACATCGCATGACAGGAACTAATTTTGGTTTTGATTGTTTCAACAAGGTCAACAAGAGAAAGAACATGAAGTCTACATGTACTGTAGAAGTGGCAGGGGAACACAGAACAAAAATAATTATCATAGCTCGTTCCATTTTTCTGCTTCATTGTCTACAGTGCTAGAGTAAAATCGGGATTCTAGTTCTTGCAATAGTTGCTGTGAACAACATTTGAAATTACTTTACAGATTCATTTTGGAAACGGTTGTTGTTTTAGGATCATTTTAATTTGTCTTACAGTGCAAGTCTATACCTGTTTACACAGAACTATGGTAAGCCCCATTATGTGCAGTAGTGCTTTCTCTCAACTAAGTGTGGATAGGATTGCAGCCTTTGGGTGGTTTTCCTGGGACAACAACTCCTGTGTATATGAACATAGACTCTCAGGCTGTTAAACTACAACGTCTTACTATGTTGGGTCATGGAGAAATTATATATGTTTTGTTCCAAGTCTTGACTCAATAGAGCAGCATCTTAACTGCATCTTAACAGCATCTTTACTCAATAGAGCAGCATCTAGAGCAGCATCTCAAACAATGTGGCTTACTTTAGTTAGGAGATAGTTACACAATTTAGATTTCAGTCATATTAGTGGAAATGGGCAGCCCAATCCTACCCTACGCTGATGCAGTGGGGTCGCACGGCCCACACTGTATCCTGCGTGGAAATACTGAAGGCTGGAGGTCTCCCAGGGGTAAGGGGACATTTGTCCCCTTACCCAGGGTAAAGCCCTGGCTTGCTCAATGGAGCACTCTATCTGTGTCCACCAGGCTACCAACTGATGCAGCAGTCATGGCTACAGGGGAAAGGGGGCAATGTTGCCTTGGTCTGTCAGGATTACATCTCCCTCACCTGATACCCCGTCCTACTGTATGCTGGGTTTGAGTGTTTTTGTGTTATGCTACAGGGACGAGACAGGATTGGGATGCTGCTGGTGTACAGTCCACCTTGTTGCCCATCATTCTCCCTACCTGAGCTGACCAAAGTAATCTCGGTGGTGGCATCATGTTCTGGCAGTACAGGGCATGTTGTGGCAGCTTGAAAGCCAGGCTTCTGTCATGCATTGCTGGGCTGCTGCTACAAACGATGGGTGGTGCCCCATGTGAGGCAGCATTTCCTCCTGCTTCCCTGGTGGTGGTAAGTTGATGTGGGGGTGGGTGGGCAGGGGACAGAGGTGGGAGGATTGAGGCAGAGATCAGGGCCACCAGGAGGCGTGTTGGGGGAAGACAGGGGGTGGTTATCAGCGGCAAAGATGCCGCCGATATGCTGTGCTTCCTGCCTGGCCGTGCCATGCCCCGGATGGTAAATGCCTCTTGGACTTGCCTCATCCAAAGACCTGGCGCAGGTCTGAATAGACCCATCGGAGACCGTTGCGCAGCCGAGTAGTGCCTTGTGCCTCTCTGGCCAGCCCACAGGATGAAGCAAAGACTGCGTCAGCACCGTTGCGTTGTGCAGGCCAGCTGAGGATAAGATTGGTGCCTTACAGCGCAATCCGATTTAACTTTTGTGCCGGTGCAACCAGCGGCGCAGCGAGAACGGGAGGCCCCAGAATGGAAAAGGGATTCAAATCCCCTCCAAAAGAGGAATTCAAACGGGATTTGAATCCCTTTTCTGTTCTGGGACCTCCCATTCTTGCTGCGCTGCTGGTTACACCGGCACAAACGTTAATTCGGATTGCGCTGCCAATTTCCTAGCACACAGATTTTTTTTTCCAGAGCCAATGTCTTTTTTCTCAAGAAAAATAGTATTTTAGATTTTAAAGCTAAACAAAATTCTTCTCTTTTTCCAGTAATTTAGTTCTCTTGTTTGACTGACATGTTCATGCCTTCCCTATAAGTTCATTGGCCCTGATTTAGCTATACGTGTCCCTCCCCCCACCTCTATTGATTTTTGATCCTGCTGGAATTAAATCCAGTAGTGTTGCCCCTGTAACGTCTTGCTGCCTGGAAGAGGGGAGCATGTAAAAATGTATACTTCCTAACCTTGGTCATGCCAAGTTTTGCTTGAATATAGATTTGAGTAAGCTGCAACTTCAGCTAGCTATGCATAATGGCGTCTTTGTTTAGCTGTCACATGAACTGTGCTGTGCTACCAGTATTCTTACTCTAGGCTTATAATGGAAAGCATGCTTTCATACAGACTACCTACTTCTGTGCTTCATGAGTAATGCTGTTTCACTCCTTTTTAACTAATCAGTTTAGCAGATTAATGCAGTGCCAGAGAATTGTGATAAAAATGTTTCTGATAATACAGAAAATGTTATTGTACTGCTTCTTGGTAGCAGGCAGCTGGATTCAACCCCCCCCCCCCCACACACACACATTTGCCTAGAAAGATGGTTTGCACCATGACCAATGATAA
The DNA here is from genome assembly GCA_026170595.1 of Plestiodon gilberti rubricaudatus. Lineage (NCBI taxonomy): Eukaryota > Metazoa > Chordata > Lepidosauria > Squamata > Scincidae > Plestiodon > Plestiodon gilberti. The sequence goes on from JANXHW010000002.1 coordinate 57,127,743, forward strand.
TATAGCTGGGGCTGGCTGCTTTAATGATCAGGGCCAGTGCATGAGCAGCAGTCTGTTGTGCACATTGTCATTAAATAAATTATATCTATACTTTTTAGGGATTCTTGCCCCATCTTTTGCTCCTCCAAGTGACTCCAAGATGGTTCCACTTCAAGGTGGAGTCACAAAAAGAAATCAAAATCAACAGAATACAGTAGAACGTTTTTCCTTAGAATAATAACAATCCATTATAACAGCTACGAGAACAGCAGGATCAAAAATCAATAGAGGTGGGGGGGGGCAAAAGATAAGGGCCAATGAACTTATATGGAAGGCATGAACATGCACACGGCATTTGATCTTCATGAGTTCTTTTGAAGCTTCCTTGCCTAGGGCCAGCTTGAAAGGATTCAAGTGAAGAAATGGCCTGAGCATTGCAGCCTGTGTAGTAGCCAGGGCTTTCAGTAGCAGACATAGGACCTAAAATATGATAAGGGGTTGCTTGGAGTTGAAAGGGCCATAGGAAGGATGTTTGGCTTCAAAAACCTGTCTCTGCTATCATCACTCTACAATATACCCCCATTAAAAACTAAGCATACCACGGTCATCTGCTTATGTCCCACACAAATTTTGCTACTTGGGAGCCTCTTGTGCTTTGGGGAGCAGAGGAGACACCACCACCACCACCACCCAAGAAAAAGTGTAGAGATCACCAGATCAATACACCTGGGATTGATGCAAACAGTGACATCTGACATGGCCGCATTTCCACCACTACTGATTAGTGAGGGACAAGCATGGGCCAGCACACTGTTCACTAAGTGATTCACTGACCAGAGTGTGTAAGGTGGCCTGTGCAAACACAGTCTGACAGCACAATCCTAAGCATGTGTACTCAGAAGGAAGTTCCATTGTGTTAAATGGGGCTTACTCCCAGGAAAGAGTGCATAGTATTGCAGCCTGAGGATGCTGTTTATATACCATCCACCCCCTATAGAAGACCAAAATAATTTGTAGAAGTACTTTTGGAGTGCTTATCTGTGCTACTTTGGAGGAAGGACACAGTAGCCTTTTCTCTGTTGCTTTTACTCTCCTGTAAAGTTCCCAGTTAACTGAATTAATAGAGAAAAGAAACAGGCTTCACAAGTGTTAGTGGATACAGAAGTTATGTCCACAATCCCTTTCCAAAGCTTGAAAATCCAAAACAGGCTTTGTCTCCTTGATTCTAAAGTCCCTTATATCATCAATATGGAAATAACTGCATGGATGAACTGCATGGCTAGATATTTGCATTCAGTTTGATGATATTCCTAAATGTTTGCATTTTGTCATACTGGGACCTGAAACAGCTCCCAAATTTTCTACCCCCTCTCTTTTTTCTTTTTTTTTAATAAAAAGTGCTTGCCAGCACATGTGCATCCCACACCACTCCTTTATGGCCCCCATCTCCATCCTTCTCTGCTGCTCAAACCAGGCGAGAATGGGAGGATACCAGCAGGGGATTCATCTCCCAGCATTCTCCACCAGGCCAGAAGTAGCTAGTGTGGTGGAGGAAGAAGGAGGCATCAGTTAAGGTGTGTGTGTGTGTGTGTGTGTGTGAGATCCAATTCTGTTCTGACTCATCTAGGAGAGCGACTGGAACAGGGTCGTAGCAGCCTCCTACCACCTTCTCCAGCCTCGATTTCTTGCAGCGGTGATGCTGGAGGAGTTGGTTTGGGGCTGCTTCTGCCAGATTGTCTTCTTGCTTGAGTGAGCTAGAAGAGGATCAGGTGAGAACAAAGTGAAGTGGAGGTGGGCAGCTGGAGGTGGCAGGTAGGTGCGGGTGCAAGGAATCCCTTGCCAGTTTGCTGCCTCCCCCAGTCTACGCAGCCGCTTCACACAGCCTCCTAGGTCTACTGGTCCTGAAACATTAGACTTGATGGGGCTTGCTTCTGAGTAAACATGCCTAGGATTGTGCTCTAAGGGGTTAGCAAGTGACACCTGTCCACATTTTCTCTTCTAAAGGTCTAGCACGTTCTCCCAGTATGGATCTGGTAAGCCTAATTCGACTACTTTGTAAATTTTAATCTGGGAATTTATTGTTTTGCTTGCTGCCATGGGAGATAGCTAGGAGCTAATTACATACTTTTTGCTAAACCTGAGCACCTGGGTAGCTTAAAAAGTCTTGCTAGGTCTGCTTGCTGAATTTGAATGAGCTAGCAGCTCAGATTTAGTGAAGGTATCATAATTAACCTCTGTATGCACAGTGTTAAGTGAATATTTGATGGCAACACTGAGAAGTGTTTGAAACATAGAAAAGGGGGGGTCAGGTTTTTGCAGTTGGTAATGTAATTGTTTAAATTATTTACCCTGTTTATTCAGTCAACTGTCACTAAGCTTGATTTTATTTTGTGTTATTTATATACATTTGGGAGAGGGTGCCAACAGTATTTCTCATGCTTGACAGCAGCATAGAATCCCCTGAGAAGTTTGAGACTCTGGAACACAACTACAAAAGATAAGAATATCCAATGAAACTTTGGGATTTACTGCTTTTTATGTTATGGGTATACTTAAAGACAACATTTTACCAGAGTACATATTAGTACAGGGGGCATATTAGTTCATCTGCTGATTCGGCATCCGCGGATCCACTTATCCGCAGATGCCGAATCAGCCCGCGCATGTGCGTAACCCCCCTGGCTGTTACTTTTGATCTTTCAACGTTGGTGTCTTGCTTTGAACAACAAATATGATGAGCAGCCGCCTGCTGCTTATTGCAGGGAAGTAGACTGAGACAAAATGCTAGAGAGGCTCAGCAAGGTTAACAGGAAGCAGTTTACCTACTTCCCCTTAACCTTGCTGAGCATCTAGCATTTAGTCTTGGTCTACTTCCCTGTGATACGCAGCAGGAGGCTGCTTATTGCGTTTGTTCTAAGTAAGACACCAACGTTGAAACATCAAAGGTAACAGCTGGGGGAGGTGGGGGGGGGGTCGCAGAGAACTGTGAATGTACTGTAGTATTTGCCCCTATCTGCGGTTTTCACGTATCCGTGGGGAACGCATCCCACGCAGGAACATATCCCACGCAGATACAAGGGCCCAACTGTATTACAGGTCAGAACTTCTCATCTGTGGATTAGCCATCTGTGGATTTGATTCACCACGGATGCCACTGCGGAAGAGGAAGGCCCACTAGAGGTGGGGGCGCTACTAAAATACTTTATTTTAAGCTGTTTGGGGGTTGCTTCCTGCCTCCTGTGCAGCTTCAAAAGGCTCTAAACTGCAGCAAAAAGAAACAAAGACACGACCTGAAGCGACTTGCGGTCATGCATGCAAAAAGTAGGCTGCTTGCCGCCCCCTTGCTCCTCCGCTGCTGCCTGGTCGCCCCCCAGTCGCTCTCCAGTCCCCACTAGTCACCCCCCAGCTTTTTCTTTGGTGGTATGGACGCTTGTCACCCCCTTTTTCAATGTCCCCCAATGTGGCAACCACCCCCAGGCTTGGCACCCGAGGTCCTGTATCCCCCGGGCCCCACTTTAGCTACACCAGTACCCTGCATCGAACATCATAACAGGAACACAAAAACCTGATTGCAATATCAATATGAAAACATGATCACTTTTCATTTCATCTATTGTAAAATGTGATCATCACGAATTCATCATCATGAATAGGTAAATCTGAAAATCCCTGTATTGTTAAAAAGTGCACCAATTTTAGGTTTCTACTATTCCTGTTTGTTTTTTGAACCAAGATAGTGCAGATCTCTGCTGATACAGGGGAATCACTGGGAATTGAAACAATAGCAAAAAATGTTTCCTGCAAAAGACGTACAACATTTTTTTACAGGCCTGAGCATAAATTTCTGATTATTCTTTTCAGTGATTGAGGAACAAGTCCAGTAGACATTTGACACATCACCGAGCCTGGCCCCCAAGCAGAGCCTGTCTAGGCTATCAGCACCAGACATTCTTTCCATTGACTAGCTGAAGCCTCCTAGGAAAAGTGATCACTGTGACAACACAGCTGAATGGGTTAGGCGAATAAAGGCTTCACAAGTGTAGGCTGAGCTAGACAGCCTGTTTCTATTCTGTGGGAGGCAACTTTGAAGAGAAGGAGCTTTATTTAACCATTAAAAAAAAAAATCCCTTGTTTTCAAGCTATGCCAGGCTTGAAGAAAAAAAAAGGAAAGAAAAGTAAAGACTTTGGATGCTATTAGAGAAGTACTCTCTAAAAATGATGCCTGCGAGCTTTGCATGAACTGTGGTTAAAGAATATTCTTAGGCTACAGAGCACTATTAATTACTTTAGTTAGTTTTAATTATCCATGTAATTTTTTCCTGTGTATAAAAGCCACCTTCATTAAAATGATCACTATTCATATCTTTAAAAATAATGATAACATGAAATAGGTTTTTTTTCATGCTTCTGAGATGACATGGAATAATTGAGCAAACATATTTGTCAAATCCTGAAGATAACTATTAGTTCTCAGTAATGGTCTGTTTCTATAAACCAGTATTTGAATAAATAGAATTGATATGGGATATTTGATGATGTTGATAATGATTTGTACTAGAAAGCTCATACTTTTTTAATGGACCCTAACTTCTTCAAAGAAAGCCAATTCAACAAATGTAACAAGTTGTTCCTAAATGTGTTTGAAGTTCTTTTGCAGTTACTTTCTAGTTTATGATTGCAGTCTAAAAGCAAAGCAATAATAAAATAAAGCATATTAATACATATACTTGGAGATACTTGGTATAGCTAAAACTAAAAACGAAGCACTCCAGCTAAGCAGAATCTAGGCCTGGATGGGTGAGCACGTTGGGATCCCCAATGTGCCATCTTTTCCATGATGAAAGGAAGGCAGGATACAAATGTAAGAAATAAATAAATGCTTTTGTGACCTAGAAAATTGCATGCCATTTTGTGTTTGGCCTTTTTTATTTTCAGCATACTTCTTGTAACTATGAAATCCATTTGGGCTCTCTGGCAAATGGAAGATAGTCTGCTTGCCATGTCTACTATTAAAAGATTTTGTGGGATTCATCTGATTTTGCAGATGAATCCCACATCTGCAGTTGTTCATGCAGTTGTTTAATAATGTAGCATTGTGTACGGATTGATCATGTGTAAAAGAAGGCTTGTTTTAATAATTTTAATACATAAACGCCAATTACCAATGATGGACATCTGCAAAACTTTATTTATAAGCAATATCTAACAGCCCAATCCTATGCCGGCCTCCACCGGTGGTACTGGGCTCTGCGCTGTTGTGAATGTGCCATAAAGCATTTTGCGATGCCGTGGAGGCCAGTCCTGCCGGTGTAGATGAAGGAGCAGCACCCGCCAGAGGCAGGTGAGCTCTGCACTGAGTGGCAGGGAGGCGGGGGGAGAGAGGCGGGAAGGTGGGGGTCGGGGCAGGGAGAGGGCGGGGAGGAGGGTGGGGCAGGCCCAGGAGGGGGCGGGTTCGGCAGAGGATTCCACCAAATCCTATCACCAGTCCCTGGCTTGAAAGCCCTACACGGGGTTGCTTGGAGCTGCGCCAGCCATTTTGCTGACACACCTCCGAGTAGCCTCATAGGGGCTGCTGGGGCTTGACTCGGGGAAATGAGACGATCATCCCCTTCCCTCGAGGAGACCTCCAGCCCCACGCTGGATTCAGCAAAGCCTGCCCCGGCACCACTGCATCCCAGCACAGGGCATTGAATAGGATTGAGCTGTAAGTCGGTGTATTGCTGCTGCCAGCATAGTTTTGTGGCTTACAAATTTTTAGCATATTTGCATAATTTTAGCTTAATTGTAGCAATTTCATACAGGCTTTCAATATAAATCACAAGCAAAAAGCAAACAAGTTTCAGATTTCTTCCCCTTTCCATATCCTTTAGCTTGCCTGTAGGTGTTACTCAAGAGTACTGTACCAGAGAGCAACTTTTCTGGAGCCATTAGTGTTAAATATTTATGGCAACAAGAAAATTGAAAGACTTTGTTCTTAGGAGAACAATGCACTCCAGACGGTGTGCTGAGGTAGTTAGCTAGCCTACTTGGTTTATGCATTTGGTTCATTCTTTTAGATGTTTTGTTATCACTAGGTAAATATTTCAGACTAGATGAAAGCAATATATGCCTTGTCCAGTTTTTGGTCATGATCTGCTTCCACCCCGCTGTCATTGCGTAGAGATGAAAAGGGAAGCAGGTATCGACTCAGAAATTGTGTGGGAAAGTAACTGTGTTGGAGCATGTCAGCAGTAATTAGAGTTGTTCCATCTAATCCTGCCATGCTCTTATCACAAATGACGAGTACATGCCGTCTAACATATATCTGGTGGAGGAAATGTGCTTTCATTATTTATTACATCTACAAACACACATAGTACATGGCAGTGCCACTTGTGTACAGTCTTGTACCATACCTCATCACTATCAAATAACTTTTTAAAAATATGGACCTCAACATTTTAATTTTCTTACCAGTCAGAAAGCATATTTTCATATTTGGATGTAATAAATTACAGTAGCAAACTTTTTGCCATCAGAATCAGCTAAGAGCTTCAAGATTTCATACATACTAGGAAAGCTGTGACACCCAAAGGCAAACAGATAGGCTTTTGCAAGAAAAATGGTCCCCTTTTGGTCCCCTTTTAGTAGTATTAGGGACAAATTTTCAGTGTATTGCAAGAACTGGAGAAAAATGGGAAAACTTCTCAATAAGTTCAGGCACGTTGTCAAAGTACTTCTCAAAATGCTGTTTTCTGGACATACATCAGTTTTATTTCCTTCTCTTTGCATTCTTTATATGCACCCTGACAATACACAGGATGAAGTCATGGTTTTTAGATTATTTTCAACGGTGCCTTAAAAGAGAACCTTTATACAACTCTCTGTGTATGCCGGAGACGGAAACCTCTCTGAAGACAGTGTCGGATGGCAGAATTTACCAGTGTCACAGGAGTTGGGTGTATAAACTACTCACTGTCTTGCCTACTTTTATAATAGAGCTTTATTGCTCCTTTAATCCATGCCACATGCAGATGACCTGAGCAAACCCTATGGGAAGACAGAAGCCTCCTTGTGTGCATGTGGAACAGTTGCTCAAAATCTGATGCACCAGCTGTGGCTTGACTAGTTTGGAAGTCAAGAGAAACTTGATCTTTTAATCTTTTTTTCCCCAGACAGATATTGTAAATAACAACTGTTTCCGAAGAGTACCTGTCAGTTAGACTGAAATACAAAGTTTGAATAGATGACTTGGTTTAAATTTATGCTGTATGTGTGCTTTAGAATATACTGTACATACATAGGGAAAGGCATAAAGAAGAAAGCAATTTTTCCCCAGCAATGTTTTTTTATTTGATCTCTTCATTTGTTTGCTCTTCTGTACAAATGCCTAAATATTATAGGTACAAGAAAATTAGTTGTACTTAGGCCCCAGTTTCAATCAATGGAGTTTTGCTGCTTCATTATATTCCGGTCTCGCTGAGTTTCCTTGTTCCCATCCTATGTGTGTGGTTTTTTTGTGTTTTGTTTTAAACTGTAATTGACATAAGAAGGACCATTAGTGATGGTTCCTGAAAGTAGTAAATTAGGGGAGTCGGTGACAAAAAGCTACCCAGCAACGAGGGCATATAAGTCTTTCGTGACAGAACCCATGCATAATAGTTGTGTACCTTTGAATGACTAGCAGTAGATGTTGTGAAAGAGAAACCATTAATACCAGTTGGTATGTAAAGTCTACTTATGTGCTATGTCGTTTTGGCACAGAGTTTGACACACTCTCCAGTCAATCATTGCAAAGTGTTTCATAACACATGTTGCCATTAAGCTGTAGAACTCTGTCTCTCTTTTTCACTCCTAATTTTTACTATGGAGAATAAGTTTGAACAAAGTGCCTCATCATTAAGCTCACCATCACCATTTTTGTTTGTTTGTTTTTAAAACAACAACTGGCATTCAAATATCTGTGGAACTGGGATTACTGAATGCTCAAGTGTGTTACTCTTAGGTGCTTTATTAGACAATGCTAGAGAGGCAAACATTCTTATAATGATATATTATACCCTTGGTCCTGGGTGCCCTTTATAAATACAATCCAGTTTCAAATGGGGATGCAGCCAAATATAAGTAATGCAATAAGTATTCAGTACTAGGTAAGGAGCACAGTTTGAGGATTGACTTTTCCTTTCTTTTTCTTCTTTTTTTCATCTTATGTTAATAAAATATATTCACCATTCATTTGGCTTCAAATTATTACTCACAGCAAGGAATTAGCTTCCGATTTCACTTTCAGAAGGTTTCAGCTAACCTGGAACCAGAGTCAATTAACATATTTTAATAGGAGAAATTATCTTGGAAAAAATTAATTACAACAAAAAAGGTCTTTGATTGTTAGAGTTTCTAAGGCAGTGCCTTTGTTAGTTCCCTTTAATGATGGAGCAGTTTCTCTCTCTAAAGCAGATTCTGCTCCACATTAAAGGAAATGAATTTAAAGATTTAATGACATGGGGCATTTTTTTTTAAAAAAAGTGGCACTAAGAAAAGCCACAGTGATATGAATAACAATTGGGGACTTTGATATTAAATCAGTATTTAATTATTGAACTTTTTCTATGCATAATGTATAGGGTTGTTTACCTCCAGTAAGTTAGCGTATATAGCCTTCTTTACTATTTTCAGTGTCTAATACTGATTATAGTATTTTTCATAATTTTATTTGCTCAGTAATTTTTTTCTGTGCCCCAGAAAGTTAGAATTATATAATGTGCAGCCAGTTGTACAAAGGACAAGTTGCTAACATACATTGTCCTGCAAGTGATGTGACCTCACTTAAGGGGGGAAAAAAAAGCTTCTTGTCCAGTTGGCCTAGTTTAATGAGACTTTTAGTGTGACCTTGTAAATCTAACAGTTAAAGGAAAGAGATAAAGACTGACACAAATGTTGCAACAAATATATTGTCTTCGACTGTAAGGATCCTGAACAGGGTGGTAGTGGTGGTGGACTAATGGCCCAATCCTATCCTTGCATTTCGCTGGTGGACCTTGTGATCCGCTAGCGTAATGGCAGGGCTGTCATTATTGCAGCTGCCCTGCTGTTCTGAAGCTCATTGCCAATGGCGCAGCAGCTAGTATTCCCCATGCCAGTAGTGGCAAGCTACAGAACCTCTGCTATCGCCGGTAAGTTTGTGGCGGGGAGATCAGGGCAGGGATTGGACCAGGCTGTTGGTAGGAGGTGCAGCCTTGCACACCAGATCCTATCCCCCCTTTCTGGCCTGGATCATCATGGACTTGTGGCAGTGATATTGAGTTGACCCTGATGGTAGGAGTCCTCTAGCAGCCGAAGGTAAGTCTGAGGAAACCCGTTGGGAACCAAGTAGCCTATGGAGAGGTAATTAAAAAACAAACAAACACATTGAACTCTGAAGAGGTATCGGAACATCTACTTGACTACGGTCAGCTTGCCTGAGGAAACCCCTGGAGCGGGGAGAAACGTTGCGAAAAGACTGGGGAATTTATTTTAACGTCTTTGGTCTGCTGGATAATCCTATGCGCTTCCTTTTTCTTCGGTTCGCTGGAGTTCCTTTTTCTTCGGTTCGCTGGAGTTTTTTTGCGTTAAAGGAATATCATCAGACTTTTTGATAATAAATAAATTTTATTTGTTCTTTCAACAAAATAATACATGGCTTCTTCACCCATATTTCCGATCTCGCTGCACACATTTTACTGACCTGTCCATGGCTACCTGGTCCCTGGCAAGCCCATAGCATGCAGCACACGCTCTGTCAGCAGCGCTGCATGTACTGGGCTGGATAGGATTGGGCTGTAAGAACCTTGGTTGGGGTGTGGTAGGAGTGCTCACAGCTCTGCTACTGATCACACCAGGTTCTGGTAAGAGAACTAGATGGTGTCAGCAGGAACAAATCACAAGGTGCTTCCCTGTGAAGAAGCATCTTGTGGGAACCCACCCACTCCTCAGCTCTTCTGACCCACCATGGCCTTCCTCTCAGCTGTCCCTCCTTCTTCCAACTTAAGCACCTTGAAGGGAATACAGAGAAAGAGAAAGATGTACAGTATGTACATACTGCTGGAGCTCTTACCATCGGATGTTTTATGTTTTTATGCTCTTATGTTTTAGCTGCTATTCTTAAATTTGTCTATATCTATACTGGTATAGATATCTATATCTATACATATCTATAGATATAGATATCTATATCTATACATATATACACTACACTTTATCTATACATATCTATACTGAGGCTTTAAATTCTGAGTTTTTATTATGTTTTCTTGTGTTGTAAACCACCTTGGGCACAACTTAAGGGTTTGTTACCTGGGGAAAGGCAGCATATAAATATGCAAGCAAACAAATAAATTGGTACTGAGTAAGCTCTCCTGCTTAGGGGCAAGTTTGTTTTTCAAGTTAACATATGCATCTGCTAAGAGCTGAGGCATGAGCCAGGGAATCCCTGATGCAAATACAGTGTACCTTTGTGAATCCTTTACAATGGATTCAGTTTATGATCAAGTAACTTTACAAGGACTGTCTGTAATCAAGCAAGATTCGTTATGCGATAAGTTATTCATTTTATAATGGGCTCACAACGGCAGCCAACAGGACTTTGTGGGTGATAGTTAAGCCAATCAGCAATACGAATGCAAGCATTTGGTAGCATATTAGTTAAGCAGGTTGGGGAAGGCAGTAAACAATGGAGGTTCCCTGCAACCTTCATTTGCCCCCCCCCAGCCCCATCCTCTTCTCTTATGCTCACAGAATGCATGGGAAGGGGATGGCTTACCTCTCCTTTCTGCTTTGCCACTGCACTCCTTTTCTTGAGTGTTCTCCCGTGTGTTCTCATGTGCTGCTGCTTTTCTTCCACTGCAGTTTATTGCCCTGACAGGAAGGGTGACAGAATTTGGGGGAGGAAAGGTGGCAGATCCACAGCCATCTTGGGCAGTTCATCAGCTTGGGCCAACCCTGTTCCTACCAAGGGAACGTCGTGGGTAAAAGGATCCCAAAACATGACAGGCAGCAGCTGCCAGCTAGAACGCTTTTGTGACTGCTGCCACCAGCCCTCTGGAATGAAACTGCCCCCTATGGCCTTCACAAAATGGAATGGTTGTGGATGTGGTAGATAGGGGCCAATCAGAGGTCAACTTGCCTAGGGCCCATTCAAACTTGGGGCCAGTCTTACAGGAAGGGGGTTAGTAAACAGAGACTGACAGAGACTGAATATGGTGTTTCAATGTTGGATCATGTAGGAAAAAAAGTGTGTGGATAGCCCTTCAGGAAACATACTGAGCCTATTCCAAAATGTATATAGGAACAGATGACAAGTCATCACTGGGGAAGATAAGCTCTCTCTTCTGCAAAAGACTTTCCATGAAAAACCGTAACTGAATTCACTTAACCACGTTTAATTTTAAATTGATACAAAATATGAAATAAATACATGCTCTGTAGAGATCAAACTTGTATATAAATATATTTGTTTTCCTTTCTGCAAGCAGAAGATTACACTATATATCTTTTTGTTCTATCTTCATCGGACTTAGACCTGGAAGATCCAGGTTCAAATCTGTGACGGATCAGGAGAGAGATCTTGGGGTACTGGTGGACAGGTCGATGAAAGTGTCGACCCAGTGTACAACGGCTGTGAAGAAGGCCAATTCCATGCTTGGGATCATTAAAAAAGAGATTGAGAATAAAACGGCCAATATTATTATGCCATTGTACAAATCGATGGTAAGGCCGCATCTGGAGTATTGCGTCCAGTTCTGGTCGCCGCATCTCAAAAAGGATATATTGAAACTGGAAAAGGTGCAGAAGAGAGCGACCAAAATGATTAGTGGGCTGGGGCATCTCCCTTATGAGGAAAGGCTACAGCGTTTGGGGCTCTTCAGTCTAGAAAAAAGGCGGTTGAGGGGGGACATGATTGAGATGTATAAAATTATGCATGGGATGGAGAGAGTGGATACAGAGAAGTTCCTTTCCCTCTCACACAACACTAGAACTACGGGACATCCACTCAAATTGAGTGGAGGGAGTATTAAAACAGACAAAGTATTTCTTTACCCAGCGTGTAATTGGTTTGTGGAACTCCTTGCCACAGGAGGTGGTGATGGCACCTGGCCTGGATGCCTTTAAAAGGGGATTGGACAGATTTATGGAGGAAACGTCCATCACAGCTTACAAGCCATGATGGGGATAAAGCAACCTCCTGGTTGTAGGAGTAGGTTTTCTTTGTGCCAGGTGCAAGGGAATGGCGACAGGATACAAGTATCTTGTTGTCTTGTGCTCCCTGAGGCATCTGGTGGGGCCACTGTGTGATACAGGAAGCTGGACTAGATGGACCTTTGGCCTGATCCAGCAGGGCTGCTCTTATGTTCTTATGTAAATCCCTGCTCAGCTTACTGGGTGACCTTGGGCCAGTCACTATCTCTCAGCCCCACCTACCTCACAGGGTTGTTGTGATGACAAAAGGAGGGGAGGAAATATGTACACCACTCTGAGCTCCTTGGAGGAAGGGCGGTATAAAATGTGAAAAATAAATAAATAAAAATAAATATTTTCTGTATTCTGCATACCTTGAAGTTTATCAGCTTTTGAAATAAACTGTTTTTGGATGCCTACAAACAATATACATGGAACAGAGGGATTTGCTGAAGCTGCTTTCTGATCATTTACTTCTGCAGATTTTCTGAGTGCTCTCATATAATAATTTATAATACAGGTGTCCCCCACTTAAAGACGGGGATAGGTTCTGGAAAACCCCTTCATATAGTGAAACTGTCATTAAGCGAGTCCTCAGCATCATCTAGTGGTCTATTGTGATAGAACGTGTAAAACCAATACGGTACAGTGTAATGCAGCGTAACACAGTGGAGTTGTAATAGGGAATGAATGGCAAACACAGTGTACATTATTATGAGTGTAACACAAGGCACAACAAGATTTCTACCTGTCAATGGAGGTAGAAACACACACACAAACACAGAGAGTTAAAGACGACTTTTTTTTGCATTTAAAATAAAGTACTGTAGCTTTAATTCTTTGTTTACACTTTGAGAACTTCCGTCATATATGCGGATCGCCATTAAGCGATCCGTCATTAAGGGGGACACATCTGTATTATGTATTTTATAAAGGAATATTAGCGGCCCAATCCTATTGGCTATGGGCGCCGGCACTATGTCCACAGCACTGGGTAGGCACGTTTGGACACCCGGGGAGGAGGTGGCGCCGGCAGGAAGGCCTGTGGGTGCCATATCCAGTCGTCGTCCCCCGCGCTGGAGCAGATAGGGCCACTTCGAGCGATGCAGGGGCTGGAGGAGGGCAGGGGGTTTAATGGGGCGGGAGATGGGTGGATCGGACCTGGGAGGGGGTGGGACCAGTGTCCATGGTGGACGCTGTATTCTACCCTCCTCCCAGGCCACCAAGCCCAGACACGGGGCTGCTCAGTCCCACCAGCTCGAGGTAAGCGGGCTGTGGTGAAAAGCTGTCTAAATCTTTGGTCTGTCTCCATTTTGGATTTCCTGTCTTGGTTTTTCTGCCTGCCTGCTACAGAGCCCCAGTGATTGGCGCATGGCTAGAGGCCTTGGGAGCCTTGCTTTGAGCTACCCTGTTTATTCCTTATCTTCATGGGAACAGTGATACCACAACTTCTCCCAATTAACTTCCAACACCTGCGCTGGCCATCACACGCTTCTCTGGTCGGGAGGGGGAGCGAGGAGTGAGCTCATCTTCGAGAACTTTCCCTTATGTGTTACCCTCTGATTGGTCTGCTCCCCCCTGTCTAAAGCGTAGCCTAAACTATAATAAACACCTATCTTTTTACCTGAGAGTGTTTCTTTGGAACCATGGAGTCTAAGTCCTGAAGCCTTTGGGCTTTGTCACGTACTACCTGTGTTTGCACGTTGTATACCTGGCTGGCTTGGTCAGTCAGCCCAGGGACCAACGGTTCACTCTGCACCCCTTCCCAGTAGCCTGGGACTGGAAGGGATAGGAGGGTACCCTGGCTGGTGGCAGATTCTACCAATACTATTCCCTTGGTCAGGGGTAGTTGCTCTAATTCTCCTCTGGCTCAGGAGTGCCTTATCTCTCTCTCCTTGGTCAGGAGTGGACAAACAACCCATTGGGGACCCCAACTCCTCATGCTAAGGTGGCGTGGCCTTGGTTTGTGCCAGCATTGAAGCTAGAGGGGTGAGGCCTCCCCATGACACGGGCAAATGCCTGCTTATCCCGAGTAGAACTCTAGCCTGGACCTTCCTTGGATAGGATCCAGCATGGGCCGCGCGGCCCATGCTGAACACCCTTTGCCGGGGGGAGGATAGGATTGGGCTGTAGTTTCAGTATAGGTAAGGTAAAGGTAAAGGTGACCCCTGACAATTAAGTCCAGTCGTGTCCGACTCTAGGGTGTGGTGCTCATCCCCAGCACCGTAACTATGGCGGAGCGGATGGAGCTCCTGCTCCAGGCGCTCGTGTGGGGGAGGGCGGGGAACTTACCGAGCGACGGAGAGAAAAGCGATCGTCGTTCGGCCCTCCCTCCCTCCCTGGAGCCGTTTGGCTCCGAAATAGGAGCAAAATGGGCGGGGGGGGGGGGCGCGTCTACGTGACGCGAGGGCGCGTCACGACGCTGGCCCCGCCCCTTGCTCTGGGGGCCTGCCCGGCGCGTTGCACCTCTGCTCATCCCCATTTCAAAGCCGAAGAGCCAGCGTTGTCCGAAGACGCCTCCGTGGTCATGTGGCTGGCATGACTCTCCTTGCCGCAGCGCATAGCATGCGGCTGGAACACGGAGCGTTGTATACCTTCCCACAAGCGGTACCTATTTATCTACTCACATTAACATGCTTTGGAACTGCTAGGTTGGCAGGAGCTGGCCAAGCAACGAGAGCTCACCCCATCGCGGATTCGAACTGCCGACCTTTCGATCGACAGCTCATGGTTCAGTGGTTTAACCCACTGCGCCACCCGCTGGTTTAAGTATACTATTCAGTAATTATTTGGTATTATAATTTTTGATATACAGTACAGTATATCCATAGGTATGTTAACTTGCACTCTTGTCTGAATTCAGTTTTGTTTCCCTATCTCTGTTGGAGGCTGCAAAATGTCCTTCAATTTAGAAAGAAAAAAAAAATGAATTTCCCCCTAAATTAAGTATAGTAATCTGTACTACCCTCCTTGACACTGATTGTGACAGTATTGTATCTTACATAAAATAAGTTAATGTTGCCTTGAATATACATCCACCTTTATTTTTATTTTCTTATCCAGTTTCTAAGCCACGTGTGTTGCCACATGAGACTTTATATGAGCCAATATGTGAAAATGGTTTCCTAATCTACTGTAACATCTACTGCAATTCATGCTCGTTATCTATTAACACCACAGCACAATCAATAAAAGCAATCAAGTTTATTCATAGCCACAAGTTAACATGAAACTAATCATTGCTGACAAGACTGGGTCAGATACAAGTTTTGATAAGGTCAGCCCTGGTTGTTTTAATTAATGTTTCTGTTTGTCTCTGACAACAAAAGAGAGTATTTGTGTCCTTATGTCCAAGGTCACATGATGCTACCTTACATTCGTTGCTTTCTGCCTTAAGAATTTCGCCCCAAAAGTTATGAGTTGTGTATATATATGTATGCCGCAAAGGAACCTGTGCTTCTGATGTAAAGATGGTTTAAAACTATATGATATTTCCCTCTCCCACCCCACTCCCCCCCAAAAAGAGTGCAGGGAGAAAAGCAGATGCCATTTCATTGCATATAAACTATGGAGTGATTCTATCTACATAGTCAGTATGTGATAACTTATTTATTTTTAAGTCTTGGTTTTCATAAGTCAGTTTAGTTCCATTGATTTTGTGGGCTGTTTTGTGAATAGAATAATCACCATTCTAAATGGATACAAAATGTAAACTTACTACTGTTGCAGCTGTCATATGATGTGCAGCTGTTTAGATGATAACTGGGTTCTATGGATCATGCAAACACACTTCTATCCTTTACATGCTACTGAGACTTCAGCTTACTAGTCTGTAGTGATTTGGGGAATAAAACATAATTTCTATGACAATTGTATTTGAAATTGATTGTATGATTTGTAAAGAAAAAAATGAAAACGAATACAGTATATGCCAAATAGGATGTAGGCTATGTTTGATTGAAAGAGTACAATGGCTGTGTACAAATGCAAGAAAATTAAAATTGCTGATGGGGAAAAAAACCTTTGCAATCATTGCAACAAGACAAAAAAATGTTTATCCAAAAAGATCTCTATTGGATAGTGTAATACAAATTTTACTGTCTTGGAATTTCCCTAACCAATGAAAACATAGGACTTTGTTTTCTCTTGCATGTTTTATTTTTAAGGAGCAGTAAGGGAAAATCTAAATCAGCAATTTCTTTGCTCTCTAGCCATTGTTTCAAGTTAGTCATTGTACCATAGCCTGTCTGTGAAGCCTGCAGTATTTTAATTTAGTCAAGAGTCATCAACCACATCCAATACTAACATTTGTATCTACTACAGCTTGCACTATTTAAACTGTCTTTATATCCCTCCATATGTTCATTGTATTGAACCACTGGCATCACTGCAGGGGGGGCGGAGTTCTAAGTTCCGCCGCGGTCAGACCCTCCGTTACACGGGAGCACGAAGCGCCCTCGCCTTTGGAGCCATTCAAGTTGGTGAAAGCACCGACTTGAACGGCTCCAAAGGTGAGGGGGCGGGGGCGCTTCGTGCTCCTGTGTAACAGAGGGTCTGACCGCGGCGGAACTTAGAGCTCCGCCCCCCCCTGCAGTGACAACAGTGTATTGAACAATAAGAAGTAGAACCCAATCTACCCATTCGAGTAAATGGGTTTTTCTGGGTTCTGTTCTTGGTTCTATAATGGGGTTGTAGTACATCGGGCTTCTCAGCAGTGATTGGTTATGAAAGTTGAATTAATCAGAATGTCATCATCTTTTTTCCAGTCTGTAAGCAGGAATAGGATTGAATGTATTTCATTTTCCTCTTTGTTTCTGCTCCTTAAATAAATACTGTACGAAGAAAAGAAGTATTACAATGTGCAATTTTTATACCTGAATGTATTGGTGTG
The DNA here is from genome assembly GCA_026170595.1 of Plestiodon gilberti rubricaudatus. Taxonomy (NCBI): domain Eukaryota; kingdom Metazoa; phylum Chordata; class Lepidosauria; order Squamata; family Scincidae; genus Plestiodon; species Plestiodon gilberti. The sequence goes on from JANXHW010000002.1 coordinate 57,144,805, forward strand.
AATGTATTTTCCCTAGTGTTACATCAACTTGTAACAATTGTGTTTTTGTTTGTACTTATGTAATGCAGTTAGATATATAGTGTGCAATGTTTGTGTTCTTGGGCATCAGACAGTGCAAATTGCATATTGTACATGCAAGTGCCTGAGTTGCTGCAAAGTATACAATAAGCCCTGGAGCCATTCAAAAATTGTGATGGCTTTTCAAGCTGCTCCAGCTAGTACAGACAAGGAAAAATCAGTCCATTGGGAGTGGGCTCAGTCAACAGATACTATATAAAAGAGAGGCAAAGCAAGCAGATGTAAGGGAGAGTTGCACCCAGCATGGCTTGGTATGCATTTAAGTACTTAACCATAACACTAACATGACAAGAATACAGAGGAATCTACAGACATCTTAACTGTATTTTTTAAGGCCCAAAAGGAGCAAGGAAATGATTTGACATGAAGGAATCTTTTATTACCAAGGTGGACCTGGTTGTCCAGGGGGCTGCTGTATCAGGCTATTCCATAGGAATTGTGATAGTAAGAGGAATGGAGAGCCTGTAGTCACCTAGGAGTTTGGAATAGCATTTAATAGCCAGCCTAAGGGCTGAATCCTAACTAAATGCTGCCCGCAGGGCGCAGTAGCGCCAGCCCAGGCCCCACAGCATCCTGGAGGCCAGTGGTTCTCAAACTGTAGGTTGTGACCCACCATTGAGAGCAAAAGTTGTCCCCTGCCCCCTTAAGGGACGGGGATAGCATGATGGCAGCGATCCTGGGGATCGCCGCTGCCGCAAAAGGCCCCCCCCAAATGGAAGTGCCTGAAAGTTGCCATTTTTCGGCGATCTGAAGATTGGGGAGGCCTGCAGAGGGTCGTGCAGGCCTCCCTGAAGCACCCCCAAGCCCCAGTAAGGATGAACACGGCATTTTCGGGGGTGTTTTCGGCGGCAGCAATCCCCAGGATCACTGCTGCTGCTTGCCCCGCCCCTGCAAACACTCAGAGTTCTCCCTGCCTCGCGCAAATGGCAGGCGCAGGTCCAAGTAGACCCATTCCAGGGGCTGGGGCTTTCTCCTGGGCAAGGGGACAAGTGTCCCCTTACCTCAAGGAGACCTCTCACCTCCTGATTTTCCCTGCAGGATGCAGCGTAGCCTCACTAGCCTGTACTGGTGCTGCTGCATTGGTGCAGGAAAAGTTAGATAGGATTGGGTTGTCCGTTTAGGATTGCAGCCCTAGAGTTCCTTTATACTATATATTGTCAGTGCTGTATATCTAGGTATGTGGAGAATACTTGACACGTGTATTAATATATGATGGGCAGCCCAATCCTACTTAAAAGGTCGGGCTGCCGTCTGAGGCCGTCCGCCCGATCCAGTGCTCCGCCGCGGGCTGCCTGCAGCAGGCAGCCCACGGCGGAAAGTCTACTCGAGGAAGGGGACGCTCGTCTCCTTCCCTGAGTGTAATGGTGGCTGGGGCCGGTAGGCCTCCTCGGATTTCCGCCAACTATTTTGCTGGTGGAAGTCGGAGGTGGCCATGTAACGGCCCAGCCGCCCTCCGGAGCCCGGCGGAGCCCGGGATATGGCGGACGCCATGTCCCCACCCGAGACGGCCTATGGCCACCCTCTCGGCTCGGCTGACCCTCCCCCCTGTCTGCCGATCACCCGAGCCATCCGCCGGATCCATACTTATCTGGGTCCGACGGCCGCTTGAGTCCTCTGCCGGTGGAGCTGGGAAGGCCAGCCTTGCGCCGGCCTACCCGGCTCTAAAGTAGTCGCCAAACATGCCTTACGGCACGTTTGCGACTATTCCAGGCAGCGGACGCTAGGTCCTCTGCCTGTAAATTGCGCAAGATTGCGCTGTTAGAAATATATTTCTGCATATTGTAGATAGCAAGAGTTAAATAAACCTTCTACATTTTTATTGCTAATTTAAGCACTTTAGCAATGCTAATCAGTTGTACTGATTTTCTGTTTTGATTTTCCTTAATAATTAAGCAAAAGATCTAGGATGCAATCAAGTTGTACACTAGGGGGTTCATGCAAATAGTTGAATCTTTTCTTTTTTTTACATTACTTTTTTATTAAATCCATTCAAAGGGAAATTTATTGACATTTTAAAAAAGGAAATACAATTTACTGTCATAATCTATTTTAATAGGGAAATAAACATTTTCTTAGAAACTAAACTGCAAATTCACCACCTTTTATTCCTGTACAACAAAAGTCACTGACTGCCATAATATGTTTACGTACTGACAAGATTTTATTCCTTACATAGCACCATCAGTGTTCATGGCATTTTACACAGAATTAGACCCAGCCCTGAAGGGCTTGCAATCTAGACAGACAAGTGAAACAACAGAGGGAGGGGAGAAAAACTGCAGTTGTCTCAGTTACAGGTACTTAAGCTTAGTTACAGTAGAGAAAGAAGACTAACAGCGCAATCCTGTGTAAATTTGCACCAGTGTAACAGTAGATGCACTGGTGAAACAGCAGATTACACCGATTAACAGCAGATTGTGTAACAGCAGATTACACAGATTATCACAGCAGATTACACAGATTACACAACAGTAATCTGTAACAGCAGATTACACAGATTAAGAGCACAATCCTGCTCTAAATTAGGTAGGCGGAACAAGTGTTCCGCCGCCTAGAGTAGTTGCAAATGTGCCGTAAAGCACGTTTGCGACTACTTTAGAGCCAGGAAGGCCGGCGCAAAGCCTGCCTTCCCAGCCCCGCTGCCGGAGCCCTTGGCCCACTGCCAGACCCAGGTAAGTCTGGATCCAGCGGGTGGAGGGGAGGGATGTTGGAGCCGGGGAAAGGACGGCGGAGCCGGGAGGGTGGCCATACGCCCAGCTGCCCCAGGCGGGGCGGGTCATGGCATGGCACCCACCATATCCTGGTCCCCGCCGGGCAGCTGGGCCGTTGCACGGCCTCTTCCAACTTCCACCAGCAAAATAGCTGCCGAAAATCCGAGGAGGCCTATCGGCCCCAGCCGCGGTTACACTCGGGGAAGAGAACGAGCGTCCCCTTCCCCGAGTAGACTTTCCGCCGTGGGCTGCCTGGTGCAGGCTGCCCGCGGCGGAGATCAGTCCCGCTGACACCAGTAAGTCAGCGGGGTTGGCATAACGGGGTGGTGGGTAGTTATAATGGTGCATAATGGGAGACTGGGGGGGTGTCAGAGGTGGAAGAGGGTGGCACCTGGCACAGGTGACTTGCTCAAGATGCCGTCCCTGTGTAGTGATCCGACACGCCCCTGATGTGTTTTCATGAGCAACACAAGGAGACTTGAACCCTGAATGTTGGAATTCCTAGTAGTTCTCCGTATCTGTTCCTTTGCTGCTCATAACACACTAGCTCCTGTAGTGAGTGAAGATGCTGTGGCATCCTCGTGTAGTGTCCGTGTTGTGTCATTGGAGCATCTCCACATGGTTGGCAGTGATGACTGTTTGCTGTGTTGCTCATCCCAGGGGTTGTCACCCCACGCATTGTGGCTAGGTCTGGACAGACCTCAAGTGGACATTCATTGTGGACAGGCCTCATCTGTGTAAGGATGAACCAGGCCTTCAAGGATGATTTCTATGCCCTTAAAGTACCTGAAATTAAAAATACAAAATATTGTGCCTGAAATTAAAAAAGCAAATGTATTCTCTTTTCTTATAGGCCTCTTCTGTTGAAAACATGGTTCTTCATTTGGATTGGCTTTTTCATTTCTCACTCATACTCTTATATCATCGGATGCATACAACTTTATCTCTAAATCTTGAAGATCCAAATGTGTGTAGCCACTGGGAGAGGTAACACTTCTATTACTAGACCACTCATGATATTTTGCTAGTAATTTGTTATATATATATCCTTTATTTTTAAAAGTGTTTATTTAAAGTGTATATTGCATCTATGGACTAGATCCTGAAGTTATCAAATGGACAGAAATGCAAAAGTGAGCCAAATAGACATAATTCTACATTGAAATATATCCATGTCTGGATTAGGAAACAGCCACCATTATAACAGCCACACTAGAAATGAAGTATACGTTTAATCCAATTAACTCAGTGGGGGAATCTGCTTGTTCAGGGTATAATTAGCCCTATTGGAAGCCATCCAGGTGTAATTATGAAGCTTTTTAATCTATTTTAAACGTTGTTGGTTTTAATTATTTTCTTATTTGGGGAGGGGCAGGAAATTCAGAAGTACACAATATGTAACTGTAATTTTAGTGCAGTGTGTCATTCACTTTAATGGAGTGGGCAATTCTGTGCATAGAAAGAGTCACATGCAGAGCTGCCCCCTTCCTATTAGGGAAATAACAAGTGCAGGGGTGCTCTTAGTGTATCAGACTTCTCATGCATGCAAGACTGGAGTGTTTATTTAACACAATACAAAGCTTGCAAAAACAAATTCAGAAGCTGTTACTACTGTTGTTTCATCTCCATTCCTATAAATTATTGTGACTTTTAATTTTTGTCCCCTGAGGAAACTGCTGCACAGTAGAGAAATACAGAATCCAAAGCATTCTTTATGTAAAACAAACAGAAAAAATCTGTTCGGAAAAAAGCCACAAGCAACTAAAAGAAAAGCAAAAACCCAAGTCTGTTTAGTGGTTACTTCTAAATATAGTAATCTTTCATCTGTCTTCCCATATTCAGGGGTGTGGCAGGAGGGAAGAACATAGAAAAACCACACTCTGGAACATCAGTACACTTGCAGTTGTACTGGAAGATGGTGGGACATATAAGTTAATTAACATTAACTTGCCCTTGCTGTATCTTTGGCAGCTCAACATGCTTTGAATAAAATACAGTATTGAGTTCATAGAAGAAATGTGAAAGTTGATGGGCAGAATATCTGCGAAAGGCTATAATCCTATCATATTAGTTGGGAGTGAATCCTATTGAACTCAGTGGCACTTACTCCTTGGTAAATTGGCATAGGATTGGGCTGCACTTTATTTAAATTGAAAGGTACCGGTATTATCTTGGATAGTCTTAAACAGTTGGATAAGCTACTCTGTATAATCACAGAGGCCACATTTGGTTCCAAAAAATCTTTGTGCTTGTTATCTATAGGCTTTTACTAGACTTTTGGGAGATTATATTTCAAGTTTGTAAACTACAAAAGAAGTAATTTCAGGTTTGTCCAGATAAGCTTTGCCGGCAGTAAAACAGTAACGGAGGGCCGGGCAAGCAGGTAGGCACTTTTTTGCGCTGCGTTTTCGCAGTGCTTTCCCTGCCCGTTGCCACCAATACGGCGGGGTTGTCCCCCTCGCTTGCCACCTGGGGGCAGACCGCCACCCTCCCGCCCCAGGCATTTCCACACTTCTGGCAGTATTTAAATTATTTTATTTTAATTCCATATACCAGGGCCAGCCCATCCATGAGTCGAAGTTAGGTGGGCTGCCGTGGGTAGCAGATCAGTGCAAGTGGCACCCTGCATCCATTTTTGCCACCTCTAAAGCTGTCTCGCCTTGCCTCTTCTCACCTCTTCTTCTCTCTGTCACTGTTTTCAAATGGAGTAGCAGAGTGGGCAGGAAGAAGGATTTCAGGAGAAGAACCATCCCACTTCCTCACGAGGAAGCTGCTTGAATCTTCATATAAGGTGGCTATGCTGTATCTCAAAAACTAGAGCTGATAGGACAAAACTGATGCCATTTTTGGAATCAGAGCCCCAAATATACACAAGAATAAGTTTAATATTTAAGGCACCAAAATGTGTGTTGTGTTATGAAACTACTTCATCACTATAATATAATGCCCTATGCTAGGCTGCTTAGGTATCCCTTGACAATTAAATCCAGTCGTGTCCGAATCTAGGGAGCGGTGCTCATCTCCGTTTCAAAGCCGAAGAGCCAGCGTTGTCCGAAGACGCCTACGTGGTCATGTGGCCGGCATGACTCAACACCGAGGCGCATGGTTATATTATGCAATTCAGGATCTACCTAGTCAAGATCCTGGGAATTGCAGAAGTATCATTGGATTCTTGCTGTTCCAGGTATCGTCATTTTCTGGAGCTGAGCTGGTGTAATTTGCTTAAGGCCAAGAATGTCGAGGTGTTTCTTCAGACTTCTAGGCACTGCTCCAAGGGCTCCAGTGACAGTTGGCACAATATTGACCTTCTCCTAGAGATGCCCAAGTTCTTCTCACAGGTCTTGATACCTTGTGATTGTCTCATGTTCTTTATCTTCAATTCTACTGTCACATAGGATTGCAATATCAACCCAAACTTGATTTTTCTTTTTGTCAACTACTGTTACTTCTGGTGTATTGTGTTCTAGATATTTATCTGTCTGTAATATGATGTACCAAAGAATCTTTGCTCGGTTGTTCTCAGCGAATTTATCAATCAAGGAATTTTGTTGTGAAGGTATATTGTATTGTTTGCAAAGATTCCAGTGAACCATAGCTGCAACTCTATCATGACGTTCTTTATAGTCAATTTGGACGCTCTTACTACAGGCACTGACCAGATAGTCAACTGTTTGATCTTTCATCTTACAAAGTTGAAATTTGCTGTTGTTACTTATCTTCTGATTCTTTGCCTTGATATTATTATTATTAAAATACATTTATGTAATCTTACGTAAATGTACATTTACATAAATGTAAAATACATTTACACTTATCAACACAAAAAATCACGAAGTGGTTTACGTAGTTAAAAACAAATAATAGCATCTCTGTCCTTTGGTAAGTCTAAATCTTCAGTTTTCTCTCAGACTTTCTTCAGTTTAGCAGTAATTGTAAGAGTGTGCATACTTAGTAAATGTTTTTGTTTCTGTTCAGTTATTCTGTTACAGTACAAGAATCCTATCCACATCCTTTTGATCAAATTTACTACACCAGCTGTACGGACATATTGAACTGGTTTAAATGCACACGACACAGGTGACTTTTTAATTTGAAAATAAACTCTGTTTTCAGGTTGCTTTCCTGAGGTGACACTTTGTAGGAGATTAATGGTTGCTTTTTCATGTTTTAAAAAAGTGTAGAATATGGTTTATACTAACTGGATGTGGCATCTGTAAATCAGGTTAGATGGGTGCATAATTTGTATGTGGGCATGTGGTACTCATGTAAATATGATTTCTGATTTTTTCTGAAGGATTTTGAATCTCTTTTTTTTGTCAGAAAGACTGAGGCCGCAATCCTATCCTCCCCCTGCCAATGCAGCCACGCCGCCAGAGAGCGCACTGCATCTTGCAGGGGGAGGCAGTCCCAGAGGCCTCCTCTAGGTTAGGGAACACTTGTTACCTCTGGTGCTGGAACAAGTCTACTTGGACCTGTGTGACAAAATAGCTGGCACAAGTTCAAGTGGACCCAGGAAGGCAGATCGACACTCAGAAGGAAACTAGGAGCTGTAAACTATAAACTATAAGCGGAGCTGCTGCTACTGCTACCATCCTCTTCTAGCCCTTGTTCCACCCCCATTCTGCCCCGTCCCCTCCCTGTTCCTGTCCCTCTCTGCCTCCCTCCTGGCCCCTGCGCTGAGTTACCAGCACAGGGGGATGTGACGGCTCTTCTGGTGGGTTGCCAGCTTCACTCGGCACTTGCGGCGGCAGACTGGATGCTCCTGATGGCGGGTCACATTGTGACTGCCGTAAAGTGCCTTACACCACCAGAGCACTAGCTCCAGTGTTGGACTGTGAGTTCTGTAAGATATGTTATTACTGAATGTTGCAAAGGATGATTTAGATGTAGAAGACTGTGTGGCACCTCAATGAAAAGCTGTTCCCTTCAAATCCTCTAAACTTGCAGAGAGGTGTAATGTTGATTCAGGAGTTTATTCAGTTTTTCTGACTAAAATTAATTAATCACTTCTGTAGCCCAGTTACAACTCATGCCATTAGCGGCCCAATTGCAACTCCCTGTGCAGTGATGCAGCGGTGCCAACGTGGTTTACGGGATCCTGTGGGGGAGATTCAGCATGTTGAGACTTCCTCAGGGTAAGGGAACATTTGTTCCCTTGCCTGGGGGTAAGCTCCAGCAGCTGCCATGGGTCGGATTGAACCTGTGCCAGCTCTATAGCTTGGGCAAGTCCACATTGATCCAGAAAGGCAGATTTGGCCCGGTAGGGGGCTTAGGATTCGGCCGGTGTCGCTGCTGCCAAACCTGCCCCCCTCCCAGGCCTGATCTGCCTCCTCCCAGCCCCCATCTCCTCCCCTTTTTGCCCACCACCCACTGGTCTAACCCCTCCCTGCTTTCCTCCCATCCCCTGCGCAACCTTACCTGCACCGGTGGGCATCGACGCCCGTCTTCACACAGACCCGGCCTGGCAGTGGCCAGGCTGCACACATTGGCACTGTCGTGTTTGTGACAGCCGTAAAGCTGTTTATGCCAGCACAACGCATGTTCCACTTGCATAAGCAGCCCTTAGGATTGGGCCCTAGGACTTGTTATGTGGGGCATGAGTAGTTTGCACTACCTTCAGGAAAGGATAGTTGCTCTAGGACATTTCTATCTTATGCTTCTTGTTGATCGGTGTAGAAGAGGCTACTTCAGATGTTTCTTTTGCAACTTCCTTTATTCATGGGAGTGCTTTACTTTGTTCTGATTATCCTGCTTTTGCTTGCTTGATAATAATTGTGTGTATCTGAAAGTTAATTGTTGTTTTGCATTATTGTCAGTTCATTGGTCTAATGAAAGGTGTAAACCACAATGCATGCAGCACAGAGCCTGGCATGCTCAGGGCTGGCCAAGCTCAGGGCTCGGTCCAGACTGTGGTGGTCCAACCTGCTGTCTCCTTGGCTTGCTGTCCATCCAGCCACTTCATCGCACACTCTGAACCTCTTTTTGTTCATTAAGAAAGAGTGAGAGGAGGATCAGGGCGATGGCAACCCAACTCTCCCTTGCAAGCAGTTGTGGCCAGTATTGGAGGCAGAAGCAGCAGGGTGTCATGGTGATCCTGTTCTAATTGCTCCCCTTCCAAGAGAGCAACCAAAAGAGGATTGTTTCACCTCCCCCTCCCCCTTGCCTGCTCGGCCATGGCCAGGCAGGCAAGAAGGAGACCGATGGAACACCCAACCCCTGACCTTTACCTCTGCTGCTGCCTGCTTTTTTCCAGCCCAGCCATTTTTTCCAAACAAGCTTGGCATAGCATGCTGAAAGTGGAACAGGATTCCACTCCCAGCATGGTCCACCCAGCATGTTTGTGGGAAGATGTGGCTACATGGGAACAAGCACAAGACAGTAGAGGTAAAGGTAAAGATGGAGAGCGCTCTGGAATCATTGCACTGCGCTTCACTTTCTTATTCTCTTCTTGCCCATCTGGCTGCTTCCTTAAACAGCTGGTTAGGCAAGGAGGAAGAGGCAGCAGCAGGGTGCATGATGTGCTAATGAATATGTGACCGGATGAAAGAAAAACGGGATGGAAAATTAGGACCCTGCCCATGGCAATGAATTGGTTTAAATGCCCCTAACTTGTGCTAAATTGACTCATTGCTGAATCCTGGCCATCATCTCAAACTCACATTGGAAGGCAGTATTGCTGACTGAGTTCTGAATAATTCTGCTTACTTTTTATGGCTGCTCAAAGTCTGAACTAGTTTTGGAAATATTTGAAAGCTCCTCTGTATGGTATCGCTTATTATACCAATACCTGAACAAAAGCTTTTGTTTTGTGTCTTGACTTATACGTTGTTTCTTTCTTTCAATATCCACAGCAGATATTTTTAAAGTACTTGTTAACAAATTTTACATTTTTGTATTTTAATAGAATCAGTTACCGTACTGCTTACAGGCATGGAGAAAAAACAATGTACAGACGAAAATCCCAGTGTTGCCCTGGATTTTATGAAAGCAGGGAAATGTGCATCCGTAAGTAAACTTATCTTCACTGCTATCACATCAAGGGTTGAATTCTCTCTCTCTCTCTCTCCTCTCTCTGCTTGAGTTATCAGGATTTCATTGTGTTTATGCAACTCTTGATGAAGTTTGTAGATGATAATTGCTGATGTTGGTTGCCAAGAACAGGAGTGTAAATAAATGAACCCCGAGACCTCGAACGTCTCTTTGAAAAAGGGCAGTAGTGGCAGGAGATGTGGTTTGCTTGCAGGAATGGTTGGCTGTCACTGCGAGGAACTCAAGAGTGGGGGGGGGAGAAAGCATGTTGCCCTGATAACCATCAGGAGGCAGTGGTGGACACAGCAGGTGCTACAGCCCATGCAGTGCAATAGTTGCTGGCTGGCTAGCAGTCCTTGGCACAGTCCGCAATTGTGCACTTGCACATGGCTGGCTGAGATGCCCCATGGCTCCACTGCTGCCAGAGGATGATTTCTGGTCTATGTGCTATTCCAAAGGTATGGAAAGTTATTGTATTAAAACAAACTTCCATGTGCAGGTGTTTGTGAGAACTAGATGTCAGCCTGCCCTCTTGTAAGCAGGCTGGTTTGTTGTAATTAGAACTGTTGTGTTTAAGGCACCTTCCTTGAATTCCTCTTCCTTTAAAGTGCCAGTGCTGATGAATGCATAACTTTTCTGACTGATGGCTCCAGTTGGTAGTTGTACGTTCTTGTCTAGCATCTCTGGTGCCAGGATTAGAAGAGCCCCTGATTATTTCTTCAGCTGTCAGTCAGCCAGAAAGATTGTACTGTAGTGTGCAAGTTTAAAAGTGGACAGTGGCTCTCTCAGGCAGTGGCTCTCTCAAGAAAACTATGGTCTCTTCCTGTAGAGGAAGAGATGGAATGGAAATGATGTCTTGGATTCCATGAACACTGGCTTTGAGAGGGACATGACAGTTGTGTCCTTTTTCTCAGTACCTTATTGTTCCGATTGCTTATACAGTTTTCAGTGATAGCCACTAATGAAAAAAATTATGCTTTTGGGTGCTTTCAATGAATATCACTTTATCACTACTAGAACATTTGGGCTAGAACAGTGGTTCTCAACCTGTGGGTAGCAACACGATTTCTGGTGGGTCATGAACAGCCTGCCGCCTAATCCTCAACTTTCGGGTTGCTCTAATTCAGAACTTCTTTTGTGAGATACTGTGTACTCAACATGGTCACGCCTCAGCAGTCAATGCGTCTGAGAAAAGGCTTCTGTTGGTCAATGGTAGTCTAGAGGTGGTACTGGAAGGACTCCCAGTTTCCCATTGGCTATGACCTGCTGAGCAGCAGGTGGAGCTTCACTCGAGTGGTGAGGAATGGAGCTGGTCAAGGTGCTGTTGGGGCTTACACGGTCTCCCCAGAAGCATGCTAGGTTCAGAGCTGGCGTGCATCCGAGGAGACCCATTGTGGCCTGCGCCGCTTACACTGGGGAAGGGGATGAATGTCCCCTTCCCCTGAGGTGAGTCTGGCCGCGCTGGTGCAAGCCGCAATGTGCACAGGATGCAGCAGCCAGCCATTTACGCTGTTATTCTTAGAAATATACAATCCAAAAGATTAACTCAGAGGTAAAATTATTTCGCCAAAATGCCAGTCCTAAAATGCTTAAAATATCTCCAACTTAAATCTTGCGATCAGTTTCCAGCAAACTTAGTTTCATGAATTGTCCATACCAGCTGCACTCCCATATCCGAACCTTAAACAAACAGCATATACAGTTGGCCCTTCGTATCCGCAGCCCGGGGTTCCGTTCCCAGAACCCCTGCAGATGCAAAAATCCACAGATGCTCAAGTTCGTGGTCGGTGGGGGGATCAAGGGGACAGCGCTACTGTACCTTATTACATAAGAACATAAGGACATAAGAAGAGCCTTGCTGGATCAGGCCAAAGGCCCATCTAGTCCAGCTTCCTGTATCTCACAGTGGCCCCACCAGATGCCTCCATCTGGTGGGGCATCTGGCCCCACCAGATGCCACACAGACAACAAGATAACCTGTTTCCTGTTATCACTCCTTTGCATCTGGCACAGATAACCTGTTTCCTGTTGTCACTCCCTTGCACCTGGAACAGAGAAAACCTACTTTTAAAGCCAGGAGGTTGCTTATGGCTTGTAATCTGTGATGGTCTTTTCCTCCATGAATCTATCCAAACCCCTTTTAAAGACATCTAGGCCAGGTGCCATCACCACATCCTGTGGCGAAGAGTTCCACAGATGAATTACACGCTGGGTGAAGAAATATTTTCTTTTGTCCGTTCTAACTCTCCCTCCTCTCAATTTTAGTGCATGTCCCCTGGTTCTGGTGTTGTGCGAGAGGGAGAAGAATTTCTCTCTATCCACTCTCTCCATCCCATGCATAATTTTATACGTCTCAATCATGTCCCCCCTCAGGCGCCTTTTTTCTAGACTGAAAAGCCCCAAACACTGTAGTGTTTCCTCATAAGGGAGGTGCTCCAGCCCACTAATCATTTTGGTTGCTCTTTTCTGCACTTTTTCCAATTCAACTATATCCTTTTTGAGGTGTGGTGACCAGAACTGAACGCAATACTCCAGATGTGGCCTTACCATCAGTTTGTACAAGGGCATAATGATATTGGCTGTTTTATTCTCAATCCCTTTTTTAATGATCCCGAGCATGGAATTGGCCTTCTTCACAGCTGCCGCACACTGGGTCAACACTTTCATTGACCTTTCCCCAGCATCCCAAGATCTCTCTCCTGATCCGTCACAAACATTAAAGACCTACTCGGGCCCACCGCTTGCTCCTTCCCTCCGGCACCGTGTTGTAATAGTGTAAAATGCCTGTTAGAAGGGAAAAAAAGATCTGTTCAAGGCCCTGATAGGATTGGACCATAAGGCTGTAAAATCCTATGCACACTTTCCTGTGAGTAAGCCCGATTGAACACATTGGGACTTACTTCCAAGTAATAATGCATAGGATTGCACTATAAATTTTATTATATTACAGACAATTAGGTAATACTAAAAGTCTAGCTGTCTGATACTATACCTCCTTACATTCCTTGTAGTAAACTGGATTTTAAATTATATCAGGCTTTGTACTTTTAACATCTTCCTACATCTGGCCTTAAGATTTCCTGGCAAACCATGACACAAGCACAAACTCTTCTACCTTCCTAAAACTCTCCAAGTCATTGAACAAAGTCCAAATGTAAATATCTTTACAGCTGCTTCTGGCATGTTACATATGTCCCTAGCAGCTGTGCCGTTTTGTGCTTCCTAGCACATGCGCTGATGACGTTTCCTTGTGTAGTACCAGCACTAAGATTAACCTAGATATTTGTAAAAGCTCATAATTTAGAGCACAAGTCTACTCACAGAAACGGCGATAGAACGAGTGTTCCGTCATCAGAAGTTGTCACAAACGTGCCGTAAGGCACGTTCACGACGACTCACGTGTAAGGGAGGCCGGTGCAAGGCCGGCTGCCCTCACTCTGCTACCAGGCCGCCGGAGGAAAGCAAGACTCCTGCCGGTGGCTGCATGGGCAGCGAGGGAGGGGGGCCATTGGCATCCGCCATATCCCTGGCCCCCATGGCGTCCGCCATATCCCTGACCCCCACTAGGCCGGCTCAGCCGTTACATGGCCTCCTCTTCCACCAGCTAAATAGCGGCAGAAATCCAAGGAGGCCAATTGGGCCTTCCCCGATTTACACCAGTGGAAGGGGACCAACGTCCCCTTCCCCGAGTAGACCTCCGGGCCGTGAACGGAGATAGGATCTGGTGGGCAGCCCTGGACCACCGGCCGGATCTCTATGGTGGATTGCGCTGCCTGTCATGTATCCTTGCTTAACTCACCATCCAGAAAGTCATGCCCTTAGAAGCATTATTAGTATGCAGAGTTGCAGAATTTCACCAAAACCAAGTCATGGAGTGGCAAGTGCTAAAGTACAGAGCAAGAGAGGAAGGACAATAGAAAGAGGGATAGCAGGAAAAAGGAGGAGGGAAGGAATTATACCCACTCTTGTACACTCTGATCATAGTTCCCATCAGTGTCTAGCTGCCTGCATTCAAGATTATTTAATAGAGAATTTTCCTTAAACATTGTATACAATCTGCAGACATTCTACATGCGTTTTTAATTGGTGACATAGCATAGTACCACTGGAGGGTAAAATTACTGCACCTTGAAAACATGTTTATGTTTGTAGTAGGAACAATTGCAATAACACGTGCTGATCATCAAAAATGGTGAAAGAAAAAATGTCTAGTGCAACTGACCAATACGAGAGGTGACTATTAGTCAATACAACTGTTTCATGTTTTGCAGAATTTGTTTTGAGAAAATGTGGGGAGGGAAATGTTGAAATGGAAGCTCTCCATTTGCATTCTTTTCTTGTTGTTGTTTCTGCCCCTGATTGCAGTAGAGCACAGGCTGTCCTGTCTGCCTTCTTCGTAACTGAAAACAATGGGCTGCTTATTGGCATATCAAAAAGTTAAAGAAGAAAAACATTATAAATGAAGACTAGAAAAATAGGTAATGTTGCATGTTGGTTGAAACAACAAAGAATCTTTGTATTAAAAGTTTAATAACAGTGCAAGCCTATGCAGGTTCATTTGGAAGTAAGTCCTATTGAGTTCAGTGAGGCTTACTTCCAGTAAAGTGTGCATAGGATTGCAGGGTAAATTTATTACAGCATTAGCTTTTGTGGACCACTGTCTGCTTCATCAGGTGTATCAGTTGATCATGCCTGTAGTCTACAAAAGCTTATGCTGAAACAAATTTGTTAGTCATTAAAGTACTATAAGACTCTTTGTTGTTTTACTGCAACAGACTAAGGGTTAAACTAGACATAACCCTAAACACATAATTGGAATTTCTGTGTTTTGCTGTTCTTTATGAATAGCTCATGGGAGTGGGGGGAACATGACAAAATGGCCTGAAATCACAGTGGGGGTGGTGGTAGGAGGACTTTGGTATTTTGTCCCTGCCATGGTTCCGCTCTCGATCATGGTCCCCAACATGTAATTTTTAATGGAAGAAAACTTCCACTGAAAACTAAGAGAAACTCCCCCCCCCATTAAGAATAGCAAGGGGATGGTCACAATCAGGATTGTAACCACAGCAGGGACAAAGTACTAAATGCTCCCTACCCCTGCCACAGTTTTGGGCTGTTTCCCCCCCCCCCCATTTGCTCTTAACTAGAGAGCATATAGAGAAAAAGGAAACATGGAAGTTCCACTGGCGTGTTTACGGTCCTGTCTAGTTTGACTCCAACATAGCTACCCCTCTGAAAGTTATTTGCATGAGTTGAGTGTGTCGGCTATCCAACAGTATATAACATAGAAGTAGAAAAAACAGACACAAAGCTGCTTTTCTGCATATAACTGATGATTGATGATTCTTTGAAAATGATTGATTCTTTGAAAAAGAAGTGTGTCCTTAACTGGGTATATGTAGGGAAGTTAAAGTTGCAATGGCTACGGCGGTGGAATTCTCACTGAAATGTTTAAGCTGGAGAGAACAATCTGTAGCTGTTAAATAACTAGTCGCTCTGCAGAAGTTATAAAAACTAAATATGTTAACATTTTCCTAGTTAAGAGAAATGGAAGATTGTAGAAAACAGCTGGGTCATAGAAAGCGTTGGGGTGTTTTTTTTTCTAATCAGACATGTTTTATTCTTCCTGATTTCTCTCTCTCTCTCTCTCTCTCTCTCGCTGACAGCTCACTGTGCTGATAAATGTGTACACGGCCGTTGTATTGCTCCAAACACCTGTCAGTGTGAGCCTGGCTGGGGTGGACCCAATTGCTCCAGTGGTAAGTCTACATCTGTTGCTGTCTATCTGGTGCTCTGTCTATTCTGTTGTCCTCCTTTGCAAGGAGATTTCAAAAGTTTAGTGCCAGGATTCCCTAGTGTCTGTCTGAGAACTCAGCTCTGATTTACATAAAGGTATAGAAACACACTGTGTCTGATCCAGTTTTTCCTCTGGATTTTCTTTATTAAATTACATGTGTGCATCTGCAAGTACGTGTATGTGTGTGTGCGTGTGCACACACACACACACACACACACACACACACACACACACACATTGACACTCACGCACAACTGAAATTGCATTCTGCAATTACAAGATACATTCCTGACTATCAGTGGACATTTGTCCTTCAGTCCAAGGACTTTTGTAGGGTTATATCCTACTCAGGATACAGTACAGTTCCAGGGCAGCTTATTTTTTTAATTTATTTGCTGCCTTCTTGGCACAGAAGCTCTCTCTCCAAAAATCCACCACAGGGGGGTGGTGTTCTGCCCTGGAACTGTACTGTATGTGGGGTGCAGAGGGCTGCAGAATTTATTGAAAATTCCATCCCCCCACCATGAAAATGGAAGCGCCTTCCATTTGCAGAAGAGAAATTTAGGATGACAGCTAAAGCAGAGGTTCTTAACTTTTTTAGGATTACAGACCCCCAATGGATTGTCCAATATGTCCCTATACCCCCTTCGCCAGACTGGCAAAATAATTATAATCACAGTCCTATTAGGTACCAGTATGACGCAGCATACGCAGTCCTATTAGGTACAAGTATGACGCAGCAAAATAATTATAATCACAGTCCTATTAGGTACCAGTATGACACAGCATACGCAGTCTTATTAGGTACCAGTATGACGCAGCATACGCAGTGGCGCAGCGGGTTAAACTGCTGAACCATAAGCTGTCGATCGAAAGGTCGGCAGTTCAATTCCCGCGACGGGGTGAGCGCTCGTTGCTTGGCCAGCTCCTGCCAACCTAGCAGTTCCAAAGCATGTCGATGCGAGTAGATAAATAGGTACCGCTTGCGGGAAGGTAAACAGCGCTCCGTGTTCCAGCTGCATGCTACGCGCTGCGGCAAGGAGAGTCATGCCGGCCACATGACCACGGAGGCATCTTCGGACAACGCTGGCTCTTCGGCTTTGAAATGGAGATGAGCACCACACCCTAGAGTCGGACACGACTGGACTTAATTGTCAGGGGATACCTTTACCTTTTATGACTTCAAAATATGTCAATAGCCTGGTTTTACTTTACATATGGATAGATAGGAACAGAACACCTCAATCCATATTGATAATGGTGATAGTTAATAATCTAATCTAACATTTTTTTTAATTATTCAAAGATTGACAACGCAATCCTAACCAACTTTCCAGCGCCAGTGCAGCTGTGCCAACAGGGTGCACATTGCATTTTGCAGTGCCGGGGGAGTCATGGAGGCCACTTCAAGGTGAGGGAACATTTGTTCCCTTACCTTGGGGCTGCATTGCGGCTGCACCAGTGCTGGAAAGTGGGTTAGGATTGCACGGCGAGTCCCATACCCCCATCATTTGGTTCCCTGTTCCCATATCCCCAAGGGGTATGGATACCTCCAGTTAAGAATCCCTGAGCTAAAGTGTTTGGAGAGGAAGCATCCACAACTTTCTTTTTCATGTGTGAATACATCTCTTTTTGAGACTTATGGGCCTGATTGACATAGCAAATGGTCTCTCACCTGATCTAAGGTTGGTTCAGGAACATGAAGGAGGACATGCCAGAGATGCACAATGGGTGAATATTTATTTGAAGGCATATTTAGTGAGTTCATACTGACAGCATAAACAGGGAATTTGTTGCATTGTCTCTAGTCAATATTTATAGTCTTCCCTTATGAATTATCTCAGTCCTATAGATAAAGTCACACATTCCAAACTAGCTGAGCACCATATATGGACATACATTTCATTTTCTGAATTTCAAGTGAGAGGCATAAAAATATCCAGTTTACTTGGTGCCAGAAGCTGTTTTTCCTTTCCTTTCCTTCATAGTGTTGTTCTTAGCTTGGAGTCATTTTCAGTATTTTCAGATTGTTTATACTGTATTAGTAAACATTTCAGCAGGATTAAGTAGAATTCATTGCAAGTTCAGCAGAATATGCACCTGTAAACCTGTAAAGTTGGTATTGCCTTAGTGCCCCCCCCTGCACTACACACAAAAAGCAATGAATTAGCTAAATTAAAGAATCCAGTGATTGCATATGGGAGATTGAAGTCTTTTTACCATATTCTCCATGATGATATTCATCGTCCTTTCATTTGTGCTGGTGTTAAAGCCCTTTTTTCTGTTGGTGCCTCTGTTCATGTGCCACTTGTTGCTGGTGTCATCAGGTTCAACAGTGCAAATACTGTGTGCTTGTCTGTGCACAATAGAAGCCATGTGAAAGAGCCCTTGTTGCTGTATCTTGAATTGAGTGGGTCCCCTGGGATGTTTGTGATCCGTTGCAAAAGTTTTTGCATACTAATTGCAGCTAACTTGAAGTACTAAAAATTGTCTCGGATTACTGTCATACTTCAAGGACATATTATGATAGAATATAACATTTTGCTCACAGACTGCAGCATATGGGAGGCTGGGTATGGGAAACTGTGCCTAGAATACAGTACATCCACCTTTTCCTAGTAGACAAGAGAGATGCTATGTTTATTGATTTGTCTTTCTACAAATCAAATTGTCCATAGTCATTCCAAAATAAGACTTGTAGGCTGCATAGTTTTGATCAACACTGTTTGTTGTCTGTTGTGCCTTAAGTCAGGTGTGACTTACTCATCTGTGTTGACAAACAGAGCTTTTCGCTGCAAGATGGCAGTGAAATTCTCACCCCCAAGATTAGCAATTACTAACAACAAACAGCATTACTAACAACAAAGCTAGTGGAGATGATAATATCCCAGCTGAGCTACTTAAAATCCTAAATGATGATGCTGTGAAAGTGCTGCACTCAATATGCCAACAAAGAGTGTTCAAACTACCGTACAATTGCACTCATTTCACATGCTAGCAAGGTTATGCTCAAAATCCTACAAGCTAGGCTTCAGCAGTACGTGGACCGAGAACTACCGGACGTACAAGCTGGGTTTCGAAGAGGCAGAGGAACTAGAGATCAAATTGCCAACATGCGGTGGATCATGGAGAAAGCACGAGAGTTCCAAAAAAACACCTACTTCTGCTTCATTGACTACACAAAAGCCTTTGATTGTGTGGATCACAACAAACTGTGGCAAATTCTTAAAGAGATGGGGGTACCAGACCACCTTACCTGTCTCCTGAGAAACCTGTATGCGGGTCAAGAAGCAACAGTTCGAACCGGCCATGGAACAACTGATTGGTTCAAAATTGGGAAGGGAGTACGGCAAGGCTGTATATTGTCACCCTGCTTATTTAACTTATATGCAGAGTACATTATGAGAAATGCAGGGCTGAATGAATCACAAGCCGGAATCAAGATTGCCGGGAGAAATATCAACAACCTCAGATATGCAGACGATACCACCCTAATGGCAGAAAGTGAAGAAGAACTAAAGAGCCTCTTGATGAGAGTGAAAGAGGAGAGTGCAAAAGTTGGCTTGAAACTCAACATTAATAAAACTAAGATCATGGCATCAGGTCCCATCAATTCCTGGCAAATAGAAGGGGCAGAAATGGAAGCAGTAACAGATTTTACTTTTCTGGGTTCCAAGATCACTGCAGACGGAGACAGCAGCCATGAAATTAAAAGACGCTTACTCCTCGGAAGGAAAGCTATGGCAAACTTAGACAGCATAATAAAAAGCAGAGATATCACCATGCCAACAAAAGTTCGTATAGTCAGGGCGATGGTGTTCCCAGTAGCAATGTATGGTTGTGAGAGTTGGACCATAAGGAAGGCTGAGCGCCGAAGAATAGATGCTTTTGAACTGTGGTGCTGGAGAAGACTCCTGAGAGTCCCTTGGACTGCTAGGAGATCAAATCAGTCAATTCTAAATGAAATCAAGCCTGACTGTTCCCTGGAAGGACAGGTACTAAGGCTGAAACTCAAATATTTTGGCCACCTAATGCGAAGAGAGGACTCTCTGGAGAAGACTCTGATGCTGGGAAAGATTGAAGGCAAAAGGAGAAGGGGAAGGCAAAGGATGAGATGGTTAGACAGCATCACCGATGCAACAAACATGAAAATGAGCGAACTCAGGAAGATAGTGGAGGACAGGAAGGCCTGGCGGGATATGGTTCATGGGATCACGAAGGGTCGGACACGACTTAACGACTGAACAACAACAACAAGATTAGCAAGTGATACTGGGAGGAAGTGCTTGGAATCCTATGACCATCTGGAATCTATTCATATTGCCAACATTAGAATTACCCTTATGATGACTCAAGAGAGAGAGAGAGAGAGAGAGAGAGAGAGAGAGAGAGAGAGAGAGAGAGAGAGAGAGAGTTGTCACAACAGTGTAAATGAGTAAGACTGAACATTGTCATATTTATTATTCCCAGTACTGTACATGACAAATATATCTATTTTTCAATAAAGATATTTCCTTCCTTGCCATCATGATCTTTCACAAAAATAAGTTAATTTGTTCATAAAATCAATTGCTCATATTGCTTTAAGTCATGCAGAAATTGGAGCAGTTGCGTTTATCTATTTTGAAGCAATACATGTTTTGCCACAGTTTAAATTGCTTACTATGAATTTAAGACCCTACTTAACAATAAAGGCCATGCTACAGGCTGAATGTGGTCCTTGCTTTTTAGCATATAAAATGGTGCAAAGCCATGCTGAGGAAGGGGAAGGGGGCTTTAGCATGAGGGAAGGGGGCTTTAGCTCAAAGCCCCTGTTGCAGTACCTATCCTGATTGTGTACTTCCTGTGTGCTATTTTCAATTTTTAAAAGCTTTACAAATTGTAAGCAGCTTGCAGGGGATATGAAAATATCCTCCAACTCAGTTGGAGTCAATAAGTCTCCTCGGATGTGCGTCTGCAAAATGGCTGGCGCAAATCCGGGGGGCCCATGTAAGGCCCAACAGGCCTGGGAAGGGGGATAAGATTCAGTGGAGCACCTCGCCGATGATCCCTCCCCTGTCCCAGGCCTGGACACCCAATCCCCCCTCCCGTTCTGCCCTCCCCACATCGCCTGGTGCAGTCCTTACCTGGGTCCAGCAGCAGCCTGGGTCCAGGGCAGAGCGAATGACTCCGGCCTCGGCACCAGCACTGCTTACTCTCTGGGTGTTGAAAACATGCCTTAACAGCACATTTGCATCACCCGGCACCAGCAGAACAATAGTTCCACTGGTCCTGTCTTAAGCAGGATTGTGCTGTCAATGTCTTTTTTTTTTTTAATCAACCATGGTATGGAGGAAAAGGGTTAAAAGACCCTCTTCCTGCACTGTGGCCCGAATCCAAATTCCCCCTCCTTTTGTAGCTGTTTTTTGAAAACGATGTGGGCCCTGTCACTTATGGATCTCCCACATCATGCCCAGGCCCTCTGGAGAAAGGCCTCCTAGATGTGCTTTACCCATTGCTATCAGCTCCAAGCATCCAATTTGCTGTGATGGTGGCTTTGACCATATGTCTTTCCTTTGTCACAGCTATGCTTAAGGAGCAATGAACTGTTGTGTTTATGACTCTGGGAAGCTCATATTGGCAAAGTTTGAGATTCATGGTTTGAGCAGAAAATTAAACAGAGGCATCAGAACTTGACATATCTTGTCTTGTTCCAAAAATTATCATAGTAAAGAAGATGATACTTTAGGCTTTTTTTTGTTCTTATCTGATCTTTCTTTGGCAAATGTGTTATATATTGGATGTTTTGTATTGCCTGAAGTATATTTTGCTGGAAGCAGATGGAGGAAGCTTATATGCAACTGAAAAGATGCATTACATGATGTAACAGGATATACACATAGAGAATATTTTCTTTTCAGCAAAAGAGCTGACATTCGTGAACAAAATTATGCTATTAAAGGTTTATTGAATGGACACAGTAGACAGATCAATGTCATTTGAGCAGACAGAAAACAAGTTGAAGCTATCCCTTGCAGCTAAGGAGTCAACACAACACACTGAGAAAATTGCTCATCTAACTGGAAGAATATTGATTGATATGTTTGATCCAAATGTATGGAAGAAAAGGGAGGTGGTGGTTGCAAGCATAATGGAAGCAGTTTTATGGATTTTAGTAATTCTAATAAAACTGACTTCAAACACACTTCATTGTTGATAAAGTTCTTAATAAGAATATGTATAGATTGCTTTTCAACAGAAAGTAGTTCACAAAGCAATTTACATTGCTAAATAAATAAATGGTTCCCTGTCCCCAAAGGGCTCACAATCTAAAAAATTGTTGTAGATTAAAAAAATGGTTAAAGATATAGTCCAGCATGCTTATGCATGCTTCAATGTCAGCGCAATCCTGCTTAAGTCCAGGCCGGCGGAGCGCATGCTTCGCTGGCCTTAGGTGTCACAAAAGTGCCATAAAGCACTTTTGCAGCACCTCGGGTGTAAGCAGCTCCGCTGGACGCCATCCAGGACACCGGACACAGGTAAATTCTGTACTGGGCGGTGGGAGGGTGTGGGGAGGATGGGCCTGGGTGGTGGGATAGTGGACCATTGGCCAGCCAGGCCTGGGTGGGGGTGGGGGTGGGGATATCAGTGCCACACTGCGCCGATATTCAAACCCCCTTCCTGGGCCTGACCGGCCATAAAGAGCTAAAGAGCTGGCGCACATTCGAGGAGGCCCATTGGGGCCGCCGGGGCTTATACCGGGGGAAGGGGACAAACATCCCCTTCCCCCAAGATGAACCTTGGTCCTGCTGGTGCAGGCTGCATTCTGCGCAGGATGCAGCAGCCAGCCATTTAGGCCAGCTGGTGCAACTTGCACAGGATTGGACTGTGTGTCTCTAACAGATAGAGAACAACTATTGAGCTAAAAATGGATCTGAAAAGTGGCGATATCCCAAGACATCTGAAAAGAAAGGTCCTTACTAGATGTTGTATCTTAACTTTATGATTCAGTCATATCGCAGTACCAAACTGGACATTACACACAGATGTGTGAGTAATACTACTCTAACAGCCCTTTTTGGAGTAGTATTACTCCAAATGGAAAAGATGCTTTTGGAGATGCAACTAGAAGAGAACGTATTGATGTATTGGGGTGAAAAGGTGCCTTACCATTTCCTTCTCAACTTGTTTCCCCATTCCAGATCACTCCCAAGATTCACTTTCCCCTGGTTCCAGATGCAGGTTAAGCTCCCTCTTTGCACCCTTCTTGCTTCTCCAGTTGCCCAGCTGGAAGGGGCTTTTCCTGTTTTAAAAGGATTGCTGGGATAATGTTACATAGATGTGTACATAGTATCTAATTTGGCCAATTTTGTTCAGTTAAAACCCAATAGAAAGTGCGTGGGTGATTTATTGACCATGCATACTGTGACTTCCGTGAGACTGCGCCAATGAAAAGCGAATCATTGTCATCAATCTTCTGTTTCCTTAAGTGAAAACACTTGTTTTCACTGGTAGTACTCTTGTTTGTCCCTAGAGGTAATTCTGGGTCAATACAGGTGAGAAAACAAGTGTCATTGTATAATTTAACATCAATAGAATTTCAGTGAGAATTGGATTTTAAAGAGCACAGCTGCTATTAAAAGCATAGTGTTACTTCCCCCCCTCCCAGTTTTTATTATTAGTGAAAGTGTTTGATAAAAAACGAAGAAAATCCCAATTTAGGCCCAATATTTTCATGTTGAGTCTGCAGGCTGAACAGATTAAAAAAACCAAAAACCAAACCCCATCTCTGTTTACTTTTAAATTACACACATTTATTATGGAAATTTTCAGACACAATCATCATGCTATCCTGCAGTGCCATTTACTATAAGGAATGTCTAAAGTTTGTGAGTTCCATGCTCCCAGCTATTTTTCTCACAGGGCCTGGCAGATACAGAAGAGAGCAGAAACACTATCCCTTGGCACATTTTCTGTGGGATATGCACACGAAGTACAAACTTTGCCAGATTCTCAGAGAAGTGTTCAGTTTTTAATCAACCTTTGAAAGACTAAACTGGATTGACAACCAAGGCAAATGAATACATTCTGCCAACCCAGGAGGATTCAAGTCACCAGGGAGTCAAATCAAACTTGAACCTGCAGTGAAATTTGGGTCCCCCCCCCAAAAAAAACCCAGAACAGAACCCAAGCAACCATTTGACTGTATCTAATGAACATGAGTGGCCAGCGGGTGGCGCAGTGGGTTAAACCGCTGAACCATGAGCTGTCGATCGAAGGTCGGCAGTTCGAATCTGCGACGGGGTAAGCTCTCATTGCTTGGCCAGCTCCTGCCAAACTAGCAGTTCCAAAGCATGTTAATGTGAGTAGATAAATAGGTACCGCTTGCGGGAAGGTAAACAGCACTCCGTGTTCCAGCCGCATGCTATGCGCTGCGGCAAGGAGAGTCATGCCGGCCACATGACCACGGAGGCGTCTTTGGACAATACTGGCTCTTCGGCTTTGAAATGGGGATGAGCACCACACCCTAGAGTCGGACACGACTGGACTTAATTGTCAGGGGTCACCTTTACCTAATGAACATGAACTGAAGCCGGACTAGAAAAGGAAATAAGATTTTTAGCTAGAAATAAGATATGACTATTACAGCGCAATCCTGCCTAACTTTAGTCTGGTGGAGCTCCCCCTCCCCCTAAAGTGTCACAAACGTGCCATAAAGTATATTTGTGATGACGGGAGAGTAAATGGCACTGGCGCAGAAGCCAGCACCGCTTACTAGGCCACGGAACTCACCTGCCATCAGCCGCTGCAAGGAAAGTCCCTCGTCAGTCGGCGGGAGGGCGGGCAGGGGTGGTGAGGGGGGGCATTGGCCAGCCTGGGCTTGGAGGGGGCAGGGATATCAGTAGCGATATCCTAAGCCCCTTCCCAGCCTGCGCCAGCCTTACACCGCTTCTCTGGATGTAGGCAGCTCTGGAGCTGACATGCATCCGAGGAGGCCCATAGGTCCCGGGCTTCCTACACTCGGGGAAGGGGATGAACATCTCCTTCTCCCAAGGTATGCTCTAGCAGTGCCACGGCAGCCCGGAATGTGCTTAGTATGCAGCAGCTGGCCCTTTAGGCCGGCTGCGCATCTTTACACAGGATTGCGCCGTTAAGTTGATGTCATGACACACATTTCAATTTTCAGTTCACTTGCCTAACCTGAATTAATC
Source organism: Plestiodon gilberti rubricaudatus (assembly GCA_026170595.1). Taxonomy (NCBI): domain Eukaryota; kingdom Metazoa; phylum Chordata; class Lepidosauria; order Squamata; family Scincidae; genus Plestiodon; species Plestiodon gilberti. The sequence goes on from JANXHW010000002.1 coordinate 57,169,611, forward strand.
ATGAGACCAGTTTTATACATTTTATATGTGTCCAGCCTCCTGCACTACTCTGCTGTGATCCAGGACTAGCCAACAGAAGGATGAAGGGGCAGCCTGTTGCTATTAGGAGGCAAGCCCCTGTAGAATGGGCAGCAAAGATAATTATTTTGATGGAGAAATGGAAAACGAGCTGCATTTATATGCACTGTAAAAAGAATGCACTCTAGAGTGCTTCATCCATTCAGTAGCTGTTGAAATTGTTTCTGTAACTCTTTAATCTAAAGGCCACCACAAGCGTAGTTGAAAAGAACATTTTCTTGCTTTTGAGCTGCATAGGCCAGCAGAGTCCCAGACAAAGTAGAGTGCAACAGTCTTCGAATGCAAGGATTGCTCCCTTGACCAGTAAAAGCATCCTGGATGCTTTATTTTGGGGTAGGTTGTTTTGTTTTTGCTCTTAGGTCAGTTGCCAAAAATGCAAGGGGCAGCACCATTCCTTCCGTTCCTTAGCCTGTTTTCATTTTGGTGTACAACTTTGGAGAATAGACAGTTTATGGATTGGGAACTGGACTCACCCAGAAACAATGGGCACCATTCCTAGACCCATTAAGAAACTTTTGAGCAGTGCTCCCAGACCCATTAAAAACCATTGGACAGCACTCCTAGAACCGTCAGACTGCTGCTGCGTACTACCTTGTGCGTACTATCCCAGCCAAGAAGTGCTGGGCTCATTTCTTGGGCCTACTCTATGAGCTATCCCAGGCCTCATCCACATGCCAGAATGTTTGGTTCTAAGAACTGGCAACTTTACCAAGCCCAAGACTCTGAGGCTGCAAACCTATGCACACTTATCTGTATCAGGATAGAATGGATTAAAAAATAAATAAACATTACTTCACATGCCTAGTAGCTCTGACAAAATCTGCCAGTGGGAAATAGCAAACATGCATCGGCTAATAGAGTAAAGGCATCCCCATAAAAAAGGCACCAGAGACATAATCCTTTGTATCCAGTTTTGAGATGAAACTGTTGTATATTTTACAGCTTCCATGTAGACATAACTATTTAAGCTCAGTCCATCTTTGTTTTACAGACAATACACCCATTTTCAATTTCACCTGCTCTGGGAGCAGAAGGTAGTCAGGTTAATGAGTTTAATATTCTTTGGTCAGCCCCAACAATCATGCATTCTTATCTTCAGATGTTTCAGGGTGCAGGACAATGGACTGTCAAATGTCACCCACTCACTTCCTCTCCAGCTTTTTTGGGTGACACTAAAAAGTAAGAAGACACTCAGAAAGCTTTCATTGGTTTTCATTGTTTCCTGGACTCTATCCATAACTGCCATTTAGTACCTTATGCTAATATTAAAATTCCATACAAATGGTCAGCGTTACATGAAGACTATATCAACCGAACTTAGCAACAACTGTGAGATAATAACAAAGTTAAGCTGGGAAAAGGCCAACACAAATTGCATCCTGGCATAAACCACACTCATATTTGTGTTTTTAAGGTTTCCTATAATTATGACTTGTTCCCAAATACTTCCTGTTTTTCTGTCATGTATGATTGAGAAGAAATCCCATGTGTGCTCTACCGAAAGAAAATATGTTAAAAAGGTTTTGCGAAATGTACAATGTGTGTAAATCATACAATCCCAGCCCTTTTATACAGAGGCGTATTTAGGGCGGAGCAAGCGGAGCACCCGCTCCAGGCGCCATCGCCCGAAGGGCGCCCTGCCGCTCCGCCCGCGAGTCGGACTTGGACTCGAGTCTCCCTCGGACTCGAGTCTCCCTCAATCGGGAGAGCCGGCTGGGGACGTCTTCCCCGGCCGGCTGCCCGGGGCCTTCTAAGGAAGGCCCGCTGCACAATTTTTTGCGCATGCTCAGTCTGTTAACTAAGGGAAAAGGCAGCCCTTTTCCCTCAGTTAACAGACTGAGCATGCGCAAAAAATTGCGCAGCGGGCCTTCCTTAGAATGCCCTGGGCAGCCGGCCGGGGAAGACATCCCCAGCCAGCTCTCCCAATTGGGGGGGGTCCCGCCGGGAGCGCGCCCCTTCCTCCCGGAGCACGGCCCTTCCCCCTATTTCCTTATAGGGGCGCCTACCCACCCAGCCCGTGCTCCGGGCGCCAAGAGAGGCTGTTACGCCTCTGCTTTTATACCTTTGACATCACATTTTTACTTTTCTTCCATTTCATGGATCAAAATGTTTTTACAAAAAAATTAAGCTTAAATTCTTAGAGTGGTAAAAAAAAATCCTTTCTTTACACATAACAATAAGGAAGAATGGCAAATATGCCAGAGGGTTGAAAGCCCACAATGTAACAAATGAAATTTGAAAGAAACAAAAGATTCTAGAGGGAACCTAGATGTGAAAGAAACTGCACTCTACAAAAATGTGCTATGTTTTTTAGGGCACAATCCAATCCTACTTACGCCACCATTGTAACCAGCGGTGCAGCGAAAACGGGAGGCCCCAGAACGGAAAGGGGATTCAAATCCCCTCCATAGGGGGAATTCAAACGGGATTTTAATCCCCTTTCGCGTTCTGGGGCCTCCCGTTTTCGCTGCGCTGCTGGTTACAACGGTGGCGTAAGTAGGATTGGATTGCGCCCTTAGGAACACAAAAGGCACATAATAATAATAATAATACCATACATAATTATTCCCGTCGAAATCTACAGAATAGAATTACAAATGCTAGCATAAGGGTGTTTCTATAGATTTTTTAAGTGGTGACACAAACAATCTACAGCAATGCCCCACTGTTTCTTGATAAATTTTATTTTCTGTTGTATTATTGATTCTTGAACCCTGTGTGTGCGCCTTTCCAGTGCAGGGATGTGCGGTGCAGGTGCGGTAGATGAGGCAACCCCACCCCCTCATAGTTCACAGTAAAGCACCACAGCCTAACCGTGGGTTGTGCGCGCTACCCACTTACTCAGGTGCAAGCGGATAGTGCATGTGTGCAATCCCACAGTTAGGCTGCGGCGCTTTACCGTGAACTACAAGGGAGCAGGGTTGCCTTACCTGCCGCACCCACACAACATATCCCTGTTCCAGTAGTGGAACTCAGCTATTGCCTTTTGTCCCCTTCCACATAATCTGTGGATTGGATATTTAATAATAATAATAATAATAATAATTTGCTATTTCCTAAAATCCAGTTTTGAGCATTCAAGGGAGAGGGAGGGCCTTGAACAATAGCTACCTTCCACTTCTGACGCTAATAACACAATTTTAGGCATATCTACTCAGATGTAAGCATCACTGATTTTATTGGTACTTACTCCCAGGTACGTATATATAACATATTAAATCCTTAATAGGATTTAAGGATCCCATGTACATTTACCTGGTAGTAAGCCCCATTGAGGCCAGTGGGTGGTGCAGTGGGTTAAACCGCTGAACCATGAGCTGTCGATCGAAAGGTCGACAGTTCGAATCTGCGACGGGGTGAGCTCTCGTTGCTTGGCCAGCTCCTGCCAACCTAGCAGTTCCAAAGCATGTTAATGCGAGTAGATAAATAGGTACCGCTTGCGGGAAGGTAAACAGCGCTCCGTGTTACAGCCGCATGCTACGCGCTGCGGCAAGGAGAGTCATGCCGGCCACATGACCATGGAGGCGTCTTCGGACAACGCTGGCTCTTCGGCTTTGAAATGGGGATGAGCACCACACCCTAGAGTCGGACACGACTGGACTTAATTGTCAGGGGTCACCTTTACCTTTACCTAAACATGTATAGGATTGTGCTGTAAGAATAATTTTTACCCAACAGGATTGTATCAGACATATCTAAAAGTAGCTCTTTGCATCCCCAGCTATTGCCTTTGAACTGGATTTACCGTATTTATTATGTACTGTATTGCATTTGTGTCTTGCTTTTTCTCCAAAGAGCTCTGTGAAGCACTCATCGTCCACCCTTTTATCTTCACAACAACCTTACAAGGTAGATTAGGCTGTGAGGTAGATTAGTCTGAGAGATAACGACTGACAAACTCGCTAGTGAACTTTGTGACTGAACAAGGATTTGAGTCAGAGTCTCCCCATCCTGCACTTAGGGGTGCAGGATGAAAAGGGTGTTACAGGGCAAAGGATGACATGCAGTCGGGAGCACATAGGCATTTGGCTAATCTCTAAAACAGCTGAAATTATTAATCATAAATAATATGTTGTAGAAGGAGTCACATAATGACTATAAATGCTTGATTTTATGGTACATTTTTCTCTGAAATGCTCAGCTCCATCTGATAGCCTCATTCTGTTCTCATTAAATGCCATTCTTTGGAGAAGAACAGGACTGCAGGTAATCATGGTGAAATAGTCTGGAATATTCTTACATTCATTCAGGTTTCTATTTTTTGCTACTTTGTCAGACGGTTGAACAAAAAGAAGAAAAAAGAGAGAGGGAAAAGCCCCCTGTGGTCAGGTTGTGTTAATATTGGACTGATACATTGTTTACATTTTCAAGAAGACTTTTATTAAAACCATCAGAAATTCATGCAGAGTGACAGAAAATATGACTCATTTCATATTTCACACTGTATAAAATATCCTTCTCAGTTTGCAAAGCAGTGGAAGTTTAGGAAAGCTATCTGCATAAAACCGGATGTCAGGTAGCAGAATAATAATGTACTGTACATTGAAGCTGAATTACAATATGAAATGCACTGACTTCTATCTTCAAATGTACAAAAGTTCCAAGAATGATGCCCATTGATGTTAATTCTGGGGCAGGGGAGGGAGGAGAGCTTCCTCGTTTGTCCCCTTGAAGAAGAATTTTGTAGCCTGGGATTGTTTCTCTGTATGTAGTCATCACTTGACATTCAGCTTCAGAGAGCATTTATAATTTGCTTTTGTTGCAGTGGATGGTAAACGTGAATTGTCTTCATGTTCTATGCATTTTAATAGCATTTATATAATGTAATATTCCTTTTCCCAAAAGCATTTTTTCACTTGAGACGTTGTCAGTGAAATGTTTGCTGTCCTATATTTTGCATGATCTGCTGAATCTGTACTACAGAGGATTAAGCAATACTGTATTGTTCCCAAGTGATCTGACTGTGCAAGAAAAAAAATACAAATATAAGTTAAATCATGTAGTTTTATTTGCTTAGCATATACTATATTCTATTTGAGAAAAATGCATCTAAGGAGTTATCCTTGATAGACAGAATGCAACCTTTCTGTTATACTATAATTTTTTTAAAAATATTTTCTGAGCATTAAGCAGGCAGACAGCTTTTTACTATAGTTAACTATACAGATAAAATATAAGTTGCTATTATGTGATAGAACAATAGGGTGCTCAAGGCCCCTAGAAAATAGGGCCTGGTATACACAGTTCAGATGGTCTGTTGTTCCAGGTAGGTTGAGCACTGGCTGACAGCCTATGCAAGTAGGCCAACTCTTCAACTCTCCGTAGCAGTAGCAATACCCTATGTGCCATCAGGGGTGTAGGGTTTTGCTCCAGAACCCTGTAATCATTGGGGCACCTTCCTCCTCTCAGGGAGGTAGCTCAGTGTCTAAAGGGCTGAGGTAGGGCATGTTGGGTGGAAGAGAGAGATGTGGACAACCACGGTTTATTGGGACCAGTTTATTGGGTCCAAAATGAGGGGAAGAGAAGCTTACAAATAAAAAGAGGGTTCCCATCCCCAATTTGCACAGTTTGAAATGCCAACTTGGTAGTTGCTTCCATGTGGGTTGCTCACCCTTCACCTTCAGGGTGGAACCTCTTTTGTTGGTCCCCTCGAAGTGGGGATAGTGAAGGGCCTCGGTGGACCAGAATGGGGTACCTGGCAGCTCAAACCAACCCCTATGTGTGTGTGGGCAAAGTCTTCCCAGCTGTGTGCCAGAATTCAAAACGAGTCACCGTCAGGGTCTGTACCTTTGTACCCCCAGTAAAAGGTGGTGTACAGTTTGGCTGTTTCTCTCTGTCACTCCCTTGGCCAGTCCTGAGTTGGACCAAGACTAGCTGGCTCCTCTATGCCCCTGATTCTTGCAGGGTACTCTTTCACCACCTTTGCTGCTTCTTCCCAGTCCTTTCCCCTTACTCCTGCCCTCTCATCTGTCTGTCCTTTCTGTCTCAGCTACAGCCCTTCTTCCTCTTTCCCTTGCTAGTCTCCTCTTCCTCTCCCCTGATTTCTCTTGTTCCTTTCTCTCCTTTCCTCCCCCGCCTCTATCTTCTTTCTAGCTCTCTTCTTGCTTCTACTTTCCATGCTCTTACTTAACTGCCTCTCTTCCTTCTCTGTCTCCTCATTTTGCCTCCTTTCCATCCTCTCCCCCTCCATTTCCCTCTATACCCTTTACTTCAGTACCAGCTCTTACAAAGGTGTCTTTAGGTGGGGGGCGGGGGTCCCAGAGTGTAGGGCGCTGGAGGCTGTTTGGGGGCACAGGCCTCCTTAGGTTTCCGTTTTTTCCCTTTTTTAATCAATTTTTTACTATTTCGCGGGCTGCTGCCGCCCCCCCCTGCTGCTTCCCAGGGCGGCAGCAGCCTTGTGTGTGTGTGTGTGCCCTGGCGGCAGCCCTGGGGTGTGTGTGTGCTTTTGGGGTACTCTACTTGCATTTTCGGGGAGCAGGCAGCATTTTCTTGTTCCGGACCGGAACTTCCGGCGCCGCCATCTTGGATGGGCGGGACTCTCTAGGACTCTCTCTCCGTCTTGCTGGTCCGTCGGTCCTCCAGGCCGCTCTAGGACTTTGGAGGACTGATCAGCAAGACCAACGAGGCGGAGAGTCCTAGAGAGTCCCGCCCATTCAAGATGGTGGCGCCGGAATGAGAACATGCTGCGAACGCCCCAAAGAAGCTGGCTGCGCCCTGCAGAGACAAGTTAAGTACCCTTAAAGCACACACATGCCCCCGCGCCCTTCCGAGGATGCCCCCAGCCCAGCTCCCTTAAAAGTAAAAAAAAAAACCCCGGAAACCCCGGGTTGAGATCAAAGATCAAAGATTATTTGGGTAAAATCAATGAAAATGGGGTATGCCGATAGCATAAAAATGAGATGTGATAGAGCAAATCTCAGATCAGATTTGGAATCAGCACCCTGAAATTAGTCTAAGACGGCTGCAAACGTCCAGGCCAGAAAAAAAAAATTGTAGACCAGTGTAAATTTGCTGTTTTTCATTGATTTTATCAAATGCAATATTTGACATCTCAAAAACCTGATGTGATAGACAAAAACTGATGCCAGATTTGGAATCAGCACCCTGAAATTAGTCTAAGACGGCTGCAAAAGTCCAGGCCAGAAAAAAAAAATTGTAGACCAGTGTAAATTTGCTGTTTTTCATTGATTTTATCAAATGCAATATTTGACATCTCAAAAACCTGATGTGATAGACAAAAACTGATGCCAGATTTGGAATCAGCACCCTGAAATTAGTCTAAAACAGCTGTAAATGTCCAGGCCAGAAAAAAAATGTTTTTTTTGTAGACCAGTGTTTTTAACCTGTGGGGCCTTCACCCCTAGCGGGTGCTTCAAAAGCATTCAGGGGTTGTGTGAGGTAATCCCACAAATTAAGAAAATAATTGCTTTGATATACATTTTTTGACCACAACTTTGATGTACATTTTAATATAGACATCTTTTGGACCATTTTTGGGTCCAGAAGCCCCACTTTTTGACCAGATGGGCCAACAACAGCCAATACTATATTTTATTATTGACCACAATATTTATTGTTCTCCGTCTTCTTACTGATTTTTCTTGAGAGTTTTTTTTTTTGTCTTCAAAACCTATGAAGTGAACAAATGTTTTTTTTCCCACCCTCTGACTGAAATGTAATGTTTTTTGAAGTTCCACTTTTTGCCACATATGTTCAATGCAATTTTAGGAAAATAGCAAATAAATAGTTGAAATAAAATAAATAAAAAAACATATTTTGGGGTGTGCGTATGGGAGCAATTTGAAATTCTCCTGGTGGGGGGGGCATGATGAGGCACATTTAGTTAAGAATCTCTAAACTAGAGACATACAAGATGCAAAGAAATGTGGAATAGCCCAATTAGTTACTTTCTTCCTGAAGTGAGGAGAAAGTGTTTGGTGCAAGGGTAACACTACTTTGAGAGTTTTCCCTGAAATATAACAGTGATAGAGACCCATATTGTGCGGTAATTTTTTTTTAAGATACCACAATTCACAGTTCAAAAAGAATACTGTATTCTTGAGGTCCATGATCCAGCTTCTTATTTATTTGTTTATATTTAGCTTAAAATTTTATGTTGGCATTATAGAAACACAGCAAATAGCAATGCAATAAAAACATCTTAAAACTGTAAAAACCACCAACAATAGTATAGCAGCATCTGCATTGTGGTAAAACGCGTGCACACACACACACACCACAAGCAGTAGATAAAAAGTTAAAATAAATATTTTTGAGTGTGAGTGTTAAAAGTTTGGTGGAAGCTTCCTAGATGTTAAAAGCTTGTTCTAGCATTGGAGGCCATCTGAGCCAGAGTACGACATCTAATCTGCATAATATAATACCGTGTATTAACATTGTTTACAAATAATTTTCATCAACGCTATAGATAAACTGCATTGTCGTGCAACATTATTCTATGAACAATGTTATGTTTATGTTTGAAAAACATGACAGGCTCTTGCAACATGTCAATTGACAAGGATTAGAAACGAAGGCAGCTATAAGGCAGAAATATTGACAGGTTTGTTTGTTTTTAAAGCTTGATCCTTTAGGAAACACTGGCACCTTATTGTCAACCCCTGCCCCAAGGGTCTACAGTTTAGATAATGACACAAGGGAATAAACAGAGGGAGGGAGGGAGGGGCTGGAGGCAAACGGGAAGAAAGAGCCAAGCACACTAGAAATTAGTTTCCAGTGCCTGACTCACTTCTTGGGTCCTGCACGATTGCCCATGGGAGCCCACAGGGTTGCAATCCAGCTGGGACCATATAGGGAAGAAGGTTGGACACACAGATGTTGCAATTTGCATGAGTATGGTGGTCCATTCTTGAGACACAGCTGCAGCAGCTGCATGTCCACCCTGCCTGCACATGAGGTCACTGGCTCATAGGACCACCACTTCCAGGATATCCTGGCTGGTTCATAAGCCTATTTGCAGCCCTGAGCCAGGCTTGGGCATCTCAGGATTCCTACAAGAGCCCATAGTTCATTAAAAAAAGTGCTGTGAGTACCATTTGTAAATTACACGTTTTGAAATAAACTATATTTAAGGTGTTTACCATCAGTTTACTTTATGTGTAAGAATCATATTGTTCTTTGATATGATTTCTGCTTATGGCCAGTTCAGATGTTACTCTGGGTTTGTTGTTGTTGTTCAGTCGTTGTGTCTGACCCTTCGTGATCTCATGAACCATATCCCGCCAGGCCTTCCTGTCCTCCACTATCTTCCTGAGTTCGCTCATTTTCATGTTCGTTGCATCGGTGATGCTGTCTAACCATCTCATCCTTTGCCTTCCCCTTTTGCCTTCAATCTTTCCCAGCATCAGAGTCTTCTCCAGAGAGTCCTCTCTTCGCATAAGGTGGCCAAAATATTTGAGCTTCAGCCTAAGTACCTGTCCTTCCAGCAAACCACTCTCTCTTGGCCTTAAGCCCCATCTACAATATAGTCATGACCCACAATATAACCCACCTTAGAAGTCTGTTATGTTGTCAGGATTAAATACAGTATATGTGAAGTGCATTGTCTCTGAAGCACTATATACACTCTAAATACTACTATTAGGGGTCAGGAAGCCATAGAGTGCATAATCTTCCTGACCTATGGATTAATGGCAAAGTAACATTTGTGCTGTACCTCTCAAGTGACACTTTTCTGTGCTGGAAAAACTTCATGCGTGAAGTGCCTCTGATTTCATTGTTCACTTATAGCTGTAGTGGCCATGAAGCTGGAAACAAGGTTGTTGGGCACGTGTGTTATATTTTAAATTGATCTTCTAGAAACAGAATTCGCTAAGCGTACGAGGTCACTAATAAATTATCTGTCTTTATTCAGAAAGTGTGCCCTACAACAACAATTATTTAAACTCTCTCTCACTCACACACACACACACACACACACACACACACACACACACACACACACACACACACACACACACACACACACACACACACACCCCTACAACAACTGTCTCAGTGGCTAAGAGACAGCAGCATGTCTAGAAGATGTTCTGGCTTTTGAAAAAATATAATGGATTCAAAGCCTGCAATGCGTCATAGAAGAAGCTGAGTGTGACTGCGTAAAACAGTGTGTCTGCTGTCTGGTCTGCTAATACCATGGCATGTGTGCAGACACAAGGTAGTTGTGGTGACTTGGAGAATGATTAAGCTGTCTCTCCAAACTTCTGCATGACCACTAGTGGGTTGCATCAAATATCCCACTTCCAGCCGTTGATAAAATAATATGAGCTATACTCCGTGAGCCAAGATATTTCTTATTGTTGAAGATAGTTTGAGTTATTTGACTAAGTTCATCCCTAGTGCAAATCCACACTAGAGATGAATACGTCCCATTTTATTTAATAGAACTGCTCTCCAATGATCACTTTTAAATTCTTAAATTCTCCATGGTGGTTTGTGCAGACATTCCAAGACATCCAAGTTCATTCTTAATCTCTCTTTGGGGATTGGCTGAAATAGTCTTGTTCCACTTGAAAGGGGGCTGTAATCTGAATACACTAGAAGGTGTTAAACAGAATTAGACTGGTGGTCTTCAGGGAACATGAGTCTGTATAAAAAAATAATGCTAGCTTGCATATATCTCATAACATGGCATGTAAAGTAAAGTAAGGTAATGAAAGATTAAACATAAACATAACATTTTCTCTTATAATCAGATGCATTTAAAGCTCTATTTAAAAAAAACCTTCATGATTCTTCTTGAATTTGAGTTGATATGACCTTCCATAATTTGTGAAGGCAATGATATAGATACAGCGAAATGAATGTGCAACAGACCAGACTAGGAAAGAAGCATTGTAAAAGCTTGTTTTACACAATAATACCCTATGTAATGAAGGGACATCTTTGTTTTTTGTCATAGTGTACATACATACAGTAATATTTGTATTGCACATTGCAAATCATAATGCCGTTAGAGGAGAATCCTGTTGAAGACACTTTCACAGCAAAGTCATCTATAATCTTATGATATATCTAGGTTACAAATCATATAAATGGGAAATGATCCTTTAAAAAAAGGCTAGCTCTTTTTATTTTTGTAGTCTGAATAATCTAGTCTTGTGCTAGTGCATATTTCCTCCCTGAGGAGATGTCTTGAGTTCTTTTTGTCTCCTTTAAGAAAGTAGGTCTGTTCTCTGCCTGATTGCTCTGCCTCAGGAGAAGGTTATCAGAACAATAGCTGTCAGTCATTAAGGAGGCTAAGTGTGTATGATGATCAGCAAGTAGTTACTCTGGACTTTTGCCACGGCACTGTTATTATCAGTGCAACATGAAAATAAAAAGCAGATGCTCTGAGCATGTGTTGAGCAAATTCCTATTGAACTCCATATGACCTTTCTATAGGTTACTTATAAAATTCTCCCTTTGAAAACCTCTGCTTTATATTTTCCCTTGAAAGCAAGCAAATAAGAGGTTTTGGAAGCAAGTTATTTATCAAGCTCTGATGATTCTTATACACAGATAATATAACCAGATATTGATTTGATCCAGTCCACTGTGGGTGAAGCATCCATGCCTGTAGGGATTGCTAAGGGTACAAAGGGGGGATGATTACTTACGGTAATTGGTTTTTGTTCTATAACTCCTCATTTGTTTCATTATTCATTCATTGAAATTACATTTCTTTTCTTAAGTTTATTTTTATTAAGAGGGAAAGTCTCACTGGTAGTGTGCCAGCAGTGGCAGTCTTTCCCCCTTTTTGAAAAACAAAACAAAACTTTTTATGTATGTTCTGAGGTTTTCATGACCAGTACATATCTTTGAATTAATAAAAGGAAGCATTTTCCAGGTTCTGGTTGTTTTATTCAGTTAACAAGAGAACAAGGGGTTGTCCCAACGTTTCGCTCCTAAACCATGAGGAGCATTATCAAAAGGTACAGCAACTTGCTGTCTGCTCTAGTTCTTCTAGAACTAGAAAAACTTTTTATGCTTTATAAAACATCTCTATTCGCAGATCCAGGATCCGCAGTTTTGTCTCACCGCAGATCCAGGATCTGCGGGGTACACATTAGGAAGGTTGTTTAAAGTAGGAAAAAAGCCCCCAAATCCCCATTTTTAACTTTGTGCGGGCAAACTGCTTGGTTTCCAAGCCTCTGCAGGCCTTTTTCAAGCTGATCAACCCACTTCTGGGTCGAGCAAGGGCTCCTCTCTCCTCTCAGCCTTGTCCCAGGATGCATTCTGGGGTGAGCCTTTATTAGTCCCCCCCCCCCTTTCTAACTAGGCATGAAGGAAAGCTCCTGTTTCCAACATTTTGATCCTTTGGTAATCCAGTAAAAGATATCTCCTTACTTGTTCTCTCTTTTTTATATATACAAAAACTAACATTTCACATGTTTATCATTGCCATACTCTCAAGTATTTCAGAATAAGTAGAGTCATGGGATGTTTCAGTTTAAAGGAGACCTTGGATATCATATAACCCAACTGTCTACTCTGTGCAAGCAGGAACTGAAAGGAAGTGCTTGTAACTTTCGCTTTGTGTTTTTGTTCAGCCTGTGATAGTTATCACTGGGGACCCCACTGCAGTAGTCGCTGCCAGTGCAAAAATGGAGCCTTGTGCAACCCCATCACTGGAGCCTGCCATTGTGCTGCTGGATTCAAGGGATGGCGCTGTGAGGAACACTGCGACCAAGGAACATATGGAAATGATTGCCACCAAAAATGCCAGTGTCAGAATGGAGCCACCTGTGACCATGTGACTGGAGAATGCAGATGCCCTCCTGGATACACTGGCGCTTTGTATGCATCAATTGTATTTGCTATGTGTGGAATATCAGCAGCATTTCCCAATTCAAAGATTTGACTACACTTCCTTTCCCAAACGTTGAGGATGGGTGACAAAATTTCGCCATGTCCTTAATTCCTAATAGCAAGAATGTCACCAGCTATCAGAGTGACTTAAATAAAGCATATCCAGGGCTTATGATGACAAATCTTGCAATCTGCCACTATAAGCCCTGGACTGGTGGCTTGAAAACCACCCCACTGTCATGTGCTTTTGGGGCTACCAGCACAAATAGCCCAAGATCCCGTGCGTATAACAGCAGCTCCCAGATGCCCCACCAGAGCAGGTAGGTCAGCTGTGGGGGGCAGTTTGGGGTCGGGCAGGGGGCAGGAAGAGGAGGATCTCAGTAGCAGCAGAGCATGTCAAGATCCTATCCCCCTTTCCCTGCCCTGAACCTCCCCCTGAGTCTCCTCAAGGAGACCCATTGGAAGCCAGGTGGCTTACGGGGAGGTAAGTAATAAAAAGTATTACCTCTCATGGGCCATCTGCTTGCCCACTTAGCATGCAGCGTACACACTGTCAGTGGCGCTACATGCTATGGACTGGTGGGGATAGGATTGGATGCAAAGTTCCTGACTAAGGTCCAAGCTTCATGTTACATTAATCATATAGCTTGGCCCTGCATTTTTGGTTTGTATGGTATTTTTTTAATTTACATGTTAGAAATGAGGAAGGGGTTTGTTCAAGATTGGGACCACCACACAACAGGAGGTACTATTTCTCCTAGTCCTGGTGAAAATGGTCCCCACATTTGCTATTAGTTTCTGAGTGAAAGCTAACATCACCACCATTATCAGGTTTCCTTCTGGCAGTAATTGCAACTATAAAATAATTGCAACAATAAAATAATAAACAATTTTGATTGGGACTATGGTGCAAGGGCTAATACCCCCCTCCCAGTATTCTGTGGCCCCATCCTGATTACATGCTTCCTCCTCGCCAGTGGCTTCAAGTTAAAAAAATGCATGGCCAATCTTTACATTTAACAATACATGTAGTTTGACCCTGAGTTTTAATTTGTCTACCAGAACTCTACCAGATCCAACGCCCTAAATTATGGATAAAATATCAATACCAGAAATATGAAAAAGAAAATATGAAAAGAAAAATGAAAATATTCTCTTGACACACAAATGGAGGGGAGGAATGCTTAACCCTGAGAAGATTAGATGCTTCCACTTGCAATAAATAGTTTTGTCTGAATATGGGAAACCATAATTTCTGCAAATAATGGTTTAATAAACTGGGATATCAAACCATAATCAGATTCTTCTTTTATATCTTTCTCATATTTCTGGTGTTGATCTTTTACCCGTAATTTAAGGTGTTGAACTTGGTTTGCTATTATGTCTGAATGAAGTCAATATATTTCAGCCTAATCTACTGCCTAGTTTGTTGTGTTTGAGGGATTATGTATATTCCCCATAGCAGCTTGGAAGGAAAGTGAGATAAGAATGTAATAAATTATTCTTTAGACGGCTTTCTTCAGTCCTTGCTGAAATTTGTATTACAATTGTCACATTGGGCCAAGAATAGAAGAAGTGCAGAATTGGTAAGATATGTTTTTCTGGAACAAATGGAATCCTGTAGAATGACTCTAGAAGTCACACTACCAAAATGTTTAACAAAGAATTTCAAAAGGTAAAAGTAAGGACAAAACAGGGACAGTAATCAGAAAATGATCAGAAAACAGGGACTTTCCCTGGTAAATAGAGATAGTTGGAACATACAGGTATCTTTATTTAGTACACCCCTTCAGTCAGTCAACCAGTCAACTAAATAAATCTGATTGCCTCAGGCATAAATTCTGCATTTGCTATACTGTACATGTACTAAAAGATAAAAGAGAAGGTAGTGGAAAGTCAGAAACTCTGGGGCACAAATGACAGCAACATAAATCTCTATACCAGAAGGTCTTAATATTTTCCATAATATAGGGTCCTGATACTACAAGATGTCTGCATGTAAATAAGGAAGCATTAAAAATCCAATGAATACTTGCTGGATTCCCCCCTTTGCTCATAATACCTCAAATATAAATTGGATTGGGAAACATCTGTAAGGAAGTAGACATACCTTTGCAGTTCTGGGCAGCCCAATCCTGCATAAAGGACATTACACCCCACACTCCCCCAGGCCCTGCGCCACTTGTAGCGGCACTTACCCGCTCCATGGCACATGTTCTCCTGCTGTTTAGCAGGTGGGTGTTGCAGGACTTGGCGCTGGCGCTGCCTACTCACTGGGTGCTGCAAATGTGCCATAAGGCACGTTTGCAACACCCTAGGCTGTGCCGGCATAGTCAGGGAACAGGATTGCACCGTTAATGTTTTAGTAATTGCATTTAATGTTTTTATTTAATGTTTTTATTATTGTATTTTATTTTTGTTGTGAACCATTTTGACCACTGGAAAAGCTGTATAAAAATCTTTTAAATTAATAACCAAATATTTAATATGCACTGTTTTTCTTTTAGCTGTGAGGATCTTTGTCCCCCTGGTAAACATGGGCCACAGTGTGAAGAAAGATGTCCGTGCCAGAATGGAGGAGTGTGTCATCATGTAACTGGGGAATGTGCCTGTCCTCCTGGATGGATGGTAAATGCACCTACTAAAATAATATAAATTTGTGCCATTGGGAGCCTATGGAGAAAATTTAATTAGAATGACAGCCTGACATCAGGCAAGAAAAGAGAAAATGTGTTTTAGCATACAACAGCGTTTCTCAAAGTGATGGGTCGTGACCCACCACTTATTTTGGGCATGGCCAATATCCACTTAAGAGGGGTGGCCAGCCCGGACATCGGAGGTGGCGCTCCAGGATCGTGCCCGTGATGTCAGAGGTGGCGCTCCAGGATCGCTCCCGCCCCCAACCCAGAAACACTATTTGTAACATACCTGGCTGTTCTGCCAGCTCCCCAAAGGGTCGTGGGGGGGGCTGCCGCTGCCTTTGCATGCCTCCCTAAGGCTCTAAACGGTGCCGATCACATTCCGAAGCCCACTTCCTGTTTTTGCCGAAAACCGAAAGTGGGCTTCGGAACACAATTGGCACCTTTTAGAGCCTTGGGGAGGCCTGCAGAGGTGGCAGCAGCCCTCCCCTGACCCTTTGGGGAGCTGGCAGGACAACCAGGTATGTTACATAGACAATGTTTTTGGGTCAGGGGTGGGTGCGATCCTGGAGCGCCACCTCCGACATCTCCTCGCCCCTGCAAAGACTTACAGGGGAGTAAAGACTTACAGGGGACTCCCCTCCAAAGACTCCTGTGAGAAATGCTGGCATACAATATCAATACAAGGGATAAAAAGCAAAACAACGCAAAAACATATGTTTGTCAGTATTCTCTTATTCAGAGAAGGCTAGACAGCCTTTAGTGAACAGGAAAAGAAATATGCTTTTCGAAAGCTGTAGATTGCTTAGACAAATATTTACATTTTTGAAAATTAAAATACCGGTAAGTAGAATTAATATGAAAAGAAAGATAATTTCCCTAAACATTCCATAAACAGATCTCACATGGGTGATGGAGTGATTCAGATGTAATGCTAAACCATGGTCTGGCATTATATGAATGAGCAGAGATAAACTTCAAGATTGTGTACTTCCTTTTTTCTTTACCTGCTGCTATCCCTCTAATCTTGGTTTGCACCAAATCATGGTTTGCTGTTTTTCTCTGAATTGGCAAGCTATGATTTGTGCTTTCCCTGTAAATCAGGATTTCAAACCACAGTTTGTGTTACATTTAAATTGGTCCAGTAGATTACTGAAGTGACAAAGAACAGGTGATAATTTTTAGTAGGCAACCACATAAAGTTGTTCTAAAATTAGGAACTACTATCAAGAATGTCTTGGTGTGTTAATGGCACGAACAAGAGAGAAGCTGTAAAAGAATATGTGGTAGACTCCACTCTCCTCGCGGGACAGTAGCTTGGTGACTTCTTGTCATCAACTATGTGTCGCTACCTGGGCTGCTGTCAAAACCTGATGGCTACTATTCCATTAACGGCCCAATCCTATTTGGGCCTTGCGCTGATGGAACTCATGTTCCATGATTAGTGCAAGGCCCAGGCTGTTGGCGTGGCAGCTGCTGCAAAAGCGCACAGGCTGGGGCCACCAGCATAATTGGCTGGTGGCCCTGGGTGCACACCAGTGACCTCCAGAACCCCCACCAGAGCAGGTACGTTTGTGTAGGATACATTCTGGGGCATTCCAGGGGAGAATCAGGGCGGGAATTAGGACTGGCTGAGGGTGTGCTGAGGGTAGGCTGAGGGCGAATATCACAGGTGGCAGCTGCACCAATATCCTATGCCACTGGCCCAGGCTCGACATACCCCCTTCAACATACTTGGGTTTATACTAGCCAAAGAACGGGTGTAGATCTGAGCAGATCCATTGGGGACAAGTAAGTGGCAGGGTAAATATGTAAGAATGTTTTTTAGGTACCTCTCCGTTGCTGCCTGGTTCCCAGCCCATAGTATATATAGTGGAGGCTGTACAAACGCCACGGCATGCCCTGGGCCAGCCCAGGATAGATATTGACTGTAAGCCAGATTTCTTTGCTTAATTGCCACTTTTTCAAAGGCATTTTACTTCCAGCGTATGTTTAGGCTGAATGTTTAGGCCGGCGGAGCTCCATCCCTGGTGGCCTATGGTGTTGCAAAAGTGGTGTAAGGCACTTTTGTTGCACCTGGAGAGTAATCGAAGCCAGCACGGAGGCTGGCACCACCCACTCTGCTGCCTACCTCTACCTACGCCGCCCAACCCAGATAAGGGCCGCGCCGGTCGGCGGAAGGGCATGGGGAGGCAGTGGCGTTCCTGCGGTAGGGGCTCGACAGTAAGTTGTGCCCCGTCCTACTACCATGTTCACGAACCGGAGCGAGGAGGCCCCACCCCTCGCCGTCGGAGCAATTCCGCGTAGCGAAGCCGAACGGGCAGGGTCTCCTGCCCGTTTGGCTTCGCTGCGCGGAATGGCTCCGACAGCGAGGGGCGGGGCCTCCTCGCTCTGGTTCGTGAACGCGGTAGTAGGACAGGGCGCGACTTACTGTCGAGCCCCTACCGCAGGAACGCCACTGTGGGGAGGGCGGGCCAGTGTGGTGGGGATGGGGCCATTGGCTGGCCTGGCCCGGCCCAAGAGGGGGTGGGGATATCGGCGGTGCACTCCGCCATATCCTATTCCCCTTCACAGACCGGGCCGGCCTTATACAGCCTTCCCAGATGTGTGCCAACTCCACAGCTGGTGCACATCCGAGGAGACACATTGGGGCCTTTGGGGCTTACACCAGGGAAGGGGACGAACCACTGCATTTTAGGCTGGCCACCGCATCTTAGGCTGGATCGGGCCATAAGCAAGGAGGCTCAGCAGAATCTGCACAATAGGTGTTTTATTTTAAACCTAATCTCCAAAGGATTTTAAAGCAAATCTAACAAATACAGCAAAAATAGTGTTACGTTTTAATTGTTGGTGTTGTTCCAGCTATTTTAACTCCAAATATTTGCTTGTACTAGCTAGTGTGAAAAATGAACTAGGTTTAAATATCTAAATGTTTACTCTTGTTTGGAAATGAGATCTAAGATTAGATTTGTTTTATCGGATGAAAATTTCAACAAATTAACAGCCTAGCACTTATGGAAAAACATACATTGCATTGCAAGCTACAAAATATCTAGCATTTTTAAGATGTGCACAAGCTGCCTGGCATAAGAACTTGTTAATCTGTTTGCTTCCTTCATTTCACTTCATCATTCACTCTCACAGCTGTGCTTCTATGCATAATACTGAAGTTTGGTTTCCAAACAGGGCACAGTCTGTGGTCAACCTTGTCCCGAAGGGCGCTATGGAAAGAACTGCTCCCAAGAATGTCAGTGCCACAATGGAGGAACATGCGACTCAGCTACCGGTCAGTGCCACTGCAGCCCAGGTTATACAGGGGAACGGTAAGGAAACATCAAATTATATCAAGGCTTTGGGTACTCCAGTTTTCATGGCCGCAGGTTGTAGAGCATGAGGTGTTTAAGGGCTAGCTTAAATCTGTTGTTTGCGTGTGTGTGTTTAAACTTGTTCAGTTCTCTCTGCTGTGTGTGTGTGTGTGTGTGTGTGTGTGTAAGAGAGAGAGAGAGAGAGAGAGAGAGAGAGAGAGAGGAGATTTGAGCTATTTTTCCTTCTTCTTTTTTTTTTACCATGGCTTTAAATCTCTTAAACACCTCATGGTCTGTATCAAGGCTACTGTGGCAAAAGGGAAAATGAAGAAAGATGAAAATAAAGAAATTCCAATAAATTTATTTAGAGTGCTGTGCAGCTTCATTAGTTGTTCCAAGCAAAATATGTGATTAATGAAAATTATTTTAATTGCTATGATAAGGGATATAGCTATATTCTTCTTCTATGCAGTTCATGGAAAACTAGTTCTCTAGGAGCCTATTTTTAATGTATTTTATATACTGTTGCCATTGGCAGCCAACAACAAGGGTGAATTTGACACAGGAAAGTACTCTTTTCTTGACAAACTATCTGTAAAATAGGTAAATCGGAGGGCCAGTGATGCAGGAAAGTGGGTGACTATATGAAATACAGCATTGTCCTCTGGGGAAGAAAGTATAACCTTTCAATTTTGTTACTCCGAATGAAAATAAAGCTTGTATGATTCTTTCTCTTACAAAAAAGAAAAAGGCACAGAAAATAAACTGTAGTGACAACTTCTTGAGCAGCACACAGTGCATGCATTTAAGCCAGCAGTCATTTTAGAACCACTTCATACGTGGTGTGGGAACCACGTTGGGAACCACGTTGGGGGCTTATCATTTTCAAGTCACAACGTACATATGTTTTGAAGTGAAAAGCCATGATTTATGCACAAGGGTACCTTTCATAACTGACATAATGTGAGTTAGATTTCTGGTCATGAATCTATTCCCAATTACAACTTGTCTCATATGAAATCTACTGACGTCACTGAAGTTACACCAGGCAACTGCTTCCACTGCAATCTGGTACCATTGCCACAAGAAATGTCCATGTAGAATGCAAGGATAACCATAATTATCCCAAAGGGGAAGATACTCACTATAATGTCGAGTCAGCTGTTTTTGTTGCCAGAACTGTTGTGTTTTCTTCTGTGAAGAAACAGAAGAACGGTGGTTCATTCAGCGTCTTTATTCTCATCTTATGCAAAGGTCTAGGATTACACTGGAACAAGAAAGGTGCAGGTATAATGCCATGTGTGTCATATTATTGTTACTATCCCTTTCAAACGTGAAGTTAGACGTCTGAATACTTGGTGCTAACAATAAAAAGGTGCTAACGCTATTCAGGACACTGAAGCCATTCCCTTTGAATCCGGAAACTCTGTGTAGAGTCTCTGGTTTTTAGGATCAGACTAGAGGTTCATGCAAATTTATGTGTTTTGGCCCTTAAGTCTTTGTCTTTTTTAACAAATAGCTTGGGAAGGAGCTTGCAGAATGGCCCAAAACCACAGCAGGGGGTAGGAGGACTTTAGCACTTAGTGCACACACCTGCATGCTCTTTAGTCTTTATAGGTTTAAAATAAGCATCTATTGGCTACATGAATTTGCATACCTGTCTAATCTGACCCGTAGAGTCAGAGCTGCACCCAAAAGGAAGGCCATACCACACAGCAGAATGATAAGAAAGGCAAAATTGATGGCTGTAAGTTTACATATCACAAAGAGGCTGCTCTCTCCTCATTTGGATAGTAAACTTGTCTACTGACTCAAAAGTAAGTGAAGAACAATTATCAATGTTTGTTGCCAGAATTTAGAAGTTGAGTAATTTTTCTGGAAGAAGTAAAGTTATATTCAAAAACCACTGGGAACTTTGGAATCAACCTGTCAATAAATCTCTCCTGCATTCATCAGATACACAAGTGTAAACTATACACTTTCTTGCCTTCTCTCTATATGAGATTCTTACTCTCCTATGGGAGTGTGAAGATTGTGCCGTCCCCATTCACCCACCAGGCATACCTCTCCCATTTCCAACATCTCTAGATGTATGGGCATAACATTTGAAAAAAGGCTGTATGTGTTGAAAATCCAATGTGTATTGGCCGTAATCACATGGACAATTGTTGAATTTTGGGGAAGAAATCTACATGGAATAGGCATGTTGAATTTTATATGTGTACACTATTAAAATGTTATATTCACTCATGTTTGTTCAGCTGCTGGAGGTGAAACAGGTATTCCTGGTGGGTGGGGTGGGATAGTTATGATCTCATTCCTGCCAGGAAGGAGGTAAGAGAGAGCATCATTCAAAGCAGGCCTTTGTCTTTCCGTTCATTTTGAGATTCACCAGACATTGCCCACATACATAGAACTAATATGGGCTTGAAACGTTCTCTTAACAAACACTGACAGCTATTTTCAGAATTTTAAATTTTGCACCTAATATCCAATCCCACACTTGCATGACGAGCAGCCCAATCCTACCTAATGACCCACATGGCGATGCAGCCGTGCCAATGGAGCACGTTTTAGGCTGTGAAAGCCTCCTCGAGGTAAGGGAACATTTGTTCCCATGCCCTGGGGTAAGGCCTTGCTGCCCCGCTGGGTCTAATCAGACCTGCACCAGCTGTTTAGCTGGATCAAGTCTGAGTGGACCCAGGAGGGCGGATTGAGGCTTGGAAGGGGGATAGGATATCAGAGGTGCTGCTGCTGCTGATACTGCCCCCTTCCCAGCCTTGATCCGCCCTCCTCCCCGAACTCCACCCTATTCCTTTCCCTTCCCGCCTCGTTCTGCCCACCCCACCTTCCTCCTGCCCCTTGCGCTGACTTATCAGTGCCGGGGCTCCTTCCTGGTCTGCTAAAGTGTGGCCACGCGCTCACCACTTGCCACTTGTGGCAGCGGCCAGGTTGTGCTGAATGGTGTGTTGTAGTTTGTAACAGCCAGAAAGGACCTTACATTGCCGGAACGCTAGTTCCATCAGTGTAAGGCCCTATTAGGATTGGGGTGACAGCTGTGGAATGCTCACAGTACTATATATAAAATGCTCTCTGCTTCCAGAACTGTCTAATATAATACTTATGTTTCTTTCAGTCAAGCACATGTGGATTCTTTTTTCGAAAATGTGAGAAAATTCCAGTTAGGTTAAGTTAATCAGGGGTTAACGTAAGTTTGTTGAAACAAAAACAACAAACGACTTGTAGCACTTTAAGACTGATTTATTGTGGCTTAGGTTAAGCCACTTTGCCAGATCTAGTGCAACGTTGTCAGGTGCATGAAGTGGTATTGTAAGTGGGTGTATATATATATCTTGTAGCCCAATCCAACCTAAATCCTCGCATGACGATGCAGCGGTGCCGGCACGGGCTATGCTGTATCCCACGGGGGATTTGTGGCTAGTGGAGGTCTCCTCGGGGGAAGGGGTAACTTGGCAATGGGTCAACTTGGACCTGCGCCAGCGATATCACTGGTGCAAGTCCACATTGATCTATCTAGGCGGATAAGACCCAGGATGGGGATCAAGATTCGGTGTGTGCTGTCACCACTTAACCCACCCCCTCCTGGTCCCGATACGCCCACCCTTGCCCCGTTTCCTCCCTGTTCCACCTTCCCCCGCCCCTTTCAACTCCTGCCCAACCCTCCCCAGCCCCATTCAACCCCCTCACCATTCCACCCCCTGCACAGGACGTACCTGCTCTAGCGGGTTCTCCCTGTGCTGCCACAAAGCGCTTTACAGAGCTTTTGTTGCAGCTAGCGCCTTTGGATCATGTGTTCCGCCAGTGCTTGCTATCATTAGGATTGGGCTGTTGGCTACAGAATTTGGAAGCAAACTGATGCGACGTGCCAGGTTGCAATTCAGAAAACAGTTCCTTTAACAGCCCCATTCTATCACCCACACCCTACTGTTTTACTTCATGCAGGCAAAGCTAGAGGCTTGCGTGCTGTAATTTATGCCAGTGTTAGTTTCTGGTGATAGTTTGCATTTTTTTTCTTCCGTCCTAATTTCTCTTGCTGTTCCATTGTACTAGAACCTAAATAGAATCCTTTTCCGTTTCAGAGTTATTCAGTTTTCAGCTGACTGAATATTGGACTTCTGCATTATTTTGCCTTTCACTCTGCCTTTCAGTTTTCCTGACATGGTATCAGAAATTATTTTCAGGAAGAGAGGGAAGGAAAAATGTGTATAATTTCCCAAGGTTTTCATTTGATGCTTGCCAGCACTAGAATTCTTGCTCTGCTTCCTTTCATTTCAACATAGCTTGTGCAGGAGAACTTCCCAGTGTATTCTGCCCTTAGCTAGTGAGCACTAACAACTGTCTATGCTCTCCATTTATATTTGATCAAATGTTGCATACTGTCTGTGTTGTTTGAAAAGAATGTGGAGCAGCTGGCCTTTACCCTGGCCTCTTTTCCTAACCCTCAATTATCTCTGCATAACCATTTTTTATGTCATAAAGAGCACAGGCCTTTGGCACAGGCTTTTCTAGTGTATTCTTGTTTCAACTGTCACAGGAAATATCACATTATGCAGGTTTATTCATCTTGGATTTGATCCTGAAGTGAAGTGAAGGCACTTTTGTATAAGGGTAAACGACTCCTCACATGACGGATCCTACAGTGCTCTACAGGAGAAGCATTTGGTTAAGAGTCATGTCAAAGTGACATTTCATATATAAGAATGATAGATTTTTTGAGGCCTACTTTAGAAAATTGACTTTTAGTTTCTAAGCAACAAATTATCTAAAGGGAATTTCCTCCTTCCTCTGAGGCATCAGGAACTGCCACAACTTTATACAGAACATTGCTGTGAAGTCCTCCCTCCCTCAAAATGTCATTGGGAAGATTAATTGAATATGTTTTACTCATACAGTGGCTCAGGAGCTGCCTGGCTGCCACATTTCATTTGCAGTTAGGATTTTTTCCCCACCAGCCTCCCCACCCCACAGTCCAATCCTAACCAATTTACAAGGGCTGATGCAGCTGTGCCAATGGGGCACATGCTGCTTTCTGTGATGGGAGGGCAGTCATAGAGTCCTCCTCAAGGTAAGGGGATGTTTGTTCCCTTACTTCAGGGCAGCATTGCGACTGCATCGGTGTTGGAAAGTTGGTTAGGATTGAGCTGTTAGTTTTGTCAAGTCATCTTTAGCTGTGTAGCCTTCCTCTGTTTCATGTAACTTTGTTTCCTTGCTTGAGACATTCAGGGCTACTTGCTGTAGAGACACCCTTCTGTAATGGCACTTAGGGCCCAATCCTGCCCCTCAACAGCATGCACAATGCAGTGGAGCTGACGGAGTGCGCACTGCATACTGTGTGTGTGTGTGTGTGTGAGACCAGATGGCCCCGGAGCGGTAAGTAAACATATTTTTTACTTACCTCCCTGTAGGCTGCCTGGCCTTCAGTGGGTCTCCTTGAACCTATGCCAGATCTTTTGCTGGCGCATGTCTGAGGTGACTCCTGGGGGTGGGTCCAGGCTAGGAAGGGGGATAGGATCTTGGTGTTTGCTGCTGAGATACACCCCCTCCCGCCCCCTCCTGCCCCAGCTTGGCCCGCTCCCCACCCTGAACTGCCCACGATCTTCCCCCATTCTACTTCCTATTAACGTACTGGCAGTAACACAGAATGTCAGAAGTTCAGCAGGCTGCTGTCTCCTGCCTGCAGCCTCTGGCCGTTTGCCCTGGAGGCCACAGTCCACAGAACAATGAAGCCACTTTCATACTACAGTTATGGGGCTTATGCTGATGGATTGTGAGATCCATCAGCATAAAACCCTGGATAGGATTGGGCTGTTAATCTGTTTGGTGGCATGTCTCTGGTGGCATGCACTGGCGTCACTGCAGGGGGGCGGAGCTCTAAGTTCCGCAGCGGTCAGACCCTCAGTTACACAGAAGCACGAAGTGCCCCCGCCCCCTCGCCTTTGGCTCCGAAAGCGAGGGGGTCGGGTCATTCATGCTCCCGTGAAAAGGAGGGTCTGACCGCGGCGGAACTTAGAGCTCCGCCCCCCCTGCAGTGACGCCAGTGGTGGCATGTAAGATGATATGTGGTGGGGATGGTTTTCCTTCACAGTGGGTAGAGGAGGGAGGGCAAGGTTGGACTTGGTGGTATTTGGGCCCTACTGTCTATGTCATTCTGTGAGATATGGTGAACAAGAAGAAGGGAGGTAGAATGGAGAGAAAGCTTGTATAATATTGGAATGTGACCACGGTCTTCAAAGTGCTTTACTGGAACTTCGGTTGAGAGACACATAAAATCTTTATCTGTGTTAGAGTTTGCACATAGGACACTTCCTGTAATAAACCATCTGAGCCCACCACTGCATCTTTTTATAAAATAAAAAAGGAATGGCATTATTGAGTCTAGTCAGTACACAGCCATTCCAAAAATGCTTGCTGGTGTTTGAGTGACTGAGGTCCTACAGCAGCAGGATAACATCTTGCAAATGGGCTTTGAAAGCTTAACAGTTGACTTAAATAGAAACACCACACTCTTAGCATTTATCCTGCTCTATTATTAAACATCCTCTTGCAAAGATTTGCTCTGTTTCTCTTGACTATTTATATTTAGTAGAATACAATTCTTTCGGCACAATTCTATTGCCGACTTAGGCTGGCGCAGCACTGTAAGGCACGTTTGTGGCTGGCACCCAGCAAGTAGGCGGTGCCAGCGCTGAGTCCTGGGCCACCTGCTCACTGAACAGCAGAAGACCCTGCACTATGGAGGGGGTAAGTGCCGCTCCAAATGGTGCAGAGTCTGGGGGAGGGCGGAGAGGGGGCAGGGGGAAGGGCAGGGTGGGTGGATCAGGCCTGGGAGGGGGGAGGGACCAGCATCCATGTCGGACACCATATCCTATCCCCCCTCCCAGGCCACAAGCCCCGACACAAAGCTGCTAAGGAGCTGGCAGAGAACCGAGTGGCCACATTGTGGCGGCTGGGGGTTTACCTGGTGTAAGTGGGCAAATGCCCGCTTAACCTGAGTAGATCTCCAGCCTCTCCCTTCCCCGGATAGGATTTAGCGTGGCCCATGCGGCCCATGCTGAATTGCCTATGTCAGGGAAAGATAGAATTGGGCTATTTATCTGTGTCACTTGAATGAAAACTTCTACCTCTCTTATTCATACTCACAATATTTCATAGAACCATTGACCTAAATTACTTTAAAGAAGTTTTGCAGCTTACAAGTAGATTTGCTTTAATCCTTCATGGTTCATGTAGTAGTTATCTTCAAACCTACACTTAGACCTCGCCTGTATTTCATCAGCAATTTTTTTTACGTTAAAAGCAAATTAGTGCACTTGTCCCTTTGCATCTGGCTTTATTGTGTGGGAGAAAACTTGATTTGGCATTTGTTTAGATCTGCACATTGTTTACAAAGACAAATATCTGCCTTTGTTAAGCACAGATTCTCAGACATTATCACAGCTACGGCCTGATGGTTTACATTCTAGAACACGTATATCAATACATAGGATGAAGCAGCAGGATAATAGTGTAAAGACAGAACGCCTTGTCTTGTTCTAGGACCAACTCCAGTTCCTCAGCCCTACTGCAGTAGTGCTTCCTTACCCTTCATGAAACGTATCAAAGGGGATGGGGAAGATTAAGGACCAATAATGGCTCTTCCTAGGACTTCCTAAGGGTTTGGTGCAGCTTAGGTTTTTAATCACTGGAGCTTTGTCCCTCTTTTAATAATAATCACGTGACTGATGATAAGTAAGGGATGGAATGCTATCCATTCTCAGAACTGCAACCTCTTGCGTCCTGACACTGAATATTTGGTGTGTCAGCTCAGGTGATCAAAACATTATGATACTTAACATTTAATTTAGCACCAGCTTTGTATAGTTAGATGGCAGTCTTCTAGCCCAGAGGGGTTTATGTTCAGTAAACAAGTCTGTGGGAACATTAGAGATTGACAATGAGTGGGAGTGGTGATGGGAGCATTGAAGAGCAATGGAAGGTCAAATTTAGGGTGGCAAAGTTTTATAAGCACTTGAAAGCAAGAACGTATTAAGACTAGAGATTCCAAATTTGTCTGGAAAATGTTCAATAGAAGGCAATTAGACCTAATTACCGGTACATTTTGATTTTTTCAATAGGTGCCAAGATGAATGTCCAGTGGGTACTTTTGGAGTACAGTGTTCAGAGACTTGCCAGTGCATGAATGGTGGAAAATGCTATCACATTAGTGGTGCATGCCTTTGTGAGCCAGGATACACTGGAGAACGCTGTGAAACAAGACTATGCACTGAAGGTGTCTATGGAATCAAATGTGACAAAAGGTGTCCCTGCCATTTGCCAAACACTCAGAGGTAAGCTTCCATTGTTTGGCAACTCTTTTCATTTGTCGCAATGTTTTTACCTTGATTTGTAAGCCACCTTGGGGAAGTCTTCTTTAAGGATGGAAAGGTGTGATAGAAATATTTTTATAAATACATAAATAACTAGAACTTTGATAGACATTGTAATGCAGCAGTGTTTGGGAAACTTTATATGGAACTATTTAGTCAATTAGAGAGCTATATTGGGGACTTTAAATAACACTGGGAATCTGAAAGGTTTCTATTGCGTCTCTGGTGTCCTTAAATGTTACACTGCTGCACTAGCTGCTGCACAAACTGCTGAAGAAACATGGGTTTTAGCCCTGTAGATGCTGATATTTGGAAAAAAAAAAGTCATGTTATGCATTCCTTGTAGTACAACAAGTTCTAGTAATTTAGATCTCGTGTGTATATTCTCTTAATAGAAGTGATACCAAGTTACAGAGAAACTTCAGTGACAGCATCTCCACCTTTCCATGGTATCATTTTTAACAAGATTTCCGGTATATTTTTAAAACTTCCAATTGCTTGTTGTGCTCAGAAATTTATTAGACCGTCAACTGCATTCCTTTCTCATTTTCACTAACATGCATCCTCAGTGGTAATTGGGCTGTTTTTCCATGAGTTGTAGTAAAAGAAATATGGTGGTCAAAAGGTAAAAATAAGTGGTGGGTTTGGGTTGGATGTATAGGTCAATAAAGCTCCAGTTCTATCAATCCCTTCCACCTTGTTTCTATTAAAAATGTGTATGTAGGAGTTTTGACTTTTTGAATAGTTAATCTTTTGGAAAATTAACTAAAATCTGCTGTAAACATTTTACATTGTCCAGAATGTATAGCCGAGCACTGTATAACATTTCTCATATTTCAAGGATTAAGTTTGATTCATGTTCAACACAGCTGTTCCTTCATTTATACCACTGGAAAACAGCTTGTGGTCAAGTCAAATTGCAAACGTTTAGATGTAAACAGAAGCATATGTCTATTTTTGAATATGTTTTCAACATTTCCCCCTCTCTGTGACAAATTGAATGGGCTTAGCGACAGTGTAGGCGTGGGAGCATCTCTTTTTGTTCACTTTCAGTTTATTACAGAAAGAAAGTAAAACATTTTGTAAGCAAAGCATTTTAGATATGCCAGACATATCTAATATGTATTCGCATCTGCTTCCTAAAACCACTGCTACCACTTCTACTTCACATTAACATCTGTATTCACTTTCTTTAAAATAAATGTCTCCTTGTTAATTCAGCTGCTCTGCCTTTCCATTCAAATAATCTCTTGCACTGAAAACAGGAAACATGTATTTGGGAGAATGGCAACCATCACAGCCATATCAGCCACCGACACTGAAGTTATGGAGTAGGTTGTGCTAGTCTCTGCCATGGTTTCTCAGATGTGGCCACCAAGTCACAGTGGGGACAACAGAGTCTGGGGCAGCAGGGCCAAGGGTCTTCCCCTCAATGTTTTGCTAACTGCAGTTGCATATCTGTGTTAACTGCACATTGGCAATTAAACTAACTATACGAGAGCCATCAAAAGTGTTTCTGCTTCCTATATTTAATTACAAATTAGTGAATACTAATTTGGATGTCAATCAATATATGTGCAAGCATGGTTTCTTAACACTTGCTGTGGCAGGAGGGAAGGGATACAGAATATAAATGTCACCGATTGGCTTCTCCTGTACTGTGCCTGTGAACTTCCTTCCACCTGATCTCAAAAAAGAAAGAGACAATGAGCAGGTAGCTGGGATTTCTTATCTTCTAAAGAGTTTTTTTAATTATTTCTATTAGCTTGATTTATTTGTGTAAAGATGCCTGTGGTTGACAGAACTGGAAAACGTTTCTATGGTCCCAGTGTATTTACATATATTTATTTACCTGCAAAATACTATCAGTATGCCTGATGCTGCAGAAATATTTTGTATTTGGTAAATAGTGGGAGGACTTTTTTAAAAAAGCAAAATAAAAAGTGATTAGGAATAGAAAGCACTGAGCATGGTTCTGCTTCTGTTCTGATTAATCAGTAGGAATTAATAGATGTATAAATTAATGCATCTTAATTTACGGCTCAATCCTATTCCAGCCTTATGCTGGCAGATCTTGTGATCCTCCAGTGTAAAACTGAGGCTGCTGGCGCCGCAGCTACTCTGTCATTCTGTGACCCGCTAGCAATGGAAGGAGAGCAAATAAGCTCCATACCGGGAGTGGCGAGCTGCAGACTGGGGCAAACGTCTATAGCAGATCAGGTGTGTGAGGTTAACTGTAACACAAACATCCGGGTAGATAGGAGAATGTATTTTTATGTGTAGTTGTAGTAGTAACCACGATACTTCTGAAGATGCCTCCTATGCTGGAGGCGAAACATAAAGTTTTATCCATCTAAATTATAATAATAAAATTATATTATACGACGGAGTTTCCCGGCAGAATGTTTGTTTTAAATTCTAAAAACTCCTGAACTATCTTCCAAGTCGGCACTTTATAAAGTGTATCGCCTAATCCAATCTGCAGGTTCCCAGTGTAGGGGTGACTGGGGGGCCTCAGTCAGTGTACCTGATGCATTTGATAACAATCATCCCTAGCCACTGCCGCTCCCTGGGTTTCCAGGAGCAAGACAGGCAGGAATACTCCCTAGCCACAGAGCTCTCCTTTCAATGAGAATAGAATCCCATTCAGTATAGGCAGCCCACAACCAAAATCACAAGAACCACCAAATCCACATATTATAACATATATGAACTTATGCATCTTTGACTTTTTTTGACTGTTGAAAGAGAACTGATGTTTTATTGTGGGTGACTGATTTTTAATAATAGCAATGAAGAACAGCCAAACATGGTAGAAATTAAATTGACATAAAATGAGAAAAGAATCATGTACAGAGGGTTTAAAAGGAAAAATCCCCAAAGGAAGGCTGTATTCTGTCACAGTTCATTTAATGTATCTAGACTTGGGTACATTTTTCCCCTCAGAGTGCCTAAGGGAATATTACTTCAATCAGTGATCAGAGCCCTTCTTTAAACAGGCTGCCTATTGTAAACATAATTGATCTGGATATTAAGGCTTCTCTTTGGTGAGAGTCAAGCTAAGAGCTTTGTCTGCCAGAGCACCATAGAGCACCCCTTTGTGTCCACTTTCCCATCACATATATCTTAGCACAGCTGATGGTGTCCATTTGTTACAAGACAACAGCTGTGTTGCTAGTTATTCAATGGAGCTGCTGTTTTCAGGTAGAGACAGCTGGTCTGTCACCAGGTATGGAAACTACAGGCTGTCCACATTCTCCAAGGTTGCAAGAGTGCCCCTGACCTCTCTCCTGTTAAAGTGATTTTGCATCACTTCTAGGAGAAAAAGATAGTTGCACTCTTAAACACCGTTTTAAATGAAGAGCACATAGCTGTCGTTGTGTCAGTTCCCAAAGAAGCACATGAATGTATCAGAAAGAAGCTATATATTTCAGTTTGGTCTTCTCAATAAATTAGAGTGCAAATTATAACCATAATTTCAGCAGTAGTCATTTTTTGTGACATTTGCAACTGTAATGAATCATAACTGAAATACTAAGGCTGTTTGCAAGGATATTCTGAGAATATAGGATTTACAGCCCAATCCTATCCTGGGCTGGCCCAGAGCGTGCAGCGGTGCTGGCATTGCCTCAGCTGCATGCAATGGGGCGGCCAGGGCCAAGCAGTGACCGAGAGGTAAGTAAAAATGTTTTTACTTATCTAGTTCACTTCTGCCTTGTCCTCAATAGGCCTACTTGGATCTGCACCAGCTCTTTGGCTGGCGTAAATCTGAATGGTTCCAAGCGAGGACTGGGCTGTGTTGAGGCTGGACTGGGGGCATAGTATATTGGCGGTGCTGCTGTTGCTGAGACCTGCCCCCAGCCCATTCAGCATGCCCCGTACTGGTCCAGGTCCCCACACTGATCCTGCCCTGGAACGCCCCCTCCACCAACTCACCTGCTGTGGCAGAGGCTCTGGAGGTTGTTGCCGTGTGCCTGTGGCCACCAGCTGATTGCGCTGGCACCGGTGGACTGCAGACCATTGCAGTGGCTGCCGTGCCAGCAGCCCAGGGCTTGTGCACAAGGTCTGGATAGGATTGGGCCATAAATTATGTAATAGTTGAGGAATCTAATTATAATTATATTCACGTAACATGTCTGTGTGAGGGGTAGTTTTCCACAATACACATCGTGGAAGAAGAAATGTTTTTAATTGTTTGAGATACAAAATAAATATAAGGAATAGTCCTTTTTTAAAAATGAAGCAGTAGTATTGTAACATTATAGTATGGGTTTTTATATCCCCCCCCTCAACATGTTCATTAAAAAAACAGAGTTATCCATGTGAAATCCTTTTCTAACATGTCTATAACAACAATAATTTGCTGTACAGGATTCTCATTGTCATTTTTAGCTCCAAATGTTTTATTCCTTTCATCTCTTTGTGGCAGCTGTCACCCTATGTCTGGAGAATGCTCCTGCAAGCCCGGCTGGTCTGGACTCTACTGTAATGAGACATGTTCCCCTGGATTCTATGGTGAATCTTGTCAGCAGATTTGCAATTGCCAGAATGGCGCTGACTGTGATAGTGTAACTGGAAATTGCATCTGTGCCCCAGGATTTAAGGTAAAGAATTCTGATTGACTAGTTCAGCATTGTTCCCAGTCCTTTGGGCACAGAGTAACCTCTTTATACCACTCCTAGTAATAGGAATACTAATACCTTTTTACTTAGTCTAATACTAATATGCATACTAATGATATTCAGATTAAATGCCGCCCCCACCCATTAATGTGGGTGGGGGTGTTGTTTGCCTGGTCCCAGCCTGAACAAGGCATGGGCTTAGGCTGTTCACCTGATTGGTGCCTGAGCAAGTTGAGGGCAGAGCCAGAATTGTGCCGAGAGACGGAATTGTGGATTCCATCTCTCAGCATTCGAAGACTGGAGGAGCTCGTGAATTTCTTGAATAATCAGGTAATTTTAAACAAGGGAACAGATTATGCAATTTAACTCACATCTACAGATCATGCAATTTAAAAGAAGATCTGGGAGAAGCACCTGCCCTGTAAATGACAGCGCAGATATAGATGAAAAGCAGATACTGTATAGTACTGATCCAGGAATTCAAGGCATAGTGTAACTTACTATAATTCTTCCTATAGAAAATATTGTTATGTTTCTATAGACCTGGATCCCTAATGAAGCAATCTATCACACATTGTGGTTGCATAAAAATGTACACTAATAATCAAACCAAAAAAGTTTGAGTTTTTTTTCTAAAAATGGTTTTGTTGTTTAAAAGAACAATAGAATTATACATTGTTATTGTTTTTGCCAATCATTATAACATTTATATACTAAATTTATTGACTTAAATAACTCCAAATAATAAATGTTATTTTTACATTAGTTCCTATAGAGATGATGATGATGATATGATATAATATAATATCTGTATTTACTGTATATATTACCTTTCTATGTTGTCAGATTTCTCCACGGACTTTATTCAAGGCGGTTTACGTAGGCAGGCTTTTTCTAACTCCTCATAGGGATTTTTACAATAAATGTTCAATTCGCATAGAACCCACCTTCTCCCTCTGTTTCCTTTCAACGGTGTAGTATCTCACTGGCTACACACAGCTTCCGAGCTTGTCCGATAGCGACTCCTCTCTCCCACAGAGATATCAGCTGAGATATCACAGCTTGTCGGCAGCTTCTGGTTGTCTCGAACCGATCATGTCCTAGTTGTTCTTCAGGAAAGGCAGCAGCTCAACCACTAAACCACACTTCCTGCCCATATGAAGATCACTCACCTCTTCATATACTATTACATTCTTATAGTATATACACTTTTTTATTACAGTGAATGTCGGTTATACAAAGGGGTACATGATTTCTCCTTGCAACTAATGTAAAATTTGTAATTATTATTATTAGGGTTGCTATGGTAATAATGGCAGATGCTATTTCGGATGTGGTTATTGTAGTTCTGTGAGTGTGGAGTGTGAGTCCCAGAGTTGCTTTTTCTCTGTTTCTATCTAATTCACAGCCCAATCCTATCGAAACCTCAGCTGTCAATGCAGCCGTGCCAACAGAGCACGTGCTCCTTGGTATGGGGAGGGGGCAGGCTCGGAAGCCTTATCAGGGTAAGGGAATTTTTGTTCCCTTACCCTGGGGGAAGCTTCCCCATTGGGTCTCTTTGGTTCTAAGATAGCCATTTTGCTGGCGCAGAACTGAGGTAAGTAAGGGAGAAGGGAGTGAAGGAGCATAGGATATTGGTGCCCATGAGTGCCACTGGTAACTGCCCCCTCTTCACCCTGTTCCACCTCCCACCCTCTCTGCCCTGAGACTTCCCTCATTTCTCCCCCTCCCTGCCCCATTCTGCTTACCACCTGCCCTCACTGTCAACTCACCGGCCTTTGCACTGGCCTGTGCTAGCAGCCTTGTTTTCCTACCCACTCACCTCACTCTTTCCTCGCATGGTCCCTTTAAACTTAAAGGGACCGCGTGAGGAAGGAGTGATGTGAGTAGTTAGGGAAGTCAGTTACTAAAAAAACTGTGTGGGCAGCAATGATCCACTTCACTCACCTCACTCCTTCCTTAAGTGGGCTGAAGCTATTGGGCTGCTGAAGCTATTCAGCCCTATTGCCAGTATTGCTGTCCCCCAAAATTCATTCATCCCTTACCTGGCTTCTTCCTCCACGTGGACTCGTGAACGAGTGAAAAATTTGCTATGTTTTAATAATTAGGTAATAAAAGTCATTCAAAGACTGCTTGTCTAGTCATTGAAATAAAAAGAGAAAGAAAAAGGTACAAATGCAATTACTTTTCTTTTGCTGACTCTGTACTTACGCTTATCTCTTGTCAAATGTGTTTTAGGGTTCTGATTGTTCTATTCCTTGCCCTCTTGGAACTTATGGAGTAAAATGTTCCTCCACATGCAACTGCAGAAATGAGGCCATCTGTTCCCCAGTGGATGGTTCTTGTACCTGCAAAGCAGGTAAGATAAATAATTTACCTCCTGTAATATGGAATTAATATGAAACATTCTTTGAAATCAGAATGGACTGCTGGAAGAAGCAAAAAAAGGAACTGGATTTAAGCTAATAACTTGCAATACATTAAGGCTACAATTCTGCTATTTCCGTCTATTGTTTGCAAAGATATCAACGCAAAAATTGCTAAGAAAGAGCAGCAGATTTCTCCATCTCTAACACTGCTTGTAATAAAGCACTTTTCAAAATCCCAAAAACCTTTATCTTATAATTTTCCAGGATGCTCCAAGAACTGTGGCTTGAGACTAAAAAAGGGAGCAGAAATAAGATATAGAATTTCATCATGCAAGGGTTGAGGAATCCAATTCCTATCTTTTCTCAGAAAATATCTAAATTTCCAACATAACAAATAGACAAAGTTTTATGTTGGCATGCAGTTGTAAT
Organism: Plestiodon gilberti rubricaudatus; assembly: GCA_026170595.1. Taxonomy (NCBI): domain Eukaryota; kingdom Metazoa; phylum Chordata; class Lepidosauria; order Squamata; family Scincidae; genus Plestiodon; species Plestiodon gilberti. The sequence goes on from JANXHW010000002.1 coordinate 57,204,253, forward strand.
CAAAACTAGGGTTTGCTTGCAGTACAAGCCTATACATGTCTACTCAGAAGTAAGCCCCATTATGTTCAATGGGATTTACTCCCATCTAAGTGCGTATACTGGATTGCAGCCATAGTACACTTGTTGTGGAAGTTCATGGTCATATGTGTTCAACAACACACCTTTCCTAACCAAAAGCACTTAATCGTGTAGCTGCAAACTCTGCACAGATTCATAAAGCAGTTTCATAACAACATGTGTGCCTTGAAAAGCTTATTGATTAGATTCATTCAGTGAAGTTATTTTTCTCCCTCTTGTTGTAAACAAAGTGTCGAATTAGTAACCTGGCTGTTGATGATTACATATGATGGTTCGACTTATATTTTGTCCAGGTTTAGTGAAGGAGCTTTTGCAGTATCCTTACTCTACTGTTAAGTTGAAAAACTGGCCAATCATAGGTAACCACTTCAAAATGAATTGCTCTTTGATAGATCATTTTTAATACTACTGTTTTCAAGTATGATCTTAGACTTCCATGGCCAGCGATTACGAACAGAGACTGAATAGGTGCTGTTTTCTTTTATATAAATCTTACTCCTGCATAAAATATTTAGGAAAAGGTGCTGATAATCATTCTTTAGAATTCACATCTATCCAAGTAACAATTTTTGTTGATCTGTGCATTATGCCTGAATTTCCTGTGAAAACTGTGTCATTTAGACTGCCCAATATGTAAGGAGTGTGACTTGTGTAAAGGACAGAGAATGGAACAAGAATAAGGGGATAAATTGCTAAGCAATCTGCACTTCTGTGTGTCAGAAAAATTCTATAAAGAATCCACCAGTCAGAAGTACTAAGGAAGATAACACTGTTGACAGGAGATTGTGCCTATAAGCATTATTAATAATAGCAAAGAAAAATAGCTCAATTGTCTGTTATTCATTAGATCTTGAGGCATTCAAGGTGCCCATGTTATCTTTTTCAGCTGTCCAATTGATTGTACCTTTTTGTTATCATTTATCTACAAAGGCAGATCTTCTATGCAGGACATAGAGTATGACAGATAGTGATGATGGAGAGTATGACAAAATATGAGTAACTACTGTATATGTATCATTATCCATCTTGACAGTAACATTTGCCTAGGTTCAAAGGTTGGGTCTCCTAAACCCACCCTACTACCCTTTGACATTTATTGCAACCGTGGTTGTCTTCCCTGTCTTCTCTTGGAGTTACGTATGGGTCAAACTAGATGTGATGGCAGCAGATCTGTTTGTTTAAACTCAAATCTGCCATCAGGTAGAAATTGAATGGCAGGATGGGTGTGTTGTGTGTGTGATTTGAACAGTAAGAGAATTGTGTGGATGAGGTGCTCTCAAACAACCTCCAACTTGCCTCCCCACAGCCTTAACCCCTAAGCACTTTTCTCTCAGCCAAATTCTGATATATACTGAATATGGACATTTTGTTTTTATTGTGGCAGGTTGGCATGGTGTGGATTGCTCTATAAACTGTCCTAGTGGGACGTGGGGCCTTGGCTGTAACTTAACTTGCCAGTGCCTTAATGGAGGGGCGTGCAATACTCTGGATGGAACTTGCACCTGTGCTCCAGGATGGAGAGGAGAAAAATGTGAACACCCTTGTCAGGTAATTAAACACAATTAACTAAAAGGTAAAGTTTGAGGTGGCAATAGGGTTGGTCATGGAAACAATTGCGTTACCCTATTGAGTTTAGGATGATATATTGTTTTCCCCCCCACATATTTCCCCGGCCGTTGTAGGCCTTACCTGCTCTGGTGGGCACAGGGCTGGGCAGAAGCCGGGGTAAGGGCCGCTGGCTGCTGCACCGGCGGTCCTTACTCACCGGGTGCCGTAAACGTGCTTTACGGTGCTTTTATGACACCCTGCGCCAGGGGAGCGCGTGCTCCCTTGGCGCAACTACACTGGATTGCACCGTCAATCTCTGTTCTTTTATGTTAAAGTGGATTACAGAGATAGAGAATGGCCATGTTGTTTTGTTTTATAATTGAAGGATAGATTTCACTGGCTAATCCTTTAGCTGTCTTGTATAAATATAGGTGTGAACGTCAAGTAGCAGCAAATGATTTTTATTTTGGGCTACATTTCAGGTTCTTGTGTTACTGTGAATATTTTTAGCTCTGGAATTTAGATTTTTATTTTTTTATTATACAGCCCCACTGCACAGCAGTCCGAACAGGAGTTGAGGCTCAACTTATAGCGCCCCTCTTCTCCCCCTCTGCGGGGAGATAGATGGAATGAATAGAATACATAGAATATAATAGATCAGGCATTCCCAACCTGTGGTACGTGAGACGCTGCCCTTTATCAGCTGCTGCAATCAGCAGCTGATAATGGGCAGCGTTAGCCTTTTTTTCCGTGTTGCGGTGCGGGCAGGAGGACTCGCCCGCCCGCGCCGCAACCCCGAAAAAACAATCACGAAATCTCTCGAGATCCAAGACGGCGGCGCCCAGGAGAACAGGTAGGAGATGCTACCAGGGACTAAGGCAGGCCTGTAGCCTTTTTTCGTGGTTGCGGGCGGGCGGGCCCTCCCGCCCATGTCGCAACATGGAGGGAAAGGCTACAGCCCTGCCAAATCAGCATGGCTGTAGCCTTTTTTTCGGGATTGCGGCAAGGGCGGGCGGGTCCGAAGGCGAGGGGGTGGGACCGCTTCATGTCGGTGAGTAATGGAGGGTCAGCGCGGTGCGGAACTTAGCGTTCCACCTCACCTCCAGCGACGCCACTGCTCTTGCCCTTTAGCTCACGCCTCTGGCAAGACACATCTTTTCTATGCAACTGCTACCTGAGGTGGGAGGAACACAAAAACACCCAGTCTGTCAGGAGCTCCAGCTGCAAGTAGTTTCCCCACACAAACGTCCCTCCACTTGTCTGTTTTTGATGTGGCATAGGGATGTGCCTCTCAAAAGGAAGGAGCAAAAGGTTCTACGGGGCATGACCAAACCCTTGGGGGTGCCTAAGGCTGCAACCCTATAAACATTTACCTGGGAGTAAGTTCCACTAAACTCAATGGGGCTTACTTCTGAACAGAAGTGCATAGGCTTATGCTGTAAGAAGATCTTTAGATTTAAGCATCCATCCATATATTTTACCTTTATTAATACATTTCTTTTTTTAAAATCTTATGCTTGTGAAAATGTTTTCATCTAGAGCAGTAAATCAATATGTGTTCATACCTATGCCCATTTTTTTATATTGCCACTTCAGGGAATTAAGCCGCTTCTGGCTTTCATTCCAAGTCCTCTTCCACTGAGTAAGTAGATGTCCTGCTGGTGGTTGATGATTATGGTTGATGATTATTCCTGTCATTTAGTTTTAGGTTTCTTAGGATTCATGCACATGTGTGTGGTAGTTCAGTTTATTTAATAATTGCAATAATTGCAATATGTGAATTGCTGTCCTCAATTATTACAAATCATTACTTTTATTCCCTCAGGAATTGCCCAGTAATTTGAGGTTTTAAGCCTCTTACATGTTAGCTGAATCTAAAATGTAATGTTTATACATTCCACTGTACCATCTTTTCTTTTCTGGCAGGATGGAACTTATGGGTTGGACTGTGCAGAGCGCTGTGACTGCAGCCATGCAGATGGCTGTCACCCAACTACTGGATACTGTCGCTGCCTCCCAGGATGGTCAGGTAAATTGGACATTGATGGACAATAATAAGGCAATATCCACAGTGTTGTAAACTATTGCTTCTGTGAACAGATTATCTAGGTCAATGTGTGAAATATTCAGAAGGTAGCAAGTAATCCCTGGATGTAATCAATCAGAGGTCTATTAATTACAAGCTTTCCAGAACAGAAAGGTCTTCACCATTCATTTAAAAACAGAGAGGGGGACGTTGCCTATTTTCTTTAGGGAAGGAGTTCCTCAATCTCTTTTAATGGTTGGCAAGAGAGGAGGGCTCTTTTAGCCAATTTCAGAGCTTGAGCAGATTCATATATAGGAGATGGCAGTCCTTAATGTAATCTGGTCCCAGATCACTCAGAGTCTTAAAGGTCAAAACCAGCAATCCAAATTGAGCATGGCCGCAAATGCAGTTAGGAGAAATAGGTGTAACATATTTGTCTTTCCCCCACCAGCACTACAATGGCTACATTTTGCATCATTTTAGTATTTATCAAGGGCCTATGGAATACGAACATGTCCACTTTAATACATACTGGAGCTAATAGCATACATTTTATTGAGTGGAGGCAGCAGGAGGGAACGCTATTCCAGCAATTGTTCTTTTATCTACAGATTCTCTAAGAAGCTCTTTTAAAAATATCTTGTTCATTTATAGGACGTTAATGTCTTTGAACGGTACATTCTGTTTGTTCATCAACAGTTCTTTCTATATCTCTAATTGGGGGCACAATTTCTCTATTTCTCTAATTGGGGGCACAACCGCTGCGCCAGCCTAAGGTGTCGCAAATGTGCTGTAAAGCACATTGTGACACCAGGAGAGGAAGCGGGTGCCATCCTGCTGGGTGCTGCAGCCAGGAGCACTGCATGATGGAGCAGGTAAGGTTTGCTTGAGCAGAGCAGGGGGGTGTAACGGGAGGGGGAGAGTGGAGATGAGGCGGTTTGGGCCTGGGAGGGGGGAGGGATCAAAGACACCGGCGCATGCTGAATTCTGTGCCCCCTCCCAGGCCTTTTCTGCCTGCACGGGGCTTCTCGGATCTGCACCAGCTATAAGGCTCGCGCAGATCCAAGTAGCCCCATTGTGGAGACTGGGGCTTTACTTGGGGTAAGAGGACAATTGTTCCCTTACCGCGAGGAGACCTCCAGCCTGCTCCTCCCCAGCGCTGTGGGCTGCGTGGCTCCGCAGATCCAGTGCTGGTTAGGATTGGGCTGTAAGTTACGTGTTCACCAGCTAACTAATTCCATCGTCTAAATACCACCACATAATGGCAAATCTGTTATCCAACTATTTTAGAGACTATCCTTAAATATTATCTTGTTTCATAGTTCACATTCACAAATAACAGTGGGTGGATCACAGCTGATAATACTAGAGTGTGTGGGTGGGGATTCTTTTTGCAGATGCCCAACACTAGAAAACTGTCTTGTTTAATCTTATATGGCATGTCTAGACAACACTGACATGTCAATAATAGTTTCAGATAGGGTTACATAGTCCTTTGTAAGCTCACTGTACTGTGTGGGTAACACAGATAGGATTGGACCATAACATTGCCTTTAGTAATTTGGTGAGATCAATGAAATTGGGAAAGCATAGAAACTTCAGTATCCTTTCCTTTCAAGTGATGACCACTATCCTGTTCATTGAGTATTTGGATGCTGCTCCTCTTCAGTAACGATAGATAATCTCTTGCAACCACATCTCATCTTGAATGAACAGTTTCACCTCTTCCCAAAGCTTGTTAATGTTGTACTCAGATGCATAGCCCTAAAATCAGCAAATCTGAACTCTAGTTGACAAGGATTTTCCATTAAACTGTTATGAAAAACGCAGGTTTTTATAGAACTATTTGAAGAATGTTACAGGTCATAGCACATTATTTCTTTGCTGTGCTGTGACATTTTATGGAAAATGTCACGGCTTACTGATAACCAGTGCAGCTGTAAAAGCACTTAAAACTTGGATAAAGTCTCTAAGTTCTGAAACACTACTAGCCTACTACAAAGTACTATGCACACCAGTAACATACCAGGCTATAATACAGGGTTATGGATTAGTTTTATCTTTTTAATCTAGCATGAAGGATTAGGGATTTTAAATTGTCCCTAAGTGTCCACTGTGTTTTTGTGAAGTGTTTTTGTTATAGAAGTAATAAAGCGCTGTTGTGCAGTCTTAATGAGAGGCCATGGAGGGGGCATCTGCCTGAAGGAGCTCTGAAATAGGGCCCTAGGAGCAAGCTGTTTCTGGACACTATGCCCCCTTCCCCTCACTTTCACATTCAAGGGGACTAACAGTCCAGTCCTATCCAGGATTGGGCTGCTGGGTGGAGCAGGTTATGACAGCGGAAGTGACTTCCACTGTCATAAAATGGCTGCTGATGGTGCTTGCCACGCCTTTGGCAGCCATTTTGTGTGCACTTGCTGCAGGAAGTGGCAGCACTGCAGCTCTGTTGCCAAACCCAGCCGTAACCACTGGACCCAGTAGGTCAGCGTTGGGGGCAAGGGTAGATGGGGAGGGTGTGGGCAGGCTGGGGGAGGTACTGGGGACGAGGCAGGAGGGTGTGCATCCAGCAGTAATGGTGCATGCCGGATCCTAACTCCACCATTCTGAAGCTCTCTGCCCCTTTCCTCTCCTTGGACATACACCACCAAAAGTGGCCCCAGGGCTTACTGGGAGATAAGTATAAATATGTTATACTAACCTCCCATTTGCCTTCGGGTTGTGCCCCCCACAGCATGGCTTCATCAGCACGACACACCAAGCACATCCGTGTTTGTCTCGTGTGCGTCTTGTCCGGTGTGTTGCTTGAGCGGCCGATGTGCTGCTATGAACCCCAGGCACACCAACAAAAGCTGTACAGAGAAGGGAAGACGTTCTGCCCCGCCCCCTCTCTCTTTTAGTCAATCAGAATCGAGACTCTTCGGACTCTATTCTGATTGACTACCGTGTTCGCTCCGCGTCCCACCCCCAGAGTTCCAAATACAGGCGCAACACATGCGGACGTGCTTGGTGTGTCACAGACTTTAGGCTCAAATCCTATGCATACTTATCTGGGAGTAAGTTCCATTAAACTGAGTGGGGCTTACTTCTGAGTAGACATACATATGATTATGCTGTCAGTGCTATATGTGCTCCCTCTACAAAGTTGCTTTTGGCCAACTACAAAATGTGTTTTTGGGTTAGATCTCTGACATAAGGAACATAAAACAATGTCTTTTAAAAGTTATTTTCTCTATTATTCCATACAGTAAAAGGTAAAAGTGTGAAGCAGAAGTAAGAGTTGTAGTGTGTGTGGCATTAATATATAGGCTTACCAGATCTCCAACTGGGACAGAGTGTTAGACCTTTAGGAGAAGGAATGTGGGCAGGTGTAGCTTGTTAAGTCCTAGAGCAGAATCCTAGGCATGTCTACTTAGAAGCAAGCCCCATTGTGTTCAGTGGGGCTTGCTTCTGAGTAGACATGCCTAGGATTCTGCTCTAGGACTTAACAAGCTACACCTGCCCACATTCCTTCTCCTAAAGGTCTAGCACTCTGTCCCGGTTGGAGATCTGGTAAGCCTATTAATACACCTTCTGAAGAAATGCCCATTGTAGACTGAGAAGTGTTATTTTGACAAAACTATAACAAACAAGATTGTGATGGGCATATGTACATGTTATGTTCATATATTGTTTCCAACTGTTACCATTTTTTCTTCTTTTACTACTTATATTTAGAGTGTTCCCTATCCCCCACCCTGCCCTTTACTTGTGGTACTTCCGTTGTGTATCTTCTCTCTCCCGCGCTCTCTTTCTCGCTCTCTCTGACATTACCGTTCTTTCATTTTCATTGCACTGTTTTCCACGACTGTGATGCTCTGCTTGAGAATACTCCCCTGAAGCTATCCTTGGCAGACTACCCCAGAAGGATGCACCTGTGTTCCCTTGAGAGTCTGGGCTTACTTAAACTAAAATAGGTCTACAAAGTTACAAGAACTTTTGAAGGTGTTTGGATCTCTAAATTAACTGTATTGTCAGGAGTTAGAGCACTTTGAAACACTTGTTGTGGGTATATAGAACAAAAGTCAACAAATCTTTGATGATATTGGGGGTGTGCAGGAATCCATTTTCTTGGAACTTTTTGTATTTCAGTGTAGAAACCCCCCCCCCCCCCCAGATTGGAAATAATAGAATGATCTGTGCGTTGTGTTTGCTGAGTGTAAAGAGAAGCTCTGACTTTACTGTGTGTTTTGCCACAAAGCAGAAATGATAATTTTTGTTATAGCTCTTATATACAGTGGATCCTTGCTATCCGTGAAACCAGCATTTGCGGGGGACTACTTTAAAAACGTTTTTAAAAGTGAAAAAAGCCCCTAAATAGCTGTTCCTACTTTCGCGTGGACAAACCACATGGTTTACCCGCATAGGGGTAGGAACAACAATTTGGGGGCTTTTTCACTTTTAAAAATGTTTTTAAAGTGAACCCTGGTATCTGCGGATTTTCGGTATCCACAAGGGGGTCTGGAACGAAACCCTATAAGTTAATAAGCATTCCATTAGCTGTCAGTACAGGCAATTTACTGGATAAGCCCAGATTATTGAATCAAATCAATAATTTGGATAGCCCAATCTTATGGTAAGGGTGATGTGCAAAAGCCTTTCCCAAGTTAACCGAAACTCTGCATAACAAAAGCTGAATTGTGCCACCTGTATATGCTATGCTAATTAAGCAAAACTACCTTTTTTGTAATTTGTTCTGATACTCCTAGTCCTAGAGAAGCAAGGAGTTCTACAAAGCATTGAACCTTCTAACAACGTGAACTCTTACTGGACCTAGTTTTGACTCGGGAGATTTCATCAGGCATTTCACACAAATTTTCAAATTTTCTATGTCTAGAAATGTGTTGTGTGTTTTTTAAAAAAACAAAATGATTCTCAAATTTCTGCTCCCTGGATGAAATTGTGCCCCTTTTTGGAATCACAGAATATACACTATTGCTTCATCATGCTGTTTTATTTGTGCCATGTAAGTAGATGTTGGCATAGACCAGGGATGGCCAACCTTCCACCATTAGGGCCTCTGCGTTCTTAAGAGTTGTGCAGAAGACAGAATCTTGGCAGCTGCAAGTGCTGATGGTGCTGCTAAAGCAGCTGCACTTGCTGAAATGCCCTCACCTAGACAGCCATTAAAGGTCCAGGAGCAGTCATGTTGAAAGGTTGGGCACCCCTGGCTTAGACTAAAGTGCACCTAAAATATCACACTGTGGTGGGCAAGGGGTGCAGCTCTGCCCAGATTCCCTTTACAGTTCCTTGAAATCCCCTACTCTGATCTATAAATTACTTACTGTAGAGATTGCTTGTCCATCTTGGCACTGATGCCAGGCTATCAGTGCTATTCTAGTCTTTTGGATACTATACAGGGAGCTGCTGATGGCAATTCTGCTGCCACACAAGTCCAAGGGACTTGGAAGGTGTAGCATTGCAGCAATAGCAGTGGTCAAGCACAGAGTCAGGTAGCAGTGTTGAGATGGGTTCTCTCCTTGTGTCAGTGTTGACACTGTTATGCCAATGTTTATATGCCACTGCCATATTCGCCAGAAAGTAAGTCCGTTGAACTAAGTTTGACTTACAGCTGAGTAAACCTGCTCAGAATTGGGCTGCATAGGCATTTGAATACAAAGAACATTATACCTCACACAGATTAAAGCCCTGATAGGATACACCCACTAGGTTTATTTACTTCATTCACATAATTACAGATGCTACAGGAATGCTAATTTAGATGTGAGGCTCTTGGCATAGTGCTTTGAGCAGTAAATGCAAGAGGATTTTTTCAGAGCTGCTTAGCTGAAGTTTATCATGACCATTTAGCTATTGCCTAGCAACTTGTGAAGGCCATCAAAGAGGCCTTTGTCCATTCTCTTGGCAAAAACATTTCCTCACCAATCTGCTTATCAAGAATGAAATTAACGTGCAAACTTATTAATAATTCCTTTGTTTTATGTGACATGTTTTAAATGTACAAAGGTTACATGCAGATACATTATTCGTACTGTTCTTAGTTAAAATTGTGTCAAAACCCTTGCATGCAAAGCACCACTGTATTGTTGTTTGTAGGCTAAAATCACTCACCAAAAAAGACAGAGCTCTTTGCTGACATTTGGTATTCAAAATCCAAGCATGCACCAGTCCGCTCCTATTATAAACGCTTTTAGAAATGTTCATTTCTTTGTGCCTATAATAGGTCGATTTAAGATACACAGAGATAAATATGAATTAATTACATTTCTTTTATGTATAAGAACATGAACTCACTAGACAAAATATCAAAGTTTTGCTGTATGTGTGAATGCAAATATTTTATCTATTTTAAACGTCTAAGCTGCTTTTTGCTTGCAAGCCCCCAAACAGCATGCAAAATAAAAGAAATAAAATAAAACAGTAAAACACACACACACATGCGCACGCACACACACACACACATACACACACACACACACACACACACACACACACACACACACACCACTGATAAAATCACAGGAAGAAGACAAGCCAATTTAAAACCTCAACAGCACCAGTCTACTCCAAATGTCTGGCAAAGGAGCCAGGTCTTCACCTGTTGTTGAAAGGTCGTAATGGATGAGGCAGTGACGGTCTCCTGGGGTAGAGAATTCCAGAGCCTCATCAGGTGCCAGCACAGAAAATAGAGCCTCTCCAGATGGCTTTTACTGGTGGGGAGGTTCATAAGAGAACAGGGAGTCCTTTACATAACCCAGGCCAAAGACATTTGGGGTTTTAAAGGTAATGAACACTATGGAGAACTGGGCCCAGAAGCAACTGGGAAGCCAATGCAAGTGGATATAATATGCTCTGTGCCATAAGCTCCCTGACACCAGCCTAGCAGCTGCAATTGAAACTAACTGTGGTTATCAGTACTTTCCCAGAGTAGCGTGCGGGGGGGGGGGGTAGCCAGGGAGGCTTATACTTGGCATACATCCGGAGGTAAGCAAGGCCATGGGGCGAGCCAGAACCGCTCAAACGATGCCAAACTGGGTTGCTGAGGCTGGCTGGCAAACCCCAGGGCTGGAAAGCAAAGATCACCTTTAGGCGTACCTGGGATGGTCTGCGCTTTCCAGCTGCCTCAATCCTTTGGGGTTGGCAGTGATATACTGGCTTGGGCAGTGACCAAGCGAGGATTGAGCCCGGATGTGATGCCCATTAACATCTGGGGGAGGTAAATGGCTAGTGCCGTTTTTCCCCAACCTAGAACCCGCACGCATTGGGGTTTTTTAAGTTAAGTTCAATAAGTTCCAGTTTAATAAAACCTCCAGTCCCTGCTGCAGTCTATCTTGTGTTTATTAAATTAATAAAGTGACCCTTTAATCCAGCCTTTGTCTAGCGTGCTTATTTGGGGGGTGCACAAGTAAATAATATGCTCTGTGCCATAAGCTCCCTGACACCAGCCTAGCAGCTGCAATTGAAACTAACTGTGGTTATCAGTACTTTCCCAGAGTAGCCTCATATACAGAAAGTTGTAGTAATCCAAATGTACACACAGTTTCTGTCCTTCATGGGCAGCCCAGTCCTACCGTAGGATTTGCCGGGCGGCCGAGGCTGCCCGCCGGATCCCGTACTCCGCTGCGGGCAGCCTCCCTCGCGGTGGAAAGTCTCCTTGGGGAAGAGGAAGCAACAAAAACAGAGTCTTGCGGACCATTAAAACAAATTAAACAAATAAGCAAATCTATTTAAAGAGTTAATAAATGTACTGAAGTAGGATACAGTCCACCTCATTAGATGCAGACATCTAAAAACAGGAATACATTAAAGATGAAGAAATCCCTCAAGCTATTTAATTTGTCTTTGTGTGGACTGTGTTGGCACTACATTTTTTGTGTAGACACCTTCACTAGCATGTATAAAAATAAGCAATAAAACTTTTGCTTTCAAACTTATGCACTTGAATTTCTAACTCTAAGCCAGTGTTTAGGTAGTTAGTAGCCTGGGCACATTTTTAAAGGTGTGATTCTTGCAGAGCTTTAGTGGCATCTAATAAGGGGGCTCAGTGTCTCCTCACTCAGGGACCTTATTCAGATGCAAATGTAGATGCCTCCCTTTAGGTTTCAAGCTAAAAAGATTGTTCCAAGCTGTAGCGAAATAAGTTACTTTGTGTCTCGATTCAGAAAACTCAGTTAGCTAGGCACACAAAAATCAGCTTGTAACATGTTGATGGTCTTTTGTGTCTTGGCAATCACTTCAAATTCCATTCAAATTTGTATTTGCAAGGGGAAAGTAGTCCCTTTATGGTTGTTCAGTATCCTGTGTAAAATTAGTTGCTGAGTTGTTGTCAAATTTCAGTGTGAAGAATTTTCCACTACAGTTGGCTATGGGGTCATTTCTCGGATGGTAGAAATGTATGAGATGTAAAGGTTTTGACAGGCATTTTCCTTGTTTCCAGTCAAGAGAGGATATTTTCCAAATAAGATGCACCCTCTGTAGTAGAAGGAGTGGGTAGGGCTGTGTATTGTATGGATCTGCAGGGTAATTAATTTTCATCACTGACCGTCTCTCTTAATTCTGCCCCACACTCTACAAAACATTCACTTCAGGGTGTCCCCCCCCCCCCGTAAAAATCCAGAGCCTGTTTTACCCCGTTAAGAAGTCTGATAGAATTGAAAGTAGACCTGAAATGCATCTTGCGTGAAATCTAACAAAGCAAGTCATTCTTCTTCTGTATTTAGTCCCCTTTTTCTTTAGCCAAATGATTCATTCAGTAGCTGCACTCCAATAATAGTCAATTGATAACCGAAAGCACTGTAGACACAATAAGGTCTGAGAACGACTGTAGATGCCTGCCTACTGGCATTTGACACGAAAGGAGACTTTTTAGCAGGGAGAAAACACAAAACAAAAGGATATAAAGAAAATTCCATTTATTAACTGTAAATGGAAAAATGCCCATGGTTCTAATGAGCAGTTGTATTTTTTGAGACTACTTATATACTGGAGTTCTGCCCATGAGACAAGTAATGAGACAAAACATTGACTGAAAGATATCCTTAGAACAGCTACGCATGCTGGGATGCTCTTGTAGTTCATTCTAACTCTTTCTTGTGCTCTACTTTTTTTCATGAGATATGAAAGTCAGCAGTAATCAGCTTACCACTAATTAAGAGAGAAATAGGTTTCTTCTGTACCTATTACTTACTAATTTTCCTTATTCAAAAAAGAATAACCCAAACTGAACATTTGTGGGGGTTTTCTTTCTTTCTGGACCAACTGAATAAGTATAAGACCATAAGAACTGCCTTTTCAGAAACAGAACAAAGATCCATTTAGTTCAACTTGTTCCTAATACCAGCTACATGTCTCTGGGAGCTCATGAGGAAACCATGGATTATACCTGCATCTGATAACTGAGGTATACTGAGACTGTACATGAATGCTCCATTTCGATACTGTGTGTTGTATCCAAAGAAATGTAATCATGACTAGTTTGTCTTCACTAACTCATTGAATTCAATCATGCCTTACTCATGATTAACTTTCTTTGGATACAGCCCCATGAATAATAGCAGTAAATAGACCATAGGCATGTTTAATCCTTGTTTACAGCTACGACTGCCATCACCACATCTTATTGTAGTTATTTCCACATATTAATTAGGCTTCATATTCTATAGCACAGTATTTCTTTCAGTCATTCCTGAACCTGCTGCCAGTCAATTTCCTTTCTTCAAATGCACTCCTTGGGTTGTACCCTAAAGCAGGGGTTCTCAACCTGTGGTACGGGTACACCTAGGGGTACGCGGACCTCTTGCTGGGGGTATGCCAAGCCCTGCCCCTTATCTGCCCCATCAGCAGTTAATTAACATGGATTTTAAATTTTAATTATTTCTGGAGCCCTTCTGTCTCTCTGATTTTGGTTTTGGGCTTATTTTTGTACTTTGGAAAATGTACTTTGGTGGGGTGGGGGAGGGAGGAGCTGATTTTGGGAAGTGTGACGGAGAAAAAAAGAGATCCTTACATATCTCTCTCTCTCACTCACTCACACACACACACACACACACACACACACACACACACACACACACACACACACAGAGTTAAATAAGACATTTTTCCACATATAAAATTGTTTTAGTACTTATTTATTTAATTAATTAATTAATTAGCAGTTGATTAGCAGGGGGTACTTCAGAAAATTGGACTGTGATAGGGGTTACCCGGGCCTCCAAAGGTTGAGAACCCCTGCCCTAAGGAATGCACATGAAAGTTCACAGAAGTGAACTTTCCCACTATTGCCTTGGAACAGCAGCCATTTGCGCCTGCTGAAAATCCGCTACAAAGGACTGGAAGACACCCTCCCCCTGTACAGGACTGTATGGGGCACAGAGGGTTGCAGAGTTGGTAGAATTATGAGAATTCCCTCCTTGGACGAAATGGACATCTTTGCTGAAAAGCTGCTGAAAACCATGATTTTGGTGTGGGCACATTCCTTGCAGTACAATCCTATACCTGTTATTCAGAAGCAAGTCCCATACAGTTGGGCTTACCCTCAGGTAACTGTGTATAGGATTGCAGCATAACCGTCATTATTGAAATGTAGTCATTAATTTGAGTTTGATTTGTTTTCTTCTCTCCTAACTTTATTTTTCCCACTAACTTTATTTCTCCCACTAACAACAACCATTCCCAGCATACCGATGTGATGTAAATGGGTGCAGATAAGACACTCAAACTCTGTAATAACAGGGATATAAACAAATTAAACATTCATTCATTCATTCAATTGGGCATTCCATTCTGGAGATTTGGCAGGCAGAATTTGAATTCCTAACTTTTTTTTTAATTAAACTGCCAATCTCTAGAATTTAGAAACTGATCAGGAATGAAAGACAAAGATAAGGGCCTACATAGAAATATTTTATCTGTGTGTCCCAAGGGGGGGTGGGGGACAGACAGAAAGTATTATTCTAATAGCTCTTGATGTCAATACTGTTGAGTTTATAGTGTAGTATCTCAATTGTGAGAATTCAATCTTTATTTCAAACCTTAACGAGACAGTGATGTGCGCCATAGCACAAAGCAAGATGTGACGGCATATGCCATGCTTGTTTAGCTGCCAGTCTTACCCAATCACAGATAAAGGCCATGGTAGTGCATAGTAATGGGTCTAATTTGAAACCAAGAGGGGCACACTTGTGTCCATAGCCTCTCCCTCAAAGCCCTTTTCCCCACCCTATCTCAATTCCTCATTTCAATGGCAAAAACAATGCCGGGGGGGGCAATACTGGGTCCAGGTAAAGGGCAGGTGGGGAAGAATTTAGCAGTGGAACACACATCATGTTTTCCTTTAACTTGGACTCACCCATCTCTCCATGTTTAACAAACAAACAGAGCTGGTATCAAATACAATCTGGTAGTCAATCACACTGTCCAAAAGACACGGGGAATATGTGAAATTTTGGCTTCATGTGTACCAAATAATGCATTTGACATTGTGCTTTGCCCCATTTTTGATAATTGTGCTGCATTCATTTCCCGTTAACAATCTCTTGCTTCTCACTTGCAATATTTGAGTGCTTCTTCTAGTATACTGTTAATGACAGCCCTGTATGTTAAATGCTTGCAGGTATGCGTTGTGACAGTGTATGTGCTGAAGGCCACTGGGGTCCAAACTGTTCCTTGTCCTGTTACTGCAAAAATGGGGCATCCTGCTCTCCAGATGAAGGAATCTGTGAATGTGCACCTGGCTACAGAGGCACTACTTGTCAAAGAAGTAAGTCTTACAAGGTTCCTTTCCGTGGCATGGGTAGCTAGAACTACGGTCAATCCACGCAGTAAAAGTCTTTATGACAGCAAACTAATTAAAGAAGAAAAAGGACAGGAGAACCAAGGGAGCAAAACAATGACAAAAAGTGACCCA
This sequence comes from Plestiodon gilberti rubricaudatus, assembly GCA_026170595.1. Taxonomy (NCBI): domain Eukaryota; kingdom Metazoa; phylum Chordata; class Lepidosauria; order Squamata; family Scincidae; genus Plestiodon; species Plestiodon gilberti. The sequence continues at coordinate 57,219,810 of JANXHW010000002.1, forward strand.
ACCAAGTTTTAAACCAAGACCTATTGGGATTTAGCATTTTGCTGTGGACTTCTTGATTTCTTTCCTACTCTCCACACAGGGACTTCACTAGCAATAAAGATCCTTCCATTATTCACTCTTCATATCATGCCAGGATGGTGTAGTGGTTTGGGAGTTGGACTTAGACCTGGAAGATCCAGGTTCAAATCCCCGCTCAGCCACGAAGCTTCCTGGGTGACCTTGGGCCAGTCACTATCTCTCAGCCCCACCTACCTCACAGGGTTGTTGTGAGGACAAAAAGGAGGGGAGGAAATATGTACACCGCTCTGAGCTCCTTGGAGGAAGGGTGGTATAAAAATGTGAAAAATATAAATAAATAATATAAATATAACTGATCCACAGCAGTTCTTGGCGCAATAAGCATCCCAGTACATTGCACCAAACAAGATGGGGTCTTGCACTTTGTTTCAATAACTGGGTTCCACTCTGCCTCTTGTTTGTGGTCTTTGTTGTGGTTAAAACCAGAACTCTGCTCTCTCTATCATCTTGACTTTTCAGCCTCTCTTTCTTCTGGCTCCCAGCCTGCTCCCTTTCCCTATAGTCTAGACTACCTTCTTGATCCTGGAATTGATGATTTGACTTGCAGTACTGCTTCCCATCCATTGCACTTTGTTGTGTTAGAATCCCATGCTACTTCCCGTCTTCATTCACTTCCTATGCATATGGATTGTATTTCTGAAACCCGACCATAGAGTGGATTTCTGGTCTCTAAGTATTGCCTGTGATCCATCATAACATACAATAAGCCCTGATTCAGCAGAGACTACTTACCCGCTGGCACCTAATGCTGGGGAAAATCATGAATGCGTTATGCTATCGTTTTAACTCTTTTCAGCACTTCATGCCATTTACTGTAAACTGGACCCTGATCCATGGAGTGGGAATTAAAAGAATTAGTCAAATGTGGAGCTAGATGTAGCACCTTCTGTTGTGCCATAGAATATCAAAACCTTTGTCTTGGTTAAATGAATGATCTGGGTGGCTCACTTTAAGCTTTGACTTTAAAGTGACATGCAGCCCTCTGAGCTCCCACACAAGTCCTTTTGAAATGAATTGAAAACTATACAGGAACGGTCCTTGATGGATTGTTTCCATGGTTGCCAACTATTGTCACTGTCTACAATGGCTTTAGAGTTAATCATTCAGTTAATGGAGAGGCACTGTACTTAAAGATGAGGTAAAGCAACATGTAAATCTTTTACTGATTTTGTGCAATGTGTATAACACAGGGCAGCGGCTCCCCTCCCCCATTATCACATTTAAATGACCCTTGAAAGAACCAGGCTCTTGTAGACAAGTAATTGCACAAATGAATGGCTAAGGAACTAGGAACAGCCTGGACTATAAGAGGGGTGGGGAGAAGCTATGACTAACCCACAGCTTTACTGGAAAACCGTGACACTCTCTGGGATGCTTCTTTAGATCAGGGAACCTAGCTGTTTCAACTATGTAGTCAAGCTGGCTGACTTCTAAACGACTTCAAATAATTTAAAGGCAAAAAGTTAGCTTTGTGAGTGTTAATTGCCGCTTTACAACAGGCACTTAACTTGAAGCATTGCTTAATATACTAATTTGTCATGAAAGAAATGCCAAAAGAGGTTAGAGATATAAAGAGAGAAATTCTACCCAACAAACTCTTTCTTCCTCTGTCAGGCCAAATGGTGATGTATCTGCAAAGAAGAGGGAGTTTGTGTACTTGGCAAAAAAATGAATTGGAGTGTTTTCTTTTTAAGGCATGAGTCGAATAAAAACAAGCAATAGTGTGTAGCTGTCTGCACCCTCATTGCCCTTCTATTGGGAAAAGTACTTTATGTTGGTATTGTGTCAGAAGTTGCCAAGTTGCAATGATTCAGACCTGTCGTACTAGAGAGGATAAAAGTTATATTGCTGATAATTAATCATTGCAAATAATGGTGTGATTATGATCCAGTGTGGAATGGGGGCATGGTGACAACAGTGATTTTGGTAAACTTCTTCTTTTGTTGATAGCAGTATCCTATCTTACTAGGGTTGTGTTTTGGATTTTTTCCCCCCAAATATATTTAGTATGTATCAAACGGATCTTTTAAACTACTGTACTCTTTGAGTAGCACATCTGTTTTTTTTACGTGTGTGTTAGTGGTGTATTTGACTTTTTCTGAAGTCACCTGAGTAAACCAGATATTCTCAGATGTTTCCAAAGTAAACATCCCAAAGTTGAACAAATAGTTAAGCCTCCTAGATTGCAGCCCAATCCTGTGTAGGCTGCAGCGGCCGGCCTAAAGGGCCGACCGCCACATCCTATCAAGTTCCGGGGCTGCCCCGGAGCAGCCTGAGAACTCGGGAGAAGGGGATGGTCGTCCCCTTCCCCCTGTGTAAGCGGCAGGAGGCTGGGCCTCCTCAAATGTACGCAAGCTCTAGAGCTCGTGCACATTAATGCCGGCCATGTGAGCACATCTGGGGCCTGGAGGGAGCTCGGGATACCAGGGATCTCGGCTCCCAGTATCCCCGCCCCCTCCAGGCCCTGGACGGCCAATGGCCGCCCTCCCTTGCTGTCTGGTCCGCCCTCCCCCCACCCCAACTGGCGTAGGTCTTACCTGCTCCGGTCGGCACAGGGCCGGGGTAATGGCGGGGCGAGCAGCGCAGGCCGCAGCGCCAGCGCTGCTTGCTCTCCGGGTGTCGCACAAGTGATTTACGGCACTTGTGCAACACGCTGCCCCGGGGGCAAGTGTTACACAGGATTGGAGCATTAGTCTTGGGTGGATCTGAATAAAGGATTAATAGGGGGTGTAGTGGCGGAGAGTGGAGCCCTGGCATTTCACAGCAGAACCAGTGATGTCATCATCAGGCGCACTTAGATGCTACCTTGGAAACATTTTCAAAAGGACCTTAGCCAAGAAGCATCAGGCTCAGTAGGAGGCAAACTGAGAAATTTGCCTAGAGGCATCTATTACTGTCTAGGTCAATGGTTCTCAAAGTTCTCCCTGCAAGTAGGGGAGAACTTTGAGTCTTTGCGGGGGTGGAGACAGCGGCATCGGTGATCCTGGGGATCGTGCCGCCACCGGGGGTGGAAGTGTTCTTGCTTAACTCACCAGGGGTCCTGATGGCTTCCAGAGGCATTCGGGGTGCAGGGAGGCCTGCGGACCCCTCCCCGGACCTCCCTGAGCTTTAAATCGCTGCTCTGTGGCGATTACGAACACTTCTCGTCCAATTTTTTTAAAAGTCCAACACCAGAACCACTACACCATCCTGGTTCTCTCAGGATGAGAGAAATGAGCTAGATCTTTCAGTGGAGCATAATAAATTTCAAAGTTGAAATACATGACTGGAGAAGAAACTCTAATTTAGAAATTTTAAAGTTGATTTTTTTTTTGTAGTGGGACATAGCTCTGGGGGTGTCATCATGAGCTCCTGCATTTCAAAACATACCACCACACCACTGATCATAACACATGTATGCTTTCAGTTTGCTCTCCTGGATTTTACGGTCATCGCTGTAGCCAGGCATGCCCCCAGTGTGTGCACAGCAGTGGTCCCTGCCATCATGTGACGGGTCTGTGCGATTGCTTACCTGGTTTCACAGGAGCTCTTTGCAATGAAGGTACAAATCTTAATACAATACAATACATACCAAGTATTATATATACAGTATTTATATATTCTGAGTTTGTTTGTTTTTTCATTTATAAAGTCACATCTTTGGATGGAGTGTTGCATTTTTGAAACTTTTTTTTTCTTATTACGTATACGTATAACAGTTTATTCTGCTGTTAAATAAAATTGATTTTAAAAAGGTTTGATTAATTGCTCCTTTTGGATAATCTTTAAAGGTAACCTTTTAGCCTTGTGGCAAAAGCTGTTAAGGAGAGTGTTGGTTGAGAATGTCTTGTACTGAATAATCTACCACATTTGAAAGAACTGCACTTTTTAAAATTGTTGTAGTGCAAAGGTGGCAGTGGACAGTATTGTGGGTCACACCAGTTCCGATCATTGCCGTACACACCCAATGGTGGAAACAAGGAATTATTTTTTGGACAGAAAGAGATCAGTCAAAACAAACTTTTGCTTCAATACACAACTGACAGCGCAATCCGACTCAACTTTTGTGCCGGTGTAACCAGCGGCGTAACCTGCCAACCTAGCAGTTCCAAAGCATGTCAATGCGAGTAGATAAATAGGTACCGCTTGCGGGAAGGTAAACAGCACTCTGTGTTCCAGCTGCATGCTACGCGCTGCGGCAAGGAGAGTCATGCTCGCCACATGACCACAGAGGCGTCTTCGGACAACGCTGGCTCTTCGGCTTTGAAATGGGGATGAGCACCACGCCCTAGAGTCGGACACGACTGGACTTAATTGTCAGGGGATATCTTTACCTTTAACCAGCGGTGCAGCGAGAACAGGAGGCCCCAGAACAGAAAAGGGATTCAAATCCCCTCCAAAAGAGGAATTCAAAGGGGATTTGAATCCCTTTTCCGTTCTGGGGCCTCCCGTTCTCGCTGCGCCGCTGGTTACACCGGCACAAAAGTTAAGTTGGATTGTGCTGTGAGATGGGCAGCCTGATCCTGCCTAAGATGCAGCAGCCAGCCTAAAGGGCCGGCCCCTGCATCCTAGGCTAATAATTGCCAGGCCGTGCAGCCTGGGCTCACCTTCTGCAGCCTGGGCTCACCTTCTGGGCCTCCTCAGGTGTTCACCAGCTCTGGAGCTGAAGCGTGTCTGGGGAGGCCATATAAGGCCAGCCCAGGCTGGGATGGGGCTCAGGATATCGGCGCAACACAGCACTGATATCCCTGCCTACCTCCCAGCCTGGGCAGGCCAATGGCCCCCACCCTTGCCACCCCTGCAACGACCAGTGCGAGCCTTACATGCATTGGCCGGCGCGGGTCCCAGTCAAAGGCGGAGTGAGTGGTGCCAGCCTCCACGCCAGCACCGCTTACTCAAAAGTAGCTGCAAACATGCTTTATGGCATGTTTGTGACTCCTTAGGCCAGCGGAGTATGCACTCTGCCGGCCTTTAATTGCGCTAGATTGTGCTGACAGTGGAGTCCTTGGGGACAGAGAAATATATTTTCAGGGACTTTGTCAAATAGAAAAAAAAGTCAATCAAAAATCACCTGCTAATTATGCAAGGATTCACTTTCTCCATAGCCAGTGGGACTGTGCATAGAGACAGCCCTAAGGATGAGCTACAGTAGAGCGGTAATGAAGGGAAGAGCGGAAAGAAGCAGGGGCATGGTGCCAGAGAGGACGAAGATCATGGAAAGAGAAATAGAGGAAGCAGACTGGAGCAGGAAGCTATGGACAAGGAAAGAGAAATTAGACAGGATCACTGAGTGGTTAGGAATGAAAGAAGAAGCAGAGGGAAGAGGAGAGGGAGAGGAACTGAAGGAAGAGAGAATTTGAAGCAGTGGGCAAATGCAAGGGAGCCACGAGAAAGAAGGATTTGCACATAGGAAGCTGCCTTATGCTGACAGCACAATCTTATCCAACTTACACCACCCGTGTAACCAACGGGGGAGAGCAGGGCGGGAGGCTTTAGAGGGGAGGGGAGATTTAAATCCCCTTTGAAGGGGATTTGAATCCCCTTTCTGTTCTGGGGCCTCCCATTCTTGCTGCTCCGCTGGTTACACCGGTGGGGTAAGTTGGATAGGATTGTGCTGTCAGTCAGACAATTGATCCACCTAGTTCAGTACAGGTGGGCCCCCATATCCGCTGGGGATATGTTCCAGGCCCCTCCGTGGATACTTGAAACCGTGGATAAGAGCGAACACCCACTCCATGGTTTCCTGAGGGGGCCCCCCCACCCTGCCTCCCCTGCAGGCAGGCATGCTTGCCCCCCCCCAGCTCTTATTTTTCTTTCAGCAAGCTTTGTTTCTTCCTTAAAACACAGAGAAGCAGCCTCCATTGCAGGCAAGTAGAACGAGACTAAGTCCTAGAGAGGCTCTGCAAGGTTTCTGTTAACCTTGCAGAGCCTCTCTAGTACTTAGTCTCGTTCTACTTGCCTTTAATAAGCAGCCAGAGGTTGCTTCTCCTGTTTCTTTAAGGAAGAAACGAAGCTTACTGGGAAAAAGTAAAAGCTTGGGGGGGTCCCCATGATCCGTGGATAACTGAAACCGTGGATAGAGAATCAGTGGATATGGGGGCCCACCTGTATTGTCTTCACTGACTAGCAGTGGTTCTCTAGGTTTGCTGCCAGGAGTCTCTCCCAGCACTACTAGGATATGGCAGGGATTGAACCTGGTGCCTTCTGGCTACAAAGGATGTGTTCTACCACTGAGCTATGGCCCCCTTCCATTAGATGGAGAAAGCGAGGAGCAAAGTCAGCTGGGAAAGATGAGAGGAAGCCGGCTGACTGACTGCCAAGCCAGATATAGCCTTGTGACCAGGTTCCTACCATTTGGTGGGCATCTCCCAAAGATAATATTTTAAAACAAAAAACCAAGGTCTACGAAGGTAAATTACTCATGAATTAAATCATTGTGGGGTTTTGTTTTGTTTTTCAGTCTGTCCCAGTGGCAGATTTGGGAAAAACTGTGCAGGAATTTGCACATGTACCAACAATGGAACATGTAATCCAATTGACCGATCCTGTCAATGTTATCCTGGCTGGATTGGTAGCGACTGTTCTCAGCGTAAGTACCAGTATTTTATTTGTTCAGAGGTCTTGTTGAAATAATTAATCATGATTTCATTCTCTTACATTTTGTCTGAGGTACTGAGGACGTACTTTTTAACTAATTGAAAGATGGTCAGGTCAAGGGTATATGGTTAATAAATCTCAACCTTTTTGCATTTCAAATAGTGCATTAAGAAAAATATGCACTCAATGGGTTTTACATAGCAACAGGGGCGTCGCTGGAGCGTGGCAGGGTGGGCGGGGCGCCCCCGGGTGATGTGCGCCACGGGGTGACGCGCGCGCGCCACCTCCGTGACGCGCGACACCCTTCGGACGCTCCGAGGCCAGCCCGGGAGCCGGCCTCAGAGCTTCCGACCCCTTCCGTCGGCGCTCCAGGGCCTTCTGAAAGAAGGGCCAGGCAGCGCATCCATCCGAGTATTTTCCGGATTTTCGCGCATGCGCAGACCTGTTTTAAGGGCTTTTTGTTCTGTGTCATACTGGCCTGCAAACCTCTCCATAGGCTTCAGTGGGCCTCTGAAAGCCTCTCCCAAGTGACCGGCAGTGACTTCTGGTTAGACTGGAAATAATGTCTGGTCAACCCTGTCAACCCTGACTGTTCCCTGGAAGGACAGGTACTGAGGCTGAAGCTCAAATATTTTGGCCACCTAATGCGGAGAGAGGACACTCTGGAGAAGACTCTGATGCTGGGAAAGACTGAAGGCAAAAGGAGAAGGGGAAGGCAAAGGATGAGATGGTTAGACAGCATCACCGTCCGATGCAACGAACATGAAAATGAGCGAACTCAGGAAGATAGTGGAGGACAGGAAGACCTGGCGGGATGTGGTTCATGGGATCACGAAGGGTCGGACACGACTTAACTACTGAACAACAATGTCTGGTCGCTTGGGAGAGGTTTTAGGAGGCCTCTGGAGGAGTTTGCAGAGTGGTGCGATGCAGGCCTCTGGAGGCCCCCCAGTGAGTAATGGAGATATTGGGTGCTGGACTCCAGCACCCCATTATTCGTGTGCTGCATCTGTGGATATTGAGGTTTGAGGATGCCAACCTCAATATCCGAGGTTCGGATATTCGATCTGCGAATAACGAGGGCCCACCTGTATCATCTGTTGGTTATACATACATGAATAATAGAGAGAAAAATTGTAATCGTTGGGAGATGAAATGGCTGTGAAATGCAAATGCCCTTTTCTGCAGTGGAGGAGGGTGTTGTTTATACAGGCCGCATCTGTCACTCTCTCTCAGAAACAGGCTCTGCAAATCTTTGTCCTTCCCATCATTCTATGGGATGTAGCCACTCCCAGTTCTGGTCCTATCTTGTTCCAGGGATCAGGGCTTCAGTGCATCTTAGTCATTTGTTGTTGTTGTTCAGGCAGAGAATTTATATTTTGAGAATTTATATTTTTCTTTGCCCCTCTGATTTAGTTGAGGCAAGGTAGGATAGGAGTCACAAGACAACTCTCCCTAGAACCTCATTTTCCAAGTGCTGTTTCATAAGCACAAAAGGTGTTGAAGTTGGAAGGGGCCAAGAGTACAGATAAATCCAAGGAGGCAGGGTGTCACTCAGAATCAGAGGAGGTTTTATTTCTCCGTCTGATCTTCCTGAGCACGTCATTCCTTGTCTCCACGTTTTTCAAGAAGTTTTGCAAGAAGTGCACTGTAAGAAGAAGATACATTGGACAAGTTGTGCAAAACTGGATTATATTTATAAATAATTATTAAGTTATTAGAACAATAATTTCCAAGACGTTTGTCCGTGTTGTGTTTTTCATTAATGTTATGTCAATGCCAATGTGAGATTTTAGGTTTATTTGTTGTGGGTTGCTAAATTCCAAAAAATTAACAAAAAACTCTGAGTGGCATGAGCGTTGCACAGTCAGAACTTCCTTCTGTGGTTTATGTCCGCTTGAATCAGTAGTCAATGGAATTAGTAAGTACTTGACAAATACTAGGTGTACCAGAGCCAGGCAGCTGCAAGCTTTTGAGAGTCTGGTCTTGATACATGTAGAGTTTCAGCAATATGCCAGAACTGAGGGCACAGAAAAGCTATTCTGTCTCAGTTCAGCTGGTTGCAGCAAGCCTCATTGGTTCACATAATTCATGACTTGACTAACACAGGTTGGGGCTGGCTGTCTCCCAGTTGTGAAGCATCTGTTCCATTCAGAAAACCTTTATAGTGCAATCCTATGCATGTCTACTGATAAGTAAGTCCTATTCAACTCACAGCGCAATCCTGTGTAACTTTGCACCGGTGTAACAGCAGATGTACCAGTGTAACAGCAGATGCACCAGTGTAAGTGCACTTACACCGGTGCATCTGCTGTTACACCGGTGCAAAGTTACACAGGATTGTGCTGCCAGTGGGACTTGTGTGTACAGGTAACACACCCATGTAAGTGTATATAAGATTGCAGCCCTAAATACTTTATTCCCTGTATTAGTCTTGACTATGTTTTTTTTTCTTCCTATTGCTTTGCATTGTAGATATTATACTGTATAATGTTTGTGTGATTGCAGTAATGTTGGCAGTTTCATGCTGTATCTTAAACCTTCTAAGCATAGAACTATGTGCCTCTCTTTTTTGAGACAATTACTAAATGATTGATTAAAATGTTGTTTGTTAATTATTTTAATGCTTATTCCTATAAACTGAAGCTTTGTATTTGTCTCTTAAGAAAGTGTTAACTGAAACACTTTGGGATGTTTGATATTTTGGTTTGAGTATCAGCTTGAAGCTTGTCACTTTTCCTGTGTTTGTAGAAATCATTAGTATGGTTCTTCTGTTGCTTCCTCACTGTGAACAATTGATAAAGGGCAATAAGAAGAAAAAAATATGCCAGTAGCATAAAAAGAAATTTCTACTAAGTCTGACCTCTGGATCAGGAAAAAGAAGTTTTACTTGAGTTGTGTCATTGATTTGTGCCTTCAGTTCTTGTCCTGTTACTTTAAAATGACTTCAATGTGAAGCCTCTTAAAGATTTCTGTGTATGCGAATTGACAGTCTCCAGTTGTCTAACAGCACAATTCTATGCCTGCTTCCTGAAACAAAATCCCATTGAGTTCCAGATAAGTGTGCATATAATTTCATCCTAAGTCACTAGTTCCCCCCCCCTTAAAATTATTTGTTATAAAAAATAATTGAAATTGAAAAAAGATTTAAACCCATGTTGACACATTCCTCCTTGTAGTCCTTCAAGGTGTTGTATTAAGGGGGCGAAAATCTGCTTGCTAGCCATTGGTTCTTGAAAATTGGCTTTTGAGCCATTGTCATTTTCCTTCAAAATAGTACACAGGCGTAGTGTATTTACTTTAAAGACACCTATTTTGAGTTTGTCCACAGTCAGTTCAGAAATCATGCCAGTGCTTGTTTACAGTACTTTATTGTTCTATAAATAATGAGTTGTGATATGGAAAGTATTATTGATTGGTGGATGTGATTGGAACAAAGATGTTCCTCAGGCAAGATCTATGATCCTAACCCTGTGAATAGGTTCCTATGAAGGTTATTCAGCACACAGAAGATGTATTTTGGTGTTCTGATTTTAGTGGGGTTGGACATTCAGATTATGTCCCTTCCCATTGTCAGCATGTGTGACTCCACCCCCTCTCTGCCCAGACTCTGGGTCTGCAGCTTCTTACATGATTAGAGGCCTCTAGAGAGGCAGGATTTTCCAGACCCTCTAGCTGGTCTCTTAAAGGCATCTCTCATGGTAAAGTGTCTGGAGATGGTAAGCCCAGCGGTTGCAGCTGGAGTGCAAAGGGGTCTGAGAAGTCTGCATTGCCCCGTGGCCCACTTCAGCTAATTTTATTAGATGCTTTATTCCACACTCTGTGGAAATTAAAGGTGAGGTACACTGGGAAAAAATGACTCCCCAGTTTCATACCTGGCCTGGGGCATGTCTGCTTAGCCAGTTTTTCCAGGAACCCGTTGTATATCAGTTAGCTTTCAGTCCACGTTGTGTCTTTGGTCAACCTGCAGTGATCCTTCATGATGATATTGCTGGTTACATGATGGGCTTCATTTTCCATCACAGGAGGTACAGTGTGCATAATCACAGGAGCAATGTCACTGTAGGTTTGTACACTCAGAAATGTCCTTATTGGAGGCCTTTTTTGCTGCCATGCTCTAGCTACAAAAAATACCATTCATGATCATAAGAATCTACCATGCAGACCACCCCCCTTTATTTACAATAGTTATATATAACTATATCAAATAAAGTTATTTGATTTTCTCTGTAATCCGTTTTGTGAACTTTTTCTTGAAAAGCAGTACAGTATATAAATATTATTTATTATTAATAATAATAATAATTAATAATAATAAATATCCTTTCTTTCCTCCTGTTACTGGGGACACACCCATACAGAGACTAGAAGCAGACAATTAAAACTCACAGTTTAAGACTAACGGAACCTAGGGTGAGGAAGCCAAATGGAAAAGAAGACTTAACCTCCCGCCAGAAGTCTAACAGGAAGGACATAGGTCTTAATTCAAAAGGGAGGGCATTCCAAAGTTGTGGTACCTCCACAGAGGTCTGGCCTCAGGCAAGGGTGACACACATAGAAGGGCCTCCTCAGATGACCTTAAGGGACAGGCAGGCTGATATGGAAGGAGATGGTCCCTTTGATACCTCATTCTCAAGCTGTGAAAGGCTGCAAAGGTCAAAACCTGTACTTTGAATTGGACCCAAAAATGAACTGGCAGCTAGTGTAGCCGCTGAAGCAGCAGTCTGATAGAGATGAACCAGCAAACAACGTGACCACAAGGATCATCACATTCTGCACTAACTGCAGTTTCTACGCCATCTTCAAGGGCAGCCCCACATGGAGCACATTACAGTAGTCTAATTTTGATGTCACCAGGACACGGACAACTGTGATTCAGTCCAATCAACTAGGCAAAGACTTCCCTGGCCACTGCCATTACCTGCGATCTAGGAGTAGTGAAGAAACCAGGAAAAACACCATGCTATGAACCTGCTCCTGCAGAAGAAGTGCAACCGCCACCATGAACAGGTTGATGCACCAGAACCTGCATTGTGGATTTCTGAACCAAGAGGAAGCTTGTTGGCCCTCATCCAGTCCACCTCCAGGCAGAGCTCCAGAACATCAACCGCCTCCCTGGCTTCTGATGATGAGATGAGCTGGGTGTCATCTGCATATTAATGACACCCAATTTCAAACTCTTGGATCATTTCCCCAAGTGGTTTAATATAGATTTTAAGCAGCTTAGGGGACCAAATAGAACCCTGTGGCACCCCACACGCCAAAGGCAAGGGTGTCGAACAGGTGGCCCCAAGCAACACATTCTGGAATTTATTGGCCTGGAAGTACTAGAACCACCAGAACCTCAACCTTGTGCCCCCAAACTCCAACCCAGCCAACCAACCCAGAAATACGCCATGGTCAATGAAGTCAGAACCCGCTGACAGGTCCAGCAGAACCAACAGGGACGTGTTTTCCAGTCCCTGACATAGATAATCCACCAGGCTGACCAAGGCTGTTTCTATCCTGAAGCCCAGTCTGAAGAAGGATTAAAAGTGGTCTAGAAGCTGAGATGCCACCACCCACTTGATCACCTTGTCCAGAAAATGGAGGATCAACACTAGCCAGCAATTATCCAGCATGGTGGAATCAAGGGAGTGTCTTTCAAGCAGGGGAAAATTAGAGTTAGCTTCAACACCATTGCCAGCAACCCCTCCATCAGATGAATCATCACCCTCCCTGCCCACTATGCCAGCTCCGTCCAGGCAGGTCTGGCAGCCAGGATGGTGTAGTGGTTTGGGAGTCGGACTTAGACCTGGAAGATCCAGGTTCAAATCCGTGCTCAGCCACGAAGCTTCCTGGGTGACCTTGGGCCAGTCACTATCTCTCAGCCCCACCTACCTCACAGGGTTGTTGTGAGGACAAAAAGGAGGGGAGGAAATATGTACACCACTCTGAGCTCCTTGCAGGAAGGGCGGTATAAAAATGTGAAAAATAAATAAATAAGCCGTGCTGAACAAGAGTTGAACAGGTAGGCAGCCTCACACTGCAAAGGATCCTGTACACATCCTGAAGTTGTACAAACTGAAAAGAATCCAAAATAACAGGACCAACTTGTGCTATGGGAACACCAAAAAGACCTATCAAAGTGAAGTCCAAGTTGTGATGGATGTGAATGACTTTATCTATGAGGTTCTTAGCAAAATGGTTACAACAAGCAACTGAATTGTCACCATCACCCCCTTGGGGAGCCAGATGAAGCAAGACTTGGACAGCCCAGCTGGATGGCTCTCTGCAGGTGCAATAGTGGCAGAGAAAACGGCCTTCTTCACTGTCCTCCTCACCACTGAGTCGGTTTTAATAAGCTCCAACCTGAGTTGGGTCGAACTCATCTGGAGTGACTGGCAGAAAAGTTGTGACATCTGGCCTTCTGTTGCATTGCATGCAACTCTCCAGAAAACGAGGGAGCCACTTCAGCTCTACAAGGAAGAGGCCACACAGGAGCTTTCTGATCCATGGCCCTGGCTATTTCCTCATTCCAGAGGTTGGTCAGGTCTTTGGATGAATCACTGGCCATGGCAGCAAGAAAATCCCCCAGAGCCATCAGGAATCCATCCATGTCCATAAACCCAGTGGCGTACCCAGCCGATTTTGCAGGTGGGGCCCGGTCCTCCCCGCCCCGCCCCAAAACTAATTAGCATAAACTATGCTAATTTTTGCCGATTTTTTGGGCCGATTTTCGGCGATTTTCAGGGGTTTTTAAAGGGGGTTTTAAAGTATGTATGCTTTGCGGCACTTAACTTGTATAGGAGCCTCCAGCGAAGCGATCGGCTGACTCTCTCCAGCGACGACGTTCTCTTCCAGGGGCGCAGATCGGCGATCTGAGATCGCTCCTCTGCAGCCCATGACTCGAACTGCTCATCGTAAGCTCTTCCTTTGAGTTCGCGCATGCGCATAGCAAACAGCCATTCACGCATGCGTGAACTCAAAGGATGAGCTTACGATGAGCAGTTCGAGTCATGGGCTGCAGAGGAGCGATCTCAGATCGCCGATCTGCGCCCCTGGAAGAGAACGTCGTCGCTGGAGAGAGTCAGCCGATCGCTTCGCTGGAGGCTCCTATACAAGTTAAGTGCCGCAAAGCATACATACTTTAAAAACCCCTTTAAAAACCCCTTAAAATCGCCGAAAATCAGCCCTAAAAAGCGGGAAAAATTCAAATTTTTCCCGCTCTCCGGAGCCTCCCGCCCCCCCGCACCACCTCCCGCCCTTGCGCCCTGGGGCCCTCCGCACCAGGGCACCACTCAGCGTACGCCCCTGCATAAACCCCCGGAAATGGACCATACAATTTGGACTTTGCAGAGGTTAAGGGGCTAGGATTAGCCTAAAACCCACCAGAAAGTGATCTGACCATGACAAAGGAGTGATCTTAATCTCCTTCACATCCAGAACACCATCTGGTTGCCCAGGTACCCCAGGTTCAACATGTGTCGCACAACATGAGTCAGGACAGAAATCAACTGAGACAGGCCCATGGTTGCCATGAAATCCTGAGGTGCTCCTACACCAGGGGCCTCAGTGTGAACATTGAAATCCCCCAAAACCAATAATCAGGGGCACTGCAACACCACACCCAAAATCACCCCAGCCAGCTGAGGCAGGACAATGGTTGGACAGCAAGGTGGGCGGAACACCAATAGAATCTCTATCCTGTCTTATCCATTGAGCATCCTTGGAATGAAAAACCGGAGAAAGCAACACACAGGTTCTGGTGAAAGTATGGAGATGTTCTAAGGAAAAAACTGAACCAGGCATGTACTGTAGCTCATATCATAGGACTTTAGGAGATAAATGGGAAAATATGAGAACTGAAAATATGAGAAATTAGAAATACTAATTTTACTTGCGCTTTTTTCTCCATTCCACAATTAGCTCACCCATGGATACAATTTGCAAGCATGGAATTTAAAATTGAGGCCACGTACAACCACAGAGACAAAGTTAAATATAGCCAGTATTTAAATAGCAAAGTCCATCAAGGATGTGTGAATATTGTAAAATTCTCATAACCCCATATTTAAAATAACTGATGAATTCTGTTCATATGTTATGTTCTTATTTGAGTTTGTGTGATGAAGATTCACAACCTTTGGTTCAGTGCTCCAACTGTGCTTTTGGCTGGAAAGACTAACTTAAGTTATTTGATTGTTTCAGCTTGCCCTCCCTCCCACTGGGGCCCAAATTGTATCCATACCTGCAACTGCCATAATGGAGCTCGCTGTAGTGCCTATGATGGAGAGTGTAAATGTATGCCAGGGTGGACCGGTCTCTACTGCACCCAGAGTGAGTCTTTCCTCCATGTATTTTCTAGAGCTGGGTGTCCAGAGTGTTTGGTAGCACAGAAACATATAAGTCAGGAACTGCTGCTGTTTAGCCAGAATATATATTTGCACTATTAGCCTGTCTTTGAGTTTTCTCTGAAGGTGGAAGAGTTTCTCATGCATTCAAGAGCTGTCATGGGTAGAAGAGTGAGGAATGGCATGTCCTGTATATGCTGAAACAAGGCACTCAGTCTTTCAGTCTCTCTCAGCAAGGGCTGCATGCCTTTGATCCAGTTCCTGATTCTGGAAAAATCCCTGCCACAATGTTGAGAATAAAGATGGGTTTTCTACATGTCTCTTCAAAAGAGGCTCCGCCACTGAAACTCCTTTCACTCATAATTATAACAGCAGTGATGTTATGGCCAAGTTTTCCTTTCTCAAACAGCCAAATGTCAGAATGACATACAGTATATTATAGAGCCATATGGCTGCTCTGTGCGCCTTGAACCATCAACGCTCAAGTTCTTTTGCTTCCTGGTTTGGAATAATGACCTCTTTCCATGTAACGGGCCTTCTTTGGACTGAAATGGAATCTCTGTGTGGGGCTCAGCTACAAAGCATTGTTATTTTTGCTGTTTTATCCTTCAGGGTCTTCTTTTTGCAAAATATACCGTATTGTCCCGAGTATAAGATGCAACTGATTATAAGACGCACCCTTAAAGTTTGGTGCTATTAAAAAAATTTAATTAAATCACTGGCATTAAATTGCAACAGCCTGATTATATGACGCACCCCTAATTAAAAAACTTAAATTAGGAGAAAAAAGTGAGTCTTATACTCAGACCAATACGGTATATCCAAAGATCAAGTCATCATTCAAAATCCTCCCCTGTCTTTTTCCGCTTGAGAGATTCCTTGAAATCTCACTACTACTTCCATTAGTTTTTCTAACCTGTCTTTCACTCATATGACTGATGTTTCCCACGTAATTTCTTCCAAATGTTATTACATTTCATACCTTGTTTGGAATATAAAATAGGACTTCATGCTGGGAAATAGTTTGATTATTTCCGTGTTAGACCTCCACTCAATACATGATTAAAAACAGTTTTTATTTAATAGCCTGCTTTATTCTTTTTTTCCCCTTTATTCCTTTCTACTGTAGGATGTCCTTTGGGGTTTTATGGAAAGGATTGCGCATTAATCTGCCAGTGTCAGAATGGAGCTGACTGTGATCACATCTCAGGACAGTGCACATGCCGCACAGGATTCATGGGGAAACACTGTGAACAGAGTAAGCTGCAAACAAATTTCTTGCACATAGTTAATGGAGAAAATGCAGACGTGAATCAAATCTTACCAGGCTTTCTTTTTCCTCCATACAGACAAAGCTGATCACAGTATATGAATGCTTTCATATCGACAACTAGTAGAGTTTTTTCTATGGGACAGATCCATAATAAGACCCACTGACTTCAATGGGACAATCCCTACTAAGTGTGCTTACAGTTTGGCCTTGTTATGACTGTCCTGTGAAAATCAGTGGAACTAAAGTGCATAGTTAAAACGTTTCCTTAAGGCAGTGTTTCTCAGACTGTGGGTCAGGACCCATTTGGTGAGTCCCGACCTGATTTCTGGTGGGTCCCAGGTGATGGAAAGATCAGATAAGTAATTGCCACAAGCCCTGAGGCTATTCAAAAACCAGATAGCTGCTAATTGCCTTTCAAAAAGCTGAGCTCCTGCAGTTTGCAAGCTTGTGTAAATATAGGGAGATAAATGTTTGAGCAGCTCTTAAAGCTAGGTGGGTCCCGATAGAGTGCCATTTTAAAAAGTGGGTCCCGGTGCTAAAAAGTTTGAGAACCACTGCCTTAAGGCATTTTTTTCCCAAGGGTGTATATATGCATCTGGAGTTAAATGAGTACACCTGTAGGCTGGGAAGAAATTTAATTTACAGCCCAATCCTGTGTAAAGATACACGGCTGGCCTAAAGGGCCTAAACCCATTGCAGGCTGCCCTGGGGCTGCTAGGACGTTTGTCCCCTTCCCTGGATGTAAGCGAGCCCGGGGCATATGGGCCTCATCGAATGCACACCAGGTCTAGACCTATCATACATTTGAAGAGGCGGAATAAAGCCGGCCCGAGCTAGGAAAGGACTGAGGATATCGACAGAGCGCGCCACTGATATCCCTGCCCTCCCCCAGCCCAGGCTGGCCAATGCCCCCCCCCCGGCTGACCCTGCCAGCCTGCCCTGCCGCTGCCCTGGCCGGTGCAGGACTTACCTCCATCAGTGGCTGCGGGATCTGGAGGCTGGTGAAGTGAGGGCTGCCGGCCTCCGTGCCAGCGGCCCTTACTCCTAAGTTGTTGCAAACATGGTTTACGGCACGTTTGCGACGCTTTGGAGAGGCGGAGCATGCACTCTGCTGTTCCAAAGTTAGTGAGGATTGCGCCATTCTTTTATTTCAATGGGACTTAGTTTCTAGATTTTTCCTAGACTATGTTCAAGATTTTTAAAACTGTCTACAGGGAAGGAACTAGCAGTGAAGGTGAATATGTTTTACTTCTGAACTTTTGTACTCCTGTTCCTGCTCTGAAAACAGCTCTCTTGACATATTGTGAAGCATCAGCAAGTAACAATATTTGAACAACCTACTGTATCGTATGTATTATCAGCACAAAGTATTTAAAATTAATAGCTGAAAACCAAATTCCAATATGAGTACAATCTATCAACTGAGAGGTATATTCTTGTATGATGTGTAATACCGCAAGGGAAACTGGAATTTATTTATTTTTTGTTCTGTGAATTTACTGTAGCATTCTACATGTTTCTCATGTAGCATTCTGTAGAATTCTGTAGAACATGTAGAATTCTGTAGAACATGTAGAATTCATGTAGCATTCTAGCTATCTAGCAACCTGAGTTTTAGAAGAGGTTTCAAAGAAGAGTAGTTCCAACTTCTCCTGGTCTTGGATGAACTGTATTATCTTGCTAGGCTTATACACTTAAATTATATTTCTTCCACATTTGTAAAACATTTTAACACATCAGGTTGGTGGCTGATTTCTTGTAGAACTGGCACAATGAAACATTGCCACCTGGTGGTGGCATACAGCATCTGCAGTGAACAGAATCTTAAATCCCATTGAGCTCTTGTTTCAAAAACCCCACTCTGAGAGCCAAAGGCATCCTGTCAGCAGTGTACAAAACACTTCTTATAATGATGTAACCCAAAAACCCATATGCGCCTAAGCCTGGGAAAATGACCTGTGGGAACAAATGGACATGAAACAAAGGTTACTGCGTGACTCTCCACCTTTACGTGAACAATATGCAATAACTTCACCATTCAGCTAATTACAAGGTGGTATACAAGGTGGCGCAGTGGGTTAAACCGCTGAACCATGAGCTGTCGATCGAAAGGTCGGCAGTTCGAATCTGCGACGGGGTGAGCTCTCGTTGCTTGGCCAGCTCCTGCCAACCTAGCAGTTCCAAAGCATGTTAATGCGAGTAGATAAATAGGTACCGCTTGCGGGAAGGTAAACAATGCTCCGTGTTCCAGGCGCATGCTACGCGCTCCGGCAAGGAGAGTCATGCCGGCCACATGACCACGGAGGCGTCTTTGGACAACGCTGGCTCTTCGGCTTTGAAATGGGGATGAGCACCACACCCTAGAGTCGGACACGACTGGACTTAATTGTCAGGGGTCACCTTTACCACCTTTACCTATAATATACCTGCCACATTCTACAGAAACAATAGCTCATATTGCATCTATTGTTGGAAAAACTGGAGCAATTGGATCATTCATACATGTTTGGTGGGAGAGTCAGCAAATTCAAGACTCTTGGGACATGGTGCTCAAAAAACTGTGGGGATCTCTTGGGATGCATGATTAGAAAGACCCAAGTTGATTCTATTACATATGTTAGAAAATGGCTTTCTAAGTAGTTCCTGAAAAGTTATTTTACTTAATTTAAAAATAATATGGACAAGTTGTTGGAAGCAATCAAGTCCCCCAACATATAAGGAGTAATTTAGTAAGATCTGGGAGCTGGCGATTATGTCAAGACTGACCTTGCAATTACATAAACATTTTAAGACATAATATCTGGTCTCTCTCCCTCTTTTAATAATGTCCTATAGAAAAAAACCATTAAACCTAACTTGTATCAAAGCATACCACTGTTATAACATGAACCCTGACGTGTATTAGTCACATGCTTGTAGAACATATTTGCAAACCAATGTTTATATTTATTTGTGTTACTGAATTGTTGTTTTCTTCGCTGTTTGGGAAATTGAAATATTTGATAGTGGCCTATCAAATAGTTTCTGTTTATAGAGCCATGTGTCAAAGACATGCAAAAGGGGCACCCCAGGGGCTTAGTTGCCTTGAACTGTGAAACCATGCCCCATTTTAAAATGGGAACTTCTCTGAAAATCTTATCCATTGACTTTGATTTAACAGTCTGACAAGCACTTGGGGTTCCCCCATTAGTAGGTGTGTCAGTGCAAAGCTCTGAAGATATAGTGCTGTGTGCTTTCATTTTCCATAGCTGACAAGTTGAAACTTCCAGTTGCAGATAGAATTCTGTTTTAGTGAATCATGGTCACGATCTATCATGTCAGTTAACTGAATACATTCTGTAATAACTTAAAAAGCAACATCTACATCTGAATTTTCTTTCTTTGCTACAGAGTGCCCCCCAGGAACATATGGGTATGGCTGCCGGCAAATATGTGACTGTCTGAACAACTCAACTTGTGACCACATCACAGGAACTTGTTATTGCAGCCCTGGCTGGAAAGGAGCAAGATGTGATCAAGGTAGATTTTTTTTGTACAATGCCAAAATAGCGGAGCTTTTAAATACTTACAAGGGCACAGCAAGCATCTCAAAGCAGAGGGAAACAAAAGCTCTATTTCTTTTTAGCTTTTGCAGGGAGAGGAACAATCCTTACAGGATGCTTTTGCTTATTCCCTCCCCTAAAGAGAGTGTGACGATGATGCATCCAGTCTCCTTCCTCTCTGCTCTTGGGAAATGTCCTAGGTTGCCCTCAGACTCGAGTCTTTGGGCAAGGAACAAATCAGCACCTGGGGAGAAATTGGCACCTGGGGAGAAAGTGGGAAATTGACCCCCCCCCCGACCAAATTTAGGGAAGACAGGCAACTCCTGAAATCCTTATCCCCACTCAGCATTTTACATTTTACAATGGTAACTAAGTTACCATCCTACATAATTGCAGAGAGTTAAAAGTTAAAATGTTAAGATTATTAATTATTGCGAATAATGTTTCAGCCCTCCTTTCGTAGTGCCTTACAAAGATATTGAGTGTAAAGTTCCAAGATATCACACAGGAAAACTATCCAAATGAGAGACTGTGTAACAGAAAATTATAAATAGCATTCAGATGACACAAGTTTACACAACGGTGTGACCAAAAGAAACTTGCAACTTAAACAAATTCATGCAAAAAATGCCTCACCAGCATGATTGATTTTTAAGCATAGTTTTCCAGAGAATGTTGACTTGCAATATGTTTTCAAATATATTTAAACGTTATTAAAAAAAAAGTTAAAGCCGTGCCTTTCTTGCAGTTTGCATTCCTTCTGTGTATTTATGAGAGGATTTTAAAATCTTCTTGTTTTCCAGCTGGCGTAATCATAGTGGGAAACTTGAACAGCTTAAGCCGCACTAGTGCTGCAGTGCCTGCTGATTCTTACCAGATTGGGGCTATTGCCGGCATCATCATTCTTGTCCTAGTTGTCCTCTTCCTGCTAGCACTATTCATCATTTATAGACAAAAGCAGAAGGGGAAGGAA
Source organism: Plestiodon gilberti rubricaudatus (assembly GCA_026170595.1). Lineage (NCBI taxonomy): Eukaryota > Metazoa > Chordata > Lepidosauria > Squamata > Scincidae > Plestiodon > Plestiodon gilberti. The sequence continues at coordinate 57,240,585 of JANXHW010000002.1, forward strand.
ACAAATATGCCGGCTGTTACCTATACACCTGCCATGAGGGTCATCAATACAGACTACACCATTTCAGGTAAGAACACTATGGGGTGAACCTTAATCACGTCTATATCAAGCACTAATTTAAACAAAGGGCAAGTTTTATTTTCTTTATTTTTTGTGTCTGTTTGTCTTCTCTAATCTTTATCAGATGCATGTTCTGTGTGTTTTCATACATTTACTACAGGTAGTTAATGACACTTTAGTGCATCAGCAAATTACATGGTGACAGAGAGGCCTTTGCTTTCAGGAGGAATGAGAATTCGAGATAACTACTACTTTAATCCCCCATAATCCTCCCCTTTTCCATCAGTACATCATTTCATAGGTGAAATCTCAAATAAGCAGGAACATCTGTCTGCTGTAGGAGAAAGAGAAGGAGTAGAATATAGAGAGATTTAAGGGAAAAAAAGATTATTTCTCTTCTGAAATGCAGTGGTATCAACCAGTTTCAAGAAGCTTGATTCCATGTACTGTATATAGAAAGAGACAGTGGTGTCACTCGGGTTGTTGTCACCCGGTGCGGTAACACCTGGTATTAAAAAAGAAACCCATTATTTATTTTAATATATAACAGTACAGGTCACCCAGCAAATCAGTAACCAACAAAAAAACAGTGGCCAGCTTGATGACACCCACACAACTGAATAAGAGTTCTAGTATTAGCTCTGATACATAGAAATGTGAGCTGACTCATACTAACACCTTATTGGTTCCATGCTGTGTCATAATAACACCTCATTGGTTCTCGGAACAATCAGCCTCATTGGTCAGTTTTGAGTTAAGGAAATCCACTTTTTGTTACACAAGGCAGTTGTGTTCCTTTTCCAGTTATTTGGCCATAACGTTTGACAGAATACAGATAATTCAACAAAGTTTGTTTCATTACATTCCGCATTAAATTACCTTTTCAATGATATATAACTTTATGGTATTATTATTATTCATAAATACAAATTTTCCAAAAGGTTTCCACAGTTTTGGCCACTAGTAGTGTCAAACCCACCCACCCCCGAGGGTGTCACCCAGTGAGGTCTGCCACCCCCCCTTTAGTGATGCTACTGGGAAGGGACCAAATTAGGCTCTGGAGAGGGATGTTAGGAACCAAAAACCAGTGATTATGAATGAATGATCAATGATGAATGAAGTAGACAACACAGAATATGCCTCTAAAATGAAAATAGCTAATCTTTACTAATTCTGATGTGTGAAAATGACAATATGTCGATTTGCTCTAGCTTAGGAGAAGCAGTCCACATTGTGTACATAGGTGTTGTAAGTGCCATCAGGAATTTACGAGTACATGTCTGTGGAACTATCTATTGTAGATTTCTCACAAACCGTAGCCAATTTTGCATTTTCATTGTCATATTCGTGTTCAGCACCTCAAAATCTATAAGAAATGATTAATTTAATCCTGGTGGCATGACCTTTGTTGGAATTTGTTGTCCAGTGTTATTCATTACATCAATCCATATTAATGTATTTTAGTCCCAGCAGAGCTCATGCCAGGAGTGTCAAGTCAAAGATGGGCTGTAATAACACTACAGCATTCACATTTCACTCCCTGTCTTTTCAGAAACGATTCCTCACAATAATGGTGGAAACGCCAATAGCCACTACTTCTCCAATCCAAGCTATCACACTCTAACACAGTGCTCAAACCAAACTAATGCCAACAACATGGACAGGATGACATTGGCAAAGGTAAACATAGAGAGAGAGAGAGAGAGAGTAATATTACCCATGTATGTACAGTATTTTACATATGACAAACATTAGTGCTCAGTTATTATCTTCATCATGTGCTGCCTTCTTTATTTGAAACAGTCCAATAACAACCAACTGTTTGTGAATCTTAAGAATGTGGATCCTGGGAAGCGAGCCCCTGTCATGGACTACACGGGAACACTGCCCGCTGACTGGAAGCATGGAGGCTATCTCAACGAGCTCGGTATAAAAATAAAATAACCAGTTTTGGACAAGACAGTGCAGATTTTAGAACAAGATTTGGATAACACCAGAACTAGGGGATATCCACTAAAAATGAATTAGAACAGACAAAAGAAAATATTTATTTTCTTAACCCAGCATGTAATTAATCTGTGGAACTTCTTGCCACAGGATGTGGTGATGGCACCTGGTCTAGATGCCTTTAAAAGGGGATTGGACGGATTTATGGAGGAAAAGTCCATCATAGGTTATAAGCCATGATGGCTATATGCAATCTCCTGGTTTTATATCAATGCAAGGGAGTGGCGACAGGATGCAGGTGTCTTGCTGTCTTGTCTTGCTCCTGAGGCATCTGGCGGACCACAGTGAGACCACAGGAAGCAGGACTAGATGGACCCTTGGCCTGATCCAGCAGGACTCCTCTTACGTTCTTATCCCTAACCCTCCAATATCTCTTTACAAGGAGAACACCATTTTGTTTTTCTGCTCTCCTGGGACCAAGCACTCTGGGCATTTGACTACTACATGCATACTGATTAACACAGTTCTTATTAGACACATACCTTGGGGTGACCCATAAGAGCCCATCTGTCAACTTCTCAGTATTCAGAAGCATGCGATGTTTGCAAGAGATAATTCTAAGAATGTCATGGTTTTGCCCCCAGCATTTTAACTGTTCTTGTTCCTCTCCATTTTCACAGGAGCTTTTGGAATCGATAGAAGCTGCATGGGCAAGTCTCTGAAAGGTGAGCTTCTATTTCCTCACCGATTTAAATATACTGTGACTCTTTGAATAGGTTGTGAGCAACAGATATTGTAGCATTCCTAATGCTAAGCAGGTACAGGCCTCATTCAGTTCCCTGGAGGGGACACTGCCAGGAGTTCCTTTCATGTAGGAGTGGGTTTTGAGCTGAATAAATCAATACTTTAAAAATTAATATGTCAAAATTAATTCACAACCCATGAAATAATGGATGTATTTTCTCTCTAAAGAATGTTTGTATGTTTCATTATCCCTTGCTTCTCAGCTGAGAGAAAAACAAAGATTTTTCTTTCCCCGTCCCGTTTTTTTTCTTCACTCATAAGCAAGTCTGACACCATTTTCAGCGATGTAGACTTGAGTCTATTGACTTGGACTCAAGTCGCGTCAATGACTTGACTCGGCGATTGTAAAAGACTCTAAAGACTAGACTCGACAAGTCGAGTTTTATTCAGGTTTAAACCCGTTTTCCCCATTAAATAGATAGGGACTCGCAACCAAAGACTTGGGCCTGGGGGGCAAAGACTTGGGACTTGACTTGAGACTTGGGAGTCAGAAACTTGATCCACATCCCTGACCATTTCTGGACTCCTTAAACAACAAGGGGTTGTATCCGGAGAAAGTGAACTAAGACTAAGCATCACTGAAATCAGCTTGTCACTGATTTTAATGGTGCTTACTAAGGATTAATTTTCTTTGGATACAATCCATAAACTTCTGTAAATCCAGAATAGTTTTTGGCAGGAAAAAGTCACTTTGTTGTGTCTTTTCCTTGCTATTTGGCTGTACTTAAGCTTTCTTGTGGAGGTGGATTCCAGTAGCTAGTGTTTTTTGTTTGCTGAATGTGTTGCCTTGTGGTCAGAGGTATACTTCATCACGTTTTGGGATACACTTTCTAAACTAAACCACTTTAAAAACACAGTAAAATAAATAGCGTAACTACAGAAGCATCGGAAGTAAATCCACCATGGTGACCTATAATGTCAAACAACATTATGTAAAATGATCTTCGTTGTTTCGTTATACATACTTAGTGGAACTGGGTATGATTGTTATGTGTGCACATACATGTATGTTCAGGTCTCAATCATTTTTAAGGCATTATGGAACATTTGCAATAAATACGAAGAAAATAAGAGCTGAAGATATTGTTTTGCTAGTTTGTTTCACTGAGTATTGTTGTATACGTTAAAATGCGCAATCCTCAAAATAAAGGGATATTTAAGTAGGATCTGCATAATGTAGGATCTACATTAAAGAGACATTTGCTAAGATGCAACAGGATTCTAGAAAGAAAGAATGATTTATTTTTCCTTATAAATGTATCCTTCCCTGTGCATCACCACCAAAAACGTTCTTTTTTGTGTGTTTTCAGATTTAGTGAAAAGTTCTGAATATAATTTAAGTAACTGTTCCTTAAGTAGTTCTGAAAATCCATATGCCACTATTAAAGACCCACCAGCACTCACACCCAAAAATTCAGAATGTGGATATGTGGAAATGAAGTCACCAGCACGCAGGGATTCCGCCTATGCAGAAATTAGTAATTCTGCTTCAACCAACAAGAATGTCTATGAAGTTGGTAAGTTCTAAAGTCGCTTTACCATGTTTATAGTAGAGAAGTTGCCACAGTCTCCAGCACTGCACTTTGAGGTTTGGGGAAGGAAGTTGCTTTCATTTCAGTAGTTCATCCACCCTGCACCGCTACACACACATACACAAGCCCCCCCCCCCATAAATTCCTCAAGTTTAAAAAAAAATGTTCACAGAGAGCAACTGAACTAGATGTGAAACAAAAACTTAATCACAAAAACAAATCACTATAGACAAATAAGTGCTGTACTTGTCAGATTATTAAGTGCCATTTGAGTACACGGCACGTTACAAAGAAGGAGAACACAGGTCGTTGCTCCAAGTGGCTCACAGTTTAAAATAGTCACAAGGACGACAGCAGGGAAGGGACATGGAAGTAGGGACAGGCTGACAAACAAACAAACAAACGTATATTCATATAACGTAGGCTTAGCTACAACAATTTACTACTGTGACTAATGGCCCAAACCGATTCCCCTCCCCCACCGGCATAACTAGTGTTGTGCCGGCGGAGGCTACTTTACAGCAGTCGCAAAGCAGCTTCTGCTGAAATGCGCTGCAGACCCGCTGGCAGGGAGGATTCATGAGGAGCTGCCAGAGCAGGTAAACCAATGCAGGGAGTTGGAGGGAGGTGAGGATGGGTTGAACTGGGCATGGGGTGGGCAGAACAGAGTGGTGAAGGGGCGGGTAGGAGGGAGGATCAGGCCTCGGAGGGGGGAAGGATTGGTGGTGGATACTGAATCATGACCTCCTTTCCCAGGCCTGATCTGCCTTCCTGGGTCAACGCGTACTTGCACCAGTGATCGAGCTGGCGCAGGTCCGAGTTGACCCATTGCAACTCCAGGAGCTTATGTGGGGGCAAGAGAACAAATGTCCCCTTACCCTGAGGAGACCTCCAGTAGCCAAAAATTCCCTGCAGGATACAGTGGTAGCTGCGCCAGTATTGCTGCATAGCTATGCGGGAATTTAGGTAGGCTTAGGCTGTAAGAGGGTGAGCCAAAGGCTTCACAGAAAAGGTTGGTTTTGAGGAGGGACTTGATGGAAGTAAAAGAGATGGCATCTGGAGGCTTTCAGGGAGGCAGTTCCAGGCAGAAGGGGCAGAAAGAGAGAAAGGTGGAGTTGTTTGAGGGAGTTGTTTGAGGATGCCTTTGGATGGCCGAGGATGGTGAAGCTGGAGGAGTGAAAGCCGCAGGGATGTAAGAGCAGAAGCATACAGGAGCCAAGGCTGTAGACCAGTGGTTCTCAAACTGGTGAGTCGTGACCCACCAGTAAAACTGGATGCACTCGCTATCCCCTTAAGGGGGGGGTGGCGACATGTGATGACAGCTACATCCCGTTGCTGCTGCTGGGGAAAATGTGGTTTTTTTAACTTATCGGGGGGGGGCACACTGGCCCTCTGGAAGCTGCGGTGGGGGTGGCCCCCTCTGCGGGCTTTCCCGTGCTTCAGATCGGTGCCCTGAAGTGATCAAGACCCACCTCCGGTTCTTGGTGCCGGCCCTGCCTCTGAAGATGGAGGGTTAACCCATGCAGTACCGAATGCCCCCCCTTCCTCCTCCAGAGAAAACCTTTTCCTCACTGGCCCGCCCCTGCAAGGACTTACAAAATCTACAACCTGTGGGGAGAATTTTGAGAACCGCTGCTGTAGACGGTTAGGTTTGAAAGTTAAGAAAAAATGCCTGTGCAGGATCCAGAAGCATACCAGAAGGCAGTGTAGGATTTAAGGAGGGGATAAGAATATTTATGCTCTTGAATTGAGACATGCCATTTTTCAACACCTTAGTTTCAACACCATAGTGAAAAGAGCATCTTTCCTAATCTGCTACTTCTTTCTCACATGGAAGGAACAAATTTATGAAAGGAGTCCCATTTTAGAAATTACTATCACCATATTTTTCGCTCCATAAGACGCAGCGGACCATAGGACGCATGCGTGACATGGAGCTAAAAATAAGGGAAAATATTTGTAACTTACTGGGGCTTGTGGGGGCTTCGGGGAGGCCTGCGCAACCCTCTGCAGGCCTCCCCGATCTTCAGTTTGGCGATAAATGGCTATTTTCGGGCATTTCCGGTTTTCGCGAAAACCGGAAATGGCCGAAAATAACCATTTATCGCCGAACTGAAGATTGGGGAGCCCTGCAGAGGGTCGCGTAGGCCTCCCCGAAGCCCCCCACAAGCCCCGGTAAGTTACATTCGGTCCATAAGACGTACAGACATTTCCCCCTATTTTTTTGGGGGGGGGTGCGTCTTATGGAGCAAAAATACGGTACTTTATTTTTCAATGGAAAGGAAGGAATTGGTAGAAGAAAATTTAATGCACTCGCATGTCAACTTTACATATTATGGCTTTGGATTAGGGAAACAGTTTTATAAGATGCACCTTAATTAAGAGGTATTTGTAGGCTTACCAGATCTCCAACCGGGACAGAGTGCTAGACCTTTAGGAGAAGGAATATGGGCAGGTGTAGCTTGTTAAACTTTGGAGCACAATCCTAGGCATGTCTACTCAGAAGCAAGTCCCATTGTGTTCAGTGGGGCTTGCTTCTGAGTGGACATGCCTAAGATTGTGCTCTAAAGGTTTAACAAGCTACACCTGCCCACATTCCTTCTCCTAAAGGGCTGCATTCTGTCCCTGGAAGAAATCTGGTAAGCCTAGGTATTTGTAATGTTTGTTGTCGTTACTACCCTGTATAATCAGGTACTTTTTCCTCATTATTTTGAAGGGAAGGATCTGCAGCTCTAGTTATGTAGCTATACTGAGATTTTATGGTCCACTTTGGCATGATTATACATTCTTTAATAGCATACTGGGAACTATGTGGGGTGAGGGAGAACCTTTATTTGAAAGCACAAAGGAGAATAGCATAACTAGCTTGTTAAAATGTATTAAATGCTGTGATTCTTCCCCAGTTCAGAGCACCAATGTATGTATGTGTTTTTAAATCACAGAACCAACAGTTAGTGTTGTCCAAGGAACATTTAGTAACAATGGACCTTTCAGCCAAGACCTTTATGATCTACCAAAAAACAGCCACATTCCCTGTCATTATGACCTGCTGCCTGTTCGGGATAGTCCTACATCTTCGGAGAAAGATGATGGCAGTGAATGACATCTGATGAGCGTTTTGAAGCACAGTGGAACTCTTATGAAGAACGACACGTCCTCTATTTTGCCATTTCCGTTCAGTGGACATTTGCTGTACAGGAGTATCAAACGGTGGTTTGTATATACATGGCAGAGGGATAGATATCAAGTTGGGAAGACCTAGATTTTCCATTGCAATTAATTTTTTTAGAAAACGATACGCCAAGCAGTTACATTGCAGCATATTGGCTCAAAGGTACAAGCTTGCACAGCAGTTCCGGTGCCAACTGCATTGCTGTTCTTCATAAAAGATGACAAATGTGTCACTAGTTCAACTTGCGTAGTTGACATGCAGCCAAGACTGTACGACCTACCAAATGCTCAGTTAATCAAGCATCTGAATTACTAGGTACTTTGGAACACAAGAAACGTTTTCCTTATGTCATTATATGACTCCTTGCCTAAGACATGTAAGGACATATAATCAGCTAGACCTTAATTAACGACAGTGCTTGACTGATTTGAGAAAGGCAGCACAAGTTATTTACTCCATTGCTGGTAATGGAAATATAACACAGAAATTGTTTTGAATTCAAGGGAAGTCTTGGATGAATATGCTGGAAGAGCTTAGTTATGAAATGGGCTTTGACCACAGTTCCTGCCAAATCACTGGCATGCCTGAGACTCTGGTTCTGATTATCAGAGATTCTGGTTCTGATCACCATTTCTGGTATACACAAGTAATAATTCATAAATCATAACATATCAGTAAATGCTTCATAAACATGTAAGTAAAATAGTTTATTTTTGTCAAAATGAACTGAATGAGTGTGTAAGAGAAGGACAAAATGTAGTGTATCTGCACATTTTAAATGCAAGAAAAGGTTTAAGTTTTATAAACAGGTAGCACTATTATTGTAATATGGAATAAGAATAGTACAATGTTTAATTATTTGTCTGGAATCAACAGAGCAATCTCTGTGCATACTTGTTACAAAGGCACCTTTTCTTTTTATAATTGATTTCGGAAAACTATGCTTAAGCTGGTCTTTTGCATTGCTAATAACCTGGCACATATACCCCATATTTCAATAACTTGTATCTCTATTTTAAAATAATGTAGCTATGTTTTCTAGAGCTTTAGAATAACAGTGCAGAAATATCATATTTTATGTCCCTTGTATTTTTGACAGCTCCCTCTTTGCAATTTTGTTCAATTTAGGAGCACTGTTCTTTAATGAAGAAAAACTTATTTAGATAATATCAGTTTCCCCTACCAGAGATAGGCTAGAAAGGTCAATTTAAACTAGTGTGTAAACTGTTGGAATTAGTCAGAAGAAGAAAAAAATGACTGAATTTTAATGCAAGGGATGTTTATAACAAGAAAGACTCTTGAATAGAAATCACATTACTTCCCATCTTAAGTTTCAACTAATTTCTTTACTCTAGAAGTGCCATCTATCTGTTCCAAAGGCATTTGTCTTGTATTTCATTGAACTGCTTTTATAGCTGAATCCTCATATAGAAGTAAGAATTGCCAAGGAATCTAGTTCTCAATGTAGAGTTGTTCTGCACAACTCAGCATTCCGTGCCAAGATTATTTTTTAGCCCTAAAAACAACAGAGAATTCCCTAAACTACGAATTGAGTGTAATCATTGATGTTCTTTTTAGTTTTCAACCTTCCCTGTCATCTCCATATGTACATCTAAATCATAAAGTCATGTCAGGACTGTTAAGGTTATCACAGTTAAGTATGTTAGCAAAATGTTTTCACCATGGTGTTTAACCTGTGTACAGATATAAGGTTCCAGCCTTTGCCATCTGAACTCTACTATTGATACCAGTGTATATGGTTTTCAGCAGCTAGGGCTATTACACTCAAGGGCCTGTTGTGCTTGTGATCCACCAAATGGAGTTGAAAATGGATACTGGTAGTGGTGGAACTTTTCTAGTTTCTCAAAACACCCTGAGACTGAAGTAGAAGTTTGCTCTACTTTGCTTTGTTCAATGTAATTTAGGCATTCTCCATCAAACATAATTGCCATAGCTTAATTTAGCCCTTGGCAATCTGTCCCTTTATACACTAAAAGATGTATAATCTGCTTGGGACATGCAGACATGAAAGACAACAACACGGAGCTTCAGAAGATGGATAGCACAAATATTCTGCTGTGTAATGGGGTTTGGTATGGTGTTTAGAAATATAGCTCAACCCTCTTTTGTACTGTTATACAAACTCACAAATAAAGCCTATCTTTTTTTTTTTTGAATTTGCCATTATAGTCGTGATTTCCAGGAGGTCTCCACAATTGTTTTGTGTAACAAGCCCCATTATTCCTGAAGAATCTTGAGCCTCCAAAATTGGATGGACGTACACAGCTCACATCACACACTGAAATTACCTGTGACAAAGAACAATCCTATAGTCCAGCAAACGTTTATTATAATATACACTAAATCCCCACGTATGTACTGGTTCCATTCAAGAGGTCTCTCTGGAAGTTGGACCGTATGTAGGTAGAAACAGCCAGCTCGCACAAAAGTGTCAACACAGCCACCCATAACAGCGCAATCCTGCACACAGGAACGGTGACGGAACGAGTGTTTTGTTGCCAGAAGCCGTTGCAAACATGCCGTAAGGCACATTTGCGATGACTCGTGATTAAGGGAGGCCAGCGCAAGGCCGGCCGCCCTCACTCCATTGCCGGGACGTCCATGCGGCCGCCAGAGGAAGGTAAGGCTCCCGCCGGTGGCCACATGGCCAGTCTGGGCGGCAAGGAAGGGGGGCCATTGGCCGAGCTGGCCCGGGAGGGGGGTAGGGATGGCGTCTGCCATATCCCTGGGCCCCGCCATGCCGGCTTGGCCGTTACACAGCCTCCTCTTCTGCCAGCTACACTGGGGGAAGGGGACAAATGTCCCCTTCTCCGAGTAGACCTTCAGGTCACAGCAGCATGGCCCGAAACGGGGCTAGAATCCGGCGGGCGGCCCTGGGCCGCCTGCCAGATCTCTACGGTGGATTGCGCTGCCCATCAGGCATCCATTACTCAGATGTTTGTAATTCAGGGAGCCAGCGTATGAAGCTACCTTATACTGAATTGGACCATTGTACAGCACTATCTGCTCTGGCCAGCAGTGGCTCTCCTACATCTTTCCCAGCTGGAAATCTCCTTTTATCAAACGAGATGAACCTAGTAGCATGAGGGATCCACAAATATCAGGGGGGAAATGGTAGCACAGAGAAACATAATGTACAAGTATTAGGGGAGTGTGCTCTAAAAGGTTCTCTGGAAGGGGGAAGTTGGGCATTCGGAACCATGGGTAGCCCCTCCCAACTGGAAGGCAGGGTCGGTCTGAAGCTTGACACCTCCTCTTGGGAGGGCGTTCCCTCAACTCCCCAGTCTGGCCCTGCCTTCGCAGTGCTAGGTCGTGTCCTTTGGAGCTTAGAGAAATTTATTCTGTTGTCTACAATTTCCAGCCTTCTCCTCTCCTTTTTCCTCATCCTTAGTCTCTGTTCTTATTACTCCTTTCTCTCCCCCCACACAGAAGAGACAATGTAAGAGGCATCGGTCGCCTTCACCTGTGTCTCTCTCGTCTTCTGAGCCCTGCTGTTATTCCTCAGAGGAGTGTTCACCCACTCCAAAGAAAGCCAGACAAAAGACCAAACATTCTGAAAGACACAGGAAAAATTCTGGTAAAACAGCTGCTACTAAACACAGGCATTATGACTATGACTCACCTACCCCCCCCCCCCATCTTCAGAGGCCTCGGGCTCTGACAGGGAGGAAGGGGAACTGTCAGGCGAAGGGGAGGAACAGGAGGATCAAGGTGGAAAAGTCGATAGGTTTTTCCCGGCTGATTTATTTCCACGTTTACTGAGCAAGGTTATCAAATCCCTGGAACTGGCTACAGAACAGCAACCTGAGGTAGCGCAGAGTAAATGAGGGGTCTCTGCTGTCTTCCCTCAAGGTCCTCCCAAACCTAACTTGATACCCTTTCCGGATGCCTTCCAAAAGGTTATAGACCAAGAATGGGCTACTCCTTCCACAAACAGGCAACGTGGTCGTTTCTTGTACTCCTTCTCAGATCAGGTTATGACATCATTGAAAACGCCAGTAGTCGACGCGCCCGTGGCGGCTCTCCTCCTCAGCGGTCATTCCCTCTGAGGGGGAGGGGACCAAAAGACTCATGCGATAAGAGGGTGGAATCTGCTCTCAGAAGGAGTTTTGAGTCATCCTCACAGGCTCTAAGGCAGTGATGGCGAACGCGTGGCACGCGTGCCACTGCCAGCACGCCGAGCCGTCTCTGTGGGCACGCGAGTCGCCCGAGTCCGAGTCAGGTGACTCGGAAGAAGTCGGTACCTCTCTAGGAGGCGCTTCAGATTGCAGATGGAGCTGAGGAGGAGCTGCGCCCGCTGAGGAGGACGCGGCGGCGAGCGGGTCTGTGCATGCGAGGGAAAGAGGAGGCCGACCAGCGACCACCCGCTTTGCCGGTAAAGTGCCTGCCTCAGCCTGCTGGCATGATGGTTCCGGGGCGGCGTTGCGTTGCAGCCTTTCCACACGCAGGGGGCGAGGCGGTCCTGCCTGCAGGCTGGAGTCGCAGCCAGTAGAGCCGTCCAGGACTGGGAGGGGGACCTGCGAGGCTCGCAAACCAAACGCGCCACGTTGGATCACGCACGTGGAGGGACTCGAGAGGCATGCGAGAGGAGCTGGACCCGAATTCGGGTTGAAAGGGAACGGCAAAAAAATCCACCCTTTGCTCTGACAGAAACGGCCAACACCCCCAGAGCCCCCCATGGCAAAGATGCGGGTCCTTTAAACTGCCCAGAAGCTCAAGGCAAGCAGGGAGTGACAGAGCTCTCTGTGTAATCCGAAGCCCCCTTTTTTCGTTCTACCTCAGTGGAAATCGTTAATTATTAGGTCTTCTTAAGGAAAGCTCAAATCACACGGTCTGGGGATTGAAAATGCTACCCAAGTATGCAAGTCACATTCTTCCTTTTCTGCCTGAACTTCGGAGCACCCAAAGACTGAGAGACTGTGGGCTAGCTCAGGGATCACTTTCTCCCCACTCCCCATTCACACCGCCCCGTCCCCAAATCGGTGGCAGGGACCACATGAAGTGGGGCCGATCGCCTGCCTGCCTGCTTTGAGCGGCTCACCCTGCACGGATGGGGGGTGGGGGAGTCGGAATTCGGCCTCGCCGCGGCCGCCCCATTGCTAGGGAGGCTCATGTGGCACGGGACGGGGGTTGGGCTTTTCCTGCTGGGGCTGCCGAGCGCAGTGGAACTCCCTGTTGCCGGAGCAGCGGGGCAGCGGCCTCGCTGGGCGTCTTGTGCCAGGACTCAATCAAACTGTTGCTTCCTTCTGCCAGTCTCTCCCGTCGGGGGACTGTGGCGCCTTCTTCCGCTCCTCAACTCCTCTCTCCTTGCCGTCCCTGGATTATCTCCCCATGTTACATGTAAAAGTCAGGCCGATCAGAAAGGGGCGCGTGCGCGTGCCAAAAACAAGGAAATTATTTTTCTTCTTCCATGGTGCTTTAATCTCAAAAGTGTTGTGAGATAGATTGGGCTGCAAGTGAGTGACTCAGCCAAGGCTAACCAGTCCTCAACTTCTCTCCCCCCCCCGCGCCAAAAACAAGGTAAGTAAAAGCGGCACCCGGGGGTGGGATTTCTGCGCCCGGGGGGGGGAAATAAATAGCGGATTTGGCGCCCCCCCCAAAGCACAGCGCCGCTGCCTTTGGCAGCACCAGGGAGTTAAGAGAAGGCAAGAGGGAGGGGTGCCAATTCCAGGATGGGCCCCCTGTAGATTTAGGGCTAGCAATGCCACTGCACGCTGTGACTACAGTCATACACTGTAGTCACGGCATCGGCTCCCGCGGACTACATCTCCCACATTTCTCTGGGGAGAACCCTCCCCAGAGAACACTGAAGCCACGCCCCCCGCTCTCAAACATCTGATGCACTTGCGTGGGATATCACCTGACACACGGACATCACATGAGCGACCGGAGCGACTGGGGACTGACCCCACACCGATTCCAGCAAATCAAGTAAGTTTTATAACCAATTGCCGACCGGGCCATAGCCAAAAGATGGGTACAGCACGGTCGGCTTATTCTGGGAGGGCGTCCATGGACGTCCTCCCAGAGAATCTTGCTCCTGCGCGCCCTACAGTGCGAGGGGAGAGGGGAAGAGAGAGAGAGAGAGATGCAATGCTCTGCCCATACTACTTACTACTCTTAGAGCGGCACTGCTCTATCTAAAAAAAAGGGCTCATTATTAGTGTCATTGTGAAACATTTTCCCCCCTCATTGTGTATATGTGCCTCATTATAGGTGTCATTGGGAAACATCATTGGGGAGGAATTGTGGCCCTATCTTTGGTATCATTGGGAGGAATGTGTGCCCCTTCATTGGTGTGAGTGGGGGGGATTATAACCTATTGTTAGTATCAGTGGATAAATCAGTGCCCCATGGGTTTAATAAAAGCAAGCCGAGGGCCACATCTGGTTCCCGGGCCACAGTTTGGAGTCCAATTCACCTTAAGGTGGCGCTATATATAACATATGGTAGTTATTTGAACCCGTGTCCTGGCCTATGGACAACATTTTTTTTTTCATTCCAGCCCTTTGTATCTACAGCGGCTTTCAGACCCAGCAGAGCGGTGTCAGCGGTTTCACAGGACATTGACCGATGTGTATCTGTCTACAAAACTGTGAGTTGCTCTTCTACAATTCTGTGTTTATTATGTACCTTTTTTGTGAAATGTTGCAATAATATTTTTGGTATAGGTAGGTAGGGATAGATTTGTATTGGGTGCTTCATCTGTCTTTATTTTAAAAATTTGTGTTTTTTGTAGACTTGAACACCCAAAAATGAGTACATCAAAGAAGGCAAAATTAAAAACAGCGGAAGATCATTCCAAGAGGCCTGGACACAGTTATTTGGAGTGATTGAACGCAATGGGAAAGCGTTATGTGTTCTGTGTAGTGAAAGTGTTGTATCTCGCACATCAAGTGTCAGACGTCATTTTGATACCAACCATAAAAGTGTTGCGGAACTTGGTAAAGCTGAAAGAAAAGAGTTTCTTGATGGGAAATTAAGGAAATATCACTGCCAGTATCGTAGTTTTTGCAACTATCTTTCTAAAACAAATTATCTGGCAACTGCCAGCTTTGAAATTTCACTGTGCATAGCAAAACATGGGAAGCCCCTCTCTGATGGCGATTTTATCAAAACAGCCATGTTGGCTGTGAGTAATTCCCTTTTTCATGATTTCCCAAACAAGGACAAAATTAAGCAACGAATCTCTGAAATGCCACTTAGCAGAAATACTGAAAGATAGAGTCCTGCGTATGGCAAGTGATGTTAGTCAGCAGCTCACCACTGACTTACAAAAGGCAGCCTGTTGCTCCATGTGCTTGGATGAAAGCACAGATATAAATAATCATGCAAGGCTAGCAGTAATTTTGCGTTATGCTGTTGGTGACACCATGAGAGAAGAGCTCATGAAACTGGTGTCTTTGCCTGGAAGAACACAAGGGATAGATATCTACAATGCTGTGATGGAGGCTTTTTTGTCACAAGACATAAGGCCAGAAAAAGTGGTTTCAGTTACTAGTGATGGGGCACCTTCCATGGTGGGGGTAACATCTGGTTTCATACAGTTTTTTGTTAAAGAAGCGAAGCATCCAGTCATTCAATTTCATTGTATTATACATCAAGAAGCTCTTTGTGCCAAGGAAAGCAGCAAAAAATTAGACGATATTCTCAAGGATGTCACAAAAATGGTGAATTACATCATGGCTCGTGCTCTTAATTGTCGACACTTTCAAGCACTTCTTGATGAGGTACAGGCACAGTATAATACTTTACTTATGTACAATAATGTACGGTGGCTAAGCAGAGGAAGGGTCTTGGAGAGATTTGTAGCCTGCTTGGATGAAATTAGGCTGTTTATGAATGAAAAGGGGCAGGAATATCCACAGCTCACTGATATGACCTGGCTCACCAACCTCATGTTTTTTACTGATTTTACAATACACTTCAACGTACTGAACAAAAAACTGCAAGGTTTAGGGAAAACAGCAGAAAGGATGTTTTCTGATATCAGAACATTTGAGAGAAAACTGCAGGTTTTTGAAAGAGACCTTGAAAGTGGGCAGCTGAAATATTTTCCAAATCTAAAAATGCATTTGGAAAATTCTACAACATTTACAGACAATCCAAACCATCATGAAATCTACAAGGAATTTTCTAGCATTATAGCAGTTGCAAAGGAGAATTTTAGTAACAGATTTTTACAGTTCCGTAAGATGGAGACAACCCTGTGTTTTCTTACGTCTCCAGATAAAGCCAAATGTGAAGACCTTGATCTTTCCTGCTTACACTGGTTAGATTTAGAAAATCTTGAAATGGAGCTACTGGAATTTCAAGAAAGCTCTATCTGGAAAAATAAATTCTATGACCTGCATGCAACACTTGAGAAGATGGAGTGTGAAGGGATAACAGAGGACAGCACAGTTGCTAGTTCGGAAAATGAAATCCTTAAAGTGTGGAATTCTGCCAAATAATTTTAAGTCAATGAAAACACTTGGGATTGCTTTTCTTTCTTTGTTTGGGTCATCCTATGCTTGTGAGCAGCTGTTTTCAGCATTGAATTATATCAAATGTGATGCCAGAAATAGACTAACAGATGAACTCAGTGCTGTATGTGTTGCTCTTAAACTAACAGAGTATGAGCCAAGGTTTGACAAGTTATCAGCATGCATACAACAGCAAAAACCACATTAATTGTGCCCACAAAAGGCGTCTTTAAAAAAAACAGTTGTTTTTTTTGTTTTTTTCAATAAAAAATGTTTAATGGAAAGCTCTGTTATTGTGTTTTTCTTTTTAAACAAAAGCTGTTAATTAGTTTGAAAAACTGTACGAATTGTTTTTTCTAAACTAAAACCTCGTTATTCAGGTTTAATTGCAGTGTTGGCACTTTGAAAAAAATAAGTCATTTTGGTTTGCAGTTTGGGCACTTGGGCTCAAAAAGGTTTGCCATCACTGCTCTAAGAGCTTCTGTTGCATCCTCAGTTATGTCCAGAGCATCTTATTTATGGGCCGAGGAACTTGCAGCCACGGAACCTGGTCTCTCCAAAAATACTAAGAACTGCTTAAAAAAAAAAATAGCGTTAGCATCTGCCTTTTCCGCCGTTGCTTCCTATGATACCATTCAATTGAATGCCAGGTCTATGGCTTTGAATGTGGTGGCCCGAAGGAATGTCTGGCTTCGGAATTGGGAGGTGAATGTAGGGTCCCAGGCACGTCTTGTGAGCATTCCTTTTCACGGCACTAGACATTTTGGCCAGGCCCTAGACCCAATCCTCATCGAAAACAAGGACAGGATTTCCTGTTGCCCTCAAACAGGAAAGAGACACCCAAGACTAAAACCACTCATTCCTTTCGTCCCTTTAGAGGGGAACATAGATTCAGGGATAATAACAGATTCAAAAAAGCCTGGAACAAGCCTAGGGTGTTTCCCAAGAACAGGCAGCAAGGTCATACTTCCACAGGAGGTCCCAAGGGGCATACGGACTCTAGGACACAATGACGCCGATCCAGGTATTTCCAAAGGCCCTATTGGTGGCAGGCTGTCCAGATTTTCCAACCAATGGCCAGCCATCACCAACGACGCCTGGGTTCTGGAAGTTGTGTCAAAGGGATATGCCTTGGAATTCGCCAGCAAACCCAGGGACAAATTGATCAAGGTTCCCCGTTCCAGAGATCCCCTAAAGCATCAACAGCGGTTACAAGCCATCACTCACCTCCGAATAAGAGCTATAGAGCCAGTTCCTCGCCCCGAGTGGAACACCGGAGTGTACTCCATCTGGTTTCTGGTGCCAAAAAAGAATGGGGAATGGAGAGCGATATTGGATTTAAAATGGCTCAACAGGTTCTTCCGCAAATGACGATTTTGGATGGAAATGTGGAGGTCAATTACAATGGCTCTAGAGAGTCAGGACTACATGACATCGATAGACCTGACCGAAGCGTACCTCCACGTTCTCATCCGGAAGAGTCACCGCAGGTTCCTGCGTTTCTGTTATGGGGGATGTCACTTCCAATACAGGGCCCTCCCCTTTGGCTTCACGGTGGCCCCGAGGGTCTTCACCAAGACCCTCATGGCCCCCGTGGCATTCCTGAGGCAACAGGGGATTCATGTCTTCCCTTACCTGGACGATATCTAGATAAGATCATCATCCAGAGAAAGGGCATTGCTGGACCTACAGTCGACCATGAATCTCCTGGAAGGATTGGGATTCGTGATCAACAGAAAGAAGAGTTATCTGGTGCCAGCTCAGAGGATGGAGCACTTGGGGTTAATAAGAGACACCAAGTCCTTTCGTCTCAACATCTCCGTGGATCGCCAGGTGGCCCTGCGCAATGCCTTGTCCAATCTACGTACAGCGCAACAAGCAACTGTGATGACCTTGGCTTCAGTCCTGGGTCAAATGGTGTCATGCCAGGATTTAGTCCCATGGGCCTATCAACAAGCAATAGAGAGGAGGTTACCGGTAGTGATTCAAATCTCACAGGAGATCAGGGAAAGTTTCGATTGGTGGTTGGATCCGAACAGACTGGATTGGGAAGTGAGCCTGGAAGTGCCCGACCAGATTTTGGTAACTACCGATGCCAGCCTCCTGGGGTGGGGAGCCCATACGGAGGGGCAGCTGCTGCAGGGCTCATGGTCATCAAAGGAGACCAAATTCTCCATAAACAGATTAGAACTCAGAGCGATCAGATTGGCCTTGGAACAGTTGCAGGACATCCTGAGGGGTCAACATGTGAGAGTCCGCACGGACAACACCACAGCGAAGGCCTATGTGAACCGCCAAGGGGGTATGAGGTCCCAGTCATTACACAAGGAGGCTACCCTTCTAATGATCTGGGCGGAGCGGAATGTTCTCTGCCTGCAGGCAGAACACCTGGCAGGATTGGCCAACATCTCAGCGGACTGGCTCAGCAGGAGGTCCATGAGGGAGTTCAAATGGCAGCTGAACCCGACAATATTCCAGTAGGTGACAAACAGGTTTGGAACTCCGCTGATGGATCTGTTTGCCACGCGGGCCACAGCGCAGACGAAGCAGTTCCTGGCACTACTGCCAGGAGAAGGATCAGAAGACTTAGACGCTCTGAGGGTAAGGTGGCCACTGGGCCTGTTATATGCCTTCCCACCCATCCCTCTGATTCCAAGGGTCCTCCAAAGAATCAAAAAGCTGCAAGCAGAGGTAATTCTCATCGCTCCGAACTGGCCGAGGAGACCTTGGTTCTCGACTCTACTAGATCTGTCTGTTCAGAAACAGTGGCTGCTGCCTCAGGTAAAGGACCTACTGATACAGGGACACCTAGTACATCCACAGCCCCATCTCTTCCGCTTAACGGCGTGGAGATTGAGCGGGCGGAATTAAAGCGTTGTGGTTATTCTGAGAGGGTGCTGGACACAATCTTAGCATCCAGGAGAAGTTCTACCAAAAGAAGCTACGCAACAACCTGGAGGAAATTTGCTCTGTGGTGTCGCAAGGAGGGTATTAGGGCATCAAGACTGAAAGTAAAGCACGTCCTTGAGTTCTTGCAGGCTGGCCTAGCTCTGGGCCTTAGCACTAATACTCTCAAAAGACAGGTAGCGGCAATTAACAGCGTCTCCAGTGTGGGTCTGGGCTCCAGCATTTCGTAGCACCCTCATGTTAAATGTTTTCTTAGGGGGGGGTTCCATTGTTAATCCACCCATGGTTCATAGATGTCCCTCCTGGGACCTGAATGTGGTCTTATCGGCTCTGACCAGGCCTCCCTTTGAGCCCCTGGCTAAAGTTCCACTGCTGGAGCTAACACTTAAAACACTTTTCCTGGTGTCAGTGACATCTGCACAGAGAGTTTCAGAATTAGGCGTGCTATCCGTGAACCCGAACCTGTGCATTTTCCATTCTGACAAGGTGATTGTGAGAACAGATCCTGGTTTTCTCCTGAAAGTCAATTCCCTTTTTCACAGGTCACAGGACCTGGTGCTCCCAAATTTTTGTCCTAATCCTTCGAATCAGAAGGAGAAGGTCTGGCACACCTCGGATGTCCGCAGGGCCCTAAATTATTATACACGACGTACTGTTGACCTGCGTAAAACTGATGCTTTATCATTTTCAGGGGTTCCAGGCTAGGGCACAAGGCATCCATTTCGTCCGTGGCGAGGTGGTTGAAGAGCTCTATCGCGACAGCATATCAGGCGGTTGGTAAGATTCCGCCTTCCGGGATCACTGCGCATTCAATTAGAGGGGCCTCTACTTCTGCGGCTTTCGAGGATATCAGTTCCTTAGAGGACATTTGCAGAGCAGCCACATGGTCCTCCGTCCATACCTTTACTAGACATTGATAAGGCGGCATCAGAGGAGGCTTCTCTAGGTAGAAGAGTGCTAGGGAAGGTAGTTCCATCCTGAGCACAGCTGACTGTCTCCCACCTTAAGCTGGATGGACTGCTCTGTTACATCACCCATGGTTCCGAATGCCCCCCTTCCCCCTTCCAGAGAAAAATGGAATTCCTTACCTGGGAATCTCCTGTTCTGGGAAGGGGAAGTGGGGCATTCGGCCTGCCACTCAGCAGATTGCAGCCGCACTCAGATCTGTCTGGTTTTCCGTTTTTGGAACTGCCTCTCCATGGACTTATTCAGTGGATCGGAGTTTTAGGATTTTTTCTTTATCTCAATACCTTTACTCCGTGTTATGCTTTCCTTGTATATGTTTTCATATTACTGTTGTTCTCCCTGAACCTTATCTTGTTCTTGGAGTTTTTTCCTTTGTTACCATCGTCAAGTGACTTCTAGGATCCGTACGACGGTGAAGATTGGAGGTGCGTTTTTTCTGCTCGTCAGCACGGACTGGGGAGTTGAGGGAACGCCCTCCCAAGAGGAGGAATCAAGCTTCAGACCGACCCTGCCTTCCAGTTGGGAGGGGCTACCCATGGTTCCGAATGCCCCACTTCCCCTTCCCAGAACAGATTCCCAGGTAAGGAATTCCGTTTTTTTTTGTTTCAGGGCCTCAGTTCATTTTCAGAGCTCTCATTCATTTTGGGCCCTTTAGGTCCTCTCCAAAACACTTCAGCACCCAATTGGAAGAACCTGATTTGTTCTCCAACCCCACATTCATTTCAGTTAAAAAAAATCCTTACTTTTACAAGCAGTTTTTGCTGCTATTTTTGATGGCAGGAACTCAACTTTGCAGTCACTCCTTTGCAGTGGACAACCTTTTACCCATATGGGTAAAAAATTGGCTGCTGTCAGAAGATAGCTATGCAGTAGTGTCAAAATATGTTCCTTTTCTATCAACTTGCTTATGCAAGTTTGGGAGGATTCTAGACTGAACTAGAAGGTGGTGATTTTATGTGCTGTGTGCAACTGTCGTTGCTTCGGGTTGCTCACAGTGGGGGGGAAAAAGCAACTTGCAATTGCAAAGCAGGGTAGGTGAGCACACAGCAGCAGTACTGCAAACAGCAACAGATCCAAGAGGAGCAGTGGCAGAACAGGAGAGTTTGGATTCAGTCATAAGAATTAAAAGTAGTTTTCTATCCCCTTCTTTCCAGAAGGGAGGAGATGGGAGTATGATCAACTCAAAGAAGCACCTCTCTGCCAAAATCCAGTAGCTTTTGGGGCAGGTACGCTAGTAGGGCAAGGGGGTAGGAAAATTATCAGGCTCCAGCTCCCCACCTAACACACATACATACGTACACCTCTGCTGTATTTTGTTCTTGTGGGGGGGGGAGGGGGGAAACTTACAGTTTCTCTCCTTGTAATCTTGCAAGAATGATGTTCTGACAGTGCCTGAACAGCTGTAAGTCTGTTTCGGAGAATGTCTCCTTCAATCCTACATACACTGATCTGAGAGAATAAACTCCACTGGCATCCTCTGAGAATTTTATTCACTCATTTAGGGCATTTTAACCCCTCTTTTTGACTTTAAAAACCCCTCAAAGTAACTTAAAAAAGAAAAATCACATAATCAAATTTCTATAACCAGGTCTTTTCAGGGTTTGAAGAATCTCTGACTTATAGTAACTGAGACATAAAAGTTGTACCAATACGGGGAAGTCACCCCACAGTCTGGCTCACAGGATAGAACAGGTTGAGACAGGCTCCACCTCCAAGCTACCATTTGATTTCTGAGTAAACAAGTGTAGGATTATGTGGTTAACAGCCCAATCCTATACACACCACGCGATGGCAATGCTCCTCTTCCTCTGGCGCTGACTGCTGTAGAGCAGTCAGCGTCAGTTGTAAAAGGAGCTCTGACAGTGCGCTACTCATTTGGTGCGCCTTCCAGCCAGCGGTGATGCATCTCCCACCACTCTCCGATGAAGGTGAGTCAGCAGGAGAGGTGGGGGAGGGCATAATGAGGACAGGGAGAGGTGAAAGGGAATGGGGAGGGGGAGTAACGGGGGGAGGGTGCAGGAGGGATAGGGATGGAAGGCACACGACAGATTCTATCCACCTTTCCTGAAGCCTCCTTGCCCTTTCCCTCCTCGAACTTGCTAGCGCACGTTCGAAGAGAACAATTACGGCTTGGGAGGCTTATGCATGGGTAAGTGTATTGAACATCCCCTTTTTCTGCTGAAGCCTCTCGGCCCTTCCCCCATGATGCAATGGTCACCATTTTGGCGCTGCTGCCACGTGGGGGGGGAATAGATATGATTGGGCTGACAAGTCTGTATTCCAGTCTAGCTTCCATTTTGTCTAATCCCTTTTTTCAAAAACCCTGTAAGGAAGGTCAAAATGATCCACACATTTGCAAATGCAAGGGGGCTGACTCCCCATTATAAAAACTGGTGTCCTAAATTGGAATCCTCCTATTTTTTCTGTGCTCAGGTTATTGTATAAAAGGAAATGGATATCTCCCATTTTCTAAAGGCAGAAAGGAAATGCAGCACAAGTACACAGGCCAGGCAGAAGGAAGGTGTGCCTCCCGCAGGAGCAAAAGAGAAATCAAGTACTCAAACAGAGGAATTAAGTGCCAATTAAGTAATTGGATCACATTTTATTGTTGATTCACCTAAATACCAGAAGTTTAAGAATTTGGAATCTAGAGGCTTTTATAGGATGAGACCTATATGCTAATGTTCTGCTACTCACAGGAATACAAATTAGAGGAAAATGGACTCTGATCAAGTCCCACTGGTTCAAGTAGTTCACATATTGCAGGTTTGCTACAAATGAGACAGCGAAAGGATATTCACAAATTCTAAAAACTTGATACTGAGTTTCAAATGTCTCCAAAGGATTGACATTGATTAATTATTAGATAGAATGACTAGGCATCAAAGACGCAGTCCATTCATAATGGGAAGAAGCACTGGCGTCGACAGGGGGAAGCGGGGGGGCGGGCCGCCAGGGGCCGTCGTGCGTATAGGGGTGACGCGCGATCCCCCCCACTTACAGTTTTCTGTTGGAGGCGGGCCCGCCCGCCCTCCCCGGTGTCCATTCGGCTCCAAAATGAGCCGAAAACGGAGCGGGGAGGGCACTCCGCTCCTGCGCGTGACGTCACGCGCGGGGGCGGAGCCTCTCCCTTAAGGGCGACACGCGCCCCCGCTCTGGGGTGTCGTGCGTCGTCGCGACGCTACTGGGAAGAAGATCTCATAAAAATATCAGTGCAATGTGAAGTTAAATAAAACAGTATATGTCTTGTTCAAGGGAAAATACTCTGTTCAGGGGAAGATACAGGGAAAGATAGGCTTAACAGATCTCCAACCGGGGAAAGAAGTCTGTTCAGGGGAAAATACTATACAAACAGTACACAGATGGTATGCTACAATCTCAAAATTGTACCATATGATTAAAGAAAACATTCCTAAATGTTGAAATGGAAATAGAGAAGTACAATCTCAGATTCTCACGACTGGTTCAGATTTCTGAATTAAAAACATGCATTATCCCGGGATGTCCAATGTTTATTAAAAGCTTAAAATACCTAAAATATTTAAAACAGTCTTAATGTTTCACTACTACTATCTGTGGCATCTTCAGAAGGTGAAAAACAACTACTACGACTGTCCTTGGTCTCATAGTGTCAGATGTTGCTATTTAAGGGTTAATCACAGCACGTAATCACAGAGACACAAGGGAGCTGTGATTAACCCTTAAATAGCAACATCTGACACTATGAGACCAAGGACGGTCATAGTAGTTGTTTTTCACCTTCTGAAGATGCCACAGATAGTAGTAGTGAAACATTAAGACTGTTTTAAATATTTTAGGTATTTTAAACTTTTAATAAATGACGGACGTCCCACATGTAGTGGGATTGGCAGAAGGTGAGTACTTTGGGGGAGGAAATGTTTGTGGAAATATCTAAAATTACCAAACAAATAATAGTCTCAAACCATGAGAAACAGCCTGCTGGATCAAGCTGCAGTAAGGTGAGAAAACACTAAACAATGGGCCAATGCAACCAAAGCTTTCTCAGTATTCTCAGAATCAATTTGGATTAATCAAATGTTTATTCTCTGGAGGGAGGACATTCGGAACATGTCCCAGTCCGGCTCTGCCTCTTCAGAGAAACGGATGGATCTCTTGTAAGCTGCGAGCTTGTTATTTTTTTTTTAGTGAGACTTCTCCTTTTTTACCTTTTTTGTTGTCTTCTTGTGTCTGCCTTGTCCCTCACCACCCTCCCTCCCCTCGGAGCGTGGACCTTTGGGAGCCCGGGAGGCCTCTGTTGAGGCTGAAAGTAGAACAGGCAGCATGGGGTGGAGGCCACACAGTGACGCGTCTTCCACATGCCCGCTGTTGTGCGTGCCTTCTTTTCATTCTGGGCGGCCAGCTCAGAAACCAAAGCAGCGGCTCTAGGACTGGCTCCGGCAGGAGCAGACTGAGAATGGAGGTGGATGAGGGCCTGCCTAGAGGCTGCCGCCAGCTCTCCATCACTCACACCTTAGCGCTCCGCGCGCAGGCCAGGCAGGAAAAAGCCTCTCTCCCCAGCGCAGCCATGTGGATTGACTGGCAGTCACCTGACTTCCCAGGCAGCAGGCTCAAGAATCCTCTACTCCCAAAACACCCTCTTCAAAGCTTTTCCCTCAGGGGCCCACAAAACCCACCATGGTCCCCTTCCCAGAAGCGTTCCAGAGAGTGGTTGACTCGGAATGGGCTTCTCCCATCCACCCTAAACATTCAGCAAGATTAGTCAACAAACTGTACACTCTCCCAGCTCAGGTGATGTCCACTCTAAAAATTGCAACAGTAGACCAAGCTAGCTACCCTCCGCGGCTGTTCTCCCGACGGAGGATGAGGGGGGACCCAGGGACCCGTGTGATAAGCGAGTGGAGGCCTCCCTAAAGAGGAGCTTTGAGGCTTTCTTGCATGCCCTGAGGGCCGCCTCTGCAAACTCTGTTCTTTCACGAGTTTTTTTTCCTGGGCAGAAGACCTCGCTGCATCAGAGCAGGGTCTCCAAATGAGCTAAATCCACCTTGAGGAAAATTGTCCTGGCATCTGCCTACATGGCGGATGCCTACCTGAACTCTCTGCAGTTCTGCATAAGACCCATTGCCTCAAATGTTGTCGCTAGACACAACATTTGGCTATGCAATTGGAACAGTGATTCCGTCTTCCAAACCAGATTGGTAGGTACCCCCTTTCAGGGTTCCAAACTGTTTGGGGAGGCCTTGGAGCCGCTCTTTGTGGAAAACAAGGACAAGTAGAAGGTCCTGCCCTCAGGAAAGAAGGAACTGCCCAAGACTGGACCTGCTCCCTCCCATTCCTTTCGGAACAACCCGAGATCAGGTGAGGGACATAGGTCCAAAAACAAGTGGAACAAGTCCAGGGTGTTCCCTAAGGGACGGCCCCACGGTGGCAACCCATCAGGCAACTCCAAGCCCCAGAAAGAACAAAGAACTGCCTGATGCCAGGCCAGGCAACTCCTCCACAGGTATAGGAGGACGTCTGCTGGAGTTTGCACACCGCTGGAAGGACATTTCCAGCGATGAGTGGGTCCAGCAGATAGTTTCGTGGGGTTGCGCCTTGGAATTCACAAGGCAACCCCGTAACAGATTTTGGAAGGTGCTAGTCTCCAGGGACAGGACCAAGCATTGGCTCAAACTGCAGGCAATAAATCACCTTCTTGATATCAGGGCAGTGGAGCTGGTTCCCTGCTCCCAAAGGGGAAAAGGGGTCTACTCCGTCCTGTTTCTGGTACTCAAAAAGAACAGCGAGTGGAGGGCCATTCTAGATTTAAAGTGGCTGAACTGCTCCCTCGGGAAAAGGAAATTCAGGATGGAGACGTGGAAGTCAATAGTATATGCCCTAGCCCAGGGCGATCTGCTGACTTCAACAGATCTGGCGGAGGCTTATCTCCATGTTCCCATCCTGCCCCGTCACCGCCGCTTCCTGTGCTTCTGCTACGGCAGTGTCCACCTGCTTGAGCTCTGCCCCGAGGGTGTTCTCCAAATTGCTAATTGCACCTGTGGCACACCTGCGCCAGAGGGGGATCGCACTCTTCCCGTACCTGGACGACATATTGATAAACTCGTCATCCAGAGAATGAGGTTTGCAGGACATTCAACAGACCCTCCAATGTCCCCAGGACCTGGGGCTCGTGATAAACAAGGAAAAGAGTGCGCTTCTCCTGGTGGACACAAAAGCCTTCTAGATTGTGCTATCCATAGAACGTCAAAGGAAACTCAGGGAAGCAATCCAGATAGTGCTGGATTCACAGCAGGTACCCCTTATGTCCCCTGCCAGGATGTGGTGGCATGGACGAAGGCAAGAATGTGCCCCCTACAACACATCCTCCTACCTTACCAGACCCAAATTGAGAAGCGGGCCCACCTCCGGCTGCCCGTATTAGAGGAAATCAAGGAGTCCCTGAGGTGGGGGACCAGGGAGGAATGTCTGTCCATGGGAGTCAAGCTATCGGTACCAGACCGGCTGGTGTTGACCACAGACGCAAGTCTTCTGGGTTGGGGGCCCCACACACAGGGCTCCCTTGCCCAAGGGGCATGGTCTACAGAAGAGAGCAAATGCAGCATCAACTTCCTGGAGCTAAGGGCTATCAGGCTGGCGTTACAGAAGTTTCTAGATCTGATAAGGGGCCGCCATCTGTTGGTTCGGACAGACACCACGGCCAAAGCATATATCAACAGACAAGGGGAAACCCGGTCTGTCCGTCTGAGTCAGGAAGCCACACGACTCATGACGTGGGCAGAGATTAATCTGGCATCCATAAAAGCAGAACACCTAGCAGGGGAACACAATGTGTCGGCGGACTGGCTGAGCAGGTGGATACTGAGGGAAGCAGAGTGGCGTCTGCACCCCGAGGTGTTCAGCTGGATCACAGACAGGCTAGGGCGACCAATGATAGACCTCTTCACTTCAAAAGAAAACGCCCAACTGGACAGATTCTTCGCCAGGGCAGAAACAGTAGGGGCGGAAGGGGTGGACGCCTTCCAGAGACAATGGCCGACAGGAACTCCTGTATGCCTTTCCTCCCTTGGCAATCCTTCCCCAGGTAGTTCACAGGATAAAGGACATGAGGGTGGAGGTGATTCTGGTGGTACCAAAGTGGCCACAGAGACCCTGGTACCCAGAGCTGGTCAACCTGTCGACCAGGGCAGAACTGACATTACCAGCTCGAGAGGACCTCCTCACCCAAAGACCCATAAGGCTCCCACAACCCCATCTGTACCGATTGACAGCATGGAGGTTGAGCAGCAAGCGCTCAAACAGTGGGGGTACTCTGACAGGGTGATAGGCACACTGTTGGCTTTCCGTAAGGACTCCACCAAGCGATCTTATGGGGCTACCTGGAAAACGTTTTCATCCTGGTGTAGGAACCGGGGTGTAGAGGCATCCAAGACGAAAGTCAAACACATATTGGAATTTCTGCAAGAAGGACTAGACCTAGGTCTTAGTACAAATACACACCATAAGCAGGTGGTGGCCCTGAACAGCACCCTGGGTGCAGGGCTGGGGTTAAAGGTGTCCACGCACCCGCATGTAAAAAGATTCCTACGGGGAGTCAACCTCATAAATCCCCCAATGATCCACAGAACTCCCACCTGGGACCTGAACAGGGCCCTTACGGGGCGGCCTTTCGAACCGATGGCAACAAACCCACTGCGGGGACTTACGCTTAAGACCCTTTTCTTGGTTGCTGTGACTTCTGCGCGGAGAGTGTCAGAGCTAGGGTCCCTCTCCACAAATTCTAGTTTGTGCATGTTCTACAAAGACAGGGTGGTCCTCTGACCAGACCCTGCGTTTATTACTTAAGTAAATTCAATGTTCCACAGGGTCCAGGAGTTGGTACTCCCCTCCTTTTGTCCCAATCCGGTCCACCTAAAAGAAAAAACAGTGGTACACACTGGATGTGTGTAGGGCCCTCCGGTTCTACACAGAGCATACCCAAGCTTTTCGGCATACAGAAGCGCTCTTTGTAACTCACCGGGGGGCGGCACAGGGACAGAAGGCGTCCACTTCTACTCTGGCTAGATGGCTGAAGGCGACCTTTGTAATGGCTTACCAAGTGTCCGGAGCGGAGCCACCTAACGGTAATACTGCGCACTCTATCCGAGGGAGAGCCCAAGGGTTTCCCGCTTGTTCTATGTTGTTGGGTTTATTCCTGGTGTTTTTGTCCAAGGCACCTGTCATTGTTTGTCATGTCTGCTTCTTTTCTTTTGCTTTGGCACGCCTTCCAGGGTGCCGCTTGGTTGGAAGCAGTGTGTGTGTGTGTGGGGGGGGTTCTCCATTTTCTCCAGTTCCAGACTGGGGCGCAGGGATGCCCTCCCACCAGGAGGAGTCTCGATCTTCGATCTGGCCCTGCCTCGTGAAGTAGGAGGGGCATACCCATATGCTCCGAATGCCCTCCTTCCTCCTCCCAAAATAGGAGATTCCCAGATAATGAATTCCTGTTTTTCAGTACCATCAGTTTGAGAAATGTAAGTGGTCATGGTTTCACATATGGAGAGGTCAATAATGACGTGTGATCTGCTTAAAAGTTTTAGCTGCAGAATCAATGCTTCCAAACAAGTGTCATTTGCAAACTCTTCACCCACATTTGGCTGGGAAGCCAAGGGAATTTTTTGTTAGGAAACTTAAAGCCAAACTACAATAGGGCACTTTCTCAAAGCAATCTAAAGTTAATACTGATGCCCTCCTGTCTTCTTGTAAAGTGGCCTATCGTGTGGCACAGTGTAAAAAGTCCCACACAATTGCAGAGGAGCTGATTTTGCCTGCTGCGGTTGACATACTAACAATCATGCTTGGAGAAGATACGGCTAAACAGCTGCTCAAAGTGCCTCTTTCTAATACTTACAATCAGCCGTAGGATAGATAATATGGTTGATGATATTAATTATCAGCTAGTCTGCATTTTAAAAGGGAAGGAGTTTGCAGTCCAGTTGGATGAGGCAACAGACAACAAGGACACCCATCTGTATGGGAAAATGCGGAAGACTTCTCCCAAAGTGGTGAAGCAGTGGTTCCTCACCTTGACAGGCCAAGGGAAAAAGGGGTTAACACCCAGGCTTCAGGAGCAGGCAGGCTACACAGCTGCAGCCACTAGAGGCTGCAGCTTGTCAAGTATGAAATTAGCACCTGGAGGAAGGAAGGGTGTGGGTTGCAGTAAGGAGGAAAACTTTGCAGGAGAAAGTCTGACGTATCTGGCTGTGCTGTCTGACTCTTGGACTGGCTTTTGAACTTACCCTGGCCTGGCTGTGTGACTGATCTTGGACTGGCTTGACAAACCTGCTTTGGCTTTTGACCTTGGACTGCTTGAGATACCTGTTTTGGACTTGGACTGCTAGACCTGTGAGTGCATAAAAGGGGAACTAATCAGCCTAAAGCGGGCCTTGGCCTCTTAAAGGGACCATACAAAAGATTTTCTGGGACACCATCTTATTTGCTATGTGAGGTTTGTTAATGAAAATGTTTTTGTTGAGGATTTGCTGCTTTGTAAAGAAATTTATTTATTTAATTTATACCCTGTCTTTCTCCCAGCAAGGGCACTCAAGGCGGCTTACAATAAAAACATTAAAATATGTATATACATTAAAATAATTAAAAACAAGTAATTAAAACAATTAAAACAAACAACCCCAGTGGGTCACCTATGTTTACATTTGTTAAAAAGCCAGCCCACCATGTCAGACATTGAATGCTAACCAGAATAAAAACGTCTTAAGGCCCCGCTGAAAGGTGGAACTACAGGTGGAACTGTATGAAAAAAGGTGGAACTAAATGAAAGGTGGAACTACAGGTGGAGACTTGTTTGAGGTTGTGGACGATTTTATGGTGCAGAGTCAGATTGACTGAAAGAAATGTGTTGGAATTTGTACCAATGGGGGTCGATGCTACCAAGGACCAAGTATGCATATGGTCCAAAGCACCTAATGCTGTTTGGACACACTGTATAATACACCGGAAAGCACTGGCAGTAGAAAACTTCAATGGAGAACTGCATGACATTGTCAAAGTCATCAAAGTGGTGAATTTTATTAAAACAAGACCAGTGAAAGCAAGATTTTTTTGCAAAGATGACATGGGTACTGAACACTCCTGCCTCTTGTTCTACAGCAGTTCTCGCTGGCTGTCTCTCGGTAACTCCCTGCTTAGACTGTATGAGCTGAGGAATGAAATATACTCTTATCTACATCAGAGGTTCTCAACCTGTGGTACGTGTACCCCTAGGGGTACGCGAACCACTTCCAGGGGGTACATGGAGTTAAGTTTCTTATCAGGGCCATTAACTAGTAATTAGCAAGAAATTAGCATTTTCCTTTTTTCGCCGGAAAAAACGCTCCGCGGTTAACTTCCACCTCCTTGACCACAAGCTCCGCCTCCTTGACCTCAAAGCCGGAGGTCGCAGCAATAGCGTGTTGTCGTAGCCTTTCCCGCAGCTACCGGAGGTCTTTCCCAGCTGCTGCTACCCTGCTAAGCCTGAGCCTTCCAGCTGATGCAGCCTTTCCCTTCCGTTACTACAATAAAAGATTACCTTTTAAAACTGTACTTTGTCGCTTCGCTCCGTTTCAAGCCTGGATGGGGGTGGGGGGAAACAGCGTTTCTCTACCTTTACCGCTCTGCGTCTGTCCAAGCCTGGAGGGGGCTCCATTTCTCTGCAAGCCTGGGACTTGTGATCTGTGAGTGGGGGAGATTCTGTATTGGCTTTCCATTACTATCGCCTCGCTGTGTTGCGATCTCTGTGCAATCCTCGATGAGCGATCTCTGTGCAATTCGGGAGGGGAAACATTGGGGGGGGGAAGCGTCTCTGTGCTGGTGCTTTCGGTGTCTGCTTTCAGCTGTTTGGAGTGACAGATTTTTAGATGTGCTATGGCTGTGCAGAGTAGCATACCTTGCTGATATTTTCGATTTGCTGAACAGCCTCAACAAAGGATTGCAAGGACCTAACATCACTCCTTTCCTTGTTCAAGATAAGGTTCAGTCAATGAAAAGGAAACTGGAGCATGCAGGCAGAGAGGCTGAAAAAGGCAACGTGTCATTCTTGCAACTCCAAGGTTTTATAAAGGAGAATGAACTTGAACCTGACCCTGAAGTGGAGGGATCCAGAGGAGGGAGGCTGACGATACCGCCAACCTCGAAGTGCAACAGAGGTGGGGACCACGATCCACCCAACAACCCTCGCCATGGACGTGACAATGGTGGAGATACTGGGGAGTGCCACAGCCGCGCCAGAGGCTGCCGGGACACCCCCGGATTGGATGGGCTGGTGGGCTGCCCAACAACAGACCCAGGCTACCGAACACCGCCATTTCCTGCTACTGATGGCCAACCAGCAGGCAGCATTGATGACTCGGGTGACATCGGTTGTCCATCCGGGTCCGCCCCCCCACTCCCCAAGTAATAACGATAGCCATGCCGGATCAAAGGGTCCCCATAGGACTAACCAAATTAAGCTTTCTTACATACTTTTGAGCGGGCCGCTGCAACATAGCCGGTAGCACAGTGGAACGCCATTCTAACTCCTTATTTGACAGGAGTGGCCCAGGAAGCAGTGGACACCCTTACAGCGGTCGAGATCACCGATTACACGTTGGTAAAGGCCACTATTCTGGTCACCTTGAACATCTCGGACGAGACGTTCCAACGTTGTCTAAGGAAAATCAAGTATCCTCGTGGCTCCAGCATCCGATTGCTTACCAACCGCATAAGGAGCCACGGGATACGATGGCTGAATCCCGCCACTTGCACGACACAGGAAGTGGTGGAATTGATTCTGTTGGAACAGTTTTATGCGATTTTGCTCCAGGCCACCCGAAATGGGTACTCTGCAACAAGCCCCCTACTCTGCAAGCCACGGCAGCCCTCATGGAGACTTACGACACTGCTAGCCAGGGCAGCTATCCCAACATCGTTGGCCTACCAGGGTGCCGTATCAAGGGACGGGCCCCTTGGTTGCTCCCCAAGCGGAGGGGCCTCACCACAACCATCAACATGAGATGACAGGGACGTACGTTGCTTGAGAACCTCCCCTGGTGTGGCCTAGTTTCCAGGGTGCCAGACCACCTCGACACATTGACCCAGGCCATGGAGAATCAAGACCGCCTCCCCGAAACCCCACCGTGGTATGTTTTTATTTGTGGACAACGCAGACACATACAGAGGGACTGCCCAGTTACGGACTGTTCCCAGG
Organism: Plestiodon gilberti rubricaudatus; assembly: GCA_026170595.1. Lineage (NCBI taxonomy): Eukaryota > Metazoa > Chordata > Lepidosauria > Squamata > Scincidae > Plestiodon > Plestiodon gilberti. The sequence goes on from JANXHW010000002.1 coordinate 57,272,655, forward strand.
CAGAGGTCTGGGCTGAGTAACAGGTAAGGGGGGCCTGTGAGGGAGCCCGCCCCATGATACGGGCCTGGGTGGATGGGCAACTGGTCTGGACCCAGTTAGACTCTGGCTGTTCCTGGACCCTGGTCAAAAGGACCTGTGGAAGACCCTTGGATACTACCTTGCTAGTATGGTGTATCCACGGGGATGTCCGTCCATACAGCCTGAGGTGGGCCAAGGTGGTGGTGCAGGGGGTCTGCCAATTCCTGCAGGTCAGGGTGCCCCCACACCTACGCTATGGGGCAATAATAGGGTGAGATTGGCCTGAGCTGGCCCAGCTACTGCTGGAAGCCGAGGCAGTAGAAGGGATTGGAGAGGCAGGGCTGCCCATGGAAAGAAGATGACCCCACACCCATAGAAGATATTAGGCGGCTGCAGAGAGAAGATCCCTCCCTACGGACTACGCTGGAACAGGCAGTGAATCCAGCAGCCAGACCAGCAGCAGGGGCTGTAAGGTTCATTATAAGAAAAGGGGTCCTATATCGAGTGGGGAGGTACCCTCTAACGGGGGAGGCAGTGGATCAAGTAATGTTGCCCCAAAGGTTGTGGGGCCAAGCCATCCGGGCCGCACACAACATCTCCGTGGCCGGACATTTGGTTTTTGAAAACACCCTGGCTAGGCTTATGCAGCGGGTTTTTTTCCAGAACATTTTTATTGTTTATCAGACACAAATACATCAACAACAAAGACACAACTACAACACAAAACAAAATTTAAAATGACTTCCACTTATCTCCACCCCAGATATAACTTTTCTATTAAATCCAACTTTTCTCATTCTCCAAATCCACAAATATACAAGTTATTATTATCTAGACTCTGCAGAAAATCCATAAAGGGCTTCCACTCGGTCAAAAATCAGTCAGTTGTTTTTTCTCTTATGAAGGATGTCAACTTTGCCATCTCTGCTAACTCCAACGTCTTCATTATCCAGTCTTCTATTGATGGTATACTGGAACACTTCCACTTCTGTGCATAACGTAGTCTTGCAGCTGTTACCATATATAAAATCAAAGTACCATATCTCTTTTTCAACTGATTATCCATCAAACCTAACAAAAAAAAAAACCCTCTGGTTTCCATTGTATATTAATCCTTAGAATTTTCTGGATTTGCAAATGGATTTGTATCCAAAAATGTTTAGCTATCTTACACGTCCACCACATACGGTAGAATGTTCCTTCCCTCTGTTCACATCTGCTCCCTTATGCCCTCATCGACCGGTCTGCGCATTCGCGAAATTGCAAACAGCCGGCTAGGGCCATTTTTGAAGAGGCTGAGCTGCCGACCAGCTGATCTCGAGGTGACACGCATGGCAGCAAGGGTGACCCTTTGACACGCATCAGACGCGCGTCACCACCACCCCCCCGGCGACCCACCACGCTAGAGTGACGGCACTGGTTTTTATTGTTTTTTAAAATTGTTTAAGTATCGTTATGTATTTTATGTATTTTAAATTATGTATTTTAATCTGTTAGCCACCTTGGGTATTTGCCTTTTGGCATAGGAAAAGGCAGGATATTTTTTTTTAATAAATAATAAATAAAAATAGGAAATGCTGCTCTTAAAAGAAGGCTTGATCATGCTAAGAGGCAGGCAGGGGCAGAAAGTAGGGGGAGGAAGCAAGCAAAAGCAGATGGGGGGGGAAAGAGGGAAGCCAGACTAAAGGGAGTCAGAACACATAAAAAGTGGGAGAGCAATTTTCTAGGACCAAGGTGGAAAGGCTGGATCTTGAAGAATAAATGGGGGAGGGAGAAGAAAGAACAAACACAAGGATTGTGGAGAGAAAAGGGCAACGCAGAGCAGGCAGCAACCCCCCCCTCCCCGCTCTCCTCCACTTCCTCTCGGAGTGAAGGGGGATCACCGCTGCATATCCCCCGCACCCAGGGGCCAGGAAGGGCACCAACCTGGCGCCTTTCTCAGGGAGAGCCACCCTTGCTATGGGGGGGGAGGAGGAGGGCGCCTCGGCCCCTCTGCGCTTTCTGAGATCTTTGAGCCAAAGCCAAACAGAAAAGGCCGCTCCTTCCTGTTGCATTTTTCTTTCCACTTCGCCTGTCTGGGCAGCAAGCGAGGGCAACTTCCCTGGCAGCCCCTCCAGGGTCCCTTTGAAAGGGAGATGTGAGGCTGCCTGCACGCTGCCTCCCGTGTAGCCAGCAGCTCAAGCTCCTGAGCCAACGAACTCTCCCCAGCATGCCTACAAGAGCAAAGCTACTCAGCTGGAGCGCGGGCCACATTGCAGAGAGAGAGAGAGAGTAGAGTTTGCTGGTTGGCTGAAGTGCAAGCCCGCGCTCCTGCTTTGTCGCCCCCCTCCAGCGCCTGTGTCTTCAGCTTGTTTCCCTCTGCGATTGGAGGGGGGCGACAAAGGGAGCTGCGACATATAGGCAATGCAGGTAGCGAGAGTGTGCGGGCGGGGCGATCGCGGAGTACAAACGCTGAAGTTGCCACTGCCACAACATATCTGTTGTCACACACACACATCCTACGTCACTGATGACTGTTGTGCACTACCTCCAGGTTCAGCTGCAGAATGCCTCATGCTCTGAATAATATTTGCAGTGGAGTAATGGTGAGAGAAGCATGCCTTTCTCTTCTGCTTGTGCACTTCCTGGAGGCAACTAATGTACCACTTAGGAAACAGAACTGTGGAGCAGATGGGCCAGCAGGAATTTTATGCTCTTACAGGTTCCCTCATCACTCCCCTTCCTGGAACCTATCAGGGGACAAACTTCTATTAGCAGCCTTGCATTTGTTCACACGCCTGTGCAATATTTCAGTGCCCTGCAGGTGCGAGCGAGCGAGGGGTCGTCTGGCCTCGCTGGGAACTCCACACGACCTGGTATGGGCTCTGCCTACAGCTTTGCGGGAGGTGGAGGCTTTGAGGGAGGTGGAGAAACAACAAGCAGCGTCTTTCCCGCCCAGCAGCACTTCTGCAGCGAACGTGGCAGCCTCAGGAGGTTGCTGCAGAGCCTGCTTCCAGATCCTGTCCCGCCCCCTGCCATTTTAGATTCTGGAGCCGGCAACAACCGGGGCACGGAGGGTTCGAGAGTGAGGCGGCAAGCAGAGACAGGCAAAGGCTGCTGCAGCCGCCCCAGCCCAGAACCCCTCCCTCACTGCTGTCAACGTGTCACTGAGGTGAGGTGAAGAACAGGCGGAATGGGAGGGAGGAACGCATAAGAACGAGGCTTCTTGTTAGTATGGCCAGCAACAACTTTTGCCACTCTCCCCCCCCCATTAGACGCCACGTTAGATCACTGCATGCAATGCGGCTTCTTAAAGGAATAGGCGGTAAGGGTGAAAGCTCTGAATAAGTGGGCACAAAGACGTGGCATATGGATGCACGCATGTGCAAATCGCACCTCGTTTGCATTATGGGAAGTGTAGTTCTTTCCCTCGTAGTACTGAAACCTAATGGGTCTGTTGCTGTCAGGAAGAAAGCCTGGGCCAGGTAGTAGAGGGGTTAAGGCAGGCAGCTCATGCCCCCCTGGTTACTGGCATTCCCAAGAGAAGGCTGGTCACTGCAGAGCAGGAGTCGGTGGTGGTTGGTGAAAGTGTAGAGGACCCAATGAGAGTGGTGAGGACAAGCACTGCTGCAGTGGAGTTGTGGGGCGCACAGAGGACTAATCTAGAAGAGCCGTTTTCTAGCTTTAAGTGTGGGCAAGACGAGACCCTGAGACCCTGTTGTAGGTGGGTTTGCTTCAGGTAAATGCTGCGGATGGTATGAAATTTCACAGTACAATGACTTTTCAGAAATATTGGGGTGGGCAGACTGTTTTGTTGTTTCAATCTTTCTGATTGTCATATTTGGGTCAGGGATGGGAGGAATTTCCCTCTAGTTCCAACAACAGCCAGTTATTTTACAGTCTCTTTCCCCCCCCCCCCCCCAATGCAACATTACTTATGTTTGTATATTTGCTCTGTAGCCTGCCTGTATGGGTCTGACTGAGTCAGAAAAAATGCATTGATTTGAATGGGAAATTGTGTGTACACACACAAACACTGAAAAATGCATTGATATATAATACATAATATTGTTGTTAATGGAAGGGCCACACTGCAGCCTTCATACATCTTTGTAGTTGCAGCTCAGGACCTGTTTGAGAACTAGACTTTGTGGCTTTTTTTTTGCCAAGCCTGCCTTGAGAGACCCAAGGTTTTGGGGAAAAAAAATTGAAACTTTTCACCCCACTTTTTTATATACCTTTCCTGTGGTTACTGTGGTAGAATTCCCACATACAGCTAAGTCATTAAAACAGTTCACTGTGAATTTGAAATCTCTGGTTCAAATCTAGTCAGCCATGAGTGATTTGGGACCTGCTACTATTTAGCAGCTTCCTATTTGTAGTATGGGTATAATAATACTGTTCTACCTTACAGGGCTGTTGGATTTATAAGGCAAATCTTAGATAAGCTATTGTCTAAACTTCAGCTCTTCCTCTCCCCCACATCTGCAGTATGGGGATGATAATATGTACCTACCATACAGGGTTGTTTAAAGGATTACAAGGCATACAATGCTTAATCGAGGCTGTGTACATAGTTAATAATTGTCAGTACATAAAATGTATTCATATAGGACAATTTGTTAGGTAGGTCCAGCATAGATTTAAAACGTTGAGACACACTCAACATGTCTCCTCCCCACAGTCAGTTGCCAGAGTGAATTATCCCTTCTTGCCTTACCCATTGACTACAAGTCTTAAACTGTGGTTAACAGTGTCAACTTATGGATTAACCAGGGTTAAAGCAGTAGTGGAGAATTCACTAGTGTAGGGCAATAAAAGGCCACAGGCAGGAAGCACATTTCTGATCTCATAATTACTGTTAAGTGATCCTTGATCACTTAATTACTGTTAAGTGATCTCCATATTGCCCCTCCCACCTGCATCATGAAGCTCTGTATCAGTGGCGGCCATACCATCTGCTGCCAGGGATTGGTAGAAATGCTTTGTTTCCAAGTATAGCTCTTCCTTCTTTTCCATTGGCCTCCATTCCTGCTGAACCCAGTGCCTGAGGTGAGAGGCAAGTTGCCCTTGTGAGATGAATGTGGTGGTGGGGAATGGGGATGAGTTAAACAGTCAGGTCAGGCAGAATCAACCACCTCCCCTGTCAACACCTCACATGGTTCTTTAAATTAACACCACAACAGGATTCTAACTCCCTCCCTTTTAATCACATGTAAGGAAATTCCTTTTTAATGGTAACTGGGAGTGTCTGTGGCGGCGGCGGCGGCGATAGAGTGACGGCATTTGAGCCTGGCCGCAGCGTGTGATCTTGCGAGATTGGACGAGACTAGGCCCTCCCCAATCTCAACCTGGCTGAAGATGGCGACGCCCAGGGTGGGCTGGAAGGCACAACTGACATCCCTTCAAAGGAGGCTGGGGCGGCCGGGAGAGGGGCAGCTGGGGGCATTTCTCTGCCCCGTTCCCAACCCCGTCTGACTCAACTGCCGTACTGCCAGAGGCATATATAGGGTATAGCATGTGTGGCAACATGCCATGGGCGCCCATTGAGGGGTGCGCTGTGTCGCTGTATGGCATGCTTACTGAAACAAGCTTCAACAAGGTTGCCATTGGTCAGAGGAACAGCCTGGCACCCAGAAAGACTTCAACCTCGATCAGCAAATCGGAACCAGAAAAGGAAGCCTGTTAAGTTTGTCTGTTATCTTGTTTCGAGTTCTGCACTTGATGAAGCTCATGTCTGGAAAAGCTTTTTCGCAGCGGTATGTGGAGCCGAACACTGACAGTATGCAAAGCGCAAAATCAAGAAGCAATGGAAATTGCTCCTTTGAAAGTAATTTGAAGAACCTGTGTCAGTCTGCTTTGTAAGAAATGGGTCAGCCTGAAGTTCACAAAGTTCCATCTGATAGCAGCATTCCACAGACCAAATGCTGATCGTTCTGGGATTGCTGAATAGCATGAGCGAGGGGGTTAGTTCATCAAAGTCAAGAAATCATACTTCAAAATTAATTTCAGCACGTCCAAGTGGGGTCAATAGGCACTAAAATTCATAGAACCACCAAGTTCATCATGTATCTCCTTGCAAGCAAGAAAATGAAAAAAATGTCACCGTGTTCAAAGGGAGCTTACATTGAAACCCAGCCATCACAGTGTACAGCTGACAAAAACGTCTTGATTCATACCCTGAAGAGACTTATTAAGAGTGCTAAGGTGGCTTGTGATTATCAGTTAGTAACGCAAGTTCTCCAATAAACTCATTATCAATCATCTTCTCTTGAAGGGACTCATTGCAGTTCATTTCAATGAGGAACAGACGTAACTCTTTCCTGACTGCAAAAAATATTTCAAGACATTTCCCTTAACTAAGCCAGCGGTGAAGGAGAAGGTCTCCATATTCTGCACCAAGCTCTTCAAGAAAACTTTATAGCTTTTGATAGAGTCAAATCACATTTGTGATCTTAATAACCATCTTCATGGTGTCACTTAAGTTTCAGTTGGTTGGCACAAAGATTCCTGATGATACAATGAATGAAAGGACACTTGACACACTGCTTTTGAAGCAAACCCACAAGTCCCGAAATTTGCCTGGTCATCGATGGTGCACCATCTGTTGCTACAGAACTTAGCGTTTCAAGATCTCAGATTTTATTGAATACTGTTACAATTTCTTTGTAGATATCTTCTTCTGTTGTCCCATGAAGCGAAGTCATGGCTAATAGCTCCTCAAACACAGTGAAATTGCTGAACACACCACAAACAAATATTATAAGCTGTGCAGTGCCCATCACATCAGTGCTCTTATCAACAGCAATCGAAATATATTCTGAGCAACAGATTCTCATGTAGCTTGTCCAACACATTCTCAGATACTGTACCCAGTGTGAATATCTGAATGCCCACTGCACAAGCAGAGCTGTAAGACCCACACGGGTATTTACGTACGTACGTGTGTGTGTGTGTGGCAATACTAACTGAATTTTTAAAAAGCAACTGAATGAGCACTGCACAAGCAGAGCTGTAAGACCCACACAGGGATTTCTGTTAAAGATTGCAGTACTAAGTGAATGAAAAAAAAAAAACTGAACGACCACTGCACAAGCAGTGCACAAACTATAAGATCCACAAAGGAATTTAAAAAAAAAATGGCAATATTAATTGAATTTTTAAAAAGCAACTGAATGAGCACTGCACAACCAGAGCTGGAAGACCTACACTGGGATATTTTGTTAAAGATGAATACTGTGTACTAATTGAGGTGAAAAAAACCGCTTTGTGGGCCTGTGATCTCTGCAGCTATCAAAGTCAGCTCCTGCTCCTTCCAAAGTTCAAGCACAAATGCAGCTCCTCCAAGGGTGGCCCATCCCTTTTCTCCTTCTCCCGCCCAGAAACCCTCCCAAGTGAACCCTTGGCCCCTCCTTCCTCGACTTTGCCCACTCAGCTCAACTCTCCCACAGTCCCCAGCATGCCCCGCACTCCACTGACGATTGGATAGGCGCTCAGGAGCTGAGTCGCCAGACTGGTAGTAGGAATCCTTGTCACCTCCTCGTGATTTTTTTTCGAAACAGCAACAACTACAAAGAGTCACCACCACACCTACGTTCCTGGTGGTCTCCTGAGCGCCTTTACGTCCGACAGCAGGAGCGCGAGCGGGGCCTGCCTGCACTTCAGCCCACGAGTTCTCCCGAGCAAGTCCCGCCCCCGCTTGCTGACGGGGCGCTCAGCTCCTGCGCGTGATTGTCTGCTGGAGCGCGGGGCATGCTGGGGCGAGCTCTCGCGAGGCCCACAGCCCGACCTGAGGCTCCGGAAGTGAGTGGGTTGAGGAGACAGCAGCCTGGGGAGAGATCGTCGCAGCCTGCCCCGTGCTCCAGCTGACGATCGCGCTTAGGAGCTGTGAGTGCGTTTGCTGTGATCGGGACTGGGGGAGGGGGCTCCGAGCGGCAAGAGAGCCGCAGAAGAAGGTTCCAGCCGATGCTGAACCACCCTGAATTAGATAGCCGGTTACCCCTTCCTATCTTCGCCCCAGTCACACTAGGGAACTTCCCTGGAAAGCAGGCTGACTCCACTTCAGGCAGTTTCAGGATTCTGGGAGCTCTCGGGACATTAGTTCTTGAATCACCAGCCAAAGACATCACTAAGTAGTTGGCTCATAAACTCACACCCACCCACACGTCACCTGAAACCCCCCCCCCCCTGCTTTATCTGTGCCTGTATCCTCCATTGGATGAGGAAGGAATGGGAGAATTGGCTCACCCTTGTCCCTTAAAGGCTGTGACACACATTGTCCCTGGAACGACCCGAAGCGCTGGGAAGCGTGTCGACGTGCATTCTCCTCGCTCTGCGCCACGTCGCCTGCAGTGTGTCGCAGCAGGCTTTACTTATGAAAAGTGCAGCATGCAGCCTCCCTGCTTCGTGCTGCTTTTCTTTGAAAGGAACGGGAGCAGGAGATGCTGGGACCCCGAGCTTCCCTGCCCTGCTCCTTGAAAACAGAAGCTGCATGGAAGAAGGAGGCTGCATGCCACGCTCTCTGTAAGTAAAAAGAAGGGGGCTGGCTCTAAACTGCCTTCATACCTCTGCTTTTCGATGGTCTGCTCTTTCAACCATTTTCAGTTATAACCAGAACCCATACATTCTTTCGATCTTTCCATGACCTTCCACGTGCTTTTGCAACCACTGCTGCTTGTTCATTTTACTATATTTTGTTTATATAATATTTTGTTTTGCTTTCGCGTGCATTTGCAAGTGATATATAATGTGCTATTTGTGGTTTTTAGTGGCCAAAATGCATTTGCAAGCTAAAAAAAGACTGGGTTCTACATTTCAATGATTTCTGGTTTTCAACAGTGCTCTAGTCCCTAACCTGTCGAATAAGCGGGAGACACCTGTAGTTGGGGAGAGGTGATCTGGAGCCACTGAAGCTTTTTTTCCTCTTCTCCTTCCAGCAACGCTGGAAGAATAAGGGGGATGCCACTGCTGGGATTGTTTTGTTGTTCATTTTTATAGTAATGCTGAACTTTTATTTCCTGACTTCAGTGGCGTTCCTATGACCGCCCCCCCCCCCCCCGCGCTCGAAGTAACGTAACAGCAGCAGCCGTTATTGAGCACTCGGAGACGCAGTGCGGGCGGAACACACCAATGGCGCTGCTCGCTCGCCCCAGCGAACAGGACGATCCGGCCTGCCGCCTGGGGCCCGATCCCGCCGCCCGGGGGTCCACTGCCCCAAGGCCCCCCCACTGACGACGCCACTGCCTGACTTACCTATATAGGTCCACCCACAGTTCAGTTGTTAGGCATGATGCTAGACTACAATGGAGTTTGGGGTTCTTACGAGAATGGCAGAGAGAATGTTGGGAACTGTAGATAACGACATTTCCTGGCCTAGCATGCTCATGCTTGCTGTCCTCATCCTCTCGTGAAGTTATAGCTGTTAAAAACAGCGCAAAGCCTGAGTGCTGAGACTTTGTGCATCTGCGGTCACCCCTTTTTGTTCAGATCCTTCCTGTTTGCTCCAGAAGCTGGCTGTGCAGATTGCTGATTGTGACAGGCGCCACTCCTGAAGCCATCTCCCTTCTGGCAGTGCAGAATGGTGAATGAAGTTGTCTCCCCCTTCTCTGCGCAGAGCGATCTTTCAAATAGGAAGAAAATAGATTTCCTTTTTTAAAAAAAAGTACCCAGTTAAATATGCCAGGGTCCAAAAAGTGTTTTTTTCCCACCAAACTGTCTGTCTGTATCAGCATTGGATTCTGAGCCAAGTACATTTGTCATTGCAGGAGTAAAGGTGGGTGAAGCAGAGCTCACTTCACAGCATTTGCTCCTGTATGTAGGTATGTCCATATGCATTCAAAGTGTTTAGAACTGGTCTGAGATGGATTTGATGAATGAGGTACTGAGATTGTTTGCCCAACTGCTGGGCATATACATTTTTTAATGACTGGTACTGCAGCCTCACAGTGCAATAGAAATCCGCCACCTCCCCTAGCCTGCCACCTCCATGGATTCTGGACCAGGTATGTCCTCTTCTTGCACAGTGGCAGCATGCAAGAGGAGGCTGAGGAAAGCTTGCGTCTCTCCCATAGCATCCAGTGCTGCCGCCACTGCCTCCTCCTCTAATGCCGGGGGGGAGGGGATATGCTGGTAGCCCAGCATTCTCTCTGCAGCCATTAGAGGAGGAAAAGGAGACCGTGGTGGTGCTGGATGTGGGAAGAGGATGGAGAAGATTTACGTCTCTCCCCCCAGTGGCACTGCCACCTCCACTTCCTCCTTCTCTTCCTCTAATGGCTGGTGGAGGAAAAGCTGGGAGCCTAGCATTCCCTCATTAGAGGAAGTGGCAGTGCTGGATGCTGAGAGAGAGAAGTAAGTGAAGCAGGCAGGGGTTATGGGGTCTCTCCCTGTTACTCCAATAAATAACAACAATGCCAAAAATCACAATACTTTAACATCGTAATAAATAATGATGTCCCTTTAAGAGCTGGGGGGGGGGCAGAGGAGAAAAGAGCATGCAGGCAGGGCTTGATTGCAGGGAATTTTACTTCTAGTTCCCTCAAAAAGTTGAGAACTTAATGTGGGGAGACTTATAACGAGGACCTCCAGTAACTGTTCACTTTGGGAAAGGTCCTGTCCCGTCTCCGTCCCCCTGCCCTCACTCAGCACATTTTTTCCTTTCTTTTCAGCTCTTTTGTTGCTGAAGGAAAATGATGGAAGAGAGTGGTTTAGAGACAACTCCACCTGGAACACCTCCACCCAGTACAGCAGGGGCTGCTGCCACTACCACCCCCCCTATCTCATCATTAGGTATAAGTTGTTCATAAGCGGCTGGTCTTGTTTATGCATACGTTTTGAGGCATAGCAATTTGTCCAAGACAGTAAAGACAACTGTTGAAGCACATCTTTCCAGACTAATTTTGAAGCGCTTGATTTGTTTCCAAGTTTGTTTGTTTTAAGAAATTTTAATCCCACCCTTCTGCCCCTGTAGGGGCCACCAAGGCGGCTCACAACAGATATGAAACATTTTATAAAACAGACAATCAAATCATTAAAATCATCCTATCAAAAATATAAATAAATAAATGAAATCAATATCAAAGCTGAATAAAATCAATACCAGAACATCACCCACAGCAAAGGAAATATAGTTCTACAGCCTAAAAGCCTACTGGAAAAGATGGTTTCTCCCTGGCATTTAAAAGTGCTCAATTTCTGGGCTGTTCAGGACTCTTGAGGGAGGGAGTTCCACAGTCTAGGCACTGTTACTGAGAATGCCCTGCCCCTTGTTTCACCAGAGGCAGGACTCGAAGTAAGGACTCGGATGAAGCACAAAGCGTGTGCGGGCAGGTACATGTGGGAGAAGCAGTCCTTCAGATATCCAGATCCTGAGCCATAAATTCCCTATCGAACATAAATGGTTTGAGCAGATGCTAGGAATAACCTTTTTTCATGTGAATTGATGCTGCGGGATTTGAAACTAGTGAAGAGTTTGGAAAGCCAAACATTATGGGACGTATGTAACTGAACTTCCCATATCTTTTTCTTTACTGTGTAGCGGCTGTGTGAGGGCTGCTTTTTTTTATCAGAGAAGCAGCACTGGAAGAAGGAGGAGGAAACACTTACCTGTGCTATTTTTACAATCAAAATTGCCCTTTCCCTCCAAAGCTGCCGTTAGCCTATATTATACCTGTCTTTTTTTTTTCAGTAGGACCTATAGTAGCATTAATGGAGAATTCTATTGGGGAAACAGTGCAGCGGGTGTGAGTGAGTGAGTGTTAACTCTCCCCACCAGCACTGCTTCTCCCATGAAGTTAGAGTCCCCACTAGGTAAAGGTAAAGTTGACCCCTGACAATTAAGTCCAGTCGTGTCCGACTCTAGGGTGTGGTGCCCATCCCCATTTCAAAGCCAAAGAGCCAGCATTGTCCAAAGACACCTCCGTGGTCATGTGGCCGGCATGACTCTCCTTGCCGCAGCGCATAGCATGCAGCTGGAACACGGAGCGCTGTTTACCTTCCCACAAGCGGTACCTATTTATTTACTCTCATTAACATGCTTTGGAACTGCTAGGTTGGCAGGAGCTGGCCAAGCAACGAGAGCTCACCCCGTCGCGGATTCGAACTGCCGACCTTTCGATCAACAACTCATGGTTCAGTGGTTTAACCCACTGCGCCACCCGCTGACTGAGTGGTCCCCACTACCTATTGCATATTCTCTGATTCCCCCTCCCTTGTATTATCTTTTCATCTCCTCAATAAATTGTATAGCACTGCACCTATATCTTTGTGTCTCCTCCTTATTAATTGCCGGTCCATTAAGGTGTGTCACAAACTCTTTCGTTAAGGTCTCTGCGCACATGTTCAAATCCCTTTTGTGCACATGCTGCTTGTGGCTCACAACATGCCCAATAACACTTTCATTGCTTGATCAAACAGTTAAAATTTGAAAACCTACTTCAGGTGCATTTTAAAAATATGTTTTCCTGTCTACAGTAAGGATACTAAGCGAATGTTTAATTTTTGCAGCAAAACTGATAAGGTCATTAATGAATATTAACTTGCTATGCTGGTGAATATCTTGCTATGTTGCTGGTGAATTGACTCCATATTGAGTGTAAGGTTAACTACTGACTTTTCAGGAATTTATTTCTCTGAAGTGGTCATTACAGTGAGTCATTCACCAATTTGCTAAATATTTCAGTGTTGATGATATTGAGAAGTTTAATACAACTCTAGTAAAATCAGCTGTCTCTCTTTTCTCTCCTCCTCTCACCCTTAGCCATAGCTCATCCTCTTCCTCCTCCAACCATGTCTGCTCCCTCATCTTTTCCTGCTCAAACATTCTCTTCATCTTTACCAGCCACAGCATCCTCACTTCCTCCTGTGACCTCTCCAGCTTCTTTGCCTTTTGTGTCTTCTGCAGCCATTTCAACTGGTGCATCCCTTGGAACAACTAATCCACTGTCTATTACTCCGCCAATCACGTCAGCTTTCACTACCCCCATTTCTCACTTCTCACCCCCTCCTCCACTAAGTTCCACTCCTGGCCCTATAGTTTCTCCACCTCCAACTGGTCCCCCCATTTCAGGTTTTTCTATTGCTTCAACTTATGACATTACTAAAGGCCATGCTGGTCGAGCACCACAGACGCCACTGATGCCATCATTTTCTGCACCATCGGTCACAGGTAACAGTGTTGTAATGTGGGATCTCTTTTGGCAGTTTCTTGTCTGTAGAAACTCGTGCTGAATGTTAACCAGGAAATGTGGGCTGATTCGGGCAGCCCAATCCTGCCTATCTTTAGGCCGGCAGAGCGAGTGCTGTGCCGGCCTAAGGAGCCGCAAACGTGTCGTAAAGCACATTTGTGGCTCCTTATGAGTAAGCAGTGCTGGCACAGAGGTTGGCGCCGCTCACTCAGCTGCTGACCCGGACCTGCGCCGGCCACCGCAGGTAGGTCCCACGCCAGTCAGTGCAGGGAGAGGGCGGGCAGGGGCGGCGAGGGAGGGGGCCATTGGCTGGCCTGGACTGGGAGGGGGCAGGGGTATCTGAGTTGTGCCGATATCTTATGCCCAGCCCGGGCTGGCCTTACATGGCCTCCCTGGTTGTGCACCAGCTAAAGAGCTGGTGCCCATCTGAGGAGGCCCATTGGGACCCGCTCCACTTACACTGGGGGAAGGGGACAAACATCCTCTTTCCCCTTGGTGAGCCTGGGCCGCACCGGCATGGGCCGCAATCCGCACTGGATTCAGCAGCCTGCCATTTGATGCATTTATTTTGTCAAATTTAATTCAGGTCTAGGGTCTAGTTGACACATGGTCCCAGCATGTAGGTTTTAAATGCGGTAAGATACATTTCTTTCTAGCCATCCTGCAACTCTGTCTAGGGCTAGGCGGTCTTGTATTTATTTATTTATAAATAAATAAATAAACTTGTACAAATAGCTTTGGTTCTGTTTCCACATGTGGATTTGCTTTTTAGCATATTATCCTCCGAAACCTGTTCCTAAAGAATCCAGCTCAATTCAGTTAATTTATTGTAGTATAAATGGATTGGTGTCCCCAATTAAACAAATACTGTTTTCTGGAAAAGTGGAGAACTCTAGTATTGTATTAATTTCTAAAACAAGAGGTGCCAGATTATAGCAAAATGAACTGTGATGGCTTATACTATATTTTTGTTTGCTGTTGATTTTCAGGTGCCTTGACAAACCCTGTGATACAGCAGACTTCAGTGCCACCATCGTTAGCATCTGGCATTGGAAGTGGCTCTGCAATTACTTTCCCAGAGGAACATGAAGATCCCAGAGTAGCTGGCATGCAGAATGAAGCACCCACTGGAGGACTGTGGGGCTTTATAAAAGTAAGGGTCATATTCTAATCCCAGTTACAACAAATGTCTCTCTTGCAAATGAGTCAAGGCGATCACAGTATCCATTTAAAACAGGCCTGCATAACAGAAATCCTGGGAATCACAATGACCCCTTTCCTGTCGATCTGCACTCCCTGGGGGGATTCCCAGTGCAGCCCTTTCCCACATTTGTGGGAACATCCATTCACTCATTGAAAGTGGGGCTCGGGAATGAATAGGAAAGCCTGTGCATTGCTGTGACTATGTTGCCTCTCCTCCTCCCTGAATTCAGAGGTGTGCAGTGGAGTTCAGCTTTTCCCAGGGTCTTGCAGCCTACCAGCTGCCTTGCATTAACCCAGTGCTTCTCAATTTTTTTCTCTCATGCCCCCCCTATGAAGAAGAAAAAATTTCGCGCCCCCCTAATATAACTAATGCAATGTAACTAATGTAAAGGGGGGCTCGTTGCAATAGTTAGTGTGTATGCTTTGCGCCACTTATCTTGATTGTAGGAGCCTCCAGCGACGATCTAGTTCACCGACGATCTCTTCCGGGGAGCAGATCGTTCCTCTGCTCCCCGGCGCGAACTCTGTAACGCGCCTAGGAGCGATTTGCAGAGTTCACGCATGCGCAAGACGACGATGTTGCCAATCGTCGTCTTGCGCATGCGTGATTCACAGCGTGAACTCTGCAGAGCGCTCCTAGGCGCGTTACAGAGTTTGCGCCGGGGAGCAGAGGAACGATCTGCTCCCCGGAAGAGATCGTCGGTGAACTAGATCGTCGCTGGAGGCTCCTACAATCAAGATAAGTGGCGCAAAGCATACACACTAACTATTGCAATGAGCCCCCCTTTACGGAGCCTCGCGCCCCCCCTGGGGGGCGCACCCCACTATTTGAGAACCGCTGCATTAACCACATGCATCAGTCAGTGTGTGAACTGCCGGGAAAACCTTTGTACATAGTTGCCACTTATTTCTTGATTATGTTCCTTTTATATCTGGCTTTTCGTGTAAGGAACTCTGCGCAATGTACAGTACTTGGATTTATCCCATTTTTTTCATTCCAACTATTGTAGTAGGTTAGGGAGAGAGATCAGAGAATTGTCAAATGCAGACTCTGTCTTTGGAAAATGCTTACACGTGCTGTAAGTTAGTTGCAAGTTAGTTGTGGGGGGCATTTGTGCGTTCTAACTATGGTGCAGCAGCCAAGAATTTCTCAGTGAATAAAATGCTTCAGTATCACTCACTGTTTGCACTCCGCTGTCCGCGAAGCGCGAATGATATTGCATCCTTCTCTCTCAAGGTAAAATATATCAGTAAGGGCCATTTGTATCCTTAGTACAATTATTCCTGACTTAATTATCCCCTTTGCAGCAAATTCTCATATGGAGGGTTCAGATGACCAAAGAAAATGTGGTTTATTTGATCATGAATGCAGCCTGAGCCCACATTCCAGCACCACTGCCCCGCTTTTTACCACCTCTGTTCGCATCTGGTGACATTGTAGTTTGTTCAAGCCACAGTTCTGGGTTCAGACGAGTCACAGAGCTGTAGTTTAAAGAAACCACAATGTTTCAGCAACACAACTTGAGGAGAAAGAAGGAAAAGAGGGAGCACACAGACTCGGGTGAGTTCATGGCTGAATATGGGTCATACAAGCCCACCCATAGAGGGATAGGGAACTAATGGTTTACAGTTTACATGGTAAAATAAATGCCCCACAGGTTTTGGTAAGTACATGCAAATAGAATCATAATTTAAGGAGAAGACTAGCACGACAGCAAGTTGAACAAAATTATGTTCATTTGTTCTGCAGGGTGTGGCTGGGAATCCTGTGGTGAAGTCGGTGCTTGATAAAACCAAACACTCTGTAGAGACTATGATCACAACACTGGATCCTGGGATGGCTCCATATATCAGTAAGAGAAGGCTGGCAAAAATTGTTCTGGTGATACTGGTTAAACTAGACTGAATCATAACCTCTCCATAGGAGTCGTCTTTTGGGGGAAGTTGTGTCATGTACATGATGGAACCTCAACTGCTCCTACAGAAGTGAGATTGTGACAACCCGATAGGGCTTCCTTTGCTGTGCTGGTCTGCTCTTCCTCCCTCCCTCACAGGGGGCCCCTCTAGGGATAGAAATATTCCACTTACCTCAAGAGGGACTTGTGAGGAAGGAAGTGGAACGTCTCTATTTCAAGAAGGTCCTTGAGAAGAAGGAAGACGGGCGGAGTAGCACTACAGAGTGAGTGAGGAAAAGTGGGGGTTCCCAAAACTGTTCATACCCTGTGAAAAGGGCCTCTCCACTTTCACAGGCCAATCAAATAGAAGTAAAAATGTTTTTTTTTCCTTTAACATGATCTCACGCCTCTGTCAGTGACATCCTATGCATGTCTACTTAGAAGTAAGCCACATTGAGTTGAATGGGACTTACTCATGTGTGTATAGGATTGCAGCCTTAGAAAGGTGAAATTATTCTGCGTAACACTATAGACTGCATCCCTTAAAGCGGCCGCTGCAATCACTTTAAATGAATCGGCACAGTGCCCAGTTCCTCCCTCAGTTTTGAGAAGTGCTTTGCCAAGAAATAGGGAAGAATTGTGGGGTTTGCTCCAAAAGGCCATTTCTTTCCAGACCCACTTGTGTAGAATTATATTTTAATGTGCTTGTTGTTGTTCTATAGAATCTGGAGGAGAGTTGGACATCATTGTCACTTCTACTAAAGAGGTTAAAGTTGCAGCCATAAGAGATGCATTTCAGGAAGTATTTGGAATGGCCACAGTTACAGGAGAAGCTGGACAGTCTAACATTGCACCACAACCTGTGGGCTATGCAGCTGGACTGAAAGTGAGTGGTTATCATTTGGGAAGATTTGGTAGGAAAAGTGTCTCTCAATTTTTGGAACGCATTGTGATACTTAAAAAATAATAATTCTAAAAGTGCATTATATCTCGATTACATACTCAACATACTCCAGCATCTTTTAGAGAATATTTTCTTTTGTATCATGACTGTCAGGATGGTTCCCCGGGGGGGAGGGTTATACAAAGACTCTGGGCAATGGGTGCTGCAGCCAACTGCCAGCCCCACGTTTACGCACCCAACCTTTACCCACTTCCACCGCAATCTGCTTTGGCATGCACCATCAAGCACTTCCTCCTCCTTCATGCCTGCGCCTCCACGTCTTTCAAGGCTACGGCAACGGGCACAAGGAGGAAAAAGGGGGCTCAAAGAAACTCCCTTTGATCACTGGGTTACCAGGTAGCTTACCCAAGTCTTCCAAGCGGTTCTTCTGGGGCCCATGTTTCTCTGGTCAGCAAACAAACACACATACGCAGTTCATTTAAAAACTTTATTGGATGTGCTTTTAGTTACCGGTAAGTAGGAAAAACCTCCACCCTGGAACATAGGGAATCAAAGAGGTTTCCAAAAGTGTGAGAATACATACATTTTAAGACAGTAGAGAACAACAAATCTAGCTAAACTACTTACTACATTTGGTTGGTTCAAAGTGTCCCACAATACAGGGTTGTCGTTCAACCAGACAAGCGTCCTGGTGCATGCATGGCCAAGAGCAGGCAACAATGGACTTACTCGTCCGTTGTGAGCTTTATACCTGGACTTAGCTTTATACCTGGTCCACTCCACTCAAACTGGACCTTAGTTCTTGCTGAGTCACAAACTGCCCTCCCATTGCTAAGGCACATCCACCCTTGTCCCCAGGTGTCTGGCAAAGATCCCAGTGACAGCTCATAATTTATGTCCTTGCAGTCCATCAAATAACGACCACCTGGGTGCCTCCTTTTTGCTCACAAAGCAGTGACTCTCCCAAATGCTGGTGCCAGGCATCTCTAAATTTCTAGGTTATTTTACTGGGAAAAAGCTAACCTCTGACCATCTATTCTAACTTCAAAAGGGGGTGCAGATCTTACACATACCCATTACCCATCTTCTGTCTGCCTCCCCAGTTCCCAAGGGAAGAAATCACCACATCAAAGATCCACCATTCAGGGGAAATCCCCCCCCCCCTTGCCATCCATCACCTCTCATCTCCCCACAAAGAGGCAAATGCCATCTCCGTTACTATGACAATGTTCTTTAAATTATCAGGAATAGCCCATTTTTGTATTGGCACAAACAAAAAAGCTTACTTCCTAATGAACATCAGAAAGTGCAGAGTATCCCATAATCCTTCTGTAAAATCTGAACGGTGCAATCCTATGCATGTCTACTCAGAAGTAATCCATATTGATTTTGGTGGCACTTACCCAGGTAAGCGTGGATAGGATTGTGGCCTTGGTTTGATCCTTATTCTCTTTTTTTCCTGATGCCTTTGTGGCTGTGGTTTATCTTAAGCAACAAGAGCTAAATTAATCCATCACTTCCATGCTCCATTGCATCTAATGCTTTCCTGTTCACTTCTTCTGTTTTCATGTAGGGGGCCCAAGAAAGAATTGACAGCTTGCGCCGGACAGGAGTGATCCATGAGAAA
The DNA here is from genome assembly GCA_026170595.1 of Plestiodon gilberti rubricaudatus. Lineage (NCBI taxonomy): Eukaryota > Metazoa > Chordata > Lepidosauria > Squamata > Scincidae > Plestiodon > Plestiodon gilberti. The sequence continues at coordinate 57,291,462 of JANXHW010000002.1, forward strand.
CAGCCTGCTGTGTCTGTTGAAAATTTCATTGCAGAATTGCTTCCCGATAAGTGAGATGCTTCTTTAATGTGTTCCTCAAAATAAAAATCCATCCTCTGTTGCATCCATGGGGCTCATAAAGAGTTGATGTTGCACAACGTTCGACAGTCGAGAAGAAAACTAGTTGTCATCTGCCTATAGCAGTTACTTGGTGGCTTTTGGCTTTCTCTGCCACAGAAACTTCTCCATTTGGTTCTTAAAACCTGAAGAGCTTGAGACATAATTAAGGCATACTGCTAAAATGATACTTCTGTGGGAATATTGGAATTTATTGCCAACATTGCTGATGAACATATAAGTTCATCAGATAGCTTTATCCTAAATTCTGTTGCACAAAAAAAATCTGAATTAACCAAAAGACAATTAGAGCATGTAATGTCTTAAAAGCTTATGGGCGCAATCCTGTGTAACTCTTGGCACCGGTGTAACAGTAGATTCCCCCAGTGTAAGAGCGCTTATGCCAGTGTAACTTGCCATACGCCGACAGACGCAGGACAAACACTGGTGCAACCCCACTCAGACACCTCATATGTGCAGTTAAGATGCGGAACGGACGCTGGCGCAACTCCGCTGGTGCAGGAGCATTCTGGGGGCATCTGAATGCCCCCAGAATGCCCCCTGCACCAGCGGAGTTGCGGTGGTGTCCGTTCCGTGTCCAAACTGTGCAAGTGAGGTGTCCAAGGCGTGGGGGTTACGCCGGTGTCCGTCCTGCTTCCATCAGCATACGGCAAGTTATACTGACATAAGTGCTCTTACGATGGGGGATCTACTGTTACACCGGTGCAAGAGTTACACAGGATTGGACTGTATGAATGTTAACACTACATGTAATTAGCACCAAACTCTTTGATCTCTGTCTACTAATTGTATTTTATGTAACTCCATGTTAACACAAAAGTTAGTTATTTCTTCCTAGTGAATCTTTTGTCGCATGTAGCACTAGAAAACGAAAAATTATTTCTATAGGAGTACTGTTAATCAACTGGAGCTCCTTATCTCTCAAAGCTACAGTCTGTTCTGGTCCAGCCAGTTCATACCTAGAAATAGACTTCAGACTGAATTTATAAACTGCTCACTTTTTTTGTCACTGCAGGTGGTTTGACATTGGTTGCCTAATTGTGGAGGATCCAATCCATGGTATTCACCTCGAGACGTTTACACAAGCGATACCAGTGCCTCTGGAATATGTGCAACAGGTGAGTTTTCACTTTGAAGGAGTGCAGCCTTAACCTCTAAGCTCCAGAAGACCACTCTTGGAGTTTTCATTGTGTATGAACAAGAGCCAGTAGTGTAGCTGTGGGGGGGGGGGGGGCGGTGGCAGTAAGTGCTGCATGGTATTACACAGAAGCATTGCCTTCGCTGCTGGACTGGCTCTGAGGGTGATTGGGAGGGGCCACTTTGCACCTCCGTGTAACATCGTGCAGCACTTACCGTGCTGCCCCGCCTCCTCTGACTACGCTACTGACATGTGGATAAGATTTATGTGCAAGCTGGCCACTAAGGTTTTATACAAAATTTGCTGGTTGAGGTATAATGTGAATTTTTATTTTATTTTATTTTATGAGTTTTTAAACCATCCAGAAGATGCAAAACTATGTTCAATAATATTTTATCTGTTGTGAACAGTTAATATAATGATCTGAAAAATGAAATGATAGCAAATGATAACTTTCTTAAAACAAATTTAAGTTTTGTTAAACAAACAAGTTTAACAAATGATAACTTTCTTAAAACATACTCAGGACACACAACATATTTACACACATTTTTGCCCTAGTGAATTATATAAGATTGGAGATAATAATTCAGTTAATTTGAATAAACTTTTACAGGGTTTGACTGAAACAAGTGGGTTACAACAGTGTTTTTGGTAGGTTATACTTATGGGCTTGGATCCAGAACAGCTTAAATGACCTTACATCAATATAAGAAAGGTTTCTCGCCTTCTCCATTGAACTGCAATACCCTGCAACTCCTGATGCTCTGTAACTGTGTGTGATGTGATGGGGTGGTGGGTTACAATTGAAGGGGGAATTGGGAATTCCAACGTGCATTAATATAAGTACCGTATGCTTATGTAGAGGGCTCTCTGGATCCTGCCGTTGACTTTGTAGTTGCCAAGAAGATTGTGGCTATATTTTTTTATAAAGTGTTATAAAAAGCATCCTGTTTAATGATAAATGGCATTGATTGTATACTTCTGCTTGTTCTTTACATCTTGCTTTTCTCCTATACAGTACTAAATAATTCACACTTTAATTATTTCACAGGCTCAAAGTCTAACTCCTCAGGATTACAACCTAAGATGGTCAGGTTTATTAGTGACAGTGGGTGAAGTTATAGAGAAGAATTTACCGCACGTCAACCGAACAGATTGGCATGTCTCATTCACTGGCATGTCCCGTCGACAGATGATCTACAGTGCAGCCAAAGCTATTGCAGGAATGTACAAGCAACGTTTACCACCAAGGACCATTTGAAAGGAAACTAACTATAAACACTGAAGAAGACAGAAGACTCATTCCTTAGACTGGTGTTGAAAGCAATGATTGCGTCTTCAACTGTTTGATGATCCTTTTCTGATGCGCCTCAGTTTTGTAATAAACTGCAGTTCTGTTTGTTTTAAAAATGAAGGTATTCTTTGGATCATGAAAAAGAACAATTCTTAATTCACTCGTGTAATGAGATAACTTCCACAAATATAAGGAAGAAACAACCAAAACATTCATAGCAGAGGCAGAAAGTATCACAACATATTTAGTGGGCTGCATTTTCATTTCAAACACTAAATAGATATTTGACAGATATTCAATCTTTGGTTTATTTGGCATACTAATGTGTAATCATTGCTGTAGTAAGATCCTTGGTCTTGGTTTGAGGAATAAGTTTGGAATCCAAGGTCAAAGGAAGTAATCTCTTAGTGTTGCAAGTTTACAGGGAAAGAAGGTGAGGCATATGCAGATATACATAGACTTCCAGTGTAACAGTTGTTTCTAAAGTTCCTTTTTGTAGATACTCATCTTAACACCAGTGTGTTAAGATGCATGCAAATATAATTTAAAATGGTGTTATGGGTATCTATTTTACTGCCAAGAAAAATCTCAGAAATCAATTAACTGAATGCCTATCTGCAATAAAATAGACGCATGTACTCTATTATAACCATTCTGAAGTTACTTTTGCATGCATCTTATGATTCAGGGCATTACAAAATTAAAACTAGCCAGATTTGAAATCCACGACTGAAGGACAGAATAAAAATAAATCTTTGTCTATAGTACAAAACAACATATTACCTTTTCAATTTTATTTTAATTTTTTAACAGACTAAGGGCCCAATCCTATCCAACTTTCCAGTGCCAATGCAGCCTTGCCAATGGGGCATGTGCTGCATTCTACAGGTGGAGGGGGGGTAGTCACGGAGGACTCCTCAAGGTAAGGGAACCTTTGTTCTCTTACCTCGGGGCTGCATTGCAGCTGCGCTAGCACTGAAAAGTTGGATGGGACCACTGGCGTCGGCGGGGGGGCGGGCCGCCGGGGGGCGTCGCGCGTATAGGGGTGACGCGCGATCCCCCCCACTTACAGTTTTGAGTTGGAGGTGGGCCTGCCTGCCCTCCCCTGTGTCCGTTTGGCTCCAAAATGAACCAAAAACGGAGCGGGGAGGGCGCTCTGCTCCTGTGCGTGACGTCACGCGCGTGGGTGGAGCCTCCCCCTTAAGGGCAACGCGCGCCCCCGCTCTGGGGGGACGCGCGTCGTCGCGACGCGACTGGATGGGACCCTAATTCTTTTTTGAAATTGACATAATTACTGATAAAATCAATACATGAAAACATCTGAGCAATGCAGTAGAATAAATCAGCTGGTGTTTATCTTACAGTTTCCATAGCCTTGGGGGACTGCCATAGAGTCTCATTGGCATGAGGAAATTGATGGCAAATTAATATGGTAAATTATATTTTCCAAATTATAATAGATGCTTGTTGTATATGTTGATTGTTTACTGTTTATTACATAGAACCTTGTCAGCTTTTCCTTCATTGCAGATTCTGCCCCTTATTCTATGCTTATACAACCTAATGTTTGTAAAACTGCATATGGAAGAGAGTATTTTGCTAACCTTGTCTTTAAAAAAGAACCCTCTCTGCCTTAAATTCAAGCTTCTCAATTTATACTACTTAGCCTTATATTTTGTAGATGCTTTCAAAATACACTTTTTATATAAGATATTCTGGTTAGCCAGTTTCTTATATTTCTATCCAGTGGGGAAAAATCTGTCATTTTTCCAAGTAATATATTTTGCCACTTTCGGCTTACCTTGTAAATCAGAATTAAATAGACGTTGCTCCTATAGGGCTGTAATACTGTATGTTTTTTTTTCTTCAACTTGTTTAATAGTAATTTCATCATTCATCCTTTTAAATAGATTTTGTTTTAAATTATATGAGTATGGCCATGTTGTTGGCCATACTGACAGCACATGTTGTTTGTTAAAAGTTGTTGTTTTTTAGGGGGGGTGGAGGAAGGAGAAAAATATGCTTTATTTTGCGATATCTATGCAGAGGAAACGTGATGGCGAAGAAGATGGAAAGGATTATCTGCTCTTTCTTTATAATTGTCAAAATGCTCCATTCTTAATTTTCTTCTCTTTCAGAATGTGTCCATTTTCTGTTGGACTATCATATAGGATGAGGGATTTATAAAAGGACCTAATGGCCCAACAAGTATTTGTTAGACAGACTATTCTTAAGGCTTAATCATTACAATCTACCTGGAACAATCAGAAAGGTGGTTTCTACTTGAAGCAATCAGAAACACAGATATGTTACAGCTTGTCTGTCTGGGTACAATATGAGAATGTTTTTCATTCAAAATTAGTGTCTCCTTTTTTCACACTAGAGCAGCAGTTCCCTAACTCATGGGGCGCCATGTGATATTTTCCAGAAGTTCCAGCTAACAACCCAATCCTAACAAACTTTCTAGCGCAAATGCAGCCGCAATGCAGTCCCAAGGTAAGGGAACAAACATGTCTTTACCTTGAGGAGGCTTCTGTGACCTCCCCCCCACCTCCACTGGTATGGCTGCATCGGTGCTAGAAAGTTATTTAGAATTGGGCTATAAGACTGTAGGCCTTACAGTGATAGAATTGTAAAGGCACCATGAAAGAATTACTCCGATACTAAAGGGGGGGGGGGAGTAATAATGAGCAGAGTAAGTTTGGGAACCTCTGCACTAGAGAAAGGAGATGCTTCTGTGATTAATTTGCAGATGAGCCCAGGTATAAATATACACTCGGACGTTTTTATCCACGGTTTTTTTATCCACGGATTTGACTCAACACGGATGGCAAAACTGGAAGAGGAAGTCCAACCACACTACATTACCTCTTTTTTTCAGTGTTGTCGGGGGCCTGCCAGACACTTCCAGCCTCCTGCATTTCAGCCTCGCTGAAAAATGCATCCTGCAGTCTCTGGCGCCATTTACAGGTTGCTTCCAGTAGTGGCTTTTTCCCCCAGTCAGTTTAAGCAAACAGGAGGAGAGAAGCGGCAAAGATGCTGGAAAGGTAAAGTGGCACCGCTACCCACCCCCACCCCCACCCCCGGATTTCATATAACACTGATTTTCTTATCTACTGTGGTTCCAGGAACAGGACCCCAGCAGATAAAAAGGTTTGACTGTATATTTTTTTTTTCCTTCCAGATCAAATGTTTTCCTGCATTTGTCTGGGGAAGAAAGATTTCTTGAGCTTGTTCTCTCTTTCCTTCCCATGATCAATTTATGGTCTTTTCTACCTTTTTTAAGTATGTTTTAAGTCGGGTGGCCAACCTTTCCACATGAATGCTCCTGGCCCTTTAATGGTTGTCTGTTGTTGTTCAGTCGTTAAGTCGTGTCCGACCCTTCGTGATCCCATGAACCATATCCCGCCAGGCCTTCCTGTCCTCCACTATCTTCCTGAGTTCGCTCATTTTCATGTTCGTTGCATCGGTGATGCTGTCTAACCATCTCATCCTTGGCCTTCCCCTTCTCCTTTTGCCTTCAATCTTTCCCAGCATCAGAGTCTTCTCCAGAGAGTCCTCTCTTCGCATTAGGTGGCCAAAATATTTGAGTTTCAGCCTTAGTACCTGTCCTTCCAGGGAACAGTCAGGCTTGATTTCATTTAGAATTGACTGATTTGATCTCCTAGCAGTCCAAGGGACTCTCAGGAGTCTTCTCCAGCACCACAGTTCAAAAGCATCTATTCTTCGGCGCTCAGCCTTCTTTATGGTCCAACTCTCGCAACCATACATTGCTACTGGGAACACCATCGCCCTGACTATACGAACTTTTGTTGGCATGGTGATATCTCTGCTTTTTATTATGCTGTCTAAGTTTGCCATAGCTTTCCTTCCAAGGAGTAAGCGTCTTTTAATTTCATGGCTGCTGTCTCCGTCTGCAGTGATCTTGGAACCCAAAAAAGTAAAATCTGTTACTGCTTCCATTTCTGCCCCTTCTATTTGCCAGGAATTGATGGGACCAGATGCCATGATCTTAGTTTTATTAATGTTGAGTTTCAAGCCAACTTTTGCACTCTCCTCTTTCACTCTCATCAAGAGGCTCTTTAGTTCTTCTTCACTTTCTGCCATTAGGGTGGTATCGTCTGCATATCTGAGGTTGTTGATATTTCTCCCGGTAATCTTGATTCCGGCTTGTGATTCATTTAGCCCTGCATTTCTCATAATGTACTCTGCATATAAGTTAAATAAGCAGGGTGACAATATACAGCCTTGTCGTACTCCCTTCCCAATTTTGAACCAATCAGTTGTTCCATGGCCGGTTCGAACTGTTGCTTCTTGACCCGCATACAGGTTTCTCAGGAGACAGGTAAGGTGGTCTGGTACCCCTATCTCTTTAAGAATTTGCCACAGTTTGTTGTGATCCACACAATCAAAGGCTTTTGCGTAGTCAATGAAGCAGAAGTAGGTGTTTTTTTGGAACTCTCGTGCTTTCTCCATGATCCACCGCATGTTGGCAATTTGATCTCTAGTTCCTCTGCCTCTTCGAAACCCAGCTTGTACGTCCGGTAGTTCTCGGTCCACGTACTGCTGAAGCCTAGCTTGTAGGATTTTGAGCATAACCTTGCTAGCATGTGAAATGAGTGCAATTGTACGGTAGTTTGAACACTCTTTGGCACTGCCCTTCTTTGGAATTGGAACGTAAACTGACCTTTTCCAATCCTTTGGCCACTGCTGAGTTTTCCAAATTTGTTGGCATATTGAGTGCAGCACTTTCACAGCATCATCATTTAGGATTTTAAGTAGCTCAGCTGGGATATCATCATCTCCACTAGCTTTGTTGTTAGTAATGCTACCTAAGGCCCACTTGACTTCACTCTCTAGGATGTCCGGCTCTGGGTCAGTGACCACACCAGCGTGGTCATCATGAACATTAAGATCTTTCTTGTATAGTTCTTCTGTGTATTCTTGCCATCTCTTCTTAATCTCTTCTGCTTCTGTTAGGTCTCTGCCTTTTTTGTCCTTTATCATGCCCATCTTTGCACAAAACGTTCCCTTGATATCTCCAATGTTCTTGAAGAGATCTCTAGTCCTCCCCATTCTGTTGTTTTCCTCGATTTCCTTGCATTGTTCATTTAAGAAGGCCTTCTTATCTCTCCTTGCTATTCTCTGGAACTCTGCATTCAGTTGTTTATATCTTTCCCTTTCACCCTTGCTTTTTGCGTTCCTTCTTTCCATAGCTATTTGTAAAGCCTCATCTGACAGCCACTTTGCTTCCTTGCATTTCTTTTTCTTTGGGATGGTTTTAGTTGCTGCCTCCTGTACAATGTTACGAACCTCCATCCATAGTTCTTCAGGCACTCTGTCTACCAGGTCTAATGCCCTAAATCTATTCTTCACCTCCACTGTATACTCATAAGGGATATGGTTTAGGTCATATCTGACTGGTCTAGTGGTGTTTCCTACATTCTTCAGTTTAAGTCTGAATTTTGCAATAAGAAGCTCATGATCTGAGCCACAGTCAGCTCCAGGTCTTGTTTTTACTGATTGTATAGAGCTTCTCCATCTTTGGCTGCAAAGCACATAATCTATCTGGTTTCGGTATTGACCATCTGGTGATGTCCATGTGTAGAGTCGCCTCTTGTGTTGTTGGAAAAGAGTGTTTGCTATGACCAGCGTGTTCTCTTGACAGAACTCCGTTAGCCTTTGCCCTGCTTCATTTTGCGCTCCAAGGCCAAACTTGCCTGTTGTTCCGTTTATTTCTTGATTTCCTACTTTAGCATTCCAGTCTCCTATGATGTAAAGGACATCTTTTTTGGGTGCTAGTTCTAGAAGGTGTTGTAGGTCTTCATAGAACCGGTCAACTTCATCTTCTTCGGCATCAGTGGTTGGGGCATACACTTGGATTACTGTAATGTTGAATGGTTTGCCTTGGATTCGAACTGAAATCATTCTGTCGTTTTTGAGGTTGCACCCCAGTACTGCCTTTCCCACTCTTTTATTGACTATGAGGGCTACTCCATTTCTTCTAAGGGATTCATGCCCACAGTAGTAGATATGATGGTCACCTGACTTAAATTCGCCCATGCCCGTCCATTTTAGTTCGCTGATTCCCAAGATGTCAATGTTCAATCTTATCATCTCATTTTTGACCACATCCAGCTTGCCTTGATTCATAGACCTCACATTCCATGTTCCTAAGCAGTATTGCTCCTTGCAGCATTGGATTTTCCTTTCAACCTCAGACACATCCACAGCTGGACGTCCTATTGGCTTTGGCCCAGCCGCTTCACTCTTTCTGGGTCTACTTGGAATAGTCCTCCGCTCTTCCTCAGTAGCATATTGGACACCTTCCGACCTGAGGGGCTCATCTTCCGGCGTCATATCTTTTAGCCTTTTGGTACTGTTCATGGGATTTTCTTGGCAAGGTTACTGGAGTGGGTTGCCATTTCCTTCTCCAGTGGATCACTTTTAGTCAGAACTCTCTGCTACGACCTGTCCGTCTTGGGTGTCCCTGCACGGCATAGCTCATGGCTTTAATGGTTGTCTAGGTGAGGGCATTTCAGCAGGTGCAGCTGCTTTAGCAGCACCATCAGCACTTGCAGCTGCCAAGAGTCTGTCTTCTACACAGCTCTTAAGAACGCAGAGGCCCTAATGATGGAAAGATTGGCCACCCCTGTTTTAAGTAATTTTTTTTGTCTTATGTGATGTCTGATCAAGAAAATGGTATTTAAATATGTTTTGCCTTTTTAACCTGCCTTTCTATTGAGTAATAAGTTCAAGGCAGTTGTCAATGTTCAGTAAATGAAAATGTAGATATAAAACAACTTAAAACTGTGCTAGTAGTATAGACAATAAATCAAACAAAGGTGAGGCAGTTACCCAACATGTTAACTCCCAAATACCTATGCAATTGAAAAGGTCTCCAGGTGTCTTCTAACTGACTGTAGGATCAGAATTAGGCAAGTTTTCTCTGAGAGAGCATGCCAAAGTTGACTGTGAAGACTCTGTTCCATGCCCATATAGATTTGACTTTGAGGCCCGATGGAAGTTGGAGAAGAGCTGTCTCATAGAATCTTAATGGGCAATATGGGAGACAGTGCTCCCTACTATATCTTCAAGAACAAGTGACAGAATCCAAGATATGCCTGGTCAGGCCATATGGGGCATTGTAACCCACACCTTGAAATCTTAATAGCTTTCTAGGGCATCTGAGAGAGCACCACCAGTCTTATCCTTGTGGCAAGAAGTGAACAGTAGTCATTGTTAGTATTTTATTTGGATGATGTGTATCTAATGCTAAATTTGGCTTACAGCCTATGCATACCTACTCAGAAGTAAGTTCTATTATTTCAGTGGGACTTCCCAGGTAAGTATGCATAGGATTGTAGCCTTAGATTGTTTAGAACAAATGATGTTTTCTTTCTTGGACAATTAGTGATGGAGCAGAAGAAATTCCAGATTTCAAACCATAGCAATATTTCTGAGTTAATAATGTGCATAAGTTAGAATAAAATCTCAGGAGGGATCTTTCCTAGCTACAGGAGATTCTTGTTCCTCAAACTTGTGTTCCTTTGTTATCTCTCTTATGATGCTTTACGTTTTTCTGACCCAAACTGCCTGTGTACTGTGGGTCCTCCGTATCCGTAGGGTTCGTATCTGCGGATTTAATCAACAGCGGATTGGAAATGTAGTTTTTTTTAAAAAAAATCACATACCCTGCCATTTCACAGCACTTGCGTTGTGCCCTGCCATTTCACAGCTCAAGTTTAGGCAATTTATGTATGTTTTAGGAAACTTATGCATGTCTTAGGCAATTCATGCAACTTCAGGCAATTATGCAATTTACGCCATTTTGTCACCATAAAATCTGCAGACTTAAACATCCACAGATTTGTGTGTCTGTGTGGAGTTTAGAAACCAAACCCCTGAGGATATGGAAAGCCCACTATATTTATATAGGAAGACAGCTGATTTGTCATTTTTAATAAGGCACTTAAAAATTCCCATCCATTCGTTAAGGAGAAAAATCCCTTTGCTACATGTAGCTGTGCTTATTTATAGCAGCTGTAAGATCTGAATCGTAATCTCTTTTAATCTTTTGAAAATGACTAGTCATATGTTTTGGGTCTACAAAGCTCAGAGAAACAAACCACTTCTGCTAGCCAAAAATAAAAATGGAATATGTCTGGTTCCATTCTTAGGGTGTGTGTATGTGTGTTTTAGGGCTGAGACTTTACTGTAAACAAAAATAATGGAGTGTGCGTCTACACAAATAGATTCAGAGCACTGTCTGAAAAATGGCCACAGCCCCTTTTCTGTTTTGTGCCATGCGAAGTCACTTGAGAAGGGGTTTCTTCCAGGGCCAGCCCTTCCATGAGGCAAGGTGAGACTGGCTGCCTCAGTAGCACCCTGTGCCCATCAGCCATCGCCACAGCTGCTTCACCTTGTCCCCATTTGACCCCAAATACTTCCTTGTTGGGAAGTGGGGTGGTTCTTCTGTCTTCCTTATTCTGACCAGTTCTGCCTCCTGTTTCAACTCATAGCTGCAGAGCAAAGACAAAAGAAAAAAAAGGTTAAAAAAAAAAAAAAAAGGGCAGTAGGTGGCTGAGCTGGGGTGGCCTACCTCCAGCACTGCTGCCAAAGATAGTGGCAGCAGATCTGGAGGAGGATATTGTCACCACCACTAGGGGTTCCTGCCTCCCTTCTCAGCCTCTCAGTTCCTCTAAATCAGGGGAGGGCAATTAATTTTCCTAAGGGGCCACATGAGAAACTGGCACAGAGCCAGACCAGTAGGCTGAACATCCCCTTTGTGGCCCCCTCCACAGCGCACGCACGCACCCTGGCCATTCTCTTACCTTCATTAGCTGCTCTGTGTCTTCCTTTAAGCCTCACGCGGGCCGCTCAGGGACAGCCAAAGGGCTGGATGCCCAGGTCTGCTCTAAATTGACTGGGGGGGGGGGGATCCGGCCAGTTCAAAAGAGATGGAGGGCATACTAAAAAAAAAAAAAAAACATTAAAAAATGAACCCAGGAGGAAAGATGTGGGTAAGGGAGACAAAAGGAGACCAGATTGAAAAATGGAATTTTAAAACACTGAATACAAAATCAGAAATGAAAACATTCCTCTGCCACATCCTCTGGAGGGGGGGGGGCTACAGAAGGAACGGGTGATTCAGAAGAGCAAGCATATGATGGCGTCTTTCCCTGCGTTCCTGGCTCACATAAGGCAGTCAGGCTTTCATGGCTCCTGTGGTTATTAACGATGATTAAATTTTCAGGGCAGACATAGCTTATATATAGGGTGTGTCTCAGGGCAAGATTCTTTCCATATGCTTGCAAGATTCCTATTAAAGAATCGCACATGAAGAATGCTTCAGAAGAGTGCTTAGACACATGCTGATTAGGAAATGAAATTTCCTTTTCATACAATAATTATGAAACCTGTCCATAACATTTTTCCATTCCAAGTCAGTACATTTCAACCCTTCCAGATATTTGTTCTTTTCATAATTTCCCAATTTTGGTTTGGTCATATTTTTGGAGAATTTTTTTTAGTGCACAAAATATATGTTCATGCTGGCAGCATATATGTGCTATATATTCACAATGCACTCGTGCTCTTCGGGTATATCTGTGTGCAGTTTGTTGCAAATAATTGGTTTTATTATTATGGTATTTTAAATATTGAAATGAAAGCTAAAATGCCTTCCTGTTGCTGAATTTTAAAATTCAAATCAGAATTCTTATGTATAAGGCATGGGTGTAGTGCATTTAAAAGGGTGCTGCTTAGTTCTCTTTCACAAGCTATTCTGCGACATGCCCACTGAATATACACTGCAGAGGGAATTGCATCATCTGATCATGGCTCCCTGATGAGTTGTACCTGTACTGTAAGATGCATGTGCTTGATCCATTCACATATTGTATTTTCAGGTGTATATTTGTGGAAAGCAATACCTTGACTTGCATCCACTTGATTTTCATTGCTTTGCTCTTTCAGCCATTTTTGATTATAACCACACTTCAAATTTCGTCCATGTGCTTTCCTCTTTTGTCCGATTGTATCCAACCTTCCATGTTCTTTGCATGTGTTATATAGTTAGTTACAGTATTTATGTTTTTCGGCTGCCAAAATAAATGTCTATGCTAAATAAGGTTATGCTTTGACATTCATCCATGTTTGACTTTCATCCATACTTTGGCCCCATACCAGACAAAAGTGCAAGGTAGACGAAAGTGCAAGGTATCTGACAAGCTGCAGAGTCTCTGTGAGGGAGAGAAGCTGGAGCTGCACTTTGAGTGGGAGTCAAGGTTGCCTGTCAGTCGAAGCGTGATGAGGCGGATGCCAGAGAGAGGCTGGACTGTGAAGGGAACCACCTAGAATGAAGGGTTCTATGCAACATATTGTATTGTAAAGAACCTTTGGGATTTAGAAAGCCTGCCTGTGTAAACCACCTTTGAATTAGTCAGAAGAAAAGGTGGTACTGTATATAAATACTGGTTATTATTAGTATTAGTATTGCTGTATATTAGGGCATAACCCATTACTTAAAAAAAAAAGCCAAAGAAAGTTAGTCATAAGGCTACAACCCCATATATAATTTCCTGGGAGTAAGCCTTATTGAACACAATGTGACTTACTTCTGAGTAGGCATGCCTAGGTTTGTGCTGCAAATTCTTTGAAATGAATGGGATTTAAACTAGTCACAACTAACTTGTCTTGTTGATGTCAGCTTAGTTGCATCTAATTTTCTTAGGATATAACCCACTGTATGAATCAGTCCTCATGGCTCTCCCAGATTTAGGTTTTTGGGGGTGTGAGACATACATTGATTCAGTTACCGCTTCTCATGCAATCTGCTGATTTTGCTAATCTACATAAATCCAAAACATATGCTGGTTAATACTTCTTCCACTTCTGTTCTATTTTTATTTTTACCCATTCAGATTTTTCTCTTGCATAGATGAACATTCATTTGTGGTATCTAATCCACAGCTGTTTAAGATTCTCCCACTGTAAAGCATCACTTAAAGGTGATTAATAGCTGGGTCCCCGGTCTTTCTTCCCTGAAGATGCTATCTGACTTAAAAAGTATGATTTTTGTTTGTTTGTTTTGTTTTCTGGGGGAAAATGTGTTTTCATTCATAAGCAAAGCATAAATTGGTTTTTCAGTTCCTATGGGTTGTATCCTAAGGTCATCTTCTGGTCATGGAAGAAGCCTGTTTGCGCAAGAGGGGAAGAACAATTTTTGCCAGTTTCCCCTTCCCTCAGTAGCTTTCTTCATCCCATCAATATCTGTTCATAAGGGTCTCCCAACCCCCTGGAACACAGGCAAATGCAAAACCTAGATTCGCAAGAAGAATAGACATTCAATTATCAAACGGGTCTCTTCTACTCTCTATCTGCTCTATCTATTCTCTATCTTTCCATTTTTAGATCTCTACAAGATCTAAAAATGAACTCAGAGAGATTTCAGTGGTGCTTTTAGTGTCATGTGAAAAAATAATCATAAAGAATCGAATGGGCTGATGAGGGCAAACAAAACTGAACCAAACAGTATTATCAATGTCTGGTGTTCCTTGTGACTTAGGAGAGATGCATCTTCTTGACACTCTTCCAGAAGTGACAGGTTCGTAGTCTGGGTGTGCTCCTGGACCAAATTCGTATATTATTTATTAAAGTGCCCAAAATATACTACGTGTTGTACATGATGAAAAAGTACAGTGTCTCCTTATAGGGTCACAGTCTTGATCAAAATACACACCAAAAGAAGATGGGATGTGGGGGAAGGAAACTAGCCATGCTTCTGAATGCCAAGGTAGCATGTGTGACCAGGAGCACGTTTTATTCACTCCTTATGATACACCAACTGTAATCCTTGTTGAAGAACAAGGATCTTCCAGCCACTCTCATTCATGCTTTTGTTCCCTCTCATCTTGACCACTCTAGAGTTCTCGGTACTTCCCTTGAGGATGAAAGCAGCAAAATGTGACTGCCAAAACTTCTTTACAGGAGATAGGTGAAGAGCCCATATTATACCTATTTTGGTTAAGTTCTTGTGACAAATGCTACCTATATTGATCAGACTTGTAATCTGTACATTACTTGTACATTACTTGTAATGTAATTTGGGGGTGGCTTCTGTTTCCATTATCTCTTCCCTCGTGAACATAAGAACATAAGAAGAGCCCTGCTGGATCAGGCCAAAGGCCCATCTAGTCCAGCTTCCTGTATCACACAGTGGCCCCACCAGATGCCTCAGGGAGTACACAGCCAACAAGATAACCTGTTTCCTGTTGCCGCTCCCTTCCACCTGGCACAGAGAAAACCTACTTCTAAAGCCAGGAGGTTGCTTATGGCTTGTAACCTGTGATGGTCTTTTCCTCCATGAATCTATCCAAATCCCTTTTAAAGGCATCCAGGCCAGGTGCCGTCACCACATCCTGTGGCAAGGAGTTCCACAGATGTAAAGGTTGTAACCAACTTGTAAAGGTTGGTTACCATATCCTGACAAATTCCATTTTCCTTAAAATCGGTCTCATCCACTAATTGTCAAGCAAGCCTGATGTGTATGTTTCATTTGTAGATCAGTGTCTGCTACTCAGCAGCAGAAACATAACCCCCCATACTTCTCACCATAGCAACATAGGGAGCTGCCATACTGGGTCAAATCATTGGTCCATCCAGTTCTGTATTGACAGAACTAGATTTACCAATGCATCTCCCCAAAGTTTCAGCTACGGATTTCTCTCCTGAACCTGGAGATGCCAGGGATTGAACCTGGGACCTTCTGCTCGCAAAGCTGATGCTCTTTCACTGAGCTAGGGTTCATATGTATTAAATAAGTCAGGGGTTCTCAACCCCAGTGGCACAGTGTACCACCTCCCGGATGACCGCCACACCGCGTACCCCAGAAGTAAGTGCTGATGATGTCATCAGCACATACTTCTGGGGTTTTGCTGTGCCAGAGCTAAGGGGCAAGGGCGAGCAGGAATGCCTTTCACAAGCCTGGAAATCTGCGCGCTTGAGCTCTGCAGGCTCTGCAAAGTTCGGTTCCAGAGCTCTGGCGCGTGGCGGTTTGGACTCCCTGACAGCCGCCATCTTGGCAGCCAGGGACCCATGGTCTGCGTACCTCTAGTACACAGACCATAAAATATGGAACCATGTTGGTGTCATTCAACACCATCCATTATTTCCTTTTAAATAAAAGTGATCTTTGTCTGGACTTTGTAACTTTGTATTCAAATCTGAAATTCTTCTTTAAAAGGAACATTCTTTTGAAAATTCTTTCCAAACCTCAGGTGTGGGCCTGCAGAGTGACTGGAATTACAGGAATGCATCCCTAGTATTCAAAAATACTGATTACCAAATCTTTCATAAATATTTTACGATGAAAAATGTCAATTTTTTGCTCTATAAAAAGAAAGTGCCGCTTTACAAAACCTTCTACAGTACTTCAAAGAATGATGCCGAATGAGCTCAGTTCTTCCAACCACTCCTCTGAAAGATGGCTTGGCTGAGACTCCCGCTGTGGGGCTCACAGGGAAAAAGAAACTGGCGACTGATCCAAACCTTTGCCACAATTGACTTTGTTCACATTTGCAGCACAAGAAGACATTCACTGTAAATTCAAGCTGAAAACATTTCTGTCAAAGTTCATCCTTCTACCTTGTTCTACAGCCATAGTACTCTGGCGAGAACCAAGTAAGTCTATTATTATTATTAACAACAGTATTTATATACCGCTTTTCAACAAAAAGTTCACAAAGTGGTTTACAGACAAAATCAAATGATTAAATGGTTCCCTGTCCCAAAAGGGCTCACAGTCTAAAAAAGATGCAGAACACCACCAGCAAACAGCCACCAGAAAAGACACTGTGCTGGGGTGAAAGGGGAGCAGTTACTCTCCCCCTGCTAAATATAAGAGGAGCACCAATTGAAAAAGTGCCTCTTGCCCTATCTGTATTGTTTGTCCAAACTGTGAAAATCCACCGAGTACAATTAATTCCCACACCCTTGGAAATGTCTGAAACAAAAGCCAACTACTATTTTCTAACTTTACAGAGAACCGATTTTCCTCCTAGCAGCTCCCTATTTTATTTTCCTCCTAATATCTTACACACATCCACGGACACAGTGCACAACTGGGACAAAAAGCTTCCCGTTCTGGTGGATGAATTACATACGGCCCCTGTCATCTGCTCCATGATCCAGAGGAGGGCAGTATCACTGCAATTAATTTTGGTAGGCGTAAATCTACAAACTACACAAACGATCCTAGTTTATTTCTCTGTTAAGTTGTCATAGAGGAGAGGAGAAATCAAAATATTTATTTCTTCTTGTTTTTTTCCACAAACTGAGGCTGCATCTATGCATACTTACATGGGAGTAAATTGAACTTAGTGGGGCTGACTTCTGAGAATACTGTTCATGCTTATAACTGCAATGTTAAATAATTTTGCGGGGAGATGCAATATTCTGTTTGTTTTATTGCTGTCAAACTTATCACATGAACACTATAGGGGGAAAAACACAGTAGTGCTAATTAATTTGGTCTCTGCTAGAGGCAAAGGGATTATCATACACCACTCCTTGTCCTCTGTTACATCTGGCTCTTTTCTTGATCGGAGAGAGCATCACAGAGTTTCCTCCATGGCCTTTTCTGACTTTTTCTCTTTATATGTGACTTGTCAGCTACACCCATTTCCTGATCCCCTTACTCTCTAGCAGACTTTGTTCATGAGGAGGCCTCCAAATAGCTCAAGAGTGAAAGCCAACTGCCCACTACCTCTATACAGGCACTCTGGTTCCCATGTTCTCCATCAAACCAGCATCAGCAAATGGTACCCAGGTTTGATGAGAAAGATTTGGTCTAGTTTATAACCTCCATCTGCCAGTTGTGTATATGTACAGGGAAAGAAAGCATACATTTTCTTCACTCAGTTGGAAGCACTTGTCTGTATTATAATTATTTAGGATATCTATACCACTTGTTTGGTTGAGGAAGAAAAACCCTCCTTATAAAGGAAGAGGAAAGGCTTGACGAAGGGGAATTAGCCAGAATGTTGGTTGCTGTGGCATAGGCTGATTATGGCTTTTGTGCCTATTAAATCTGCATTATAAGGAGAAAGGTCAAGATAATTGTTTTATTTTCTGGGTGCAATCAGTTGTGTCATTAGGGGGGTGAGGGGTGTGTGGACTGCACTGGGTGACACCCTTTGGGGGAGGGTGTGACACCACTAGTGGTCACAATTGTGAAATCTTTGTATTTATGAATAATATCATCATGTATTATTTAGGGATAATACCATCATGACGCCTCTGGGTGCAATCCCAAATTTCAGAGTAATAAAGTGGTACTTGCAGTCTCTGAGAGCTGTTGACTCCAACCCTGAAGAGACCAGGATTTCAGTAAGATGCCCTCATTTGTCACTGCTTGTGATATAGTGGCTTTTTATTAAAAAGGCAATTTCACAAGGAAACCAGTTGGGGGCTGAAAGTTGTTATCACATTTTGTTCTTGTGAAAGTACTGCATATCAGACAAGATGCTGTGATTGGTGTGATCATTAGGGAGTTTATAAGAGAGGATTTGGGGAAGCCAGGATTTGTCACCAATGAATTAGCAGAGGCCCCCACAATTCTGGAGTTGTCAAATCAATCAGCTTTCATTTTCCTCAGTGACTGACTGAGAAATGTCGAAACTTTATTCATTATCTGAGCAGAGAATTGTGCCACAGGGCCACTTTCAAATACCCTGATAATTTGTTGAGTTGTTTTTGGCTGCCTTTTTCACCCCTCTGTTTAAAGCTCATATATTTCAAACCTTCAAAGCCATCATACTCTCAACTGTCTCTCTTCACCTCATTTTACCCTGATTTGAGAACAGTTACCTCACCAACGATCTTGTGTCTGTACAACAGTATCTACAGACGCAGGGCCAGCCCAAGACTTTCTGCCACCTGAGGCAGTGTGCCAAATGCTGCCCTCCCTTACCCAGGAATGTGCCAGCCTCGGCGATAGCACATCAGGCAAATTTCCAATATTTTATGCAACTATGAATTTCTGCCAAGTTACTTGTTCACAGTGGTGCAGAGTTACACAAGCCACTTTATATATACTGCAAAATAAGAGCAAGGGAAGCAAGTGGCCATGGCCACTAGGGCAGGAAGACATGAAACAACAAGACAGGAAAGTGAAGCTAATGAGAAGTCTAATCAATGTAGGAGAGAGCAATTCACATGCATTTAAACTAGGAACTAAATAGGTAACAGTTCCCCCTGTATATGAATACCACTGTTATCGTATAAATCAGTGTTTCCGAAACTTTTTTGACCTGTGTCTCTCTTGGCCATTGGCAACCATTAGCCACGGCTCCCCATTACATTATGTTGATGCCTGCCAACTGGCATTGCACTGTTTTCCAAGAGGATTCTGTGGCACTCTGCGGCTCCCCTGGCTGGATTCCGCGGCTTCCCTGGGAGCCACGCCTCCCAGTTTGGGAACCACTGGTATAGATCTAGCTCGCATGCTGTCACTCTTCTAGCAATCTACACATTACACTGAGGTGGTAGAATTCTGGACAGTTCCCCTTTAGACTGCAGGCACAGGAATGTATTTCTGAATCCTCTGCCATGCAAAAAAAAATAAAAATAAAAAAAATCTTACATGTAGCAAACCACCAAATCAGAGAGAGGTCTGCTCTAAACCTTTCCTTCAATATGCAAGCTTACTACGCACAGTGAGCTTTTTTGCATGGCAAAGGATTCAGAAATATGTTCCTGTGCCTGCAGTCTAAAGGGGAATACCCCAACTTATTACCTCACTCTGTATGATGTGTAGATTGGGACGTATGTCTGTCTCCCATTTTTCTCCTGCTGTGAGGGCAGGAGACATTGCCCTCTTCCCAGAGGAGCACTTCCCAGTGAGTTTGCTGTCTGATTAGACATGTTCTCATTACTAACTAGACTAGATGCCATTCTTGTCTGGAAGATTTTTGACAGGGCGGTAATTATATTTGTCTAAAAGTGAACAGTTGTATATGCATCAGTTATCAAAAGTGTTGCGTGTGAAGTCAGACAGTACATGGTTATTGACATGTTTTTCCATCTACCAATGTATCTGTGCTATAAAAACACCAAAGAGTGTCAACATAACTAGAAAGGGGGTGAACTGAAAGAAATGACAATGTCCCCCTCAATGGTTTTAATGGGATTGCACTGGGAACTTTACTGCATAGTTCAAGTATCAAAACAATAATTCAAGTTAGCAAAAAGATAATTTGAGACAGAAAGTAGCAACCATCTATTATAATGCCAACCAGGTTTTAAAAAATTGATTTCTGTATTTCAATGTCTAGACTGACCTATCTCAAAGGCATAAGATGGGTAACATTATTTTTTTAAAAAATTCTTCAGATGAAAGCATCAAGAATTGACTGTTTGCTTTTAGTAAAAGACTGTAGCACCATTCAACCAATCCCCTTACTCCTGTGTACGGCTCACAACCAGCAACAGGTCTCATCAGAGCTACGCTAGCAATTTAGCTAGCATAACTCCGAGAAGAGGAAAGGGGCGGGGAGGCTGCAGGAAAGGGGGATAGGATCCAACGTGGGTCATCTGCGGTGGATCCTCCCCCTCCCACAGCCAAGAAGATATATCATTCATACATTACATCAATATGTATATATGGCCCGATGCCTTATATGCATATTGATGCAATGCATCAGTGATACATACTGGTGTTCAAGGGATTCAAAAATCTTTATAAGCCTTGTTCTTTCTTTCTTTCTTTCTTTCTTTCTTTCTTTCTTTCTTTCTTTCTTTCTTTCTTTCTTTCTTTCTTTCTTATCTGGGCATTTGTATGCTGCCTTTCCACCTCCTGAGAGGTCCATTTGGGTATAAACACAATTTCTTCTCCTCTTCTTCCACAGAGACTGCTAATGTTTATAAACCCCTCAAAGTGCTTTTTTAGGGTGAACAAGAGGGAACATTTCCTAAATTAAATAAACGATCAACATTTCTATAACTGACAGATATATAATCAGTGCTTCACTAACAAAGGACCAATGAATTCAGGATCCAAATTAAATTTTACAATGTATTGTCTTGGTAAGTATTTGTATGGGAGCCTAATAAGCTTGGAAAAACAACAATAGTTTCATTCCTGCCTGAATTAATGTTGTTTGACAACTTTCATAATCCAAACATTTTCTATCTCAGATACAGATACTTATGTTCATCTGTTGATATGTTGCTTTAAAAAAATTATTTACTAGATGCCAAATGGTCCTGGTGTTGAATGAAAGAACTATAGATTTTTAAATTCACATTTCAGCTTTAGTAGTGACACTACACATAGAGGCCGACAATATTAATAGTCACTGTTACTATAGTTAGTTATATTCTACCCACAGTAGAAAAAGTGGGTTAAGATCAAAATCATATTAATTGATGGTTTCCTGAGGCTCACTTCGACCTCTGTAAAATTCCATGTGTTTCATAACTACAGTGGATGTTCTGCTATAAATCATAGTCGTTTAAAAAAACAGAAAAGAAAACAGGCATTGAGTCCCTGTGGTACAAAATGTTTCATTGATACTGAAGTTGTGACAATTTGCACCTTAACTTTCTGGTGAAACCTGTCGCTTCACAGTGCATTAACACTCACAACCAACTCAAAATATTAAAGCTAAATTATCTATAGTTCTGGTGTTTACTTTTAAAAGTAAAAGCAAACCCGTTGGGTCTGTAATTATAAGGCTGTTTTTAGATTGGTCTGCACAACTTGTGACTAACCACATTAATCATAGCCCACCAGCCATGCTTGGCAAATCACTCTATTTTTGCTTCCTGCCCTAGAATGCATGACCAGTATCTCTGAAGTCTGTGGTGTGTGAAAGAAGATGACCCACAATACATGGCTGGTAGGCTGTGCTTGGCTTGGGAGTCACAAGTTGTGCTAGCCTATGCTAGACACTGACATTTCTAACCAGGCCGGGATCTGGGAGAGCAAGCCTGTTCACATGTTACACTGTAACTGGGTACATCTGCAGTGGCGTCACGACGACGCGTGTCACCCTGGAGCAGGGGACGCGCGTCACCCTAGTGACGCTACGATGGCGCGGGGGGGGACCCGCCCCCCGCGTCGCCCTCCGGATGCTCCGAGGCCGGCCCGGGAACCGGCCTCGGAGCGTCCGAACTCGTCGGTGCTCCAGGGCCTTCTGAAAGAAGGCCCATGTAGCGCGTCAATCCGGGTATTTCCCGGATTTTCGCGCATGCGCTGACCCGTTTTGAGGGCTTTTTGCCCTCAAAACAGGTCTGCGCATGCGCGAAAATCCGGGAAATACCCGGATGGACGCGCTGCCTGGGCCTTTGAGGGCAAAAAGCCCTCAAAACGGGTCTGCGCATGCGTGAAAATCCAGGAAATACCCGGATTGACGCGCTACATGGGCCTAAGAAGGCCCTGGAGCGCCGACGAGGTCGGACGCTCCGAGGCCGGCTCCCGGGCAGGCCTCGGAGCGTCCGGAGGGCGACGTGCGTCATGGAGGTGACGTGCACGGGGTGCGCGCGTCACCCCGTGACACGCGTCACCCCGGGGCGACCCGCCTCCCTCGCCTCGCGGCAGTGACGCCAGTGTACATCTGTGTACTCAGATACAATCATTCTGTATCAAGGTACAGCTATTCACACATTCTGTTCAATGCAGGTACAACCTATGTACGGTGTACAGTTGTTGTCACAGAAATGGATACCATGCAGACATTCTGTAACTGGGTACAGCATGATGTGTGAACAGCCCTAATGCCACTGCAATACTGAGGGAGAAAAATCACAGCAAGTTCTAGTGAAAGAAAAGAACCACGTTGGATTCAGGAGAAGTGGCATTATTATAGGAATACTGTAACCACTGAACTGTGAGATGTCGATTGAAAGGTCGGATCCAGATGACGGGGTGAGCTCTTGCCACTCGGTCCAGCTCCTGCCAACCTAGCAGTTCGAAAGCATGTTAATGTGAGTAGATAAATAGGTACTGCTTGCAGGAAGGTAAACAGTGTTACGTGTGTAGCCACATGCTACGCGCTGCGGAAAGGAGAGTCATACCGGCCACATGACCACGGAAGCGTCTTCGGACAGCGCTGGCTCTTCGGCTTCATAACGGGGATGAGCACCTCACCCTAGATTCGGACATGACTGGACTTATATGTCAAGGGATACCTTTACCTACTGTAGTGGCAATGCTAATAGAAAACAGAAAACAGATTTGGCTGATCATGTAAATCAAGTCAATGATCAAGAAGAATGGGAGAAGAGGGAGGCAAAAGAATAGTACTGTACACATAATCCAGAAAGTGTTCGCCAGAGCAGAAGTGGACAAAGGAGGTGTCACCAATTATTGGGCTTCGGCAGTCCTTGCTGAAGTTGATGGAATCTGTCCTGTTTTGGGGGTAAGGTGGTGGGTGGTGGGTGAAAGGATCAAGGTAGTTCTACTGGACTTCATAAGGCTGTCTGACAACCGATGCCCATCAATGTCTCAGATTGTGCATCTCAAAGATCCCTGAGTGAACTGTAGAGGTTTCATGTAGTTTACCTATGTCAATCAGTTCAAATAATCAATTGATGTGCAAGACGTGTTGCTCTTGTAAGGTGCTGCAGCCTAGAGTTGCTTCCCCCCCGCCCCCCACATGAAGTTTTAATGCTTCTCACTCCCAGGTGGGTCAGCATCAATCACTGCTGCGGCTCCCAGCCTCTGATTGCCAACTGGCCCCATGCAACAAAAAGCACATCTGTACATTTATCATAAGTAAATATTTCATAAATCATGTTTAGGCCATTTTTTTTAGTGTGATTTCACACAAGGGACAGTGTTTCTCTGGCTGAAATGATGAAAGCGAAATGAAAGAAATAAAGGGGGGGGGAGGGAAGTTGTCCATGCTACCATGGTTGCTAAGAAGGATGGGATGCCAAGGGCATGCAGTGGGTGGGAATCCTGATGCATGAACAGGCTGAATATGACATCAGGTTCTTAGTGGAAGAGGCACACAAAGGAAGTGCTCCCAGAATGGCTCGGTATGCTTGCATGCAATGGCTTACATGCAGTGGCTCAGAATGGTTCGGTATGCTTACATGCAAAATGTATGCTTACATGCAAAATAAAAATAATAATAGCACTCTTTTGCTTCAGGTAAGTTCAGTATTCTTCTGTTCATTCTGTTCATTCTGTTCATCTATTATAATATTTTGAAATGGACATGCATTTTTAAAACTGTTTTTAAAGTGCAATGAACTGCAGGTTACTGAACACATAGTATTTTGAGATTTTCTTCGATGTTTTCATTATTTTGAATATCAGTGCCATAGTATAGGGAGTTAATCTATACTGCCAGTTTGTGCTTCTGATGGTGATGCCTCTGAAACTGTTACTGATTAGAGAGGAGCTCTTAGGATGACACTGAATGTTCATCAATATTCCAAATGCTCAAGAAACCAAGCTGTCAGAAGTTTTGGGTTTGACTGGGATTAAAAAATCTCACATAAGTTCTAGGGAGAGGGCTAGTTTTATGAGGGAAGCTGAGGACGAAGAAAGGGGTCTCAGCTTCCCTTATAAGAAACCAGCCCAAGACTTTCTGCCACCTGAGGCTCTGAAGAAACCAGGGATGTGGATCAAGTCTTTGCCCCCAAGTCCCAAGTCTTTGGTTGCAAGTTATGAAAATGGGGGAAACGGATTTAAACTTGAATAAAACTGGACTTGTCGTAAAAGGCTCCAAGTCTCAAGTCGATTCTTTCAAGTCTTTTACAATCGCCGAGTCAAGTCCAAGTCAAGTCATTGATGCGACTTGAATCCGACTCGAGTCTGAGTCAATAGACTCAAGTCTACATCGCTGGAAGAAACTTTGCTATGCTGAAGGTCAGGGGGGTCTGTATACTGCCAAAAGACAGGAGTGGCTAAAGCAAGCAGGAGAAAGTAGGCAATGAATGGAAAAGCAGTGATGAAACAATGGGAAATTAAGGGGTCAATCCTATGCAACGTTCCAGCACCGATGCAGCCACAATGCAGCCCTGAGGTAAGAGAACAAATGTTTCCTTACCTTGAGGAGGCCTCCATGACTGCCCCCACCCCCACTGCAGGATGCAGCACAAGCCCTGTTGGCGTGGCTGCATCAGTGCTGGAAAGTTGAATAGGACTGGGCCTGAAGACATGCAATTGTTGGAAAAAGAGCCAAGAAGAAAGTAACACTGGAGCAAATATTCATGCAAGGCCTAAGGACAAAGCGGAGCTATTCATTCTTGGTGAGAAGGAAGTGGGTTGACCAGAGAAGTTTGGAGAACTGAGGGTGGTGAGATAGAGAGCCTGTGAGCCTTAATGCTGCCAGGGCTAGGTCTGCTGTGTCTTCAAGAGTCGCACTGAAGGTGCATTATGCAGTTTTGTGACATTCCAACCGTAATGGGGCAAATAGCACTAAAAATGTTGTATATGCAGAAAGGACTGCATTTCACACAGAGATTAAATTATAAAGCTGATTCCTGGGCTGCATCCTTCTAGAATTTATTTAAAGCCATGTGGGGTTCACATGTTCATTTATGGACACCCTAAAAGCAGGTTTTCTCAATTTCTCCCACATAGCATTGCATGTCTGTTGCAGAGGCATTTCATTCCCCCTTGCCCCTGGAAAAGGCAATCCTCCTCCAAGGGGGTGTATTGGCACTAAGAGTGTAATGACAGTTGTAAAGGAATAGGCAATGGCATTTAATTGCTATGAGTGACTACAGCCACAGCTTCTCCCCCATGTTTGCACCATTTGGGATTTATTTACAACTGTTATTTCTCATCTGTGTTGTCTTGCTGTATAGCTTAAACAGAAGAATACATCTAGCCTTTTTTTAAAGCAAACATGAAAAAGCAGTTAACATTAGTAAGGATGTACCCACTTAGCACACAATGGCGTGTTGCCATTGTATCAAGCTTTCCTGCACACAAACTGTACACTCCTCACAGTACTGTGAATGAACATAAGAACATAAGAAGAGCCTTGCTGGATCAGGCCAAAGGCCCATCTAGTCCATCTCACAGTGGCCCCATCAGATGCCTCACTGTCACTGTCTCACTGAACACTGTCAATTTGCGAATACCCCTGTAAAGAAGAACAGCAGAGTCCTCTTATTGTTTTGTCTCAGGGAACAACAAATAGAAATATTGCATGTTCTGGTTTGGCCTATTTTGTGAAGAGGCTTCTTTGTTGGTCCGGTGACATCCTTCTAGCTCCCTTCTCTGACTAGAACTAAGTAGCAGTAGTACACAGGCTGAATCCATATCTGACATGGCATCACTCAAGGCCATGGTTCAGAAACTTATGTGGACCTGAGTCCTGACATAATGCTGGAAAATATCTCTGCCTCGAGGAGCAGTAGCCGCTTGAGCTGAGTATGAAGGACAATGGTCCTCAACGGTATGAAAAAAGCTTATTTTATCCAACAACTTTTTTTTCCCAGTTTGTCTTCTATAAATAAAAGGTACATATTTTCTTCACTGTGCTTTAGCTTGAGGTACATCCATTCCCATTTTTTTCAACAGGGCGTTCAAGAGAGATTTTTCAGGGGGGATTGCATCTCCAAAATACTTCGAATGCAACTACTTTAAAAATGCAATCTTTATTGGAAATGCAATGATCTGTCATATATTAGGATTGTGTGCACACAGAATTTTCTTTACTGAGATTATATGGTAAGTACAGGGAGAGAAAAAGAATCAAGACTGGGAAGTTTCGTGAATGCTGGAAATTTGATTTACAGATTTTGAATGTATATTTAAGCAAAAGTGTCCAAATGCTGCTGCTTTTCAATAAGGGCAGAAATAAATCCATCCATCATTTTGATGAGATTTATTTTGTGCAATATAAAACCCAGATATCAAAAGAAGCAGTGCATAAATGTTCAAGCAAACAGGCTATTGTTTTATTGATTTCTTCTGGGCTAGGAGAAGACACACTGCCTTCCCCATTTACTCTTAATTTGAATGAAAAAACATATTGTTTGTAACTTCAAAAAAAATCAGCTTCATATAAACTAGCCAATGCATCATGGTAAGTAATGCAACAAGGTTTCACATCTGGGCAGTGCTCTCTACTTTAACAGGATTACTGTTGCTTATAATGGATAGAAACAGGATAAACTATTTGCCATAGATGGTGTGGCTGTTGCTTATAATTGCCACTACTCATACTGACCAAAGAAGATCCAGCAGATCTTCAGAATTAAGAAAGTGCACTGCGCAAATGGGAACAGAATGGGCCTCTTATCAGATCAGGCGACTTTGAGGTTGTCCTGGGATTGTGTTCTATCTTCTAATCCATATTCTATCTTAAATTGCAGCCAGCCAAATGCCTCTGGATACTCACAAGCAGAGCATAAATGCAATAGCATCCCTATGTTGTTTGTTCCCAGCATCTGCTACTGTCAGGGAAAGGGGCTCATAGGAGAATGTAGACTGAGCAAGGGGAATAGTGCTTAGTGGTTACTGCACACACACCTTCCTGCTCCCTGCTTTCCCTTTACTGGACCAGCTGCTGAACAGGGAAAAATCTCTGGTCACTGCCCCAGGCTATAGAGACCAGGCAAAGGAAGGCTGTCTGGGGGGAAAAAAAAACCCTCCCAGGAGAGCAATGAACCCCAGGCGTTCTTATTAAAAATCAAAATCCACAGTAGCATGGCAAAGAGACATGACAATCCACTGAATTACCTGATAACATGGACTGCTATGCCAGCACTTCCCAAACTGTGGGTTGCAACCCGCTTGGTGGGTCACAGCCCAATGCATGGTGGGTCGGGCAATTGGGCTCCACCACCCACCCTTGCATCTGGTTGGTTCCAAATTGGAGCCCTCCAGACATGTGGAGGCTGCTTCCGGCTCGCAACCCACCTTCAGAAGCTGCTCCCACATTGTGCTGGGCTTGAGACGGCCTCCAGAGGCCTCCATGGGCCTCAGAATGTCTCTGGAAATGACTTCTGGAAGATCGATTCACTTCCGGTTTTGCGAATGTGACTTCTGATCCTGTCCGGAGGCATTCTGAGGCACAGGAGTGGCTTCTGAAGGTGGGTCGCAAACCGGAAGTGGGAGGATGAGGTGGGTCGTGGTGGCTAGAAGTTTGGGGACCGCTAGATTAGGCAGACAAAAGGTCAAATGTTTCAAAGTTTAAAAGTCTAAACAAAAATGAAATTAATACGGAGAAAGAAAGGTGGATAGTAAAAATACAAGCAGGAGGATGGAAAATGCCTGAGCTCGGCTGGAGCTGGGATGGTACTCAAACTCTGAGCCCACAGCTCCCCCCTCCATCTGTAGCTGGCTGGAGTCACAAAGTAGCAAATGTCCGTGACCATGAGCCAGCTAGATACCGTAGTCTCTAGCTTAAGCTAGTTACATTGCTTAAGGAATCATCAGTCATTGCACTCATGGGTGAGCAAGTGGGTGCTCCTCTCTGAGATCCAATGAATGGATCACTCAATCAACTAGCAGAGAACAACCCCCACTTCCTGTGGGCTGGGAAATTTATAACTTTGATTTTAAGATGATACCCAAATAGAGGCATGGAACCTACCCAGTCATTCCATTCCACCCCCTTGACCTAGATGGACAGGTTTGGCTGCCCAATTGCTAAGTTCATGCCAATCTCAGTACTCCAGATACGGAAGAATGTCCTCAATCCACAAAACACATGGGTCTGGATAATGGACTTTCAAACAAAGGACAAAGGCTGCTTGCAAAGTGTACCTCAAAAGCTTTTTAGGCTGCTGAACATGCACAGCAGCTTCCAGGGAGTTAAAGGGGTCCAAAAAGACAGGAAAATAGGCAATAAATTGTGTGTGTGTGTGTGTGTGTGTGTGTGTGTGTGTGTGTGTGTGTGTGTGTGTGTGTGTGTGTGTAGAATTCATCACAGCTACTCATAATCATATTGCTTTGATACATGGAGTTTCTATATAGCTGTCATGACTAATAACCACTGATACTGTACATATTTCCTCCATGAATTTGTCTAGTCATTTTTTAAAGCCACCAAAGCTGCTCATTTTCCCTTGCCTAGTCTCCTCTTATGGCCCGACAACAGTCACTCATTCCTCTCCTTTCTTCCATCTGTATAATGGAATAATTGTATCCACGTCAGAAGTGGTACCCAGCCTACCATGGTGTGGTCCCGTTATGAATCAGAGCAAGATAATTCTCTCTCATTTGCTGCACCTAAACGTTTTCGCTCTTTAATTTTAAGGTATTTTTAGATACATTGAAATATAAGAAAAGCCCTGCTGCATCAGGCCAAAGGCCCATCTAGTCCCACATCCTGTTTCCCACAGCGGTCCACCAGCTGCCTCTGGGAAGCCCACAAGCAGGAGGTGAAGGCACACCCCTCTCCCACATTAACTGGGAGCCAAAGCTTGTCAAGGCTCCAATGTGTATGGCGCTACGGGCAAGCAGGTCTGTCCATCTTATGCCAATATTAGAATGTTCCATGTGGCAGTGGCACACTCAATACATGGTGAGAGCAATCACATGGATGTGAAGGAGACAGAAGACCAGCCTGCATGAAGTCAACATATTCATGTACTGTTTCTTGTATTTAAACCTTATTGTGGTAATAAATAAATCAACAGAACAAAATAACCTCTCAAACTATTGATCAACACAGTCATCAAGTTTCTGATTAGGCCAGCGGGTGGCGCAGTGGGTTAAACCACTGAACCACGAGCTGTTGATCGGATCGAAAGGTCGGCAGTTTGAATCCGCAACGGGGTGAGCTCTCGTTGCTTGGCCAGCTCCTGCCAACCTAGCAGTTCCAAAGCATGTTAATGCGAGTAGATAAATAGGTACCACTTGCGGGAAGGTAAACAGCGCTCCGTGTTCCAGCCGCATGCTACGCACTACGGCAAGGAGAGTCATGCTGGCCACATGACCACGGAGGCGTCTTCGGACAACGCTGGCTCTTCGGCTTTGAAATAGGGATGAGCACCACACCCTAGAGTCGGACACGACTGGACTTCATTGTCAGGGTTCACCTTTTACCTTTATCTTATTCACAGCCCTGGCAGCTAAACCGGGGCATGGAACGGTATCCATTCATTTTCATGGGAGGTTTCTCATCCAGTTAGGGATTTGTGTGCAGGTGCTCCTAGATGAATCAGAGCGTATCTGTGTTGCCTAATGAATGATGAATGGAAAGTGGTCCTACAATCTACTCTTAGATATTTTCCATTTAAAAAAAAAGTTAGTTTTTTCACAATTATAGCCTGAAATATCTGCTCTCTCAGCCTAAATTATACTGCAGGTGTCAGGGGTTCATAATCTTACTGTGCTGAACTCAGCTATCAAAATAAAAGTACATAAATATTTTACTGTGAAGGCTTGTGCTTAGCATAGAGAACATGGAATTGCCACTTTCCCTAGTGCTGTGATCTAATTTAGGCTCTGCCTGTGATTGTCTGAACTATTGATCCAATTAAAAGCTTCTGATGCGCAGTGTGGTTCTCTTGCTTGGTCATGAAGAGAAAGCTCTGGAGAAAGAGGCAGCTGCTGTTAGTTTTTGTTAAGAACACAGAGCAACTATTCTTCTTATGCACTGTCAAAACTTACCCCGAACAAATTCTTTTGAAACTGATGCAAGCTGCACAAGAACATTTCCATGAAACTGCCACAGTTCCCATCATGTCTTTCCTGAATTTGATGGCGTGGAGTAGGGGTCAGGTTCTGCATTTTGTTGACCAAGGGCCAACTTTATGATCACATTATGTTTTACTATTTAAAACCAAAAGAAAATAATTCCTACAACCTGCAGAATGCTACTATTATCCTTGGATTTTCCTTGGCTGGGGTGTGTGTGCTATATTTCAGACGTACCTACCCAAATTTGAATGGCAGTAGATTCCAAACAAACAAAATAAAGTATTTTTCATACAATGCATAATTAATTTATGGAAATTGCCCACACAATATGTAGTGATGCAGCTTAGATTCATTTAATGGTGAATTAGACAAGGATGTGATAGGTGTATTTGTCACTAATATCACATGGAACCTCCGGATTCAGAGGTAGTATGCCCCTGAATTTTTTTTGGGGGGGGGGATACAGCACAGGAGGGCTACTGCCTTCATGCACTAGTTGTGGGCTTGATCCTGGAAGTATCTGGTTGGCCACTGTGGGGAAACAGTGCTGGAAGAGAGACCTTTCATTAGCCAGTCACCTGAGGCAAACAAGCTTCAGGCAGCAGATTGGTGGGGGACACACATCACCACTTATTTGCCTTCATGACTCCTCCTCCTTCCACTCCCTGGATTGGAAAAGGAAGAAGAAGAAGACAGAGAGGATGAGGGAATGTGGAGGGGAAGAGTGAGAGTGCTGAGCTAGAACACTGGAGAGTGGGAGGAGCTGAGGCTGGCACATCGTTGGGTAAGGAGGCAATATTTAGCATGTCGCCTCAGGTATCAGGAGGTCTTGGGCTGGCCTTGGGTCTGATCCAGCTCTTTTAATGATGGGGTGTCTGGGCTGGGCTGTATTTAAGGGAACAATCCACAGTGAATTCACTGTGCCTGAATGCAGAGCATGTGGGAATTTTCAGCAAAAGCCCATTCTTTAAAATATTTAAAATTAGCTTCAAAATTAGCTAGTAAAACAAGCAAATGGAATACAAAAACGTATTTGAAGATGATTTTTCGTGCTGCTTTTGCAAACTGTATGTACAATGTTTTATTTTGTGTTGATCATTTTTGGGCCATTTCTCAAAACTGGCGAAGAGAGACAGAAACTAAGATGGATTTTGAATCCTTGAATGGTGATGGAGTCGGAGCCCAGGCCAAACCAGGAAGACTGGGCCAGTGGCTGAAAATAGAAATGTTTATAAATTTCATTTCATGTTGGTGGTTCAGTGTGATGACAACTATAAATATTTTGGCGTACTTGTGCTAATGATGGATATTTACTTTAAAACCTGAGGATGAGTCAGAGAGACCTAGAGATCTTGTTGTATTTTCTGCTGAGAACTTTCCATTTTTCCTGCTCCTCCAATGTGTGCATCCCATTTCTCCTAAAGGATGCCTCAAACTAATCAGAAATAACTACATTGAAAAATATTCAAAGAAAAAATATATTTTACAGACTGAGCCTGTTTCTGTTTACTCAAAGTACATTGCTTTCAATGGTATCTACTCCCCAGCAAGTGTAAAGGCGGAGCTACACCACACGCATTAGCGTTGGTCACGTTCCGGCACATTCCAAGAGCAGCCGACGTGCTGGAACAGGCAAAAGCAGAGCCTAGCTACACCGCATGCATCTTGGCACGCCCCATCCAGTGGTGTCCACGTGCATCTGGTGTGTCGTCTCTTGTGCTTGACAGTGTTGGCCCGCCGGTGAGTCGCATTCCGTCCACTTTTGCCCGTTCCAGCACGTTGGCTGCTCTTGGAACATGCCTGAATGTGACCAACACGAACATGTGTGGTGTAGCTCCACCTTAAGTTCCATTGAATTCATTGACACCCTAGATTCAGGCTGCATAATCCTAGGCATGCTTACTAGGATGTAAGACCCATTCAATCCAGTGAAGCTTACTTCCAAGTGAACATGCATAGCCTAGGAATGTGCTGTTGATGCTGCAATCTGTATGTTATTAAAACTACAATGACAATTACTTCCCTTTGACCCTACAAAAACTGATCAGTAGTATCAAACTTCCTCACTATAAATTTTAAACTTGTATAGATCGAAATAATTATTATTATCTGTTCCAGAAGAACATAAAGCTCAAGAAAATGAATCATAAAGAGCCACAGATTTATCATCCTTCTGGGATTTACAATATTCTCTTGCTTTACCCAAAGATAATTAATGAATCATTTATCATCTGTGATTGACTCTACTAATTGTGTCCCCATTTGGAAGCTCTCACTTTGGAGCGTCTTACCAATTAGCAACTGAACCAACAATCAAAAGTGTCACTGAGGGGGGTTGGGGGGCCCAGGCCCCCCGGATGGCACATGGGGGTCGACAAAGCGGCGGGGATGACAACCCCGCCGTATGGGCAGCGGGATTGGCATCTGCGGTGGTACAAAAAGCGGGCGGCGGTGCGAAAGTTGGGCCCACCCACCCATCCTGCATCTGGGAAGCCCTTTGCGGTGGCGGTGGTGGTGATGTCACTTCCGGTGGTGACATCATGGGGGCGGCATTTTGTATGCCACCCCCCGCATGCAGGGTGCC
Source organism: Plestiodon gilberti rubricaudatus (assembly GCA_026170595.1). Taxonomy (NCBI): domain Eukaryota; kingdom Metazoa; phylum Chordata; class Lepidosauria; order Squamata; family Scincidae; genus Plestiodon; species Plestiodon gilberti. Next base: position 57,324,220 of record JANXHW010000002.1, read on the forward strand.
ACGACACTGCTGCCAACAATGTGACAGCCTAAAAAGTCAGGCAGTTTCTTAAAGCCTATCATATCTAAAATGATTGTTTCTGAAAGTTATGAATTGGGAAACGGCTATCTGCCTTCTCTTAGAGTGTTTCAAGTATAACAGTGAAAAGAGTCTAAAGTTGACATTAATACTCCCTTTAAATTAAAAAGCCACTGTGAAGTGAGTTGTTTTTGGCATTTGGTGAGTGTCAGTATGAGGACTCTGAGGCTTACTTCATATCCCAGGACGTCATTGTAAATACTAATGTTTTAAAGTGAGGAATAGAAATGTGCCTCCCACCAGCAAACTTACAGTAGGTGGAAAAGTACAGTACATCTTAATTACTACATTTTAATGGGGTGAAATTTGAAGTGGCATCTTGGTGTCCACACTTGGAATATTACATTAGAATTGGGGATTCAGAAGCACAAATGACTTGCATGTTATTATAACCCCCTCCCCATTTTCTGTGTAACTCTGAATTAGCTGCTGATATCAAAGAATGTTGATAGTAATGCTAACATAACAGGGGAAAGCTCAGTTGGTTGATTGAAAGTCTTTGCATGGGGCCTAGGGACAGAAGGAGCTGTTTTCTAGCATTGGTAAGCGACTGGAGGTACATTTTTTTTTAAAAAAAAGTCCAGGCCAGGGAGCATAGTGGAGGTAAAGAGATGAGGCTGAATCTCCTATATTGATTTTAAATAGCCTGCCAAATATGTGGCTGCTAGTCTCCATTTATATAATAGCAACATATGTTTTATGCAATTTCATTAATATTGTTAAATTTTGTCCTGAAAGAAGAACCATACGGCTTTAGTTGAACTGCATGATGTCAATTTATATATCCTATAATGCAGAGATCTTTGAAAAAGAGTGGATGCTAAATCGGTGTTCATTTTCAGGGCAGCAGAACTGGAATTTAAGACACTGAGGGCCCAATACTATTCAACTTTCCAGTGCGATGCAGCTGCAATGCAGCTCTGAGGTTAGGGAACAAACATTCTTTTACCTTGAGGAGGCCTCCGTGGCTGCCGTCCCACAGCAGGATGCGGTACCCTGTTGGCACGGCTGCATTAGCACTGAAAAGTTGGGTCGGATTGGGCCCTGAGTTTATTAGCAAGTGAAATTAATTGATGCAAAACAAATGTTTTTTTTATAGTTTTTATTTTATTCTAAGGGGTTTGCGTGGACTGCAAATTTAAGTGGTTGTTTTTCTTTCCAAAGCGGATTGTTATGAATTGACTAGCACCTCCAAACTATGACAGCCTGCATAAATAAATTGCTCTCTACCGTCTTACTGTTTTCAAATGTATCTTAAGAAATTTGCATAAATAACTTGCGCGTGGAGGGAGAGAAGAATTTCATAATGTTTATCCTCCATAATTCTTGATTTTGCAGCAGATGTCATCTGTTTTTCAATCTTGTCATCTTCTTTAAGACAGCCTTTTATAGACTACAACGAACGTGAGGAATGAAGGAGGAAATGAAAGGAGTGTCTTGACAGTTTGAAATGTTGTCTTTTTCCTAACCAAAAAACAAACTTAAAAATGAATTATTAAAAGTACATTGCATGGTTCTCCCTACTTTACTACAATTACATAATAAACAAACATTGCAAAACAAACCAAACTTAAATTAATTGGTAAAGAGGCAGTATGATATGCAAGCACAGGCTCTGAAATGCTGCCGTACGATGAACTGCCAAGGATACTGCTTGCATCCATGCACAGGTGGAGGAACCACCGTGACTTTGCTATCTCCATTCAGCTACGTTTGGTGTCCCAATACCAAATGTGGCATATAATACAAAGGCCTAATTCATATGCAATCCAAATAAAATGGATTTTTTTCTATGTTCAGGAGTCACATCTGAGAAGTCACCCACCTATTAATTCCTTTTAGGTCAACAAACCCAACATCTATGGTTGGTAGGTTGCAGAGGCGTGGAAAGACTGGAGCGAGCGGAGCAGCGGCTCCGGGCGGCACCGTGGCGCCGGGCAGCGCTGCTCCGCTCGCTCCAGTCTCACGGAGCGTGCGCCCGCCCGGTGATGTGGTGATGCGGGCGGGAGCGGACGTTTTGGACGCTCTGGGGCTTTCCCCGGCTCTGATGCCGGGGGAGAAGGCCTCGCTGAGGCCTTCTCCCCCGGCCTCGGAGCCAGAGAAAGCCCCGGAGTGTCCACCACGACCGGTGGCCGGGGCTTTCTGAAGGCGGCCGACTGCGTCGCCCGCTATTTATCCTTTTTTTCTGCGCATGTGCAGAAAAAAGTATAAATAGCGGGCGACGTAGTCGGCCGCCTTCAGAAAGCCCCGGCCGCCGGTCGTGGTGGATGCTCCGGGGCCCTCTCTGGCTCCGAGGCCGGGGGAGAGGGCCTCGGAGCGCCCTGGTAAGCCGGGAAGCACTCGCTGCTGATACGCCTCTGGTAGGTTGTAACCAGGAAATTGCACCTTTACCTTCAACACTGTATAACCAGTGGAAGAGAGTGCCTTCTGCTCTGTTCCTTTCTTTTATTGTCACATCATTCACTCTTGTCATCCTTCTGTTGGGACAAAGTTGAAGTTCTGATTGCTTCAGCAGATGGGGAGGTTGGGGAGCAATGAAACAGGACAGGAACATCACACCTCTCTTTCTGTATCTGCAATATGCAAATGGGGTATCTCTGATTTGGTAATTAGCAACTCTAGACTTTGGATATATTGAGCCAAAAGGGACTAAGGGATGGATCACTTCTAAGAGGGGAGTGTAATTATCAGTGGATTTTCCTGCTTCAAGGTTGGACTAGATGACATTGAAGGACCCTTTCAACTCTATGATTCTATGAAAAATCTGCTAGTGGAGCCTATTATTTAATAGTTTTGGAATTGCTATGTTGTAGTATATTTCTGAATACAAATTGAAGAGTCACACCCAGCAAGTAGTGCAATTTAAAAAAAAAAGAGCAGAAAATTATCTATAGGCACAATCGAAAGGTCGGCAGTTCGAATCCGCAACGGTGTTAGCTCTCATTGCTTGGCCAGCTCCTGCAAACCTAGCCGTTCCAAAGCATGTTAATGCGAGTAGACAAATAGGTACCGCTTGTGGGAAGGTAAACAGTGCTCCGTGTTCCAGCCACATGCTACATGCTGCGGCAAGGAGAGTCATGCCGGCCACATGACCACGGAGGCGTCTTCAGACAACGCTGTCTCTTCGGCTTTGAAATGGGGATGAGCACAACACCCTAGAGTTGGACACGACTGGACTTAATTGTCAGGGGTCACCTTTACCTTACACTTATATTGGCATGCAGCATTCTAGAGATTTTGCTGTCTTAACTGAACATCACTAAGAATTAATGGCTAGTATTCTACAAAAGGGACATGCAGAAGACTGATAACAACTGGCAGTACATTATATAGTTGCAAGTGCTTTCTATAGGCAATAGCTAAGGTCCCATTATATCACAGTGGCATTGAAATAGCATTTAGGGCACAATCCTGGAAATCCGGTCAGCAACGGAACGAGGGTTCCCTTGCTGGAAGACGTCGCGAACGTGCCATAAAGCATGTTCGCAACGACTCGTGAGTAAGGAAGGACGGCGCAAGGACGGCCTCCCTAACTCCGGCGCCGGATCTCCGCGCGGACGGCGGCATAAGGTAAGCACTCTGTCGCCGGCCACGTGGGCAGTCCGGCCAGGCGAGGGAGGGGTGCCATTGGCCTAGCCGGACCAGGAGGGGGAGGGGATGGCGTTGGCCATATCCCCATCCCCGCCGGACAGGCTATGCCGTTACATGGCCTCCTCTACTTCCGCCAGCTATTTAGCTGCCGGAAATCCGAGGAGGCCGATAGGGCCGGCCCAGGTTTACACTCAGGGAAGGGGACAGACGAGCGTCCCCTTCCCCAAGTAGACCTCCGGCCCGGCGCGCACCGGGCAGCCTGTGCACAGGATCCGGTGGGCGGCCCTGGGCCGCCGGCCGGATCCTTAGTCAGGATTGCACTGCCCGTCTGGCAAATGGCTTATAGTACACTGGTTATTACTAATCCAACTAACTTAAAGAAGTATTCTTGTTTAAATATCCTGAGTATTAATTAAATCACACAGAACATTGTCTATAAAGATCCGTTATTAGGTCTTCCTACTATAGTTAGAATTATGAATTACTGAATGTGGCTTGAATATTAACTTTGGAGAGCTACTGATTAAAATATTTTATATACAGCAATTCTCTCTATTATTATAGTGAGGGCTCAATACACTGAATGTGTTAATTGTTAATTCACTAGATTGATAATTCTTGATTGTACTGGATTTAACGGGTAAAAGGCCATTGCAAAAAAGAACTTAGAATGATAGATAATAATAAAACAAGGAAACTTAGCCAAAACAACAACACGTTAAAAACCCTGAGTAACACAAGTTTAAAAATTAAAAACCAATGAAAAATTAAAAATGTGACGTTTTGCTTGAATTTCATCAAGCGTTCTCAAGCAAAACCTCACATAGCGGGGAGATGTTGGCTAATACATGAATGGCAGAGGTAGCCTCGTAAACCTTACAGTAATTACTTCAGGTATGTGGGGAGGAAACTGAAGGCATCCATCTGCCATCACATGACCACAGGTAACCCGCGTAGACAACAATTAACCGCTGGAGACCCACGTAGACAACTATACAGGTCCAATATTTTTATAAGAACTAAGCCTTCTGCCTATAATTAACACCTGACACTCACGGCAAGTCAAAACATGCAACATGATCCATATGTGATACGGGGAAAATAATTTGTCATCAAACTTGCACTCAACTTGATCCATCAGTGCCCAGACTGCAACAACCACCAGATGCCACAAACCCGGGTGCAAGGAACCCTCAACACGTGTAGTAATTACTGTAAGGTTGAGAACGAGGCTACCTCCGCCTTTTATGTAGCGAGCTGACATGCTATCAGCCAACATCTCCCCGCTATATGAGGTTGAGAATGCTCGATGAAATTGATTTCAATAGGATTTAGGCATTCCTAGCATTTGCTGGATAGTACTTAAGGTATAGAGCCTAGCTCAGAGAAAGTAAAAAGAACATGGAAAAAAGAAAGAGGAATGCTTTTCAAAGACTTGTGCTAGCAATTTCATTAGCGCAGGTCTGAGTAGAACTCCCCCGCACTGCATAGACATACCCCTGGCCCTTTACGTGACACCAGAGGAGACCTCCGTAGCTTCCCCCCACTTCAGGATGCAGCAGTAGCCATTTCGGTGGTGGGAAAGGAATAGGATTGGGCTGTTAGCCTCAGGTAAGTGCATATAGGATTGCAGCCTTATCACATCAAATTTACTACTGTGACTGGCTAAACTGGGATGTGGTGAAAGACTGACAATTGTTTCTGGGATCCAGAGAATAATCACCTCTTCCTTAGTTGTTTCTAGCAGAACTCAACAAGAAGTCTGATCCCCCTCCAATCCAACAGTGACAAAGGCTCTAATCCAGAAAATGTCTAAAAGAATTTTGTAAAAGACAACGCTTAAAGAACGAGGGAGAGCCAATTACATTGACTGTGTTTGTTTGAAATGGCACAATCCCCTAAATTACAGGACATGGCTTCACTGTGCTGATTGATGCTGGCTGGGAGCACAGTTAAATATGGCCTTCCTGTGGAGAACAGGCAGAACAAATTTAATTAAATGATAGCCTGATCCTGCTTAAGATGCAGCGGCTGGCCAAAATGGCCGGCCACTGCATCCTAGGCAAGACGTGGCTTGCACCGGCGTGGCTGAGGCTCACCTCTGGGGAAGGAAATGAATGTCCCCTTCCCCTGGTGTAACTGCCGGAGACCCCAATGGATCTCCTTGGACGTGCACCAGCTCTTTAGCTGGCGTGCGTCTGGGAAGGCCGTGTAAGGCCAACCCGGCCCAGGAAGGGGCTTGGGATATCGCCGCAACTCAGTGCCGATATTTATTTATTTATTTATTTACAGTATTTATATCCCGCCTTTCTCCCCAAAGGGACCCAAGGCGGCTTACAACAGGAAAAAAAAACATACAAAAAACACAGTATAAAAAATATAACATTTTAAAACAATAAAAACAATTAATAAAAATTAATAAAAACAGTGTCTAAAAACAATTTAAAAGATCATGGCTTCAATCAGAGCAGGAGCAGAAAAACAGCAGCACCCCCACCTGTACCAGCGAGATGTTAAAAAGGCAGGGGCTCAGAAGGCTTCTTTGAACAAGAAGGTTTTTAGGCCTCGCCGGAAAGTGTCCAAGGAGGGAGCAGTTCATAGGTCAAAGGGGAGGGAATTCCATAAGGTTGGTGCCACTACTGAGAAGGCCCTGTTTCTGGCCATCGCCCCTCGCACCTCTTTGGGCGACGGCACCCGCAAAAGGGCCTTCTCTGATGATATCCCCACCCCCTCCCAGGCTGGGCCGGCCAATGGCCCCTTCCCCTACCATCCAGGCCCACCCCACGCCCTCCTGCCGATGGGCGCAGGCAGTGGCGTCACTAGGACGCGTGTCACCCTAGCGAGGCTCTGCATTTTGCCCTCAAAACGGTCTGCGCATGCGCGAAAATTGTAAAAAAATACCCGTATTAACGCGCTGCATGGGCCTTCTTTCAGAAGGCCCTGGAGCGCCGGCGGGGTCGGACGCTCTGAGGCCGGCTCCCGGGCCGGCCTCGGAGCATCCGGAGGGTGTCGCACGTCACGGAAGTGACGTGCGCGGGGGTGTGCGCGTCACCCCGTGGCGGCCCCCCCCGCCACGTTCCAGTGACGCCAGTGGGCGCAGGCCTTACCTGTGTTGGCTGGTGCAAGAAGAGGAGGGCGGCAGAGTGAGCAGTGCCGGCCTCCACGGTGGCGGCGCTTACTCTCCAGTCCCGGTGCCGCAAAAGTAACTTTTTCAACATCTTAGGCCAATGGAGCACTTGCTCTGCCGGCCTAAAGTTATGGTGGATTGCACCGTGGTGAATCTCTTCAAAGAGTACAAGGCATTAGCGTTGACACAACAGAAATAATAAAATGTTCATTGATAGGAAGCACAGTTTGTTTTTCTTCAATGAACTGCGCCCCTGAATTATTATGCTACATTCTTTTCCATACAAGTCTTCTAATGAATGAGTTTGCCTGAAGGTCAACACTGATCATAATGAATATTCCAATTGGCTAATGCAAAGCTGCTAACTGGCATTGAAAAGGCAGATTACTGACAGCAATCAATATAGCACAAAAGGAGTATAACACTGGGAAATGTACTGCCTTGATTTTTACAAAGATATAGGGAGTACCCTGTGATTATATATATAGATATATTGTACTCCTTTAGAATGTTAATGTTTTCTGAAGAGGGTTTCAGGCAGCCTGCTAGGATGCGGTTACTCAGTGAAGCAGAAGCTACCGAGGAGTAGCTGAGACAGAACTGATATCATGGCTTGACTCAAGGCACAACAGTTGTCAGCTAATTACTTTCTAACATAAGCTGGAATCACTTTCATGCTTTAAAAAAACAAAACACTAAACAGTCATCTAAGACTCAAAGTCGGTGCCAGATCTTGAGAGAGAATCATCTCTTTTCTTCTCACATTGGACCACAAGCAAGCAACGTTCTGAAGAATGGAAACAAAACTACCTGTAACTGCTGCAGTAGAATTCGGGTTAACTTTTCTCTCGACTGGACAAAGGTATTTCTTCTGTGACAAAGCCTGAACAGTGCTAATTGTCTATTTCTGTTAATGGGCATCTTATAAGTGTAAAGCAAATCTGGGCTGCATGTTGTAAATACTGTATTAGAGAGAATACTAAATGGGAATCAGCATCTAAGTAACTAAACTATACACATTTTCCTGGGAGTAAGCCCCATTGGACACAATGGAACCTACTTCTGAGTAGACATGCATAGTATTGTGCTGTAAATAACATCTACAAGCAATATAATGAAACACATTGAAACTTAAAATACATTGAAACTTAAAATACATTTTTGAGCTATTGGTCATGTATAAATGCAAAAATGCTAAGGGTTTTGTTTTTTTAAATCTATTTGTATCTGGAAAATTAAGCTTTTATTTAATGTTTGGCTAACTAAAAAGTTGATACTGTATTCACTATGTTGCTGAGCTTGTGGCTGCAATCTTAGACACTTTTTTTGTTGCTGCTCCTTGGAAGTAAACCCCTTTAAACAGTGGGACTTCTCTGAAAATATACAAAGGATCAGGCTGCATGTGCTATAAGAACAAAATTGCATGCTCCATGTATAATTTCATATAAAATGCTAGATAAGCTTGTACAAAATAATATAACTTAAGAAGTAATCAAATATCATTAAAGTATACTATGTAGCATAGCTCTAGTATACTCTCTCTTGAGTATTGCTGATATAAAAGCAGTAACATAATTAAAAAGAAATGATATATATTTTTTAAAAGTTATAAACAATTCCTTATACTGTTGAGTATCATGAAGTACTGTTCATTTTCTGACAGCATAATCCTAGGCATGTCTACTCAGAAGTAAGTCCCATTTACTGCAGTGGGACCTACTCTCAAGTAAGTGTGTATAGAATTGCAGCCCTAGAATAAGCCTAACATTAATAGCCTCTTAATGTTAAGTTAAGGAAGTCTTGAACGTATTAATTAGCGTTTGTTCTCTGCTTATGATGTGAATATTTAAAGGTTTGTTCCCTCCAATCTGTTGGAAAACCCACATTTCTGTGAGAATTGTCAGCTTGCTTATTTGTGTAAAATACTTCGATTTCACATTTCAACCATAATGTCCACAAACTTGATAATCTACACTTTATTAACTAAAGTTGATGAGGCAAGGTATACATAATATAACACCCCCTGCTTACTGTTGGCAGACTGATATCAAAGATGACAATAATGGTGATTAATATTTTCATACCACAGCATGGGAATGAATGCAATTTGAACTGAGTAATTTGAAAGTTCAAATGCATTACATTTATTTAAAGTCTCATTGTTCATATGATATGAATCCATTTGATAAAGTGGACTGTAGTTCATGAAACATTACTCATAAATTTGTTACAGCAGATTCCTATGCATTGAGTTCAATGGGACTTGCTCCGAAGCAAGCGTGTATACGATTGCAGACTCTTTGTTGATCTGAAACTATTTTATTGATGCTGAATGTTTAGTATTACTGTAAAGCAACTTGAGTCCTCAGCTGGAATGTGTACTAAATGAAAATTCTTAGATACTGGGTGACGGGCTTCCAGTACATGGAGATGTGTGGCAGAGCTGAGCTATTAAGCTAAGAGTTTGACACACTTTTCTACAAGCCACAGATTCACATGTTAAGCTTAAAAGTTAAGTGAATGACAGCGCAATCCTAACCAACTGTCCAGCACTGATGCAACAGCAATGCAGCCCCGAGGTAAAGGAACAAACATCCCTTACCTTGAGGAGGCCTCCATGACTGCCCCTCCACTACAGGATGCGGCATGCGTCCTGTCGGCACAGCTGCATCAGCCCTGGAAAGTTGGTTAGGATTGGGCTGTGAGTTTATTTTGTAGAATCAAGAGTGTATTTCACATCTAAGTGTTGAGGTTTAATCCCTCAGCCTTGATGGGATTCATGCTTAAAAATTTATCTTCTGCAAAGTGAAAAGGAATTAATTGATCTTTGAGAATAAATAAGCAAAAAGTCATGTGCAAGAACAGCTGCCCTTGCTTAGGGTTAGACTGGAAAAAAAAACCACGATCTGCTACACTGTGTCTTACTAGGGAGATGAAAACTATTATTTATTCCATTTGAATTCTGTTCTTCCAGAGCAACATTTTATCCTCACAGCAACCCTTTCAAGTAAGAACAATAAAGAGTCTTGTATGTTGAAGGCTAACAGATTACTGATGCATAAACTTCTGTGGACTATGGTCCACTTCATCGGATGCATGAAATGTTATCCTCAGTTGGCAGGCAGGGAGGGGTGTGTGTGTGTGTGTGTGTGTGTGTGTGTGCGTGCGTGCGTGCGTGTGCGCTTTGGAACGTAGGAAATGTGTGTTCAGCTCCTTCTAGCATATATTAGAATGTCTGGCAGTATTCACCACCATTCTTTCTTGTAAACAAAAATGCCCCATATACATAATCTTTCTTCATAGCGAAGGTGTTCCAATCCTGCATTCATTCTGGTCACCCTTTTCTGTACCTCTTCCTAGCTCTATGATGCCCTTTGAGATAGGTTGGCTAGAACTACATATTCCAGATGTAGGGTTTATTTAAAATAAAAGCATTAGGACACTGGCAGGAGACTGGTGGTGTGGTCTCCCTCATTGGAGGTCTTCAAACAGAAGCTTGACAGACACCTTTTGAAGATGCTCTAGAAAGGATTTCCTGCTTCAGGCAGGGGTTGAAGTAGGTGGTCTTGAAGACACCTTCCAATTCTATGATTCTCATTCTAGAATCATTTTCAATCCCCTTCCTCATGATTCTAAACATGGAATTTGCCTTTTTTTAAAATTCTGCTGTACTGTACTCTAAAGTGATGTTTTCAGGGAATTGTCTATCATAATTCTCTGACTTCCAGAGTGAGAGAAAGGTGGGATATAAATAAAGCTGCAGTCCTAGAACACTTTCCTGGGAGTCCCACTGAATATATTGGGGCTTACTTCTGAGTAGACATGCATAGGATTGTACTGTACGCCTTTGCACAGCCAGTTCAGACCCCATTGGCATATGTGGATTTTTTTAAACCTCCGCATACATTGCTTTACACTTACCATACACTGAACCATTCACTATTTTGTGGTCCAAAAATCCAATTTGAATGGATCCTTCTGGAGCTCTTTGCACTCTGCTTCAGGGTTCATCATCCTGAACAATTTGGTGTAATATATAGCAGTGATCTTCAACCTTTACCTATGGGTAAAGGTTGCTGTAAGTCCTTGCAATTCAGCGGGGACGGCACTGCTGGGATTGTGCTGCCACCAGGGGAAAATGTGGTTTTTCAGCCCACATGGGGGTCTTGCCGGGTCTCTGGGGGCTGCAGGGAGCCTGTGGACCCCTCTGCAGGCCTCCCTGCACCTCAAAATGCATCCAGATCAGGACCAAGACCCACTTCCTGGCAGTGCTATCGCCGCTGTCCTGACGTCAGAGACGAGTGCCACTCTCCTTAAGGGGAAACACGCTGTCTCCCTCCGGACGTTGGGGTCATGACCCCAAGGTTTAAGGTCACTGATATATAGAGGAGAGCTTCACTGCTCTCCCCTGGCTCCAGACCAGTTATGAATAAGTTGATATTTAGCTTTTTTTTTTCTCCTTGCTCTTCCTTTATCTCGAGCTATTGTGTCCAGTGACATTTGCAGAAACAGGAGTTAGGGATTGGTAATATTGTTTTTATTATTATTATGCGCTAGCGGGTGGCGCAGCGGGTTAAACCGCTGAACCATAAGCTGTCGATCGAAAGGTCGGCAGTTCGATTCCCGCGACGGGGTGAGCGCTTGTTGCTTGGCCAGCTCCTGCCAACCTAGCAGTTCCAAAGCATGACAATGCGAGTAGATAAATAGGTACCGCTTGCGGGAAGGTAAACAGCGCTCCGTTTTCCAGCTGCATGCTACGCGCTGCGGCAAGGAGAGTCATGCCGGCCACATGACCACAGAGGCGTCTTCGGACAACGCTGGCTCTTCGGCTTTGAAATGGAGATGAGCACCACACCCTAGAGTTGGACACGACTGGACTTAATTGTCAGGGGATACCTTTACCTTTTTTAATATTGTCATGCCGGCCACATGACCACAGAGGCGTCTTCGGACAACGCTGGCTCTTCGGCTTCGAAATGGAGATGAGCACCACACCCTAGAGTCGGACACGACTGGACTTAATTGTCAGGGGATACCTTTACCTTTTTTAATATTGTAGTACTGATGTGATGTTGTCTTTGTGTATATGATACTGTTCGCTTTACCAAGCTCTTAAAAAGTACAGCCAAGAACAAACAATGAAATTTAATAAGTTGCACCAAATGAGCTCCTTTCATGAATGAGCCCCTTCTGTTTACACAATTAGGAGAGGGTCTCTGATCCTCTTCCTGTTGCAGCCCCACTGCCTTATCACAACCCATTCCAGGGTGTCTCCTGAACTTCAGCAACAGCTTTTTGCAGAGCACAAGGGCCTGCAACAAGAAAGGTCTCTATGCCAGTGGTTCTCAAATTGGTGGGTCGTGACCCACCATTGGAACCAAAAGCTGCCTTAAGGAGCGGGGACAGCGTGGTGGTGGCGGCAATCTGAGGATCACTGCTGGTGCCGGGAAAAAAGTTTTAAAAGGAGATTTGTGCACTTAACAGGGGGTCCTAGAGCCCTCCGGAGGGTTCGAGGAGACCTGCGCTACCCTCTGCAGGCCCTCTAAGCCTCAGATCACCACAGAGCAGTGATTTATGACCCGGTTTTCGCGAAGCTCAGGGGAGACTGCGGAGGGTAGTGCAGGCCTCCCTGAACCCTCTAGAGGGCTCCAGGCCCCCGGTAAGTGCACAAATCTCCTTTGTTTCCCAGTGCCAGTGGCGATCCCCAGGATTGCCACCACTGGCCCTGCCCCCACAAGCACTCAAAGTTCTCCCCGCCTCTGTTCTTAGGAACTGAGCCATAGTAAATTAACAAATGCTGAAGATTTGTTCCTATTAATTTTGAAAAAGTATGTGCTTCAAATTCAAAGTACAAATATGGTGAATTTAATCCATTTGAATTTTGCCTCTGATCATTTTTTTAGGATAAGTATTAACCAATTTATATTTTAGTCAGGCTATTGAGCCAAATTTCAATTTGGTTAATTTCCATTTGCCCTATCCAAAACATCATTTGTTACTTCAATTGAATTATGTATGCTATTCTTCTTCTTCTAAATGTCCTGTAATATTAATAAGATGCAATATAAATAATTGATACCATTGTATTGGATGGAGTTGTTAGCCATGCTATCCTGCTGTGCAAAGTTAAGAAATGGCCCTTTCTTTAGGTTTGGCATGGCCTACAGCCCAATGTTCCAGCACTGACTGCCTTACAGCAGTTGTAAAGATCACTCCAACAGACAGAGCCTTCCCACATGAGCCAGCGGATCCCCCTGTACCTGCCAAAGCAGGTATGTTGGCAGGGAAGGCGAGATGGGGTGGGGAGAAGGCAGAACAAGGCGGCAATGAGGGAAAAATGGGGAGGCAGGCAGTGGTGGAGGAGGTGGACAAATTTGCTAGTGCAGGTCTGAGTAGACCATTCTGTGCTATAGAGGCTTACAAACGTTCCCTTACCTAGAGGGGACCTCTTCAACTACCCTTCCACAGGATGCAGCAGTAGCCATCAGCAGGGCAGGAAAAAGAGGAGGGGGTAGAATAGGATTGGGCTGCTAGTTTTTAATGGAGGACAATTAACACTTATAGGCAGTTTGGCTGCTTCTGTAGATATTACCATTGGGATGTATTATCACCATTTTAGGTGAGTCACACCTAAGAGTTAAGGTGTGGGATGAAACCCTTTTTGCCTGATTTGGAGAAGTTAAGAAATTTTTGGAAGGAGGAGACATTTGATGAAGCATTTTCTTTCTATTCCCAGCCCTTTCCTCACTCCCCAGTCATCCCTCCAGGAGACAGCATCAATCTCCAGGTGACTACTGAAAGCAGTCTTTGAGATTTTAAAAGAGGAGCCAGAAATTTCCAACATTACATCACATTTGGGGAAAAGACTCTCCAGGAATAATTTCAGTCAGAGTTGGAAACCCTATCAAGCACTCTGGTAGGCTTCAATACGGGATAGGCGGGAGTTGTGTGTTTTGCCAGATAAGAGGCTGATTTCTCACGTTTTATGTAACGTTTTATTTCTCAACAATTATGTCTTAGGGTAATAAAGAACCTCTACATGGCTCTTATCATGACTTCCATGCACTGATGATGAAAAGGAAAAGATTGTGGGATCACTTTTTCATCTTTCCTGGAGAATGGATGGAGAGGCCTTCACCTCCACTTTCTTCTCTTCTGGGAATGTTCCCTCAGAAACGGGCATTACATTGGAACAGAAAACAACCTTTGTCTTTGTGATTTTATTATTTGTTTTTCTAGGAATTCTCATTGTCCGGTGTTTTCGAATTCTTCTAGACCCTTACAAGAGTATGCCAACTTCCACCTGGGCTGATGGACTTGACGGACTAGAGAAAGGCCAATTCGATTATGCTCTGGCTTAACGTCAAAGACTGGGCAACTTTATTTAGAAGCCTCTGACACGCTGACAAAATTTCTTACACAGGCAAAACCTCTAGGTTTTTTTTTTTAATTCACTTCAAAGCATGCTAATAACAATGAGACACATTGGCAACTGTTTCAATGAGGAAAATAGGTAAATTTGTCACTTGCAAATATGTATTAGACGTATTAGAACAATATAAAATGCACACAGCTGTAATATATTGCAGCTGAAACAACAGTTTAATTTGCAGGGAACAGTCTTATTTCTGCAAGTATGTGCCTCTCCCACCCCCAAATCTTTAATGAGCATTTCCAGATTTAAAGGAAAGCATGTAATTTTTGTTGTTTGTGTATGGAAATTAGGTAATGTTTTTCAAGCACAGACAAAAATGTCTTTCCAATCAATTCCACTTGCCCTTCTTACCAGAAAAGAAAGGTACAAAGGTTCTCAGAAATATGAATTAAAGATTTATAGCTTAAATCTTTTTCAGTGGAAAAACTGCTCTCTCGTAATGTACGCAGGGAGTATAAATCCATGACTAAAATCATAGATATAAATTACAATCCTTTCCTAGTATAAGGACACTGTATAAGCTGCTTTATTTCAGATATTGTTAGATTTTTTTAAAAGGGGGTTAATTATAACAATTTTAGGATCAGTTTGGATGATATTCAGACTGAACTGGCCCAAGCTAATAATCCAAACTGCCCCTCCATGATTACAGGGCAGTGGAGCAGTGTCACATTTTGGAGGAAATGTGTGCACTCATGCTTCCGCACATGATTGCATTGGACCAGTTGGAATATCTTTCACGCTTAAATTTAGTTGACCCATGAGTCTCACTCAAAAATGTGCATAGATGTTCCATCACTCCCTATTTTCTAGTACTGTTGCTTATAAACACTATATCTGTTTTGCCTTTTGGGGGAGACTAGGGATTCTGTGGATACTTTTTTATTAATGTTGTTAGCATGAACTAACAAAATCCCTTCTTCTGAGCCAACAGATTTATTTTGGGCAGAGGAAGCTACTCAACATAATAGTAATGTGGAAATTAACATTTCTTGTACATATTCAGTCTGGAACAACCTGAAATATTTTTCTCCCCAGAAATGGTTCCATTTGGAGCAATGACTGTGAAAGTATTGATGATGAGAATCTTTTCTAAAAGTTAATAAATATACATTAAAAATGTACAGTCTTCTGAACTCCATAAATTGTTTAATGGAGTGAGGGTCAATGACTTGCTTGACTCATTTTTTTAAAAAAGTTTTGTATAAGTCATCTTTGAGAAGATGGTGCCCTGTTCATGCATTCAATTCTGTGCAATCAGGCATTCGGACGGATGGTCCACTATGGCTATTTGCATAGTGGAGGGGTGGAGAAGTGTGCACAGTTCCTCCACCACACAATTACTATGTTCGCTGAATGTATAGACCTGGACAGAATGTCCTTACCATTTAGTGGCATTTGTCTCCATTTCCTGGGCCTCCAAATCTAGGTGGACACTGTACTGTGTCTGGTCAGAAACTTCCATGCAGTCTCTGACTCGGACAACCAGGTTACAGTAACGCACACAAGCACAGTGGTCACATGTTCCATTTAATTATTTAATGGCAAATAATTGTTTATTGGAAAACAACCTTACATTAAAGCTCACCAACAGGTCTCAGACATCATTACCATAACCCCTAACAATTCCAGGGGAATACAAGATTGACAACCCAATCGTGTCTAAGATCAGCTGATATGCCTTTAATCCTTTTCAGGACTCCTACAGTGCAATCATAGGTATGTCTATAGAAGTAAATCCCACTAAGTTCAATGGTATTTTTGCCCAGGTATGTACAGTATAAGATTGCAGCTTAAATTGCATCCCATGAACACGGGGGAGGGGGGTATTGTGGCAACAGTCTCAGCTCTGCTCTGACCTACAACACACATTTATTAGAACATCTGTAGGGAGCCTTCACGGCTTCACAGGGGCTTAAATCTGTCCAATCCCCTTTTAAAGGCATCCAGGCCAGGTGCCATCACCACCTCCTGTGGCAAGGAGTTCCACAGATGAATTACATGCTGGGTAAAGAAATACTTTCTTTTGTCTGTTTTAATACTCCCTCCACTCAAATTTAGTGGATGTCCCCTAGTTCTAGTGTTGTGTGACAGGGAAAAGAACTTCTCTCTATCCACTCTCTCCATCCCATACATAATTTTATACGTCTCAATCATGTCCCCCCTCAGCCGTCTTTTTTCTAGACTGAAGAGCCCCAAACGCTGTAGCCTTTCCTCATAAAGGAGGTGCCCCAGCCCACTAATCATTTTGGTCGCTCTCCTGTGCACCTTTTCCAGTTCCACTATATCCTTTTTGAGATGTAGCGACTGGAACAATGCATTCATTGTACAGAGTTTGAATGTTTGAAAAGGCTCCAGTGTTTTTATCATCTAGAGATCAGGGGTTCCCAACCTGCCGGGCTGAACCACTGGAATCCCACTCCAATGCAGAGCTTTTGTTGGCACATTTTTGCTTCCAAGAGGATCCTGCCTTTGTCTGAGCCTCTCGGGAACACGGAGAAGGGCCCTCCCAACTGCCCAGAGCCTCCTCCCTGTGTTTTCTGGCCTCTGAAAACCCGGAAGTGACTGGTGATGATGTCATCGCCAGTCACTTCTGGTGGTACTCAAAGGAGAGTGGTGCCGGAGGTGGTACTCGACCGGGAAGGGGTTGGGAACCCCTGATCTAGATGTAGAGGTCTCGTTGAACTTGGCAGTAGGAGTCTTCTCCCTGGGACAGAGCCACATTTCTTTCTTATTCTTTCCAACTTTGTCTGTTCACATGCACATGACTGGTTCAGATGTACACGTCATCAGTTGATGGTGTGTTCATCAAGTGATGACCATGTATGCGTGAACCAGCCCTGTGTTCTTTTCTGAGTATGAGCCCAACTATTTACAAACAGGCTTGGACTATATCCCAGATCTGAATTGATTCTAGCCGCCCGAGACAGGGCCAGTTACTGAAGAGCAAGAACCAGAGGTTACCTTCAGTGTTGGCCCATTAGCAGCCCAGCAAGTCTAAATGGGAACAAGTTTCTAATTCAATCATTCTGGAAGTCTTATCCCACCTGTCATAAGTCTCTATGTGTTTAATCTCTGTCTCAGAAAATATATTGTGGGGAGCAAGTCAAATTAGAGGAGTGTGATTGGCACAGAGATTTAATAGCCTGATAACTCTGCATGCGATTCAATCCATTTTCACACCAGGACATTTTAGCAAAAACAATCTTGCACCTTGCCCTTGTGTAAGGTACCCTTGGCCCTTTTGCGTCTGCATCCATTAAACCTGCCAGAGTGCTCTATTAAAAAACACTTAACAGCCACCACCTGGATTCAAGAGGGCTGGTAGGTGCACAGAAGCACCACCAGTTTGACTGGGAACTGCACACATAGCACCAAACAGATGCTCAGTTTTTCTGCTTTGACAACAACAATCACCTCTTTGGGCTAGAGGGACCCCTGCCTCTCTTCTTCCTTTGCTAATGTGAATTGGAGAGGATGCCATTTTTGTCAGAACTGTAGTACAGGGGAAAGGATTAAATACTCCCTGCGCCACAGTCCCACTCCTGATCTGCCACCCACTCTCCCCACAGCTGCTATTTTAATTTTAAAAAACGAAAGCATTTGATTCGTTTAGGATCAAATACAGTTGGACTCTCAGATAGGGTAGGCCAGCCTGCAGCATCCTAGCCAGATGTTTCTGTTCTAGAGCAAACAGATGGCTTAAAACCTGCTCTTTAACAGGGTAAGTACTTAACAGCTAGATAAGTACTAGCTGATGCTGTAATATCAGTAGGGTTAAGCAGCAAGCGCACAGCAGCGTGAAACACCTGAGTCCACCTGAGACTTGGTAAGAGTGAAACTGGACCAGTTGGGAATTACTAGGAATTAAATCCTTTGAAGATATAACATTGTGCTTTTAGGAGAGTAGCCTCTTGTTACAGAAAGCACACAAAGGTCATTGTCCTGGGCAAAAAATTGTCCTGTTTACAGTGCAAAAACACTTTTTATGTGGTACCGCTGACATTTTGGGTAGGGATGGTGTATTGTCCTCTTTACGCTTTTCGTTCTTTTGCTTTTATGTGCAATAAAGAGGATATTGGAGTGCAATTCCCCTCTGCCTGGTAATAAAGATGTGTGTATGTTATCTGTAGGCTGGATATGTGACCATTAAACGTGTTTCTAGCAATAGAGGAAGTGTGAAGTAGCAATACCAGCTGCTCTCATCATGGCAATTCCAACGGGAAGCTATCATTTTTTAATGTGTTCATTTTTAATTTACTTTCTCAGCAGGTCAACAGAAATATTGGGCTCATATTTGCTCTTCTTTAAATGATCACATTTAAATGGTTACCCATTGGTCAATGGATAAGGACAGTCAAGGAGCCCCTTACCTGCGCTGGAGGTTGCGTCATGGAGCCTCTGGAGAGAGAGTGCCTGGCGACTTCCAGGCCCTTCGGGAGGCCAGAGCTGGCTATTCTGGCCGCTCCCTTGGCTGAACACGAGTGAGGACATGAGGAAGCAAGGCATGCTGAGTTGCTAACCAGTTGCAAGGCATGCTGGGGTGCTACTTGGCCAGCACAACTGCCAGAGAGTTCATGCACCAGTTGGCGGCGGCTCCAAGCACCAGACAAGATGGGAGGCGGCGCCTCTCACATTGCTGAAACAGCGCTGAGCAGCCCAGTTGTGAAGATCATTCACCTGGGCCAAGAGACAGGGGCAATTGAAGGTGGAGTGCAGGGAGTTTTACACTCGACTTATGCACAGGTCTTGGCAAATGCCGTGATTTTTGGCTCAAGACTTGCCTTTGACTTATCTACGAGATCGACTATTAGCCGAGTATCTGCGGTACTTCTGAGTAGACATGTATAGGCTTGCACTGTTACTCAAGTACATGTGCATAGGATTTTAAGCTCTGAAGCAGGGAAGAGCCCTTTAAGGATATCTCATAACTGAGGAATTTACAGTATATTGTTGTAACAGCCACAATATGACATCACAATTCCATTAGGCTAGAATCTATTTTATTGTAAGAAAGTGAATTCTGACATTTCTTGTACTAAAATCCAGGGAAATCTAGTGAAAATGGCAGGTGTGCCAAACCTTCTCCCATTTGTTTACCCAGAATAAAAAAGGAGTTAATTGAAATTATGTTTTAATCTAAATATTGCTAACTAACTGTGTGGGTAATATCTAGCAATTCAGTGAGCCCATGGAGTAACACTAGAACCTCAGGAAAAGCTTAGAAACGATGTAGTAATTCTGGCTAGCTCCCAAACCTAGGAAAAGAGGAGAGTATGACAAATTTGCAATATCTCAGCTACAGGAACCTTAATATGAAAAGCTGGCTGTCCCTTCAACTACTAAACCATCTGTAATCCCTTCCAGGTACTGCAGCATATAACTAGCTTGTGCTCAGCAGCAAGCAATCTTTTTTCCTCCTCTCTTGAGATGCCTGCTGCTTTGTTGTTATAAATGCTATAAGGCAACACGAGGGAACATTTCATTCTCTGGTGGAATTTCCTGTCTGAAATGATCTGACGGATAAGAACACATTTTTTCTTTTTCTTTGCTATCTGATTCCCGTACTAGATATTACAGTGCTATCTTGTACTTTGTTATCTTTACCAAACATCACATTAAATATTGTTATGCTTCACAGCTATGTTCTATAAGATGAAGGGACAGAAATGGGAAATGATCCCTTCTGAACTTCCAAGGAGTGGGGGAGGGGTTTGCTTACTGAAGTTGTGGGGGTGGGGGATTAATTTTTTTTTTAAAAAAAACTTCTTCAGACTGTGTTTCTGTAGCCAGTGGCATCTTCAGCAGCACCTGCAGAGCTAATCATGTTCCTGGCTGCTGGCTCCTACTGGTTGCCTTTTTTTTAAGCCAGAATGCACTTGAAATGGTCCCTCATCACTTTGTAGCATTGTTTCTTGGTGCATTCTAAAGAGGGAGCCAGAGGTTGGAAACATGATTGGCACTTCAAGGGCTGTTGCAGTTGCCACTGCCCACAGAATTGTGGCATAGAAAACGTGAAGAAAAGAAGAAACAGGCCCAGCTGCCTTGTAGCCCACATAAAAAAGTTGTTCCAGCCTGGATGTAATTTCTAGTTACTTGTTGAAAGTAACAACCAAATCCTCTCCATACTTACTCAGAAGTTCAGAGTTCAGTGGGGCTTAGGGTAACAAGCCCTGTCCAACAAGCCCCAACAAGGCTTAGGGTAACAAGCCCCGCTCACTCTGCCACCGTCCAACACCCGTGCCACCAGATGCAGGTAAGTGCTGCTTTTGAGTTATCACAAAAAACTTAAGCATTTGTGAATATGTCATGACTTTGTGGCCGTTCAAATCAACTGCTAGGAACAGCTCAAACTTTAGTGTGTATTTACTTGGAACACGCTCAGAAGCTCAACCCCATTTAAAGTCAACCATTGGGGTGCGTTTGCATCCCTCACATTTACCATGCTGGAATGAACCCTAGTTTTTGACTGCTTGCTGGTATGGCGTCTGCAATATATATATATTTTAAAAAAATAGTAGTTTTGCAGATCATTTTAACAGAAACATTGAGCCACCATGGTATGACTCTGTAGAGACTGTTGTACTGTGGGTACTGATCAAGGAAAGAAACAGTCATTCCTCCTACGCCCCATGTGTCCTCTAGAAGAAAGATGGTAGCAGCCCAAAAACATACTCCTCAGCTTGGCAAAGGTCTCTCCAGTCATTCCTTCTCTTCAAAATATACAATACTGACTCATAAGGCAAAGGTAGCACCAACATATGCTGCAAGAGAACAGGAAGCTACAGAGTCAACTCTACTAATGTTCCCCAGCCTCAGGGTTAGTATCGTTTCTGTGATAAGTACTCTGACTACGAGAATTAAATGTTCCTTTTTTCCTCTGTAGCTACTCATAACAGATGGCATTGAGTATCTTAATACTCATGCAATGATTTATATCCATCAGTATATGAGGGAGGTACTTGTAATTATTCCAATACACCATGGAAACTTCAGTTGCCTGGAGTCTGATGCTCAAGTATACAATATCTAACAATGCCCAATTTTCAGTCCACAGGACTCATCTTGCAGCAAATTTTATCACAAACTGATGATATTTTGTATGGCTCATCAGTTGAAATTAAAGACTGAACTTAGAAATACAGTAACCGAAAGATCAAGAATGCTAGTTTCCTCTGGTGGACCAAATATGGTCATAATTCACAAAACATATGTACAAGGGTGCGTGCGTGCGTGCGTGCGTGTGTGTGTGTGTGTGTGTGTTTACGCACGCAGTATGAAGAATTTTAGTACCCAGAGGTTTTTCATAATGTTGCAAAATGGAAGAAAGGAAAATTCTGCTTAACCTATCAATTCGTCTGCTCTTCTGTTTAGACTTTGTATTTATTGGAGCAGAAGAGCATCAGAGCATGATTAATATTAACCCTTCAATCTTGTTTCTGTCCTGGGTTCAGGACTGAAACTGCATTGGTTATCCTGGTTTATGACCAGGAACTAGATAAGCTCCTGTTGGTTCTGCTGGACTTCTCGATACAATCAACATGCTTGATACAATCAACCATAGTATCCTCTAAGAGTTGACAATGGGAGGCACGGTGTTGTGTGGGTTCCAGTCACATCTGGATAAGGTGCAGAAGAAGTTGCTGAGGGATGACTGTTCACTCCTGAGACCTGAGGACTTCAGGGTCCTGCAGAGTTCCCTCGTGTCCCCTATGTTGTTTAAATCTATGTGAAACTGCAGAGGGAGGTTGTCAGGGGACTTGGGCTGAGGGCTGTAGATGACACCAGTATGTGGATGACACCCATCTCTATTTCAGGATGTCATCAGGATGTCATCTGATTCTAGGGAGTCAGTGGATGTTCTGAACCAGACAGTGCCTGGAAGCAGTGATGAGCTGGATGTGAAACTTAATCCAGAGAAAACAGAGGTACTGATGGTCAGTAGGACAGCTGACCCAGGAATGGGAATTCACCCTATGGGGTTGCATCCCTTTAAAAGAGTAGGCATGCAGCTTGGGGTGCTCCTGGATCCAGCCCTGCTCCTAGAGGGAGGCGGCATCCATGACCAGGAGTGCTTTGCCTGCTAGAGTCAGCTCGTGCACCAGCCGCAGCTGTTATTTATTTTTATTTATTTTTCACATTTTTATACCGCCCTTCCTCCAAGTGGTGTACATATTTCCTCCCCTCCTTTTTGTCCTCACAACAACCCTGTGAGGTAGGTGGGGCTGAGAGATAGTGACTGGCCCAAGGTCACCCAGGAAGCTTCGTGGCTGAGCGGGGATTTGAACCTGGCTCTTCCAGGTCTAAGTCCATGCTTTGCTTCTTAAATCAACCATGCTTGGTCACATTGCCACTAGAATATTGCAATGCGCAATGGAGTTGTCCTTGAAAAGTATTTGGAAACTGACTGGTTCTGAATGTTGCAGGCAGATGCTGATAGGACTCGCATTCAGACAGCATGTCACTCCCTTCCTGCAGGAATTACATTGGCTTCCCATCCATTTCCAGGTTGATTTCTAGATCCAAAAGCCCAGTATGGCTTGGGCCTGCAATGCCTTAATGACACCTTCTGCCACACGAATCTTCCCATATGAATCTTCCCAGGAGAGGCCTTCTCTGTAAGCCTCAAGTGGTGTGTGGTTGAAGACCAGGAAACAGCGCGTGGATGTCAATGGGAATTTTTCGCAATGGCAAGAGGTGAAAAACAGTGTGCCATGATCCAGCAGGGCTCTTCTTATGTTCTTATGTGTTAGCAGGACAGAGTCATCTCTGTGATAGCCCCCCAGATGTTGAACCACCTCAGCCAGTTTGGGAGAGCCCTTCTCCTTTTGCTTCTAAAAAGTTCTCAAAATGCCACCAAGGTTTTGAATTGGGAAGCTGAGCTGCTCCTGCCTGTGCTACTGCTGGAGTGTTGTATTTTGGTCAGTCTGGTTACGTTTTAAATTGCTGAATTAGTTTTCATTGTAAATTGTTTGGATGTCTTTATACCCTTGTTTGCCTACTTGGATCTACCCACTGTAAAATGGGATAGAAATGAATTAGTGAATGAATGAATGAATGAATGAATGAATGAAACACTTATCACTGCCTGCTATGCCTGAGATGCTATGTGATGCAGAAGTGCAAGATGTGGTTAATTGTAAGCCCATAGATTACCAGAGAACATAGAAGTTGCTATGAAGCCTCCAGCAAAGGAACATTTGAGGAATTTCTGATGATTTACTGGATGATCTACCTCCTCTAGGCCCTACTAGAGACAGAACGTTATTGACATCTGGACTTGCCACCATTTTGATAGACATTTTGACATTGTGTTAATGAGGTTAACAGATATCTTAACTGACAGCACAATCCTATCTAACTTACACCACCGTGTAACCAGTGGGGGAGGGCAGGGCGGGAGGCTTTGGAGGGGAGAAAATATGTGAACAAATACGGACAAAAGAAAATATTTCTTTACCCAGCGTGTAATTCATCTGTGGAACTCCTTGCCACAGGATGTGGTGATAGCACCTGGCCTGGATGCCTTTAAAAGGGGATTGGACAGATTTATGGACAGGCTTACCAGATCGCTGCCGGGACGGGAGCAGTCTACCCTTAAGGGGGAGGGGCGTGGGGGGGCCAGAACGCGATGCGGCGTTCTGGTAAGCCTGTTTATGGAGGAAAAGTCCATCACAGCTTACAAGCTTTAAGCAACCTCCTGGTTGTAGGAGTAGGTTTTCTCTGTGCCAGGTGCAAGGGAGTGGCGACAGGATACAAGTATCTTGTTGTCTTGTGCTCCCTGAGGCATCTGGTGGGGCCACTGTGTGATACAGGAAGCTGGACTAGATGGGCCTTTGGCCTGATCCAGCAGGGCTCTTCTTATGTTCTTATGTTCTTATGGGAGGGGAGATTTAAATCCCCTTTGAATCCCCTTTCCGTTCTGGGGCCTCCTGTTCTGGCTGCACCGCTGGTTACACTGGTGGTGTAAATTGGATAGGATTTCACTTTGAATCTGAGAAGGCTTTTACAAAAAAATACATGTGGCTTCATTTGCAGCTGGCAGCTGCTAGTCCTGCACTCCAAAAATAGTATTGAGGAAGCAATTATATAATTTGAAATGTGTAGAGTGGTGATCACCCAAATGTTAGCGTTTCCACAGGTCATGCATTTAAAGAGGTTGGCCTCGGACGTCAGTGAATCTGGAAATTTTATTAAGGTTATGCCACACTTACTTGGGAATAAGTCCCGATCAGTGGAATATGATGTTATTACTATCTAGCCATGCCGTTAATTTAGTGAGAAGCTGAGAGGCATACAGCTTGCCCACAATTGAGAGGAGACTAATTGGTCTGTAATTAGCTGGAATACTTCTATCCCCTTTTTTATATATAGGCACTACAACATCTGGAGGCAGGATAGTGAATCAACTTTTATATGGATCCCAGGCCTGGCTCTCGGCCTATAATACTGACATAGAGTGAATCCAGTCTTCCTTTTTGCATAAAATCTTCGGTCTCCCCTACTGTGTACCATATGCAGCACTATGCCTTGAGGCTGGACAACACTGTCTGCAATTTCTGATATGGATTAGGTTTTTCAAATTTTGGTTTCATGTGTGTTTTTCAGCTGAGCGTGTTCCTTTTTTTAAGGACATCTTAACTGACTCTTCTTACTGTTTGGGTTATAATCTCTTTATCAAGAAAATTCACTCTGTAGGCCTGTCAATGGACCTCTTAGGCTCAGTCACTTTGACCTCTGCCATTAGGATCGTGTTGCACAGACTTATTGAGAGACAGGAAGTTTTTGCAGCAGCAGCTAAAAGTTGCTCACCTTTACATCTACAACTGCCCTGTACTCTCAGTAAAACTTCACAGTATCTTTTCTTGCTTGATAACCCTCAAGCAAGACGTACATTAACCTTAGCCAGATGTAATATTTTACCGTCCAGTTTGATGGATTACAGATTTGATAGATCTTCTATGGCCCAGGGTCGTTGCCCATGTAATTTGACAGATATAGAATCCTTATCACACGCACTTCTATACTGCTCATGGTATAATGACTTGTGCCAAGACATTCTTAATCCATTGCTGGCAAATCTGCAAGGGAAATCTGATTCGGAGATTATATTGGTTCTTCTTTCATCTGTTAACAAATGGTCCATTAATCGGCTAGCTTACTTTATCTAATTATTCAACGAAGAGCCTCTATGGTGACCAATTTAGCAAAATCTAATTAGAATGGATGTAGACTGTTTATTCCCTTGTAACCCCCTTCCTTCGCTGCTTACTTGTGTTTTTTGTATTATGCATTATTTATTTTAATTTATCTGTATATGTGTGTATGTCTTTTTGTGTTATGCCAATAAAGGTTTATGATGATGCGAAAAAACTATGAAAAAGAGAATCAAGACTTAACCTCATTGATAACCATGGAGAAGAAAACTGTAAACAGTTAGTGTTTCAGCTAACTGTAAACACTAGTCATAAGGTTTGTACCACATGGGTATCTGACCCTTTACAGTTGCTTACTGCCAAATTAGAAGTGAATTTTGTCTTTTCACAGCAGATAATTACCACAGAGAATAAGGAAGCATAAAGTATTGTATCTGTATGGTATGAACATTCTTACCATACGGAAACGGTGTAATAATACACATACTCCAAGTTGATGAAGAATAATGAGTTGATAAAGTAATCAAGAGAACCCACACTGTGATCATACCATCTGATATGGATTAATGTTTGATTAATTCTATGGGTCAGTTCAGATGACATGTCTAAGTGAGTCCTGTCCAAATGCAATTACGCAAGTGCGCAGATGTGTCTCGCTCCCATTTCTGATGTGCTGTTCATCTTTTCCTAACTGTATCAGGAGGCTCATCCAAACTGCCCACACACTTTATCTGATTACTATTTGAACGTAGTATTTTTGTGTGAGGGGATTGTTAGGACAACACTGCCCACGATCAGGAAACAGGTAGCAGCAGCAGCCCACAAGGGGGAGCAGGCTTGAACACATCATCCAAGCCAGCCCTAAGCAACTCTATTTACTTTTACTCCCAATTATGGAACAAGTACCAGGCCCAAAGGCATTCCAAACAGTCTCTAACCAGACTGCTTACATCGTGAACAAAGCTGTAGCTCCTACATGGTGTTTATTCCTGTCATTCAAATAGTTTATAACAGGAACACCAGAGAACCCCTCTGCAATGCACTCAGCATTCTTCGGAGGAACAGGTTTTATTTTTGTTATGAGACATGCTGTTTGACTGTTGTCATGGTTACTAGCACCTGATAATGTGTCTCTTGAAAAACAAATGTTCCATGCACTGTTAATTAGTGGGCTAAAAATCTATCTATCTAATTTAGAGCCCAATCTTGCCTAAGATCTGCTGCAGCGCACAAAGCATGCTGCGGCGGATCCTAAGCAGGCTCAGGGTCACGCCGGCAGAGCTCTGCCCGAACGCACACCGACCCTGCACTGTGGGACTTAGACAATTTCATCGTGTAAGTAAGTAGTTAGCTGAGTTTGTAAATTTTCTGCTGCATTTAAATATGATATGAATGTACTGACTCACTGTTTTGGGAACTCTCCTTTGTTAACCCCAGTTTTGGGGTGGAGGGATTTGCCCTGACTTACTTACATGAGAATGTTTTAACAGATTTCTAATAACTTTATTTATTTGTTTGTTTGTTTGTTTGTTTAAAAGATTTTTATACCGCTTTTCTAAAATTCAAAGTGATGTACAACAAACATATAACAAAACTAAAACATAATTAAAAACCCATTAAAACCATCCACAATTAAAATTAAATATTAAAATATAATTACAATTAAAAGCGAGTATAGAGCAGATTGAAATTGAAAAACAAACATGTCGCAGCTGCAAAAGTAAAAAAGTAGTTCCCTAGGTAGTTCCTCCCTCCTCAAATGCCAGACGGAACAAATACTGTAGGTCTTTAAACCCTGCCAAAAACCATGTAGCGAGGGGGCTGTCTTCAGTTCCTCTGGCAATCGATTCCAAAGGCATGGTGCCACAATGGAGAAGGCCCTACACCTTACCGCCACCCCTCTGGCTTCAGATGGTGGTGGTATCCTAACAAGGGCCTTCCCAGTTGATCTTAGGGGATGAACAGGATTGTATGGGAGAAGGTGGTCCTTGAGGTATCCTGGTCCTATGCTGTATAGGGCTTTAAAGGTCATCACCAACACCTTGAATTGGGCTCGGAAAGGAATGGGCAGCCAGTGTAGCTTCTGGAGCAATGGCGCAGCAGATTCTGCATGCTGAGCTCCGGTGACCACACGGGCCGCCGCATTCTGCACCAATTGCAACTTCCGAACTGTTTTCAAGGGTAGCCCCACGTAGAGTGTGTTACAGTAGTCACCAGGACATGGACAACCATCGCCAGATCCGACTGATCCAGGTACGGCCGCAGCCAGCGCAAAGGCCCCCCCTAGCCACAGATGCCACCTGGACCTCCAGGGATAGCTGACTTTATGGATTGAGTGGTTATTGGTTGACCAGAGGGAACTGGGCTGCCCCAAGGAACCCTTGGAAGGTTTGGTTAAAATAGTTGAAGACCCAGTAATCCCCCCTCCTTCTGCCTGCAGCTGAGCCTTTGAAGGTGAGAAGCAGAAGAAGAGAAGGAGGTGCGGGGTGTGTGTGTGTTCTGTGGCTTGCGAGAGCAGACAATGCTAGAAGGAAGTGGGGGGCAGGCTGTTTAGGGGCGGGGTGGTGCAAATTGCCTCCCCTGGAGCTCGGAACACCCTGGAAGCCTCCGGCCTGGTGGGCCCCACTGACAGCACAATCCTACCCAGCTCCTCCACTGGTGCAGGCAGTGGTGGAGGGAGAACAGGATGCTTTGGGAGGGAAAGGGGATTTATATCCCCTTTAAAGGGGGATGTGAAGGGGATTTAAGTCCCCTTTCCCTTCCAAAGCCTCCCATTCTACCTTACACCACTGCTGCACACCAGTGGAGGAGCTGGGTAGGATTGCACTGTGAATCCTGATCTGCTGGAATTCAGTCCAATGGAGGCTCTTTTTATTATCAAATGAGATGTGGTAATAAGCAGTTTAGAATACAAGAGGCAGGAGAGAGAGGTTAACCGATTGAGAAAATGTGTTTTTTAATTATCTTGCTGATACTGTGTGTGGGTTTAGGTCTTACATTCCACATTCCTTCTTCAGACTTTAATAAATGCATAAAAAGAAACTATTGTTTTGAACAGGAGCACGATAGTTGCTAAAGGGCTCCTGATAGATGTTTATGCCTCTCACTATTTCCACATTTATTTACAAAGTGTAAAAGCCCGTTTTTGTCCTGAGTGAGGCACCAGGGCCAATTGTTGAATCAGAATTTCGGAGGTGGCCGAGAGGCGGAACACTCATGCACCAATCCACAAACCCTGTCCTTCCACTCACCCTTGCAGCCAAATAGCAAACACTGAATAGCCCACTCATTGGTGGCCAAGAAGTTAAAGTGACACCATGCTGATAGTTATAACTGCAAACTTTGCCTGGAGCCTCAATGTTCCTGGAGTTTGGCTTCCTATGTGTATATTTTACATCATTATGATGCATCTTAAGGACTCAGCATTCTAAAAATCAGATCCCATTTGCAAAAGACCTTAGGACCCAATATAGCAGGGAATGTTTAAAAAATAATAATAACTGTTTTTGTTTTCAAAATGAGTTTGCTAAAATTTTCCATTCATCCTGCTTCCCTCCACCACAGGATCGAGGGTGAGGAAGATGCCCACCTTGATAGTGGAAAGAGATAGTGCTTTTGCCAGGGGTTAGCCAGGTGGAGCCTCACAGGTATCTAGAGAGGTGTAATTGGGCCTCCAGGGGGTGCTCTCATCTCTACAGGTGTTAGGCCAAGACAGGGGTTCCTCTGGTTGAAGGGTGCTTGATCCTAAGATCAGCCTGGCCTTTGCAATATGCCTCAGAGTTTTCCAGGTGGGGAAGGGTTGACTTCACCCAGGCCCCACACCTCCCACAGGGACAGCCTCCTCAGGCTTTCACAGCCCTTCATTCTGCCAGTTCTTGGAGGGTTGTGTTTTGCCCCATGGCATCCCAGCTGGGGCGCTCTGAGCCATGTCTCTCAGGGCAAACCTGGACTGCTTGTTCCCCTGTCAATCTCTTGACCTTATCTTTCCTTCCTGAAACATCTTAGGACCTAATTCTGAAAAATGCCATGCAGGGTGGATATTGTGCCATCCATGGTACTATATGCACCAGTGATGTAGACTTGAGTCTATTGACTCAGTCTCAAGTCGGACTCAAGTCGCATCAAGTCAGACTCAAGTCGCGTCAATGGACTTGACTCGGACTTGACTTGGCGACTGTAAAAGACTCGAAAGACTCGACTCAAGACTTGGAGTCTTTTACGACAAGTCCAATTTTATTCAAGTTTAAACCCGTTTTCCCCATTAAATAGATAGGGACTCGCAACTCGCAACCAAAGACTTGGGACTTGACTCGAGATTTGGAGTCAGAGACTTGACCCACATCCCTGATATGCACTATATAATCATACTGTATATGTAAAATAAATATATAAAAATAAAATAGACATCAGACATCAAAGGGATGTCTGGGGGGAAAAAAGCAATAACTGGCATTCCAGGTCCCTGTATTCATGCTTCCAGGAATGTAATTGTGCCTGCAGTCATTTAGGTCATAGTTTGGCTGTCAATATTTATGTCTTGGTATCCAAGCTAGCAGAATCTCTTCATTTGGTGTGCTCTTTTATGCAATGCCAAAAGAGCTTTTCCATTATTAATATTTTCCAACCTGATTTATCAACAGTCCCCACTTTCAGTTTAATATGTACTGTAATATCCCAAGGTTGAACCTATAACATGAGAAAAGATGTTTCGGTCAGAATGTGGTCACTTTTAAACTCAACAAGAAGTAGGATTTGGCTCAAGCGTTCTGCTTTATCATGAGTCGTTTTAAAAAATGTGATTGAGCTATGACTTTTATGCAATTGGTATAGAAGCAATATATAGCGCTGTGGTTCTATTCATAAAGAGTTGCTTCTGAATTAGCAAGTATACTTTGAACAAAATCCAAGTAGGAGGTGATATATTTTTAGTCACCTTATAAACATCAAAGCCTCATATTAGACATTTTCTCTTGATCAAAGCTACTGGGTGGCCAGCCATGTGTTTCCCTTATGGTCTTAGACATACGTCTCTCCTGCATACATTATTACGATGTTTGATGTAGAGACATGCAGTGCAAAACTGTGAACTCAGCTTCCTCATAAGGTATTGTTACATGTACTCTGCACTTCCCCTAGCAGTGAGAAGTTCCAGGGGCAATGCTGACTAGATTCCAGCTTCCTTTGGAGGAGAGATCACTGGTGGCTTACTATGTCTGCAATACTGACATTATTTACAAATATACAGGTTGAGCATTGGATAGAGGTAGATAACAAAGTGCTTCTTACTGACTGGCAACAGTAGGTAGCATTGGTGTGTGAGTGACAGCCCAATCCTGTACTACCAGAACTAGTGCTCTGCTCTTTATGGTTGTTGCGAATGGCAACACGCCATTCAGTGTGGCTGGGTCACCGCCACATGCCAGCGATCTACCCACTGGCATCACTGCAGGGGGGAGGAGCTCTAAGTTCCTCCATAATCCGAGCCACCGTTACACGGAGGAACAAAGCGCCCCGCCCCCGCGCCTTCTGAACCAGTCAAAGCAGTGAAAACAATGCGCAGGAGACTCCCTGCATGTTGTTTTCACCACTTTGACTGGTTCGGTAGGCGCGGGGGCGGGGCGCTTCATTCCTCTGTGTAACGGTGGCTCGGATCACAGAGGAACTTAGAGCTCCGCCCCCTGCAGTGACGCCAGTGGATCTACCAATGACCCCCGGTGCTGGTAAGTCAGTGCAGGGAGTGGGAGGGAGGCGGGGTAGGCAGAACAGGAGGGGGAGGGGAGGAATTGGGTGAAGACTGGAACGCTGAAGACAGCAGCACTGTTGATATCCTACCCCCCTTCCCAACCTTGATCTGCCATCCTGGGTCCACTTGGATTTTCACCAGCTAAATCTCTGGTGCAGGTCTGAGTAGACCTGGCGAGGTAGCGAGGACATACCCCCAGGCCAGGGAACAAATGTTCTCTTACCTGGAGGAGACCTGCAGGACTGGTCCTCCTGTGTAAGATTGGGTTGTGATTCCCATGCTCCAGCTCTTAGCTCAAGCCCACTTAGATTCTCATGGTTTAAGGCTCAGCAGCAGGCACACAAACAAAACAAAACACCCAACCCTAGTGTACATAAGCAGCACCTCCAGGTATCCTGTGTGTGTAGACGTTTTTCCTGACCATATTATACAGCAAGACAGATGGACATAGATGGTTATAAACACACCGCTTAGAAACTTATATGTAAAGCCCCAATGATTTCACTGACCGCCCAATCCTATCTAAATCCCCGCATGTTGAAGCAGCAGTGCTGGCTACCTGCATCCTGCAGGGGATTTGTGGTTGCCGGAAGTCTCCTCAGGGTAAGGGGACATTTGTCCCCTTGCCCCGGGGTGAGCCCCAGCAGCAGCAATGGGTCAATTCAGACCTGTGCCAGCGGTATCACCTGCGCAAGTCTGTGTTGATCTGTGCAGGTGGATCAGGTCTGGGAAGGGGTGGCGTCGCTAGTGCGTGCGCCGCCCTGAGCAGGGGGTGCGTGCGCCTCCCCTGTGCACCCCAAAATTTGCCACGACGCCTTTGGCGGCGCGAAGGATGTACCCCTGCTGCTGCTGGCTCCCAGCGTCGTCCTCCTCCGGCGGTCCGGGGCCTTCTGACAAGGCCTAATGCGGAAATACGTGAACTTTTAGGTTTTTCGCGCATGCGCACAACGTTTCTGAGGGCAAACGCTGCCCTTTTGCCCTCAGAACCGTTCTGCGCAGGCGCAAAAAACCTAATAAATGACGTGTCGCTGCATTGGGCCTCGTCAGAAGGCCGCGGACCGCCAGCCGGGGCGGATGCTCGGAGGCCTTCTCTCGGCCTCGGAGCCTCCGGAAGGGTGTCGCACAGAGCGGAGGTGACGTGCGCAAGTGCGCGTGTGGGTGCACACATCACCCTTTGCGTGTGTCACCCCGTGGCAGCCCGTCCCCCGCCACGCTCCAGTGACGCGCGTGGGGGTTGGGATTTGATGTGTGCCACTGCCACTGAATCCACCCCCCTTCCGGGTCCAATCTGCCCACCCCATCTTCTCCCTGTTCCACCCATCCTCCCCTCCTCCCCCATTCAACCCCCTCCTCTCCCTTCCCCACCCCGTTCACCCCCCTGCGCTGGGCTTACCTGCTCTGTTGGGCCTCCATCAGTCTGCCGGCGTGCACAGGAAGGCTCCGTCCTTCCCACCGGCGCACAGGCTCCCTGCACTGCCACAAAGCACTTTACGGTGCTTTTTGCAGCAACCAGCACTGGCGGAACATGCATTCTGCCAGCACTTCTTTTTAATAGGATTGGGCTGTAAGGTTTAAAAAGACAAATATATAACAAAGGAAGAAATAACATTATTCTCTTGGCTAGGCAATGAAAATAATGGCCCATTAAAATGATGCTTCATTCCATCCTAATGCAGAACAATGTAATACACTTCACTCTTAGCTGCCTGGCACCAGACAATAAAAAGATTACTTCTGGCACATATACACATTAGACAGTCTTTGCTTTTATTGTTCTGTTGATCCCTAACCTTTAATCTGATATATTTAGTACGGATGAATTTTTTCCTTGTCTGTTCCTCCAATATAAATGGAGTATAATATTCAAACATTCTCTCTGGACAGTTAAACTTCATTCGCAGGCTTATGTCAAAATGGAGGGAGAATTTACTTCAGATCCAAATGTATTCTGATGGACAGATATTTGGTAGAAAAAGAAAGTTATAGTGAGTGTGGATTATTGGATTTAGTGAACTGCATTGTGGACATTTTCTTTTGATATAAACATGGAAAGAAATTCTATTTCTTCCACTTAAAATAATGAGATCTTAGGGCACAATCCAGCCTGCATACAGTTACCTACAGCCAAAAGCTAACGAAACCCCCCTGCCAATGCAGCTGCGCCAATGGAGTGCACACTGTTTAGGGTGGGGAGACAGTCGAGAGGCTTCCTAGAGGTAAGGGAACCTTGAGGTAAGAGAGCCTCTGTTGCCTCAATGGGTGTTCTCAGATCTGCACCAGCTATTTTGCTGTCAAAAGTCTGAGGAGAGTAAAGGAGAGGGCACGGGTTTAGGGTCCTGGCGCACACCAGTGCTGCCAGGATCCACCCCCTCCCATTCTGTCTCCTGCCCACCCCCCTCCCTGCCCAGAATCTCTCCCATTCCCTCCCTTCCCTGCCCGTTCTGCCCCCCCCCCAACTTACTTTCACTGCTGGAGGTAGCTGGCTGCAGCAGCAGGCCTCTGGCACGCCGCATTTTGTGACAGTGACCCTAAAATGGCTGCTGGCGGCACAGGCAGCCCTTCACCATATGGCCATTTACAACAGCAGAACTGTGTCCCGCTGTCGTAAAGGGCTGCATAACCCAATCAGGCTGCCAGAGTCTTATTTCAATCTCATCCTCTCACTAAGCACACAGAGCAATATGGGCATTATATGGTGCCTTTAAACTGGAATAAGCAAGCCTGTTGTGCAGGCCTGAGAGTTGTGGTGATCAAGGGGAGAAGTCCTTGAGCTGCTGTTGCCCTCCTTCCCCCAAACGTCTACCTCTAGTGCCAAAACCAATAGTTCATGCTGGCACCATGAAAACAAAAGCCAGGCAAGAAAGACTGTCTTTGAAACCCTCCTGGAGACCCCCAAAGCCTATTTAGAAACAGATAGCAGTGGTCCAGAAGCACTAGAGCTCTGAGCTCAACCAACAACAGTCAGGTGAAGACTTAAAACATAAAAATAGTTTATAATAGAGAAGGGGGGAAGGAAGTAATGTAAGGATGAAAGAAAAAAATAACAAGCTGGCTTACAAAATAGCTCCAGCATTGGAAGTGTCCAGGAGCAGACCTTGGCCAAGTATAGCAGGTGATTACAACCAAAGCTTAAAACAAAATACCAGTAAATCCCTTACGCATCTAGCTTGCGGATCCTAAACTGCTTACTTCAACATCAGTTTTCAAACTTTTGGGAGGTGGGTGGATCTTTACACACAGGTTCTTGTAAGGGAGCCAGACTGGAAAACACACAAAGATTCTTGAACTCGGGCCCCCTCCAGGGCCCGATCCCCCACCCCATCTCCATTCTGCCCTCCCCCCACCCTGTTCAACCACCTTCCTACCCTCCATCCTGTTTTGCCCCTGCACCGGGTTTACCTGTTCCAGCAGGCCTCCATTGCTCTGCCGGTATATACGGAAGGACTCTGGCCTTCCCGCTGGCACGCCGGCTCCCTACACTTCTGCATATGCTTTTGCGGCAGCTTTTGCGGCACCCAGCGCTGGCAGAACACATGTTCCTGACTATCTGGGCATTTCTATCTTCCCTCTGACCTGATCAGATGGGGTGGAGTGCCCAATGGACTGGCTCTTGCCAATCTGAACAAAGTAGATTGCTTTTCTGTTGCCAGTCAAAGCTTGAGGCTTGTGTTTTGCAGCTAAGTGAAGATGACTACATCGTAGAAGGAAACCATCTGGTGTTGAAGGGTTCTATGTAGAACAATATTGTAAAGACCCTTATCGTATCTAGACAGCCTGCCTATGAAAACCGCCTTGAGTAACGTCTGAAGAGCAATCTGAGAATAAGAAAGGTGGTATATAAATGCAGAAATAAATAAATGAAATGAGCAATACACATGGGCTTTCTGTAATGGCAATTATCTCAAAGTATCACAATGGATCCTTTTCCTTATTGAACCTTACATCAGGTAAGGGTAACAGATCTTTTGGAACCTTTTGGAAAAAGGAACCTTACATCCCTTAAGGGTAACAGCTAGGACAAAAAAGAGGGCAAGTGGAGCTCCAACACAACAGGGGGTATGTATTGGAGGGCTGCCTCTGCATTGGGGAAAGATGCAGCGGCATAGTCACGCCCCGCCAGGAGGTGGGGCCACAGCATGCGATGATGCCCCCACCCACCCCTGAGTGACGTCAGCCAGAGCCAAACGTCCCTCGGGGGTTGGGGGGGCAGGGACCAAATCAAACAGCCTCATGAAGGCAGCGGACAGCTTCTCTGAGCCGTTCCACCGCCTGTAGCGCTGCCATGTTCTCCAATGCCGCCGCCATCTTCTCGCCCCTGCCTCCTCCTACGCTGCTGGAAAGATGGGAAGGGATGATGGTTGTATTTGCAGCAAAGTCTGTAATACCACCACATCCCTGTCCCCCAGTTTATTCCCTGTCCAAAGAAAGGAGATGAGCAGAAAAAATAAAATAAAAGCCTGCCTTACTTATGATACTTCTGAAGTCTATCTACATCTTCTTCAGTGCCAGGTTGCTAGACAGGAGTCAGTTCATCCTTTGTACTGAGAGGCATAGGGTGAGGTCACAAATTGCATTATTCATATAGCATTTATAGTTATCACTTGATAATCTGAATACATGAAACAGAAGAGCATCGCATTTATATCACACAATTACCTGGGACTGCAAGCTTGGAAGTCAATAAGACTTTCGTAGACTGTCATTAATCTCTCAAATGGTTATTACTCTAGGGCTTACCTAAGACTTGGGCTTGCCTTTTCCTGAAAGTGGAGTCATAGATGCTACCTAAGCCCATTGCTATTTATAAAATTCAGGAAAATCAAGTTAAATGTGAGCCGAAAATTTGAAATATAGTGAGCTGAGCAGTAGCAGCAGCCATATTGCTGATCTGAGTCTGTAGCTACATGCTTGTGCACTCATGATTGTGCACTCCACTTTAAACAGGGAACTCACACCTGTTTCAGGATATTACAGTGCGATTGTATTAGACTGAGCTGCTCTGATGAGCAAATCTCCAAAACTGTCACTAGTTTAACCATCTTCTCCCTTTGCAGATATCATGGGATTACCCCTCTGCTTTTCTGATGTGAAACTCATAACCTCAATTTTAAATTGATT
This sequence comes from Plestiodon gilberti rubricaudatus, assembly GCA_026170595.1. Taxonomy (NCBI): domain Eukaryota; kingdom Metazoa; phylum Chordata; class Lepidosauria; order Squamata; family Scincidae; genus Plestiodon; species Plestiodon gilberti. Next base: position 57,360,468 of record JANXHW010000002.1, read on the forward strand.
CTCTATTAAATGGGTGCATCACCATTGTGCATGACCAAACTGTCCAAGGATGAAATCTAAAATGAGCCATATGGGTTTAACCAAATTCTCTCAGTACATCACTTGGCAGTTGGAGATCCTAAAACACATCCCTTAATACTTTCAGTTAAAACACTGGTTGTAAGTTTTGAATAGAGAATGGAAAGGAAAAGATAATTCTATGAACAATCGTCTTGACCTTGACATGCTTCAGCTGACAACTTGGCCCATGAAGCATATTTTAAGGACAACATGTATAATCCAGGGTCTGTAAACAGGGATAAAATGTGTAGGTGGAATATTAGATGTACGTAGTTCTCTATTGTCTCAGATTACATTTTGTTTTGCAGTCCACTTTGCCAGGAACATTATGCATACATTCTTTCATTAATTAAAAAGTCAGTGACTAACTTCAAATAGAAACTTCAGTTGGAATAAATATCAAGGGCAAGAGAGGAGAAAAGGCTTATTTTGTATGTTTTGAATGTATGCAAAGGGATTGTGGAGCCTTCCATATGGAAGAATACTGAAACCTAATGTTATGTGCTCTTGCCCCATTTCCATGAGTGGCAGGAAGTTTCAGGGACACAACATTACTTCCAATTCCAATTCCAAAACCTTTATTGGCATCTTACATGTATACACATACATTAACATAGACGTAAACATAAACAAACATACATACATGAACCTTAAACAATAATCTTGGTCAATATTCTAAAACTTTATACATTAAAATATTATAACACCTCATAAATTAATAAAAATCTATACTGTAGAAAAACACTTTTCTCTCCTCTTAAGTATAGCACTCAGATAATAGGCCACCTTTTCTGTTAGCTCCACTTCAGTCCCCCCAAGGATAAACCGAACCTTATCAGGGTCAGCACAACCTGTTTTCTTAATCAAAAGGCCCTCAAGGTAAACCCTGCGCAAGTCTGAATAGAAAGGGCAGTACAAAATAATGTGCTGCACTGACTCCACCCCCCCCCCCCAACAGAGCAGGTACAAGTCCTACTTTCAAGAGGAATACCCCTAAATCTACCAGAAGTCACAGCTGAAGGAAAAACATTGTTTCTGGCCAGGGAAAATGCCCTACGCTCACTGGGGCCAACTTTACTTCAGTTCTGGCTTTCCTGGGAGAAATGTTCATTGAAGACTTGCCGTGTGTCTTTACAAATGCAGCACATTCCTGAAAGCAATATCAGTTACATATATTTCCAGAGGGTTTCCCAGAATCTCAGGGGCCTCCAGCTCTCAGCCTGGGCTGCCTTAGCTTCCCTTTCCAGTCTCTGTCCTTGTGTCTCACAGATCAAATTTGTCTCAATTCAGACAACTCCTAACAGAAACTCTTCCTTTGTTCTTTCACTGGCCACACAAGGTGGGTCTCCTTAACCTCTTCCTTCAGCCCCTCCTCTCGAGTGCCAACAAACTTTTACCAGCTAACCAATAGAGGCCTCCCATTCAGAAAGGCAGCCTTGTGCTCCCTGGATGATTACTCAGTGATCTGTTTCGCAAAAGCCTTGGCCCCTGGTACCCGTTAAAGAAAGTTAAGAACCATCAGCTAGCTAGCCTGTTGAAATTAGCTTACCAGAAAGAGCTGCAAATGAGTTGGACAGTTAGCATTCTAGCATGTCTGAGCAGCTGATCGAATGCCAATCATTATAACTCCAAAACACATTTCCTAATTCCATAACACAAGGATTCAGCAGCTGGAAGGGTAGGAAGAGGTAGGAGTGGGTTATCCCTTAAAGTGTCTTTTCATTTTCCAGAGGATTAAAAAACAACAACACATGCCTTATGGATTTAATTTATAATTCAACAAATGAATACCACACTGTCATGCTGCCATACTTGATTGGCTACATAGGAACTGTGATGGCATCACCCTGGTTATGAGATTTCTGATTTGCTGGAATGATTGTTCTCCCTAAAAACTAAAAAAATGATGACAAAAGAACTGACAAGAGAGGCAGTGAACAGTCACAACAATTGCAAGCATTTAGAGAGGCCTATTTCAGGCCCCTTAGAAGCCTCCCTTTCACACAAAAGATAATCTGTGAGGAGCTGGTCCCAGTATAATATTAAAAGATTAAAATTCAGGCATCTAATGAAGTCGTTTCCCAACTATGCATGTTAATGCTCCAATAGTCTAGACAGCCCAATACTATAAGACTTAGGGCCAATCCTATCCAACTTTCCAGCACCAATGCAGCTACAATGTTCCCTTACCTTGTGGAGGCCTCTGTGACTGCCCCCCCCCAGGACTCGTCACACACCTGCGCAAGGTTCACGCAGGTGCTGAACGCGGCTGCAAGCTCTTCGGGATCGTCTGAGTGGACTCGGGTGATTCAGGAGAGCTTGCAGCTGCGTTCAGCGCCTGTGCGAGCTTTGCGCGGGTGCACGATGAGTCCCAGCTGGTCGGGATGAAGAGAGAAGAGCCAGGAGCAACAACGAATCAGCGCCAGGAGTCCCGGCCTGGGATGAGGGAAACTGGTGGTGCCGGCGGCAGCAGCGCCATGGGAAGGAGGACACCAGGAAAAAAGGCCAAGCGGTGGCGGCCCCAGGAATGGCGGCAAAATAAATAATTGAGAAAAATTGGTGGCCGCAACCCCCCAAAAAAAAACTATGCCGCTTTGCGATGAAAAAAACGAATACATAATTGAAAAAAATCTAGATCCTTTCAACCTGACTGTGTTCATATTTCATTTCCATTACGTTAGAATAATAAGGTACTTTAGGAATGCCTCAGTTGGTGCTGCCTGCCTGGCCCTGTTCCCCCAAACGTTTGTGTCATGGACAGTTTGTCCCTTGTAAGTGTGAAATGAATAATCTGCAGGAAGTTCATTTTGAACCTGCTCATTGTATTCAATCACCCCCCCACTTTTCAATCTCTTTTTCTTATTTGCTAGAAAATTCACTTGCCCACTCTATACAAGATCAGGGCCTCTCAGAAGGAGAATGGAAAGATCAGATCTTTGTATGATCGAACCTATGTTTCTAGCCTAAGTGATTGAGTAAAAACATAACTTGAAGATGCAAGCTAGTCAGCTCACAGAAGCTTTTCCAGACACAGAGGGGTAGGATGGGATGGGGCGGGGGGTGGACTGCCCCTGGGTAGCAGGCGGGGGGCATCAAACCGGAGGTGGGGGGCATCATACCGGCGATCTGCAGGTAATCCGGGTGGCGGCAGAGACCGCGGCGGAACGGCTCGGGGGTGGGGTGAGTGACATCAGCGTCACGAGGGGGGGCGGCTGGCACGACACCAGATATGCTTCTGTCCAGACAGTTAAGGCCAATTGGAGAGAGAAGGAGGCAGATATCTCTTGGAGCTGAAGATCTTGGGGAAGAAAAATGGCTTGCAAGGTCAAGAGAAGAAGAAAGAACCAACAGAGCAAGCAAGAGACTATGGGAAGGAGTGCAGCAATGCCAAGAGCCGCTAAAGATATTTGGGACCAGTGAGGTCTACATTTTTCCAAAAGGGATTTGACTCAAAGCACAGGGCTATAACCCAGCTCCTGAGAAGTCATGGTTAAAGAACACTTGTGTCTGTTGGCCCTGACAATGTCTCACTCCTGCAGTTGCTCAAAGTTATCAGTGCCCCTTTTCCTGTAACTTCCCTCAGTATCTTGCTTAACAGGATTCCTACACATCTGAAGTGTCTTCACCATAGTAGATGGGGTTCAGGTGGCCCCATCCCAAACACATGCTGCTATCTCCACTTTGACCTCCTTTTCTATGTTTTTAAACAAAAGTCTTTTACTGGTACATTACAGCTTTAGCGCGCCACCTTAAAACAGCATTGGCAATATTCCCCAGATGCAATACATTTCCCAGGCATCATTATCTTGTTTGTATTTCAGATCCTGCTTCACCAGATATTCCACAAAAACATAGCAGAACCTACAATGATAAACTGCAGCACATGGAAAACCTTGGACTTGGATTTAATACCGAATGAAGTTCTTCCAGAATAATCATTCATTACTGCCAAACCAACAGTTAGACACACCACACATACATCATTCATTTTATTTGGCTGCCAGTGTTGGGTTGTCATCTCTAAGAATGCTGTTGAACACAAAGGGAGACCGTCTCAAGGATATTCCCCAGGAAGATTTCTAGAAAGAAATTGAGGAACAAAAACTTAAATGTTGAGTTACTCGTAATTGTGACTTCGTTTCATTTCCACAATTTATGCATAATGCATGCATTGATTTATTTATTCCTGAAGGTTCAAAGTAGCAGTCCCCACTGTCTCTAGTCAAAAGACCCGTTCAGCATCACTCCCTTAGTTTTTCCGGGCTTTAGCTTCAGTTACACCTCACCCACATTTGCTGCTCAACCACTGACATGTACTGAGTGACAAATAAGAGGACTGAACATGTATTCACACATATATATGTTCATCACTCAGTGATTGCAAGCATCACATGCAAAAATTTCATTATTACCTCAAATCATCTCCAGTATCATGCATACGCATCAGTTCTTTTTAATGAAAGCAGTTTCCACATTATAGGGCATAACTTATTTAGCATATTTAGCAAAATCACATGACAATGTAGCATATTGACCTCCTGGGCTGTCATACCAGGTCAAACCGGAACTCACTTTAAATCTCGTCGGAGAGGCTTGCGGAGGCCTGCAGAGGTCTGTGCAAAGGAGAATGGACCTCCAGAGGCCTCCCAGGTGAGTTTCTGTGGGAACAGGGGAAGTTCCAGAGGCTTCTGGCACCCCCTGAATCCCCTCCAGGTGCTTATCTAGCACCAAACAGCAGTGGCGTCGTTAGATGGGGTGCCCTGTGCCACAGGGCCCCCGGTGCCAGCTTCTGGGGGGGGGCGCCGCCAGGCGTGGGGTGAAAAGCAGCGACTCCGACTCGGGCCGGAGTCTGGCCCGAGTCGGAGTCGCTGCGGAGCTCAGAGCCTCGGACAACTTGTCTCGGATGGAAGAGGAAGTGTGCCTCTCTAGGAGGCACCTCCCAGACAGTCTCGCTGGTGATTCACCAGCGAGACTGTGGAGGCGCCTAGAGAGGCACACTTCCTCTTCCATCTGAGATGAGTCCGAGGCTCCGGTGATGCGCGTAGACACGCGCGTCACGCTCCGGAGGCTCTCCGAGGCCAGGAGAAGGCCTCGGAGCGACCACCCCATCCGGCAGTCCGAGGCCTTCTGAAGGCCCAATGCGCTGAGCGTCTTTTATAGGTTTTTCGCGCATGCACAGAACGTTTCTGAGGACAAACAGGCAGCCCTTGCCCTCAGAAATGTTCTGTGCATGCGCGAAAAAACCTATAAAAGACGCGTCGGCGCATTGGGCCTTCAGAAGGCCTCGGACCGCCGGACGGGGCGGGCGTTCCGAGGCCTTCTCCCAGGTCTGGCCTCGGAGAGCCTCCTCCGAAGTGTGACGTGGAGGAGGAGGGGGTGTGCCTGGGGGGGTCACTAGGGTGACGCGCAATGTCGCCCTAGGGCGGGGGGGTGACACCCCCCCTGCCACAAGGTGGCGCGCCCCCTAGTGGCGCACGGCGCCCCCTTAGAAATCGCCGGCGCCGCCTTTGGCAGCGCCGGGGAGTTAAAAGGGGGCGAAAGGGAGGGGGCGCCAATTCGTGGATGGGGCCCCTATAGAGTTAGCGCTAGCGACGCCACTGCCAAACAACTGATTGGCGCTATGCAATTGCATTGCTCTGATCAGCTGTTTGGCGCTAGATAAATGTGGGGTGCCAGGGGGTGCTAGAAGCAGCTTCTGGCACCCCTCTGAGGGCACAGCACCCCCAGACCCCTCTTAGCTACTATTAGTCACACTGGATTCTGTATTGGATTCCCTGCTGTCTCCCAATCACTGTCAGCATTGGACAGTGACATGGAATCAGTGTCAGTATTTAACTACAGAAACTACTGAAACATGTGTGGAGATGCTCAGGAACATAATGATCTTGGCAGAGAGGAAGCAGTGAAGGCATGATTGTTCCGTGAAATGATAAGTGTATGCAGGAAGAGACAGATCACACATGAGAATACAGCGAATGACTGTAGATGCCCAGTCTGTAGACTGTAGTGTAGATGCACACTTTAACAAGAGGAACGTCCTGCAGGCTGCAGGGGGTTCTCTACACCTGCTTGTATTAAACAAAGCTGTCATTTGGTTTTACACCCTCTATGTGACCTTCTCATCAAACATACTAACACTGTTTTTCTGACTCTGTACTATGGCGGGGCTGCATGTGCTTTTCTTTTTTTAAAGCTCCCTAGCTATATTAGAAAACAAAAACAAACTCCATGCATCTCTACATACAGAACACGATCAGAGCTGGCCTAACCATGGCAATTAACATGGCAACCATGTGGAATGCAAAAATGCCAAGGGTATTTCTCTCTCCTCTATAAAATTATTTATTTATTTATTTATTTATTTATGGAATTTGTACCCCGCCATTCTCCCACAAGGGCAACCAAGGTGGCTTACAATAAAAACATTAAAATACATGTATACATTTAAAATCAAGAATTAAAACAATTAAAACAAATAGCCCCAGTGATGAAATTATTGTACAGAAACCATGTCTGTACTTTTAGAGGAGAGACACAGTTTGGCAACTTGTTGGCTTGGTGAAATCCCCTGCTGGGGTGGCATCAGGTTGGGCACTGTCCAAGGGCCCAATCCCAGCAGAGGGCCCACGTGGCCAAGCCTACCCTTGAATCCTCCATCATGGGGTCAGTAGTACTGTAGTGCCCAATGTACTATTTCATTCAAATGTACCCACATTGTGCTCAGAGGGTGCCATGGGGCCCCCAATGCAGGGCTTTGCCACAAGGCTGCCAGCAATGTGGCACTGACCCCTGCAGTCCACAGAAAACAATAAAGAACCTGATGAACATCCAGATGCCCAGGAGGACTTAACCAGACCTATAAAGGGGGACAGATGTTAAGACTGGACATGAAAAAAATTGGTATCCAATCCTGATCTGGAACCGCTTATTCATTTAGTGTGCTCAGCATTTGATAAGACATATTATGAGAGGAAATGAGAGTGGAACATTTTTCATTCTCCTAGAGCAGCAAAGACCTTGGCCCAACATGAATTATGAAGAAAGTTCTAGGTTAGCCTTCTTCCTACAGTGCTAGTTTTCTGTGTGCAAGGAGTCCACGTACCCAAGGAGCATTAAAAAATGAGCTGACCCCTCTACACTCTCAGAGCTCTTCCATGACATCACTGGCTAAGAATGAGAAGTCATGGGAATGTTCAGAGCCAAAAATAACATTGACAGTGCAGCCAACCAGTATCCATTGCTTTGAGACTGGTGATTAATATAGATATCTGTAATATCATATAAATGTGTGGGCTTCCCAGAAGAATTGTTACAGAAGAAGGCTCCATTCAAAACTCATTGACGATAATGATCCTCTATTATTTGCTGTGGGCTTTGGCTCATGTCCTAAAAATAAATGGTGCATTTGTGCATTTGCATATTGTTTTAATGATGTTTTAAGTGCTGGGTAATTTGTGTTCATTGATAAAATATGCAGTTGTGTGCTTGAGATGGCATGGCCATAAATAACCTCTGTGCATATTCTGGAAAAGATGGAAAGATATTGTTATCCCTGAGTACCTGCCACAGTCTAGGTCACCTAGCTCCTGCTGCTTATTCTAGCCCTCATGGTTACAAAGTTCCCCCTTCTATGGAAACTTCAATTCTAGGTCCCTGTTGTGTCTGATCTCATCTTACTGTAATTTCCTTCTGGTCAGGTTAAAAGGAAGGAGGTTGACAATTTGCCATTCCTGTCCTAACTCTCGTACGCTTTTTGCCACAATTGGCAGAATCCTATCCCAAGATCAGAAGCAGAGAAGAAGGATAAAACCACATTTAAAAGCAGAGTTTGTGAAAGATTGGGTAAAGATCGAATAAACTAGAATCTGAACACCATCTCAGCATTTCCAAAAACAGAATGTACCTGAGGTCCAAAATGGACATAAAAATACATCGCCACTGTTCTTACACTTGTACACAGAGCAGCCAGGGAGGGGGGAATCCAGATTGGGACCATGGCAAGGAAGAAGGGGGGTTGTTAATTGCTTCCCATGTGCATTTTCCCAATGAAAAGTATCCCGTGTTGATACTATTTGTCCTACAAAAATGTGTGTATGCATTTACCTTTTTTCTCAGTGAGATGATTTACATCAGAAAATGGGAAGGAGGGGGGGAATGGGTTTTAACTTCCCCTCTTTCCATACCAGAGTTCATATTTGGATTTGGGCCTCTCAGAGTTGCTATTTGTAAAGGTCAGTGGACATGCATTTACACATGTCCATCATCACATCAGTTTGGCTTTATGTTTGGAAATAAAAAAGGCTCACAGCACCATCCTAGGCAATCCTACTCTACTTAAAATAAGTCCCATTGTGTTCAATTGGTCTTACTCCCAGGAAGCGCATATGATTTCAGCCTTAGAATAGGAATTCAGCATGAGTGTGCAGGCACCAGAGTAGGAACTTGTCCTCAACAAAACATGATGTGCGATGTTGCTGCCATATGCAGAAGAGGACCACTCAATCAGGATGCAAGGGTATTTTTAGACTGTGAACCTAGCTAAACACACGCAGTTGCAGGGGGCCTTCACTATTAGATAAAACTTCAGTACACATAACAAGCCTGTACATGGGTACTTACTTAGCTAACAAAAAGAAAATCAAATTGTACCTGTTTAATAGGTATAGTTGTAGGTCAACTGATGCTGCAAAAAAATGGAAAGAGAAAGGACAAAAATACATTAAAGGTATACAGTTATTTGGCCACTGGGTGCCACTCTTCTTCCTTGCCAGTCACCAAGTTTTTCCATAGCAGCAAAATACAGTAATATTATCATATTGAAAAGTTATTCATTCAATGGGTCCATGAATACTGGTTTGTGCTGTATTGGCCTTTTAAGTTATGGCTGGAACTGGTAACAGAGCAACTAATTTTTAGGAGTGTTCCCTATAATTGTGCACAAATGTAAATTGTAATTCAAATTAAGAACAGCTTCAGAATTCTTTAGCTGCATATTTGACATAATGTCTATGCAGCAGGATGTGATATTCCTCAAAACGCATGGTAAAATTATGTACTCCAAACAAAATGATGACGATATATCCCATCCTTTCTCCAAGAAGCTCAAGGTGGTATACTTGGGGTATTTCCCTTTTATGTTCACAAAAAACCTGCAAAATATACTAGGCTGACCAGTGTAAGACCAGTGGAGTGAGTGCTCTGCCGGCCTAGGGCACTTTTTTATGTTTTATGGCACTTTTGCAGCTCCCTGGGAGTAAGTGGCGCTGGTGCCAAGGCCGGCGCTACTCACTCCGCTGCCGGGCCCGGTCCACGCTGCTGGACACAGATAAGACCTGCACCGGGCAGGTGTGGGTAGGGCAGGCCGGGGTAGTGGGGGTGGGGGCAATTGGCCGGCCAGGCCAGAGAGGGGGCAGGGATATCGGCAGTGTGCTCCAACAATATTCTAACCTCCCTTCCCAGACCTGACTGACCTTACACGGCCTCCCTGGATGTGCATTAGCAAAATAGCTGACGTACATCCAAGGAGGCTCATTGGGGCCACCGGGGTTTACACCGGGGGAAAGGGGCAAATGTCCCTTTCCCCCTGAGGTGTGCCCCAGCTCCACCGGCGTGGGCCACATCTTACTTAGGATGCAGCGGCTGGCCGTTTAGGGTTTGGGCTGTGAGACTACTGTATGTGTCTAGCCCCAGATCACCCAGTGAGCTTCAGCCCTTGCCATCCAGACTGGAGATGCCTAAATAATGAATGAATGGGCGAGCCTTCTCTGCTGTGGCACCACAACTGTGGAACTCCCTGCCATGGGATCTGAGAATCACCCCCTCCCTCATGACGTTTCGGCGAGGGTTCAAAACGTTTCTGTTTTGTCTTGCGTTTGGGCGATGGGTTTCGTCTTGGCGTTTTGGTGGTTGTCTGCCTCCAGTGCCTCAGTAAGTTCTGCCCTGTTGTTTTTCTGCTTCACATTATTACCCACCAGTGGATTTTATTGTTTTTTAATTTATTCTATGTACTGTTTTTAAATTATGTATTTTAACTGTTGTAAGCCGCCTTGGGCATTTGCCTCGGCATAGGAAAGGCAGGGTATAATTTTTTAAAATAAATAAATAAAATGTGTTTCTGCTTATAGAAACACAATAACCATGTCCATCTGGTTAACCCACACTGGAGTCCAATTAGATGTTGCTCCACAACTGTGGGTAATGTTGGCCCAATGGCTGTGCATCCCTTTCAATGTAAGGAAAAGAATCCGCAGCAGAGAAGCTCCAGAATAGAGTTTCCCTGAAACAACTACCCTCACTGATTGTTCTCCTCCACTGCTCAGGGTTCCAGACTCATGTTTGGATCATGCCTCTGAGACAAGACAAGCCACATTAAGGACACATTTATATGAATGAATTTCTGGGTGCCATTCCTACCTTATCTCACTGAAATCACCACCAATATTTACGGCGAGCACATGTGTGAAGTGGAATATAATGCCTGTCTTTTACTGATGTCATTCTTTTTTAACAGCATGGGTATAAGCAACTGTGAGAATAAAAAATGAGAATCCCACTTGCTTGCATCCCTACAACTCTGTATGGAGGCAGAAGACCATGGTTGGGAAATAGATTCCACCCCCATCAAGCGAACCCATGAAGTTGCCCTGTGGCCTGATTCAAATGTTACATGTGGACGTTGCATCTGCATGGACTGCTCTGACGCCATTCTGATAAAATCAGTGTCATAACCCTGAGGAGGGAGAAGCAGCTGTGTTGAAAGGATCAACCCAGAGGACCCAGTCAAAGACCTTGACACCAAGCTTGAGCTTGGGTCTAAGCCTGCCAGCCAGGAGATGCCAAAGCTGAAAACCTTGAGTCAGAGACTCCATAACTGGAGACCCCAGAGCAAGCACCCACTGAGCCAGAGCCCCTTGAGGAACCAGCTGAGCTCCTCCCATGCCCAGAGACTTGCACTCACCTAAACCTGTACATCAGCACCAGCAAGAGGCCAGGAAGACTGCAATGGAGTAAAGGAGGCACAGAAGATCCTAGGCCAGAAGGCTCCCCTTTAAAAAATCTCCACTCCCCAGGCAGGGAGGTGGAGCCTAGAAGGGACAGTCTGGGCCAGAGGGTATTTAAGACCTCTTTCCCCTTCTGGTGGTTTTGGAGCAAGTTGCTTAAATGGAGCTCTCCAGGGTACTGTTATTCTGCCTGTTATTGCTTGGGGAACAGAACAATCCATAGCCATGTGAGATGGTCACTCACATGTAGTTGCTTATTGCCCATGCACTGGACTTGTTTGTGACTCTTCTTAATAGAATATAAGCTGAAAGTTGCAAAGTTCCTCTTCTACTCTTCTACACCTTTGGAGCTTAATAAATGTTATAAATTTAATTGATCTACTCTAACTGGGATGGTGCTATTTCACCTAGCTTTCTGTAGCAATTAAAAAGATCGCAATGATAGAGTAGAAAACTTTGACAAGAACAGAACTCACTGTCTCAACAAATGCAGTCACCAGATTTGTGTGCTTGAACTCGTTCAGAAGGAGGGACTCTGCTATGCCGAGAGCCTTTGCAGCTGGATTCATAGCAGTATACCCAGTCCTAATCTCAATCTAGTATTGCGCATTCAGCATCTCATTCATATCAAGAAGATGCCAAAGTAGCCTCACTGCAGGGTGGAACAGCAGGCTGCAGTAGCTTTGAAAAAGTCCAGCGCTGAAGTATATTCCTGTACTTTAGAGAGGAAGGAAGCGCACAGCTTTCAAAGCAGTATGAAAAAGAAAATGTGAAAAGGAAAAGCTTCATGCAGTGGCAGTATACAACTTCAGGAGGAGGGGGTAGCCTTTTGGTGTCTGCCATTGTTAAATGGCTACAATAGTGTGCCTGCAATGTTGTGGCCAGGTGGGAAATAGTGCTTCTAAACTAGCCAAATTTGGATGAGCAAGCATGGATGAGGAATTGTGTCCTGATCACTAATGATGGCATAGGAACTATCCAATATGTGCCAATGAGAGTCCCTGAAACATATCTACAAGGCAATCACAGTAGCAATATACATGCAAGTTGGAGGAAGGATTTTCCTGACAAAATAGATCAGTTTGAATAGAGCTTCACATCTTGTACAACAGATGAATAAAAGCTGTGCATTAATGGTTTGATGAAGATCATCTATAAAAGAT